>CM064418.1:22498588-23748588 GCA_032690845.1 Eleusine coracana subsp. coracana | reverse complement strand
AGAAAAGCATTATTACATGCTTCATTCTAAAATGTAACAGTTTTGACACTAACTACAATAACAACTCTTCACACAAAGTATATTTCATTAGTAAATACAAAAGATACATCTTCTATTTATCTTTCAAGGAACACCATATGACCGACATTTCAAGTTGTCCTACATGGATAATTAATTTAAGCTAAACTCATTAGGGTGTAATAGCAGGACTGGGGTAACCTGGTGTCCGCAACACACATGTCGCCGTCCGCGAATTGGTTCCCCAACCGTGCACGATGTATCAGAATGTATAATATGTATGGAAATTATTTTTTGTAGAAAAGGAAATCACTGATTGCTAGCAGATCCTCAGACGACGATGAACGGCATCGATCGACTGCTAGGATTTGCGACATGAAAGAAGGAGAAACCATAAAGCAAGTGAGCACATAGTTAAAAGGACTATACAAACACAAACTTTTCAGGATACAAAGGACGCCAATTGATTCCAAGGTGATGTTCATTGTTGTCGATGAGCATGTCAGGCGTAGTGGGATTGTCGCTGGGTCTTGATCAATGTTGTCTTGATCTGATGGTGGACAATACCAGAGCGTGCGGATGAAGAATGGCACATGGAAGGAAGGAGCAAAGTAAGAAATCACCATGACCATGTCCATGCGTATCAAAGAAAAACATAGGTCATGTGTATCCTAAAAGGAATACTCAAGTGTATCCTTCCATGGTTATGGTAGGAAAAATAACCATGGAAGCGTATCAAAAGAAAATTCATCATGCATAAAAGGGAAATAAATTTGGAAATTGACTTCTACCTCATAGAAAGTTCTACAAATAAAACCAATTGAAAGCATGGTCTGGAGGTAATGATTGCTACGGCGTACGTATATGGAAAGTAATTGATGTTTCTCAACCCTGATTGCTCTCTGGTCTGCATAGTAAAGATGGAAACTACCCCACACATAATTAGTAAACCGACTATTAGGAAACATTATCATAAATTATGGGCGGGGTAGCGAGGGTACAACAGGTTGGAGGGTGTGGTAGGTCCCACATGTCAGTGCTAAATTTTAGGTGCAAGTATGGGTATGATTGCGAGTGAAAAAAATCAGAGATTTGGGGTGTAAGAGGTATAATTATAACATTTAGCCACCTATTGGTTTCATTGTAAATTCAATGGCTAGATGGGTTGTTGGTCCTACCTATTTGAATAATTTCTAGTTGTTGTGCACATGCGGCACACGCCTGTGAAAACTTCTAAAGAAGATATGTTGATTAAGAAAATAGTTCAAATATTATATCTAAGAATGTTCCACAAAATATTGATCGTCATTCTCCAAAGCTAGAGAGGCTCACATTTCAATACTTTTGAACATGAATATTTTTGAGAGATGTCCGAGTTTGATTACATGTTACAAGACGGTTTGACTTCATTTCAATTAAAGAAACTCAGGATAGATCTCAAGGTCCATCGCTGGTTTGACTTTGTTTCAAATAAAAACAAGTTTGAAATGGGTGCTCGGCTTCATTCGCATGTTTCGACATGATCGAAACTCTGTATGATCCTGAAATGAGCGAATGACAGGTGTTGGTGTTTGATTTCTTGTTCCAAGCCCGTTTGACATTCTTTTGACTCAAAGCATCCATGGTTGTTTGGGCTCTGTTTTATCTAAAAATAGTGAGCAAAGGATGTTTGTGTTTGATTATGTGTTCTAAGATTGTT
Organism: Eleusine coracana subsp. coracana; assembly: GCA_032690845.1. Taxonomy (NCBI): domain Eukaryota; kingdom Viridiplantae; phylum Streptophyta; class Magnoliopsida; order Poales; family Poaceae; genus Eleusine; species Eleusine coracana. The sequence continues at coordinate 23,746,871 of CM064418.1, read as the reverse complement.
TGGAGTCATGAGAACATGATGGGTGTTAGGAGTGTGTCACACACACACACACGCGCGCGCGCGCGCACACACACACACACAGAGAGAGAGAGAGAGAGAGAGAGAGAGAGACTATCTCAAGTTTTGAATGTTTGTGTGACCTATTAATGTGGTAGAGTTCCCTTGCTAGAGGCATAACAATCCAACTATAAATGGTATGAATGATCTCAAGTTTCCAATTGTAAAGCTACACAAAAAAAATTCAATTATTATAACCTTACTTGCAACCTAATGAAGTTCCCAACAACCACACAAGCATTTTGCATACCTCAATCAATCGGTCGATAACTGGTTGAAAAAAAGATGGACTATTCCACCACAAACAATTTCATGAAACACAACATTTGACAACAAATATGGAGCCCAAAAAATATACAAATTAAAAGCATGGATTTGCGAAACAAAGAGAGGTTCCATTGGATAATCCAGTGCAAAGGTAGAATATTTTAGGTCTTGAAAATTGATGTGTGAACAAACATTTGTAATGCTAGTCAGCTAACAATATATTGTATTTACTTATGCAAATAATGTAGAATAGGTTTGCAGTGAATCATGAAAAACGAAGTCCATGCCATCATCGAATATCTGCTACTATCTTAATGAACATGACATATTGGTTTGTGAAGAAACCAAAATATCTTGTAAGACCAACAACTTAGATAGTGTCCAAGGAAATACCAATCTTATTCTCATGATATGCATCTATAAGTTAGGATTTTACACACAAAAGATGAAAACATACCGTACATGGTGCAACATACATAATAGTCTAAAGTGAATAGTAGCTCATATACTAACACAAGACCATCCAAATCTTTTTCCCTTTAGATTAGGAGGTATAGTATTGAATTTCTTTTTGAGGATGGACAATTTCATACAAAAGTAAGATATGTTGAGTATGATGCACCAATAAATATCACCAAGGAATTTATGAGTTTAAGTTCAACAATCATGTATAAACATTGGTTAATCAACAACAAATGCAAACATTCTCTTTTCTTAAGAAAACATGCAACTCAAAGCTAGAAAGTTGTGAGACTTCTAAATGGAACAAAATACTTTATATTAATGACTACACTAAATATTTTAGGACTATTGATATAAATGTTTTTTGTTTCCATGATATGGTAGAAATAATGAACCATGTTTTTACTCCGAAGAAAAAACATTATGCGGAGAATCATAACTTTTCTGAAGGGAAGGGCATGTGGCATCGGTAAGAGACATCATGTAGAATTTACAAATGTAAATGGAGGGTATGTAATGTTAAGCAAAACTAATATTGTTGCACTTGATCAGTTTTCTACAATTACATTGCATGGAAGATTTGAAAGATGATATAAACAACCAAGTCATGTCATTTCCACCAACAAAATTAACAAATGCAACATCTAGGAAAGAATTGCCCAAGTGAGCTTGGCAGCAACCTGAATTCATGCATTGTTTGCAACCTCCATTGAAGAAGATCCACCTTGATTCAAATTGCAATCTAACCAAAACAAAAACACATAAAATTCTTCACTTTATATGTTGTCAAATATGACACCATAGCAATTAGCAAACCACATTGGGCTCGATGGGATTTTTAAATAGTGAGCATAGAGGTAATGTGGAGGACATTGTTTCTATTCTATGGTATTATTAAATAATTACAAATCTTATCCTTCTAAACCTGCATCATATAGAATGAGCTCTTAGCAGCAATGAAAGTTTGATCATAGTTAATAAGAAGCAAAAATAAATAAATAAAGGGTTTACAATCAATCTCTAGCTCTCCAATTGTTCCTAATACCACGAAAATACCATACTAACAAAATTCTTATTTATCGTTGCCTCTACTACTATACATTACTGCTAGCAGCTCCTCATGTTTTAGCATGGAAAAATAAAACACACAAAAAAAAAACAAAGTGCATGACTTCCCTGTAATCTGTCTCTCCACCTCCCTCCACGCCTCTGCCTCTTAACTCCACCTTGATCCTTCTCTATGTATCCTCATTTCTTGAATAATATGAAGAAGCTAGTATCCTTCAAAAAATTACAGTCCACATACCACTCCATTTTTTCTGCAAAAGTAGAAATCACACCAAATCTCTAGGGTTGTATGAAACAAATCTCCCTTCTAAGGAAAAATAAAAAAAAAACTCTCAAGTGATCTTAAAAACCAAATTAAACTGCTGCTAACACTACAACTTTGTTGAAACCATCAATAGCCATTTTAATATGACATAATATAAATTCCGAGCAATAGGTCCAACTGTATAAATGATCATTGAATCATACTAATCACCCTCCTTGTATCAACTAATCGGTGCCATCAATGGAGAGCCTCAATATCATTGAAGACGACTCATGACAACACCAAATAATTTTTAAAATTATAGCAGACAACCTTTTCATTTTCTCTACAATCAAAATCCACACCACACCTATTCTGCTTTTTGGATATTATCAGTCTAGGGTAAACTTTCCAATCGAATGAAAATATTTGGTAAATGATATAAGAAAGGTAAAATGTCATAGGGCAAAGAAAAAAAGTAAACTGCATAATAAAAGACAGATGTGTGTTTATGTGTCAAGAAGAACATAGGTTGTGCCTGAAAGGATAATGGATCTTTCATCTATAATTAAAAAAATAAATAATTCAAGAAAGACAGAGTGGTGAGTTTTGTGCAGATCGGATAGCCATGGAAATTGGAATGAAAAAGGTAGGACAAAAGAGAAACAAATTTGTAAAAGAGGGGGGGGGGTCAGACATAAGTGTGTAGGAAAAAAGAATCAAATGACATTCCGTACACGACATATGTAACAGTAAACAATAGGAAGATATGAGGAATCAAATCAGAATTGACTTGCTACAACACTGTTTGATCTCTTGATAGTTGAGCAGTCTCATCATCATAAATCAAACTGTGATCAAGACAAACAATACTACCAAATTCAATCAATCAAAAGTGTCGATGAATCGATACTCAACATAAAGTTCTGATTTTTGTAAATTTACAAACATTCATGAATAAAGAAACAAGTTGTTTAGTATAATTGGAAAGGTACACCTATATTGTTGTCCTTGAAACAAATTTTTTTTTGTTTTCACCATATGACACATCGTCCTGACCATGCTTCTAAGTAAAGCTTTCATGTGCATCATTGATCAAGAAATAAGAAACTCACGCTTAACTTTAAGGAAAAAAAATAGGAGCAATTGCACAGGACACTCAAAAATAACTCTGATTAATAGTAAAGGTTACAGAACAAAAATAGTATAGTTTCTTATTGTATCTAGATCAGTTTCTTGATCAAATGAGTGCAATTATACTCTCTTGTTTTTGAAAGAAGAAACACTAGGTACCGAGCTTGACAGGTTTCTAAATTTATTTTAGGGAATGAATCAAGCTTTAGTAACTCCATTCTGTACCTGACATTTTCATTGAATAACTTGGAGATGTTAACACACTCCTTGACATAGCATACATGAGCAGTCGACGTGCAGCTCTAGAGACCGACGCATATGCGATAGCTCTCTAGATGGGCATGCTATGGGTGTCAATCATGACCATGAGGATGTCGCGGACTGCATGGATGGCTTCTTCTTGGTGGAGGCAGATATGTATGCTTAGCACCAAAACAAATTCATAAATGAAAATACAATAATAAGTTGAGGCCTAGAATATTACATCGAAAAACACATTACATCATACAACAAGGATGTTGTAAACACTTTAATCTAATAGCACAAATTTTGAATTGATCAAAGAAATTAATAGTTCAAATGTCTTAATGTGACCATCCATGAAAACTGGATTTAACCAACAAGGTAACAAACTTTTAGATCAAGTGAGAGTGAATGTCAAACATAATCATATGGTATGATCTAGAATAGAAGTAGCATAATAACATAAGAAACTCAGTGTACCAGACCATACTCAAGTACTGTTTAGACAATAGAAGAGTTGCAATACCTCTCCTCATTTCCACAACCAAAAGGACGCACCAGATTCTGCGGTGGGCATCACCCATCTCTTGCCTGGGTGCACCTTGATGTTGTCCTTCGTGCCCTAAGCAGCCTATGCGGTGCAATATTGCACTTTCCTTCCATCTAGGGTGTGAAGTAGTGTTGTGGTGGTAGATGGACAATGCGTACATGTGTTTGTTGCTAAGCATTTGAATCTTGCTGGCAACAAACATCACAGCAAGACATATAGAAATCCGGCAACTACAAAATCAAATGCACATGAAGCAAAACTAATTCCATTTAGAGATGAATTCTGGGGTGGAATCCTAGAGAAGGCCACCAATACCCAGTCAATGTACCTGACCTATGATGAATTGACAATTGGGGTGGATGATTGCATCGCTACCACCGATAGTTGCCTGCCGACCATTCTCGTCCAGTTGCTGGCGTTGTCACCTTCCCTCTTGCAGTGCTCGATTGCAGCCTTGATGGTGCTTTGCATCTTCTTCATCGTGATCTCCTCTGGCGATGTCGACGCCTTCGCCAACCTCTCCTTTGTCTCCAGCTTGTTACCACTAATTGTCCTGTCGCTGCTACTTGCTTGTTGGCATATGTAAAATATAAAAGGAAAGCAATAGGGATGGAATCATGAAAAAATATCATTGATTTTATTAATTGAAAGGTGTAAACTATGGAAGGAAATCAATAATAGGCAGGTGAGGCACACAACAATAAAAGTGATCAATATAAAAGGAAATCAATAGGGAAGGAATCATGGAAAAATATCATTCGTCAATTGATTTCATTAACTGGAAGGTGTAAACATAGAAGGAAATTATTAATAGGCAGGTGAGACACATGGCAATGAAGGTGATCAATATAAAAGGAAAGCAATAGGGAGGAAATCATGGAAAATATCATTCGTCAATTGATCATTAATTGAAAGGTGTAAACTATGGAAGGAAATTAATAATAGGTAGGTGAGACATGCACCAATGAAGATCATCAATTAAGGAAGGCATGATTAAGGGAAGGTGACAAAAGTGAAGGTGAAATTGGAAATAGATGGAATCAAGGGAAAGCGTGTGGGGCCAAACATATATATGGAATGAATGCAGGGTTAAGGGGCCTCGGCTAGACATAGATGGGTGAAAAATGTCAGAACAGTGGGTGTAGCATGAGTGATTTTCTAGTACAAATGGGGTGTAAGAGGTGTAACATGTAAACATCTAGTGGGGCCAGATTTTAATCCAATGATTTGATGAGTTGGTCCCATTTAGATCCAAGGATCCATATTGGTGGGTATTAGAATGTTGTGGATGAGATATACGTCGTAGGAACTCCTTCTTTATTAGTTTAGATTGACGAATTACACGGTAATTGATGTTGTAAGGCTAGCAAACGTTTGAGGCATGGGGTCTATGTAGTAGTAAACACATGGGAGTTAGCTAGAGACCTGTATGGACAGTGGATATCAATAACAGGCAACAATCTAACGATGATAAGTATTTGAGGCGATGTGGCACAACATGGTTGCAAAAAAAATGTAGATAACATTTAGCTTGATGCATTGGAGGGAGAGTAAACTGATTTTCTCTGTTTTTTAAAAGAAAGTCATTTTATTGTAATTCTAACCCTGTCATCCATCTACAAAGTTTTATTATAAAACCGCCTTAATTTACACATATTTAACTTATTCAACATGTTTTTATTTACCACAGAAAATGTGAATGCGGTCATGCTTGTGGGTAATCCTATTCGTAACCCGCCGTATACTAACCATGCAGGAAATGATAAAGATGATGAGTTGAACATCATCCTAGTAATCCAAGGTGATCGAGGGGGCCCGATGATCTCAAGTTCAATTGGGACAGAATTCTTCGAGCAAGCATTGTGCGACCTTGGAGCCAGTGTCAGCATCATGCCAAGATCTGTCTTCGACATGCTGAACCTGAGAGGCCTAGTCCCAACTAAAATGTGGATTCAATTTGCCGACTCAACAATACAGTACCCGCAGGAATTATCGAGGAAGTTTTGGTTGAGATGCGTGGATGCTTCATCCCTATGGATTTTATGATGCTCGACATGGAGGTCGATAAGAGTACACCGTTCATCCTTGGGCGGCTATTCTTCAGCACCACATTTACACAAACTGATGTCGAGGCTAAAGTAATCCATCTCAACCTCAATGGCAAGGAAGAGGAGTTTGAGTTTCAGCCCTGTATTATGGGTGGAGTGAAAAGCCGGCCGAACCTACAGGACATTAAGAAACTGGAGGTGGAGTCAAGAAGGGACATCCTAGAGGATTCTATGCTAAACTTCTAGGCACAAAAGAATCCCATTTTTTTTGCTCAGAAGAAGAAGGCAATAGGCATGGTCTAGACGTACGTATGATCTAGACTTTCTTTCCAATATAGGTATGGATACTTAATTTACTTCTATCTTTCATGTTATAGAATGGGATGGTTTTATTCTGGTAGATGAGCCTTGCTCTCATTTGCTTACCATTCAGTTCTTATGCACCCTTAAGTGGGATAGTGATAAGATTTCATTCCGATTCAATAGAATAGAACTCGCTTGGAGGCAATTCAGTGATTTGCTAAGTTTTTCTCCTATTTGCTGTTTTGGATTTTTATTCCAAAAATTTTGGTTTTAACAAAAGTAGTTTTTGGGAAGAAAAAATAGGGCAAACCCATGCCTTGTCACCTAGGAATATGGATATCCATAATCCTACCCTGCATTTTATGCATAAATGGCTGGCAATGACTTTGTTCCCTAGAAAGGATGTTAGAACTATGTGTGGAGATGAAATGTTTTCTCTCTTCTACATGGTTAATAAAATTAAAGTCTCTCCTGTCATAGCCATATTTAAGCAATGGATCAAAGTTATCAAACAAGTAGGAAATTTTGAATTTACATCCCTGATCTATTGCCTTGTGCACAATCTTAGTTTACTTAGAAATGCCCATATCAATGATTTAATTCTTGAACGGGCTGTCCTAGGAGAACAATTTTTAGATCAGGACATTCTCTGAAGCAAGGACCTAATGGCTCACTAGTTTATTTCTTACCCGGTTTTGCAAATGAAATTTAGTTACCTAATCTGGATTTTTATTTGTATGACTGTGATGGACTAACCATTCCTCTAGAGACATGGTTTGTAGCTCCTAGGAACAGTGTTTCTAGTCCTATGACAAGGAACAAATTGCAGAGGAACAATGAGGCATCCCTCCAAAGGGAGGAACAAATTGGGATCACGTCATTCCTCACGGAAGTGGCAGTGTATCCTGGGACACCGGTGAATGGCCCGGGGGAGCCTATGGTAGCTCAAGTTCGAGTGGCTTACCACCACCATTCAGCATGCATCACTCTCGCAGTGGTTCAAGGAGGGGAACAAACGTCCTCACTAGACAAATTGATAGTATGTCCCTCCAGATTGACCAATTGGACCATACCATCCACACTCATATCCATCATGAGATTGAGTGGAGAGATGATGTCTAACAACAGCTATCAAGAATTGAGGATAAGGTCTCTTGGGGTAACACCCAAATGAGTTCTTATGTTTCATTATCAAGGCTACTTCGGTTAGGAGCCACCACCATTCGAGTGAGCTCAAGCCAGCTTGGGGGGAGTTCCTCCCCCTAATGTGAAGTTAAGTTGTATCATTTCCTTTTCCAATCTTCACATGCATGATAAAACTAAAAACAATAAAAAAATTATTTCCCTTTCACATGCATGATAAATAGAAATAATAATAAATAAATAAATAAATTCATACGCGGTATGAATGCATAAGATTTCCTATGTTGAGATGATGAATATTTGCTTTGTCTTTTTCTTTCCATATCCCTAGTTTACAACTAAGCACTCTATCTAGTTTTGGTTTATTACCATGATTAAATTTCACCTCAAACACATATTAGCTTTTAGAGGTAGGGTTTTTAAGGCATCATAAGCGCTGGTGAGGAATATATACACTTTTGAGTGATCTGAGTGAATCAATTGAGAAAATTAAATTTATCACAATAATTAACCTTCAGGCTAAAGTCGATCAAAGAGAGTAGGTGAAATGGTAGTTCTATGGACTGTTCTGTCTTCCAACCAGTGAAGATTTGGAGAAGCTACAATGCCCCATAGGTTATAAAGGATGAATTACTCATGCCAACTTATTCAATTCTTTGTAGAATGTTTTAGTTGTGCATTTGGGTATATGTTAAGAATAAGACATTGTAATAACTCCTAATCAACACAAATATGAGTTTTGCCTTTACTCGAGACGAGCAAGGGTTCAACTTGGGGGGTCTTTTGACTGTCATTAAATACTAATTTTGATCATCAATATACTTATAAAAGTAGGAAGACTTAGCATTTTCATACCTGCATGTTAGTTAGGAATAATAATATTCCACTTGTCCTTGGAGATTTATGTGCATGCAGGGATTGATACAAAAGAAGTGGAGAAATGGAGCCATTCCAGCCAATGGAACGATGCCAACTGGAATTCCCTCGGATTGCATACATGGCTGCATAGGATTCCTCTGGAGAACACCGACTTAAATCAGAAGAGGACCCACCTATTTGCAACCCAGAGAAAGGACAAGGCCAAAGGGCCAATGGTCGATCGACCAACCTCCCCCCTGGTCACCCGACCTGGTCTTGAGGCCTTTTCGGTTGGGCTTCCACGTGTCACCTCCTCAGCCCTTCGGCAATGTCGATGCATGGTGATTCTGTGGCAGTTACTCCTCAGTACCGACTTGTGGACCCTACAAATAGAAGAGGACAACTTCACTTCAACGCACACACTCAAGAGCTATTCATTTCTCTCTTTCACTTAGTAGTTTTCAAGTCCTAGTAGAATTTAGTGTAGTAGTAAGAGCCTTGTTCAAGTCTCCAATCATAGGAGTATTGGTATGGCTCTTGTACCTTCTCTTTTATTCTATTTTATTATGACTTTGCTTGATTCAATTATATAGTTCTTCCATATAGTTGTGCTTATGATATGTGTTCCTTGTTTGGTTATATATCATATTCATGTCATAGGACATTATGCTTTCATGATGATATAAACTTGCTACCTTATTGTCATGATTGACACATAACTTGACTATAGTCTAAATATTATAATTCTAGTTATACTTTAGTCTAGTTGTTATGCCTCAACATGGGTTTGATATCTAATTAGGTTTATGGAAGCTCTAGTGCTTGATCCATGCTAGAGTTCTACTTAAATGTGTAAGCGCGGTGCTTAGATGGCAAAGTAGTATCGATCACCTCACATCCACGGTTTGCAGAGGTAGGCAGTAGGTGGTGACAGTTCTATCTGTCCTTTGTACTCCTTTACTTTCGGTTACAACGTGTGTCCAAGATGGAGTTGCCTTATGTATGTCACGCATGAATCCGTACACGAAGTTTGAGTCCATTAGACTATAACTAGTATAGACTTGCTTGTAATTGTTTGACTATGTGACTATATAGGCAGACTAACATTAGAGATATGACTTTGCTCCCCTAACTAAAACTCCCTAGAGAGTTAGGATTTTTATTTGGCTTTACAAATGAAGCTCTGTGTCACACTACCCCTATCTTATATTAAACTTACCCCTGTATAAGCTCTGAATACTCGCACCAATCTTTATGTCTATGTTACTATTAACAATCTTGCCTTTGGTAGAACTACAAATGACAAGCTATAGGAGCAATACAATAGTGAAATACTACAATGACATTTTCCATGCACTTGCAGATTTTACTCTATTGACACTAAGGTGCATCCTTATAATTATGTTCGGCACCATTGCTAGGGATGATTATATTGATGTAACTTAGCAAACGTCAACACCCCAACACTCACTTGGGCCATTCTCTCGCCAACCCAAAAATCAAACCACTCACTTGTTCTCCTCTTTACTCACTCTCCCTCTCTAGGTCCAATCTTCATTCCTTTAACTAGGGTTTGAGTGAGAACAATATTTCAAGTGATTGAGAGAATCCATTCCTCTCTTGAGCATTTAACTTTGTCAAGCTTGTGATTTGCACTTGTTACTCTTGGAGCTTTGCTCCTAAACGGTTAGTGGTGCCTGTAGAGCCCCCAACTTGTGTTCTGATGCCTTAGAAAGTTTTTATTACCCATCTCACAAGGGATTTCCGAGTGGAAAACTCGATCTCGATCTTTGTGGTCGCTTGGGTGAGAATAGAGTTTAAAGAGACCCGGTGCTTTATGGACTTCTGAACAGAGACGTAGAGTCCTTTGTGGGTTTGTACTTTGTAATAAATATTATGTCTCTGTATGCTCTATTTACTACTTATTGCATTATATTCTTGCTCTAGGGTTTATTCTTGTATTAGCTTTAAATTTCTCAATCTACTTGTGTAGCATTATCTAGCTGTTGCTTGTAACACCATGATTCTTCAAAATTTTGAATATTTTAATATTTTGTAGAATTAATTAGAGTGTTAGCATTTTAATAAGAAAAATAATTATCTTCTAAATAAAATAATCAAACATAGGTTATTTTAAAATTATTGCTTGATGCATTCATTACATTTAGGGTTTTATTGTGTGCAAATGTATTTTAAAATTGTTATAGATTTTGTTTTGGGAATTTTATTTAGAAGAAAGAAATTAGATTAGGGAAACAGAAAATACAAAAAGAAAAAGGAAACCCCTAAGACCTTTGGGCCGAAACCTTTCTGCCCCGGCCCAGCCTTCTCTCTCTCTCTCTCTCTCTCTCTCTCTCTCTCTCTCTCTCTCAGCCATGGGCCGCTTTGCCACCCATGCGGCCCACTCCCCTCTCCCTCCTCGCTTCGACCTGCTCCGTCCTGGGCCAAATTGCTCCCCCACGCGGCCCATTTCTCCTTCTTCTCTCTTCTCATTCTTTCAGCGTGCCAGGCCCGGCACCAGGAGATGCAGCCCACCCCGCCACCCGGTCCAGCTCTCCCAACAGCCCCCACACACAAACCCCAATCACCGCCATTTGGACCAACGCTGCTGCCACCTGCCTTGGTGTGCGTGCCAAGCCAACCTTGGGACTCGCACCCTATAACTACGCGAGACCCACCTCCACGCCCCCCTACGCCCACCACCATGCTCCCTTGCCGCCATCGGCCCCGCAACAACCGTCGCCGCTGCCCTAACATCTCGCCACCTCCCTGACCCGCTGTAATGCCTCGAAAGCAACAATGGTGAACTAATATTTGGTGGGCCACATGGTTTGCTTTGGCCCAATAAAGTCCATTAGGGGGGAGGGGTTCAGGGGACGAGTCTAGCTCAAACCCTATAGCTATCTCCCACGTTGCTGTCCCTTCTCCTTTGATCAACTGAACAGTGTCACCTTCCCTTCCTGTTCTCTTGGATGTCCTTGCTCCTGCACATCATCGACAACAGATCCTGCTTCATCCCTGCAGCAGCCACGCCAAGGAGTGATCAAAATGATCCCATCTCAACCCCTATTCCATGACTTTGCTAAGTCTAAAAAACGCAACCCGGTGGGGAGAACCCCCCACGGTTTTTTATTAAGAGGAAGCAACCAGGCTCCCGGGCCGCGGAAAAACCCCCTAACGTGGACTAGCCAGTGAGGGGATTTTTATTGGTGAGACCGGTGTTCGAACCACCACCATAAGGGTGGAGATGTCACGCCTTACCGCTGAGCTGCGCTCACGTTCTCGACTTAGCTGAGTCTAGCTTCTATATTCTGTTTTTACTTTTGATTAGCCAAGTCTTTTACCACAAATAAGAATAGGAAAGGAGGAGAGGGAGGGGAGAGACCGTAACCTGTTTTAGGTATTGGAAGAACTCAATTGTTTTTTGTGTTTCTCCTGCTCAATTGCTTGTTACGTTGCCGCATAGGCATTGCATCGAACGGTCTGTTTTTACAGTTTCAGTTTTGGTACACTGTCTGTTCGAGTGTAGTTTTGGGGTCTTCAGGGCAGAATTAGGACATCCCAATATACCAAAAGTTGTAGAGTTTTTCAATAATTGAAGTGAGACTAGAGAATGGCCCGCCCTTCCCCCTCCCCCCCAGGCGTCCCTACACCTCCCCCTCCACCAGCCCCCTCGCCGGTGGCCACTCCGGTGCCGGCGCACACCCCCGCCGCCGTAGCAGCTCACCCTCCCCCCAAGGCGCATGGTCCACCCCCACAAGCTGTCCTCTAATGCCTGCCCAGTCAGGACAGCGAGCCGCTCCAAGTAGTCGTGATGGACGGATTCAAGCCCATCTTCGGGTGGATCCGATGACTCCGGCGGGACCGTGCCCGGCCGCTCCTTCAGAGACCTAGTGATCACCATGGTGAGTTCTACTGTCGAGCGGAAACAGTCACCACCGCTGGAGAGGCCACCACTGCATATTGTGCACCACGGCGTGGGCCTAACCAAGTGGGCTGGGAAACGGTCTCCCACCAAAGGCGAAGAGGCCGCCACAATACGAAGATTTACTGTCGAGTGCCTGTTGATCTACGGGGATGGTGCTTTAACTGTTTCTCCACAAGGCATTGGGTGGCATTCTGTAAATCTCCACCACACTGCTTCCAGTGCAAGCTGCTTGGCCACCGCACCTATACCTGCCAAGGGAGTGGCAACGGCACCTCTAGGTCCCGCCACCGCGGGCAAGCAACCGGCAACGGCGCCTCTGGCCCCGACCAGCATCAACAGGTGTGTGAGAACCCCGCGATGGCGAATCATGTCTTTCTGGGTCGTGTTCCAGTCTGGTAGAGGATTACCCCTCCCCTAGCACGGTGGCGGAGGATCATGAGCATGTGCAAAGTCATCAAGTTGAAGGCGGCGCGATGGGAGAACGTCTGGGGCGGCGCCGCCGCCGGCCTCAGAGGCATCATCGCACCGACCAAGAGGGTCCTTCCTCTCACAGTGATCGCCCTGCTCATACCACCGATGGAAGTGCTACCGGCCATGCCAACAACACCGTGCTTCCAGCCTCTGCTCCACCATGTGTCATAGATTGGTCTGAATCGGTGGAGCGTAGCGAGGGTGATCTGCACAAGGCGGTGATTGTGACTACGGTTGGTGCTGATGGGCAAGTTCCCATAGATGATGTCACGAAGGCCATTGCATACAAGTTTGATATTGCAGCTGGTTCATTCAAAGTTCATCGGTTTGATGATGCTGTGTTCATTTCCCTCATGGGAGATGAGGCGGCAGCTAGGAAATTTGTAAGGTTCATGACCATTGAGGCCACCCCAAGGTATGGTGTTTTGGTGATGAATGACAAACATGAAATGAGACTAATGTCTACATGAGTGTTGTCCGTGTAAGAAACCTTTTCTATCTTATGATGATTGTTGACGACTTCCTTGGCGATGGATGACAATGACCACAAGCATGGAGGCTTGTAAACTTGATGGAGTCCAAGGGTTGATGGAGATGGATCAAAGCGGAGAACAAGCTATGGTGCAAGTGTTTGGAACACTTGAGTAGTTGTTAGGGCTTTGAGTCCATAGGAAAAACCAGATTATCAAGGGGGTCTAGGTCATTCTCTTAGGTCATGTCTAGTCGGTGATGTGCAAGGTTGCTCGGTGAAATCACATGCACTAGGTGACAGTGGAGAAACCAAGGAGCTGTTCGGAGAAGCCGGGAAACGAAGTCAAGTGAGGATGACAAGTTTCAGCTTCTGGACATAGAGATCGGACAGAGGGGTCAGTGGAGACTGGACTGTATGGTCACTATGTGGAGTTGTCCAGGACTTAGCACGAGGAGCAGGAAGTCTGTCAGCAAGAGACTCTATACTGACCGGACGGTCCGGTCAGTAGGAGTGCAGGAACGACAGAGAGGGTGCATTTCGGTGATGCTCCTGGAATGGAGAGAGAAAGTGGACTGGACGGTCCGGTCCAATGATCGGACAATCCGGTCAGTTCAGAGGAATTGCCTGGACAGAGAAGCCAACGGTTCTGGGAACCGTTACCAGAGTGACCGGACGGTCCGGTCAGGCAGTGACCGGACAGTCCGGTCTCGATGTCTAGAAAGGCAATTTCGTGGAGCAACGGCTAGTTTGAGGTTGGGAGCCAATATAACTTTTGTCGATTCTCAAGACCGGCAGTAAATATATAGGGCTATGTCAAGACCAAGAACTACGATGGTTACACAAGACGCCGAATTATACAGGTTCAGGCCCTATCAATGAGAGTAAAAACCCTATGTCATGTGTTCTATATTGTATTGATTGTCACGAGATGCTGTTTTTCTCCCTCCTCGATGGGGGGTACCTTGCCACCTTATATATCCGGTCGGCAGGGGGGTTCAGGTAGAGTCCTAGTCGTACTCTACAAGGATTCTATATGGCAAGTCTAATCTTTCTTGTCTTGCACTCCAAGCCGAGTCGGTCGGCTTCCTTGTTGATGAAGTACCCGGTCGGCCACCGACTTAGCCTTGTATGAGGATACCCGTGAAGCAAGTATCCCACAACAGCCCCCCGAGTGCTTTCTGATTTTGAGCTTTAATTCTCCGAATGATCTAAGGATCAATAAATTAGGAAGACCTCATTATCAAAGTTTCTGATAGATCTGGTGCACCGGTCAGGTGCACCTGATCAGGTGTAGCCCTCGACTCTTGTATAGTTTGGAGACTGACAAATAATGCAACAGTCTAATTGTATTAGCTCTTATTAATTTTTTTATAGATATTCAAACCATCAATTTTGAATCTTTCAGACCTTTGGTCATCAAACCCTTGGGTCCTATTGCTAAGTGACCACTTTGCCGACCAATCATCAAACCGACTGAGTGGCACATATTATTTCTAAGTGATGGGTCGGTTGGAATTTTATGACTCTAGTTATATTCAGTATTAAGCTAAATGACTTTAGTCATTATATAGCTTTTTCCTAATTCCAATCACCCGTTTAAGTCCAAATTTGGTAATTCTGGTTATTTGACTTTAGTCAGTACCATAACCTTTGAACTTGTAACCATATGACCATCAAGTCCTTTGCCACATGATCATCAAATCACATAGATATGGTGAAATAATTCTTGGGTACTTCTCATCAAAGAAGCCCCTGAGTCTCATTTTTCTAGGTTTGTAACCCTAATGGGCTTAAGCCCTTATTTAACCTTTAAGTTAATATTATTGTCGCACTACAGTACGGCCCACCCTGGCCCATGGGACCCTTAGATCAAAAAAGGCAAGGGTATAAAAGGCTGCACCAGGTTGACCCTCAGTCCATGCCGCATTTGCACGCGAACTCTTCGTCTTCCTTGCGCCTTCTCTGCTCTCGTGACTCCTCTGTTTTTCCGGCTAGGGTTAGCTTTCTCGCTTCCGGCCGCCACAGATCCCGCCGCGTTTAGCCCCCGATCTTTGGCAAAGTTTCTCAAACTCCTCCACCGCGTCCAATCCTATTCGCGATGGGTCGCAAGAGGACTTCCATTTCAATCCTAGCTTCTTTTGCCGCCGTCGCTGCCGTGTCGTCCTCGTCGGAGGTCGACATCCCGGAGCAACTTCGGGAGTTCTCGAAGAGCAGCCTTTCACAGGCTGACATGAACACGATGGTGGTGGATGGCACCCTTCTAGAGCAGGCTTGGATCGACTGGAAGGTACCTCATGAATCTTGCCCCATCCCCATTCACCAGTAGATCATAGTGTTTTGCTCATTCTTTGAGCATGGCTTTGGAGTTCCCTGCTACAGGTTTTTGCGCGGGCTCCTTTTTTTTCTATGGGATTGAGCTTGTCAACCTCAATCCCAACTCCATTCTTCATATTGCCATCTTCGTACATTTGTGTGAAGCTTTTCTTGGCACTCTCCCCCAATTCAATCTCTTCCGTCATCTGTTTGTCCTCCGATCGCTACCAACCAAGGATAACCAAGTGGCCATAGGCAAAGTTGGCATCCAGTTACGCAAGAAGGAGGCCTACATGAATGTCCTATTGAAGACCGGAAACAAGAATTGGAAGGATGAGTGGTTCTATTGTGACAACCCTCCCCCTGTTCTTGCCAACTTCACTGGTGCGAAGGCTATTCCCCAAGCGCATTCGACAGAGAGGCCTGATTCGAACGATCCTCAAGCGGTCGCTCTCCTCAAGAAAATTGCCGATCTGAAGGCTAAAGGCGTCGATGGCATCATAGTCGCCAAAAGCTTTATCATTCGACGAGCTCAGCCCCTGAAGCTTCAATGTCACCCGGCATGGGACTATGTTAATGAGGATGAGACCAGGGAGGTGCCGGACCCACCGAATGGTGAACTCCGCCGAAGATGCTTGTTGAAGATGTTTGAAGGGGATATCCTTCAGGACCATTCTTTGATCAAAAAGGCATATAACAAGGGCACAATACGAGCCCGAGTAAGCCTCAGTCTGCCTTTAGCTATCCCTTGTTATCCTATCTTGATGTTGTACTCAATGTTTTGATCTTCATGCAGGTGCTGGATACTTGTGTATCTCATCCCTCGCTCCCTCAGACCGATACTAAGGGACCAGATTATGTCAAAAAGACACCGCTGACCGGCGCTGGGGGTTCAAGTTCCTCTGCAGGCGCTCGGCCAGTCAGCATCACTCCTGTCGTTACTCTGGCCTCCCTTGACAAGCTCCAGAAGCAGACTATCGGGCACCGATGCCAATATGTGGGGGACCAAGATGACGATGAAGAAATAACTGCCGCAGATGCTGGTCAACCTGCTCCTGCAACCTCCAACCAACCTTCAGACCGACCAGAGCCCCCGAGCCCAACTCAGAGGTCAACAGAAGAGGTGGTGCAGACTGGCAAGACTGACCAGCCCTCTCAAAAGAGGAAGGAGACTGATTTTCAGTCTACTTCTTCAAAGAAGAGGCTATGCCGGATCAAGCTCAAGAAGGCTCCCAGGTTTAATCTTTAAACCCTATACTCCTTGTCTCTTATTGCTGATCTCAACATTTCCTGATCTCTTCCTTCTATGTTTTTTTCTCGGTAGTCGGACAAGTGATTCTCAGAGTGCTCAGGGATCTGAGGATACTCGGTCAGAGCTCCCACCTCATCCGACTGGTGTGGCCCATTCGGTTGGCAAGTATTCAAACACGCCGACCGAAGTGGATAAACCATTTGAAAAGACGGTTCCGGCCTCCACTCCCGAGCCTCTGCCTCAGACCACTCCAACTAATGTCTCTTTGCCTCTTGACAAAGGTAGAAGGACTCTTCCTGTAGATATGCTTAGTCGGCCTGAGGTGGAGGATGTGGAGATTTTGCACCAACACCGGGAGTCCAGCAAGGTAACTCAACATTATGCTTTTACCTTGCTTCACTCTCATCTTTTAGCTCATTTATCTTCTGCATATCAGGAAGTGTATGCTCTTGTGGAGCAAAAGCAGGCTAGAGTGGAATATCTTGAAGCTGAAACTTTCGGTATGTCCTTGGTCGCCTAATCTTCTTGTGTTTATGTTTTAGACTAACTTCTTATTCATTGTCTTGCTAGTCATCGGTCAGCAACTCTCTAAGGCCCTGGAGGAAAAGGAGAAGCTGTTGGCCGACCGACAAGAGATAAACAAGGTCTTAGACCAAGTTCGTACAGATCTGGCTGGTAAGTTTTCCTACCATCCATATTTAGGCAATCTGCTGACCACTCTAACACTAAAAGTTTTACTTTTAGCTCACGATCAAAAAATCACCGATCTGGAGAAGTTGACTTCCAACTAGCAGAGGTTCGTTGACGCCTTGAAGATTGAGAAGGAAAGCCTCTCCAAATTGGTTGAAGACCAGAAGACCGAGATCACTTGGCTGTAGGAGGAGCTGAAGGGGACCGAAGCGAAGATAGAGGAGGCTAAGTCTGTCTCCAAATTCTTCAAACTAAACTTGCCAGTAAGCCTTCGACTTGTTCCTTCTGCTTGATTCTTCTGTTGATCATACTGACCAATAATTATTATTTGCAGCTCTATCTTACACCGCTCGAAAAGCAATGAACTATGTTCATGCTAACCGAGTGGAACAGACCGGTCACTCTCTGGACTACTTGTTGGAGCATGCATCGGAAGCCATTGCTTATAACACTCGGCGAGTGGCGACCGAAGCCAGGAGTCAAGTGCTGGCGATTTGCCAATCCTGGTCTCCTGCTCTGCCATTGGACAAGATCAAAGAGGGCTTTAACCCCGACCGTGCCGACTCCCCCAGCAACTCCAGAGGTCGAACTTCGGGCTGACTCTTCCTCCCCTTCAAAGGAGATATAATCCTGTAATAGTGTAAAACATTAGTAGTGTTTTAGTAATGATACTTATGTATAAACTAATCTTATGCTTTTATAGCTTTAGAAGTTTAACAAAGATATCATTGACATGTTTCTATCAAGAGAAACAAAGATTGCATCGATCTGCCATAACATATTAGGTTGTAACCCGTAACCGCATAACAAACAGAATCGACCAATCGACACATGACCTCTCATACTTTTGGCTCTGGGTTTAGTGTAGTGGTAGTCTGATGTGTAGCACAAAGTATTTAACCATGATGTATAAGCGTAAGACCAAAATAATAAAGACCAAAACTCAAGATCTCAAGATCTCATGATAATAAGTCGGTCAAAAAATAGGCCAAAACCAAAATATGGTTAGACCAAGATGGGACATTATTGCTAGCCCCCCTGGCTCGATTGTTTAATAGTATAAATTAAGGAATTGAGACAAATATAGAATGAAAATCATCAAAAAATCTTTCATTAAAAAAGACCAATGTTTCATTCATAAATAATGTATAAATACACAAAATAATAGCTAAGTATAGAAATGACGTAGCTGATTTATGTTCCAGGAGTTTGGAATATCATCGCTGTCTTCATACATCAGTCGGTAAGCCCCCGGGCGAGTGACTTCCTTCACTAAGTACGATCCTTCCCACTTCGGAGAGAGCTTATGCTGATTCTTTGTCGATTGCACTCGGCGAAGCACTAGGTCTCCAACTTGAAAGTGGCGACTGTGGACCTTCTTATCATAATAACGATGCAAGCCTTGTTGGTAGAGTGCCGACCAAAACAGAGCGTGATCACGCAACTCCTCTACCGTAATCAAATCAATCTCTCGATTCTCCTCAGAAAGCTTTTCATCGTACGCTTGAACTCGTGCCGAGACAAGACTGACCACAGTCGGCAACATAGCTTCTGAGCCATAGACCAATGAAAAAGGTGATTGTCCAGTAGCCCGACTAGTGTTTGTTCGAAGCCCCCAAAGGACTGAAGGCAACTCTTTGACCTACCGATCGACATAAGGTTTGAGTCTGTCAAATATCCACGGCTTTAATCCTTGAAGAATCATACCATTGGCCCGTTCGACCTACCCATTGCTTTTCGGATGAGCCACTGATGCAAAGTGGATCTTTATTCCCATCTCATCGGCAAAGTGCCGGAACTCCACTGAAGTGAATATATCTTTGACAAACTCGATCGCCTTCTTGGATGTAATCTTGCCGATCGGCTTCGCTTCAATCCACATGGTGAATTTGTCGATAGTAACAAACAAATGAGTAAACCTGCCTGGCGCTTTCTTGAAAGGACCGACAATATCAAGCCCCAAACAGCAAAAGGCCAAGTCAATGGTATCATGTGAAGTTGCTGTGAAGGCACATGTGTTTGTTGAGTGAAGAATTGACAACCCTCACACTTCCAAACAACTTGGTGTGC
Source organism: Eleusine coracana subsp. coracana (assembly GCA_032690845.1). Lineage (NCBI taxonomy): Eukaryota > Viridiplantae > Streptophyta > Magnoliopsida > Poales > Poaceae > Eleusine > Eleusine coracana. Next base: position 23,727,298 of record CM064418.1, on the reverse strand, counting down.
ATCTTCGACCGCCGTGAGCCAATAAAACCCTTGCCGAAAAGCTTTGCCGACCAAAGTCCTGGAAGCTGCATGATTGCCGCATATTCCCGAATGAATCTCTTCTACCAACTTCTGGCCTTCAGGAATTGAGATGCATCGCATCAAAATGTTGGAACCACCCCTTTTGTAAAGTTGGTCCCCCACCAACAAGTATCCTTGAGATCGGATCTTCAACCTTTGCTGCTCATCAGGATCCGACGGCAGCGTTCCCTTATCCAAATACTGGATGAGTGGGTTGCGCCAGTCGGTCTTGGAGACGTCATCGCCAACAAGATCAGCAACAATACTCATCAACACGTTCGACCGGGGAGAAATTGTTGGGGAATCTAGAACATGTAGGAAAACACCCGACGGTACTACAGACCAAGATGATCCTATCTTGGCTAACTCATCAGCCGCCTGGTTATTATCTCGGAGAACATGTGTGAACCTCAATCCATCAAACTTGTCTTTGAGTTTTCACACTTCTTGGCAATAAGCACTCATGTTATCATCTACACAATTCCAATCCTTGGTGACCTGATTAATGACCAAGGCCGAATCACCAAATATGTCGATGCGCGTAATGCCGAGTGACACAGCAATGCGCAGACCGTGTAGGAGAGCTTCATATTCTGCAGCATTATTAGACGCGCGAAACATGATTTGAAGGATGTATCAAAGCCTTTCTCCAGTAGGCGAGATAAATACAACTCCCGTACCTGCCCCTTGTAATTGAAGGGAACCATCAAAGTACATTTTCCAGTACTCGATATCTTGGGCAGTAGGAGGATTTTGAATCTCTGACCACTCGGCAACGAATTAAGCTAACGCTTGTCCCTTTATAGCCGACCAAGGCGTGAACGTAATAGTATACTAACCAAGTTCGACTACCCACTTGGCTATTTTTCCTTCAGCTTCTTGGTTATGTAACACCGTCTCGAGTGCAAAAGAAGTTTGAACTTCAACTGGATGAGCTTGGAAATAGTGTTTCAACTTCCTTGAGGTGATCGATAATGCATATAACAACTTCAAGATCTGCTGGTACCTTGTCTTAATGGTGCTAAGAACCTCACTCACAAAGTAGACCGGATGTTGTACTTTTTGCACGTGTCCCTCTTCTTCTCGGTCGACTGTCAAAACAGTACTCACAACCTGGGTTGTGGCCAAGATGTAAAGCTGAAGTTTTTCTCCTGGCTCCGGAGGCACCAACACTGGAATACTACTGAGATGAATCTTTAATTCGTCCAGTGCCGACTACGCCTACTCAGTCCAAACAAAGTCGTCCTACTTTTTAAGCAATCAGAAGAGTGGTAACCCCCTAACCCCCAATCAAGAAATAAAGCGACTCAAGGATGCCATGCATCCGGTCAGCTTCTGAACGTCCCTTTGAGAATTAGGCGGCTTCATATCAAGGATTGCCTTGATTTTGTCTGGGTTATCCTCTATACCTCGTTTCAAAACGATGTAATCGAGTAACTTTCCCGATGGAACCCCAAAAAAACACTTTTTAGGATTCAGCTTCATGGAATAATGTCTCAGATTGTCAAAGGTTTCTGCCAGGTCAGCGAGAAGTTCTTCGACTTTCCGAGTCTTGACAATGATGTCGTCAACATATGCTTCAGCATTCCGACCGATCTGAGTGGCAAGGCAGCGTTGAATACCTCGTTGGTAAGTCCGCCAGCATTTTTCAGACCGAACGACATAGTGATATAGCAATTGGCGCCGAAGGGTGTTATAAAGGAAGTCTTGATCTGATCTTCGACTCTCAGTGGGATCTGGTGATAGGCTGAATAGGCATCTAGAAAGCTTAAAAGCTCACACCCGGCTGTCGAATCTATAATCTGATCAATACGAGGAAGAGCAAAGGAGTCTTTTGGGCAGACCTTGTTGAGATCGGTATAATCAACACACATCCTCCACTCTTTATTCTTTTTAGGTACAAGGACTAGATTTGCTAACCAGTCGGGATGATACACCTCCTTTATAAACTTAGCTTCTAACAATCTAACTATCTCCTTCTTCATAGCGTCCTTGCGGTCTTGCACAAATCTTCTAAGCCTTTGGCGAACAGGGGTAGCCCCTAGAGGTACCCTTAACACGTGTTCAATCTTTTCCCTAGGAACTCCTGGCATGTCAGATGGATTCCATGCAAAGATATCCCTATTTTCCTGGAGGAAAGGAGTGAGCACGAGTTCCTATTTTTCATCAAGGTTGACCCCAGCATAAGTCACCTTGTGGGGGTCCTCAGGATCGAGCGAGATCTCCTTGATTTGGATGTCATCGGTCTGGATCTTGTTCTTGGCAGGTTTCTTTGTCGGAACCTCCGCTTCAGTCTGCTCCTCTATGTCGACTGCCTTCTGGATCTCCTTTTGGTCTGACAGCATCAACTGTTTGGTAGCCATCTCACAACTCTGTACATTGCAATCAAAAGAATTCCGAAGATCAGAGTGGTGGGAGATTATTCCATTCGAACCTGGCATCTTGAGGGTGAGATACGGATAGTACGGAACAGCCATAAACCTACCCATCGTCGGTTGACTGATGAAAGCATGGTATGCTGATTCGAAGTCTCCCACCTAGAAGAGGATACGCTCTGTCCTAAAGTTATCGCAGGTGCCAAAGGTGACTGGCAGACTGATTTGTCCAATTGGGACTGAAGTCTTGCCAGGCACAATCCCATGGAAGGGTGAAGAACTCGGTTGGAGGTTATTGGTTGTCAGACCGAGCTCTTGAAGAGTCCTGGTGAAGATTAGGTCCAAACTGCTTCCTCCATCGATGAGTACTCTGTTGAACTTCACCTCCTTCATAGTCGCAGCAAGCACCAATGGGTAGCGACCTGGTTTTGGTAGATGTTTTGGATGGTCGGACCGATCAAATGCGATTGGCATCTCAGACCACCTCATGTACTGAGGCGTAGCTGGCTCCACCGAGTTAATCTCTCAAAGCTCTAACTTTTACTTGCGCTTGGACGTATAGGCATCCAGGCCTCCAAAGATGAAGTGTACTTCTTTATGGGGCTCCTGGAACTCTCCTGAATCATCCTTGTCATCATCATCCTTGGGCTTGTCTTTGTTGCTATTGTTGCGCCATGGGGGATCTTTGACCACCTTAGCGCAGCTATTGCAAAACCCTTCAGATAATAGCAATCCTTTGCTTTGTGGTTTCCTTTGGGGTGCCAAGGGGAAAGGCCACTCAGCAACTCATTAGTAGACGGCTGGTTCATCCGAGGATTCTTCCAAAACTGGTCCACTGTGTTGACAACATTGTCAGGTTTTCTCTTCTTGTCCTTCTTTGAGGACTCAGGCTTGTTCGACCGCTTCTCCTTGCCCTTTCCTCAGATATCATCAAGTGTAGACTCTCCTGATGCATACTTATCAGCAATCTTGAAGCACTCTTGAGCGGTGAGCATGAGATCATGGTTCCTCCGACCGATTTCCCGGACCAGATCGTCACTGCGAATTCCACCCAGGAAGGCCGTAATGATTTGTTGATCGGGGACGTTGGGGATCTCAGTCTTCTTAGCGCAAAACCGCTTGATGTAGTCGCGAAGAGGCTCGTCACCCTTCTGCTTGATCCGAGTGAGGTCGAAGTGGTTGCCCGGTCGGTTGCAAGTTGCTTGGAAACTTTCTATGAGTTTCCTGTTGAGGTCTCCCCAAGATATGACTGACTCCTCAGGTAGATATGTGAGCCATATCCGAACGGCAGGATCTAAGCAGACCGGAAGGTAATTAGCCATTACGTAGGAATCACCTCCAGCCGACCGAATCACCGTGCTATAGAGTTGTAGCCACTCCTGGGGGTTGGTTTGTCCATCATATTTTTCGATGGGAACCGGCTTGAATCCTTTCGGCCAACGAGCAATGCGAAGCCGAGGGACGTAAGCCTTGATGCCATCGATCTCGTCATCAGTCGGCGTTGGTGACCGCCTTTGCTGGTCTGGGGATGTAGTTGGGCAACGATGGTGGCATGGGCCGACATCCTCATCATGACGACGTCATCGATTGCCATCATTATCGTGCTGATCTCGATCGTCATGTCGATGTCGGTCGTCGCGGTTGTCTCTTGGAGGAGGATTCTGACGATCGTCCCGTTGGTTGTCCCGTCAGTCTTCCTGGTGGTTTTCTCTGGAAGGGGGATCTAGGTGATCCTCCCATCGATCGTCTCATCGGTCTTCTCGTCGGTCGTCCCGTCGGTCTTCCCGTCGGGCATCTATCCTTCGTTCACGATGTTCTTCCTCATAGCGTCAGTTGTCCCGAGCGCGCTCCACGTGGTGAGTGTTGATGGTGTCTCGTCCATCATGGATGCTGAGAGAATTTCTCAGGTCTTCACACCTACGCCGACCCTGAGGAGATGCATGGCTGGAACTTGCGACCGACTGAGACTTTGCAGCATCTTGCGCTGCTGCAGCCTTGAGCATAGCCGCCGCCTTCTGCATAGTAGGAGTCTGATAGTGGGCGTGAACCATTAAAGTGTCAAGCAATGTCTTGGCCCCGGTGATGTTGTTCTGTGGGGTATTGTAGACCTTAACACCATGCACTTCAAGGTCAGGGCCGAGATCCTGTCGGCGTGCATTGCGCGATCCGCGCGACCCTCTTGGTCGACGGTGGTGACCAACCGATAATTCATCAGCTAGCGGGTTATCATCCTGTCGACCTCCTTTGACCGGCTGGTTTTGGCGACCACCGGCTAGATTCCCTTCTTCTTCGTCATCTAGATCCTCATCCTGGTTTCCAGCAGCAGGATCTACTATATCCACCATGTTGACTGTATGGGGATATGAGTAGGTCGATCCGACCGTGTCCTCATCAAAAGACCGATCTGACATCGAGTCATATCCGAAGGAAGAGTCTTCCTGCTCGGATCCGAGTGGGATCAATGCAGGGATAATGTCAAACGAACTCGGTGATCGTGCCATGGGGCTAGCTGCGGTCGAGTCTGATCTGTAGTCGTTCAGACCTAGGGCTCCATTGTCGCCGACCGTGAAGTCGAGCGATCCATAGGAGATCTTGAAGTCCGGCGAGTATTGAATGATGGAAAGTTCGGCCATCGTAGTCGACGGAGAATTCCGGCAAGCCTTGTCCCCTTCCTGGCACGCCAACTGTTGATGCTCAAGACCAGCAGTAAATATATAGGGCTTCTCAATGAGAGTAAAAACCCTACGTCCTGTGTACTGTAATGTATTGATTGCCACGATATGTTGTTTTTCTCCCTCCTCGATGGGGGTACCTTGCCGCCTTATATATCCGGTCGGCAGGGGGTTCAGGCAAAGTCTAATCTTTCTTGTCTTGCACTCCAAGTCGAGTCGGTCGGCTTCCTTGTTGATGAAGTACCCAATCGGCCACCAACTTAGCCTTGTATGAGGATACCCGTAAAACAAGTATCCCACAACTTTGTTGCTGGGGTCTTGGAGACCTCTCTTGGCCAATGGAATACCTGAGAGCATTTGGTAAGGTCCAAGAGGAAAAGAGGAGAGCACTAGGAAGAGATATTGCATATCTTGAGAGTGCTAGAGAAGAGTAGCTTGAGCATCTTGCACATCTAAGGTTAGGGTGTCCTTGAGGGTGTGATCTAGATTGTTACTCTTGGTCTATGGTGAGACCTAGACCAATTAGGTGTCAGTGAACGAGCCTATCGTGATCGGTTATGAAGGCCGTCACACGTTTGTACACGATTTGAGTCCGCCGTTGAAAGGGGCATCGCTAGTGAGTGCCCGTGTCGGCTCGGGGAGTCCGGCAAGTTCTCGAGGGAGGCAAGCTTGTGCTTTGTGCAGCGGTGACGCATACCATTTCTTTACTCTAGGAGTGATTGCGGGCTCATGGGCGAGAACTCCACTTGGTGGCGGGAGGGACCGAGACTCCGGCGGGAGTGGTCCAACGAGGAGTAGGGGAAGGCGCCATCCTTTCGAGACCTTGGGAAAAATCTTGATCCATCTCTTACTCTACTTCTTACTATGATGCTTTACTTTCCGCATTTACATACCGTGTTATTCATGCTTGTGTGCTTACCTTGCTCTAGTTGACTGCCTTGTAGACTTGCATGAATAGGCTCCTTTACTTGCTAGTAGTGCTTAGCCATCATACTTGATCACTAGCATGTATAGGAGTTGCTTTGGCTTGATTGATCACCCTAGTATGTATTGTGCTACTCATGCTTGTATGCTTTATATATGCTTGTTGGTCTAGTAGCTTTGCTTGAGTAGAACTCCTTGCTAGCTAGTTGTTTGCTTCCACGTATCTTTGGTAACTAGCTTGCATAGGAGTTGTATTGCCTTTGTGTGATCCACTAGTATGCTTAGCTTGTTGTTCCTTCCATAGGACTATTATCTTGCTAGTGTGATCACCACTAGGATTGTGTAGGAGTTGTTTTGAGTGGTCGGTTTTAGAAATTGGTGAATTTGGTACATAGTGCAAGTTCCCGATTCACCCCCCCCCCCTCTCGGTCACTCAGTCCTTTCAAGTAGTGACCATATTGAGTTGGGATGTCATCCCATTCAGGGCTGGGTCATGGCTCATGGAAGGATCGCTTTAAAAGCTACCTAAATGCCATGATTCCGGATGAGTTGATGGACACTCTTGTGGACTTTGCTAATACTTGTACCGATGATCATGTGCATGATGATTGTGATGATGGTGTGGATGTGCCTTGTACTAGCGAGTGCCTAGATCCTTTTAGCAATGACTTGATAGGTTGCTCTACTAGTGTGCCTAATATGATGACTGATAATGATGTGTCTCTTGATCTTGCTTGCTCTACTAGCATTGATGATGTTTGTGAGCCTCCTATTGATCATGCTAGTAGTTCTCTTGTTGAGGAGTTCTTTGCTTTTCATGCTAATGATAACGAGGACTTACTTGGCTCTCTTATTCGCTTGCGAGGTATTGTGGACAGGATTGGGGCAACTTCTTTCGAGCTTCCTAAGATTATGATAGTTGAGAAGATCCTTTCCTTGCTTCCGAGTAGCAAGCTCTTCTACATCACCCTTGAACTTCTCATGGAGAAGAGTCTCTCCATCGAGGACGTGATTAGGCTGCTCTTCAAGGATCAGGACATCACCGCGAGCATGGAGTGGAAGAAGACATCCAAAACAAACCTTGAAGCATCCTCAAGCAAAGGGAAAGAAGTAGCTTCGAGCTTAAACTTCTTTGATCCCTCCACAAGATTGTCTTGCAACAACCTCTACAATCCCTTCGGGGCAAGACATTCTTCGGGCGCATCGTCAAGCTCTACCTCAAGTGCCATTCCAAGTTTTACTCCAAGCACCTTGAGTGGACCGAGCATTGGCATAGGGGGAGCACCAACAGCACAAGATCATCTTTGGCATCTTCATCGAGCTCACCAACATGATCTCTTCTTTGAACTCAGTGAATTAGTGAGAAATCCGAATATTGATCTTTATGAAAATGTATTGAGAATCTATGATCTTTTGTGTAGGATAAACTCTTTCAGGGGACTTCGGAGGATTGCACCACATAAAGTGATTGACATGCTCCTCCAACAAATCACAACTCCTGAGAGGGGTTTTGACGTGCACATCACTCCTAAGGATACATGCAACACTCCTCCAATTCTGTACTTGCAAGGTCCAATGACTAGAGCTCGTGCACGACGACTAAATTTAGAGGTGAGCTCGTTCCTACGTTCTTCATTATATGTTACTTTTGAGAATGGTTTGCTACCTAATGATTATATTGTAATTAGGAACCATGGAGAGGACTAGGAGATGATGGGAGAAGGACTTGGAGACGTGGAGGACCAGCAAGGACGTGGAAGCCAAGGTGGAGGCCCAACCAAAACCGACTTCGAGTCCGTTTCGGGGTTCAGGACTAGTCTGCACTAAAACGGATGCCCAGGACGCATACGGACTCGGATTTGGACGTTCTACATATGTACGGAAAGATAAGGAGAAGACCTTTCCAATACCGCCGGTCTAATATCAAAATTCATCCGGATTCATCGAGAATCATCGAAACAAGAGAGGGTCCAGAATCTGTTTCGGTACTGCGTCGCCTGTTTTTGGCCTTTGGGCTTTGTATCTAGTTGAGCCCAATTAGGGGTGCATCCAGAGGGTCTTGCACGACCCTAGGGTCTTCATATACAGCCGCCACCACACCATTAGGGTTTGGGTTTTGCTTAGATTATTCTGTTCATAACAGTTTCACCGTCATCACGGTTTGTGAGACCCCAACTTCATGAGATTCATAATACATCTGCAATTGTGTTACCTTCTTCTTTGTTCTTGCTTGTGGTCTTGATTCGCAGGCAGGGATTAGCCTTCTCGGTGAGGTCAATCATTTTAGGACGGTTGATAACCAGAGGAGACGTCGTGCTGCGATTGCGGGGTTTAGAACGTGCTGTTCTGAAGCCGGATCGATTTGTGTGTCGCCTCCGACCAAATCAATGTATCCAGAACCTTTTGGAAGATCGGGAACCCTTGTCCACATCAAGTGGTAATCAGAGCTTCAGGTGCACCGTCAGGTTCGCACTACCCTTATTTAATTTCGTTTTGTGTTCATCCTATCATCCACAGAAAAGCCAAAAAAAAAAAAATTCCCCTCCGCCCATAACCACATGTTTAGCCTTTGCATATTTCAATTTCAGAGTCCGTAGTATTGAGTTTGTGCCCTAGTTTTTGTTTAGTCATTGGTTTAGTTTGTGTTTTTGTCATCAGTAGTGTTTCCCTTCCAACCCTAGCCGCCATCCCCTTCACCATCCTCTGTTCTATCGGCTTTGTGTGCTAGGGTTGATTAATCGATACACCCATCCTAATCCCACCCTCAAACATCTTGGACCAATCCCCACAAATTCCACTTTCCGCTGCATCCTTGCCGCCAAAAAAAAATCTTACCCGATTCCAAACCCGACCCCTAACCCGACTCGGGTTTCTGAAAAACCGACTCTGACCCCCCTTCGGTAAAACGAGCATAACTTTTCCCTCGGTTGTCCGTTTTGGCTGAAATTTTTATAGGAGATTCTTGACTCAAAGTTGAGCATACCCACCCTCGTCAAAAAATTCAAAAAAAATCGGGAAGATAAAGAAAAAATTGATTTAAGTTTAAACCCGACGTTTTCTGCAACTTCAAGATTTTCTGTAGGCCACATCCTACCTCTATTTGAGCTGAAATTTTTTGTGGATTCTCCTCCATTGTTAGTGAGTTGGAGAAAAATATCAAAAAAAAGAAATTTGGGATTTCTACTAGTGCTACATCTAGCCCCCTGAAATTTTTGGATTTGGCTGTTTTGCACTTAGCCCCCTGTTATCGCCTATTGTGCCTTTGTCTCCTTGTTTCTACTTTGCTATCACTACTGTTCTAGGACATACTTAGACCAGCAACTAGGGACAAGTTACTTGGGCACTTATTCAGCTTTACTATCTGTTTTTGATTTGTGTACCACTCACATATATATATTTGGCCTTCCTAGCTCTACATATTTCTTCTGGACTGCACACAGGTTATTTTGTGACCCTTGCAATCGTGGAACACATCTCTCTGGTATCCTTTGCTTTGCTTTTCAGAACTTTGTAAGAGATTTGTAAGGAGTCTCCTTTTGTTGTGTTGAGAGGCACCACTGCTTAGCTGTTTTATAGGGATAACCTTCACTGTTTGTTTCCTGTTTTGGTGTTTATGATGACAGGAAGTGATGACGGAGAGATGGCTTCACCCTCACAATTTGTTGAGTGCATGAGCCAAGAGAAGCTCCAGAAGGCTTTGCAGGCTGCTCAGAGTGATTTAGCAGAGAAGGTCACCAGAGTCGTTACTGATGCGGTCAGCAAGCTTCACATTGGAGAAACCATCGAGCGGTTAGAGAAGCGGGTCTCTAAGTTAACTGATCAGGTTGTCGCATTGGAGACCGCTCCTAAAACCAACAATACGAACACCAATAATAACAACAACGACGTTGAAGACGTCCATGATGAAGACACGGTGTATAAGGCTGATGGCACCGTGGATAGGTCAGCTACAAGGACCGCACGATTACAACGTCGTTTGCAACATAATACTGAAGGTATGGGTGGTTTCCATAACTACAATCATCGTCCACATGGTAACTATGCTCCAGATGACCCGTATGCTAAAATTAAGTTTTCAATTCCTTCATTTTCGGGTCAGTATGATGGTGATGTTTATCTTGATTGGGAGATGACTGTAGAACAAAAATTTAATGCCCACCTTGTTCCTGAACAACATAGAGTTAGACAAGCTACTAGTGAGTGTAAGAACTTTGCTATTGTTTGGTGGAGTGGTCTAGCTGCTGAAACTGATTTGCCTACTACTTGGGAAGAACTTAAGGTAGCAATGCGTGATCATTTTGTTCCCCCTTCTTTTTATAGAGAGATTCGTAATAAACTGCAGCGTTTAGAACAAGGAGATAAAACTGTTCAGGAGTACTTTAGTGAGCTTCAGAAGGGTTTGATTCGTTGTGTTGTAGTTGAAAAAGTAGAGGATCAGATTTGTCGCTTTTATTCTGGTTTAAGAAAAGAAATTCAGGACATCCTTGATTATAAAGAATATTATACCCTCACCCAGTGTTTCCAGTATGCTATGCTTGCAGAGAAAGAATCACAGGGACTTTTCCAGGCTTTTGAGGAGTACAGCAAGTCAAGGAACTCCTACCCCCCACGCTCGACGGGGACTTCGGGGCTGCCCAGGCCATCTTTCCGACCGCCCCCACCAGCAGCTACCAAGGGAACCAGTGTTGTTTCTGCAGCCCCAAGATCAGCCCCTGCACCTTCTACGCGCTCAGGTAAACTTTCTGTACAGGTACCAGCTAGTAGTGCCTCCTCTGTTGCTTCGACAGGGCACACTACAGGGATTTAGTGCCACCGCTGCCATGGACTTGGTCATGTGCAGAAAGATTGTCCAAGTAGGCGGGCATATGTGGCGACAGACGATGGCGGTTACATGAGCACTTCTGATGTGGAGGATGAGGAGGAGGACATCGCTGCTGCCACCGGCAGTGACCTCGTCCTTGGAGGCAGAGACACCACGGGTTACATGAACATTATTGTTCAACGTGTCCTTAGCACACAAGTTCATCAGCCCGAGACAATGCAACGCCACAACTTGTTCCAAATTTTCTTCGTCATCAAGAACCGCCGAGCATGTGTCATCATTGATGGAGGGAGCTGCAATAACTTGGTGAGTTCTGATGTGGTCAACAAGCTTGCTTTGACCACACGTCCACACCCACATCCGTACTACATTCAGTGGTTAAACGACTCTGGCAAAGCTAAGGTAATACAAACTTGTAGAGTTCCTTTTTCCATTGGTTCTTATGTGGATTCTATTGGTTGTGATGTTGTACCCATGCAAGCATGTTCACTTTTATTGGGTAGACCTTGGGAATTTGATAATGATGTTGTACACCATGGTAGAAGTAATAAGTACACTTTTATGCATAAAGGAACTAAAATTACTTTGTTACCAATGACCCCTGCTGAAATTGTATAAGCTGATTTAGAAAGAGCTGCTAGTTTAAAAAATAAAGGTCCTGAAATTCAGCAACCTGTTAATTCTAATTCTACACCTAGTAATGTTAATGATTCTTTAAGTTCTAAGGGTGCTGGAATTAAATTACAAGGTCGTTCATGTCTTGCAACAAAATCTGAGCTTGCTGAAATTTCTGATAATGATGATATTTGCTATGCTTTGATATGCAAAGAAGCTTTGTTTTCGCTTGATGATGTTGCTTCTAGTGCTGTGTCTCCTGTTGTCACTAACCTTTTGCAGGAGTATGAGGATGTTTTTCCAGCTGAGATACCCCCGGGATTGCCACCTTTGAGAGGGATTGAGCATCAAATTGATTTGATTCTGGGTGCTATTTTGCCAAACCGTGCTGCTTATAGGACCAACCCTGAGGAGACTAAGGAGATACAACGACAAGTTCAAGACCTTTTGGATCGTGGGTATGTTCGTCAATCACTTAGTCCTTGTGCTGTTCCTGTACTTTTGGTTCCTAAGAAAGATGGTACTTGGCGTATGTGTGTAGATTGTAGAGCCATTAATAATATTACTATTAGGTATCGTCATCCTATTCCTAGGCTAGACGACATGCTTGATGAGTTATGTGGTGCTATAATTTTCACTAAAATTGATTTGCGTAGTGGCTACCATCAAATTAGAATGAAACTTGGAGACAAATGGAAAACAGCTTTCAAAACCAAATTTGGATTATATGAGTGGTTAGTAATGCCTTTTGGGTTAACTAATGCACCTAGTACTTTCATGCGCTTGATGAATGAGGTTTTAAGAGCTTTCATCGGCAAATTTGTGGTAGTTTACTTTGATGATATCTTGATTTATAGCAAATCTATAGATGAACATATGAATCATTTGCGTGCTGTTTTTGATGCTTTATGAGATGCACGTTTATTTGGTAACCTTGAAAAGTGCATCTTTTGCACGGATCGAGTCTCTTTTCTTGGCTATGTTGTGAGTCCACAGGGAATTGAGGTGGATGAGGCGAAGATTGAAGCCATAAAGAGCTGGCCTGTACCAAAAACTATCACATAGGTAAGGAGTTTTCTTGGTCTTGCAGGTTTCTACCGCCGCTTTGTCAAAGATTTCAGCACCATTGCTGCACCTTTACATGAGTTGACAAAGAAGGGCATTGATTTCCATTGGGGTAAGGTACATCATGAGTCTTTTGATGCTTTAAAGGATAAACTTACACATGCACCATTGCTGCAATTACCTAATGTTGATAAGATTTTTGAGCTTGAATGTGATGCTAGTGGTATAGGCATTGGTGGTGTTTTGATGCAAGATAGTAAACCTATTGCATACTTTAGTGAGAAAATTACTGGGCCTGTTTTGAATTACTCCATGTATGATAAGGAATTGTATGCACTTGTACGTTCTTTAGAGACGTGGCGTCATTATTTGTTGCCCAAAGAATTTTTTATTCATTCTGATCATGAATCACTTAAGTATATTCGTTCTCAATGTAATTTGAACCGTAGACATGCTAAATGGATTGAATTTATTGAGTCTTTTCCTTACATTATTAAACATAAGAAAGGGAAGGATAATGTGATCGCTGATGCTTTATTTAGGCGCTATACTTTATTGTCTCAACTTGATTGTAGAATTTTTAGACTTGAGGCAATTAAATAACAATATGCTGCTGATGTTGATTTTAAGGATGTATTGCTGCATTGTAAAGAAGGTCGTGCATGGAATAAATTTGTGTTGAATGATGGATTCTTGTTTAGAGCTAACCGCCTATGCATTCCAGTTGGTTCCGTTCATCTTTTGTTGTTACAGGAAGCGCATGGAGGTGGATTGATGGGTCATTTTGGTGCCAAGAAGACGGAGGATATTTTGGCCACACACTTCTTTTGGCCAAGGATGAGGAAAGATGTTGAGCGCTTTGTTGCTCGTTGCACTACATGTCAAAAAGCTAAGTCTCGCTTGAATCCACATGGTTTATACATGCCACTTTCTGTTCCTTCTATTCCTTGGGCGGATATTTCTATGGACTTTGTTTTAGGACTGCCTAGGACTAAGAGAGGGAGTGATAGTATTTTTGTTGTTGTGGATAGATTTTCTAAGATGGCACACTTTATATCATGTCATAAGACTGATGATGCTAGTTATATTGCTGATCTCTTGTCCAAAGAAATTGTACGTTTGCATGGTATGCCTTCTACTATTGTTTCAGATCGTGATGCAAAATTCTTGAGTCATTTTTAGCGCACGCTTTGGAATAAGTTGGGTACAAAGTTGTTGTTTTCTACAAGTTGTCACCCACAAACTGATGGACAAACTGAGGTGGTGAACCGCACTTTGGGTACTATGTTGAGAGCTATTTTGAAGAAAAATTTGAAGCAATGGGAAGAATGTTTGCCTCATGTTGAGTTTGCATATAATCGGGCAACACATTCCACTACCAAGGTAAGTCCTTTCAAGATAGTGTATGGTTTTGATCCCCGTACTCCACTTGATATACTTCCTCTACCTATTCATGAAAGAGTTCATGTTGATGCTAAGGAACGTGCTGAATTTATTTTGAAAATGCATGAGACCACTAGACTTAGCATTGAAAAGATGAATGACAAGTATACAATTGCTGGTAGTAAAGGTAGAAAAGAAGTAAAACTTGATGTTGGAGATTTAGTATGGTTACACTTGAGAAAAGATAGATTTCCAGATTTGAGAAAGTCTAAATTAATGCCTAGAGCTGATGGTCCTTTCAAAATAATTGAGAAGATTAATGATAATGCATACAAACTTGAGTTGCCTCCCGAGTTTGGGGTTAGTCCTACTTTTAACATTTCAGATTTGAAACCATACTTGGGAGAAGAGAATGAGTTTGAGTCGAGGACGACTCCACTTCAAGAGGGGGGGGATGATGAGGACATCACTCCTAAGGATACATGCAACACTCCTCCAATTCTGGACTTGCAAGGTCCAATGACTAGAGCTCGTGCGCGACAACTAAATTTAGAGGTGAGCTCGTTCCTACGTTCTTCATTATATGTCACTTTTGAGAATGGTTTGCTATCTAATGATTATATTATAATTAGGAACCATGGAGAGGACCAGGAGATGATGGGAGAAGGACTTGGAGACGTGGAGGACCAACAAGGACGTGGAAGCCAAGGTGGAGGCCCAACCAAAACCGACTTCAAGTCTGTTTCGGGGCTCAGGACTAGTCTGCACTAAAACAGATGCCCATGACACATACGGACTCGGATTTGGACGTTCTACATATGCACGAAAAGATAAGAAGAAGAAATTTCCAATGCTGCTGGTCTCATATCAAAATTCATCCGGAATCATCGGGAATCATCGAAACAAGAGAGAGTCCAGAATCTATTTCGGTGCTGTGTCGCCTGTTTTTGGCCTTTGGGCTTTGTATCTAGTTAAGCCCAAGTAGGGGTGCGTCCAGAGGGTCTTGCACGACCCTAGGGTCTTCATATAAAGCCGCCATCGCACCATTAGGGTTTGGGTTTTGCTTAGATTATTCTATTCATAACAGTTTCGCCGTCATCACGGTTTGTGAGACCCCAACTTCGTGAGATTCATAATACATCTGCAATTGTGTTGCTTTCTTTTCTGTTCTTGCTTGTGTTCTTGATTCGCAGGCAGGGATTAGCCTTCTCGGCGAGGTCAATCGTTTTAGGACGGTTGATAACCAGAGGAGACATCGTGCTGCGATTGCGGGGTTTAGAACGTGCTGTTCTGAAGCCGGATCGATTTGTGTGTCGTCTCCGACCAAATCAACGTATTCAGAACCTTTCGGAAGATCGGGAACCCTTGTCCACATCACCATGCATGCCTCCAAGCATGTGTCTAGGGGGAGTTACTCATTCACAATATGAGTACATGACTCTCTAGATAATCAAATAGTGATATTTGTGCTTCATGCCTATTGAGCCATGTTCGATCGAGCTCCGAGGTTAAATTTACTCACGCGGCTCAAAGACAAGTGTCTCATACATTCCCACCTCTATAATGACTAACCCTTGCACATTTGTGAAAATATTTTGTTGAGTCATAAGTGTAGGGGGAGCTACGACAAAATGCCACTTTGACCAAGGAAGAGCACCATGAAAGGGGGAGTTATTCTAACTCTTGCCAACTATTTTTTGCCTCTTGGTTTTATTACATTTTTGTGTGGTTTTTGGTGATAGGTGACAAAGGGGGAGAAGAAACATGAAGATGATCGATATCTCAAAGGGGGAGGAGAACATGGAGAAGAAACATGAAGATCACATCGAGATGGACATATTACACCAACATGGAGAAGAACAACAGTGGTGCATGTCTATGGCGACAATGAACACCTTCACCGACATGAGCATCTACGTCCTTGGTGCATTTCTACATCAACAAAAATGACTATCACGACACCAAGGCGGGCGCATATTCAACTCAAGCTCAATATCAAGTGCGCTACATATTTGGGTAGTTCACCCTCCACACCTAGCATATTCCAAGGGGTAGACTACATCCAAGGTAAGGACCAAGGTATGCCTTTCAATCTTCTTTTTCCCTTTGGTTCTTTCTTGCTCGTTCGTTTTGGATCATCATAAGCAGTGGTTGTCATCCATCACCAAAAAGGGGGAGATTGTAAGGTTCATGATCATTGAGGCCATCCTAAGGTATGATGTTTTGGTGATGAATGAGAAACATGAAATGATACTAATGTCTACACGAGTGTTGTCCGTGTAGGAAACCTTTTCTATCTTATGATGATTGTCAACGGCATCCTTGGCGATGGATGACAATGACCACAAGCATGGAGGCTTGTGAACTTGATGGAGTCCAAGGGTTGATGGAGATGGATCAAAGCGGAGAACAAGCTATGGTGCAAGTGTTTGGAACACTTGAGTAGTTGTTAGGGCTTTGAGTCCATAGAAAAAATCGGACTATCAAGGGGGTCTAGGTCATTCTCTTGGGTCATGTCTAGTCAGTGATGTGCAAGGTTGCTCGGTGAAATCACATGCACTAGGTGACAGTGGAGAAGCCATGGAGCTTTTCGGAGAAGCCGAGAAAGGAAGTCCAGCGAGGACGACAAGTTTCAGCTTCTAGACATAGAGACCGGACAGAGGGGTCAGTGGAGACCGGACTATACGGTCACTATGTGGAGTTGTCTAGGACTTAGCGTGAGGAGTAGGAAGTCTGACAGCAGGAGACTCTGTATGGACCGGACGGTCTGGCCTGCTGACCGGACGGTTCGGTCAGTAGGAGTGCAGGAATGGCAAAGAGGGTGCATTTCGTGGAGGCTCCTAGAATAGAGAGAGAAAGTGAACCGGACGGTCCAGTCCAGTGATCGGATAGTCCGGTCAGTTCAGAGGAATTGCCTGGATAGAGAAGCCAACGGTTCTGGGAACCGTTACTAGAGTGACCGGATGGTCCGATCAGGCAGTGATCAGACAGTCTGGTCTGGATGTCTAGAAAGGCAATTTCATGGAGCAACGGCTAGTTTGAGGTTGGGAGCCTATATAACTTTGTTGCTGGGGTCTTGGAGACCTCTCTTGGCCAGTGGAATACCTGAGAGAAGAGTAGCTTGAGCATCTTGCACATCTAAGGCTAGGGTGTCCTTGAGGGTGTGATCTAGATTGTTACTCTTGGTCTGTGGTGAGACCTAGACCAGTTAGGTGTCAGTGATTGAGCCTATCATGATCAGTTGTGAAGGCCATCACACGTTTGTACACGGTTTGAGCCCACCGTTGAAAGGGGCATCGCTAGTGAGCGCTCGTGTCAGCTCGGGGAGTCCAGCAAGTTTTCAAGAGAGGCGAGCTTGTGCTTTGTGCAGCGGTGACGCACACCGTGTCTTCACTCTAGGAGTGATTGCGTGCTCGTGGGCAAGAACTCCACTTGGTGGTGGGAGGGACCGGGACTTTGGCGGGAGTGGTCCAACAAGGAGTAGGGGAAGGCGCCATCCTTCTGAGACCTTGGGAAAGATCATGAGCCATCTCTTACTCTGCTCCTTACTATGATGCTTTGCTTTCCGCATCTACATACCGTGCTATTGTTGGCACTTTCTAAGTGCCCCTTTTATATGTGAATATCACCCCAATTAGAGTATAATTGATACTAATTTAGTCCATTTACCTATGATATTACCTATATATTTGTATATGCATTATTTTAGAGCTTTATTGCAGAAACAGGTAAAATTGGCTATTAAAGTGATGCTGGACAAGACAGGAGTCCAGAACCGATGAAAAGCACTGAAGAAGCCCA
Source organism: Eleusine coracana subsp. coracana (assembly GCA_032690845.1). Classification (NCBI taxonomy): domain Eukaryota; kingdom Viridiplantae; phylum Streptophyta; class Magnoliopsida; order Poales; family Poaceae; genus Eleusine; species Eleusine coracana. Next base: position 23,709,581 of record CM064418.1, on the reverse strand, counting down.
GTGCGCCGATCGGCGCCAGCCTATGAGCCGATCGGCGCAAGGATATTTTGGCCCACAAAAGTGACTGAGGTCCATTCCGATGGAAGTTTATCTGATGTTTATGGAAGTTTATCTGGGCAAGACACTTGAAGATATTTGCTTAGAAGATTTATGGAACTTCAAGATCTCAACGTGCAGTACAAGACTTTATCTTGAAGGAAAAGGCCCACATGGCAGCTGTGGAAGAAAGAGGAACCGACTCGAAGCAGAAACCAGAGAGAACACGGCTTGCACCGATCGGCGCAATCCTGCGCCGACCGGCGCAACCAACTTATTTGCTAGAAATCGAGTCCTTCACGAGTAGAACCCCTATATATACTTGTAACCCCTAGCCGCGATCAGTACCCTGAGGAGGAGGCAACAGAGGGACAACAGATTCGTGAGTTAGAGCCACCAAGGCTTGCACCATTAGAATAGATCTCTAGTTGAGTTTCAAGAACCATTGGTGTAAGAGTTGATCCGTCAAGGTAGGCCATCTCGACGGTGATGAATCTTACTCTATGTATCTCAAGGATGATTGAATATGTTGATGATGGTTTTGGTGATTTGTCTATCTTGATTCTATAATCATGCATGTGCTTATTCTCATTGCTTAGTTCTAGGCTAAGTAAGTTGATATTATCTTAATCATGGTGATTAGGATAGTATTCAGACATTGTATTGAGTATGGTTGCTTGATGATGCCGACAATGTGGTTTAGCTGTGACAGCACTAAACCTGTGCAGCACTATTGGATAGTTGAGTAGGGTAAGATACTCGCGTGATTAAGGGTTTCCTCTCGGCAGTGACAAATCGAGAGCCACTCGGAAAGTAGGATGGTCTTATTAATTATAGGTTTTCATTGATCCATGTAATTATCCATTATGATGTTGTTTAATTAGACTATCTGGTTACGATCTCACTAGTAGATATCTGGCTACTCACCAAATAGTTTTAGATTTGGCTTTGACTTGCACTCTAGTTCAACTTCGCTGTAGTGTCGATCGGCTCAACACCTGTGCCGATCGGCTCAACAACTTAGATCCGCAATAGTGCCGATCGGATCAACACCTGTGCCGATCGGCTCGACAACTTAGATCTGCAACAGTGCCGATCGGCTCAACCCTGCGTCGATCGGCGCAACGACAGAATTGCTGTCTAGCGCACCTTTGCGCTGGCCAGTCTCCCTTTCATACAACCTGAACTTGATAGTAGCCTTAATTAGATCTTTTACTGTTAACTTTGTTTAATTATCCCTAAGGTCTCAGTGGCTCGATAATACCTTGGATTACTCTAAGGGAAAAAGTGCTACAACTATACACCATCCTCTTGCGGTATATAAGTGGGTGCATAGTAACAACCAACAAGCACATTTTTCTGGCGCCGTTGCCGGGGACCATAGCAGGTTTTTAAACATTGTTTGATGTATTAGTGTTTAATCATTTTGCTTTACTTGTCTTTTGATTACATATATGTTGTTAAGTGAAATTAACAGGTATGAACGGTCCTAAGTCAAACAAACCCTCTAATTACACCGATGATCCATAAAAGCTCTTACGCAAGAAGAGAATAGCGGAAAAGAGGAGCAAGTCACTTGGAGATTTAGCTGGAGAACCAGTCAGTGCCAGCCCTCGAGTATTATTCACAATTGCAGATCTAGAAGCAGGAGCGATGGCAGACCAGCCCTTGGTTAATAGTTTCAAGCCTCAATTGGATAAGGTTGTCAAGACAGATTTCCAAGAAGCTCAAGATCATGCTCCATATCAACTAGAGAGGTACGTCGGATTAGTGGCACAATAACCGTTCACAGGTTCAGAAGATCCCAATCAGCATATGCAGCGCTTCCTTGAAGTCTGTAGTACATTCAAGGTAGCAGGATTGACCAGAGATCAAGCACGTGTGCGGCTGTTCCCCTTCTCTCTAGTTGGATGCCCTAAGCAATGGTACAATAGCTTGGAAAATGCAGTAAAGACTACATGGGAAACCTTAGCAGTTGCATTCTTAGCCAAATACTTCCCTCCTGGTAAGACTCAAGCTTTGAAGAATAAGATTCTTGGATTTACGCAGAATATTGATGAGAGCATTAGAGAAGCGTGGGAAAGATACAATGAATATATGGATGCATGCCCTCATCATGGTCTTATAGTTGGTGAAACTGTTGAGAGATTCTATGTGGGATTGAATATCCCCTCCCGTCAACACTTAGATGCTTCAGCTGCGGGTTCATTCATGTCAAAGACTCCCACTCAAGCTAAGGAATTGATCAAATTGCTAGTTGAAAATCAATCATGGGATAGTGAGAGAAGTTCAAGGAACCTACAACCTTCTAAAGGAGTAGCAAAGAGCGTGATTGAGAGGACTCATGAAGACTTGGTTATGGATCGCCTTGATGCTATTCAAAGAAGGTTGGACCATAATTCTTATATCCCTAAGGAAGAGTCACTCAGGCTAGCAGAATCATGCTCCACTTGTGATGAGTGTAGAGAATTCGGCCATGTGCAGAAAGATTGCCCTGAAGAGATGAAGATGCTAGAATATATAAAGAATAGTGGATGGAAACCCTAATATCAGCAACAAAGGAGTTCTTTCTCTCCTAGTTCGTCTATGCAAAACTCTATCCTGCTTCGTCTCCAATTTCATGAGTTCTTTCAAGCTCAAGAAAAGATCAACAAGGACAATCAAGCTAAATTCAAGGAGGTTGATCGTGTTCTTGAAGGGATTAATGACAAGGTGATAGAAATTGGGAGCTCCAATGAGCAGATTTTAAAACATACCAAGATTATGGAACAACAGATGGGACAGTTATCATAGGCCATTCAAGGCAACAAAGGGGTTATTCCTGGTAATACAATGTCTGTAGAGTAGTTAAAGGCAATAGCTACACGGTCAGGAAGGCAAACAGAAGATCCAGAGCACTCTGCGGGAGCAAGGAAGACCCGCACGATGGTACTGTTAGCACCGATTGGCTCACTCATTGCGCTGATCGGCGTGAGGAAGAGATTGACCTCTCTGGACTGAAAATGGGTATGGAAACAGAGGAGCATGGCCCTACCACGTTCTTGGATACTCAACTGCTAACAAAGACAAAGAGAGTGTGGCAACACGACGAGCAATTTGCAAGGTTCGTCGATGTTATGAAGAAGCTTTACATCAATGTCCCTTTTTTTGATGCTATTCAAGTACCTACCTATGCCAAGTACATTAAGGACATGATGGAAAACAAGAAGTCTCTAGCTTCTAAAAAGGCTGTGAAGGTCACTAAAGAACTTACGGCGGTGATCAATGATGTTGCACCTGAGAACAAACCTGACCCTGGATCACCAAGCATCAAATGCATAATCGAAACAAGGATATTTGATATATGCTTGTGTGATCTTGGAGCAAGTGTAAGTGTTATGCCCCGTCATATATTCACAAGTCTCAATTTGTCTGAATTGGAGCCTACGGGTATGTGTTTGGAGTTAGCTGACCAATCTGTACGCTTCCCTGATGGAATTGCTGAGGATGTGCCTTTTCAAATTAGAAATCACATCATCCCTGTTGATTTTATTGCGCTTGATATGGATAAGAGGATGAGAACCCCGTTGATCTTAGGTAGACCCTTCTTGACGACAGCAAAGGCAAGTATTGATGTTGGGAGTGGTGAGATAAGTTTCGATATAAGTGGAACTCCCTACTCTTTCAAATTTCACCAAAGGGGAGAAGAGTGTCGTGCTATTGATGAAGTGAAGAGATACAAGACACCGAGGCAACATGGCATCGAGAGTGATTGGAGGGGATGTAAGGATAGGTTGTTCCAGGTATATGAGCTATTAAGATAAGTGAACCTTGTAGTGTCGCGGTCTTACACCCCGCACTGCGACACTAAGGATGGATTGCTCACGGGGAGGTCAAGCTCTTTGACCTCTAAATAACTAGAGCGCTATTGGGAGGCAACCCAATTGTCGGGAGATTTAGAAGTTGTTTAGTGCATGCGGGAGGGCAACTCGTCTCATTTATTTAATTAATGCTAGCCGGGAGGGCAACCAGTTGTTTTTAATTTGCTTTCTTGTAATAAAAACAATCTCCTGAATAAAAGAATTAGAAAAAGTGTGTGCTTAATTCTTGTGTGCTCCTGTGTTGTCTGTTTATTTGTGCAAAACTATATATATATATATATATATATATATATATATATATATATATATATATATATATATATATATATATATATATATATATATATATATATATATATATATATATATATATATTGTAGACTAACGACACAGGAATAAAAGAAAAATACTGAAAACAAGAAGGAACAGAGCTTGCGTCGTTCGGCGCATTGATAACAAGTCAAGATAGAAGGCTGACGACGCCCAGAATGGAAGAGGAGCTGAAAGCCAACCAGCACATCAATTTTCAGAAATAGAGCTAGCTTCAAGATGAAGAACGATATCTAGCGAAGAACCGAGGGCCAGGAGCAAAAGTGGACACCGCGCCGATCGGCACGAGACGTTGCGCCGATCGGCGCTGTCATCAGATGGGCTCCGCTTCGTGTGCTAATGCTACAGGAACATTGGGAAGAATAGATATTAGGTGAAAGAAATGAACATGAGGCATCAGGATCAGAGCCAGGCCAGAAGACAAGGTTCAAGGAACTTGTGCCGTTCGGCGCACTCCTACGCCGATCGGCGCTGGTACCCATGTTGTGCCCAAATTGGTGACATATTCGGTAGGCACTGATTCTTAGGAATAGGTATGATTTTTATGCAGGTTTCTAGTATAGAGGAGACATGGAATTGAACAAAAGCTAAAAAAGAGATGGCGCGCCGATCGGCGCTGGGCAGAGTCTATCTGCGTAGTCAATCAAGACAACGGGATTCCGTGTTGTTCCCCCGCCAGCCGACATGGTGTACTAGGAAAAGACGAAAAGGATGGAAACAACGAAAGGGAGGAGAATCAGGAACCAGAGCGGTTAGAGATTTCAAAATTTGAAATGTGCCGATCGGCGCAGTCACTGCGGTCGCCGCAACCCCAAATTTTGGAAATTTATGGCGGGTCCTTCTCCTGGAAGTTTCCCACTCTATAAAAGGGAGGCTAGGCACCCTTAGTTCGGCACACCATCCTGGTAATCTCTCCACCTTCCCCACTACCCATGATCTCACACACGTCCCGCATTCCTCGCGGATGGATTGTCTCCGCTCCTCCGTCGGCAAGATGGGCAAGAGGCTGCGCCAGGGAAGCAGTTCCGGCGGCAGCGGCGAATCGAGCGGTGACTCCTCGGCTAGGGGGTGCTCTGGCGCTCACGACGACATGTCGGTGGGTGGTGCATCCACCGGCTCAGCAGCGGCAACATATGACATCCACGCCCGCCACTCCGTCTCTGGTGCGCCCCTTTCGATGGGGCGTGCTACGAGGAGCCAAACAGTGGGAAGCCGTGGGGTTCCTAGATCACCACCATCACCGGCATTTGTGCCGCGCACGGTGGAGGAGGGCTTCACCCTCCTGAGCGCGGAGGAACAACAACACTACCTCAAGGTGAGGGGAAGGTTCGTCCCCAACTTCGACATGGACGAGACCTTCCTCACCACGATCGACATGTGGGAGGACATAAGGAGGATGCTAGACAACCTCGGCTGGGTGGACTTCAACCATCTCCCCATGGACTTCAACATCGACAACGTCACCGAGGTTGCCTCTATAATGAGGATCAGCTCCGACGACTATGGCAACGAAGCCATCAACTTCCGCGTCCACGACATTAGCTACATGGTGACCATGGAGGAGGCGGCTCAAGCCTTCGGCTTCGACGCCAACGCCGATGTGGCCAGCATCTTGGGACGTGGGGAGTTGGACTCCTTTTGGAGGCGGCTCTCGTTCGCCGAAGAAATGAAGCGCGGCAACATCCGTAACCCGACCATTCAAATCTTCCATCGGTGGTTGGCGGCGCGCACATGCGACAAGGTTGACTCCAGCAACGTCACCGATGCGGACTTGTGGTGGCTATTCAACACCATCGTGAGCCTATCTCATTGCAACCCTATGTCGGTGATGATGCGGGGTTGGTTCGAGAAGAGGGGCAAGAAGAGCAAGAAGTTGGCCTTTGGGGGCTATCTTCAATGCCTGGCAGCCCACGTCTACGGCGACGACAGACCAGGAGGACGTGAAGACAAGTGGGAGCTCGCGACAGAGATCGGCGAGAATATGACTCGTGGCAACATTGTCACGAGAAGTGTTCGCGCCGGCTTCCATGTCGGCGGCACCAACATTAGGCCCCCGTGTGCGGAGCTAGGATATTTTCTCCCTCGCAAGCTAGAGGGAGGAAATTGGCTTGAGGAAGGTCTCCTAGAGGGGGGCCGAGTTCTCAGGGACCGCCATGGGCGGATTCGACATCCGGTGACATCTACAGCAGACGGCAGTGAGTGGAACTCATGGGGGTCACGTCAAGAGCCTCAGCAGTACCAGACAGGGTGGAGCGACGCAGCGGGCGGTTCACAGCCCACTGTGCTGGTCGGCGCAGGCGGCGCGCCGGTCGGTGCACCCTACTTCAGCACAGGCGTTGACTGTAGGTACCAAGGACGGGTACCTGTGATGCCTCCGGTGCCCAGTGCAGACGTCTTCGTGCCTATGCAGGGGTACCTCAACAACAACATGCATCACATCAAGCACGTGGAGGACGCCACGTCCCAATGGAGGAACAACCACGACGCGATAGTGGAGGAGTTCGAGCGACTCAAGGCGCGGTGCAATGGCTTTGATCAGCCACCGTCTCCACCTCCGCTTGATTAGAGTGCCTAGGAGTGGGCATATGTATCAGTTTCCCGGTTTACGTTTTCTTTATCTTTTGCAATCTTTTTCTTTATTTGCTTATGTGTGTGTGAGCGGGTTGGGAAACCATGTATCGGGTGTGTTTATTTTCATGCATGTGTGTTAGTAGTAGTTTTATTTTCATGCAGGTGTGTTAGTAGTAGTTTTATTTTCATGCATGTGTGCTAGTAGTACTTTTATTTTCATGCATGTGTGCTAGTAGTACTTTTATCACCATGTATTCGAGGTTTGATCTTAATATAATGGTGGCGGTTATGCTCTTTTAGAATAATTGGATTACCTATTCTTTCTTGAAAAGTGTTGATGAAGATCAAATAATGTTGAGCATTAAATAAAATTTTGAACTTACACTTAATGATTATTCAGCAAATATTTTTTATGTGGAGCAATTCTGAATACCCATGTGCTTCATTTGCATTGTCCAATTCATGATGATAACTTAGTACCAATCTTTTTATAAATAAATTTTCATGTTGTGAACTTTGGAATTTATTGTTTCCAAGATCCTCACCTACAAATGCCATATTTTGAGCAATACTCATAAACCTTTGATATTAAGATAAACATTAAATTGATGGTTGAGTTCGGTTAGGATTTAATTCTTTTTGGTATGAACTTTAGTAGGATGGCGAAATCCTTGTGTATCTTTTTAGCATTGAATTACTCATGCAAATCTCCAATTCCACTGAGTATTCTATTTTAAAAATAAAGTCTTGTTGAGTATCATTCCTTGACCACATCCTATGTTTCTAGCTGTATTTGAACTTTGAATAAATTTTCAAGCTAGATGAATCAAATACCAACAAAAGCTGGTAAATTCAGGTTGAGAGCCAGTCGGACTAGCAAAATTTTAAGTGTGTGGGGGGGTGGTATATGACATGCTTATTCTCAAAATTCATTCTAATATAGCCATGAATCATTCAAACCATTTGCAATCTGATAATGGGAGTTCCTTTTTCTTCCAAGATCAAATTTTTGATGCACATGTCCACATATCCAAAGTGTGAGTCCTTTCTTAAATTTTCTTTGGCCATCTTGTTAAGATTTTGTAATTCCAATAAAGAATAATCTCCTAGCTTTATAATATATTGTTGATTTATGTTTGTAATCCTTAAATTATCTCACCTAGTTACTCATATAAGCCTACATTTAATTATTTGATTATTATGATGTAGTATATAGGTTGAGTGATTTGAAAGATGAGTTATTGCCTTGGATTATTTGGAAGATAGATTCTTTATGTTCACAACAATATTTTAAGTTATTTACATGTGTGGAAAAGTTATAATTTGTGAATTGGACATGATCTTTTGCTTTAGGGAGAAACTTTGAGCTTTATGCACATATTTGAATTATTTTGCTGAATACCAATATGAAATACGCTACAATAGAACAATGCTCAACATTTGCTGATTTAAGATGTCTTTCATGATAAGAAGAGTATGTTCTTTGATTTTTCTCTCTTTTACTTTACTCGGGATGAGCAAAGGTTTAAGTGTGGGGGAACTGTTGGCACTTTCTAAGTGCCATTTTTATATGTGAATATCACCCCAATTAGAGTATAATTGATACTAATTTAGGCCATTTACCTATGATATTACCTATATATTTGTATATGCGTTGTTTTGGAGCTTTATTGCAGAAACAGGTAAAATTGGCTATTAAAGTGATGCTGGACAAGACAGGAGTCCAGAACCGACGAAAAGCACTGAAGAAGCCCAGTGCGCCGATCGGCACCAGCCCATCAGCCGATCGGCGTAAGGGGATTTTGGCCAATAGAAGTGACCGAGGCCCATTCCAATGGAAGTTTATCTGATGTTTATGGAAGTTTATCTGCGTAAGACACTTGAATTGCTTAGAAGATTTATGGAACTTCAAGATCTCAACGTGCGGTACAAGACTTTATCTCGAAGGAAAAGGTCCACATGGCAGCTGTGGAAGACAGAGGAACCGATTCGGAGCAGAAACCAGAGAGAACACGGCTTGCACCGATCAGCGCAACCGACTTATTTGCTAGAAACCGAGTCCTTCATGAGTAGAACCCCTATATATACATGTAACCCTAGCCGCGATCAGTAACCCAAGGACGAGGCAACAGAGGGACAATAGAATCATGAGTTAGAGCCACCGAGGCTTGCCCCGTTAGAATAGATCTCTAGTTGAGTTTCAAGAACCATTGGTGTAAGAGTTGATCCGTCATGGTAGGCCATCTCGACGGTGATGAATCTTACTCTATGTATCTCAAGGATGATTGAATATGTTGATGATGGTTTTGGTGATTTGTCTATCTTGATTCTATAATCGTGCATGTCTTATTCTCATTGCTTAGTTCTAGGTTAAGTAAGTTGATATTATCTTAATCATGGTGATTAAGATAGTATTCAGACATTGTATTGATTATGGTTGCTTGATGATGCCGGTAGTGTGGTTTAGCGGTGACAGCACTAAACCTGCGCAACACTATTGCATAGTTGAGTAGGGTAAGATACTCGCGTGATTAAGGGTTTCCTCTCGGCAGCAATAAATCGGAAGCCGCTCGAAAAGCAGGGTGGTCTTATTCATTAGAGGTTTTCATTGATTCATGTAATTATCCATTATGATGTTGTTTAATTAGACTATCTGGTTACGATCTCACTAGTAGATATCTGGCTACTCATCGAATAGTTTTAGCTTTGGCTTTAGCTTTTGCTTTGACTTGCACTCTAGTTCAACTTCGCTGGAGTGCCGATCAGCTCAACACCTGTGTCGATCGGCTCAACAACTTAGATCCGCAACAGTGCCGATTGGCTCAACACATGCGCGAATCGGCTCAACAACTTAGATCCACAACAGTGCCGATCAGCTCAACCCTGTGCCGATCGGCGCAACGACAGAATTACTGTCTGGCACACCTTTGCGCTGGCCAGTCTCTCTTTCATACAACCTGAACTTGACAGTAGCTGTGGCGCCCCTTCCCGAAGGATCGAGGTCCCGACGGTGCTGATAACGCAGACACTTGATAATACAACACTGGTTCGAATTTAAGTTGAATATTACATCAATAATTTCTCAGAGTGCAGCAAAATATTACAAGTTCAAAAAGTTTTGAAAACAGCAGAAGCAAATCACGATAAGACGCTACGAGCTCGACAATACAACATAGTAATGGTTCATGCCCGAAGAACCATCACTCTAGCAACACACATCAATACTGCGGCGGCGAGTCGGACTCCTAGTGGGCAGTCCAACCCTCAGGGACTTGCATGTCCTTGGGCAGCACATTCTCAGGCAACTCTACCTCTTTATTACTTGAAAACAACATTGGCACAAAGTCTGAGTACTAATTACTCAGCAAGACTTACCCGTCGAACATCTAGGCATGAAACAGATCTAATAGGTGGCTTGTTTGAGAAGACTCGCACTAAGCAACCTATTAGTTCTATCAAGTTTTACTTTTCAAATTAACTGGGTAGAGCAGAATGTAACTTTAGTTGTAACAATAAGATAATAAAGCAATAAATAAGGTAAGTACAACATAAGAGCGATAATAGTAACAACAACGATAAGCATCATAATCAATTCCCAAGTACCATGTGCAACTATGTGACGACTCAGTGACCAAGTGGTAATCATTACTGCGAGGGACAACAATTGCAATTGATTTACACCAGCTGGAATAACCCGAGACACACGACACATACGCACCAATTAAGGTCGTATATGGCAACCTTTCGCAAGGACGAAAAACAACTTGGTCCGGGTCCAGTCTCATCGAGTGGGCATGCCGTCCTGCCATCAGTACTTCATGGTATGAACCGCCCACTCCAGCAGTAGAAGGGTCAACGACCACTGTACTAGGTACCGTCCTCATTGCCGCGTTAATGCTACATCGGTTTACTAGTGCCCATAGGATAGCATGCATTCGGTACTGTTCAATACTTGACCAAGGGGCCAACCACGGACGGGTACTAGGTTCGACAAGGCAAGGCTACTGTAGTCAACACCCATGTATTGCTGCAAACCTACACATGTATCGTCCCTGCCCGGTCATAACATCAAAAAAAAACTTCTTTTATAGATCCCGTTCCAGTGGTCAAGTTCATTCTTAGTAATAATAGTGCCCAACGAGCCTATTCATTACTAAGCTTAGCATAACAGTACCGATACTACCAAGTTCTAATGACAGTAGTATAGGTCATTTGGGTATCATGCAAGGTGGGTTCCAATCAACTTCTATGATCTAATGCAACAATAATCCCAGACACTAGTAATATTGAAAACTAGCAACTTCATAAAATGGCGAATGAAAACCGGGGCTTGCCTGGATTGACTCTAGTGTTAGCGACTTCAACCTCTTGTTCCTGAGACTCAGTCTCCTTCTGGTCCTCTTCGAGCTCCTGGTTGTCGTTGCCTATATGATGACAAAGGTGTTATCGGTATTGTCGTAACACCGATATATGCAATGATATGATACATGCAAGCACATTGTGTTTTGATATCGATAAATTATTATTATGTTCTCGAAGCCATATGCTTCAATGTTCTCGAAGTCATATGCTTCAAAGAAACAAATTAGAGTTTCATCATTTTATGTGTGTTAATCATTTATTTAGGGTTGTTATAGTCCTTCAGAATAATTAAGCAATTAAAATAGCAACCAATCGATTCTGGACTTGAGTGATTTATCATGAACAGGGACATAGATGAATTGTATTTTCACCAATTTACAGCCTCTGGATATTATTATTCTAATTACTAGCATTTATTAAAGTAAAATAGTAGTAAGAGCAATTAATTTAATTTAATTAATTAAATTTAGGTTTCTGGACGTGTGTAATTTATTATGCACAGAGACTTGTGTGAATGATTTTTATGCCAAGTGGCAGGGGCCAATTAATTATAAAACAAATACTAGAATTTATTTAATTGAACACACTAAATAATTTCCAGAGCCTAAAATAATTCATATTTTGCCAAACCAAAATTTGTGGTGATAGATAATTAAGTATTTACTAAGCATGCCAAAAACTAAGATTTAATTCCATTCCTAGAATTCCTGGTGAATTAATTTGTGTATTCACAATTTAATGAATTAACAAAAATACATGAACAGAGGCTAAGATTTATCATTTTACTAAAATAGAGCTCTTCAAGGTGAACCTAACAAATTTTGTTTGGGCTTCATTGGAGTTAAATTCGATTGACTAGAAGTTTTCAAAGTTTTACGCATTTTTGTGGAATTTCCTGGGTATTTCTGGTTCTAACTATTGACACGTAAGTGCCATGTGGCAACCATGTCAGCGCCACGTGGGTTCCAGCTCAGCTGCCAGGAGGGTGCCAGTGGGCTCGCCGGTGCGGGGTCGTGCTCGCCGGAGGGCTCGCTGCCGGGTACTACGCGGGTCAGAAACTCACCGCGGAAGTAGTAAAACAAGGCACGCACTAAGGCGGAGAGATTGGTGTGAGTCATGGGATCTGGATCTCACCGGAAAGTGGTCATCGGCGAGAGGCGGCAGAAGAGGGAGATCCGGCGGGGTCGCGGGAACGGCTCGGAGCAGAAAGACGGACGGGGTCTACTCCTATAGCTTCATGGCGACTCGGAGAGACTCGACATCACGTCGGTTCGTGTCGGAGGAGGCCGGAAACAAGGGCTCGTCATGGAGGCGGCTCCGGTGATCAGCAGCGACGGGTTGGGACCCGGGAAAAATAGAATGTCGGTGTCCTGGTGCACGAAATCAAAGAAGAAATGAGTCGGGGGTTGCGTTGAGATTTGGCGCTTATGAGCGAAAAGGAATGGAACGGGGAGGCTCACCGACTGCTGCGAATTCCGATTAGTGGCAGAGGACGTCGCCGGGGAAATTCACTTCTGGATTTCCTTCGATTCACTCTGGTTGTGCACGAACTTGGCTAGGCAGGGCCAGAGGAGGGTAGAGGGGGAGTATGCGAGTGCGTTGAAGCTCTCAGCTCGGGTTGGAAAGCAAGGAAGCAGTGGCTGTGAGAGGCTGACTCAGGTTCAGTAATGGCGACTGGTGGGGGAGAGAAGAAGCTGGAGAATAGAGGGTTGAAGTGAGAGAGCAGCTCGGTTCCGCGTGCCTCACTGGTGCGCTTAGATGCCGTGGGAAGGTCAGCGAGGTTGTTGAGGCCAGAAGCGGCAAAGGGGGGGGAGAATTGAAGGTCGCCAGCCGGGTCGGGTTATTGTGTAGAGAGGGAGAAGAGGGGAGGAACGGCCGTTGCTTTGTGCGCTCGGAAGAGGCAGAAGGATGGAACAGGATGGAGGCAGAGAGAGGGTCAACGACGGCTGTAGCACGCGCGGTCCCGAGGTGGGGTGAAGACGGGCCGTGGCATGCGCCGGCGATGGAGTCGGCAGGCTCTGCGCCAGTGGGAGGGAGAAGAAAGGAATTTTTACACTGCGCCCCTGATCTTTCAAGATCCTTACAAAAGGGTCCCTTCTCAAACTAGTTTTTTAACAAATCAAAATAAAATAGCTAGAGATTTCCTAAAATGGTGAAAATTGGTGGGCTGGCTATTTAAATGGTGGGAAACACTCTGGTAAATTTTATTTGAAATTTCCGTAAACATATTTTTAGATTTTATTAAATGCATTAATTAGTTACTTAAGAATCAATTAATTAATTAAGGGTCTTGCCAATAGATAAAATGCCCAATAAATTCCTAATATTCTATTTTATTATTGGCATGAGTTGTATTAAAATTCTTAAGTTGTTTCAATAACTTGGTTGCAGTGTATTTATTTGCCTAGAATTAAATTAATAGATAGGCTCTATCATTTTATGTCAACATTTCCATGATTTGTGCTCCTCATTTTTGCTAAGTTAAGGTGAGACACTTGAGGTGTCACAGTAGCCTTGATTAGAACTTTTACTGTTAACTTTGTTTAATTACCCCTGAGGTCTTAGTGGTTCAATAATACCTTGGAATACTCTAAGGGAAAAAGTGCTACAACTGTACACCGTCCTCTTGCGGTATATAAGTGGATGTGTAGTAACGATCAACAGCTATTCATACTTGTGTGCTTACCTTGCTCTAGTTGACTATCTTGTAGACTTGCATGAATAGGCTCCTTTACTTGTTAGTAGTGCTTAGCCTTCATACTTGAACACTAGCATGTATAGGAGTTGCTTTGGCTTGATTGATCACCCTAGTATATATTGTGCTACTCATGCTTCTATGTTTTCTATATGCTTGTTGATCTAGTAGCGTTGCCTGAGTAGAACTCCTTGCTAGCTAGTTGTTTGCTTCCGCGTATCTTTGGTAACTAGCTTGCATAGGAGTTGTATTGCCTTTGGGTGATCCACTAGTTTGCTTAGCTTGTTGCTCCTTCCATAGGACTATTATCTTTCTAGTGTGATCACCACTAGGATTGTGTAGGAGTTGTTTTGAGTAATCGGTTTTAGAAATTAGCGAATTTGGTACATAGTGCAAGTTACCCATCCTCCCCCCCCCCCCCCCCCCCCCGCCCCCCCGCATCTCGGTTACTCGGTCCTTTCAAAATTGGCTACTAATAGCAGGACGGTGTCAAGTTCAACCACAATTAGAATTCACTGCCGGCGATGGAGTCGGCAGGCTCTGCGCCAGTGGGAGGGAGAAGAAAGGAATTTTTACACTGCGCCCCCTGATCTTTCAAGATCCTTACAAAAAGGTCCCTGGTCAAACTAGTTTCTTAATAAATCAAAATAAAATAGCTAGAGATTTCCTAAAATGGTGAAAATTGGTGGGCTGGCTATTTAAATGGTGAGAAACACTCTAGTAAATTTTATTTGAAATTTCCATAAACATATTTTTAGATTTTATTAAATGCATTAATTAGTTACTTAAGAATCAATTAACTAATTAAGGGTCTTGCCAAGCAGATAAAATGCCCAATAAATTCCTAATATTCTATTTTATTATTACCAAACTGATGATCAATTCATTTGGCATGAGTTGTATTGAAATTCTTAAGTTGTTTCAATAACTTGGTTGCAGTGTATTTATTTGCCTAGAATTAAATTAATAGATAGGCTCTATCATTTTATGTCATCATTTCCATGATTTGTGCTCCTCATTTTTGCTAAGTTAAGGTGAGACACCTGGGGTGTCACATCCCTCCCTCCTTAAAGAAATCTCGTCCCGAGATTAAGATCAAGGTAAACTAGAGGGGAGTACAGTGGTCAAACATACCTGTGTATGACGACCAAAATTTCGGGTAGTGAGTACTCAGAAACTCTTCCGATTCCCAAGTAGACTCATCCTCTGAGTGGTTACTCCATTGATCTTTGTAGAATTTGAGGGTTCTATTACGGGTTGTGCACTCTTTCTCATCGAGGATCTTCACGGGTTGTTCGGAGTACGTGAGATCGGGTTGGAGTTGATCATACTCTTCCAAGATTTTGTCGATGAGTGGCTTGAGACATCGCTAAAGCTGGGAGACATGGAAGGTGTGATGAACTCCGGATAGATTAGCGGGTAACTCCAGCTTATAGGCCATGTTTCCACACCGTTCCAGAATTTGGAATGGTCCAATATAACGGGGAGCTAACTTTCCTTTGACTCCAAACTGTTGGATACCCTTCATAGGTGACACCTTGAGATAGACGTAATCACCCTTGTTGAAGTACAGTGGCCTACATCATCTGTTTGCATACTTCTCTTGACGATATTTAGCAGCTTTAAGATTTGCTTGAATGGTATGAACCTTTTCTTCAGCATCCTTGACAAGGTCGGGACCAAAGGTTACTCTTTCTCCAAATTCAGACCAGTTTAGAGGTGTTCTACAACTGCGACCATAGAGTGCTTCAAATGGCGACATGTTCAGACTCTCTTGGTAACTATTGTTGTATGAAAATTCCGCATAAGGCAAATACTCATCCCAATTTCAACCATGTGTTAAAACACATGCTCTGAGCATATCTTCCAAAATCTGGTTGACATGCTCTGTTTATCTGTCAGTGGTGGCATGATAAGCAGAACTTCGGATCAACTTGGTACCCAGAGATGCATGCAGTTGTTCCTAGAAACGAGTGACAAACTGCAAACCACAATCTATAACAAAGGTCTTGGGTACTCCATGAAGACATAGAATTCTTGCTATGTATAGTTCTGCATATTGCTTTATCTTGTAGGTGTTATTGATTGGTAGGAAGTGGGCAGATTTTGTGAGTCGGTCTACAACGACTCAAATCAAATCGTGCTTCCGAGAGGTGAGAGGGAGACCAACAATAAAATCCATGTTGATGTCTTCCCATTTCCACGCGGGAATACTTAATGGTTGAAGTAGTCCGACCTGTTTCAAATGGTCAGCCTTAACTCTCTGACAGGTATCGCATTCCGCGACATACTGAGCAATTTCTCGCTTCATCCTTGTCCACCAGAAATTCTTCTTCAAGTCTTGGTATATTTTGTTACTACCCGGATGGATGGAGTACTTGGAGTGATGTGCTTCATCCAAGATTTTCCATCGAAGTTCAAAGTCCTTTGGTACTACTAAACGGTTATTGAACCATAGAGTACCGTCCGAGTCCTGGGTAAAGCATCTTGCCTTACCATCTTCAACGTTTTGACGGATATGATTCATACCAACGTCAATTTTTTGTGCAACAATGATTTCTTCATGAAGGGTAGATTGCATACTTAGGTTGCTAATCACTACAGCAGGTAAAACGTGAAGCCTGGGTTCTAAATTAGTTTCGTGGTCATTTCTATCCTGAACTTCCAGCTCTAAGTTGTCGCAGTGGACCTTTCTGCTTAACGCATCGGCAACTACATTAGCCTTGCCCAGATGATAATGAATCTCCAGGTTATAATCCTTAATCAGTTCTAGCCACCAACGTTGTCTCATGTTTAGATCAGTTTGGGTGAAGATATTTTTCAAGCTCTTATGGTCTGTGTAAATGTGCACTAAGTTGCCGAGCAAGTAATGCCTCCATATTTTTAGAGCAAGTACAACTGCAGCTAGCTCCAAATCATGAGTTGGATAGTGCTCTTCATGCTTCCTTAACTGTCGAGATGCATAGGCTATGACACGACTTTCTTGCATGAGTACACATCCAAGTCCTGTCCCAGACGCATCACAATATACGTCGAATGGCTTGGTGATGTCAGTTTGAGCTAGTACTGGGGCAGTTGTCAATAATTTCTTCAATGCTTGAAATGCTTCTTCACAATGGCTGTTCCAATTAAACTTTCTCTCCTTTTTTAGCAGCTCTGTGATGGGTTTGGTCAGTCGAGAAAAATTTGGTATGAACCTACGATAATATCCGGCTAGCCCGAGGAAACTACGTACTTGGTGAATTGTCTTTGGTGGCTTCCAATCTAGCACGTCTTGAACCTTGCTAGGGTCTACCAAGATTCCTTCTGCAGAGACTATGTGCCCAAGAAATGGCACACTGTCCAACCAAAATTCACACTTGCTGAATTTTGCATACAACTTGTGATCTCGTAGACGTTGAAGAACAATGCAAAGATGTTCAGCATGCTCTTCCTCGGACTTAGAATAGACGAGGATGTGGTCAATGAATACTACCACAAATTTGTCCAACTCTGGCATGAATACTGAATTCATGAGATACATGAAATGAGCTAGAGCGTTTGTCAATCCGAATGACATTACTAGATACTCGAATAATCCGTATCTAGTAGAAAAGGCGGTCTTCAGAATATCTTCTGCTCTGATTTTGATTTGATGATAACCCGAACGGAGGTCAAATTTTGAAAATACCTTAGCACCAACTAATTGATCAAAAAGGATATCAATTCGTGGTAATGGGTATTTATTCTTGATGGTAACTTTATTGAGAGGTCGATAATCAACAACGAGACACTGAGATTTGTCCTTCTTCTTCACAAAAATAGCAGGGCAGCCCCAAGGTGAAGTGCTTGGGCGAATGAATCCCTTTTCCAATAACTCATTCCATTGCTTTTTCAATTCGGCCAACTCATTCGGGGCCATCTTATAAGGTCGATGAGATATCAGAGAAGTTCCTGGTTGTAGCTCTATCTTAAATTCCACTTCACGGTCAGGTGGTAGGCCAGAGATATCTTCAGGGAATATGTCCGGATACTTGCAACCAACGGGGATGTTCTCGAGCGATTGCCCTTCCAAGTGATGGACAATCAAGGCTTTCAGTGAATTGGTGTTTAGAGAAAATGTGTCCTTTCCATGCAAAGGGGAGTTGATGTGAACGATGCGGGGCTCGATGTCTAGCATGGCTCTATGGGTTTTCATCCAGAACATGCCCAAAACCAAATCAATTCCTTGGTGGCTAAGCATGATAAAATCCGTGGGGTAGATTTTCTTGTTTATTTCTAGTGGAGCTTTGCAAATTATTTGATTGGCACTAATTTGCCCAGCGGGGGAACGAATTGTGTAGCATCTTTCTATAGTCTGGGGTTGAAGATTAAATTTTTGCACACATGCTTGGCTAATGAAATTATGCATAGCACCAGAATCAAAAAGTGCAAGGACAGGCTGGCGATAGAGCGAGAGTGTACCGGTCAGCACGGGTTCACCCTGAGGGATATCTTCTGCATTGGTGTAGTTCACTTGGGCACCACGTGATGGTGCATTCACATTCCTTCTTTGGTTCTGACGCTGGTTGTTGTTGTTGTTGTTGTTGTTGTTGTTGTTGAGCCTTGGTGTAGTGCAGTTCTTTGCAAAGTGGCCGTTACGACCACAATTGTAGCAAGGGTAGTTGCCTCCACGATCAGCAATCAGTGGGACATGAGCACCCGGGTTCCCTTGTTGCTGATACGATGCACGGTACTGAGTGTTCTGCTGTTGATAAGGTGCACGAGGTGGGAAGTTCTGTTGCTGTGGTGATCTCGAGTAGTTCGGGCCAAATCGTCGCTGAAACTATTGCTGCGGTGCTTCCCGGAAACGTTGTCCGGTAGGTGAAGTATATATCAGGCGATGCTTCGCCTGTGGGGCAGCAGAGGAAGTAGCAGGGGCCTTTCTCTTGCGGTCTTCTTCTTCAACTTGGCGCATAGCACCTTCCTGGACAATAGCAGCATTGACCAGATCATTGTATGTGCTAGTCGTCTACCAAGTCAGACGTTCCTTGAGCGTGGCATTCATCCCATGCAAGAATGTGTATCTCTTCTTTTCCTCAGTATTAACATGATCAGTGGCGTACTGAGCAAGATGATTAAAATCTTTAGAATATTAGAGGACATTCCTCCCTCCTTGTTTTAGATCCATAAATTCCTAGAACTTTCTCTGCATGAGACCAGCGGGGATGAAATGAGCACGAAAAGCAGCTTTGAAGTCATTCCATTCCACGCGGCGTCCAGTGGGCAGAGAAGCTTCATAGTTGGCCCACCAAGCACTAGCAGAGCCATGGAGTTGTTGGGCAGCGAACAGCACCTTCTGGTGCTCGGTGCACTCCAGCAGAACGAATTTGACTCGGTCTGGCGCAACCAGTGGTCGGCGTCTAGCGGTTCTCTGGCATGCTCGAAGGTGGGTGGGCGGGTACCCAGGAAATCTGAGTAAGTGCTCTGACGGGGCTGGTTGTTGCAGTTGTTGTGGTTATCTCCACGTCCAGCCAGGTGGGTCATGATGTCGACCAACCGACGGAGCAGCTCGGAGTCATTCTGCTGCTTGTTGAGTGCAGCGGCCAGGACTTCAGCTAATGAAGGCTCAGTATTTGCTCCTTGCTGAGAGCTCTCAGTATCTTCCTGGTTCCGAGTACGCACCATGTTGCAATTTGTACGGTTGCACATTAGTTGGTTCTCATAATATTCCATAAAATCATATGCGCAAAAATATAAATTTGCAAGTGGTACGGTAAAATCTCAGAATGACAACCATCTCCATTGATTCAACTCAGTCTACATGGCTGTTAAAGGACATCATCACACGGTTCCTTGCATATACGTGCCGACGCCTAGTTATGGTATTGCGGACACAATATGCAAGATTCACACTCCTACATCGAACAAGGATACATATACTACTCGACCGTACACAGGGGTAGCGAATCATCTACTCTTGGCCTAAGTCTTCCGGCTCTTCCGATTCTTCCTGTTCCATAGGCTCTCCTGGTTCCTCCAGATCCATCATTTCCTCGTCATCAACATCGGCAGGTGTCATCTCCACATCGTCTTGTTCTCCGTACTCTATGAAGATCTCATCCCAATTCCCTTCAATAGGAAGATGGGCAGCCTTGAATGTGTTCAAGTCATCTTGAGCCTCAATCATGTCATGCTCAAAATCCGCTGCATCCTGCAATGCTTGGTCACATTCTTCTAGAATCGCATCCATCTCTTCATTCTTGGCTTGAATTTGCTAGTTCAGTTCTGCAATTTCTTCATCTTTAGCTTGTTTTTCGACCTCAGAAAGTCATAGTGCAGAATGGAACACATCCAATTGCCGGCACAAGTTTGTGCACAAAGCAAACCTGGACAAACCATAATACTCTATTATGGGCAGCATAGGATTATTGTGGCGGTGGTTTGGATCAAAAATGAAATCCACACACCTCATCCATTCGAAATCTGTCACATCATTAATGGGTAGCAAGGCAACGGGTGTTCCAGCAATATCATGCTTGTGGTCTTCACAAAACCGAGTAAGTGCCTTGAATGCAGCTACATTCCAGGTGGAAGGCAGATCTGTCCTGGTGACGCTAAGGATCCAAGATTCCCAGGCGGGGATGACGAAGTAGTTGGCGGGAACCGCCACATGGATGACACATCAGGGGACTCCATGCTCCTGGAATTCCTTGCCAACATAGGTGGGAGGAATGGAATATCCGAATCTCTGGAGAACTCTCCAAAATAGGTGAATCATCCCTGTGAACTCCAGGCCATCGGTAATTTCCCAAACCTGTGGTGGTTGTTCATTGTTTTCAGCCATCTACAAAGAAAGTACTTTGATTGAGTCAATGAGTATGATTAACTTTGTTGCAACAACAATAGCTACTAATGGTACACCCAACAAGCGTAAGAGATCCCACAACAGTGTAGGAAAGCCGCGGTGGTGGAGTACGGTGGTGTAGCGCCACCCGTCGTGCGAAAGCTCCTCCAAACCGTGGTCACCCATCTGGAACATAAACCCAATGGTGAGTACAATATTCCATGAGTAACAATGCATTTCATATATAGTGCTATGAAATACAGAAACAAAGTTTTTATTCACATTTTCCAGCCTCAAGGGTCAATAATACGGCAATGGATTTCAAAACAAATTCAGTTTCAGATTGATAGAGGCTTAATGTTTTGGCTCTACTGGACAGGAGAAAACTGGGAAGATGGTGAAACCTATTGGAGATGAAAATAGACTTCTAGGGCTTTCTAGATTGTATTTAAACACCTAAAAATCCGAAGTATAACTTTAGTTATGAATTTTTGAAGTTGGCAGCTAAAAATAGGACAGATTCTTGTTAACCTTGTTATTCAAAATTTTATACTTATCATGTTTAGAAAATTTTTATTCAGAGGTTGGTGAGCAAGGAGAGAACCAAATTTTAGTTTAGTTATAATGGGATGCATGATGCGAAATCTTCATTTTATTAACCTATTGTTCCTCACAACACAACACCTAACTTGCCGAGACTTAGCGGCACGGATATTTGGTGACGACCCCCACTCAACACGTAAGTCATTCTAAATGTTATACTAACGGCGTTAGTGTACCTGCAGAAGATCCATTGCAGAAACACTACATCAAATTCAAAAGAAACTATAAAAATAAGCATAGTTCTACTAGTAACGATCCATGGAAAAGGATCGCCCCGTGATAAGTCACGAGCCAACAATGTCTCGTATCCGCCTGCGAGCACAGACACCGATATTACGCGTGTCGGTTAAGCACGCACGTACCTTCGATTGAAGAAGCCGTAGATGCAATAATGTAAACAAACATAACCCAGGTTAGCATTGTCACCACCCTATTATCTACTAGGGGCAATACTAACGTATCCTCACTCGCAACGTCGTGGTTTTCGAAAATACGATTTATTTGTTGTATTATCATAGACCACAGCTCTGATACCAGCTGTGGCGTCTCTTCCCGAAGGATCGAGGTCCCGACGGTGCTGATAATGCAGACACATGATAATACAACACTAGTTCGAATTTAAGTTGAATATTACATCAGTAAGTTGATATTATCTTAATCGTGGTGATTAGGATAGTATTCAGACATTGAATTGATTATGGTTGCTTGATGATGCCGGTAGTGTGGTTCAGCGGTGACAGCACTAAACCTACGCAACACTATTGGATAGTTGAGTAGGGTAATATACTCACGTGATTAAGGGTTTCCTCTCGGCAGCAATAAATTGGGAGCCGCTCGGAAAGCAGGGTGGTCTTATTCATTATAGGTTTTTATTGATCCATGTAATTATCCATTATGATGCTGTTTAATTAGACTATCTGGTTACAATCTCACTAGTAGATATCTGGCTACTCACCAAATAGTTTTAGCTTTGGCTTTAGCTTTGGCTTTGACTTGCACTCTAGTTCAACTTTGCTAGAGTGCCGATCGGCTCAACACCTGCGCCGATCGGCTCAACAACTTAGATCCGCAACAGTGCCAATCGGCTCAACACCTGCGCCGATCGGCTCAAGAACTTAGATCCACAACAGTGTCGATCGGCTCAACCCTGCGCCGATCGGCGCAATGACAGAATTGTTGTCTGGCGCACCTTTGCGCTGGCCAGTCTCCCTTTCATTCAACCTGAACTTGACAGTAGCTGTGGTGCCCCTTCCCGAAGGATCGAGGTCCCGACGGTGCTGATAACACAGACACTTGATAATACAGCACTGGTTCGAATTTAAGTTGAATATTACATCAATAATTTCTTAGAGTATAGCGGAATATTACAAGTTCAAAAAGTTTTGAAAACGGCGGAAGCAAATCACGATAAGACGCTACGAGCTCGACGATACAGCATAGTAATGGTTCATGCTCGAAGAACCATCACTCTAGCAACACACATCAATACTGCGGTGGCGAGTCAGACTCCTAGTGGGCAGTCCAACCATCAGGGACGTGCATGTCCCAGGGCAGCACATTCTCAGGTAACTCTACCTCTTCATTACCTGAAAACAACAGTGGCACAAAGCCTGAGTACTAATTACTCAGCAAGACTTACCCATCGGACATCTAGGCATGCAATGGCTCTAATAGGTTACTTGTTTGAAAAGACTCGCACTAAGCAACCTATTAGTTCTATCAAGTTTTACTTTTCAAATTAACTGGGTAGAGCAGAATGTAACTTTAGTTGCAACAATAAGATAATAAAGCAATACATAAGGTAAGTACAACATAAGAGCGATAATAGTAACAACAACGATAAGCATCATAATCAATTCCCAAGTACCATGTGCAACTACGTGATGACTCAGTGACCAAGTGGTACTCATTACTGCGAGGGACAGCAATTGCAATTGATTTACACCAGCTGGGATAACCCGAGATACACGACACATACGCACCAATTAAGGTCGGATATGCAACCTTTCGCAAGGACGAAAAACAACTTGGTTCGGGTCCAGTCTCAGCGAGTGGGCATGCCGTCCTGCCATCAGTACTTCACGGTATGAACCGCCCACTCCAGCAGCAGAAGGGTCAACGACCACTGTACTAGGTACCATCCTCATTGCCGCATTAATGCTACATCAGTTTTCTAGTGCCCGTAGACTAGCATGCATTCGGTACTGTTCAATACTTGATCAAGGGGCCAACCACGGACGGGTCCTAGGTTCGACAAGGCAGGGCTACCGCAGTCAACACCCATGTATTGCTGTAAACCTACACATGCATCGTGCCTGCCCGGTCATAACATCAAAACAAAAACTTCTTTTATAGATCCCGTTCCAGTGGTCAAGTTCATTCTTAGTAATAATAGTGCCCAACGAGCCTATTCATTACTAAGCTTAGCATAACAGTACCGATACTACCAAGTTCTAATGACAGTGGTATAGGTCATTTGGGTATCATGCAAGGTGGGTTCCAATCAACTCCTATGACCTACTGCAACAATAATCCCAGACACTAGTAATATTGAAAACTAGCAACTTTATAAAATGGCGAATGAAAACCGGGGCTTGCCTGGATTGACACTAGTGTTAGTGACTTCAACCTCTTGACCCTGAGACTCAGTCTCCTTCTGGTCCTCTTCGAGCTCCTGGTTGTCGTTGCCTATATGATGACAAAGGTGTTATCGGTATTGTCGTAACACCGATATATGCAATGATATGATACATGCAAGCACATTGTGTTTTGATATCGATAAATTATTATTATGTTCTCGAAGCCATATGCTTCAATGTTCTCGAAGTCATATGCTTCAAAGAAACAAATTAGAGTTTCATCATTTTATGTGTGTTAATCATTTATTTAGGGTTGTTATAGTCCTTCAGAATAATTAAGCAATTAAAATAGCAACCAATCGATTCTGGACTTGAGTGATTTATCATGAACAGGGACATAGATGAATTGTATTTTCACCAATTTACAGCCTCTGGATATTATTATTCTAATTACTAGCATTTATTAAAGTAAAATAGTAGTAAGAGCAATTAATTTAATTTAATTAATTAAATTTAGGTTTCTGGACGTGTGTAATTTATTATGCACAGAGACTTGTGTGAATGATTTTTATGCCAAGTGGCAAGGGCCAATTAATTATAAAACAAATACTAGAATTAATTTAATTGAACACACTAAATAATTTCCAGAGCCTAAAATAATTCATATTTTACCAAACCAAAATTTGTGGTGATAGATAATTAAGTATTTACTAAGCATGCCAAAAACTAAGATTTAATTCCATTCCTAGAATTCCTGGTGAATTAATTTGTGTATTCACAATTTAATGAATTAACAAAAATACATGAACAGAGGCTAAGATTTATCATTTTACTAAAATAGAGCTCTTAAAGGTGAACCTAACAAATTTTGTTTGGGCTTCATTGGAGTTAAATTCGATTGACTAGAAGTTTTCAAAGTTTTACGCATTTTTGTGGAATTTCCTGGGTATTTCTGGTTCTAACTATTGACACGTAAGTGCCATGTGGCAACCATGTCAGCGCCACGTGGGTTCCAGCTCAGCTGCCAGGAGGGTGCCAGTGGGCTCGCCGGTGCGGGGTCGTGCTCGCCGGAGGGCTCGCTGCCGGGCACTACGCGGGTCAGAAACTCGCCGCAGAAGCAGTAAAACAAGGCACACACTAAGGCGGAGAGATTGGTGTGGGTCGTGGGATCGGGATCTCACCGGAAACTGGTCGTCGGCGAGAGGCGGTGGAAGAGGGAGATCCAAGCGGGGTCGCGGGAACGGCTCGGAGCAGAAAGACGGACGGGGTCTACTCCTACAGCTTCACGGTGACTCAGACAGACTCGGCATCACGTCGGTTCGCGTTTGAGGAGGCCGGAAATAGGGACTCGTCGTGGAGGCAGCTCCGGTGATCAGAGGCGATAGGTTGGGACCAGGGAAAAACAGAATGCCGGCGTCCTGGTGCACGAAATCGAAGAAGAAATGAGTCGGGGGGTTGCGTTGAGATTTGGCGCTTACGAGCGACAAGGAATGGAATGAGGAGGCTCACCGATTGCTACGAATTCCGATTAGCAGCAGAGGACAACGCTGGGGAAATTCACTTCTGGTTTTCCTTCGATTCACTCTGGTTGTGCACGAACTTGGCTAGGAAGGACCAGAGGAGGGTAGAGGGGGAGTATGCGAGTGCGTTGAATCTCTCAGCTCGGGTTGGAAAGCAAGGAAGCAGTGGCTATGAGAGTCTGACTCAGGTTCGGTAATGGCGACTGGTGGGGGAGAGAAGAAGCTGGAGAATAGAGGGTTGAAGTGAGAGAGCAGCTCGGTTCCGCGTGGCTCACTGGTGCGCTTAGATGCCGTGGGAAGGTCAGCGAGGTTGTTGAGGCCAGAAGCGGCAAAGGGGGGGGGGGAGAATTGAAGGTTACCAGCCGGGTCGGGTTATCGTGTAGAGAGGGAGAAGAGGGGAGGAACGGCCGTTGGTTCGCGCGCTCGGAAGAGGCAGAAGGATGGGACAGGATGGAGGCAGAGAGATGGTCAACGACAGCTGTAGCACGCGCGGTCCCGAGGTGGGGTGAAGACGGGCCATGGCATGCGCCGGCGATGGAGTCGGCAGGCTCTGCGCCAGTGGGAGGGAGAAGAAAGGAATTTTTACACTGCGCCCCCTGATCTTTCAAGATCCTTACAAAAGGGTCCCTGGTCAAACTAGTTTTTTAATAAATCAAAATAAAATAGCTAGAGATTTCCTAAAATGGTGAAAATTGGTGGGCTGGCTATTTAAATGGTGGGAAACACTCTGGTAAATTTTATTTGAAATTTCCATAAACATATTTTTAGATTTTATTAAATGCATTAATTAGTTACTTAAGAATCAATTAATTAATTAAGGGTCTTGCCAAGCAGATAAAATGCCCAATAAATTCCTAATATTCTATTTTATTATTGGCATGAGTTGTATTAAAATTCTTAAGTTGTTTCAATAACTTGGTTGCAGTGTATTTATTTGCCTAGAATTAAATTAATAGATAGGCTCTATCATTTTATGTCATCATTTTCATGATTTGTGCTCCTCATTTTTGCTAAGTTAAGGTGAGACACTTGAGGTGTCACAGTAGCCTTGATTAGAACTTTTACTGTTAACTTTGTTTAATTACCCCTAAGGTCTTAGTGGTTCATTAATACCTTGGAATACTCTAAGGGAAAAAGTGCTACAACTGTACACCGTCCTCTTGCGGTATATAAGTGGATGTGTAGTAACGACCAACAGCTATTCATACTTGTGTGCTTACCTTGCTCTAGTTGACTATCTTGTAGACTTGCATGAATAGGCTCCTTTACTTGTTAGTAGTGCTTAGCCTTCATACTTGAACACTAGCATGTATAGGAGTTGCTTTGGCTTGATTGATCACCCTAGTATATATTGTGCTACTCATGCTTCTATGCTTTCTATATGCTTGTTGATCTAGTAGCGTTGCCTGAGTAGAACTCCTTGCTAGCTAGTTCTTTGCTTCCGCGTATCTTTGGTAACTAGCTTGCATAGGAGTTGTATTGCCTTTGGGTGATCCACTAGTATGCTTAGCTTGTTGCTCCTTCCATAGGACTATTATCTTGCTAGTGTGATCACCACTAGGATTGTGTAGGAGTTGTTTTGAGTAATCGGTTTTAGAAATTAGCGAATTTCGTACATAGTGCAAGTTACCCATTCACCCTCCCCCCCCCCCCCCCCCCCCCCCCGCATCTCGGTTACTCGGTCCTTTCAAAATTGGCTACTAATAGCAGGACGGTGTCAAGTTCAACCACAATTAGAATTCACTGCCGGCGATGGAGTCGGCAGGCTCTGCGCCAGTGGGAGGGAGAAGAAAGGAATTTTTACACTGCGCCCCCTGATCTTTCAAGATCCTTACAAAAAGGTCCCTGGTCAAACTAGTTTCTTAATAAATCAAAATAAAATAGCCAGAGATTTCCTAAAATGGTGAAAATTGGTGGGCTGGCTATTTAAATGGTGGGAAACACTCTAGTAAATTTTATTTGAAATTTCCATAAACATATTTTTAGATTTTATTAAATGCATTAATTAGTTACTTAAGAATCAATTAACTAATTAAGGGTCTTGCCAAGCAGATAAAATGCCCAATAAATTCCTAATATTCTATTTTATTATTACCAAACTGATGATGAATTTATTTGGCATGAGTTGTATTGAAATTCTTAAATTGTTTCAATAACTTGGTTGCAGTGTATTTATTTGCCTAGAATTAAATTAATAGATAGGCTCTATCATTTTATGTCATCATTTCCATGATTTGTGCTCCTCATTTTTGCTAAGTTAAGGTGAGACACCTGGGGTGTCACATCCCTCCCTCCTTAAAGAAATCTCGTCCCGAGATTAAGATCAAGGTAAACTAGAGGGGAGTACAGTGGTCAAACATACCTGTGTATGACGACCAAAATTTCGGGTAGTGAGTACTCAGAAACTCTTCCGATTCCCAAGTAGACTCATCCTCTGAGTGGTTACTCCATTGATCTTTGTAGAATTTGAGGGTTCTATTACGGGTTGTGCACTCTTTCTCGTCGAGGATCTTCACGGGTTGTTCGGAGTACGTGAGATCGGGTTGGAGTTGATCATACTCTTCCAAGATTTTGTCGATGAGTGGCTTGAGACATCGCTTAAGCTGGGAGACATGGAAGGTGTGATGAACTCCGGATAGATTAGCGGGTAACTCCAGCTTATAGGCCATGTTTCCACACCATTCCAGAATTTGGAATGGTCCAATATAACGGGGAGCTAACTTTCCTTTGACTCCAAACTGTTGGATACCCTTCATAGGTGACACCTTGAGATAGACGTAATCACCCTTGTTGAAGTACAGTGGCCTACATCATCTGTTTGCATACTTCTCTTGACGATATTTAGCAGCTTTAAGATTTGCTTGAATGGTATGAACCTTTTCTTCAGCATCCTTGACAAGGTCGGGACCAAATGTTACTCTTTCTCCAAATTCAGACCAGTTTAGAGGTGTTCTACAACTGCGACCATAGAGTGCTTCAAATGGCGACATGTTCAGACTCTCTTGGTAACTATTGTTGTATGAAAATTCCGCATAAGGCAAATACTCATCCCAATTTCAACCATGTGTTAAAACACATGCTCTGAGCATATCTTCCAAAATCTGGTTGACACGCTCTGTTTATCTGTCAGTGGTGGCATGATAAGCAGAACTTCGGATCAACTTGGTACCCAGAGATGCATGCAGTTGTTCCTAGAAACGAGTGACAAACTGCAAACCACAATCTATAACAAAGGTCTTGGGTACTCCATGAAGACATAGAATTCTTGCTATGTATAGTTCTGCATATTGCTTTATCTTGTAGGTGTTATTGATTGGTAGGAAGTGAGCAGATTTTGTGAGTCGGTCTACAATGACTCAAATCAAATCGTGCTTCCGAGAGGTGAGAGGGAGACCAACAATAAAATCCATGCTGATGTCTTCCCATTTCCACGCGGGAATACTTAATGGTTGAAGTAGTCCGGCCTGTTTCAAATGGTCAGCCTTAACTCTCTGACAGGTATCGCATTCCGCGACATACTGAGCAATTTCTCGCTTCATCCTTGTCCACCAGAAATTCTTCTTCAAGTCTTGGTATATTTTGTTACTACCCGGATGGATGGAGTACTCGGAGTGATGTGCTTCATCCAAGATTTTCCATCGAAGTTCAAAGTCCTTTGGTACTACTAAACGGTTATTGAACCATAGAGTACCGTCCGAGTCTTGGGTAAAGCATCTTGCCTTACCATCTTCAACGTTTTGACGGATATGATTCATACCAACGTCAATTTTCTGTGCAACAATGATTTCTTCATGAAGGGTAGATTGCATACTTAGGTTGCTAATCACTACAGCAGGTAAAACGTGAAGCCTGGGTTCTCAATTAGTTTCGTGGTCATTTCTATCCTGAACTTCCAGCTCTAAGTTGTCGCAGTGGACCTTTCTGCTTAATGCATCGGCAACTACATTAGCCTTGCCCAGATGATAATGAATCTCCAGGTTATAATCCTTAAGCAGTTCTAGCCACCAACGTTGTCTCATGTTTAGATCAGTTTGGGTGAAGATATTTTTCAAGCTCTTATGGTCTATGTAAATGTGCACTAAGTTGCCGAGCAAGTAATGCCTCCATATTTTTAGAGCAAGTACAACTGCAGCTAGCTCCAAATCATGAGTTGGATAGTGCTCTTCATGCTTCCTTAACTGTCGAGATGCATAGGCTATGACACGACTTTCTTGCATGAGTACACATCCAAGTCCTGTCCCAGACGCATCACAATATACGTCGAATGGCTTGGTGATGTCAGTTTGAGCTAGTACTGGGGCAGTTGTCAATAATTTCTTCAATGCTTGAAATGCTTCTTCACAATGGCTGTTCCAATTAAACTTTCTCTCCTTTTTTAGCAGCTCTGTGATGGGTTTGGTCAGTCGAGAAAAATTTGGTATGAACCTACGATAATATCCGGCTAGCCCGAGGAAACTACGTACTTGGTGAATTGTCTTTGGTGGCTTCCAATCTAGCACGTCTTGAACCTTGCTAGGGTCTACCAAGATTCCTTCTGCAGAGACTATGTGCCCAAGAAATGGCACACTGTCCAACCAAAATTCACACTTGCTGAATTTTGCATACAACTTGTGATCTCGTAGACGTTGAAGAACAATGCAAAGATGTTCAGCATGCTCTTCCTCGGACTTAGAATAGACGAGGATGTGGTCAATGAATACTACCACAAATTTGTCCAACTCTGGCATGAATACTGAATTCATGAGATACATGAAATGAGCTGGAGCGTTTGTCAATCCGAATGACATTACTAGATACTCGAATAATCCGTATCTAGTAGAAAAGGCGGTCTTCAGAATATCTTCTGCTCTGATTTTGATTTGATGATAACCCGAACGGAGGTCAAATTTTGAAAATACCTTAGCACCAACTAATTGATCAAAAAGGATATCAATTCGTGGTAATGGGTATTTATTCTTGATGGTAACTTTATTGAGAGGTCGATAATCAACAACGAGACACTGAGATTTGTCCTTCTTCTTCACAAAAATAGCAGGGCAGCCCCAAGGTGAAGTGCTTGGGCGAATGAATCCCTTTTCCAATAACTCATTCCATTGCTTTTTCAATTCGGCCAACTCATTCGGGGCCATCTTATAAGGTCGATGAGATATCAGAGAAGTTCCTGGTTGTAGCTCTATCTTAAATTCCACTTCACGGTCAGGTGGTAGGCCAGAGATATCTTCAGGGAATATGTCCGGATACTTGCAACCAACGGGGATGTTCTCGAGCGATTGCCCTTCCAAGTGATGGACAATCAAGGCTTTCAGTGAATTGGTGTTTAGAGAAAATGTGTCCTTTCCATGCAAAGGGGAGTTGATGTGAACGATGCGGGGCTCGATGTCTAGCATGGCTCTATGGGTTTTCATCCAGAACATGCCCAAAACCAAATCAATTCCTTGGTGGCTAAGCATGATAAAATCCGTGGGGTAGATTTTCTTGTTTATTTCTAGTGGAGCTTTGCAAATTATTTGATTGGCACTAATTTGCCCAGCGGGGGAACGAATTGTGTAGCATCTTTCTATAGTCTGGGGTTGAAGATTAAATTTTTGCACACATGCTTGGCTAATGAAATTATGCATAGCACCAGAATCAAAAAGTGCAAGGACAGGCTGGCGATAGAGCGAGAGTGTACCGGTCAGCACGGGTTCACCCTGAGGGATATCTTCCGCATTGGTGTAGTTCACTTGGGCACCACGTGATGGTGCATTCACATTCCTTCTTTGGTTCTGACGCTGGTTGTTGTTGTTGTTGTTGTTGTTGTTGTTGTTGAGCCTTGGTGTAGTGCAGTTCTTTGCAAAGTGGCCGTTACGACCACAATTGTAGCAAGGGTAGTTGCCTCCACGATCAGCAATCAGTGGGACATGAGCACCCGGGTTCCCTTGTTGCTGATACGATGCACGGTACTGAGTGTTCTGCTGTTGATAAGGTGCACGAGGTGGGAAGTTCTGTTGCTGTGGTGATCTCGAGTAGTTCGGGCCAAATCGTCGCTGAAACTATTGCTGCGGTGCTTCCCGGAAACGTTGTCCGGTAGGTGAAGTATATATCAGGCGATGCTTCGCCTGTGGGGCAGCAGAGGAAGTAGCAGGGGCCTTTCTCTTGCGGTCTTCTTCTTCAACTTGGCGCATAGCACCTTCCTGGACAATAGCAGCATTGACCAGATCATTGTATGTGCTAGTCGTCTACCAAGTCAGACGTTCCTTGAGCGTGGCATTCATCCCATGCAAGAATGTGTATCTCTTCTTTTCCTCAGTATTAACATGATCAGTGGCGTACTGAGCAAGATGATTAAAATCTTTAGAATATTAGAGGACATTCCTCCCTCCTTGTTTTAGATCCATAAATTCCTAGAACTTTCTCTGCATGAGACCAGCGGGGATGAAATGAGCACGAAAAGCAGCTTTGAAGTCATTCCATTCCACGCGGCGTCCAGTGGGCAGAGAAGCTTCATAGTTGGCCCACCAAGCACTAGCAGAGCCATGGAGTTGTTGGGCAGCGAACAGCACCTTCTGGTGCTCGGTGCACTCCAGCAGAACAAATTTGACTCGGTCTGGCGCAACCAGTGGTCGGCGTCTAGCGGTTCTCTGGCATGCTCGAAGGTGGGTGGGCGGGTACCCAGGAAATCTGAGTAAGTGCTCTGACGGGGCTGGTTGTTGCAGTTGTTGTGGTTATCTCCACGTCCAGCCAGGTGGGTCATGATGTCGACCAACCGACGGAGCAGCTCGGAGTCATTCTGCTGCTTGTTGAGTGCAGCGGCCAGGATTTCAGCTAATGAAGGCTCAGTATTTGCTCCTTGCTGAGAGCTCTCAGTATCTTCCTGGTTCCGAGTACGCACCATGTTGCAATTTGTACGGTTGCACATTAGTTGGTTCTCATAATATTCCATAAAATCATATGTGCAAAAATATAAATTTGCAAGTGGTACGGTAAAATCTCAGAATGACAACCATCTCCATTGATTCAATTCAGTCTACATGGCTGTTAAAGGACATCATCACACGGTTCCTTGCATATACGTGCCGACGCCTAGTTATGGTATTGCGGACACAATATGCAAGATTCACACTCCTACATCAAACAAGGATACATATACTACTCGACCGTACACAGGGGTAGCGAATCATCTACTCTTGGCCTAAGTCTTCCGGCTCTTCCGATTCTTCCTGTTCCATAGGCTCTCCTGGTTCCTCCAGATCCATCATTTCCTCGTCATCAACATCGGCAGGTGCCATCTCCACATCGTCTTGTTCTCCGTACTCTATGAAGATCTCATCCCAATTCCCTTCAATAGGAAGATGGGCAGCCTTGAATGTGTTCAAGTCATCTTGAGCCTCAATCATGTCATGCTCAAAATCCGCTGCATCCTGCAATGCTTGGTCACATTCTTCTAGAATCGCATCCATCTCTTCATTCTTGGCTTGAATTTGCTAGTTCAGTTCTGCAATTTCTTCATCTTTAGCTTGTTTTTCGACCTCAGAAAGTCATAGTGCAGAATGGAACACATCCAATTGCCGGCACAAGTTTGTGCACAAAGCGAACCTGGACAAACCATAATACTCTATTATGGGCAGCATAAGATTATTGTGGCGGTGGTTTGGATCAAAAATGAAATCCACACACCTCATCCATTCGAAATCTGTCACATCATTAATGGGTAGCAAGGCAACGGGTGTTCCAGCAATATCATGCTTGTGGTCTTCACAAAACCGAGTAAGTGCCTTGAATGCAGCTACATTCCAGGTGGAAGGCAGATCTGTCCTGGTGACGCTAAGGATCCAAGATTCCCAGGCGGGGATGACGGAGTAGTTGGCGGGAACCGCCACATGGATGACACATCAGGGGACTCCATGCTCCTGGAATTCCTTGCCAACATAGGTGGGAGGAATGGAATATCCGAATCTCTGGAGAACTCTCCAAAATAGGTGAATCATCCCTGTGAACTCCAGGCCATCGGTAATTTCCCAACCCTGTGGTGGTTGTTCATTGTTTTCAGCCATCTACAAAGAAAGTACTTTGATTGAGTCAATGAGTATGATTAACTTTGTTGCAACAACAATAGCTACTAATGGTACACCCAACAAGCGTAAGAGATCCCACAACAGTGTAGGAAAGCCGCGGTGGTGGAGTCCGGTGGTGTAGCGCCACCCGTCGTGCGAAAGCTCCTCCAAACCGTGGTCACCCATCTGGAACATAAACCCAATGGTGAGTACAATATTCCATGAGTAACAATGCATTTCATATATAGTGCTATGAAATATAGAAACAAAGTTTTTATTCACATTTTTCAGCCTCAAGGGTCAATAATACGGCAATGGGTTTCAAAACAAATTCAGTTTCAGATTGATAGAGGCTTAATGTTTTGGCTCTACTGGACAGGGGAAAACTGGGAAGATGGTGAAACCTATTGGAGATGAAAATAGACTTCTAGGGCTTTCTAGATTGTATTTAAACACCTAAAAATCCGAAGTATAACTTTAGTTATGAATTTTTGAAGTTGGCAGCTAAAAATAGGACAGATTCTTGTTAACCTTGTTATTCAAAATATTATACTTATCATGTTTAGAAAATTTTTATTCAGAGGTTGGTGAGCAAGGAGAGAACCAAATTTTAGTTTAGTTATAATGGGATGCATGATGCGAAATCTTCATTTTATTAACCTATTGTTCCTCACAACACAACACCTAACTTGCCGAGACTTAGCGGCACGGATATTTGGTGACGACCCCCACTCAACACGTAAGTCATTCTAAATGTTATACTAACGGCGTTAGTGTACCTGCAGAAGATCCATTGCAGAAACATTACATCAAATTCAAAAGAAACTATAAAAATAAGCATAGTTCTACTAGTAACGATCCATGGAAAAGGATCGCCCCGTGATAAGTCACGAGCCAACAATGTCTCGTATCCGCCTGCGAGCACAGACACCGATATTACGCGTGTCGGTTAAGCACGCACGTACCTTCGTTTGAAGAAGCCGTAGATGCAATAATGTAAACAAACATAACCCAGGTTAGCTTTGTCACCACCCCATTATCTACTAGGGGCAATACTAACGTATCCTCACTCGCAACGTCGTGGTTTTCGAAAATACGATTTATTTGTTGTATTATCATAGACCACAGCTCTGATACCAGCTGTGGCGTCTCTTCCCGAAGGATCGAGGTCCCGACGGTGCTGATAACGCAGACACATGATAATACAACACTGGTTCGAATTTAAGTTGAATATTACATCAGTAAGTTGATATTATCTTAATCGTGGTGATTAGGATAGTATTCAGACATTGAATTGATTATGGTTGCTTGATGATGCCGGTAGTGTAGTTCAGCGGTGACAGCACTAAACCTGCGCAACACTATTGGATAGTTGAGTAGGGTAAGATACTCACGTGATTAAGGGTTTCCTCTCGGCAGCAATAAATTGGGAGCCGCTCGGAAAGCAGGGTGGTCTTATTCATTATAGGTTTTTATTGATCCATGTAATTATCCATTATGATGTTGTTTAATTAGACTATCTGGTTACAATCTCACTAGTAGATATCTGGCTACTCACCAAATAGTTTTAGCTTTGGCTTTAGCTTTGGCTTTGACTTGCACTCTAGTTCAACTTTGCTAGAGTGCCGAT
Source organism: Eleusine coracana subsp. coracana (assembly GCA_032690845.1). Classification (NCBI taxonomy): domain Eukaryota; kingdom Viridiplantae; phylum Streptophyta; class Magnoliopsida; order Poales; family Poaceae; genus Eleusine; species Eleusine coracana. The sequence goes on along the minus strand of CM064418.1, from coordinate 23,674,557 downwards.
TGGCTCAACACCTGCGCCGATCGGCTCAACAACTTAGATCCGCAACAGTGCCAATCGGCTCAACACCTGCGCCGATCGGCTCAAGAACTTAGATCCACAACAGTGCCGATTGGCTCAACCCTGCGCCGATCGGCGCAATGACAGAATTGATGTCTGGCGCACCTTTGCGCTGGCCAGTCTCCCTTTCATTCAACCTGAACTTGACAGTAGCTGTGGTGCCCCTTCCCGAAGGATCGAGGTCCCGACGGTGCTGATAACACAGACACTTGATAATACAGCACTGGTTCGAATTTAAGTTGAATATTACATCAATAATTTCTTAGAGTATAGCGGAATATTACAAGTTCAAAAAGTTTTGAAAACGGCGGAAGCAAATCACGATAAGACGCTACGAGCTCGACGATACAGCATAGTAATGGTTCATGCTCGAAGAACCATCACTCTAGCAACACACATCAATACTGCGGTGGCGAGTCAGACTCCTAGTGGGCAGTCCAACCCTCAGGGACGTGCATGTCCCAGGGCAGCACATTCTCAGGTAACTCTACCTCTTCATTACCTGAAAACAACAGTGGCACAAAGCCTGAGTACTAATTACTCAGCAAGACTTACCCATCGGACATCTAGGCATGCAATGGCTCTAATAGGTTACTTGTTTGAAAAGACTCGCACTAAGCAACCTATTAGTTCTATCAAGTTTTACTTTTCAAATTAACTTGGTAGAGCAGAATGTAACTTTAGTTGCAACAATAAGATAATAAAGCAATACATAAGGTAAGTACAACATAAGAGCGATAATAGTAACAACAACGATAAGCATCATAATCAATTCCCAAGTACCATGTGCAACTACGTGATGACTCAGTGACCAAGTGGTACTCATTACTGCGAGGGACAGCAATTGCAATTGATTTACACCAGCTGGGATAACCGGAGATACACGACACATACGCACCAATTAAGGTCGGATATGCAACCTTTCGCAAGGACGAAAAACAACTTGGTTCGGGTCCAGTCTCAGCGAGTGGGCATGCCGTCCTGCCATCAGTACTTCACGGTATGAACCGCCCACTCCAGCAGCAGAAGGGTCAACGACCACTGTACTAGGTACCATCCTCATTGCCGCATTAATGCTACATCAGTTTTCTAGTGCCCATAGACTAGCATGCATTCGGTACTGTTCAATACTTGATCAAGGGGCCAACCACGGACGGGTCCTAGGTTCGACAAGGCAGGGCTACCGCAGTCAACACCCATGTATTGCTGTAAACCTACACATGCATCGTGCCTGCCCGGTCATAACATCAAAACAAAAACTTCTTTTATAGATCCCGTTCCAGTGGTCAAGTTCATTCTTAGTAATAATAGTGCCCAACGAGCCTATTCATTACTAAGCTTAGCATAACAGTACCGATACTACCAAGTTCTAATGACAGTGGTATAGGTCATTTGGGTATCATGCAAGGTGGGTTCCAATCAACTCCTATGACCTACTGCAACAATAATCCCAGACACTAGTAATATTGAAAACTAGCAACTTTATAAAATGGCGAATGAAAACCGGGGCTTGCCTGGATTGACACTAGTGTTAGTGACTTCAACCTCTTGACCCTGAGACTCAGTCTCCTTCTGGTCCTCTTCGAGCTCCTGGTTGTCGTTGCCTATATGATGACAAAGGTGTTATCGGTATTGTCGTAACACCGATATATGCAATGATATGATACATGCAAGCACATTGTGTTTTGATATCGATAAATTATTATTATGTTCTCGAAGCCATATGCTTCAATGTTCTCGAAGTCATATGCTTCAAAGAAACAAATTAGAGTTTCATCATTTTATGTGTGTTAATCATTTATTTAGGGTTGTTATAGTCCTTCAGAATAATTAAGCAATTAAAATAGCAACCAATCGATTCTGGACTTGAGTGATTTATCATGAACAGGGACATAGATGAATTGTATTTTCACCAATTTACAGCCTCTGGATATTATTATTCTAATTACTAGCATTTATTAAAGTAAAATAATAGTAAGAGCAATTAATTTAATTTAATTAATTAAATTTAGGTTTCTGGACGTGTGTAATTTATTATGCACAGAGACTTGTGTGAATGATTTTTGTGCCAAGTGGCAGGGGCCAATTAATTATAAAACAATTACTAGAATTTATTTAATTGAACACACTAAATAATTTCCAGAGCCTAAAATAATTCATATTTTGCCAAACCAAAATTTGTGGTGATAGATAATTAAGTATTTACTAAGCATGCCAAAAACTAAGATTTAATTCCATTCCTAGAATTCCTGCTGAATTAATTTGTGTATTCACAATTTAATGAATTAACAAAAATACATGAATAGAGGCTAAGATTTATCATTTTACTAAAATAGAGCTCTTCAAGGTGAACCTAACAAATTTTGTTTGGGCTTCATTGGAGTTAAATTCGATTGCCTAGAAGTTTTCAAAGTTTTACGCATTTTTGTGGAATTTCCTGGGTATTTCTGGTTCTAACTATTGACACGTCAGTGCCATGTGGCAACCATGTCAGCGCCACGTGGGTTCCAGCTCAGCTGCCAGGAGGGTGCCAGTGGGCTCGCCGGTGCGGGGTCGGGCTCGTCGGAGGGCTCGCTGCCGGGCACTACGCGGGTCGGAAACTCGCCGCAGAAGCAGTAAAACAAGGCACACACTAAGGCGGAGAGATTGGTGTGGGTCGTGGGATCGGGATCTCACCGAAAACTGGTCGTCGGCGAGAGGCGGTGGAAGAGGGAGATCCAAGCGGGGTCGCGGGAACGGCTCGGATCAGAAAGACGGACGGGGTCTACTCCTACAGCTTCACGGTGACTCAGACAGACTCGGCATCACGTCGGTTCACGTCTGAGGAGGCCGAAAATAGGGACTCGTCGTGGAGGCAGCTCCGGTGATCAGAGGCGATAGGTTGGGACCAGGGAAAAACAGAATGCCGGCGTCCTGGTGCACGAAATCGAAGAAGAAATGAGTCGGGGGGTTGCGTTGAGATTTGGCGCTTACGAGCGAAAAGGAATGGAATGAGGAGGCTCACCGACTGCTGCGAATTGCGATTAGCAGCAGAGGACATCGCTGGGGAAATTCACTTCTGGTTTTCCTTCGATTCACTCTGGTTGTGCACGAACTTGGCTAGGAAGGACCAGAGGAGGGTAGAGGGGGAGTATGCGAGTGCGTTGAATCTCTCAGCTCGGGTTGGAAAGCAAGGAAGCAGTGGCTATGAGAGTCTGACTCAGGTTCGGTAATGGCGACTGGTGGGGGAGAGAAGAAGCTGGAGAATAGAGGGTTGAAGTGAGAGAGCAGCTCGGTTCCGCGTGGCTCACTGGTGCGCTTAGATGCCGTGGGAAGGTCAGCGAGGTTGTTGAGGCCAGAAGCGGCAAAGGGGGGGAGAATTGAAGGTCACCAACCGGGTCGGGTTATCGTGTAGAGAGGGAGAAGAGGGGAGGAACGGCCGTTGGTTCGCGCGCTCGGAAGAGGCAGAAGGATGGGACAGGATGGAGGCAGAGAGAGGGTCAACGACAGCTGTAGCACGCGCGGTCCCGAGGTGGGGTGAAGACGGGCCGTGGCATGCGCCGGCGATGGAGTCGGCAGGCTCTGCGCCAGTGGGAGGGAGAAGAAAGGAATTTTTACACTGCGCCCCCTGATCTTTCAAGATCCTTACAAAAGGGTCCCTGGTCAAACTAGTTTTTTAATAAATCAAAATAAAATAGCTAGAGATTTCCTAAAATGGTGAAAATTGGTGGGCTGGCTATTTAAATGGTGGAAAACACTGGTAAATTTTATTTGAAATTTCCATAAACATATTTTTAGATTTTATTAAATGCATTAATTAGATACTTAAGAATCAATTAATTAATTAAGGGCTTGCCAAGCAGATAAAATGCCCAATAAATTCCTAATATTCTATTTTATTATTACCAAACTGATGATGAATTTATTTGGCATGAGTTGTATTAAAATTCTTATGTTGTTTCAATAACTTGGTTGCAGTGTATTTATTTGCCTAGAATTAAATTAATAGATAGGCTCTATGATTTTATGTCATCATTTCCATGATTTGTGCTCCTCATTTTTGCTAAGTTAAGGTGAGACACTTGAGGTGTCATAGTAGCCTTGATTAGATCTTTTACTATTAACTTTGTTTAATTACCCCTAAGGTCTCAGTGGTTCGATAATACCTTGGAATACTCTAAGGGAAAAAGTGCTACAACTGTACACCGTCCTCTTGCGGTATATAAGTGGATGCGTAGTAACGAGCAACAGCTATTCATACATGTGTGCTTACCTTGCTCTAGTTGACTATCTTGTAGACTTGCATGAATAGGCTCCTTTACTTGTTAGTAGTGCTTAGCCTTCATACTTTGATCACTAGCATGTATAGGAGTTGCTTTGGCTTGATTGATCACCTAGTATATATTGTGCTACTCATGCTTGTATGCTTTCTATATGTTTGTTGATCTAGTAGCGTTGCTTGAGTAGAACTCCTTGGTAGCTAGTTGTTTGCATCCGCGTATCTTTGGTAACTAGCTTGCATAGGAGTTGTATTGCATTTGTGTGATCCACTAGTATGCTTAGCTTGTTGCTCCTTACATAGGACTATTATCTTGCTAGTGTGATCACCACTAGGATTGTGTAGGAGTTGTTTTGAGTTGTCGTATTTAGAAATTAGCGAATTTGGTACATAGTGCAAGTTCCCCATTCACCCTCCCCCCCCCCCCCCCCTCCCCCTCTCGGTTACTTGGTCCTTTCAAAATTGGCTACTAACAGCAGGCCGGTGTCGAGTTCAACCACAATTAGAATTCACTGCCGGCGATGGAGTCGGCAGGCTCTGCGCTAGTGGAAGGGGGAAGAAAGGAATTTTTACACTGCGCCCCCTTATCTTTCAAGATCCTTACAAAAAGGTCCCTGGTCAAACTAGTTTCTTAATAAATCAAAATAAAATAGCTAGATATTTCCTAAAATGGTGAAAATTGGTGGGATGGCTATTTACATGGTGGGAAACACTTTGGTAAATTTTATTTGAAATTTCCAGAAACATATTTTTAGATTTTATTAAATGCATTAATTAGTTACTTAAGAATCAATTAATTAATTAAGGGTCTTGCCAAGCAGATAAAATGCCCAATAAATTACTAATATTCTATTTTATTATTACCAAACTGATGATGAATTTATTTGGCATGAGTTGTATTAAATATCTTAAGTTATTTCAATAACTTGGTTGCAGTGTATTTACTTGCCTAGAATTAAATTAATAGATAGGCTCTATCATTTTATGTCATCATTTCCATGATTTGTGCTCCTCATTTTTGCTAAGTTAAGGTGAGACACTTGAGGTGTCACAGTAGCCTTGATTAGATCTTTTACTGTTAACTTTGTTTAATTACCCCTAAGGTCTCAGTGGTTCGATAATACCTTGGAATACTCTAAGGGAAAAAGTGCTACAACTGTACACCGTCCTCTTGCGGTATATAAGTGGATGCGTAGTAACGACCAACAGCTATTCATACATGTGTGCTTACCTTGCTCTAGTTGACTATCTTGTAGACATGCATGAATAGGCTCCTTTACTTGTTAGTAGTGCTTAGCCTTCATACTTTGATCACTAGCATGTATAGGAGTTGCTTTGGCTTGATTGATCACCTAGTATATATTGTGCTACTCATGCTTATATGCTTTCTATATGTTTGTTGATCTAGTAGAGTTGCTTGAGTAGAATTCCTTGCTAGCTAGTTGTTTGCATCCGCGTATCTTTGGTAACTAGCTTGCATAGGAGTTGTATTGCATTTGTGTGATCCACTAGTATGCTTAGCTTGTTGCACCTTACATAGGACTATTATCTTGCTAGTGTGATCACCACTAGGATTGTGTAGGAGTTGTTTTGAGTTGTCGGTTTTAGAAATTAGCGAATTTGGTACATAGTGCAAGTTCCCCATGCACCCTCCCCCCCCCCCTCTCGGTTACTCGGTCCTTTCAAAATTGGCTACTAACAGCAGGCCGGTGTCGAGTTCAACCACAATTAAAATTCACTGCCGGTGATGGAGTCGGCAGGCTCTGCGCCAGTGGAAGGGGGAAGAAAGGAATTTTTACACTGCGCCCCCTGATCTTTCAAGATCCTTACAAAAAGGTCCCTGGTCAAACTAGTTTCTTAATAAATCAAAATAAAATAGCTAGAGATTTCCTAAAATGGTGAAAATTGGTGGGCTGGCTATATAAATGGTGGGAAACACTTTGGTAATTTTATTTGAAATTTCCATAAACATATTTTTAGATTTTATTAAATGCATTAATTAGTTACTTAAGAATCAATTAATTAATTAAGGGTCTTGCCAAGCAGATAAAATGCCCAATAAATTCCTAATATTCTATTTTATTATTACCAAACTGATGATGAATTTATTTGGCATGAGTTGTATTAAATATCTTAAGTTATTTCAATAACTTGGTTGCAGTGTATTTATTTGCCTAGAATTAAATTAATAGATAGGCTCTATCATTTTATGTCATCATTTCCATGATTTGTGCTTCTCATTTTTGCTAAGTTAAGGTGAGACACTTGAGGTGTCACAGTAGCCTTGATTAGATCTTTTACTATTAACTTTGTTTAATTACCCCTAAGGTCTCAGTGGTTCGATAATACCTTAGAATACTCCAAGGGAAAAAGTGGTATAATTGTACACCGTCCTCTTGCGGTATATAAGTGGATGCGTAGTAACGACCAACAGCTATTCATACTTGTGTGCTTACCTTGCTCTAGTTGACTATCTTATAGATTTGCATGAATAGGCTCCTTTACTTGTTAGTAGTGCTTAGCCTTCATACTTGATCACTAGCATGTATAGGAGTTGCTTTGGCTTGATTGATCACCCTAGTATATATTATGCTACTCATGCTTTTATGCTTTCTATATGCTTGTTGATCTAGTAGCGTTGCTTGAGTAGAACTCCTTGCTAGCTAGTTGTTTGCTTCCGCGTATCTTTGGTAACTAGCTTGCATAGGAGTTGTATTGCTTTTGTGTGATCCACTAGTATGCTTAGCTTGTTACTCCTTCCATAGGACTATTATCTTACTAGTGTGATCACCACTAGGATTGTGTAGGAGTTATTTTGAGTTGTCAGTTTTAAAAATTGGTGAATTTGGTACATAGTGCAAGTTCCCCATTCACCCTCCCCCCCCCCCCCCCCCCCTCTCGGTTACTCGGTCCTTTCAAAATTGGCTACTAACAGCAGGCCGGTGTCGAGTTCAACCACAATTAGAATTCACTGCCGGCGCTGGTCCAGGCAAGCCTTCGCGGAGGGAGCAGTCGTGCCTTGTTTGATGGACATTGCACTCTGTGGCATCCCTGCACATGCATGGGAAGTCTCCACCGCAAAAAATCTGCTCAACCCCTATGGATGGCTGGAAAAGGTACACCAGACGACACGATTACGGGAAGACTACTCCTCGTTCAAGTGCTCTTTCTGGTGAGCCGGACGAGTTGCCGGATGGTAGAGATCTTTACATTGTGGAACCAGTCCCAGCATCTCAAGAGCAGCCACCGACCAAGCATGCTCTAAACTACCCCTTAACCTTCAAGGTTCTGAGTCAATCACAGCATCGAGAGGAGCCCTCCCCACGGCAGATCTACAGCAGCAGTGATGAGTCCGACAACCATCATCAACGGCAGAGCGAGAACCACTCGGCTGATAGGGCTCCTAGGCACCAGGCCCTGCAGTTGACTGCGCCGGTATAGACTAGAGTTAGCCGGGGCACCGCTGGCTCATTGCATCAGGGTAAGAGTGCCGTCGGCGAGATCACCGGGGATCCGCTTGGGCATGTCGCCTCGGCAGAAGAGAAGAATCTAGAAGGACAGGTCTTTACTAGTACAGGTGGCGAGGTCACAGTATTGGAGGCTCGCATCACTGCTACCGAAGCACCAGCCTCAGCGCCATTATTGCATAGTGAAAATCCAGCTCAGGAACCTAATGAGCCGGTTCAAATCCCAGTGTCTGGGTCGAATGAGACGTCGCAACCAGTAACTCCGAACGGTCTTGTGGGGCCGGTGGACCCTGACAGTGTGGGACTAGAGAATTCAGGTACTAAATCCCCCTCGATGGACTATGGTCGCCCACTATGGTCGTGTTTGCTGTGTCACCCACGCCCACAGCAGATCTCACGCTGTCACAGCATGGTGATGGCACTGGCGCAAATAATCCTGGGAGTGATGGTGCTGATGTGACTCCGCCATGCAACGTCACACAAGAAGAAGCCGGCACACACGTGGTGGGGCTAAGCCCGATCCCTGCCTCTCCCTTCGAGTGGCGGCCAGCCGAAGACGTGTTGCCGCTCGAGCTGAACCACGACAAAGCTACTGCACCCGAAAATAGGAGGGAGGGTCAGCCCCTTCTGGTCTACTCTCATCATCAGCAGCAGGCTCAAATAGAGGCAGCAGATCACAATCAGCATGATGCCCAGGCACCACAAAATTCGAACACTTTGGGGTTCACTACAGTTAACGCCAGGGCAAAGTTTATTGAGCAAATTTCACGGTCGGTGATCAACATCCTCACACCTGAAGCGCAACCAAGACGGCGCTGTCGGTTGCATCAAGCTGCTACCACACAAGCCCCAAATACTAGTGTCGAGTGTACGAGGTTTGAATGACCCAGGTCATCGGGATACAGTAAGGAAGGTGGTCGATTCTTGTAAGCCTACTATTATCTGTTTACAAGAAACAAAATTGGCGTTAATTGAACAGCGGGATATACTCTCCCTTTTTGGTCGTGAGTTCCGGGACTTTGCCTTCCTGCCGGCACAAGGAACTCGTGGTGGAGTCCTGGTCACATGGAGACAAGGGGTGTCTGGTGTGGGGGATCACTGGCGCGTACACCGGCACTCAGTCTCAGTTAAATTCTCCGACAAGGATGACAGGCCATGGTGGTTCACGGGGGTATATGGGCCATCTTAGGATGCAGAAAAGAGTGCTTTCTTGGAGGAACTCCGAGAGGTACGCACTCATTGTCCAGGACCTTGGGTCGTTGCAGGTGACTTCAATATGATATACTCATCGGAGGACAAGAACAATTCCAATCTAAACCGCCCATGATGGGTAGATTCCGTAGGTTCATCAACGACTTGGAATTAAAGGAAATACCGCCAATTGGCCGCCACTATACATGGTCTAACGAACGAGACTTTGCACCTCGGAGTGGGAGGACCTCTTCCCGGATTGCATATTGCAGAGTTTGGCGTCAGAAGTGTCGGATCACTGTCTCCTCTTGCTTGGCCTTAGAGAAGGGGTGCAAGGCAAAAAAAGGTTCCATTTCGAGATCTATTGGACCAAACTTGATGGATTTCATGACATCATTGCGGCATCCTGGAATGAGCCAATAATTGCCGCATGCTCTTTTGAACGGATATCACTAGAGCTTGTTAGAATTATATGGGCTTGGCCCATTAATATTCACAATAATTCCTAGAAAATCTCAAAATCTCATTCATGAGTGGTGGGAGTGCAAAGGTTTAGTCCCACATTGCTAGTGGAGGTGGAGGGAGTGCAACTTATAAGGTTGGTTGCTCTAGCATCTCTTGCAAGTGTGTGGATGGGAGGAAGGAAGAACACACGTGCGCTCGCTCGCCTCGCCTCGCCAGGCCGGGCGGGCGGGCGGGGCGGGGGCGTGGGCGATGGGCGCGTCCGCGCATCACCTGCATGAATGGTCCGCCGAAATTCGGTCCCTTGCCTTGCGGGGGCGCGGCTTCCTTTTGCACTTTCTTTTTGCTGCGTATTCCATATATTTAATTATGGAAACCGACGTATTAATATGGTAACCGACTCGGTTGCGGGACGCCCAACCCTAGCGGTTCCTCCCTATAAATACGTACGGGTACCACCGCAAATCAGATCACGCAATCACCTAGGGTTTTGCCTCTCACTACTGTTGCGCCGCCAAGTCTTCTCCATCCCGATTGTCGGCGTGCACTGGCGAACGGGAGAGCAGGTCTCCGGAACCGTTGTCCTCTGCGATCCTGCACCGGGAGAGGGCGAATAAGGTTTTTGAGAAGCGCTCTACGCGACTGCTCGATCGCTTCCTCGTCTTCATCAAGTTCATCGCCACGGCTCGTCTTCCTCGTTGTCAAGTCGGTCTCAGCCGCCGTCGCCAACAACGTGATGGTGCTGCACGTCGTCGCCGCCTTCTCTACCCAGTCCAGAAGGAAACGTACGTACTCTCATCTCAAACTATGTCTTCCATACTAGCTTTCGTAGTCTGCTTGTCTATGATGGATGTTGCTAGTATGGTAGATGTTGTGCTTTTGTCTGGCTTTATAGACCTGTCTAGATCTTGCGTAGACTTGTCAAGTTCATTATACAATCTGTTAATCATACTTATGATTTATGTCTGGATTAATATAAAACTAAAAGTGCTAATTTTTCCAACAATCCAAAAACCTTATTGTAGGCACTTTAGTTTTATGGCTGGATTTGTCGATGCACTGAGGCCAGAGAAATTCACTGGCGTGCACTTCAAAAGATGGCAAGTGAAAGTCACTCTGTGGCTTACTGCCATGAATGTGTTCTGGGTGTCCACTGGTAAACCTGAAGGCGATCTCACTGCAGATCAGGAAAAGGCCTACAGTGAAGCCAACACAATATTCTTGGGCACTGTTATTGGAGTTTTGGTAGATCATCTTCAGGACGTCTACATCCATCATACAGTCGCTAAGGATATGTGGGACGCTCTGATCGCTGACTATGGTGGTTCAGATGCTGGCGCTGAACTGTATGTCATTGAGCAGTACTATGATTTTAAGATGGTAGATGGCAAATCTGTCGTCGCACAGACTCATGAGATACAGTGCATAGTGAAGGAACTTGAATTGCTTAAGATCGTCGTACCTGAGAAGTTTGTGGCTGGGGGCATTATTGCCAAATTGCCTCCAACTTGGAGGGATTTTGCCACTACTCTTAAACACAAGAGGACGAACATATCTATCTCAGATTTGATCGCGTCTCTTGATGTTAAGGAGAAAGCTCGTGAGAAGGATGGACGTTCTAAAGTTAACGAGGAAAACACTATAGCCAATATGGTGTATCAACCACAACAGTCTCATGGCAGTGGTGGTAAGGGCAAGGGCAAGAACAACAAGCCTAAGCATACCACTACCTTCAAGAAGAAGAACAAGAAGAAGGGAGCATGCTTTGTTTGCGGTTCGAATGAGCATTGGGCAAAGAAGTGTCCAGAACGCAAAGGAAGAAAGCCTCCACAGCAGAAGTCTGCGAACATGGTGACCAGTGCTGGAGAAAATAGTGGGTATGGTAATTTACCATATGTTTTTTCTGTATTTCAATCTACTTATTGGTGGCTTGATACTGGTGCTAATGTTCATGTTTGTGCTGATGCCTCTTTGTTTACTTCTTACCAGGTCGCCCGGGATTCCTCCGTCCTAATGGGGAATGGATCACATGCTTCTATTCATGGTGTTGGCACGGTCGAGCTGAAGTTCACTTCGGGGAAGATTGTCCAATTGAAGAACGTACTGCATGTCCCTTCTATCAAGAAGAATCTCGTTAGTGGCTCCCTTTTGTGTAGGGATGGTTTTAAGGTAGTGCTAGAGTCAAATAAAGTTGTCGTGTCTAAGAGTGGACAATTTATTGGTAAAGGCTATGAGTGCGGAGGCTTGTTCCGCTTTTCCCTTTTAGATTATTGCAATAAGTCTGTGAACTATATTTGTGATGGTGTTAATGAGAGTGATGCTAGTGTTTGGCATTCACGTTTATGTCATCTAAATTTTGGTTCTATGTCTCGACTTTCTAGCTTGAATTTAATTCCGAATTTTTTCATTGTCAAAGGTTCTAAGTGCTCAAGTTGTGTGCAATCTAAGCAACCTCGAAAGCCTCACAAGGCTGCAGAGGAGAGACACTTAGCACCACTAGAACTTATACATTCAGATCTCTGTGAAATGAATGGTATATTGACTGAGGGTGGAAAAAGATATTTCATGACTTTGATTGATGATGCGACTAGATTTTGCTATGTTTATCTGTTAAAAACTAAAGATGAGGCTCTAAACTACTTTAAAATTTATAAGGCTGAAGTTGAAACTCAACTAGAGAAAAAGATCAAAAGAATTAGGTCCGATCGTGGTGGCGAGTATTTCTCAAATGAGTTTGACTTATTCTATGCGGAACATGGTTTGATACATGAGAGGACGCCTCCCTATTCGCCCCAATCAAACGGGGTTGCCGAAAGAAAGAATCGCACCTTGACTGACTTGGTTAATTCCATGTTAGACACGGCTGGATTATCTAAGGCATGGTGGGGGGAGGCTTTATTGACATCATGTCATGTCCTAAATAGAGTTCCTATGAAGAATAAGGAGAAGACTCCATATGAGGAATGGATTGGTAGAAAGTCATCGCTCTCTTACTTACGCACATGGGGTTGTTTGGCCAAAGTTAACGTGCCAATTAACAAGAAGCGTAAGTTGGGACCTAAAACTGTGGATTGTATCTTTCTTGGATATGCTCATCATAGCATTGCCTATAGATTTTTAGTGTTTAAATCAGAGGTGCTTGATGTTCATGTTAATTCATTAATGGAGTCTCGTGATGTTACTTTCTTTGAGAACATATTTCCTATGAAAGATTTACATAGCATGTCTAGATTATCTTCTGATGTGATTACTGAAACTGCTCCTGAACCTAGTGCATTCTCTGATCATGCTGAACAAACACTTGAACCAATCCATGAGGAGATTGATAGTGAAGCTCCTAGGAGGAGCAAGAGACAAAGGACTGCAAAGTCTTTTGGTGATGATTTCACTGTTTATCTTGTTGATGACACTCCTAGAACCATTTCAGAGGCATATGCATCTCCTGATGCAGATGACTGGAAAAAAGTTGTTCATAGTGAGATGGACTCTATTCTTTCTAATGGAACTTGGGAAGTTGTCGATAGGCCATATGGTTGCAAACCTGTGGGTTGTAAATGGGTGTTCAAGAAAAAGCTTAAGCCTGGTGGTACTATTGACAAGTATAAGGCTCGGCTTGTGGCTAAGGGTTATACTCAGAAAGAAGGTGAAGACTTCTTTGACACTTATTCACCTGTTGCTAGATTGACCACTATTCATGTATTACTTGCTCTGGCTGCCTCACATGGTCTTATCGTTCATCAGATGGATGTTAAGACAACTTTCCTTAATGGAGAGTTGGATGAGGAAATCTATATGGATCAGCCAGATGGATTTGTAATAAAGGGTCAAGAAGACAAGGTGTGTAAGTTGTTGAAGTCTTTGTATGGTCTGAAATAGGCTCCTAAGCAGTGGCATGAGAAATTTGATTCAACACTTCTATCAGCAGGCTTTTCAGTCAATGAGGCTGATAAATGTGTATACTACCGCCATGGTGGGGGTCAGGGAGTTATACTATGCTTGTATGTTGATGACATACTCATCTTTGGAACAAATCTTGACGTGATCAATGAGGTCAAGACTTTTCTGTGCCAAAGTTTTGATATGAAGGATCTAGGTGAGGCGGATGTTATCTTGAACATCAAGCTAATCAAAGGAGAGAATGGGATTACTCTTATGCAATCTCATTATGTTGAGAAGCTCTTGAACCGTTTTGGTTACAAGGATAGCAAGTCTTCTCCAACACCTTATGATCCCAGCTTGATTCTTCGAAAGAATAAGAGAATTGGCAGAGACCAGTTAAGATATTCTTAGATAATTGGATCACTTATGTACTTAGCAAGTGCTACTAGGCCTGACATCTCGTTTGCTGTGAGCAAACTAAGCCGGTTTACTTCTTGTCCGAGAGATGATCATTGGCGTGCGCTTGAGCGAGTAATGCACTATTTAGTTGGTACTATGGATTATGGGATTCATTATTCTGGATATCCAGCAGTACTAGAGGGCTATAGTGATTCCAATGGGATATCTGATACTGATGAGCTGTATGCCACGAGTGGATATGCATTTACTCTTGGTGGTGCTGCTGTTTTATGGAAATCATGCAAACAGACCATCTTAACGAGGTCTACCATGGAAGCAGAGCTTACCGCACTAGATACAGTTAAAGTTGAGGCCGATTGGCTACGTGAGCTCTTGATGGACTTACCTATTGTCAAGAAACCTGTGCCGGCAATCCTCATGAATTGTGACAATCAAACTGTGATAGTCAAAGTGAACAATTCTAAGGACAATATGAAGTCATCAAGACATATTAAGAGACGTCTGAAGTCTATCAAAAAAATTAGAAACTCCGGAGTCATATCAGTAGAATATATTTCAATTGGTGAGAACCTGGCAGATCAATTCACCAAGGGGCTATCACGTAATGTGATAGACAGTGCATCGAAGGAGATGGGTATGAGACCCATATGTGCTATTCCATAGTGGTAACCCAACCTATGTGATCGGAGATCCCGTGAAGTAGGACCTGGGAAGAACAAGCTATTGGTTAGCATGAGAGTAACCTTTTATGACCCACTCGAGAAGCGATGCATTACTCTCGATATCTGTATGGCAGGATGGTTGTTGCCTTAATGTATTCAGTTGGCTTTAAAATAGCGAAGATGTTGCCTATAGAACATTCTTGAATGAATATACCTATATGAGTCTGATTGTTATACGGTCGCAATCTGTGAGATTTGGGTGATCTCTATTAAGCTCATGAAAGACCAAGGGAGTATGACCTATATGCTCCACCCGCGGAGAAGCCTACTGGAGGTCTAGTATCAGTTATGACAGTAAGTGAAACTTGTTTCCATAAAACTTGCAATTCAAGGCGTAGTCCATTGTTCAAGTTGTGAATGAGTATAGCTTATTGTTCTAGGTGGAAGTTCAACTTAACAGTCTCCGCTGAAAACACTGGTATATTAAACAACAGTGGGGTGAGGCAAAGTCTAGTTGGGACTTTGAGATCTGGTTGGGGATTGTTAGAATTATATGGGCTTGGCCCATTAATATTCACAATAATTCCTAGAAAATCTCAAAGGGCCATTCATGAGTGGTGGGAGTGCAAAGGTTTAGTCTCACATTGCTAGTAGAGGTGGAGGGAGTCCAACTTATAAGGTTGGTTGCTCTAGCATCTCTTGCAAGTGTGTGGATGGGAGGAAGGAAGAACACACGCGCGCTCGCTCGCCTCGCCTCGCCTCGTCGGGCCGGGCGGGGCGGGGCGGGGCGTGGGCGTGGGCGATGGACGCGGCCGCGCATCACCTGCGTGAATGGTCCGCCGAAATTCGGTCCCTTGCCTTGCGGGGGCGCGACTTCCTTTTACACTTTCTTTTTGCTGCGTATTCCATATATTTAATTATGGAAATCGACGTATTAATATGGTAACCGACTCGGTTGCGGGACGCCCAACCATAGCGGTTCCTCCCTATAAATACGTACGGGTACCGCCGCAAATCAGATCACGCAATCACCTAGGGTTTTGCCTCTCGCTGCTGTTGCGCCGCCAAGTCTTCTCCATCCCGATTGTCGGCGTGCACCGGCGAACGGGAGAGCAGGTCTCCGGAACCATCGTCCTCTGCGATCCTGCACCGGGAGAGAGCGAATAAGGTTTTTGGGAAGCGCTCTGCATGACTGCTCGATCGCTTCCTCGTCTTCATCAAGTTCGTCGCCACGGCTCGTCTTCCTCATCGTCAAGTCGGTCTCAGCCGCCGTCGCCAACAACGTGACGGTGCTGCACGTCGTCGTCACCTTCTCTACCCAGTCCAGAAGAAAACGTACGTACTCTCATCTCAAACTATGTCTTCCATACTAGCTTTCGTAGTCTGCTTGTCTATGATGGATGTTGCTAGTATGGTAGATGCTGTGCTTTTGTCTGGCTTTATAGACCTGTCTAGATCTTGCGTAGACTTGTCTAGTTCATTATACAATCTGTTAATCATACTTATGATTTATGTCTGGATTAATATAAAACTAAAAGTGCTAATTTTTCCAACAAAGCTGAGTATTGCAATCATGGAGCCAACACCAAGTTGGGCAGATCAGCTCGCACCACGTGGTTGCACGTGAAATTCTTCATCGCTTGGAGTTAGCAAGGGATGGCCGAGAGCTATGGGTTGTGGAGAAATGAAGCGCTGTTGTTTGGTCCTTGCTTCTCTCCAACGGACCATAGGAAGACTACGCTCGCGGATTCGTGTGCTCAAGGATGGGGACGCCAACACTTCCTCCTTCCATCAACAGGCAGGGTTTCGCAAGAGAAGGAATTTCATCCCCAAATTAATAGACGGTGACCAAGTGGTCACTTCTCAAGAGGGAAAGCAACAGATCATGCTTGAGTATTATGAGAACCTGCTGGGTACTGCTCCTCCAAGGGCGAGCACACTGAACATGGACTTCTTCCATCGCCATGGGACTAATCTTGACGTTCTTGGTGCCCCTATCGCCGAGGACCAAGTATGGGCAGCTATCAAATTGATGCTGGCAGATCGGGCGCCGGGACCCGATGGCTACACGTCTGCTTTTATAAAGCATGCTGTCATCTCATCAAGCATGACTTTATAGCGGCCATCATCATGTTGCAGCAAGGTGATGCTCGCAAACTATGGCTTCTCAATTCATCTTATCTCACGTTAATTCCAAAGAAGGCCGATGCAATACATGCGAAGGATTTCTGGACGATTAGCTTAATTCATAGCTTTGCTAAGCTAATTGCCAAGGTCCGAGCCAATCGTATGGCCCCCTTCTACGCTCTCTTGTGGCCACAAAGCAAAGTGCTTTTGTGCGAGGGCGTTGCATTCATGATAATTATATCCTTGTCCAACAGACTATCAAGTCCCTTCACCGACATAGAGCACCAAGCCTTTTCCTCAAATTGGATATTTCGAAAGCTTTTAATTCGGTGAGCTGGTCTTTCTTACTTGAGACACTAAGACACCTCAGCTTTGGACCAAGATGGTGTGGATTAGTGTCAAATCTCTTGAGGACAGCTTCCACTAGAATCTTATGTTAGGTTGATCTTCACCAATAGGCCCAATGGCCCATTGGGCCCTTGAACGGCGCCCTGATTAGCGGCGTCCAGCGCAAGAAGGGCTGGTGGGCCACTGTCGTGCAGCGCCTATAAGTGGAGGTGGGGACCATGTCACGCACCACGAGGTTCGTTACCACAACAGTACCACCCCACCTTGATCCCTGATTCGATCTAGAGGGCAGTGCTGAAGCGATGGGATGGCCTACCAGCGAGCTGCACAAGGACGTCCCCATCGACGCCGTCCTCTACTCCATCACCTCCCTGTCGACGACATGGCCGAGAATGACATCTACAGAAAGGTACGCCATTCACAGACCAGAGTTCTAACCCTCTCGATCTACTCCTAGTGATTCTAGTTCCATATATTGGTATCAACAGTTGGGCTAGTTGGTAGATCGGGTTTGGGAAAAGTGATTTGATTTGAAATCAAATCAAAAGAAGAGCAAATAGAAAAGTGGGAGATGGCCGCAGCCTCATGCCAGTGGCGCTCTTCCTATGGTCGCTGACATGCCTGCGGCCATGGGCCACCATCGTGCATTGATCTAACATAGGAACAGAGGCCGGTTTTTTTATTGGCAAAGAAATAGGATAGAATGGATTCATCATGAATCAAAAGAATTTGGTCTCAAATCAAAAAAGACAAATGAACCCTAACCCTACCCAAGATCTAATAGAAACGGCGGTGGAGGTCCTACCTGGGGTTACCTCGCGCAGCCACCACCGCCGTGGTGCAGGATTGGACCCGCCGCCGCTACGCGGGAAGAAATGATCGAGCCACCACCGGCATAGTATCACGCAGGCGCAGACTCGGGCTATGGGTGCCGCCAAGAACCGCTCGATGGAGGCGCGTGCTAGCCGTAGCCGACATGCACGCTCCGGCGTGAGGACCTCGACGGCGCCACCACCTTCCTCTAGCTGCCATGGGCGGCCGCCACCACTTGCTCGGGTCTGGGAAAAAGAGGAAGAGTTGAAAGAGGTAGATAGTGGCCTTGGGCGCGCGGCGCCGCTCCTTGCTATCACCGGCAGGAGCGCCGGCCACGGCCCTCCGCCATCCGCCATCGGAGTTGCAGCACAAGAGACACGAGAGAAGTGGGGGAGAGGGAGCAATCTGGCTTAGGGTTCTAGTGAGCCGCCGCCGACGGGTTTTGATCCCACTAGAATCACGCCTGGCTGTCGGATGCGTCTGGACGGCCAGGATCGGCCACAGTTTGACTGGGCTGTTTTTGGCCCAGGAGGGAGGCACAGGCGGGCCAGAATAGCGGCCCAGCCATTGGCTTGTAGGCCGACAGCCGAGTTGGGTATGCTGGAACGCGCGCACGTGCTATAGGCCAAAATTTTATTTCGGGCCAAAATGAAAGAAACAAAAACAGTAGCAATTTTCTATTTTAATTTGACTGTTTTGTCAAATTCGAATAGACATTATGAATGAATTTTGAAGAGTTTGCCTCTGTAATTTTTTGAACTAACGAGATAAATTTTACAGATAGTAAATAAGAGAAATTTTGCTACTGTTCATGTATATGTTAAGGTGTTTTTACACTATGTATTTGTTTGCTCTTTGATTAAATTCAAACCAATGGGAGAATTTAATTAAAGAACAGAGAAAATGATTTATGACTAAGCGTTTATGTCAAAAGTTTGTTCTCCATTCAAATTTCATGTTCTTGCTTGGAGAAAAGATAAGAACAATCAGACATTCATGTGAAAGATTAAATGAGTGCATAAGAATTGATTAAAATCTCTATGCATAAAAGATTAGAAGTTTGATTGCTTCTAAAAGAAAGAAAAGTTTCTGCTGCAATGAAAAAGTTCCAATCCTCTAATTAAATTGGAGGAAATTTGATTAGAGGGGTGGGAAAGACATTTGTTTGAAGTCAATTATGATATTGTTATTTTCTGACCAACGTTGATGATAACAATGTCATAATTTTACATGATTAAAAGTTTAATCTCTGATTATCTTGCATCATAGTGATCAATTTTCAGAGAACAGATAAAAGGTCAAGAAATGCTCTTTAATTAGAGAAAGTTTTTCGCGTTTCCGTTGCAATAAAGTTGATGATAATATTGCTTTCTTAGCAAAGTTGTTTAATAGATATGTCATCACTTTATGAGTTATATGCATTTATTCTTCTTCTGCTCAATAGTGATTTAGAATTTGTGTATAAAGATGATGTTTATTCTATTTCTACCTAATGGTGATTTAGAAT
Source organism: Eleusine coracana subsp. coracana (assembly GCA_032690845.1). Classification (NCBI taxonomy): domain Eukaryota; kingdom Viridiplantae; phylum Streptophyta; class Magnoliopsida; order Poales; family Poaceae; genus Eleusine; species Eleusine coracana. The sequence continues at coordinate 23,655,366 of CM064418.1, read as the reverse complement.
ACAAGATAAAGTTTCAAAAGTTTAATGTGCATATCATTGGTCAGACCAACGTAGGGTTAATTTTATCCTCACTATTATTGATTATTGCCTATTTTCTCAGACCAAAGATATTTAGGCTCTTATTTATGAAAGCAAAAGTTTGGGCACTTATGACCCGAAAGATAACTATGAAAAGGATCATAGAGTGAGGGAGGTTTTCCCCCTCTAAAGCATGGCTTCAGAAGAAAAGAATTCTTGAATATTAATTCAAGAAACAGATGTATCATTGAGAGTTTTCGGAAACTAATTTTCATATACTCTCTATGAACAAGATTTTATAATCATTTTAATGATTATGATATGATAAGGCATATACATGTTTAATTTGATCAACATTGAATTAAGCATGTATGTGTCATAGAATATTTAGATTTATTTCTGAACTTGATGATTCAATATGAGCCAATGCAAGTATTCATGTCCCTTCAAGGGAATTACCCGCATGACGGGAAAGAAATGATTATGGTTATACCCGTATGACGGGTAAAGTTTGGGAAAATACTCGCATAGCGGGGTATGTTGGCATAATATTTATATTAAAAAAATCCTGTATGGTGGGAGAAGTTTGAGAAAAGATTTATCCTGCTCAATGGGAGAAAGATGTGTTGACTCATGTGCTCTAAAGGTATCTCGCTCTCCGAGAAAAGTATGGAGTAACTTTTATGTTATTCTAGTATCGATCGTGCACTTTACGTGCAATTGTCATTAAGCACTTAATGAGTCTAAAGAGAAGACGAACCAAAAGATAAGAATGATGCGCAAGTACGACTTGTAGAAGTATTAATGATAAAGAACTCTGTTGAGTTTTTGAAATGAAATGAGGAAGAAGTACTCCCGTAAGAGTTCACAGATAACTTTACTTACATGATGTAATTAGGTGAGTGAAGTAGATAAGCAAGGTTTTCTCAATTCACAATGGTTTCAAAATTATGGCACAAAAGTTCATGCCACATTTCGAGGGGGAGAAAGAATATGAAATGAATTAAGAATAAAGTAACTCCCCTACATTTTAGATAATGTGATGCAAGTTATGCATCTAATGTGATCTACTAAAGAAAAATGTGATCATCTAGGGGAGTACAACGGTCATATTAATGATACCCCTAAATTAAAGAAATAGATATATTCCTGCTTTTTGATGAAGGAATACTAAAATGGTGTCTAAAGTGCCATAAAGAAGAAAAGTGATAACAAAGAAAACCCGTATAGATTAAAGCGTTTTGAGATACATCATCTTTGAAGGAGATAGATAATCTAGGGGAGTAAGACTTGAAGAGAAGTAGGACTATGTATCCAGTTCAATGACTCAAGAACAGTAAATTTTTGTTTACACAAAGATTATAGAATTAAATTGCCTCTAGGCAATAAAAAAGAGCCCCATATGATGAAGTGCCAATAGCAGAGGACCCTAAGGGTAAAAGAAATGAATAATGCCACGATGAGCAAAGATAAATTGTAATTAATAAATCCTAACATTGTTTGGAATTTAGAAAAAATTCCTGAAGGAGTCAACACAGTAGGCGTCATGGGTGTACAATAATGAATGTGACTCTAAAGGGAATACAAACCATAGTAGAGTCAAAACAATAGACTGTTGTGGGTCTATAAGATTAAATGTGACTCTATAGAAGATATATGATGAAAGGCTTTACGCAAAGAGAAGAGAAATGTTGCTATGAGACATTTTCTGATGTCTCATGTAATAATTTCGTCACAGATATAATGGCATTAGTGACACATCATGATCTTGAGCTATATCAGATAAATGCAAAGACGATTCTCCTTTGTGAGGATCCAAGAAAAATGTATTTACATGGCACAACCAAAGGTTTTCATGTGAAAAGAAAAGAAACTTTAGACATCATCAACAGAACTCCATTTATGGATTAAAGACAAGTTTCTAGAGAGATGTTTAAAGGTTCATAGATTAATGAGAAATTTGGGTTTTCTTAAAGAGTAATAGGACAATTACATTTATGCAAAAGATATAGAATGGGAAACTCATTTCCTAATCATATGGATGATGTCCTACTTGCTAGTGGTGATGTCAATCCAATGCAGATGAAGAAGTTCTTGTCCTTAAAGTTCAAAAGAATGTTCTCAATTGAATGTCTCTTGTTGTACGAGACGAGTTTCACTGAGATAAAGAGAAGGGGTATTAGATATATTGCATATGCAAGCTGAAAAGTATACATACAAGCAAACATACATATGTTCTTATAGTCAAGGGTAATGGTTTTGGGAACCTTAGGGTTCCAAATGACAACATGAAAAGAATCAAATGAATATGGTACCATATGCTTCAGCTGTTAGAAGCTTGATATTACCCTAACGTAGTTTTATGTATCCAGGTTGCTTTGGCAATGACCAGTCTAGATGTAGATCACTGGAATGGAGTTAAAGATATTAGCCTCATGCTAAAAGAAACAAGTACTCTCAAAAGGTTGTGAGTACAAAGATAAAGATATGTTTTAAACGCTCTCGTAAAGTTATGAGCGCAAGATAGAATGCATGAAAAATGTAGCAAAATCCACAATTGTCGCTAACTTTCACACTTGGAGTTTTTGAGTGAAAAAGCTTTAAAGGTAAAAGAATTATCATCAATGTGATGAAAAGATATGAATTAGCAAAGAATTATCATCAATGTGATGAAAAGATATGACTTAGCATGATATGAGGCTGAGGGATAGGCGAAATGATTAAGGAAACTTGTACCCGGAATTAATAATGGTTAATAACAGCAATAACCATTAAGTATTTTAGTCCTGTGACAATGAATCAAGTGTGGTGACAAACACATTGACACAAGTTATACATTGTTGAGGAGAATGTCCGGAATTATGTTGGAATTATTGGAGCATAAAAGTAATGAACAAGTATTAGCATATCTGCTTATTAAAGGCTTACCGCCCATTGTGCTCAAAGAGCACACAATCGACATGGGTTCTATGGTATAGTCTATGTTTTCTGGACAATAAGAGGCCCAAGGTTAAATGATCTGTTTCAGAACAAAGGAGTGTGTTGTAACTGTTGATTCTATCGATGACTAATCGTGACGACAAAACATGCTCTAAATATAAATTTGTGATGGAACAAGTACTTTAAAAAGATTTATTTCAAAGTATAAAGTTAAAGCATGAAAGATGAGATCAAGGGGGAGAATGTTAGGTTGATCTCCACCAATGGGCCCAACAGCCCATTAGGCCCTTGAACCGTGCCCTGATCGGGGGCGTCCAGCCGAAGAAGGGCTGGTGGGCCCCTATCGTGCAGCACCTATAAGAGGAGGTGGGGACCATGTCACGCACCATGAGGTTTGTCATTGCAATAGTACCACCCCACCTCCATCCCTGATCCGATCTAGAGGGCGGTGTTGAATCGATGGGATGGCCTACCAGTGAGCTGCGCAAGGACGTCACCACCGACGCCGTCCTCTACTCCATCACCTCCCTGTCGATGACATGGCCGGGAATGAGATCCACAGAAAGGTACGCCATTCATAGACCAGAGTTCTAACCCTCTCGATCTACTCCTAGTGATCCTAGTTCCATACATCCTACTTAATGGAAAGCCCGAGGAAGAGATCAGACATCAACAGGGCCTCCATCAAGGAGACCCATTGTCCCCAATGCTATTCATTATGGTGATGGACGTATTGAACAGCATATTCGTCAAGGCAAGTGAGCTTGAGCTGTTACAGCCTTTGTCTCGGCGAATCCCAACACAAAGAATCTCCTTATATGCGGTTGATTTAGCTCTCTTCATTCGACCTGTGGAGGAGGAGATGCAACTTACCATGGGGATTCTCAATTGTTTCGGTGAGGCTTCTGGGTTGCATACAAATCTTTAAAAAAGCAATGTTCACCTGATTCAATGTGAGCAACCGGAGCTGGAACTTGTGGAGGAAACCATGCCTTGTGCATTGGCAGACTTTCCTTGTCAGTATTTGGGACTGCCGATCTCCACCACCAAGTTAAGAAAGGCAGACCTTCTAGCATGGATTGAGAAGATCACTACAAGGTTTTGAGTCTAGTGCCACCGATTTAATCGCAACAACGTGATTTTAGTTGCAATATATTGAGGTTATTGCAACAATGGTTGATTTTGGTTGCGGTAAAAGTACATGTTGCTACCAATAATGTATTGTTGTGATATAAATAATGGTCGTTGCGATAAGTATGACATATCGCAACAGAATAATGTGTGTTGTATTTAGTTCATTTTTATAGCCACCTTTTCTTCTGTTGGTTGCAATAGTTAGGATTGTTGCAACAAATATTAAATGTTGTTATTAGTTCTATCGTGTGTTGCAAAATATCCTATGATATGACAATAGAAAAGTAAATTGTTGCAAATATAGGTGCAGATATAGCAACGCAAATCTTGTTGTTGCAATGAGTCTTAGCTATAGCAACAAAAACCATAATTGTTGCTACTACCCTGATACTGTTGCAACAATATTTGCTAGTTGCTATTAGCAGTTGCAATAGGTCATTTGTGAACCACGACCGTAGTCATGGTCCAAACTCCCGAAAGTCGTCGTGCCAGAAAGCTCAAGTTAATCGGAACCCATGCAAACAATGGCTCAGTGCAAGCTGAAGCGCCCCCGCAGCGACCCCCGCCCACCAACCTGCCACTCGCGTTAAATTGCTAACACCTGGTCGCGTCACGCGCCCTCGCATGTGCTTCCCCGCTAGGCCTCGTCGGCCGTTGTTGTCACCGCGCATGTTAAAGGATCACCGATGACGTGGTGGCGCTGTTTCCACCATGTTGTGCTGCCCGCGCTACGCTGCGAAGCCTCATCACGCCAAAAAGCTCAAGTTAATCGAATCCCATGCAAACAATGGGTTGGTGCAAGCTGAAGCACCCCTGCCACGACCCCCGCCCACCGACCTGCCACCCGTGTTAAATTGCTAACACCTCATTGCATCGCGTGCCCTCGCATGTGCTTCACCGCTAGGCCTCGTCGGCCATCGTTGTCACTGCGCGTGTGAAAGCATCACCGATGATGTGGCGGCGCTGTCTCCACCGTGTCGTGCTGCCCGCGCTCCGCTACGAAGCCTTGTCGCACCAGAAAGCTCAAGTTAATCGGACCCCATGCTAACAATTGGCCGGTGCAAGCTGAAGCGCCCCCGCCGCAACCCCCGCCCACCGACCTACCACTCGCATTAAACCACTAACACCTCGTTGTATCGCGCGTCCTCGCATGTGCTTCACCGCTAGGCCTCATCGGCTGTCGTTGTCACCGTGTGCGTTAAAGCATCGCAGACGATATGGCGGCGCTGTCTCCATCGTGTTGTGCTGCCTGCACTCCGCTTTGAAGCCTCGTCGGCGCCGCTGCGCTTCAGCGCCTTGTTGTTTCTGGACCAGCCCAAGGCGAGGACAAGCTCCAGAAAATATACTGCTCGTGTAGGCCTAGACATTTGTTTGTGCAATAGTTTTCCAACTTATGCTTTTTTTATGGAGAGAGAGAGGAGTCAACTAGTACATTAGTTTTCCTTATGAAAAAATAGTCCAGCGTGAAGGCTCAGAGCTAGAGGCCCACCCGTACGCACAGCATACCCTGTAATTTGGTCCAAACTGACCCTATACGTGTGCTGCCGGTTGACCACCTGAGCCCGACATGCATATTGGCCTGGCTTACCTTGACCACCGATGCCCGATACCTAGCTAGGTCGACGCCGCTGCCTGCCCCAGCGATCAATCGGTCCAAGTTGAAGAACCAGTTAACGCCGCTGGCTGCCAGAGTGAAGGACGATCTCATCTGCCGCCACAGCGCACCACCAGCCTCGAGGAATCAAGGTTCGCATGTCTGGCAGAAGCCCTCAAACCTGCCCTACACACTGTCCTTGAGCGCACGTCTGGCAGAGTGAAGTCCTCAAGCTCGATCCATCCATTGGGGCATCATTTGCTGGTATGTACATCTCGAGAAACCCCACAGTAGTTGTCCATTGCCATTTGACCATTGATGCACTGATTCAAGACAGATAGATAACAATTAATTATTCTCCTAATCTTTATTGATTATTTATTTCAACAATCAATATTGAACTAGTGTAAACTTCTTTTACGCATAATTTGAGACTTAGTCACTTAGAACAACTTATATTAGAATTTATAGTCTAATTTACACATAATTTCTTTTAACTTATATTTGAGACTTAGTCTTTTACGCATACTGATGGAGAATTATGTATGTGTGGTTGTGGACACCGACGGCAGCACAGGACAGCTACGCATCCGTGTATTGCCGTCATGGCACCTAGCTGATCGAGAACCCCCTTGTTGTTCATTTATATACTCGACATCATGATTGAACCAGCCATCAACTCAAAGTGGTTTTCAAAGTCCAGTTACTTGAACGACGATCGTCCTAAGGCTTGTCGGATCCCTTTTGATCAGTGTAGGTATGTAATTGTCAATCCTAATATTGCTACCCGTTGTTGGTTCTAGTGCAATAGGAAATTTAAAATAAATAAACAACAATTTTAATCCTAACTTAATCATGATTGCAAATTGCTATTGTCATGTTTCCTAAGCCACATGATGTCATGATGACCAAAATGCTAGTACCAGATCACCCAATTGTTTATTTTTCTCCATGCTCTAATGTTACATGTCACTTTTGGTTTTGTTTAGTTTTTAGTTGCTTTTGCACCCATTAGTAGTTTCTGATCTCATTACTTTAATGCCGAATTACTTATTATTAACTTTCAGTTCATATTACATTCATGTGAATCAATGTTATTTTATTTTTATTTGATCTGAGCACAACTTTCTCATGGTTCAGCAATTGCAAATTCGGTCTTCAGTAGCCTGGTTCAACCGGGATTGTTTCAATGGCAAAGGATGACCCTAGTTGGATGCTTTTGCCTCGGTCAGATGATGCATGGCAAGTCGGATTTGACAAATTTGTTGAGGATACCTTTGGAGGCAGATATCCAGTGGAGACTGCACCGTGTCCATGTACTAGGTGTCGTTGCATGCTATACAGAACAAAGGTTGACATGCAAAAGCACTTGCTAAATAAAGGCTTTGATAAGAAATTCATAAAACAGAAACAACGTGATGCTGCTACTGCTGAAATTATGGTTGCGGATGACCATGATGGGGATTGTGAAGAAGGCGAAGAAGATGACGCTGTGAATGTGAACAAAATAATTTCATCATTGATTAGTGGTGCCATACATGGAGAAATTAAAGAAGTAACAATGATCAGCCAAATGAGGCAGCAAAGAAATTCTTCAAAATGATGGAAGAAGCTCGAAAAGAATTATACCCGGGTTGCAAGGAGGCTACCAAAGTTTCTTTCATTGTGAGGATGTTTCAGATCAAGTGCATGTGTGGTATTAGTAACAATGGCATGGAGCAAATCCTTCTCTTGTTCGGTCGCGTGCTTCCTGAAGGACATTGTCTTTCAAATACCTTGGCCAAAGTTTGAAAGGTAATTCGTGACCTTGGCTTGGACTATCAAAAGATTCATGCATGTGTCAATGAATGTGTCTTGTTTTGTGGAGAGTATGATAAGATGGATACTTGTCCAACTTGTGGAGAGAGTAGGTGGAAATATACAGAGAATGAGGTGATTGATGAGGGCAGCACAATTGGTGGAGTAAGGAAGAAGAAGTTATTTCCTCGTAAAATTCTAAGGTATTTTCCACTGATTCCTCGACTTCAAAGATTGTATATGAACGAGACCACATCGGGGTTTATGACATGGCACAAGACAGACTTGGTTGATGATGGAGAGAAAATGCAACACCCAGCAAACTCAAAGGCATGGAAGCATGTTGATGCCATATATAAGGATCACTTTGCTTATGATCCACGTAATGTTAGGTTGGGGCTTACACTACATGGCCGGTTATCTTAATTCCTTATAACCTGCCTCCTTGGTTGTGCTTTGAACAATCTTTCTGGATGATGTCCATGCTGGTACCTGGATCTAAATCTCCAGGAATGAACATTGATGTGTATCTGCAACCTTTGATCGATGAGCTTAAAGAGTTATGGGTGCATGTGTGACAAGTTTTCGACACTTTAGTAATTGCCGTGACATTCCCAACTATATTTAATAGTAGCACTATATTTTAACTCTATTTCAGTCATGTTTACCAATTTTGCTCTGTCCAAGTTTCTGCTGGTTATTTCTTTGTTGCTCATAACAGGATGGTCTATTTCAATGCATTGTTAGTTCAGATTCTATTGGGGGTTGGCTCACTTTTCTCATGTGAATGTAAATAGGTGGCAAGGAAATTGGACGTGGTACCTTGAAAGGCCTGGCTGCAGTAAACAAGAGGTTGAAGAATCACAAAAACTTAAAATTGATTTTTCTCCAAATCTGGGTGGTCCATGTGGAGAAAATAGGCGTACATTTGTTGATGAAATAGTTATGTTTATGAGGTTAAAGACCCCTCTAATTGGAGTTAGATATTGGAAGGATGTTAAGGATAATGTCAAGAATGCAATCACAGAACATGTAATGGTATGTTAGACATAAGTCACTTGATACATTTGGTGCAATAGTTGTTGCATCTTTCAACTACTACTACTCACTCTATTCACATTATACATTTTGATGTTTTGTTTCTAACAGAATTTATGGGACATTAAGAACAATCAAGAAACAAGACAAAAGATATGGAAGATTGCCAAAGAACGCTACAAAGGCTGGCGATCCACTTTTAGTGCCACATATAAGGCATACCCCACCTATGACTTGAGGATGAAAAACAAGCCTATGGACTTAGATATAGTTGAGTGGCATTATCTGATCATGTATTTTGGGTCAAAAAAGTTCAAGGTATAACACTAATTTGTTAATTTCAGAACATTAGAAATAGTACAATTTCATAATATAAGAAGTAATACAAATTTTTATGGTTCCTAAACATTATTTGTTCACTTTTTGTAGAAGGTTAGCAACCAAAACTCTTCCAATCATCAACAGATGAAAACAATGCATGTGATGGGCTCGAAACCTTTCTCTCACTGTAGTTGGGAAAAGGTAAAAACTTGTTGCATTTTCTTCAACTTCCAATTCAGTAGAAAATTATATATTAATTAAAGATGTATGCAATACTGCCATCACAGAGAGATCCAGAAACAGGAGCTGAGCCAGGCGTTAAGGAACTTTGGAAGACTACTCACATGAAGCAAGGAAACTGGTCAAATGAGATGTCTGAGACTATTTATGTGAGTAATAGTTTTATCATTAACTTGATTCTACATCACTAATTATTATTGGAGTCACAACGTGCGTAGAGTTAATTTCATGCAAATGTTTTTCCCCTCAGAATACTACAGTTAGGAAATTGTCCATGACAGAATCTAATGAACTAGGAAAAGAAGAATCAAGAAGTGCCACCATTGCATCTGCTAAGGAAGACCTTCTTTTCCAGGAAGCCTATAAGGAGACTACAGGAACCAAATCAACCAAGATACATGGCCATGGTTACTTGGTGAATCCAAGTAAAAACCAACTGCATCAGGAGAGAATTGAAGAACAAGCACGAGAGGTTGAAAAATTAAAACAACAACTAGCAAAGGAAGCTGCAGATAAGGAAGCAGAGAAGGAACAACTAAAGGCCTCTATTAGAGCAGAACTGATGCAAGAGTTTCAAATAATGATGGAGCAGACCATGAGACAACCACCGCTACAAGAGGTAATCATTTTTTAGTCATTGAAAAATCAGTTATTGTTGCCATTTCAGTCCATTCTGGTATATTTGTCAATTATATTAACCACATCTCAATTCTAGATGATAGTGATTGCTCTTTATTGACTCCAAGATTCGACATTGCAGTTTTTCAATTTCAAGTATATCTAGGAGTTGATTATTGGGCATCATCAAGAAATAGCATGCTTAACTTGACTGTCTCTCACAAGTAGGCATATAAAATTATAAGAGTTATTTGAATTCTCTAAAATGGTTTTGCGGCTATCACAAGTAGAAATAAAGTACAACAGACTAGCTTGATTTAGTGAAATAGAACTATCTCTGGATGTTTGGGTCTTGCACAAGCTTATCTTAATTTTTATCATGTGTCCTTCGTGGTGAGAATGGAATAATATTAAACCTGTATTGAATGCAACTTCTATGTTTTAGTGCTTGATTATTTCTAATGCATAGTTTTCACCTCTATTACTTGATTTGATGCTGGGAATGTTTTTTGGGCTAACTTCGTGTAGTGCCTTATAAGCTATTTCACCTTTACTGATTTGTTTTCCATGCACTAATAGGACTACTACTTTGCATATACTTATAGAACTGAATTGATCAGTCCATCTCTATTAACTTATCCATTAATTGTTCTATTACAAATTTTGCTGTATGAATGACAAACATATTCCTTGCTTAATATTGTCATCAAAATGGCATAACATTCTAGTTCACCATATACAGTCCCGCATTACTTCTTGTTTTTTGTGGCATGTTGTATCATAAGGGGCCTAATTCATGAAAATCTGCTATTTGTCCCTATCATTTTTAATGGTGTCATGTGGTCAATCTATGTAGTTGATTTTTTTCTGTTGTTGCCATTTATATTTTTTATACCAAATGAACATTGTATATCATATCCAGAAGCAAATTATGGTACAAATTAGAATGCACCTAATCTGAGTTCTTTTTTGGTTTGCTAAACTGATTAGTAATTAGTGATGTCACTCAAAGTAGTACTTGGTGCTCTATGAGAAACCCCTTTGCATTTCATTTGTGATGATTCACTAGTTGAACTTGCGCTGGTTTATTTGATCAGTGTTTCGGTTATAGCTGTCCAGTGTGTTAATTAGTTTGTATTTATAAGAACAAAAAAAGATTTGGATAGGTTTGTCGGGTGACCCTTTTAGTTTGTTTGGCTGAATCACATTAGTTGATCTCACACATATGATGATAAAAGTGTGTTCAGATAATTTTGTGTTCACGCCTTTTTATCTGGAGGTTTCAAAGAATCAGCATGTGTATTGAGAACACTGACTTGTGTCTAAATATTTTGCTACTTGCTGGAATTTTTGTATCATGCAGCGTCATTAATTTTGCATTGTGCAAGTAATAGGTGTTTCAAGTTTCTATTCATATGCTTTCTTTTGTATCTCAGTTGTAATAGGTGTTTCAAGTTTCTATTCATATGCTTTCTTTTGTATCTCAGTTTTATGAAGAAGATGACTTTGTCTTGTGTGACTCTAATAGTGTCTTGGTTTAGTCTTTTCTACGAGCATGTAGTATGAATTTTTGGAACTCTTTTTGAATATATCACTCTGATATACCATGCATATTCATTAGTAAATCGTGGCCTACACAGGAAGCCAACAATGGACCACAAGTTGAAGCTATGAGATCTGAGGAAAACAATGTTGTGACACCACTACATGATCAAGAAACAATGAACCAGGTAATGAAATTGAACAACCATTCTAGATAACATAGTTACATATGTTCATTGAATTATCATAAATTGCTTCATACAGATTGATCCAACTAGCATGATCACAACTGAAAGAGAAAATGTCCGTCCTAATTGCAATGCTAGAGCTTCAACAATTTCAAAGTCTCTATTCAATGACAGTCATGGGAATGGGGCACCAGCCAAATTCATTAGCACTCAACAACTTATATCTTGTGCTACAACAAGAGCTAGCAAAAAGAGACAACTGGTAAGAACTAGAATTGTGCTTTCATAAAGCCTTAAAATGTTACATTGCCAATTGACAAGGTTGTTCTAGATTTCAAATTTCCATTTCACTTCAAACATGCATGTTTCTTTTCAGCAGGACAGTCAAGCGGGACAATAGGACTCCAAGATTTCATTTGTGGGAGTGATAGAATAATGGATTTTACTTCTGTATCTTCCAATCGTATTACTTAAATGAGACTATAGTTTACATTTTTTTGGTTATTGGTGTGATCCCTGTTTTAATCATTTGTAAGAGTGAATGATGGATATAGTTCAGTTGATAACATATATTTCTTGCACTAATTTCTAGTGTGGAAATGTTTTGTTCGATTAATGATTTGCAATCGATTTTGTAGTCCACTATGATTTCACTATATTGCCACGACCATTAACCATATCGCCAGCAACATCAACTAATGCAACATAAGGATGTTACAACGTTAAACAATGTGTTGTGATAACCTTTCAATATATAGCAATGACTTACATCGATGTGATATCCTTTAGGCATGTAGCAACGACTCATACATCAAAGCAATATCGTCCAGGAATATAGCAATGAGTGAGACATCGTTGTGATATCTTTACACCTAATGCAATGACTCATGTCATCGCGATATGCATTAGGGATATAGCGATGACCTATATGTCATTGCAATACACTTTAACGATATAGCAATGACTTGTACTTTGATGCGATAGCCTTCAGACATATAGCGACTACTCATACCATGTTGCGATATAATTTTATACTTATGGCAACGAATCATAATTCATTGCATTACCAATAAAAAGGATAGCAATGACATAGGTTGTTGCGATACATGTTAAGGATATAACAACAACTACTATTTCGAGGCATTACCTTTTACGCATATTGCAACACCATAGTCCTTATTGCCACCATCATATATCATGGTATATATGATATTGCTACAAAACTCTACCGTTGTAAAATTGCTTGTTTGCAACTACCATAGGTGGTTGCAATAGGCACTATAGCAATGACGTTGGTGGTTGCCAATACTATTCATGCGACACCAATGCTCGTTGCGAGTGCAACCCATTGCCACGCCACACGTCATTGCGACACACCAAAGCTATTGCAATTTTTCAAAAAAGGCGTTGCGTTACCCTATTGCATCAATTGCACTTGCAACGCCTCCCAACGCCCTTTTTTAGTTGTGATTGCTCAATATTGCAATGAAAATACCTATATTGCAACTTTTTTGAGCCGTGGCGCAAGGGTGATTTCCTTGTAGTGGATTGGGAATAAGTTGCCCGGATGGCAAGCCGCGCTAATGAATTTAGCCGGTCAAACTGCATGGATGAAATTTGTGTTGTCGGCAATTCCTATCTATGTTCTCATTGCGATAAATGTCCCCAAGTGGTTTATCCGAGCGGTGGACAAACTTCACCGAGGATTCATATGGAGAGGTCGGGAGCAAGCGAATAGTGGTAACTGCCTGGTGGCTTGGGATATGGTACAGCGACCACTAGAGCTTGGTGGGCTCGGGCTTCTCAATCTCGAGATCATGGGCTGGGCGCTGCAAATCAGGTGGCTTTGGTTCCAAAAAACCGATCCAAACCGACCTTGGAAGGGATTGGACATCACAGTTCACCCAAATTCTATGGCATTGCTCAAAATAGGAATGGAAACCCGGGTGGACAATGGCAACACAACTCTTTTTTGGAGTGACCGATGGATTTCTAGGTTGCGCAATAGAAGACCTTGCTCCCCTAGTGCTTGTGGCAGTCCCAACCAAAGTACAACAAGAGTGAACAGTAGTAGAAGCATTTCAAGGAAACGTATGACCACAGGATATAAGATCAGGTTTATCATTGATTGGGCTTTTTGAGTATTTCCAGCTTTGGGATGTTTTACAGGAGGTGGCATTAATTAACAAAGATGATCACCACTTCTGGATATTGGATGGCTCAGGGACTTTCTCTTCTAAATCTGCATACAAGGCGTTTCACATTGGATCAACCACCTTCGAACCTTGGCACAGATTATGGAATTCCTGCCCCCCTCCCCCCCCCCCCCCCCCCCTAAGTGCAAAGTGTTTCTTTGGTTGGCCATGCGGAACTATTGTTGGACTGCTGACCAGTTGGCAAAGAGAGGTCTGCCACACCTGAGCAAGTGTCCCCTCTGTGACCAAGAAGATGAGACGGTGCAACATTTGCTCACCACTTGTGTCATGGCTTGGGATTTTTGGTTCAGGGTCTTAGCACCGATCGGCCTACTGGATTCTGTACCAAGGCGTTCGGAGAAATCTTTCGCCAAGTGGTGGCGCAAGACTATAAAGAAGGCGCCTGAGGAACGGAGGAAAGGTATAAACACAGTGATCATTCTGGCGGCTTGGGTGCTCTGGAAACACAGGAATTCTTGCATCTTTGATAACACTCGGCCAAGCATTGTGGAGCTCACTCGGTCTTTCAAGGAAGAGCACCATCTTTGGTGCCTTGCAGGAGCAAAAGGTTTACGAGCCTTGCTCCCAGGTCAGGGTGATAGGCTAGATTAGTTCTGTCTAGCATGTGTGTTGGTCAGGTCTCACCACAGGTGTGTTTTAGCAAAGTACAATCTTAATGTAACCAACCCCTCAGGGCTCGGCTTAGACTCAGGAGGTGCTGGTTGTAAGGGGCCGGTTTTTCTCTCTTAATGCAATGATATGCAGCTCTCCTCCGTATTCAAGAAAAAAAAAGTTTTTCAATACCTTTCCAATGAGTACTCATACACATTTTTTCGTTGAGTATTCTAGGAGTTATGGCCCTCCGAAGTGGACTGTCCATCCCTAGCGCTGTATTGTTCCTGGCAGTTCGGAAAATACCAGTTTGAGATCCCTTTGAGTGACTTTAGAGGCTGACTCCGGGTAGGACATTATAACGAAAGTTGTAGAGGAGTTCACTATCTTTCCAATGAGTACTTATATGCAGTTTTTCATCGAGTAAAACTCTAGTTATTGCAATCTGAATGTTACTGTCGAAATTGAGTCAGTTTTCTGACGGACAGACGTTCAGTGATGATATTCAGTTTTGAGTGCTATTTTAAAATATCTTAGTGGCCGAATTTATGTATAGTTATGGATATATTATTGTAGTTCTTTGTTTGATCTTTCTATAGAGTCCTAGTATGCTAAGTTTGGATCATCAATGTGAGAGTTATAAATTTTCGAAATTGGTATCGTGCTCTTAAGTTTCAGTTCAGTTCTTAAACTGAGATTGTACAGTTTTCAGTGACAAGATTCAGTTTTTGGAGCTGTTTTATAATTGTTTAGAGGATGAATTTGTCTAACCAACTCTGAATGTTTTTGTAGTTCTTTGTATGTTCATTTCAGAGAGTGTTTACTTATTTGTTTTGGCTGAGCAATATGGAAGATACAGGATTTTCAATTCACTCACTTGCTGTTGTCAGAAAATCAGTTTTCGGTTGTGAGCTCGTTTAAAATTAGTAAATGACAGAATTTGAATATCTTTTGAATACCAAAATTGTAGCTTGTTAAATGTAGATACTTGTGAAGTGTATTCTAGCTGTCTTATCTGTTATAATTTTAGTGCTATGAAAAAGACAAGCAGTACTGCTGCTGTTTATGAAAGTGAAGTGTTGTTGTTTTTGTCGATTATCGGTTGGGGCGTAGAAATGATATGAATATTAATTGTAAATGATTTATGTATTGTTTGTACTGAACTCTTTGTTCCAAAACAGGTGGTAGTGCTCTGGGTCATCCATAGTACTTTGTGATATGAACTAGGCGCAGACTAACCCTAACTTGCCCTCATTCGAGGCTCTGAGTATATTGGATTAATTCTGCTTGCTTTATGTCATACTACGCCCAGCATTATATAGCCAGGCCCTGAATACATGTGCTACTCGAAACAGGACTAGAGTCCTTGACCCACTCAACAACTTGACTAATACTTTCTATAACACTTAACTGACTCAAACTCTAAATCAACTTCTTTGACAGCAAGCAACCAAATCTACCACAATCCTGAGTCCTAAGTAAATATGACTCAGCCACTTTGATTAATTGATATGGAAGCCTCTTTTTTTTGCTTTCTCCTATACTGCTTGCCAAAGAAGGCGTCCACAACACTACCTCCCCCCCTGGCGAAACAGCTCGTCCTCGAGCTGAAAATCTGGATAATCAGACTTGAAACTATCCAAATTCTCAAATGTTGCATCTGCAGGTGAGCCACCGACGCGGTGAACAAGCAACTCCCATGAATATCTTGTTGGCCAAACACGGACAACTTTCTCTGGCTGCAGAACTGCACGACCACGAACAATTGAGGGCAATGGAATGGTCGTTGTCGGTACCTCTCTCACAATCTTCTTGAGGAACACCACATGAAAGACATTATGAATCCCTGCCTTTAGAGGAAGCTGTAAACAATATGATACTGCACCAATGCATTCATTGACAGGATAGGGCCCAAAATAACGAGGTGCAACCTTGGAATTCCCTCCATCATTAATCCCAATAGCCGACCTATGATTTAAGCGAAGCCAGACCCAATCACCAACCTGGAACTGCAAATCATGGTGATGGCTATCATGGTTTACTTTCATGATATCCTGAGCCTGGCGCAACCAGTCCCTGATTTCAGTAACAAATTCATCACAGTCTCTCAACTGTCGATCCAATGCAACCACTCTAGAGGAGCCATCTTCATAAGGAATCATAGGAGGAGGGTCTCGACCATAAACTACTTAAAAAGGTGTAGTCTTCAGGGCTGTTTGAAATGATGTGTTATAACAATATTCAGCCCACAGTAGCCAATGAACCCAACTGTGAGGTCTGTATCCTGCTAAACATCATAGATACACTCTAAGAACTCTAATTGTGACTTCTGATTGCCATCTGTTTGAGGGTGGAAAGCTGAACTGAGGCACAGTTGAACTCCAGACAGCCGAAAAAGCTCAGACCATAATTTGCTTGTAAAGACAGGATCAAGATCACTAACAATGGAATAAGGAATACCGTGAAGACGTGAAATCTGGTCAAAGAATGCTTGGGCAACTGACATAGCAGTATAGGGATGCCCAAGTGCTATGAAGTGTGCATACTTAGAAAACCGATGAACCATTGTCAGCACAACTTATTTACCATCAACCTTAGGAAATTCTTCCATAAAATCGAGAGCAATATCAGCCCAAATGCAGCATGGTACATCCAGCGGTTGTAAGAGGCCAGCCAGATGAAGACACTCAGTTTTATTTTGCTAGCAAATAGTATGACTCTTGATGAAGTCATGTACCAATTTGTTCTCTTGAGGACAAAAAAATGTGGCACAAAGACGATTAAGTGTCTTTTGAACACCTTCATGTCCTGCCTCATGAGCCATGACGAGAATCTGTAGCCACAATGAGAAAGAAGATGGAACAAATATATGGCCCTAAAACATAGCAAAGTCGTCGACAAGGGACTAGCCGGCAGCTGTTGTACCACCTTCAATTTCAGAACACTTGGCAGTGACCTCAGGTAATGAAGCAGCCTCCAGCTGGAATTGAGTGTAAAGCTCAAAATCTGGTAATGACAAGGCATAGGCCAATATGTCCACTTCATCACACCCTGATAGTGCGTCGGCCGCTGCATTCTGTTTACCAGGACGAAATTCTAAAGTGAAGTCAAAACCAAACAACTTGCTTACCCAAGTATGCTGTTGAATTGTTGAGAGGCGCTGATCCAAGAGAAACTTCAGCCTGTAGTGATCTGTCCGCACAAGGAACGGTCGAGTCCACAAATAAGTCTGTCAATGTTTGACTGCTTTAATCAAGGCAATAAGCTCTCTTTCGTATGCCGCCAATTTAGTGTGATGAGGAGCCATAACTCTACTGAAGAATGCAATTGGGCCAGCTCCCTGATGTAAAAGTGCGCCAAACCCAGAACCTGAAGCATCGCAATCTACCACAAATTGCTTGCTGAAATCTGGCAACGGCAGAACAAGGGCAGTAGTGAGAGGAGTCTTGTCACGTGCACGGTGAGGAGATGGATGGTCGGCGCGATTAGTCGGAACGGAACAACGGAGATTGCATTTAAAGTATTTAACTGGTCTTGGACCTGGACCTCGCCGGCGCGGAGGAGCCGTGATGATCGGCGCCGCACCACCGAGGCAGGCATGTATCGAGGCTAAAGACCTAAATTTCCCAGCTACCCGACTCCTTAAACTACCGGCTCTATTTATAGACCATAGAGCCGGTTAACACTTTTCCTAACAAATCATAACTGAAAGCTATCTTATCTAACCAACCAAATCAGCTGATGCGGCGGCTGCTCTATGTTGATCCCTTGCACGCCTGCGCCTATACGGAATACCCAGCATGACATCCCCCCCCCCCCCCCTAAAAAACTAGCTCATCCTCGAGCTTGAAGTCCGGATATAGATGCTTGAACTCCACCACCACCCATGTAGCCTCAGCCGCCGGTTGGGCCATCCAGCGCACCAGGACCTCCTATTGACCGTGGGCGAGGCGGCCTTTAAGCACCACTGATGGCAGAAGGCAAGCATGACCATGTCGAATAGGAGGTAGAGTTCCTGGAGCAGAAGGTGGCTCGCCATGGTACTTCTTGAGTAGACCGACATGAAACACATCGTGAATACGTGCGCCCGCCAGCAAGTGCAATTTGTACGCCACATCCCCAATGCGTGCGGCCACTTGGAACGGGCCAAAATATTTAGGACCCAACTTGCCACGGAACTTGCAGCGAAGCCATAGGATGGTGTAGTAGCCTCAACCACACCCACTGGCCGACGGTGAACTCCACCTGTTGATGCTTGCGGTCATAGAAGAATTTGTGCACCTGTTGAGCTTGCTCCAAGCGGTCCTTGATCTCGGCCAACAGCTCATCCCGATCCAGCAACTGATGATCCACCGCGGGCAGCTTGGCATCACCTGGAACATAAGTGCGCACCGATGGTGGATCCCGGCCATAGACCGCACGGAAGGGAGAAGTGCGCAATGACGCTTGGAACGATGAATTGTAACAGAACTCGGCCCATGGCAAACACTGCACCCATTGTCGAGGCCGATCCCCTGACAGGCAGCGTCGCCTCGGACTACCCATCAGCTTGCGGGTGAAACACAGAGGTGAGTTGCAACTTGACACCAGCCAACGAGAAAAGCTCCATCCAGAACTTGCTTGTGAACACTGGATCACGGTCACTCACAATGGAACTCGGAATGCCATGGAGACGGACGATGTCGGCGAAGAAAGCTCGGGTGGCCATTGTCACAGTGTAAGGATGGCTCAGCGGGATGAAATGCGCGAACTTGGAGAACCGATCCACCAGTCAAAATCATCGACTTGCCGTTGACATGTGGTAGGTCTTTAATGAAGTCCATAGCGACGTCGGCCAGACCACCGACGGTACCTCCAAGGGCTGTAGTAGACCACCCGGATGGAACTGTTCACCCTTGTTCCACTGACACGTCTGGCAGGCACGCACCAAGTCACGGACCAAGGTGCGCGCGCCCGAAACATGGAAGTCAGCACGAAGGCGGTGAAGAGTCTTCTGTCTTCCCTCATGCCATGCGCCATGGGCGTGCTCAAGGATGGCCGGCAGGGCAGAAGAAGACGGAGGAATGTAGATGTGGCCGGCCACCGTGACCAAGTCATCGATGACGGACCACTGACCGCCTCGGTTGCCGTCCTGTATCTCCTGACGAAGGGCTGTCACGACAGGGTCCTGGGCAAGTTCCTTGCGGAGATCGTCGAACAGAGGAAAACTGGGCGCGGAGAGGACCATGAGACCCGCCTGCTGCTCCGTATCATGCCGAGACAGCGCATCGGCGACGATATTGGTAGCCCCCGGTTTGTATTCCACCTGGAAATCAAATCCCAAAAGCTTGCTTGCCCATTGATGCTGTGGAATATGGTGGAAAACTTCTGGTTGAGCAAGAATTTGAGACTAAAATGATCCGTGCGGACGATGAAGTGGCCACCCCAGAGGTACGGGCGCCAGTGACGGACGGCCTGTACCAGGCCAATCAACTCGCGCTTGTAAGCAGCGAGCTTGGCATGACGAGGAGCCATTGGCTGGCTGAAGAAGGCAATCGGGCCTTGGCCTTAATGAAGAACCGTGCCGATTCCCGCCTCGGACATGTCGCACTCGACGATGAACTCCTGGTCGAAGGTGGGCAGCTGTAAGACGGGCGCAGACGTGAGGGCGTGCTGTAGTGCAACAAACGCCGCCTCCGCGTCCGGCGTCCACCGGAACTTCTCCTTGCGCAGCAGTTTGGTGAGCGGCGCTGCTATGGTGCCGAAGTCGTGGATGCAGCAACGGTAGTAGCCCACCATGCCGAGGAACGAGCGCACCACGCATACCTTCATTGGGAATGGCCACGCGAGGACGGCCTCCACCTTTTGTTGATCCATGGCGACACCATCCACGGAGATCACGTGACCTAGGTACGCCACATATTGTGCGCCGAATGAACACTTGGACCGCTTGAGAAAGAGTTTGTGCTCCTGCAGCTGCGTGAGGACAAGGCGGATGTGGCGCAGGTGCTCACTCCAGGACGGGCTGTAAATCAAAATATCATCTAAAAAAACGAGGACAAACCGTCGTAGGAAGGGCCACAAAACTTCATTCATCAGGGACTGGAACGTCGTCAGTGCATTCGTTAAGCCGAAGGGCATGATCAGGATCTCGAAGAGGCCTTGGTGTGTGTAGAAGGCGGTCTTCTCAATATCGTCGGGATGCATCAAAACTTGATGGTAGCCTGATCGCAAATCCAGCTTGGTGAAGAATTTAGTTCCCCGGAGTTCATCGAGGAGCTCCTCGACGATCAGAATGGGAAATTTGTCTTTGATGATCTTGTCGTTGAGGGCGCGGTAGTCAACACAGAAACGCCATGTGCCGCAAAACGTCCAGGTGACCTTAGGGGTACGTCCCCCCACTCTATGTACGGTTTGGATGTTTCTATGATTGGTGCCAATAATATCACGCGGTTATAAATTCCGCCGCGGTGCAGCAGTTTATTAGTTTACATTTGTCTTGATACGCATACATGGCTGGGACAACTCTGTGCGTCAGGTACTGATGCACTGCACGGTGGTTTTGCTGAGAATGCTAAGTTCTCTGTGCTGTTCGAGCTTGGCCGCGGTGTCAGCATCAACGAGCGCATCTACCACACCATGAGCGGTGTATGGTTCCGGCACCATTGCATATTCCCGCTCTATGTCGGGAAGATTGTTACCTCATACGTTCAGAACCATGTTTTTGTAAGTGCTTTCCCCGACTTCTCTTCGTGATCAGGTATTTAAGGGGAGAATGGGGTGTTGTAAGGACCTGTATACTGATCCTCTTTCTCTTTTTTTTGTGTTATTTTGTGCAGTTTTTCAGCAAGGCGTTCTCCACTAGACTCCCTGATCAGCCCCAGGGCATAGTGATGTTCTACAATGAAGAGGATGAGGTCAGGGTAGCTGGACATATGACGAAGCAGCCAAGGGACGAGTGCTCTCGTATTACGGCGGGTTTCGGTTCGTTTGCCGCGCGGCATGGCATCCAGATCAACGACGTCTACGTCATAATGGTCCGCAATGATGTTGTCACCCCCATGCAATTCAGGTTCTTCAGGGTTTAAGGGTGGGTTATCTGGTGGACTTCCCTTGTATCGGGGTCCCGCAAGTTAAGTAGCGTGTCATGTATTAATGGTCCTTGGATTGTTGTTAGATCAGCAATAGTAGCTAATGGACCTTTATGTTGGAGCATTTTTAAGGTAGACCGTGATACCCGCTTGGGAGAGGAATCATGGAGGTAATCCAACCGTCCATATCTGAGGGCATTACTCGTAATTATCTAATTATTTGTAAAACTAATTACTTATTACCCTCCTACCAATTAATTAGATTAGTATATGCTTAATATAGTATTAATAATTTTATATGCGAGGAGGTGTGCGTATGACGGCACGCCGTGGAAGGTCTTCTGCCGCCATCGCTCTTGCCGCTACTTTCTAACAGAAATTCATTGTTATCCATGGTTCGATCACCATGTTAGGGTGTGAATTAGAACAAATCAGCATAATTACTCAGTTCTATTGTTAGCCGCCGTCGGTGGTGTCAATGATGAGGTCGGCAACATATCTCCTGATGATGTCGTTGCTGGATCATTGCGGGCAAACTCCATGCCGCCACCTGTGCAATGCAATTCTTGTTGTCTCTACGAATTGACAGCAAAATCCTGAGCTCTCTCTCCTAGATCTCACTAGTGGATAATGACTTCGTTAATCTGTCAATGATAGGTGCAAATCCTAGAGAACAAGATTGGAGAGAGATGTGAAATGTTACTAATCAAATAATGAAATAAAATAATCACTAAGATTTTGATCATATTAAAGGTTATGTTGTTCTTTTTTCAATTTTACCCATATGATATACATGATACCTCTAAATGATACTTACGATACATGTGGATCAAAGGGGTATCATATTATAAATCTGAGACATCGGATGAAGAAAATGAATGGCATGCATTCATTTGGGTCTAGTGTAAAACTTCTCTTATGGTTTAATTGTCAGTTGTATTTCAACATCCGGGGCGATGTGTTGTAAGTGTTGTGCGGTCCTTAACACACATCCTATGTCGGTTAATATGAAAGTCTGTATCGTGTCAATGGTGGCCAGCGGTGCCATTATAAATATGTTATTGTTTCTGCGTGCACCCTACGGTTGACAGTGTGAATCACAATAGGATTAGACATGAGAGGCTACCCTAATGGGTCGTCCAGGAGCGAGATCATGTCGAAATATATAGTGATGTAGAATGCTATATGAGAGGTGGAAGCGTTAGTGCCGAAAGCCACAAAAAAAAAACACTTCGCCGTAAGCTTTGCAACACAGGAAGTCTTTGCCGGGTAGCCGAGATACGGAGTGCTCGATATCTCTGGCGAGGTGTTATTTTTGGTTGGTGGCACTGTTCCGTATCTGTCGTCCAGATTTGGGGGTCTGCTGCCATCTGAAACGGTCGGCAGGTGTGAGAGGTGGTGATAAAGATAGTGTGTGCGATGCGTTGGCAGCTAGAATAATTATGGGATGCTATGTTCGCCCTCTGAGCTAAGCAGGATATCTGAACGCACATGTAATCATCGGTGCACATGCGCGGGACCCACGAGATGGAAACGGTGGTGGTTGATTGTTAACACAAATGACACCGGTCATCATACCCGGTGATTTTTTTCTGATCCAGCTTGCACCCGATGTTCCTCGCTCGCTGACTCTAACCTGGTCACGGAACTGATGAAAGTGCTTTGCCGAATGGGTCATGGGAATAAGGGTGCTCCTGCTTCCTCTGGTTAATCAAACGAGTTCACTTAGATTTTTGAGTAAAGTTCACACCACTTCAGGTTATATGGCAAAACTATCACGAAACTACAGATTATGTCCGGTGTATCATAGAACTATTAATTTAGTGCTATATTGTATCACTAAACTATAGATTTAATAAATTGTTTCTCAAAACTTTAGATTTAATTTTCATATGTGTCCTGAGACTATAGATTTTACTAAAGTTGAACATGTAGACTTTTGATGAATCGATAACTTAAATTTGTAGTTTTATGATATAATTTATTAAATCTATAGTTTTGTGATACGAAGATGCACTGAATTTATAGTTATATAGTATATCTTTTTAAATCTGTAGTTTTGTGATGGTTTTATCATAAATCCAGTAGTTTTGTGAATTCTACTCTAGATGTTTGGTCCGGGAAGGGGTGAAA
Organism: Eleusine coracana subsp. coracana; assembly: GCA_032690845.1. NCBI lineage: Eukaryota > Viridiplantae > Streptophyta > Magnoliopsida > Poales > Poaceae > Eleusine > Eleusine coracana. The sequence goes on along the minus strand of CM064418.1, from coordinate 23,631,926 downwards.
AAACCATCAAATTAATACACTGGCTTCCATTTGTTGACAACGGTGTTACTAGTGGAACAACATGGAGATCGATATTGTTAAATTTTAATCAGCAACATACGGTAGTATTACAGATTCTAGAAGCGTAGCACGAGAAGCAATAAAAAAAATAAATACACAGGCGAAGCGTACTTCACGATTATTTAGAAAACCATTCGCACTGTCACACTCAAGGGACAATGAGTTGGTAGTTAGCGTGATGAGATTCTCAAGTGCACAGGGATCTACTATTATCCCCGTATCGATGATGGGCGTGTCGTGATGCAGCTGCCTTAGTTCTTTGTGTGCTAACAGCGAGGTGCAGGGTTGATTAAGAGATGAGGAAGTAGAGGCATCAATAGGAGGCAGCAGCGCCGTACGTGATGTTCATATTTTCAACACGGTAGTCGCATGCAACTTGACACTGTGGTGGGAGCACTGTTCGGTGGTGGTTCAATCAATGAGGCACACAGGCGGCGACATCAGCAGGTCATTACGTCGCACAGTCCCATCACATTTGCTCGAGGCTTATAGGTTTTCGGGCTACGCACGGACTATCCATAGGGTTCCTTGTTTTGGGTGGAACTGGCAGGAGTACAAGATGTGCTTCACAAGCCTACCTCGCTGGGACTTATGAGACCGAACAGTGTATGCACTACAGTATCCGGTCTTTATCTCTCACATGGCTGCTCTTCTTCGCAACGTCTTTCAGTCATTTCACTGTCTCATCCGGGTCCCACGCCCCGCCTGGAGGGAGGGAAACTTTCCGGGGATCAAGCGGGAAGCTGGATGTCCCCGCCCAAAAAAAGCGAAACACTTCCTTGCCATTTTTGTTTACAAGACGGATTAGTGGACACGATAAGACGTGCTGATGACGCAGAGGACAGCCGTTTAAGGATGTGTTTGTTTCACTGAATTGATTTGAAATGATTTGGATAAACTTATCCAATTTAGTATTTGTCTCACCGTCATCTTGTATAGGATGGACAGTAATAAGGAATTCTTTTATAGATGCTAAAGAAGCATGTTCACGAATACTGGCCGGACAACGCTGTCTAACTTCTGTAAATGTAATTGTTAGTAATTATTAAAGATTATTTGTATATTATTATGATATTAATATGTAATACTATATTATTATGACTAATAAACATTCATATGTTAATTAACGTACAAATCAATCATGGATTAAATTGTGGTTGTTCGTAATTAGCTTATTTATTATTACGTAAGCACTGTCATGACAAGATTATCATTTAGAAATACTAAATTAGGTTAATTAGTATGTATTTTATTGTTATTATTTATAAATAAGATATATAAGTAAAGCAATCATTATCATCCAACTTCTCATATCCCTGCAACCAAACAAAAAATTTAAATTATTCTATCCAATCAAACAAACACTAAGTTAAATAGTTCTGTTTAAGAATATATAAATGGGACGATCTAATTCAACTTCAAATTCGAAGCTGAACCAAACGCACCCTAACTGAACAATCTGGGCTGCATTGTAAACCGTTCACAGCAGCCAGCTATTTATTTACGCTCCAATTCCAGATCCGAATAGCGCCCATTGTCCCATTCTTCCCCGTTTTCATCAAGGCTCTCACTTCTCCTTTCGTCGTGCGGGGGCTGTGGTCTGTAGGAACGGCACCCATGGAAGGGTGCGGTGGCTCCAGCTCCGAGTTGCCGCCTCCATCTAGAGGTGCCTCCCCGCATTCGTCTTCCGAGTTCGTCCCTGGTTCGCTCATGCCTGTCTTGGCTGCCCACGTGGAGCACAACGGACGGTATCGTCATAGATTGGTCACATCGAAGCTCACCACTTCCTTTCTTTGTGATCTAGTGTCTAGATTTACTTCTAGGCAGAGGGAGTTGGTCACTGGATCAGGGTTTGGTTTTATACTACAAATCATGTTTGGTCATAGGTTGCCGTTGGTTGTATGTGCATGGTTGTACTCTAGGATTGATGTGCAGAGGTCTGTCATGAGTATTAGCCCTGGAAGGGAAGCCGAAATCACTCCCGCTCATGTGGCCGATGTACTAGGTGTTTGTAGAGGTGCCGCGTTGCGTCAGCGCATAGGTAGGCGTCTGTGCCCCGGCACAAAGAAATGGCCGTCCGTTCCCAGTGCTCGCAAGGTGCTAGAGAATCTTGTTGGCCGGAGTCTCGCAGTAGAGGAAGAAGGCACTTTCGTGGTCGCACTAGTTCTCTATGTTGTTGGCACATTCTTGAACCCACACACGGGGAGTGCGACTATAGAACCTGAGGTGCTGAGTGTATTGTCAAACCCTATGGAGGTCGCCCAATATGGCTGGGTGACATACACTCTCAGGTCGTTATTGGATGCAGCTGCTGACGTGCAAGATCAGTTACTGTCGTCTCCTGATGAGATACAGCTCTCTGGCTGCACCATATTCTTGATGGTACGTTCATCATACGAGTTTAGTGCAGCCATATTTCTGTTTTTCATTTATCTGTAGTAAGCTCATCAACCGCTCAAGAGTTCTTGGGTCGGTATGGAGCGCATGTTCTGACATATTGGAAGCCAAAATTACAGGTCTTCTACTTAGAGAACTGTTCGAACGAGCCATTCAGCATATGTTTGTACGAGACACCAAGGTTGGCCGAGTAGACACACTACATGATTCAAGAAGCTATGCGTCTCGATTCGGAGCACCGGATGTTTTTTATGAAGGATTTCCTGCACAAGAGGAAGGTAACGTGGGCGTTACTAAGCTTATGAGAAATCATGTTCATGTATGCTACGAGATTGTATGGATTTTAGCCGTTTTTTGACATTCTCAGTTTATTTTTTGGCATGAAGAAGTACGAGGGCGGTGCCGCCGAGAGGATGCGAGCCCGTAGACGTGTACCGGGGGCTGCTGGGGTTGAGTCCAACAACAACCATCGGGAGGATCTGAAATCGGTAATGCTTGCTAAAGGCGCTGTACTTTACAATCCCCTTTATATGCGCCGATATTTATTGACGTCATGATTGATGTCTGTACTCTGTAGCGCATGGCGAAATCGTCAAGGATGCTGTGAGGAGAGAGTTTGACGTGCTTGTGGAACGATGGATGCAAGCAAACATGCAAAACCGTGGGATAAGTGCTGAGGCGATGCTTATGGTTCGTACTAAACTATCTTCAGACACACTTTCAGTTTTATGGCTAATCGAATGCTTCATGGAAGCAGATAATTTAGATGTTATGTCCAGTACAGCTAAGTGGCGTTTTAATCTGTCATTAAATTCCAAAAAAAAAAAGAATCACGGTTATAGATGGTTATAACGGATTTTTTTAATAGAACGCATGCACAAGGGGATGACTAGTTCGGCCAGGAATCAACCTACATATGTAAATAATGGGGAGTTTTACTGTCCAAAATTTTGGTCATTAGCTTTAAAAAAACTATTAGGAAATAGTTTGATCCAATGGTTTAGATTTGATAATCCAAACACATAACTACTGGCCAATAGCTTATCAGTTTTATGGTAATATCGGAAAAAATAACATTTCCATATTGATAATAATTATTTTATTAAGTCCATGGATAAAAATAATTACTGATATGATTAATAATTGTTGTTGTTTTTGAAAAGAGGTCAACTGATGTTTTAATAATTTGGTAGGGTTAGATTTCAATTGTAAAATAAATATAACAAAACATTTATAATAATATAATTTTGAAATTAACCTCAAACTATTGGGCAATATTTTTTTTTAAACCTAATGCCCAATAATGTGGACATTAAAACTCCTCATAATGCCATGGAGTAGACAGGCAACATGTGAAATCTGGATGGTTTCGGTTTGGATCACAATTACCGTCAAGTTATAACAAATTATGTGTCCAGAGTATTAGTTGTTTGCGACGGAGGCAGTGAAATGGCTTTTTCTGAATCAGCAGCCAACACTCAGCAGCTTATGGGCTTACGTGCTACTCTGGGACCGCCGTAGTACTATAGAAATGGCTTATGGGCTGCCACGCCAATGCATGCTCAGTCTGGGTCTGGTTCATTGCGAAGACACCCAATGTGTTGCAAATGTTTTTTAAGGCAGCAGTTATATTTTCCGGGCCAGAACCGACCCAGCTAGTTGCTCCATATGTGCAGATGCGGTTATGTTCGTGTATAGTATTTTTTCTGTAAATGCTGTTCTGGTAAGACCCTTATTTTTTTTTTTAGAACCCGGAGATACATGCGGCCATTCTGGAGGAGGTAAAATCGCAGTTCAGGCGCAATGTGGAGTATTGGTTGTCGTGCAACTCGAGCCACACGGAATCACAGACAGGCCTCCCTGGAGGTACCGGCGTGTCTGCATCATACGATCATCAACACAGGGCTGGTGGCAGCGGTAAGCACACTTGTGATATGCGTTCGGACGTAAGCATTTACAGATTCCAGCACGGTGCCCTGTACTTAGCACTGGTTTTTTCCATTTTTTATCACGCAGGAATAGTAAAAGAAGTAGAGGCGAATGGGAAGAATGATGATACGTTCACTGATGGCTTCTAGCTGCAACGTGGCCCAGTCAAAGTTGATGGTCAGTGTTATGGCGTCCAATTCTAAGTATTTTCGGTGTTGGCGTTTGTGTGTAAATCATAGAGTGTGCTCAATTTCTAATGAGCTTCTTAAATATCTTTTACATGCAGGAGACCTTTTTGACGGGTACACTCCCGACCCAGCACCTACCGCCGTGGTCGACATGCATGCACCCCCTGTTTTTGATGTGTCGCCCCAGGAGGAGGCGAATGCCCAGATTCCTCAACCTGGAGTACCTGTTGAGTCCCATTCTGAACTGAGGGACGTACAGTTGTCGCCATCTCGATCAGCGGAGGAACCGTATCTGTTGCAGGATGCTTTGAAGCAATTTGGCACGCCCAATATAATCTCAAAGGGGAAAGGTAAACATACACCGCCTCGTCGGTGCGTATACATATGCTAGACGGATGTTATAGTTGGTGAACTTCTTTGTAATAACAGATATTGCTGGCTATCAGGTTTGGCGTCACCCCCCCCTGAGGTCGGTATCATCGTCGAGCATCGCTTTGAAGGATGTCAGTCATGCCGCTGCACAACCGATGTCATCAAGAGTACCCCGGCCATTTGAATTCTGCATGGATGGAGTGCGCCCGAAGAAGAGTAGAGACATATGGCTTAGCAGTTATCTGAAGATGGATGTTATTGCTCCAGAGATATTAGCCAAGTAAGCGAGACAAAAGCAGCTTTTCATATCGTTGAGTGTAGCGCACACCCACAAAATTATCTAATTCATAAATGATCAAAGCGTATTCTCAATAACTCGTCATTTGATCTGTTGCTTTCTGTCCTAGGGTATGGGTTAGGTTTGCACCCCCGGTGGCAGCAGTTATCACAGGTCACGAGTTGCAGAGGCAGTTCGTGTTGGACTCACCATTGATAAAGAGTACTATGGCTGCAATTATGGGACTGTACAAGGAGATAGATGACTATCTCTACCGCCGGACACCTGCCGTACGTTGGTGTTTTTTCCTTCACCCAGAATGGGCGGTACGATGTGTCAATTCTGTTGTTTCGTTTGAAAAGAGCCTTTATTTTGATATGTTTAGAATTCACGTTATGTCGTATTTGTCATGTGCATTTGTTGCAGGAGGATTGCCTTAGAAAACCGACCTCTTTGAAACTATGCAAGTGGAAACAACTATTTTCGCCTCCGTACACAAAATTCAATCCAGCAAATTGTAGGATGGTAATGGCTCGCCACTTTGCTCTCGTCGGTCTCACTACTTATTTTCTTGATGAATTACTTATAAAACCTCATCTTGTGCTAACCATTTATCAGGCATTTTGCCCCGCTTTCATTGAGGGGTCATGGGTATGCTACGCCTTCCACCTAAGGAAGGATGTGTCACAATTATCGACCCTGCTCGCCCGAAGTTCTCAAAAGGCCGTGTGTCCGGGGTGGTAACCCGTGCAGCGATGACACTGCTTGAGTGCCTCTTATATTGCTTCAAGGAATTCCGAGGAACCGATTTCAAGACAGCATCATTCTGGCCCATTTATACTCATTGCTGGGATGGCGCCGAATGGTAAGTTTTTTCGACCATATGATTGGTTGCAATACTTGACTTTCGTCCCACCTTCATCTTTGCTGTCTGATCCCGGTCTGTTTGCTGTGTGTTTTGTTGGTTCAAAAACAAAAAATCACGACAATACAGGTATGCTCACGGAATCTACGCTGCAATGTTCGCTTCTGATTTCGACGGCCGACGTTTGATAAACCCCATAAGCAAGGTAGGCACACGATCGTAGACCTAGACTATGATTTTTTTTGTTTTTTTGTTTTTCGCATTCGTGCACTCGGTGTGACTGATTCCGTTCCTTCATGATTGGTATCAGGGTATGTATGAAGGACGCAAGGCCCAACTGTGCTGTCAGCTGCTAGAGAGGGATGAAAATCCCATGAAGTGGGAGGACGTCGTGAAGCCACTGTACGGTGGACTCCAGGGCTAAGTTTGTATTCTTGGGTGGCAGGGGGAGACACGGATGTTTCTCGTTGTACGTCAGGCTAAAGGTGGCATGTAGTCGACATGGTTCCACCGTTGTATCGGAGTTTCTACCTATTTTGTCACCAGACATTTAACATTTCGGATGATAATGTGGATGCAGTGACCCCCATCATGTGCCCGAATCTGTAGCACGGTTCATCGATCATTGGCGGAGCCAGGTTTCGTCCAACATGGGCTCCCCCCCCCCCCCCCCCCCCCCCCACCCCCCTCTTGAATCCTCCAAACTGTCGAGGATGCAGCAATATTTGTCCGGAGGGCAGGTAGCAAAAGATCAACTTGTCAACTCTTGTGTGCGAAATGAATGCTCATACCCTGATACCCCACTAGTTGACATTGAGCCCATGTATAAGTGTGCCATGGCGCTTCACTTGAGGGACGGAGCCACAAACGCACGGTGGTTGCTTGACGACGCGATCCTCTAGCGTCTCTGCCAGCGCCCTGCGCGACTGTGCATGGACGTGGTCTCTCGCTGCTTCGTTCGTGCCCACCGCTGATCACGGCCTTGGCGTGCCGGTCTTCAGTTCATCCGGCCCCCTCTTGTCATCGATTCCCCTATTCTGGATGAAGCAATGGCCAGATAATTACTCCCGGGTCATGATTAATGCCAAGCAATATGCAGGCGCAACTCATCCTTCCTTACTAGTACATGCGTTTACAGACGTAGCGATCTGTGTCGGGGATGTGTTGGGGAGGTCAAAGCGACTGAAACGATGTATGTGGATATTAGCGCCCACCAACGCATCGACCGTACACCCTACGGCCTATATGCATACCCTGACTGTATCAAAGTCGTAGTTATCATTACATGAGGGAGCTGCGTTACATGCAGGCTAAGTGCAGGCGGATTACTTTAATTTCCAAGTCCAAGTGATAATGCACATGACCAGCGACCATGGTATAGCCTTAACATCGATTTACAGAGCATGCTCAGATTGAACGGATTTGGATTTCCCGCCGACTGGATTTTCTTCGTCATCAGACACCACAATATTTGTGCTTTTTGCAGCATCCGTAATGATGCGCTTATTCTTCATGCACCTTTCCCACGAACGTAGGGAAGTATTGGTACGTCTCCCTCTTTTGTTCGGACGAACCGGGCATCTGGATGGAAAATTGCCGTGGATAACGGCATCACTTCCTGCATTCTTCTTAGAGGTGGTTAGTAGCCACCTTGGCAGTATCCAGAGCCGTAATGGCGCTCAGGAAAGCCGCATCACCCACGTCTGCGCTATTTGCAAGCTCAAGTGCCTTGAGCACCAGCATGTAGCGGCGGTTTTCGTGGATTTGCTTTGGCCCATCTCCTCCAAGGAGCTCCGGCACAATGCTTTCTGAGGCTCCTTTAGTCCACCTTTTCATTATGTTGTCTACTGGAATCTCTCTTACATCCTGTCGTACTAGTACCTGCAAGCATATAAGTCGTAAGCACCACACCTAACTCATCAGTTTGTTTATAGTGATAGAGAGATTGCAACATTTTCACCTTCAGCGCGTGACGGCACAACATCCCCACGTGATCGTATAGTCCGCATCTGCATTTTACACAGTTGCCCGCAGCAGGGTATACTACCGTCGTACTCTTGGCTTTTGGGTTGCCATCATCCCTCGTGTCCACAAGGAGGAATTCATTAGTATCGCTCCCCTGTTTAACTGCAAATCGCCCTGATTCGAATAGTTCCCCTTGAAACTTGCGGTACATTGCTCTTGTGTACACTTGTTTTGCATGCTCTTCTATAGGCACATTGAATTGGACCGCCCGGCTTTTCTGCATAGGTGCATGCATTACGAAATAATGAGCGAGATCATTATCCAAATATGTTAAGAGGACACACAATATTACATTCATGTTGTTTGATTAGGTTCGATTATGGGGCGTACCATCTTCGTCAGGTGGCTCTCTCTGTCTTGCTGATCATTCCGGTCGAACTGCAGCTCCGTGAACTTCCTCACGAAGACGTGCATTGGAGCAGATCGCTGAATATATCTCTTCAACATGTGATTCGCGCTCTCACTACGTTGAGTGCTTGTCATCCCAGCACAGAAAACACCCATGAAATACGGCTTTGCCCATTTTGCTCTTTTCTTGAATATCCGTTTCAGGTATCGGTTCCCCGGCAGCTTGTATGTACCCAGCAATCGAATCCACTCCAGCTCAAATTGTCGCTTCGAGGTCACATCAGTCACCAGTGCATGAAATTCCCTTTTGAACAAGCTGTATTTGCTATAGACGTGGCCAAGATAGTCTTTAGCCTTTTTTAGCACGTGCCACCTGCAGCAGCGGTGCCTCGCGCTTGGTATTGCAGTCCTTAGGGCCGCCTCCATGGCTTGGCACTGATCTGAGTTTCAATAGGGTTGTTGTAAAGTTTCAAACGCATGGTACAAGATGAATATTTGTGTTCATGAAGAAAAAGACCAGTGGCATTTTTTAGCTTACCGGTGAGTACTGTAATCGGAGCCTTACCACCCATTATCTGAAGGAACGATGAGAAGGCCCATTGGAAATCTTCCGTCTTCTCACTGGTCAGCAGGACGCCACCGAAGATGATTGACTGGAAATGGTTATTTACACACACGAATAACCCAAAAGGCATATCGTATAGGTTGCTCCGGTAGGTCGTGTCGAATGTAACCACGTCCCCAAAGTGGCAATAGTCTTGACGATTCCTGCCGGTTCACCAAAGCAAAGATTTTATTCTACCGTCGGAGTCAACACGGAACCTGACTTCCATAGCTGGGTCTTTTGCCTTCATGTCGTCCAGTAGTGCTTGTGTTTTACCGATATCATCCTTTATGCTATCCTGTGCAAGCTTGGCACAGACTGAGCGCAACACTTCTTTGCGGAAGGGGTGTCCTGATGCTCCAGCATGAACTCCGAGTATGCTGCATATCCGACCTACGCTTATATTGTTTTCTCGTAGTCGCCGAATGAAGTCCTTTGTTCCCGCATCAATTTGGGAGTGTGAGTTCCACTGCTTATTCTCCCCGCATGATGCCGAGAGTGGATGGTTGTGCCTGTCGACCAGGTGGGTCACGATCCAAGCATGGTCGCCTGTGCGTTTTACTCTCATCATCGCTTTGCATTGGGTTCCGATGGATGTTGAATTTGCCCGTTTAGGTCTGCCCTGCATTTCCAGAAGCTAAACATCAATACGAAGTATATTGATCTACATGCCTCGCAATGCAAGTTACGAATTCAAATAGTGAGTGGGGTAGAACGGGTACGATTATGCTGTCGAGGAGGGAGGAGCTACCTCGCATGAACACACGATGTTCATCTTGGTTCTGTACCCGTTGATGTTTGTTCTGCTCCTGTTGAACCTAATGCCGAAGCCTTGTTCCCAAGAATACAGATTGTAGAATTCTTTCGCCTCTTCACATGAGTTGAAGGTTAAGCCAATGGATGGCTGGAAGACAGGGCGCGCTCCAGTTTGTAGAATTCTTTCGCCTCTTCACATGAGTTGAAAGTCGAGCGTCTGGCCCCTGCAGCGCCCGATTCCTGCACGGTCAATACGTAAAGTAGTCAAGTAGTATACCGAAATCGGAGGCAGCATCCAATTTGGTTCGACGCCTCACCCGATCCTCAGGGACATTCCAGGGATGACCGGGTTCGCTGTTGCCTCCATTGGACTCGCCCCAGATGTGGTCCTGAAGACGCACATGAATAGGATGGTCAACGCCCACGGAACATCGAGTCCAATATTCATGTTTTCTGTATCTAATATATGTATGCAGTAGGACTGTAGGAGTATGAATAGATATACTTATTCAGGCAGCACACACTGCATGTCAGCATACGCTATATGTAATATCCAAGTTCTAAACAAGCAACGGTGGATCTGAGTATGAGCTCCTTTAACTATCACAGCCAGGCTCAGAGTCATCTGTGAGGACAGCGGGTTGGGATTCATACAAAATTGAGCATTGCCACTCAACATTGAGGCCGGGGGGGGAAGCAGCATACCACAATTTGTGCATTCGACCTATCCAGCAGGCCACCAAAACAAGGTGTCGGAGCCATTTATGTATCATAATTTGATACGAACTGCATATGGGATCTACGACTGTTTTTTTCATTAACAATGCCATTCGAGTCTCCTAAGATCAATGAAGAAATGGACAGATAATTGCTCACCGGTTCTAATTGATACGAATCTTTTACTATATTCAGGCGCATATCACCCTAACTAACTCGTAGAAGCTTATACAGGCGGAGTTTTTTTGGGGCGGGGGATGTGATTCGAGTCGACAGCACATGGAACTAGGTTACGGCCCATAAGGTTGGGACTGGGGATGTATAAGACGGGTTGGGATGCTTACCGGAGCCCGGCCAACGTCGCCGTCGCCATATCCGTGAGCTACCGCTTCGCTCCCCTCCGCGGGCGGTAGTTCTTCCATGCTGTTGCCGAATCTTGCATCAGTACAGGAACAGCAGGCGCCCTTCTTGAATCGGAGCTCGCTTCTTCTGGGATATTTATTCACGCGGATCCTCATTACCATACCCGTAAGTCAATATGCGTTTCAGAGGGATGCATGCCCCAAAAACTACCACCTGTAAAGTCGGTGTCAGCAGCAGACAGTGAGAGGCAGAGTTTTAAATTTGATTTTTTCATTCCCGCGCCCACAAAACGGCCACGCTGGAGACGATTAACCTTTGATTGCTGCCCCGGCGTGATTGGAACCATAGCCCACGTTTCGAATCTCCAGGATGCAGCGACAACTCCCACCGTCCGATATGGTGGGGGGACGTCCCCCTAGGGGTACCAAATCGGCGCTGGAACAACTGGATCTGTTGGGGCTCTGTCAAGCCGTCGGCCTGGCAGGCTAAAGTGGCGAAGCGCGTGGCGTAGTCATCAACAGAGCCAGTTCGCGCGAGGAGCTTGATCTCGCCAAGGGGGCAATCCGTGAGGGGCGGCCCGAAACGGGTGTTGATGAGCTGCACGAAGTTGCGCCAGGTTGGGAAACGGGTAGGTTACGATAGCATATAAAATTTCTACCGTTCAACCAGGAAACCTTGCAAGAGAGGATCATGGATCGTTACCACTAGACGCGCAGGCGGAGCGGAAGCGAATGTTGGAGCAGCTCGATCCAACGTAGTCGCGCGTCAGTGTAGAGGAAGTAGTCGATCACGTCAATCGTCTCCTTCTAGTTCAGCCGTCGGCACCGCAGCAGCAGCAGCGCCTCCTCGCGGTATCCACACGTACGGGGTTGGAGCACCGTGCGTGGTGTGCTAGCACCGGCAACACGGTTAGGGTTTTGTGGGCGAGAAAGAGGAGCACGACGGCTAGGGTTAAGGACTGGTGGAATCACCTGCGCCTTAAGCCCCTCCTCCACTTAAATAGACCCTTCTAATGGGCCTCGACTAGTTGGCCCATTAGTGAACTAATTCCTCACACGGATCAATATCCGTATGACCCTCACATACGGATCAAATCCGTATTATCTCTTGGGCATATCTCCAACAATCTCCCACTTGCACTAGAGACAATCACATAGGCAAGCGATGTTCCAACCCGTTAAGTGTGTGACCCGTTAGGTTCACATGTACACGACAATGATGTGAAAACCATTTTTCAAATCATAAATCAATAGCGGCACCTAGCAGCACATACTGATTCTCGTGTACACATAAAGATCATATCAGCTGAACCTTTGACATACGCAGTCAGCAATCCCTTTGCCTCACGATATTAGTCAAGCTTAAGGCAAGATACGTGCCATCCCTATAATAGCTCGACCATTCACTCGAACGTCTAGTGGATTTATCATAACTAACTTTTAGTCATTATGATTAACTTTTAATCACATTGGCATGGCCATGCACTTCTAAATCCATCTAACTCGAGGGGCCCAGAGATATCTCTCCTGTTATTAGGAGGGGCAAATTCCATCTTGACCGCTCACACCCCACGACATGTTTCATAGCATACCCGAAAATTACCTTTATAACTACCCAGTTACGGAATAGCATTTGGTAATTCCTAAATATGCTATTACACATTCTGGGAATCAATGACAATCTCAGGTCTAAGGATCCCAAAGGTACATCATACAATACAACAATTGATGACACAATAATAACATCTCAGCAAAGTCTATTAGTGGGTCAGTCCAACACTATATTCTCCAACATGTGTTCACATTATTGATTTGATATCTCCATATCAATAATCTGTGAAACACGATCATCAACCAATACATGTGCTAGTCCATGAATCATTATTGTCCAACACAATGATAAGGAACTAGGGATCATTTAGGATAATATTATAAAAGAACAATGAGTTTCACAAACAAGTCACGCACTTGTCAATCAATGTAATAATTATTATCCATAGAACAGAATAACACTTTATTCAATCACACATAAACATAGACATTACACAATCTCTCATACATTAATCATGCAGATATCTAATACCCATGGATCTCATATGTGCCTCATGCTTGGGCTGAGAGAGAGGTTTTGTCAACGGATCAGCGATGTTTGAGTCCGTGTGCACCTTGCATATCTTTACATCACCTCGAGCGACGATGTCCCGAATAAGATGATAACGCCGTAGTACGTGTTTGTTCTTTTGATGCGCTCTAGGCTCCTTGGCTTGCGCAATGGCACCACTATTATCACAATAGAGGTCCATTGGACTGGATGCACTAGGAACCACACCCAACTCAGAAACAAATTTTCTGATCCAAACAGCTTCCTTTGCAGCTTCTGAAGCGGCAAGGTACTCAGCCTCCGTTGTTGAGTCAGCAACCGTATCTTGCTTGGAACTCTTCCAGCTCACCGCGCCTCCATTGAGGCAAAACACATATCCAGATTGCGATCTCAAATCGTCTTTGTCGGTTTGGAAGCTAGCATCAGTGTAACCATTTACAACGAGCTCTTCCTCACCTCCATAGACTAGGAACATACCCATAGTCCTTCTTAAGTACTTTAGGATATTCTTATTAGCTCCCCAATGAGCTTCTCCTGGATTTGACTGGTATCTGCTCACAGCACTAAGAGCGTAGGCTACATCTGGGCGAGTACTTATCATGGCATACATGATGGACCCAACAGCCGAAGCATATGGAATCGCTCTCATTTTCTCTTGCTCATCTGGTGTCGAGGGACACTGAGTCTTGCTAAGAGAAACCCCATGTGACATGGGCAAGAAACCTTTCTTGGAATCCTGCATATTGAACCGTTTCAATACCTTGTCAATGTACGTGTCTTGGCTTAATCCAATTAGCCTCTTTGATCTATCTCTATAGATCTTAATGCCCAAAATGTAAGCTGCCTCTCCTAAGTCCTTCATTGAGAAACTCTTTCTCAAAGAAGTCTTAACAGCTTCAAGCATTGGAATATCATTACCGATCAGCAATATGTCATCCACATAAAGGACCAGAAAGACAAGCGCGCTCCCACTAGCCCTTTTGTAAACACAAGGCTCTTCTTCGTTTTTAATGAAGCCAAACCCTCTGACTACCTCATCAAAGTGAAGATTCCAACTCCGAGATGCTTGCTTTAGTCCATAAATGGACTTTTGAATCTTGCATATCTTCCTAGCATTTTGTGGATCGACAAAACCTTCAGGCTATGTCATGTACACATCCTCACTTAGGTTTCCATTAAGGAAAGCCGTTTTGACATCCATTTGCCATATCTCATAATCATAAAATGCGGCAATTGCTAGAAGGATCCGTATAGACTTTAGCATAGCGATGGGCGAGAAGGTCTCATCATAATCAACCCCTTGAATTTGCTTAAAACCTTTCGCCACCAATCGTGCCTTATAGATGTGAACATTTCCATCCATGTCTATCTTTTTCTTAAAAACCCATTTACACTCAATGGTTTTTACACCATCAGGCGGATCTATCAAGTTCCAAACTTGATTTTCTCTCATGGATTCTAATTCGGATCTCATGGCTCCAAGCCATTTCTCAGAGTCCGGTCCCATCATTGCTTCACTGTAAGTCTTAGGCTCATCATTGTCTAACAATAATATGTCTCGCTGCCCTGTGGTTAGGAGCGTGAACTTTTCAGGAGCGCGACGTGCCCTTTCTGACCTACGCGGGGCTGGTGTTTCAACAATTGGTTCAACAACAATTTGTTCATCCAATTGTGGTATAGCGGAAGAAGAAACATTTTCTGGAGCTTCTTGAACTTCTTCAAGTTGCACCGTTCTCCCACTTACCCTTTTGGAGAGAAACTCTTTCTCTAGAAAAACACCATTACGAGCGACAAACACTTTGCCCTCTTCCCGGTTGTAGAAATAATAACCTTTGGTTTCCCTAGGGTATCCTACAAAGAAGCATTTATCAGAGTTGGAAGAAAGCTTATCAGACGTCATACGTTTTACATAAGCCTCACTTCCCCAAATCTTAAGAAAAGACAACCCGGGACGCTTCCCAGTCCATATCTCATATGGTGTCCTTTCCACGGATTTAGATGGAACCCTATTAAGTGTGAAAGTGGCAGTTTCTAGAGCGTATCCCCAGAAGGACAATGGAAGATCACTTTGGCTCATCATAGACCTAACCATGTCTAACAAGGTTCGGTTCTTCCGTTCGGATACTCCATTCCATTGGGGCGTTCCTGGCGGAGTCCATTGTGGAACAATTCCACATTGCTTTAGATGTTCACCAAATTCATGGCTCAAATATTCACCACCACGATCAGATCGTAGGCGTTTAATAGTCTTGCCCAATTGATTTTGTACTTCATTTTGAAATTCTTTGAACTTTTCAAAGGATTCAGACTTATGCCTCATTAAGTAGATGTAACCATATCTACTAAAGTCGTCGATAAAAGTTATGAAGTACTGAAAACCACCTCTGGCCGTGCAACTAATTGGTCCACATACATCCGTATGTACAAGTCCCAATAGTTCACTCGCCCTTTCACTATTTCCTGTGAAAGGCGACTTAGTCATTTTGCCAAGTAAACAAGATTCATATGTATCAATTGATTCAAAATCAAAAGAACTTAGAAGACCATCTGTATGGAGTTTCTTTATGCGCTTCTCATTTATATGACCTAAACGACAATGCCAAGTATACGTGGGATTCAAATCATTAGGCTTGAGCCTTTTCGCATCAATGTTATAAATAGGCTTATTCTCAAGATCTAAGTAATATAATCCATTCACCAATGGGCAATTACCATAGAGAATATTATTCAAATAAATGGAACAACACTTGTTCCTTATTATGACCTCATAACCATCATCTTCCTCCAAACATTTTGAAGAAATAATGTTTTTTCCTAAGGCGGGAATATAATAACAATTATTTAACTCCAAAACTAATCCTGATGGTAATGAAAGTGGATAAGTTCCGACGGCCAACGCAGCAACCTTTGCACCATTGCCGACGCGAGCATCCACCTCGCCTTTTGCACATTTCCTTGCTTCTTTAAGCCCCTGCAACGATTTGCAAGTATGAATCATCGATCCGGTATCAAATACCCATGAATCATAAGGACATGTAGCAACATTATTAATTTCAATAACATTGATACCTGAATTAGAAGTGTCTCCACCCTTCTTCTTCAGCTCTTCCAGATAAAGCTTGCAATTCCTCTTTCAATGACCGGGTTTCTTGCAGTGAAAACAAGGATCACTACCCGCCGGTTTAGGCTTAGGAGCTGCTGCAGGCTTAGGCTTAGTGCTAGAGATCTGATCTGTAGCCTTAGCCTTAGTCTTGCGCTTTCGTTTCTTGCTATCCTTTTGAACCAAGTTAACTTGACTTGGACCAGATTTTTTGATGCTTGCCTCAGCTGTCTTAAGCATCCCATGCAACTCAGCCAATGTCTTCTCTAAGCTATTCATTTGAAAGTTCAAAATGAAAGGCTCATAGCTTGCAGGAAGCGACTGGAGAATCACATCTGTGGCCAAATCAGGGTGTAGAGCAGCACCAAGTTTCTCCAGATTCTCAATGTAACCAATCATCTTGATCACATGAGGACTGACAGAACCGTTTTCAGCTAGCCTGCACGCAAACAAGGACTTTGAGATGTTGTACCTCTCAGACCTTGCTTGGTTCTCAAACATGCCACGAAGTCCCTCAATCATATTGCGGGCATCCGCGTTCTCATATTGCTTCTGGAGCTCAGAGGACATAGTGGCAAGCATGAGACAGCTAACATCAACTGCATCATTGGTATGTTTCTCATACTCCCTTTTCTGAGTGGCAGTAGCATTTTCTGGCAGATCATCAGGATAGGGAAGCTCTAGAGCATATTCCTTTTTCTCTTGCTTGAGAACAATTCTCAAGTTGCGATACCAATCAATAAAGTTTGTTCCACTAAGCTTTTCTTTTTCAAGAATTGAGCGCAAATTGAAAGTGTTACTAGCGGTTGGTGCCATGATCTACAACAGAAAATATGCAAATATAAGCACTATGTAAATATAAAACTCTTATAAACATTTTAACAAAAGTTCATTATTCCACTATATGCTTGGAATCGTTTTCCCTTAAAACGACATATAGTGGTTCAAGATCCATATTCAACTTAGATCCTAGTGAGCTTTGGCATCATCGCTAGAAATCTAGTGACATAGGTAAGCAACACTTTGCTAATCACATCCCTATGTGACTCTTGTTTGTTGGGTGGCATCACATGCCCCGGCGCCAACACCATGCCCCAAAGCCCAAAACCGTTTTGATAGCTTTATTAATTAAACCAATACTATGCATATAAATGTCCGACATTTATCCTAATAATTAAGATAGTTGAGGTACTCTACTTTGGCAGACCTACCATACAACGATCATAATTTTAATAGGTGCAGCTATTGGAAGGGCATATAATTTAATTTTTCTTGAGGGAACCTATTCTAGCATGTTAATCATATCTAATATAAATAACATATAAAAGAATAGGATGATAGGAACATCATCACAGGCAATCATATTGACTGTGAAATAGTATGGCCCCTTTCAATTGGTGATCTCCATCTCCATTGTCATCGCCATGTCTCCCGTCCCTTCAACCATCATGCTTGAGGCCTCCATGAACTAACACTTAGCTACTACAACTAATAGCTAGTAATAAATTACATGAGAATATCAAGCATCACAGATCGACACGCAGGCCGTTATACAATAATATGACAGCCTCAACCCAGCTGTAATTAATCATGGCACGCAGGCCATGCAAATCACATATATACATCACATGCATCTTTTGGGCCATACCATTCACAACATTCTCTGCAAAAACAACTTAGGCGAGAAGCGAATGCTAACATGTGGCCAAAAAGGGTTGTAACAATCTAGGCGTGTCCGTACGGCGGTCCCGCGGGTCTCAGGGCAGCGCCTTGAAACCTCACAGGATTTCACAGATCGTATCTATAAAATCACAATGGAAATCCTATCGGGAAAATCATATTTGCCCGATTTTGAGTCATTCACAATTGCTTAGTTTTCCATTAGGTTTTTATGAGTAGACTGCGATACATGATTATGATACTATTAGCTCCTCTACTGACGCACGCAGTTAGTCCCGATGGTGATTCCAGCCGGTAGGGACAAGTCACGCGCGCACGGAGAAGGAACACAAATAAATCAATGATGCATGTATGCTATCCGCCCATTACCTTGTGAACCTCCCTATCATCATTGATCTAATCAATCCGAACACAAAACATGTAATAGATCTCATCTAGTACATAAATATATCGACTATATGCACAAGATCTAGATCACAAACTACACAAGGTCGGCTCTGATACCACTGTTGGGGAACGGGTAGGCTACGATAGCATATAAAATTTCTACCGTTCAACCAGGAAACCTTGCAAGAGAGGATCATGGATCGTTACCACTAGACGCGCAGGCGGAGCGGAAGCGAATGTTGGAGCAGCTCGATCCAACGTAGTCGCGCGTCGGTGTAGAGGAAGTAGTCGATCACGTCAATCGTCTCCTTCTAGTCCAGCCGTCGGCACCGCAGCAGCAGCAGCGCCTCCTCGCGGTATCCACACGTACGGGGTTGGAGCACCATGCGCGGCATGCTAGCACCGGCAAGGTTTTGTGGGCGAGAAAGAGGAGCACGACGGCTAGGGTTAAGGACTGGTGGAATCACTTGCGCCTTAAGCCCCTCCTCCACTTAAATAGACCCTTCTAATGGGCCTCGACTAGTTGGCCCATTAGTGGACTAATTCCTCACACGGATCAATATCCGTATGACCCTCACATACGGATCAAATCCGTATTATCTCTTGGGCATATCTCCAATAGTTGCGCCAGGTGGGCGCGCTGCCCTTCAACTCCAGGCAGTGGTACCACAACTCGGCGTCATCGAGAAGGTGGAACTAGGCGTAGGCCACCTTTTTGTTGTCCATCATGCAGCGGATACAGAAGTACTGGTCGCAGCGACTCAGCCAGGCTAGCGGATCGCCCTTCCCGTCGAACCGTGGAAACTCCAGCTTGTGATAAGTCGGGCCACGGTCCGAGTTGTCTTGGTTGCCGCTATGCTGGGTGGAAGGGTTTGGACCCGTCTGTGCGATGCGAGTCATCGCAAGGTTCAGTGCTGCCATCTGCTGGGTGTGATCGGCGATGGATTGCTCCAAAGTGGCGAAGTGGTCAGCCAAGGGCTGTAGTGGGCGCACGATGTCCTCCACCGTGGCGATGCGCTTGGATAGGTTGGTCACGGTGGATTCCTCCGAGGAACCGGTGACAGACATGGCGGCGGTTGGTGGTGGGTGGGGAGGTCCCTGATCGTGGTGAAGGTCTCTGGATACCAAGTTGTCACGCGCACGGCGAGGAGATGGATGGTCGGGGCGATTAGTCGGAACAGAACGACGGAGATTGTATTTAAAGTATGTAACTGGTCTTGGACCTGAACCTCGCCGGCGCGGAGGAGCTGTGATGATCGTCACCGAGGCAGGCAAGTATCAAGGCTAAAGACCTAGAATTCCTAACTACCCGACTCCTTAAACTACCGGCTCTATTTATAGACCATAGAGCCAGCTAACACTTTTTCTAACAAATCATAACAGAAACCTATCTTATCTAACCAACCAAATCTGCTGATGCGGCGGCTGCTCTGCGCTGATCCCTTGCACGCCTGCGCCTATACGGAATACCGAGCATGACAAGTCTTCAACATGATTAAGGCTGCATCAGCTTCTGGAGTCCAACGAAAAGCTTCAGGTTTGAGCTGCTAGGTTAGTGGAGCAGCAGTGGCGCCATAATCCTGAATAAAGAGTCAATAGTATCCCATAAGGCCAAGGAAACCTCATACTGCCCATACTGCTCGTGGAGTAGGCTAAGCCTGGACAACAGCCACCTTGTCATAGTCCATGGTAACTCCATGCTCTGAGATAATGTGACCCAAATATGCCACTGATGCTGCTCCGAATGCGCATTTGGATTGCTTGAGGGCGAAACCATGCTCACACAGAAGCTTGAAGACAGCCCGAACATGCTGCAAATGCTCAAACCAAGATGAACTGTATATGAGGATGTCGTTGTAGAATACGAGGAGAAAGCGATGAATGAATGGCTTGAGCACTTCATTCATGAGGGCCTGAAAGGTTGCTGATGCATTTGTAACACCAAACGGCATCACCAAGAACTCAAAATGTCCATGATGTGTGTGGAATGCAATTTTAGCCACGTCGTCAGGAAACATGAGCACTTGATGGTAGCCACTGCACAAATCCAGTTCTGTGAATTACTTGGCCCCTTTGAGCTCATCCAACAACTCTTCCACAACAGGAATATGGAATTTATCCTTGAGTGTCTTCGCGTTCAAGACCCGGTAATCTACACGGAAGTGCCATGACCAATCGTGCTTCGTGATAAGCAACACTAGAGATGAGAATGGTGATGTTGCTAAAATGAATGATTGCTTGGCCAGGCATAGTTTGGCACTGTTGTTCGATCTCATCATTGAGCAGTTGGGGATAATGATATGGCCGAACAGCAATCGGTGTTATCCCCGATAGAAAATGAATATGATGATCTTGTCGACGGCGGGGGTGGAAGGCCACTTGGAGGTAGGAAAATATCAGCAAACTCGCCCAACAACAACTGCATTACGTCCAGGGTGGTCATGGAACGGAGGTGCATACTGGGACCTGCTGAAGCACCATGCCACTTGACACGGTGACCTTGATACTAGAACGCCATGGTCAGTTTGTCGAAGTCCCAGAAGATTGGACCCAGCGAGTGAAGCCACTAAACTCCAAGATCTGCTTCATGACCGGCTAATGGAATCACATAGAAATCCACCTTGAAAGCCTCTGACCCAATGACAATTGGTACATCTGCCCAGAAGCCAGAACATGGAACATAGTCAACATTCACAACACTGACAGATGTCCTAGGCTATGGGCTGGGTATAATTCCAAGCTTCTGAACCATCTCTATGTCAAGAAAGGAGTGGGTAGAGCCGGAATCAACCAAGGCCGAAACAAAATTGGTGCCAAAAGAGACAGGGAACTTTATGCTGTCAGGGGTGGTGATTCCTGTCAATGCATATAGGGACACCTCAGGTTCCTCATCACTCCAACTATCTTCTACCACACCACTAGTGTCAAGCTCCAGCAAGTAGATGCCTTTCATGGTACACTTATCTATATGGTCTTATAGAAACTTCTCTATACAGTTGAAGCAGAGACCCTAGAGGCGACGATCCACCATCTCAGCCGGCGTGAGACGAGTAAAGCGTGTGCCTGGACGTGGTCGTTGATGAGGACAACACTCCTACAGATACACACAACACTCCTTCAATTCTGGACTTACAAGGTCCAATGACTAGAGCTTGTGCACGACGACTAAATTTAGAGGTGAGCTCATTCCTACGTTCTTTGTTATATGTTACTTTTGAGAATAGTTTGCTACCTAATGATTATATTATGATTAGAAACCATGGAGAGGACCAGGAGATGTTGGGAGAAGAGCTTGGGAACATGGAGGACCAGCAAGGACTTGGAAGCCAAGGTGGAGACCCAATCAAAACCGACTTCGAGTTTATTTCGGGCCCCAGGACTAGTCTGCACTAAAACAAACACTCAGAATGCATACGGACTCGGATATGGATGTTCTACATATGCAGTGAAAGCTAAGGAGAAGACCTTTCCAATGCGGCCAGCCTCATTTCAAAATTCATCCGTGTCATCGGGAATCGTTGAAACAAAAGAGGATCCAAAATCTGTGTTGGTGCTGCATCACCGGTTTTTGGCCTTTGGGCTTTGTATCTAGTTGAGCCCAATTAGGGGCTCGTCCAGAGGGTCTTACACGACCCTAGGATCTTCATATACAGACACCACCACACCATTAGGGTTCGGATTTTGCTTAGACTAATTCTATTCATAAACAGTATCGACATTCATTGGTTTGTGAGACCCCAACTTCGTGATCTTAATCATTCATCTGCAATTGTGTTACATTCTTATTTGTTCTTACTTGTGTTCTTGATTCGTAGGCAGGGAGTAGCCTTCTCGGTGAGGTCAATTATCTTTGGGTGGTTGATAACAAGAGGAGACGTTGTGCTGCAATTACGGGGTTCTAAACGTGTTGTTTAGAAGCTAGATCAATTTGTGTTTCGCCTCCACCCAAATCAAGATTTACTAGAATCTTTTGGAAGATCGGGAACCCTTATTCACATCAGTCGTGGCATGGCTGGCTAACCTGTTGGCAGCTTGGTCTTGTCTTTGGCATCATCTTATCTCAGAGGCGGTGATGGTGCTCCAGCAGAACGGGCAAAGGGAGGGAGGTAACTGCTGTGATAAGGTGTAGCGGGCGGCGTCATGGCAGGGTCAAGTTCCAATCTTTCCTCATATGCCGTTGCATACTTCATGGCTTCCTCGAGACCCGCTGAATTCTATAGTTCCACATTAGTTTGGAGAGGGTTGCCTAGGCCTCACATGAAGATACCTCGCTGCTGAGCCTTTGTGACATCCTCGTAGCGAGCCAAAAGTGTGGGAAATTTCTCTTGGTACTCAGCGACAAAACAGGTGCGATGCAAACGCGTGAGTTCACCAAACGGATTTGCCCTGATGGGAGGTCCAAATGACAATTGATTGCCTTCTCAAACTGTGCCCATGTTGGAACCCCACGGTTGTGTTCCAAACTGTACTACCACTGCTGGGTTGCGCCATCAAGGTAAAACAAAGCCAGCCAGACCTTCTCGCCCTCATCGGATCGCTGGGCGCAAAATTACAGTTTGCACTTGCTCAGCCAATGAAAGGGATCCTCTGAACCATCATAGTGTGGATTTCCCGATGGTCAACGTTTGAGGACCGCTGCCACTGAAGACTCATGCTTGTCAGATTGAAGCTTATTAACTGCAACGCTGATGGCGGTGTACTGTGTCTTCATTTGATTCATGTCATCGCTATTTTTCTGTGGGGACTTGATCATCAAGTCCAGCTTTTGGTCGGTCGTCAATGGCTCATCCATGATCGAACAACCAATAAAAAAAGATGACCCAATAGAAGGATGTGTGAAGAAGCTAACGAATTCATCGAAATAGGGGCATGATCAAAAGGAAACTGATACCAGATGATATGGCATCGGTGATGTGAACAAGGCGCAGGGTAACCCTAACTCACCCTCCTTCGAGACTCTGAGTATATAGGATTAATTCAGCTTGTTTTATTATATAGCTAGGACATGAATACATGTGCTACTCGAAACAGGACTAGAGTCCTTAACCAACTCAACAACTTGACTAATAATTTATATAACGCTTAACCGACTTAAACTCTAATTCAACTTCTTTGATAGCAAGCAACCAAATCTACCATAATCCTTAGTCCTAAGTAAATATAACTCAACCACTTTGATTAATTGATATGGACGCCTCTTTCTTCTGTCTGCTCATATACTGCTTGCCGAAGAAGGTGTCCACAACACTTTGATATTCTTCGGAATGTAGCGATGGTTGTGCTACCGTTTTAAGTTGTTATTTTTATCACCTACACTATAATGTTTAAAACCATGTCTTACCACTAAGAATTGACTCTTTTCTTATTTATTCACTCAATTATAATTAATTGATACTTAATTGTCTTTGTATGACCTTTTATCATTGGAGCATGGTTTATGTTGTTAATCCATATTTTTAGAGAATGTTGAAGTTTATATTATCATTATTGGAGCATGCCATATGCATTGGAAGCTATGTCATTGACTTGAGATGCCCCCTCGAGGTCCAGATGCGGAAAAACTTATATGCGTGGATCCAGATCTCGAAACATTCATATGTGTATACGCCACTTCATAGCTCTTTTCATATGTTAGGCAAAAAATGAGCAGCCTCGTATCTATCTTTTTTTTTCTCCCTCTCTCTTTTTTTTTAATATTGATAGCTTCATATTTTGTTCAACTCATATTTGGAGAGTCTGCATTCTTTCACTCTTCCTTTTAAGAAAAAACATATTTGGCAAAAATGTTCATGGACATTTTGCCCCCTGCTACTTATTTAGCTGGATGCTATCTCACGCATATATTTGCTGTGACTGATGCCTCGAATTCTTGAGGTCATCACTTTATTTTTTAAAATACCACCATTTCAATCTGTGTTGTGGCTATCATTTCTGTATTGGCATATTTTGAAAACAGGCTGGTCATTTACACTCGCACAGCCTTAAGAGTATTTTGCATATTTCTTTTACACGGTGTTTGTACTTCACACTTTATTTTATTTATGTATCACTCGCACTTTAGATTTATAAAGTGACCAAACTACATGACGTTTTTTTTTGAAATATTGAATACAGTTTTGACTCATAAAGCATTGGAGCATATAATTTTCTTCTTATTTTATCGCATACAGTTAGGTTCGTAAAGCATTAGAGCATATAATAATTTTTTTATTGCATGCAATTTAGGCTCGTAAAATATTGGAGCATATAATTTCCTTTTTATTTTATGGCATACAGTTTAGGCTCGTAATGCATTGGAGCATATAATTTTCTTCTTGTTTTATTGCATACAGTTTAGGTTCGTAAAGCATTGGAGCATCATATTTAATTTAATTACTTTTTATTTGTTTACAGTTTAGGCTCATGATGCATTGGAGTATATAATATATTTTTTTTATTTTGTCACATACAATTTAGGCTCATAAAACATTGGAGCATATAATTTTCTTTTTATTTTATGGCATACAGTTTAGGCTCATAAAGCATTGGAGCATCATATTTAATTTAAATTTTTTTATTTGCTTACAGTTTAGGCTCGTGAAGCGATGGAGCTGTATATTCTTTTTTTTTTATTAGCTTACAGTTTAGCCTCATGAAGCAATGGACCTTTATATTCAGTTTTTTTTTTTGCTTACAGTTTAGGCTTATGAAGCGATGGAGTTTTTTTCTTAATTTGCTTATAGTTTAGGCTCATGAAACGATGGAGCTTTATATTCAGTTTTTTTTTATTTGCTTACAGTTTAGGCTCATGAAGCGATGGAGCTTTATGTTCAGTTTTTTTTTATTTGCTTACAGTTTAAGGCTCATGAAGCGATCGAGCTTATATATGATGATTTTCCTTTTTGGCACTTGCAGTTTAGGCTCGTGAAGTGATGGAGCTGCATATTCATTGAATTTTCTTTATTTTGCTAACAGTTTAGGCTCGTGAAGCGACGGAGCATTTTTTTTATAGTTTACTATGCATAGTAGTGTTTTAGGAATTTCCCATTTATTGGTGGTGGATAATACTCACCATCCGGAGAAATAATCTGATATGCACCACTAGAATAAACATCTTTTATAATATACGGCCTTCCCATTTAGGCTCGAATTTTGCTTGCATGCGGTGCGTGATATTCATAGGACGCACAACCGCGAGGACTAAGTCTCCTTCTTTAAATGATCTTCTGTTCAACCGTTTATCAAGAGCCCGAGACATCCTGGCTTGGTATGCCTCTAAATTTTGTAGAGCTCGAAGCCTCTTTCCGTCAAGGTTATCCAACTCTTTTAATCGTAATTTTGCTGTCTCATCTTCCGTAAGTTTTTCATGGATAGCAACTCTTAAAGAAGACATTTGTATTTCTAATGGAAGGACCGCCTCACCTCCATATACAAGGGAATAAGGGGTCATTTCAGTTGGTGTACGTGTTGTGGTTCGTTATGCCCACAAAGTCTCAAGTAATTTTTCATGCAATTGTTGTTTATTCTGTGAAACCACTTTTTTGAGTAATTTACAAAGCACTTTATTAAATGCTTCAGCTTGTCCATTGGCAGAAGGATTATAGGCTGTGGAAAACAAGAGTTTAACTTTAAATTTGTTAGTTAACTTTTGTACTTCTTTATTTTTAAATGAAGTCCCATTGTCGGATATAATTCGAGACGGAACACCAAAACGGTATATGAGGTTATTTCTTATAAAATTCTCAACATATTCTGCCTTGATATCTTTTAATGGTATAGCCTCTGCCCATTTAGAAAAATAATTTGTGGTAGCAAGAATGAACTTATGGCCTTTAGATGATGGAGGATCAATTGGTCCAACAATATCCATTCCCCATATTTCGAAGGGCCAAGACATATTTGTTGGGTGCAACGGTGCGTGCGGCTGATGAATAAAATCAGCGTGTATTTGGCATTGATGGCATCTTTTTGCATATTTAATCAAATCTTCAAACATCGTAGGCCAATAATAACCCAAATGCTTAAGTTGGTAATGCAGTTTAGGACCGGATTGGTGTGCACCACAAACTCCAGCATGTACCTCAGTCAATGCATCTATTATTTCATTTCCTGCAAGACAACGAAGTAAGATTCCATCACATGAGCGCCGATAGAGCACGTCATTGATGCAAGTATAGTTGATCGATCATTTTCGGATCCTAGACCTTTTAGAAGAATCTAGGGGTAAATATCCATATAATAGATACTTGAGGAAAGGAGTTCTCCAATCTCCTAGCTCAATTTCATAAGCATCGGCTGCTAGAACTAGAGTGGATGTTATGTCCTCTTCTCGAATAAATATTAGGAGAATTCTTTGCTCTTCAACCCGTACATCCATGGTTTGTCCATGATTTAGTGACATACTAGCAGCTAAGCTTGCCAAAGCATCCACTTTTTCATTCTGGCTTCTCATAATATGTTCTATTTTCATATCAGGAAATTGAGACATAAGTTCTTTTGCTTTGAAGTAATATGGCATTAGCTCAAGTTTCTTTACTGCATAGGTACCCAAAAGTTGGTTAATTATCAATTGGGAAGCACCGTATATGTGCAATGTATTGAGACTCATATTTTGAGCTATTTCGAGCCCAATGATTAGAGCCTCATATTCAGCAGCATTATTTGACATCGTTGAGGTTAGCGTGAATGAGTATGGGATTATTGCTTCATCGGGTGTGACAAAGACAACACCTGCACCCGCTCCTGATTTTCGGCAGGCTCCATCAAAATACATTTGCCATGATGAAGTAGCTACGGTAGTAGTAAATACTTCTTCATCAGGTAGATCATCATCTATAGGAAAATCATTAGGAATCGGGTGTGCAGCTAGAAAATTAGCTAGAGCTTGACCAAATTAGCTAGAGCTTGACCTTTGACTGCCTTTTGTGGCACAAATATAATATCAAACTGTGAGAGGAACATTGCCCATTTAGCCATTCTTCCAGATAGTGTCATTTTATTAAGGATATAACAGAGTGGATCCGCTCTTGTTACAAGATGGATTGTATGTTCTAACATATAGTGGCGAAGCTTTTGTGCTGCAAACACTAGTGATAGACATATTTTTTCTATGTCCGGGTAGTTGCATTCTGCCCCTAGCAGAGTGCGGCTAAGGTAGTATAAGGATACTTCTTTTCCATCATCATTGTTTTGAGCCAAGAGTGCACCTAATGAGGTGGGGCACCCGATAGTGTCATTTTATTAAGGATATAACGGAGTGGATCCGCTCTTGTTACAAGATGGACTGTATGTTCTAACATATAGTGGCGAAGCTTTTGTGCTGCAAACACTAGTGATAGACATATTTTTTCTATGTCCGGGTAGTTGCATTCTGCCCCTAGCAGAGTGCGGCTAAGGTAGTATAAGGATACTTCTTTTCCATCATCATTGTTTTGAGCCAAGAGTGCACCTAATGAGGTGGGCATGGCTGCTGTGTATAATATCAGTGGTCGCCCTTTAATAGGAGCACATAGGACATGTGGATTTGTTAAATATTTCTTGATGTCTTCAAATGCATTTTGGCATGCTTGATCCCACATGAATGGAACTCCTTTCTTCATAAGACAGGAAAATGGTTTGCATCTCCCTGATAAATTAGAAATAAATCTCCTAATATATGCTAGGTGTCCTTGTAAGCTTTTTAACTCATGAATTTTTTTTTGGTTGTGGCATATTTACAATTGCCTTTATTTTAGTAGGTTCAACCTCAATGCCACGTTTTGTTACGATAAAGCCAAGGAATTTTCCTGATGAGACACCAAAAGCACATTTCATTGGATTCATTTTCAATTTATGTTTCCTAAGGCGCTCAAATACCATGGCCAAGTGTTTTAGGTGATCTGCCTCTCGTTTTGATTTTACAACAATATCATCTATGTAGCACTCGACGATCTCATACAACAACCCATCTAAGACAATTGTCATGGCACGTTGATATGTAGCACCAGCATTTTTTAGTCCAAAAGGCATAACTTTATAACAATATATGCCTTTGGTTGTTCGAAAAGCTGTTAATTCTTCATCTTCTAGTGCCATTTTTATTTGGTTATAACCAGAAAAACCATCCATGAAGGAGAAGATTTCATACCCCATTAGAATCAATGAGGATCTCAGATATAGGAATTGGGAAGTCATCTTTTGGACATGCTTTATTTAAATCCCTAAAGTCGACACATATACGTGTTTGTCCATTCTTCTTTTTCACAGGCGGTATTTTACTTCTCTAATGAAGCCAGCAGCTATAAGCTTGTCAACTTCAGCTTCTATTTTTGGGAGAAGTTCTGGACGATATCTTCTTTGCCCTTGTTTTACCGGTCAAAAATTCTTTTGTATGGCCAATCGGTGAACAGTGGCAGATGGGTCTAGACCTGGCATTCTTCATAAGACCAAGCAAAGACATCTCTATTTGCAGAAAGAAATTTATGATATTTTTCCTTGTTTTCTTTAGATAGGTATTTGCTAATAAATATTGGACGAGGATCATCAGGGGTCCCAATATTTATTTCTTCCAGTTCATCTGTGGTTGGTTGATTTCCATCCTCCAAATACGGAGAAGCGGGTGTAGCATCAATTGGCTCGACAGAGGTCATATGGACTTCATATCCCAGCCCATACTTCTCTTCTTTCAATATTTGGTCTTGATGCAAGGCATTTAGTTGAGCTTGAGACAGTGACTTTTCAAATGGTGCCAGCTGCCCGCAGCCGTCGCATAATGAGGGGCCAGTGGAGATATCATAGCCCATCTGTTGCATCATGTAAATCACATTATTATCATATAAAGAAATAGGCAATATTTCTTCATCTTTATTTGTCAAAGCAACATGTGCAACGACATTATTCTTGTTGTGTCGCTCATCACTAGATTCTTTTATTTTCCTTTGCACCAAAGGAGGTAAAGGCGTAGGAAATTTAATACCTTTATCTTTGGATGGCTTGTATATGATGCGAAATATTGGTTCGCCCTTTTTCCTTTGAATACTTGGAACATACTGATATATCCTTTTGCTTGATGAGGCCTCTCCCTCATTTTTCTTTGGAAGATCTTGCTCTAAAACAATCTTTGTTTTTGGTTTTGACGCTTTATCAACAGGCTCAAAATAGAATTTTGCATCCGCGTAGAATGATTCAGCCATCGTAAATGGCTTTTTATCCGCAAATACCATCACTACTTCACCTAATGGATCTTTGTACTTGAGGCATTGGTGAAGAGTGGATGGTGCTATTTTATTTTCGTGCAACCACGGGCGCCCAAGAAGAGCATTGTATGAAGTAGTTGCATCAATGACATGAAACTTTACATAAGTCATGAAATTTTCTAATTTCAAGACTAGGGAAATTGTACCCATAGCTTCTTGACCTGATTGATTGAAGCCGTGAATAACAACATTAGAATGACTTAAATCTTTTCAGGAATATCCTATTCTTTTAAGAGTGCGTAGTGGTAGCAGATTTATGCTGAACCTCCATCAACCATAATACAATTAATTGGTAAGTCCTCAATATCACCGAACATGAGGAGAGGCCTGTTATGTTTTTTATGTCCCAATAACAAGTCCTCATCAGTGAATGTCACATTGTTCTCTTTAATTGGCTCTATTTCTGCTTGGGATACTTCAACTCTATAATCTTCTGGAAACGAAAGTGCAGTAATAAAAGCCTTACGCAAATTAGAAGATAAACACAAAGCATCATACACTGAAAGCATAGCTGGTATTTTCTTCAAGTGTGCGATTACATCATATTTGACTGACACATTAGATACATGGTCAGCCACATCGCTTGGAGTTACATTTTTGCCCTTGGGCTGTTTCGATTGAGAATAAGGTTCAGGCAGTTGGCGACCTGATCTAAGTTGTACTTCATCAACTTCTATGTCCTCCTCTTCTTCTTGAGGGAAGTGAAGAAACTCGTCGTCATCCTCAAAGACTCCAATGGCGAGACTAGCACACTCTTCAGGGAACTCATCCTGACACTTCCATATATTTTTAGGGAAGCGCTGGATGTTGCCCCTTGACATCACTTCTTGTAGTGCATGTCATCTTGAGATCTGTTGTTGGCGCTCTCTTGATCTTCGAGGAAATGATTTTCCACATCTTGGAGTGGAAGTCCGCTGAAGGACAGCCTTGCTTTCATTTTTTCGCTCAAGTTTGAGCTGTGTAGCATATCCTGAGGAAATCATATTAGCAAATCAGGTTTTGATGTCAACACAATTTGATTATAAGTTGACATCATATTTGCATTAGTATAACTCACCAAATGATCCTCAAAAGTGGCCATGTTTGAGGTGGCCATTTTCTTGCCCTTTTTCAAACTTTTGAGGAGGTTGGCATCTATTGTTCCATCATCAATCATTTTCTGCATGATGTTCTTCACTACGAAGCAATCTTTGAGTGTATGGCCCAAGATGCAATGCAAGTGGCAGAAATTTGGCTCTTCAAATCTAGAAGCCTCTTCGGGCCTTTTTGATCTAGGTAGCTCAATGAGATTTAACTCCCATAAACCCATGAACAGATCCTCAACTTCTTCAGGTGGGAATGAATATTCTCTACTCTGTCGCTCACTAAGATTTGGCCTCTTAGGAGCTTGTGCACTTCTATTTTCTTGATTTCTCATAGTGACACTTCTTGGCTGAAATTGTGGAGGCGATATAGTAGTCTCCATAGCTTGTGCTGGTTTTGGTTTCAATGGCAACTTATCATGTTGACAGCTCTTCTCCATAGGCTTACCAAACAGCCTTGAACCACGTGCGACATGTTGTATGTAGTTCTCAATATCTGTGGCTTTTGAGGCCAGCTCTTCAAAGCTGATAGGACGTACACCTTGGAGATATATAGCCATATCGGGGCTCAAATTATTCATACACATACGAACTACTTCTGGCTTGGTGATTGGTTGTGGGCAATGAAGGCTCAAATTTCTCCATCTATTGATGAAATCAGCCGCCTTTTCATTAGATCTTTGGAGTGTTTGTGTCAACTCCGTGATCCCTACCGTCCTTTGAGTGCTATAGAAGCGCTCAAGGAAGGTGTCTTGCATTTGCTCCCATGTTCTAATCGAACCAGGTGGCACTTTCTATACCAAGTGAAAGCAGGACCCGACAATGTTTGCACAAATTGTCGGAGGAGAAGGGCCCCGTTATGCGTTGTATCTTGGCACACTGCTAGGAAGTGGGCCACACGTTCATGAGGCGACCCCGACCCATTGAACTTCCTGAATTGGGGTTGGCGATAGTTGCTTGGAAATGGCACCATATCAACTTCTAGAGGGTAAGGTTTTACATACCCCGGACGCATTGAGTAATGCGTTTGCATGTATTGTGCTTTCACCCCTTCGGTAATCATTCTTTGGATCGCCTCAAGGCTAATTGCATTTGGTACTTGCTGATGGTTATTTTGGCTCGCACCAGCGCTTGCTTCTTTCTCTTGTCTTGTATTGTTAGCTGCAATTTGTTGATGAAGTGCAGCCAACTCATCTTCTCTTTGTTGATAAGCGGTCATCTGTTGACGTAATGCCGCTAACTCTTCTTTCTTTTGTTGTTGTGCGGCCGTTTGTTGACGCAATGTTGCTAGTTCATCTTCTTTCTATTGAAGCATAGCTGTGAGTCTAGCCATTTGTTCATCAACTGATTGGCCTTCATTTGTGGCTATCACTTGTTCCACAAGGGGCGACTCACCCTCTATATGAGGCAAATCACTTGAACCTGCAGTATCCAATAACTCATTTTTAGGGTAAACATCATTATACAGGGGATTATAACACCCTATATATATTGAATCATTACCCGTATTTGATAGGCTTCTAGTCATAGGGCGATGGTCTACAACATTTTGTCGAGACTTCTTCCTCTTGAAATGTGTCAAGGCAGAGGAGGTTTCACTAGAATTTTCATCACCTCCGGTGACACCCACGGGCATAGATGCGAGTACTTCAAATGTGTTTTTTGAGGCCCTTCTTCATGTTGGCCGAGAAATGATGCTTCGTGCAACCCTCTTTATTGGAGTTGTAGACTGCTCATTATTTTGATGACCCTCACTTGAGGAGGGAATGCTTGATGTCCCCTCTATTCTACTAGACATAGAATCAGCCGGTATAGCCATCTCTCTTAGTTTATATTCAATTCGTCTTGCATGAACATTGGCAGCTTGCTTGGCATATTCTTCACGGCACGGATCTTTCTTTGCAAACTCTTGATATTCTGGCCATTTAGCCAAAGTTTCTGCTCGCCTCAGAGCTCTCCACCAATACTATCATCAGAGAGAGATACTCCAGGAAGCAGTGACTTCAAATCTTGGCATATCATTTTTCTAGAGAGACTTGCATGGCTCTCCATGCTACATTTCTCAACTTGTGACAATTTTCTTCATGTTGAGCCATAGTGGTCTCAATAATGAAATCTTGTTGTGGCTTTACCATAACAGGATCAACAATCGCTGTAGGTAGATTTTCCCATACCCGATGAGCAATGCGCTGGCATTGTTGGTGGCGTTTGGCTGATGTTGAATTTTGTACAGATTTTTGTGGAATCATCACCTCAGACGATATTGGGTCAGAGATTTCAGCTAAGGGATTAACATGGCCTTTCTTGATGTTGTCAGGGAATAGATAAACTCCTTGCCACCAAAGTTCATGCTTGTCTTGAATATCGTCGGAGTTACACATTGGCGAGGGAACAAATTCCAGAGCATCGGCGTGAAGTCGAGTCATCGTATGGGGTGACTCTCCTTCAGAGGATGTTGTGTCATACTCCATCATAAGAGCATTTCCTTTGTCCAAAGACCTTGACGTAGGCATTGTCGACATACACGTCATCCTTATAGGATGTTCTTCATTTATGTGTAGGGGCTGGTTAGATAACTTTGCCCCCAGCATGGTAGAAGAGTTTAGTGGTGCATTTCGCCCCTCATCTTTTGGATTCGATGGGGAGGAGGTCACGTAATGTTGGTTTTTTTGAATTTGTTTCCTTCACAAGAACAGGCCATTCTCCCAACGTTGTACAGCGAGAGCTTGGCTTGTTCTCACGCTTTGGAGTTTTAGACCTTCCAGGCTTGGAGTGATTTAGAGGGACTGAGTGAGAGGTTGATGTCTAGCACACATTATTATCACGCGCTTTTGAGGCCACCACCTTTTCTTTTGCAGCAGCCCTCCTTGCCTTCCACTTCGTAGACTTGGACACAACAGGAGTGAAGTCCTCCTCGGGCTTGGAGTTCATCTTTTGCTCATGGTTCACTACCACCGGCGATGCAGCCGTGGTGCGAAGCGAGTTGTGCTGCTTGTTGCTTGAAGAGGACCCATGGGAACATCGATCCAAAGGGAACCCACACGGATGGTGATGAAGTCCTGAACACGTCCAGCCATGCTTTCCTTCATATAAGAAAACCATCTGTGAGTTTTCTTGCATAGCATACACGTACATCATATTATTTTTTTTTTACTTTGACGTTAAGGTCAAAGCTACATGTTGCAATTATGTTGGAATTCAAAGATGAGGGGAAAAGTATGTCCCACTGGGCGTGCCAGAATCTGATGGCGGGGAAACGGTCGAGGCGACGCGCACCCCGTCATGAGAGACAAGATTGAATTGAAATTTAATTTAAATACATAAAATAAAAAAGAATTCAGGTATTGCGAGTTCATACTTCCATAATTCTTATATTTACATAAAAATTATGTTAATTACATCTCCAAAGGAGAAAACCCCAGATTAAGAATTCCAACATAAAAGAGAAAATTACATGATGGTTGCAACTTATGGTTTCCTATTACAAACTATAAAAGGAAAATTAAAGCCTTCAGTCTTGACGTCTTGAATGAATGCTTGTCGAAGAGTTTAGTGTGCCCCTTTTACGTGCGCCTATGCAGATGATGAGGCACACGCCAATTTTGGTAATTGGATATAGTACGGTATTTTTTTTTGGTTTTTTGTATGCAGATATGGAGAATGTACACTCTTTTTGACATATATGGTCAAATGATTTAAGCATTTGCACAACCCGCAAGTATTTAGTATGTACACATAGCATGACATTTCTGACGAATGGCTCATGCATATGAGGCAAAACCGCAATATTTCATTTCTTTTACCAAGACTGCACATATCATATATGTGTGCAGTGGGAATTTATTTCATTTTGACTAGTGTCCTTGCTAGATTTCTGTATCACTAGCATGCGACATAACCTGGCTATTTCAGGCATATAAATGCCTCAATTTATCACAGCAGCATTTAGAAACTACTGCCCGTCATGTATTTAATTTGTATTTTAGGCTTGGGTTTGCAATGGTGAAAGATGACTACACCTAATGAGCTAATGCAAGCCTATATTTTCTTTATCTTTCAATTTGACTTAACCAATGGTGGTTCGTTGTTCCTACATGCAGAGTTTTGATAATTAAAACTATAATATGTAAACCAGATCAGTTTCTGTAAGTCTGGAGATTCTAGCTGAGTTAACTAAGTAGTAAGTGAAAGATGAACCTATTTAAATATTTGATTTCACTAGGCTGAAACTAGTACAGTTTATAGGAAATTTTGAGCAATGTACATGCGGCAGGGAATGCAACAAGCACGGGTTGTTCAATTTATATAATTAGCTAGCTGCCAACGTGTTTATAGAATTATCAAGGCAGCAAATGATCTATGCGCTAAGCATGATGCAATTGTGACATCATAACTTGTTTAGGTGTAAACTGGCCGGAATGACCAGAACGAAATCATTTCATTTTCACCTAGTAGACATATATAGTTGTTCTAACTATGATGGCGCTAATCATTTAGCCAATTATGCAGGAATATGGCCAGTAGGGATTATAGTTTGTTCATTTAGCAACTGCCATTAATTCAATATATGATTAACGGACAGCATATAACTTGTGTGCTAAGCATGATGAGATGGTGATGTCATAATTGAAAACTGGCCGGAGAATACGGCTTGTTGACTTCAGATCAACTGATGATGCATGTGAGCATTTAGGATGACTACCAGAATCAAAACAGCTCACTACCACCCCTCTGATTTTTAGACATGTCACATCGAATATTGTGATACTAATTAGGAGTATTAAATATAGATTACTGACAAAATCTAGTCTATAACCCTCCCTCTGAATGACGAGACAAACCTATTAAAACTAATTAGGTCATGATTAGATAATATGATGCTATAGTAAATATCTCTTAATGATAATTTAATTAAGCTTAATAAATTTGTTACACTGATGTGTATTTAACTCTATAATTAGTTTTATATTTAATATATATTTAATAATCATATATAGTATTTTAATGATTGATATGACCTCACTAAAATTTAGACCCAAAGAAACGAACCCACTATATGCGAACGATGTAGCCTACTGAAACTGATGTCTTTTTCATTTGCCGGATTTGATTCCAGCGGTTATGATATAGTGCTAATTACGCAAACAGATGACTGCACATATCAGGCAATATGCAAAAGATATCTTATTTCTTTATCCATATAATTTCTATCATGACGTAGAAAATGAACATGCATGAGGCACAATCAGACTATCAGTTTGCCCATTTTATTTCGTATGGACAGTTGGTGTAAGTAATTAAATGGATGAATTGGATGATAAATTTTATGCACACCATGATTTGTATCGATGTGAAGACCAAATCATGACTCGAGACTATAGTCTCTCCTTGCCTGATTTGTATCAACCACACCAAACCGTGAGGCATAGCGACATTACATTTAAATACAGAACACAAGAAGATTTGCAGGAACTTGAATCTAATATAGAGAAACAAGTATGGATTATGAGATGTTCATGCACACCATGATTCGTATCTACGCAGGGGACCAAATCATGGCTCAGGACAAAAGTCTATCATGGTCTGATTTGTATCCACCGACAAGACCGAAGCGAGAGGCATATAACGCTCATAAGCGGAGAGAGATGAGAGTTTGATTAGCCTTAAGAGGCTTAATCACCGGCATGGAGGCATATGGTTTCTCACCTTCACGGATCTTCTTACGGCAAAGCCTTTGCAGATGGTGCTCGCCGGAGTCGATGGAATTTGCAGACCGGACAGCGGCGCTTGATGCCGAGTTGCCGACGGTTTCTTTTGCCGATGAGATGTCGACGGTGAAATGTTCACTCCGGCAGCCTGCCGGTGCTCTCCGCCAATAGCCTGCCAACGCGATGCCCTTCCTTGCCGAGCCCTCGACGCAGCAGCTTGATGATGTGGCGGTGCTCCGGCAGCCTGGCGACGATGCTTTGCGCTCTCTCTTCCGGTAGCGTATGATGTGGGTGTGTATGATTTTTGGGAATCAGGGAAGCGGGGGCGAGTGGAGCGTGGCCTTTGCCTTGTATTTATAGAC
Source organism: Eleusine coracana subsp. coracana (assembly GCA_032690845.1). Classification (NCBI taxonomy): domain Eukaryota; kingdom Viridiplantae; phylum Streptophyta; class Magnoliopsida; order Poales; family Poaceae; genus Eleusine; species Eleusine coracana. The sequence continues at coordinate 23,595,393 of CM064418.1, read as the reverse complement.
TCAGGCCATCAGCAGTTCGCTTTGAGCAGTTCGGGAGAGATTAGTGGCGCAGTCTTCCTCCACTAGCAGTCATGCGCTCGTTGAGCAGTTCGTGGAGAACGTGGGTGTTCGTCTCTTTGACTGCGAAGTTTTGCACTTCTTTTGTTTGGGTTGTGGACCTGACGATGGAGGTCTGCATATTTTCCTAGCTGCCAATGGGCCAGCTTTCTTTTTAATTAGCTTTTTGTTTTATTTCTTTATTTTCTAATCACACGGCTTTTGGCGGCAAGAGTTTCAGAGTTGCGCGCGCCAAGCTTTCCGTGAAGACTTGGTCACTGCTTATCCTTTTGTTACTTTTAGGGTATGTTTGGCAGAACTTATATTTTTATTGAAAATAGTTTATGTTGTAGTTTATCTGTGAAAAGTGTTTATCTGGTTTATTATAGCATAAGTTATCAAGTTGTTTGATAAAATGGCTTATCCTATTTTTTTAGAATGGCTTATTCATGTTCAATTACTAATACTTCTTAGATATGATTATATAAATAAGATAAGAGCTCAATGTAAAGGTGAACATGTTTACTATATTAAAAAGAAAAATTAAATTAATTAAATAATTAACAATATATTAATGGGTCCACAATAATTAATCATACATAAAAGTTTTCATGAACTTGTTTACTATCTTGAATGCAACCATACATAAAAGTTTACATAACAATAATCATCTAGATAAAGAAATTGCTCTTGCTAGATTATCACAAAATTTATCCATAACATGTTGATTAGATCTTGGAGTTGTTGTATTGGATGATGGAGCATATTTTCTATATCTCGAAGGGATGGTTGGCACATAATCCGGATTCCAATCGCACTTGCGAAAATATCTATCTTGTGCATGATTCTCACGGATGTAATTATGAAGACACATAGTAAAAGCAACAATCATTATTTATTTCTCCATTCGATAACTTGGCATCTTATATAGTATTCTCCATTTTTGCTTCCACACACCAAATATATGCTCTACCGCATTGCAAATATTTGAATGTAAATGATTAAAATATTCTTGCTTATCATATGGTACGGCACCTTTCCTCCAATCCGAAATATGATATCTTTCACCTTTATATAGAGTCAGGTATCCTTCACGATTTGGATACCCGACATCTACATGATAATATTTGCCTAAAAAAAATAGATTGATCTATACATAATATATAAAGATAAAAAAATATGTAAATAATTATTCATACCTAAAGGTGGATGTGAGAAATTGTCATGACATACTTTATGATATAAAAGAAAATATTTGTGTCATACATATATCCCGGTTGTCCAATTGAGACATATATAAATCTAAGTCAAAATCAACCACTGCTAGAACATCGAAGCACCGAAGCACCAAGAAGGTCCCTGCTCCTGAGAATGTCGGCGAGAAAGCACCAGAGAAGGCGCCGGTGCCTCCGGACCACCCACCTGGTGGTGGGCTTCCCGGCCACCCGCCTGCTACAGGGCAGCTTGGCCAGGGGCCACCTGGTGCGCCGCCAGGCCAGCCGCCTGGGCCAGCGCCGATAGGCCAGGCGCCTGGGACAGCGCCGCCGGGCCACGCGCCTGTGCCAGCGCCGCCGCCCACAGTGAGCCCGGCGCCTGAAATCGGCCCTCCCGAGCGCGCTACAGGGCTGCCACCACTTCCCACAAATGGCACAGCATCTGCTCCGGCGCTCGTGACCGATGGACGAGCGCCACGGCCGCCGCCCGATGCCGCATCGCCATGGCTCTCCTCTTCGACCGCCGTCTCCTCCTCTCCAATTCCAGTGCCGCTATTCTGCTCCAGACCGCCGGATCCGGTTGGCGCGGAGCTCTCCCTCCGTTTCCCCCTCCCCTGGCACCTCGGCGAAGAAGATTCATGCCGCATGAGCTCCTGCAGGCAGCGGAGACGAGAGGAGCGAGGAAGAGGAGAGGGTCGGGAGCAGAGAGAGAAACCGAATCGTTTTTCCTATTTTTTTCCTAGCGTGAATGATTTCTTTACCAGTGGCAGCATGGTGGTTAATTTTGTGGAAGTTTAGAGAAAGAGGGTTCATAAACTCAAAAAGCTAGTATTTGCTGATTTTGTTTTGTTAGTATAAAATATAAATGATTTATAGTAGCTTATTAAAGATAAATGCTTATAGTTTCTAGCTGTTTGGTAGGATTTATAGCTTATTGAATTATAAATTGTTCAATAAATTATTCTATAAATCTTACCAAACACACATTTACTCAGAATGTAAGGACCTCGAGGGCTGAGTTATAGGCCCATAAATTTAAGCCTGATTAGTTTGTCAGCTATGATCAGTTTAGGACTCTGACCATGGGCCATATTACGTATGTTGCCATGCAACGAAATGGCTACCTGGTGGATCGTGATTATTTTATTTTTAATCTACTCGTTATGATTTACGAGCATAATTAGCTTATTGGTTTTGGCTGTGTGCAACACGTTTCTGCATGGGCTATTTTCTTTTGGTCAATGAGCCGTACATGCACTAGATGGCCATACGTGCCGATACAAGTGATTTTTTAGTGTATGTATTTTAGACCAATGAGCCATGTATTTTATTATTTTCTCATACTCATATCTTTTTCATGGCATGTTAGGATAGTCATTATCGAATGATCACTATTTTTTTTTTTCCAAATTCCTTAGAGACATATTTATTTTATTATTGTTTAATTTTCTATCATATTTTTAAACGTGCCAAAATTCGTGTCAACAGATGGTCATGACTATACCGGTACAACAACATGGGATGCAACTTCATACCTTGTTGGGTATGCAAGCAGGAGACATATGCACTAATTAAGTATTTTGAAATGATATGTTGTTATCATTGAATCTCTGACGTCTATTGATGTTCTGTTTGGAAATTATTTATTTTATATCAATTTTATATCTTGATTATCCTATAAATGAAATTTAATGCTAAATCGTTGCTTAATCCAACCTTGTGATTTAAATAGCTTGTCAAAATAAATTTGTTTGCTGAGATTTTTATCTCATCCTTGTTTTACTCTCTCCAGATATGTGATGATTGCTAGGAAGGGAAGTGGGATTAGCTGCACGTCTTGCGCTACATTAATCTTAGTAATTGAAGTTTAATTATTAAAGATTTGTGCTTAATGCTTAAAGTAGTGTGGATGTTAAACTTATGTTTTTGAAGTTACTCTTGCCTTTCGTTAGGATGTTATACAATGCTAGTGTGATGTTATAATTCTTTGACCATTTCTATGTATTTTGCTTCCACGTTACTTATAAATACAAAAGAGATGCTGCCAAATTTACTGTTTATTTATTTGGCTATTTAGTTGATTTTAGTGACATCCTGGATGTTTGTTGATTTCAGGGTATTACAGTTGATAATCAGAGCCTAGGTTATAGAATCTAGTTATAAAGAAAATTAAATTGACACACTTGCACTTGTAGAATGGAGTAATTTATTTATTTATTTTATTCATGTCATATTGACTTATTCTTTAAAGTTGTCTATGAGTTTACATGAAGTTAATATAGGTATTATTTGCCTATTGTGGTGACTGCAATTATGCCACCTAAGAAAGGGAGACGTGGTCGACTGACTCATAATAATAATACAGGTGGCAATTAAACAGTTGATAATTAGGCTTCTGATCTTGATAGTACAGAAGTGATACATGCTGTAATGCAGGCAATATAGCAGGAGTTGGCAACCTTGAGGCAGGCTGTTCCTAATGCACCTACTGATGGTGCTATTGCTGTTACTAGAGGTGCTCCTGCTACACACAATGTTCCTGCTATAGGTGCTATTGCTACCGGAGCTTGTCAGGATCCACTTCTAGTTAGTGGATTTCTTTGATGCAAATGATTGGTATAAAGTTGGATCACTTTTATGGTATTGGCTCTCTAGTGGATGTAGCTGATTGGCTCACTTGTGTGGAGGATAAGATTGAGGTCTTCGAGGTGGTCTATGGGGATCGTGTTTGCTATGTGTAACATCCCAAATTTCAAATTTGGTTTGTGAATAAAATTTCACTAACTTTTAAAACTTTTTGCAATAGATTAAAGTTTAACTTCAATTATTTGATTATCATTTTTATTTAGGCAAAAGGCATATTTTTTAAATATAAGAAATAAATTTTATATTATGTTATATTTATGTTGTCGCATTCATGCTGAGTAGTTTGCATTAAGGTTTTATTGTATGAAAAATGTAATTAAAAATTAGAGTAGAAATTCAAAATAGTATTAGCAATAGAGAGATTGGAATCAGAAATTAGAAAAGAAAAAGGAAAAAAAAGAAAATCCTTTATGTAAGCTCCTTGGACCAATTTCCCTAGATGTGGTCCGGTTTTTCCTTTACCCCGTCCTTTCTTTCTTTTTGGCCTACCTTGGCCTAGGTGATCTGCGCTCAGCCCACCTTCGTGAGGCTTAGCAACGCATGCCGCACCTTCTTCCTTGCAGGAAGTTGTAGCTTTGTCTTCCAGGCGCAGCCACCAGAACACACCGCCGCCGATCGTCGATCCTTCTCCCCATGCGATTAATAGTCATCGAGACCCTTCAAACAGATGCGCCACCCCCTGCTCTTTCAAGTCTACCCGTTTCCACCATCAATCACGCACCATGAAGCTTAGTAGGTCATCAATTGCACCGTTCCTCTACCTTCCACCACCTCCCACCCCTATTGATGCCACTGTCATCTAAGCCGACGCCCCTGCCTCCCCTCTCCCGGCCCTAACCTTTGGAGACCAAGTTCCTCCATCTCCCATGCTCCCGCGCCTAGCCTTGCACTGCTAGGTTGGCAAAGCCGCTCCTGGTGATCCGCTCATCCGATTGACACGAAATTTCACAAGAAGCTGCTCCTGGTATTCCTCTACAACATATCAAAAGATTGCGTCAATAGGAGCACGGAGGCGCCAGGAATCTGAATCGCCATGGCCGCAGCTTCCTATCAAATCATGGCCTGTGCGTGACATGGTAAACTCAATCCTTTTTGTGATCAGTTCCAAGTGCTATAAGCTACAAACCTTCATCCATATCCTGTTCCAGGAAGTCAGATTCGTGCTCACAAGAGCCTTTGCTGAGATATGCCTCCACGACTCCAGAAACGCCTTCGGCCTGCTAACTGTCTCGACGCAACCTTACCTGTTTTCACCCATGCGATCTCCATATGATTTGAGTAAAAATCTAAACCAGATAGCGAATATTGTGTTTCACAACATGTGCAACACACATGATGAAGTTCTAGATCAATTAGTGTAATCCGTTCACAGGAACGCGCAAGTCTTTCATGGTGATGTTCTGTTCATGGCACAACCGAGCTGCCCACCAGCTCTCTGGTTCACCATGGACCATGGACCGCTGCCTATGCCTGGTCCATTGACCTTATTGTCGATACTATTATCAGCAGTGGATCATAGGGCTACCCATGATCCTTGTTTATCGGTAAAGGCATGCGCAAGACCGAGAGTCGATGGACACACTAGACGCAAAGTTTAGACATGTTCGGGCCTCTCGAAGGATAACAACCCTACGTTCTATGTTATGTGGTGTATTATGCGGTATAATGGCGGTCAATGAGAGAGCCCCTTCCCCTCCTTTTATATCTGGGGGTAGGGTTACAACATGATCTCCAAGTAGAATTCTATATCTAACTTTCTATCTCTAGTATTGACTTGTCGTGTACTCCAAGTAATAATCCGAATAGTTATCTTCATTAGCTTTATCTTTATTGGACCCCGGCCCACTCGGCAATATATCCGATTGGTGAGGTATCCCTAGTATATATATCCCACAGTAGCCCCCGAGGGATTTGCAAGTTAAGTTGTTGATCTTCAATTGATTGACTAATGCTTCACCATGAATATATCTAAGCTTTTTCATATACAGCAACAAACTTATAAAGGTCTATAGGAATCTTCAAAAAGGATTGTGCGCCAAATAATATCTGGATGTGGGGAAAAAATCCACCTACTAGGTGTAGATATAGCCCCCGACTTAGAAGGTATTTAGTTCACAAAATATCTTGTGAGTCAAAAATAATAATATCGTATATAAATCTGGATCTACCACTTTCCCCGATTCGATGAGGAGTTTTAATACGGTAGCCTCCAAGATTGGTTCTACCACTCCTCCCAACTAACAAAAGGAACCATTGGTAGTAATGAATCTGAGTGATACTTGATCAGATATATCAAGCATAGCAACTATTAAAATATCTAGGTAATACTTGATCAGATATAACAAGTATATCAACCTCTGGGCATGATCCGAGTGAAAAATAGCAACTCTTGCAGTGCTCTCCAATATAAAATAAAATCATAAGCAATCAATAATAGCCAAGTGATCCAATAATATAGTCGAATGATATAACAACTTGGAACAAGAAGGTCGAATGATCCAATAATGAAGCTGAATGATCCACTAACTCGGGATAACAAAACCGAATGATGTTAATAAAATAGCTCCATTTGATATAGCTACTATAATTCATAAAAATAATATATTCAATAAATAATATATTAATAAAAATAAATAATATACTCAATAAGTAATACATATATAAAACAAATAATATACTCAAAAGATAATACATTGATAAAACAAACAATGTATTCAATTGGTAGTACGCTGATAAATCAAACAATGTACGCAATAGGTAATACATTGATAAAATAAATAATATATTTAATATGTGATATATATATATAAAATAACAATATTAATCTATTACCAGAAATACAATAGATGCTTGGGTTGTATTGGGTGATTAAGTACTGTATGAACTCGAGCCTAACTCTCACAACCAGTAAATATCAGATATCAATACTACTAAACGACTTCCTTGACCTCCAACATGAAGCATGGAGACTAAGAACTCCCTCGATCAAACATGTGAGTCAAGGTAAAAAGCCGCTTCGGTTCTCAACAAACGATATGAACCATGGAGACTAGGAAACTCACTCGGTCAAGCATATGCGAGTTAAGGTAATACCAAGAGTCTAATAGATCAAGATTATGTAAAAAGAAATCATCCCTAAGTTAAAGAACCTACAGCCTTTAACTAGATGAGTAAAACTAAAATTATAAAAATATTTAGTTGCGTAATAGCCATCGAGCTAAAGACGAGCCCCCGAAATAATAGCTCAAAAGGTCCAAGGGATCAAAACTCCAGAAATCCCATATATTCCATATATAATCAATAAAATCTATACAAAATTGGGAAAACCAATTAAGCAGAGGTGCATGCAAATACATATCAGCACATAAAGTCAATATAGAAATAATGAGACATAAAAGAATAACTTAGCTCTTAAATAGTCGGCGAGTCAAAAATGAGCCCCCGAGAATGCTGCTACATCATCAAGCCGACAGTCATGTTACCAAATGATTTATCGAGTCACCGAGGCAAAACCGAGCCCCCGAGCAACCCATTTGCCGAGTGATTGGTGGAATTGTCAAAACATCGAGAAGTTGAGTAGCTGAACAATCAGCCGGGTAGAGCTGATTTACTTTCTCTTGTTGCCGAGATGCCGAGTCATCGAGATGCAGTTCTGCATCGGCTGTCCATATCTAGGCCAAGTACCCTATAATGACAAGCTCCATATAACTCTATCCATGTACCAAATCATCACATCATAAATAGTCCACTAATCAGATTGATTTGTAAATAATATACAAAACAAAACAATTAAGGAAATAATAAATACATAAAAAAATAAGCTTCCCTTATTGTCTGATGATGGTCGCTCCCGTTCAGCAAGTATGAGTAGCTCTCGATAAAGTGTAGTGTATTATTTGGCCGACAACGCTAGATGAGGCCGGTCAATCAGCTTTCTCAATTCCTAATTTGTCTGTTCTGCCAACCTTGTCTGCCGCCGTCCCCGGCAAGGACCGTCGTCGATGAAGTATGATCAATCGACATGATGAGGCAGAATATGGCAGTTATATGCCAAGCATCAATGACAATCCACCTTGTCCTTCCATGTTCGGATGTGCATGCACTCGTCGTCTGATTCCTTCGCCTTGCTTTGTGCAACTTGCTCAGTGTCAATGTAATAAGGCATCACATAAGGAATACTAGCTAACCAAATTGATTAGCGTAATAAAATTATGCAGAAAGATTAAAGAAAGGATCTTCCCTGTCCTGTGCATGTATGACTTAGGTTGGACTTCTGAACTTGGCTTCGATGATTGACTTTCTGACATCATGTGCCGATCACCATGGCCAACATTTATGAATTATGTACGATCCAATGACATTGTAGTGCGTGCACACCAGCTGGCAAACCCGCCGAGCCGCCGTGTCATCTGGTCGCTATGTCACCAAGTCAATCGCAGCTGAACCCCAAGTATACTTGCTTCGTGATTCCTGATTTCCAAAGCTTGTACGACTCGGGCTCCCAACCACGAGACTAGGTCGATGCTAATTATCTTCTGGTTGGAAGATACATCGCGTCACTGAATTACTTGAGCCACTGACCATATAGACGAACCATTGCATCGTCAAATTACCGAGCCATCGACCTAGTGATGACTTGACTCATCATCTTTATCATCAGCCTTCTCACAGCAACAAGCTCGTGATTTGATCTGACAAATGCCATATAGCTAACCACAATATAGATGATCAACTCATATATGTAAAAGGATAAGTGCAAAAGAAACTCAAAACTATCACCATAAGACTAAGAACCTACGGCCTTCAAATCAAGCTGGTATGAAAAAAAAATATAAAATTTACTTAGCTTTGATACTTGGTGAATCGTAGATAAGCCCCCGAGAATGTGACTTGATTGTCGACGTGAGTAGCCTAACTGCCGTGTTGCCTTGCCAAGTGATTAATCGAATCACCAAGTGGTTGACAAGTCTTCATTGACAAGGATGTCTAACACCCGAGTGCCCGAGCAACCAAACCATAGTCCTTAAGTCGTTAAATAGTCTTGTGCCCAATTCAAAATTTATGAACGCGCAACATTGGCTTACACACGCGTCAAGCAAATAAGTGTGCGTACATACAAAATCAAATACATGGATAATTAGTATTCTATGTCATGTAAATTAACATATAATTTGATAAAATATGATAAAGAACCAAAAAAGAAAAGGTTCTGCAGCTCGGGCTCGTAATTGAACGAAATCATGATCAGATCTGATAATTGGTATTTGTAAGATACTGTTGCCTCAGAATATCAGTTGCACTGAGTGATCCATAAAGAACATACTCCCAATACTCTTGCTATTCGAACCAAGTACGCCGAAATTGGAGATCAGAAAGTCCAGTAATTGAAAAATCCAAATAAATATATTCCAAAAATAACTCATCAATAAAATTCGTTGACTATTTCCATAACATAAATACTTCTAATAATATACTCATTGATTAATCAAAATCCGGATGAATATCCTAATAGAATGTCCAGATAATCGATAAATATTCCGATAACCATAATATTCCTGATTAATGTCCAGATAACTGATAAAATTCTAGATGAGTATAATAATATCCAGATGATTGATAGATGTTCAAGGTAATTGGTAGTCTAATCTGATAAATGTACATGCAACCAAGGTGTATGAAAATAGACTCGGAAAACCAATAAAATAAAGTTGCATGTAACATGATACATAATAGCCTCTAAACTTGATACGTAAATAATAAGGCATAAAAGAATAACTTAGCTCTGCAATAGTCGATGAGTCAGAGACAAGCCGTGACATGCTGCCTGATTGTTGACTTGAGTAGCCGGATCGTCAAGTTGCCTCGGCGACCGAGTCATTAGATCGTCAAAAGTGTAGTCGAGTATCCAAGTAATTGGATCATCAAAGCGCCGAGTGATTGGATGTACTGCCGAGTAATTCGTAGTTGGCAAATCTCCAGATCGAATGGAGCCATGTCGTCAACAAGTAGTCGAGTCCGCCACAATAGTGCGAGGCGGGTGGCCAGAGTTGCTGGGACACCGAGCAGCCGTGTTGTCAAATCCCCAAGCTGCCGAGTTCGCAGTTGCAAGTTCATCGGCTGACGACGATCTAAACCACCGAGTATCTTGCTCCGTGAAACCCGTGTCCATGCAAAAATTAAGGCTCTACGTGATGAGTACTCGGCTACCAATTAATTTGCAACACGATGGTGATGGTGGTGTGCAGCGGAGATCAAAACACAAACCGAATCAAAACACAAATTCAAACCAGCAACTGAACTCGACTAGGACACAAACTCAACACTATGGACTCTAAAATTAAATTATGCAAAGGCTAAACAATGTCTGGGATGGTGGGGAAATATTTTTTTTAGGTTTTTTCATGGACAAAAGGTGATGAAAACAAACGAATCTAAAGGAAAGAACATGATAATACCTCACGAGGAATCTAGAAATCTGATACCACTTGATATAGATATGGCCCGATCTTCCGAGAGGTAAGGGGATAAACTCAAATTTGGAGAACTCAGCATCGACGATCCGGCTTGAATCAGACACGATACAACCCTGCAACCGTTACACCAAGCACAACTTGATTGTTCCTGCAAGCAAAATCGAGAACACAAGCAAGAGAGGATAAACACGCAATCTGAAATTGCAAATATGGATGAAGCAAATCACAAGAAAAGATTCAAGCTCTGAACACAAAAGGACTAATCACCACAGTGGTGTAGAACAAGAACAGAGGCTTTGGATTACTGTAAAAGGACTTGTCATCACAGTTACAATAATTCGATCAAGTTTTTCTCTGGAAAACTGAACTAAATAAAACTCGAAACTAAAAGATGGTGGCTATTGAGTTTATGTAGGAACCAGGGGCGTCTTAGGGTTGGGGGCGACTACGGGGGGAGGGGGCGCCCACAATATGGGCTTAATGCCCGACACGATACATGGTGAAGTTGACCTAAAATAGGTGGCGCAACACCTTATCATGGTCACACATCATAACTCATGACCCTTCTGAAGTTAGGACCAGAGATAAAATGACGGCGTCGTCGTCTCCTTTTTAACGCATCAAAAAACGCCTCGTTTGGACGTCGAATGTAGGAGATATTATCAAAACTATGAAGGGGTGTCGGCTGAATCCGAGACGAATACGACGACCGAGTTGGTGACGACTTATAACTTGGGGAAGACCATGATATGTGTGTATATAGCATAATGATATTCTTATCACATAGTATACGAATAAAATAAGGAATAAGGAAAAAATTTAAAAAAAATAAACTTCCCTTGTCCACCCGTACGGGCCTTCACTTAAACTTGCCTCCGAGTATGGCTAATCGATGATTAGATCTCGACAAACAGCTCATGTTGATTTCTGGTGTCTGTACGACTTGGATTTACAGTTCTGAACTTCGGCAAAATTTGGCATCAACGATCAACTCTGCCAGCATTGTGTGCCGATCACCATGGCTGGACCACCTGTGACAATAACTGCTCCGAGCTTTTTTATTTTTCCCCACGCCACCCGTATCGATGCAAAAAACATTACGTGAGGGTACTCCGATCCACTAATCAAATAAATTAGCATAGTATAGGAATAAAATAATACAAAAAGATTAAAGAAGGAAAGAGCTAGCCTTCTCTGAATTCGAGTGCATGTATGACTTGGTTGGAATTAGTATCCAAGTACGTGTGTTACATCTTTGACGAGTTCGTCGATTCCCTCAACCAGCAACCAGATCGCGGACTTCACGACGCGATCTCCCGGTTGCCCCAGATCCCGGCAACCATGGCAATCAAAACAGAAATTTTGGCCGATCTGTATTGAACAAAACTCTATGCAAAACAAATCACGTGATAAAATTCTGCTAATCAGACTAACAACAAATACCGAATAAATTAATGCGGACACAATAAAGAAAGAGAGGCTTCCCTGGTGGGCACGTGAAAGCAGATTTGCATGAGAGGCTCCTACCTCGCCGAGTCGAATACGTCTATCTCGGCTTCACAGATTAACTCGTTGATTTTTCTTGTGCGTAAGCACAACGACGCGCCGCCATGCCCGATGGAGTTGTTGTCTCCGCTCGATCACTACCAATGAAGATTCATATTTTTCCAAAAGCTCGGTCATCAAACTTAATAAGCTGATCTCAACGCTAGCCCGTTCCACTATACCACGGTACATTATTACCGATTTTTACCAGTCACTAACCATTAGTTGCTAAAACTAGACAACCAGTAGTTGGTCGGTAATTCCATATGTAGCGATATATCATCGGACGGTAATAGTTGTAATTTTTACCATTGTATTGTTGGTGGCTAAATTTCCAAGATGATGTCAAATCATGCGTCGGTAAAAGTTTTCATGAGAAAAAGCGGGCAAAACTTACGGCAGACGCGCTGAAATTTTACGGCGGAGGCGACCCACGGTGTCAACAGGCTAATTCCAAAAATTTCCCCTTTGCACCAACTCCTCCCGCCACTGCTGCCGCTCCTGGCCCCGACCTATCCAGCAGCGAGCCGTGCCCTCCGGCCACCACCGAGCTGTTGTGCGCGCGTCGGCCGTCCCGGCAGCGAGCGGCGCCCTCGCGCCACCGACAAGATGTCATGCTTGCATCGGCCTTCCCGGCAGCGAGCCGCGGCCTCTCGCTGCCACCGCTGTCGTGTGCACTGGTCTGGCGCTGCAACGCGCCCTGCATACTCCCTCCGATTGACGAGCGCGGGCGCCTGCCCCCACTGCTTCAGCACAGCATCCTCAACATCGGCAAGATCTATCCAGGAACCCTTGTCGACCGAGACTCCAAGCCCCCTTCGATCTGAACATATAGCAAGTACGGCCAGCCAGACCCCTACTCCATCGCCCATCCAATGTGAGTTTGCTCCGTATTGGATTTTGTTTTTCTGAATATACCGTATTGGAGATGAGTAAATCCATGTCATTGAAGTGTCAACAAATCCTGATTTGCAAGTAGTTAGGTTCAGTCCATTAGCCAAAGTACGCGGCTACATTTTTTATGGTTGCTATATGCTTCAGTTCTCATTAAAACTGTTAGTATCTAGTCACCTTTCTCTGATGCAAAATTGATAGATGTGCATGTGTAAGTTGAAAGAGGATACTTCTATTTTTCTTTTTGATGTTTGAGCTGCCTTATGTTTGATTAATATTGAAAATGAATGTTTCGTGACGTTCAATTTTAGATAAGAACAGAACGGTTGTTTCACCCTTGTTCTGTTTCTTTAGTGAGGTGATGCAGTTCTTTGTTCTCTCAATATGCCTTTTGTTTGTGGACCTGAGAAACATGGACAAAGCTGTATGACAAGAATTTTTTTATTTGTATTACCCTTGCAGAGCAAGAATTGATATACCTTTTTCAGACAGCCAGAACAACAATAGAGATGGCTCTCATATTCGCTGGTAAAGATTTTCTTTTCTCAGTATCTAGTTAGTAGTTAGGTTCAGTCCTGCTACCTTTCTTTCTAGAGTTAGTGACATGCCAATTTAATTCATTCAACTGGATCGACTTGTGCTATTTGAAGTTTAACCGGAGACGTTATTATTGGGACAATGTTGATGCCAAATCTACCAGTTTAGGGGAAATGTTTGCTGTAGTATATATATTTTCCTGGAAATAGCTTTTCCATCTAACGAGCTGGGTTGCCGCAAATCTGTTGTTTGTTTTGCAAAAAGATTTGACAACCTAGTAGTAGGCATTTGGAGTTCCTTCAAAACAGACAGAAGCAATAATACTCAAAATGAAGAAGGTAGTAAGGTAAACTTCTATCTTGCCTCTGTTCCGAAACACCATTAATTGTAGCTGAATTTTTCAGATTAACCTGATTGTTGCAAGACAAACAACCCACCTTATGTCGATTATATATATCCTGCTGAATAATTTATTTGGGGCAAAGGATTGCACATCATTTGTCAGTTTGTCAGTTTGTATGTTTGCTAGTTTGTTAGCTGCAATCAGCAAAATAGTTTGTCAGTTTTCTCAAAGTGATCTCTACAGCTCTACTCATATATATCAGTTTATTCTGTTACATTGCATGTTTAAGTACTCCATTAATTTCTTTCTGATATTATATTTCAGAATTTGTTGGACGCTACTATGTGCTAGATTCCAGATGCATGGGTGGAAGCTGTCCTTGACCAAGCTGCTGTTGATGCACAGATCCTTTTGTTTTGGATATTTTGTAATGTGATTATGTGTATATAAGCAAAGATTAAAGTGCTGAAGTATTGTAAAGCTTTTTCTCAAACATGTTAGTTTGGTTGCTACAGGTTAATATTAAATGTACATTAAAGACTTATCACTGTGCCAATATATTTCAGTTTTTGAGATATAATTCTCCATTCAGTGAGCTTCTATACAGATTGTTTGGTTGTGCTTGTGGTTATGATGGCTGATAAATAATTATGATTAATGTTAATGACTAATATTAATATCTACTAGTGTTAGTGATGAGATTACGGTTGCCAATGGACCATGGGTCGGTAATTCTTGAACTAGCGATGCACGATCGGTCGGTATTTCTATTACAGTAGCAACCAATCATCGATCGCTAAAACTTGTATTGGTCGGTAAAACTTTTACCGACGCCACTTACGTCGACCATCGTTGTTGGTCGGCAAAGGTCTATACTGACCGATGGTATGTTGCTAAAGGCGCTTTTACCGACCCATCGTGCATTGCTTATACTGAACCTTGGTATAGTGTTCCTGGCGCGCCAACTGTCGATACTATTATCGGTAGTGGATCATAGGGCTTCCCATGATCCTTATTTATCTGTAAAGGCATGCACGAGACCGAGAGTCAATGGACACACAAGACGCAAGATTTAGACAGGTTCGGGCCTCTCGAAGGATAACAACCCGACGTCCTGTGTTCTATGGTGTATTATGCGGTACGATGAGAGAGCCCCTGCCCCTCCTTATATATCCGGGGGGGGGGGGGGGGGCAGGGTTACAACATGATCTCCAAGTGGGATTCTATATCTAACTTTCTATCTCTAGTATTGACTTGTCTGTGTACTCAAGTAATAGTCTGAGTAGTTATCTTTATAGACTTTATTTTTATTGGACCCCGGCCACTCGGTAATATATCCAAGTGGTGAGGTATCCCTGGTATATATATCCCACACCCATGGACCTAGTTCACAAATTTAGGATTTAACTTATTTTGATTATTACTTCCAGATAGATGGTTCTTTTGTGTTTAGGCCCCTGAGCTTAATATAAATATTGTTTTGGCCCAAACCGCGTAGCCTAGTTCAGCACCTGATGTAGATATGGCCCGATCTTCCGAGAGGTAAGGGGATAAACTCGAATTTGGGGAACTCGGCGTGGACGACCCGGCTTGAATCAGACACGATCCAACCCCGCAACCATTACACCAAGCACAACTTGATTGTTCCTACAAGCGAAATCGAGAACACAAGCAAGAGAGGATAAACACGCAATCTGAAATTGCAAATATGGATGAAGCGAATCACAAGAAAAGGTTCAAGCTCTAAACACAAAAGGACTAATCGCCACAGTGGTGTAGAACAAGAATAGGGGCCCTGGATTACTGTAAAAGGACTTGTCGCCACAGTTACAATAATTCGATCAAGTTTCTCTCTGGAAAACTAAACTAAACAAAACCTGAAACTAAAGATGGCGGCTACTGAGTTTATGTAGGAACCGGGGACGTCCTAGGGTTAGGGGCGACCAAGGGGGCATCCACAACATGGGCTTAAGGCCCGACATGATACATGGCCAAGTTGGCCCAAAATAGGTGGCGCAGCACCTTGTCATGGTCACATATTATGACTCACGACCCTTCTGTAGCTAGGACCAGAAACAAAATGATGGCATCATCGTCCCCTTTCCAACGCATCAAAGAACACCTCGTTTGGACGTCGGATGTGAGAGATATCATCAAAACCGTGAAGGGTGTCGGCTAAATCCGAGACGAACGCGGCGACCGAGTTGGTGACGACTTGTAACTTGGAGAAGGCCATGATATGCGCGTATCCAGCATGATGATGTCCTCATCAGCACCTTGGCCAGCCAAGTGCCAACGCCTTCTTCCTCCTCTCGCTCGAATGCCGCCGTTGCCAGGAAACCAC
Source organism: Eleusine coracana subsp. coracana (assembly GCA_032690845.1). Taxonomy (NCBI): domain Eukaryota; kingdom Viridiplantae; phylum Streptophyta; class Magnoliopsida; order Poales; family Poaceae; genus Eleusine; species Eleusine coracana. The sequence goes on along the minus strand of CM064418.1, from coordinate 23,579,361 downwards.
CATTGTTGCTCCACATCCCCACCTCCCCGGTTCCAAAACTGACCCACCGAACTCGTAAACGGTTTCCTTGTTTCCCCTCCTCCACTCCTATACCTTAGTTGCCTTAATTGACCACTCGAGAGCGCTATTGTGCATGGATGGCCAAGACGACCATTGATTTCTGGTGAGATCCACTCACCTCCTCTCCGCTTTCCCTCAACTCCTATAAAATATAGTGTGAGTTCCCGCTCGGCTACATTTGTCTTTCCCAATGTAGAAACACCTCCCCAAACGACGTCTTCCTTGGTGACTTGCAAGGTCGTGCGTCGTTCTTTCTTCTAGAGCACCCTGACCCCCAACCCCCCCTCAACCCATTTTCCCATGCACAAGAGCTCCAGGAGCGCGCATCGATCCTCAAAGATGAGCTGCGACCTTAGGAGCCCTGTCCTCGACTAGCTGCATCATCTACCGCCGCCACCTTTCGACACCGACTGCCTCCAAGCCCCTCCTAGTCTAGCATGACCGCACGGTTAGCCTCCCCTCATTCCCCGCTTTAGACTAGGTCAAGAACCATAGCAAACAGAGCCCCGAAGCGACTCCCCAACACGCTCCAGTATCGTTGCCCATGGCATCACCATTTCTACCGCCGTTGCCTGCCTCATCAAAATCGTTCCCCTCCGTCGGTTTTGTAATCAATTACGAGGATTAGAACACCCTGAAGGGTTATAAGCCTGATCTATGATGGACGAGTGAACCCGCAGGCTTAGTTGGTCCACGAAAACCATGGACTTAGTCCACCAAATTTAGCTTTTATTTTAATTCATGTAAATCCTAGTAAATGCCTCTTTTACGCTTAGGTACCTAATTTTAAAGGAAATAAAATTTAGTTCCTTTGTTTTTGCATAAAAACCCCTATACATTTTATAAATTATAACTTAGCCCTTGTGCTTTACACTTTATTTCCTATAATCTACTAAAGTTACATTTAACTCCCTAACCTTTACTGTTTAAGTAAAATATATGTTTTCTAAAATAATATCTACTTCTTTTATGCTTAGATTGCAAAACAATTTATAGTATCTCTACTTAATAAAACGAATTTTTATTTGTTTAATGAATTATAAAACTAATTAATTAATTAATTATCCTAAGTAGTTAGTTTTGCTAATTAGTCCCTAAACCTTCATAACTTTTAGCTCATAAATCTGATTTAGTTGATTTTTGCGCTCATGAAATCATAGAAACAAGTACTATCTTTTAGTACTATTTTTATAGTCATTAGGTATTTCTTGGTGTACTGTTTCTTATTTGTTTATGTATGTTTTTTAGTGTTTATCCATATGAGAGGACGAGTAGAAGAGAATTTTCCAAGACCTTGAGTTTGAGCAACAGCCAACAGGAGAACAAGGCAAGTGTCCTTGACCATATTGCACCTATTAAGGATATTAGTTTACTTTTCATGCATGCTTGTCTAAATGTGAATCCATTGTTAGAGTTGCCTAGATTTGAATAATCTTGTCCTTGCCACCTGGGTTTGGTTTGGTAGATTAGTATGGGTACGTCACACTTACCTTGCAGTACTTTGGGAGATTAGAATTGAATAATGATAAACTTGACTAATATTCACTTGAACCTAATCATCATTTGGGCTGGTTATCTTTTTAGCAACATGGATTATAGGTGACCCAAGCACGAGGAGGTTGATGATGGTGTGGGTATGCATAGGTACGGGTAATGTATCGTTTGGATAGTGGTAGTACCTGCTTGTGGTCGTAAGACCGATTCGTGGGGCGGCCACCTAGGAAAAAAGCACAAAGCATAGGTCTGATATGGGTAGGCGGGATCTGGTATTAGATGTCTTCCTAGTTTTGCGGGCGTTCAAGGAAGGAGGCCGAGAGGGTCACTTTCGGCCTCAGGTGATGAAGGGTATGCTTCTAGCCACGACACCAGAGGGGGCTTCTGTGGGGATGGTTAATCCTACAGCGGTGAAACCTTAGCAGGGACACTTTGCAAGCTGGGGAGCTCTTTAAAAGACCATGTGGTGATATCTTGGCCGCACACCTACGGTAGTGTGTTGGCAACAGGGAGACTTTAGTCACCGACGGGTGATGGAATCACCAACCCGTAGGTAAAGTTGTGCAACCTCTGTAGAGTGTAAAACTATTATAACAGTTGTGCGCACGGTCATGAGCGCCTAGCTCCTCACACACACGATTGGAGGGATGGTTGGGTGGATCTAGTGGGTAACAAGATTTGGGTAGTACTGTAGGTGGGTAACCTGTAGTGTTCTAATATGGGTGGGTAACTCATAGGTTTGCTGTCGGTGGGCAACCGATAGTGTTGGACAGGTGGTTAACCTATTGGGATACTTTTCACCTAGTAAATAGGATGCTTGTATAATTAGAGTCATGGGCTAAGGATGTGTAGTGCAGTAAACCCATGTTAAGCCTTTTCTTGTTTTTATCGTGCATGTCATTACTTTCTCCCCACTTGCTGAGTACTTTATGTACTCACGCATTTTAGTTTTCCTCGTATTGTTGATGCTAATATTCTACTGCTCAGAAGACAATGGTGAGATGGACTACGCTAATGAGGACTACTACGACTACGAGTGCAACTTTCGGTTGATTGCCTGTGGTGTTATGGAGCCTTCCGCTGTCTAGCCTTTCAAACTAAGTAATAATAGTATGATTTAATAACAATATTATAATGACATTGGTTGTACTGTTACTTCACTTTTGTCCTGTTTGCATGAAAACTTGATCCTAGGCACGTATACAGATGCATTTGGTTTTGGCCTTAAAACTGGGTGTGACACTATGGAACACAATTGCTGAAAGGAGAGGCTTATATTTGATGGAGAGGTGTGCAGAGTGCTAATGCTCATGTCGCATCTGGTTTTTTGACTTGGCATGTCTTTGTTAGGCAGCTTGAGAGGAGGTTCTACCCATCCACTTTCATTGAGAAGATGAAGATAGACCTGCATAGCAATAAGCAGGATAAGAAGACAGTGACTGAGTATGAGGTGTGATTTAACAACATTGTGCGCTTTGTTCCACATGTGGCTTATAATGAATTGGACAAAGCAAGTTAGTTTTGTTAGGGTCTCATGTCTTCTATCAGGCACATTTTGGGAGCTCTTCCATTTGTATATTTTCACACTACTGTGGAACAAGCTTTAGGTGTGGAGATGCAACATCAGTACACGAATGAGATGGAGCCTTTAGGTGTTGACTAGTCTTGCTGCCAGGATGATAAAAAGGGCCAGTCTGGTGGTCCTTTTCATAAGAAGGGAAAATCTTAGCATATGTTGGGTATTTTAACAACAACAGAATAAATGCGCAAGTGCACGGATATCAAGATAAATGTGGCTTTCACCCAAGAGTATTCCAAGGTATTGAATCCACAGGGAACGTGTGTGCCTAATCTTCTATTCTAGTTCGACCAAGGACACCAAGATAAATGTGGCTTTGGGTAGAGAGGATTCCTAATGGTTATAAGGTCCTAATCAAGGTAAGAGTACTACTAGGTCGCTTGCATTGGGCATCCGGTTCTCCCCAGCATCCAAAGTGCGATTTTGGCCAAGAGCCTACTACGTAGCCGAATGTGGAGGATTTCAAAGGACAGATAGGGCTATCACCAGCTTCTTCCTATAGCAAGCAATTCGTGGACTACGTGATAAACAAAGGTAACCCACGTTTATGCTTTCAATATATTCCCTTAATGTCCAGCTACAATGGTACAAGACTAAGTTTATTGGTAAGGCGGTGGGAGGCTGTTGACATTTCTTAACATCGTCACTAAGTTTCCTTAGCAAGTGCATGGAGAATACCGCTGTAGCATTTCACCCGGAAGTATTCAGGGTATCGCATTTATTTTATCCCAAAAAGGCATATGATTGATCAGAGTAATTACCATATTCTAGATATTTCCATATTGGATTAAGAGACAAAGTCCTCACATGAGTAAGGATAAAGATAAACATGGTAGTGGACACACAAATAACATATTAAAGTTACATAATTATTAGTCTAGTGGAGAAGGACAAAGAAAGAGCTAAGTTTCTATGTTGCTTTTATATAGATAGATAGTCTATATTATATACTATTATATAGATACAATGATAATGCAAGACAATCAGATCATCACACCCTGGGCAGCTGGTTTTCCACTGCATCCACAATACGATTCTGGCCAAGAGCCTATTGCATAACTGAACATGGGGGATTTCAAAGGACAGATAGGGTTGTCACCACCTACTGCCTACTCCTAGCAATCCATGGGCTACACGACAAATGATGCATTCTATTGATCTAAGTGCCATGCTTACATCTCTAGAACAATACTCCTAATCCCTTAAGCGATGGATCAGAAAAGGAGTAATCACATTTAAGTGAACATTAAGCACATGAAAAATGATCTAAGCCACACATTAGTCATGCATCATTATAACGACATAACTAGAGACTATAGTAAGGGCCACATGATCCAAACATAACTATATAGAAAGACTAAATACATTAAATAAAATAAAGTCTTATAAAAGGAGAAAGATACAAGAGCCATACCATAATTCCAAGGAAGACTTGGGAACTGAAGAACATTCTATTCTAAGCCTAACTCCACTAAAACTAGAGGGAATCACGAAATGGTAAAGGGAGTAATGCTTCTTCATGAGTGCTTTGGAGTGAGGCCTCTCCCTTCCTTTTATAGCTGCCCAAAGGCGATTCTGAGATTGGGAACTCCCGCCCTAAGGGGGCCAACCTCCTTTGGGAAGTCGGTGGGGAACCACCATTTGTAGATGGGCCCCAGTGGGCTGCCCACCTATTCGGCCAAACAGGGGGTGGGCCCACTGGGGTCCTGCCACCTTGGGAGCCCTGCAAGGTTCGTCCCAGTGTCCAGTGATATGGTAAGGTCGGTTGTTGAGGAAATTTGCTTCTGTATCTGGACCATTCAATCCGTGTACTTGGCTGTGATTGACCGAAAGTTCATTTCCACGGATCTTGAGGAACTTCTTTACTCCGTTTATGTATTTTGCCTGCATGTCAGTGTTTCTCGATGTAATAGTGGACATTTATTAATTCTAACTGAAATGCATGGTGGGAATATACAATCCTTCTTTTTTTGAGTAATGTAGATGGCTAAAAATGGTAGTTAACGACCATCAACGAACTCCTCCAAGCTGAACCTTTGCTCATCCCGTTGCAAAGATTGAACTTTAGGTTGTTGATCAGGAGTTGCTACAATGTTTTATATTCCCCCATAGTACCAAGTGCACATCAAAATATTCTACCTTTTATTGAATAACACGGCATTTGGTAACTCACCCTTTTTACCTTAGTCCCTGTGGAGCTTTTGGCTTCTCTTCATCTTGGGTGGTTGAAAGACACAATGGTCTTTTGTCAGACACCATTCTCGCATCCCTGTGTTCCACTTTTCATCCGGAGTTTTTCAAAAGATTTTAGCAAATAAAACTAAGTTCCTCCAATGATTCACTCGATCGCTCAATGTGTATAAATCCTTACCAAGGCATTGAAGTTGCCTCTTTTTGTTCCTACCTCTAAATTAGGCTTATGTGGAGCTCTGTGTAGGAATAAATGAGACATTATTATAACACATATATTGCTAAACCAAAAGACTGATCCTACGGAGAAACAAGTCATACAATATGATCAGGATGTGCATGTGTGTGGAATTTGATGGAATGATGATGGAATGGTGGATATTCCTTTTTGAGTAGACTCTCTTCCTCTTTAATTAGTACTTGGGCATGGCTATTTCTTTTTCTTCTTCTCCTTTTCTCTCTCTTTTTTTCATTATGCTCAAGACTGAGAGCAAACATTTATTCTATTTTTGATAGCCATGCCTTTCATGCAACTAATTGAGAGAGAGTCATAACATGATACTCATGGAGTATTTATTTTGCTAACTTCTGAAATAGAAGTTAAGTATATGGTGCTGGATGCAATGGAATGATATTGCTATCTCCTGGTGTAGGAGCATTAGCAAATGATGGAGGATGTGTACATGAATCTTGATCATAAAAGCATGAAATGGATCTCACAAAGGTTGCAAGCATTTTGATAAAGCTCAATGTGAAAACAAGCAACATATGTGGAAGGTTTTGCAATGAAGTGTAACCTATGGCCATGGTGGGAATTTTCATCATTGAGGAACTTTTCAATTTTATCATTTTGAGAAAACAAAATCTCTGGATGTTAAGCTTCACTTTGGGACAAAGATCACATCACCCTATTCTAACCATATCATGCTTCACAACAACCTAGACTTAGATCGTGCACTTTGCAACCCACAAGTATTCAAGTTCATGGCAAGCATGTTTAGCCAACAAACTCAAAAATTGGGAGAGTATTAAGTTGTATATGAGGATTATAAAAAGATATAGAATAGAGCAACTATTCATCATCTCAACATGAAGGCACGAACATCCCTAGCATGCATGACAACCTATTATTTTTGTTCTTTTTAGTTTTGCAAATTTTTATTTTGTTTTATGAGGGTAAGTCCGACAAAGAAAAAAGAAAGAAAGGAAAGATACAAGTCACCTTGGTTGGGGTGCTCCCCCAATCTTGCTCATGGCTGTTGGTTATGATCAAATCCTCTCCAATGGTAGTACGTCGTCGTGTAGTCGTGGTGCTCTCGTAGCTGTTCCTGGAGGTGACGAAACTGGTCGTCAGTGTGTTGCTGCCACTCTATGGTGGTCTGGACATGAGTAGCAAGGGTATTTTCCATTTCCCCAATTCTAACATCCAGATTGTCCATCCTCCTTGTAAGATCCCTCAATTCTGAACCATATTCATGATGACTAAAGCCCGAAAATGAGTGACGTCTGTCGTGATGTGGAGGCGTCCCGATCGGCACAGGGCCATGTCCCCATTGTGTACTACTAGCTTGCTGCCAAAACGAACCTCCGGTCTCATACCGCTGTGGCGTGAACATCCAAACAAGGTCGCCGGAATGTTCTGAGCCTGTAGTGTTATCATGGACTGATGGTGTAGTCCTGGCTGCGCTAGTGGTGGCATGCCTCGTGCTTTGTCGTGTGTGTCGATCAGTGAACCTACCAGACATTCCTTCACTCTGCAGCTGTATAGTTAGTTCCCAACAGATATACAAATGATATCCTAGGTTAGGCAGTGAGATTTCGTTTGTATAGCTGGAGTAATAAAAGATAATAGAACCATCGGGACCCTTCTTTAAGGTGTGACCCTGCTCAAGAAATTTATACTCTATCATGGGACGGGGCTCAGAAAGGTAATCAAATCTAGTGTTGGATAAAGCCTTGACCCCTGTAGCAATATGGGTCACTAAAGAAGTACATTCAATGGCTCCCGATCCTTTAATATAATCTAACCATTGACCAATCATAGCTTCAACAGGAGTGTTGACATTTCTTAACGTTGTCACTAAGTTTCCTTGGCAACGAAGCCAGGAATGTTTATTGGTAATCTATAATGAATGCAAAGTGTCTATAGATTATCATCATAGATTATAGATTCAATACAGACTCGAAGTCGGTTTTGGATTGGGCTTCCACCTTGGCTTGGACGTCCTTGCTGGCCCATCACGCCTCCAATCACCTCCTCAGCTATATCATCATCATCTCCATGGTTCCTAACAATAATTAAATCATTAGCTAGCAATCTATTCTCAAAATCACATAAACAAAACATTAGAAATGAAGTCACCTGTAAATTCAGGTGATGCACATGAACTTTCATCTTAGTTGGAGGAGTGTTGCGTGTATCCATAGGTGTGATGTTCTCATCAACCACGAAAATAGCTTCGAAAATAAGAAAAACAGAATTTTGGGATTCAAGTGAAGAGGGAAATCTTGAGCACGAAAATACTTCTCATATCATAGAAAGGTGCTTACAAGATCCATAGGTACAAGGCTAGGAAGCCACCCTCTTCCTCCCACTCTTTGGAAGAGCAAGAGATGTCTCTCACACACCCTTTCCTCTCCTCTAAAACATGAAGTCCTCTCCTAGCACTATGAATAGAGTCCTAACACAAGGCTAATGGGAAGAGAGGCACCTCTCCCACTAGCCACACCTCCCCTTATATAGGCCTAGGGTCTATTTTCCACATGACCACTCTACCCTTGACCTACATAACACACCCACCTACCACCGGGGGTATAACCGTCCACCTTTTTCCTTATTGCCCGAATGCCATCGAACGCTTCATGTCTTTGCTTCATCTCGAAGCAAGGTCCATGATAGTGCCACGTGCACCACCAACCACCGCCACTGGTTTTGAGGCCCAAACCGGGAAACTGCCTTGCACGCTTCTCAAAGCATGACTTCTCGATATCGATGCGTGTCACCTTGTCCCGCGATCCTGATCACCGGCAAGTCTCTCCCAGTCACTGTCTATCGGGCCCCCTTGTCACTTGCACCGGCATCCCGTTTGCCTTGACTTGGTCAACACGCCGTCTTCATCACCACCACGGTTTTGAGGCTCAACCGCGAAACCGTCCGTGCTTCTTGTCTCTCCACGTGTACGGTGTGGATCACCCTTGACTTCACCCGGCATCTCGATCATCTGGCCCCAAGTCCCCTACTTGTGCCCGATCCTCTCGCCGTTGACCGCCAAGTCGACTCCAGTGACCTACACATCATGAGACAAGAAAACACATTTCCCATCTCCTACAACATCACCAATATCTCCACCAACTCTGGTTAGTCATAACCATGATATGCAAACCCATGCAATCCCTGGATTCCCGCATTTTAACTTAAACATCAAATCCGCTCAAGTCAATTACTCATCACAAATATAGCAAACCATGGCACATGTCCACATGGTTTCTCAAAAGGCATGATGCGAGCCCGAGTAAGCCTCAGTCTGCCTTTAGCTAGCCCTTGTTATCCTATCTTGATGTTGTACTCAATATTTTGATCTTTATGCAGGTGCTAGATACTTATGTATCTCATCCCCCGCTCCCTCAGACCGATACTGAGGGACCTGATTATGTCAAGAAGACACCGTTGACCGGTGCTGGGGGTTCAAGTTCCTCCGCAGGCGCTCCGCCAGTCAGCGTCACTCCTATTGTTACTCTGGCCTCCCCTGACAAGCTCCAGAAGCAGACTATCGCGCGTCGTCGCAAATATGTGGGGGACCAGGACGACGATGAAGAAATAACTGCCACAGATGCTGGTCAACCTGCTCCTGCAACCTCCAACCGACCTTCAGACCGACCGGAGCCCCCGAGCCCAACTCATAGGTCAACGAAAGAGGTGGTGCAGACTGGCAAGACTGATTAGCCCTCTCAAAAGAGGAAGGAGACTGATTTTCAGTTGACTTCTTCAAAAAAGAGGCTATGCTGGATCAAGCTCAAGAAGGCTCCCAGGTTTAGTCTTTAAACCCTATACTCCTTGTCTCTTATTGTTGATTTCAACATTTCCTAATCTCTTTCTTCTATTTTTTTTTCTTGGCAGTCGGACAAGTGATTCTCAGAGTGCTCAGGGATCTGAGGATACTCGATCTGAGCTTCCACCTCGTCCGACTGGCGTGTACCATTCAGTTGGCAAGTCTTCAAACACGCCGATCGAAGTGGATAAGCCGTTTGAAAAGACGGTTCCTGCCTCCACTCCCGAGCCTCTGTCTCAGACTACTCCAACTAATATTTCTTTGCCTCTTGACAAAGGTAAAAGAACTCTTCCGGTAGATATGCTTGGTCGGCCTAAGGTGGAGGATGTGGAGATTTTGCACCAACAATGGGAGTCCAGCAAGGTAACTCAACATTATGCTTTACCTTGTTTTGCTCTCATCTTTTAGCTCATTTATCTTCTCCATATCAAAAAGTGTATGCTCTTGTGGAGCGAAAGCAGGCTAGAGTGGAATATCTTGAAGCCGAAACTTTCGGTATGTCCTTGGTCGCCTAATCTTCTTGTCTTTATGTTTTAGACTAACTTCTTATTTGTCTTGCTAGTCATCGGTCAGCAGCTCTCCAAGGCCCTAGAGGAAAACAAGAAGCTGTTGGCCGGTCGACAAGAGATAAACATGGTCTTAGACCAAGTTCGTGCAGATCTGGCTGGTAAGTTTTCCTACCATCGATATTCAAGCAATCTGCTAACCACTCTAACGCTAAAAGTTTTACTTTTAGCTCACGATCAAAAAATCACCGATCTGGAGAAGTTGACTTCCATCCAGCAGAGGTTCGTTGACGCCTTGAAGGTTGAGAAGGAAAGCCTCTCCAAATTGGTTGAAGACCAGAAGACCGAGATCACTCGGCTGGAGGAGGAGCTGAAGGTGACTGAAGCGAAGATAGAGGAGGCTAAGACTGTCTCCAAATCTTTCAAATGTAAACTTGCCAGTAAGCCTTCGACTTCTTCCTTCTGCTTGATTCTTCTGTTGATCATACTGACCAATAATTATTATTTGCAGCTCTATCTTACGCCGCTCGGCAAGCAATGAACTATGTTCATGCTAACCGAGTAGAGCAGACCGGTCACTCTTTGGACTACTTGTTAGAGCATGCATCAGAAGCCATTGCTCATAACACTCGGCGAGTGGCAACCGAAGCCGGGAGTCAAGTGCTGGCGATTTGCCAATCCTGGTCTCCTGCTCTGCCATTGGACAAGATCAAAGAGGGCTTTAACCCTGACCTGACCGACTTCCCAGGCCTTGGTCAAAAATATAGAAATCAATCCGACCGTGCTGACTCCTCCAACAACTCCAGAGGTTGAACTTCGGGCTGACTCTTCCTCTCCTTCAAAGGAGATATAATCCTGTAATAGTGTAAAACATTAGTAGTGTTTTTGTAATGATACTTGTGTATAAACTAATCTTATGCTTTTATAGCTTTAGAAGTTTGTCAAAGATATCATTGACATGTTTCTATCAAGAGAAACAAAGATTGCATCAGTCTGCCATAACATATTAGGTTGTAACCCGTAACCGCGTAACAAACAGAATCAACTAATCGACACATGACCTCTCACTCTTTTGGCTCTGGGTTTAGTGTAGTGGTAGTCTGATGTGCAGCACAAAGTATTTAACCATCATGTATAAGCGTAAGACCAAAATAATAAAGACCAAAACTCAAGATCTCAAGATCTCATGATAATAAGTTGGTCAAAAAATAGGCCAAAACCAAAATATGGTTAGACCAAGATGGGACATTATTGCTAGCCCCCTGGCTCGATTGTTTAATAGAATCAATTAAGGAATTGAGAGAAATATAGAATGAAAATCATCAGAAAATCTTTCATTAAAAAAGACCAAAGTTTCATTCATAAATAATGTATAAATACATAAAATAATAGCTAAGTATAGAAATGGCGTAGCTAATTTATGTTCCAGGAGTTTGGAATATCATTGCCGTCTTCATACATCAGTCGGTAAGCCCCCGGGCGAGTGACTTCCTTCACTACGTACGGTCCTTCCCACTTCGGAGAGAGCTTATGCTGATTCTTTGTCGATTGCACTCGGCGAAGCACCTGGTCTCCAACTTGAAAGTGGCGACTGCGGACGTTCTTATCATAATGACGACGCAAGCCTTGTTGGTAGAGTGCCGACCGAAATAGAGCGTGATCACGCAACTCCTCTGCCGCAATCAAATCAATCTCTCGGTTCTCCTCAGAAAGGTTTTCATCGTACGCTTGAACTCGTGCCGAGACAAGACTGACCTCAGTCGGCAACATAGCTTCTGAGCCATAGACCAATGAAAAAGGTGATTGTCCAGTAGCCCGACTGGTGTTTGTCCGAAGCCCCCAAAGGACTGAAGGCAACTTTTTGTCCCACCGGCCAGCATAAGGTTTGAGTCTGTCAAATATCCGCGGCTTTAATCCTTGAAGAATCATCCCATTGGCCCGTTCGACCTGCCCATTGCTTTTTGAATGAGCCACTGATGCAAAGTGGATCTTTATTCCCATCTCATCGGCAAAGTCCCAGAACTCCACTGAAGTGAATGGAGTGCCATTATCGGTAATGATATCATGAGGAACTCCAAACCGAGTGAACATATCTTTGATAAACTCGATCGCCTTCTTGGATGTAATCTTGCCAACCGGCTTCGCTTCAATCCACTTGGTGAATTTGTCGATAGCAACAAACAAATGAGTGAACCTGCCTGGCACTTTCTTGAAAGGACCGACAATATCAAGCCCCCAAACAGCAAAAGGCCAAGTCAATGGTATCATGTAAAGTTGCTATGAAGGCACATGTGTTTGTTGAGTGAAGAATTGACAACCCTCACACTTCCGAACAACTTGGTGTGCATCTTCGACAGCCGTGGGCCAATAAAACCCTTGCCGGAAAGCTTTACCGACCAAAGTCCTGGAAGCTGCATGATTGCCGCATATTCCCGAATGAATCTCTTCTACCAACTTCTGGCCTTCAAGAATTGAGATGCATCGCATCAAAATGTTGGAACCACCCCTTTTGTAAAGTTGGTCCCCCACCAACAAGTATCCTCGAGATCGGATCTCCAATCTTTGCTGCTCATCAAGATCCGAGGGCAGCGTTCCCTTATCCAAATACTAAATGAGTGGGTCGTGCTAGTCGGTCTTGGAGACGTCATCGTCAACAAGATCAACAACAATACTCATCAATACGTCCGACCGGGGAGAAATTGTTGGTGAATCCAGAACATGTAGGAAAACACCCAGTGGTACTGCAGACCGAGATGATCCTATCTTGGCTAACTCATCAGCCGCCTGGTTATTATCTCGGAGAACATGTGTGAACTCCAATCCATCAAACTTGTCTTCGAGTTTTTGCACTTCTTGGCAATAAGCACTCATGTTGTCATCTACACAATTCCAAACCTTGGTGACCTGATTAATGACCAAGGCCGAATCTCCAAATATGTCGATGCGCTTAATGCCGAGTGACACAGCAATGCGCAGACCGTGTAGGAGAGCTTCATATTCCATAGCATTATTAGACGTGTGAAACATGATTTGAAGGACGTATCGAAGCCTTTCTCCAGTAGGCGAGATAAATACAACTCCCGCACCTGCCCCTTGTAATTGAAGGGAACCATTAAAGTACATTTTCCAGTACTCGATATCTTGGGCAGCAGGAGGATTTTGAATCTCTGTCCACTCGGCAATGAATTCAGCTAACGCTTGTCCCTTTATAGCCGACCGAGGCGTGAACGTAATAGTATGCTGACCAAGTTCGACTGCCCACTTGGCTATTTTTCCTTCAGCTTCTCGGTTATGTAACACTGTCCCGAGTGCAAGATGTTTGAACTTCAATTGGGTGAGCTTGGAAATAGTGCTTCAACTTCCTCGAGGTGATCGATAATGCATATAACAACTTCAAGATCTGTTGGTACCTTGTCTTAGAGGCGCTGAGAACCTCGCTCAGAAAGTAGACCGGATGCTGTACGTTTTGCACATGTCCCTCTTCTTCTCGGTCGACTGTCAAAACAGTACTCACAACCTGGGTTGTGGCCGAGATGTAAAGCTGAAGTTTTTCTCCTAGCTCCGGAGACACCAACACTGGAATACTGTTGAGATGATTCTTTAATTCATCTAGTGCCAACTGCGCCTCCTCAGTCCAAACAAAGTCGTCCTGCTTTTTAAGCAATCGGAAGAGTGGTAACCCCCAATCGGGAAATAAAGCGACTCAAGGATGCCATGCATCTAGTCAGCTTCTAAATGTCCCTTTGAGAATTAGGCGGCTTCATATCAAGGATTGCCTTGATTTTATCTGGGTTAGCCTCTATACCTCATTTCAAAACGATGTAACCGAGTAACTTCCCCGATGAAACCCCAAAAACACACTTTTTAGGATTCGGCTTCATTGAATAATGTCTCAGATTGTCAAAGGTTTCTACCAGGTCAGAGAGAAGTTCTTCGACTTTCCGAGTCTTGACAACGATGTCGTCAACACACGCTTCAGCGTTCCGACCGATCTGAGTGGTAAGACAACGTTGAATACCTCATCGGTAAGTCGCGCCAGCATTTTTTAGACCAAACGGCATAGTGATATAGCAATAGGCGCCGGAGGGTGTTATAAAGGAAGTCTTGATCTGATCTTTGACTCTTAGTGGGATCTGTGATAGCCCGAATAGGCATCCAGAAAGCTTAAAAGCTCACACTCGACTGTCGAATCTACAATCTGATCAATACGAGGAAGAGCGAAGGGGTCTTTTGGGCAGACCTTATTGAGATCGGTATAATCAACACACATCTTCCACTCTTTATTCTTTTTAGGTACAAGGACTGGATTTGCTAACCAGTCGGGATGATACACCTCCTTTATAAACTTAGCTTCTGACAATCTAACTATCTCCTTCTTCATAGCGTCCTTGCGATCTTACGCAAATCTTCTATGCCTTTGGCGAACGGGGGTAGCCCCTAGAGGTACCCTTAACACGTGCTCAATCTTTTCCCTAGGAACTCCCGGCATGTCAGATGGTTTCCATGCAAAGATATCCCTATTTTCCTGGAGGAAAAGAGTGAGCGCGAGTTCCTATTTTTCATCAAGGTTGACCCCAGAATAAGTCACCTTATCGGGGTCAGGATCGAGCGAAATCTCCTTGGTTTGGATGTCATCGATCTGGATCTTGTCCTTGGTAGGTTTCTTTGTCAGAACCTCCATTCCAGTCTGCTCCTCTATACCGATCGCCTTCTGGATCTCCTTTTGGTCTGACAGCATCAACTGTTTGGTAGCCATCTCACAACACTACACATCGGAATCAAAAGAATTCCAAAGATCAGAGTGAAGGGAGATTATTCTGTTCGGGCCTGGCATCTTGAGGGTGAGATACAGATAGTGCGGAACAGCCATAAACTTGGCCATCGCCGGTCGACCGATGATAGCATGGTATGCTGACTCGAAGTTTGCCACCTGGAAGAGGATACGCTCTGTCCTAAAATTGTTACGGGTGCCAAAGGTGACTGGCAGAGTGATTTGTCCAATTGCGACTGAAGTCTTGCCAGATACAATCCCATGGAAGGGTGAAGAACTCGGTTGGAGGTCATTGATTGATAGATCGAGCTCTTTAAGGGTCCTGGTGAAGATTAAGTCCAAACTGCTTCCTCCATCGATGAGTACTCTGTTGAACTTCACCTCCTTCATAGTCACAGCAAGCACCAACGCGTAGCGACCAGGTTTTGGTAGATGTTTTGGATGGTCCGACCGATCAAAAGGTGATTGGCTTCTCAGACCACCTCATGTACTGAGGCGTAGCTGGCTCCACCGAGTTAATCTCTCAAAGCTCTAACTTTTGCTTGCGCTTGGATGTATAGGCATCCGGACCTCCGAAGATGAAGTTTACTTCTTTGCGGGGCTCCTGGAACTCTCCTGAATCATCCTTGTCATCATCATCCTTAGGCTTGTCTTTGTTGCTAGTGTTGCGCCTCGGGGGATCTTTGGCCACCTTGAGCGCAGCTGTTGCAAAACCCTTCAGATAATAGCAATCCTTTGCTTTGTGGTTTCCCTTGGGGTGCCAAGGGCAAATACCACTCAGCAACTCATCAGTAGACGGCTGGTTCATCCGAGGATTCTTACAAAACCGATCCACTGTGTTGACAGCATTGTCAGGTTTTCTCTTCTTGTCCTTCTTGGAGGACTCAAGCTTGTCCGACTGCTTCTCCTTACCCTTTCCTCGGATATCATCAAGTGCAGACTCTCCTGATGCATACTAGTGTCCGTAATCATTGTTGCATTAGGTCATAGGAGTTGATTGGAACCCACTTGCAAGATACCCAAATGACCTACGCCACTTTCATTAGAACTTTGGTAGTATCGGTACTGTGTCGCTATGCTTAGTAATTGCTAGGCCCGGTAGATATCATTACTAAGAAATGAACTTGACCACTAGAACAGGGACCTAAAAAGAAGTTATTTTACTGTTATGACCGGACAGGGAAGACGTATGTGTAGGTTTGTAGCAATACATGGGTGTTGACTGCAGTAGCCCTGCCTTGTCAAACCTAGGACCCGTCCGTGGTCAGCCCCTTCGTCAAGTATTGAATAGTACCGAATACATGCTAGTCTATGGGCACTAGTAAACTGATGTAGCACTGGCGCGACAATGAGGACGGTACCTAGTACAGTGGTCGTTGACCCTTCTGCTGCTGGAGTGGACGGTTCATACCACGAAGTACTGTTGGCAGAACGGCATGCCCACTCGCTGAGACTGGACTCGGACCAAGTTGTTTTTCGTCCTTGCGAAAAGTTGCCATATACAACCTTAACCGGTGCGTATGTGTTGTGTATCTTGGGCTATCTTAGCTGGTGTAAATCAATTGCAATTGCTGTCCCTCGCAGTAATGAGTACCACTTGGTCATTGCTTCGTCACGTAGTTGAACCTGGTAATGGAAATTAATTATGATGTTTATCATTGATGTTGCAATTATTGCTCTTATGATGCACTTACTTTATGTATTGCTCTATTATCTTGTTATTGGAACTAAAGTTACATTTCTGCTCTACCTAGTTAATTTTGAGAAATAAATCTTGATAGAACTAATAGGATGCTTAGTGCGAGTCTTTCCAAACGAGCCACCTATTAGAGCCATTGCATGTCTAGACGTCCGATGGGTAAGACTTGCTGAGTAATTAGTACTCAGGCTTTGTGCCACTGTTATTTTCAGGTAATGAAGAAGTAGAATTGCCTGTAGATGTGCTGCCCTAGGACATGCAAGTCCCTGAGGGTTGGACTGCCCACTGGGAGTCCGACTTCCCGCCATAGTGATGATATGTGATGCTAGAGTGATGGTTCTTCGGGCATGAACCATTACTATGCTGTACCGTCGAGCTCGTAGCTTTATCGTAATTGCTTCCACTATGTTTCAAAACATTATGAACTTGTAATATTCCACTGTACTCTGATGACCAATTGATGTAATATTAAATTTAAATTTGAACCAATATTGTATTATCAAGTGTATGCGTTATCAGCACCGTCGGAACCTCGATCCTCTGGGAAGGGGCGCTACAGCTGGTATCAGAGCCGTGGTCCATGATAATACAATAAATAAATCGTATTTTTGAAAACCACGACATTGCAAGTAAGGATATGTTAGTATTGCCCCTATAGATAGTAGGGTGGTGACAAAGCTAACCTAGATTATGATTGTTTACATTATTGCATCTACGGCTTCTTCAAATGAAGGTACGTGCATGCTTAACCGACACGCGTGATATCGGTGTCTATGCTCGCAGGCGGATACGAGACACTGTTGGCTCGTGACTTATCACGGGGCGATCATTTTTCCATGGATCGTTACTAGTAGAATTGTGCTTCTTTTTCATAGTTTTTTTTGAATTTGATGTATTGTTTCTGCAATGAATCTTCTACAGGTATGCTAACGCCGTTAGTATAACCTTTAGAATGACTTACATGTTGAGTGCGGGTCGTCACCAAATATCCGTGCCACTACATTTCGGCAAGTTAGGTGTTGTGTTGTGAGGAACGATAGGTTAATAAAATGAAGGTTTTGCATCATACATCCCATTATAACTAAACTAAAATTTGGTTCTCTCCTTGCTCACCAACCTCTGAATAAAAATTTTCTAAACCTAATAAGTATAAAATTCTAAATAACAAGGTTAACAAGAATCTGTCCTATTTTTAGGTTCCAACTTCAAGAATTCATAACTAAAGATATACTTCGGATTTTTAGGTGTTTAAATACAATATGGAAAGCCCTAGAAGTCTGTTTTCATCTCCAATAGGTTTCACCATCTTTCCAGTTCTCCCCTATCCAGTAGAGCCAAAACATTAAGCCTATATTTGTTTTGAGACCCATTGCCGTATTATTGACCCTTGAGGCTGGAAAATGTGAACAAAAACCTTGTTTCTGTATTTCATAGCACTATATATGAAATGCATTGTTACTCATGGAACATTATACTCACCATTGGGTTTATGTTCCAGACGGGTGACCACGGTTTTGAGGAGCTTTCGCACGACGGGCGGTGCTACACCACCGGACTCCACCACTGTGGCTTTCCTACACTGTTGTGGGACCTCTTATGCTTGTTGGGCTACAATGAGCCGCCCGCCTATAAGGGCCGCGAGATCTGTCGTCACGGCATGACTCTTGCTGAGGTGCACATCAGCGTGCCCACACACCCGCGCAACCTTGACATGGCGGGTATGGAGAGCACGACGACTTGTGGGAGCCTCCGTGAGGGCTTGGAGAGAGTCGCCCACAGGGCTCTCACCCACTTCTGCGGACGCCAGATAGCAGCGCTCTCCGAGACTCCGTTTGAGATGATTCCCATCTGGCACCAGGCCAACCCGGTCTGGCAGAGGCGTGTGAGGCGCATTGGCCGCGACGACTACCCGACGTACCACGCAGGGTACCACCGTGTGTCCTACTACTCCGAGTACCTCCTCAACTTGGATGAGAAGGCTAGCAGCCACAACACTGTCATACTGGCTAAGGCAGAGCAGGTCTGGGTTCAGAGGAATGACCTACAGACACCGGTCGACACATAGCAGAGAGAGATTCAGCGGCTGACCGCTGCTCTTGAGGCGAGTGAGACTCGCATTACTGAGGTGACTGGACAGCGCGAGACCCTCGCACAGGAGGTTGACAGACGTGGCGTGATTATGCAGCAGCGCGCCAACCACAACGAGCACCTGCAGCATCAGTTGACGGCTGCACAGCATGAGATGGAGCTTATGGGAGAGGATTTGGAGACCCTAGCCTAGGAGAACCAGGGCCTGCAGCAGCAGCTTGAGGCAGCCCTTGCACCACCGGCAGTACCAAAGGAGGAGGACCCGCAGGAGGATATGGACGAGGAGTCTGACGTAGACTACGAGGCACCCGCCTGAGGCAGGACCTAGGGGGATGAGGGTAGGATAGCCTAGTCTCAATAGTCAAGATTAGTGGGTAGATAACTTTTGTCGAACCACGCGAGGTTGTTGTATTTTGTGTTTTGATGCGTGAGATGTTTTTGTAACTCGAGGGCTACATATTCCGAGTCATGTATGGAAACTATGATGATTTGCGCTGTGCATTGGATGTACCATTAGTAGCTATTGTTGTTACAACAAAGTTAATCATACTCATTGACTCAATCAAAGTACTTTCTTTGTAGATGGCTGAAAACAATGAACAACCACCACAAGGTTGGGAAATTACCGATGGCCTGGAGTTCACAGGGATGGTTCACCTGTTTTGGAGAGTTCTCCAGAGATTCGGATATTCCATTCCTCCCACCTATATTGGCAAGGAATTCCAGGAGCATGGAGTCTCCTCATGTATCATCTATGTGGCGGTTACCGCCAATTACTCCGTCATCCCCGCATGGGAATCTTGGACCCTTAGTGTCATCGGGACCGATCTGCCTTCCACCTGGAATGTAGCTGCATTCAAGGCACTTACTCGGTTCTGTGAAGACCACAAGCATGATGTGGCTGGAACACCCATTGCCTTGCTACCCATTAATGATGTGACGGATTTCCAATGGATGAGGCATGTGGATTTCATCTTTGATCCAAACCACCGCCATCATGATCCTATGCTGCCCGTAAAAGAGTATTATGGTCTGTCCACGTTCGCTTTATGCACAAACTTGTGCCGGCGATTGGATGTGTTCCATTCTGCACTACGACTTTCTGAGGTCGAAAAACAAGCTAAAGATGAAGAAATTGCAGAACTGAACTAGCTAATCCAAGCCAAGAATGAAGAGATGGAAGCGATTCTAGAAGAACGTGACCAAGCCTTGCAGGATGCAGCGGATTTTGAGCATGACATGATTGAGGCCCAAGATGACCTGAACGCATTCAAGGCTGCCCATCTTCCTATTGAAGGGAATTGGGATGAGATCTTCATAGAGTATGGAGAACAAGACGATGTGGAGATGGCACCTGCCGGTGTTGATGACGATGAAATGATGGACCTGGAGGAACTAGGAGAACCTATGGAACAGGAAGAACTGGAAGAGCCGGAAGACTTAGGCCAGGAGTAGATGATTTGCTACCCCTGTGTACGGTCGTGTAGCATATGTATCCCTAGTTCGATGTAAAAGTGCGAGTCTTGCATGTTGTGTCCGCAATACCGTAACTAGGCGACGGCATATATATGCAAGGAACCGTGTGACGATGTCCTTTAACAGCCGTGTAGACTGGATTGAATCAATGAAGATGGATGTCATTCTGAGATTTTACCGTATCACTAGCAAATTTACGTTTTGTGCATGTGATTTTATGGAATGTTATGAGAACCAACTAATGTGCAAACGTATAAATTGCAGCATGGTGCGTACTCGGAACCAGGAAGATCCGGAGAGCTCTCAGCAAGGAGCGAATGTTGAGCCTTCCTTGGCTGAAGTCCTGGCCGCTGCACTCGATAGGCAGCAGAATGACTCCGAGCTGCTCTGTCGGTTGGTCGACATCACGACTCACCTAGCTGGATGTGGAGATAACCACAACAACTGCAACAACCAGCCCCGTCAGAGCACTTACTCAGAATTCCTGGGTACCCATCCACCCACCTTCGAGCGTGCCAGGGAACCGCTGGACGCCGACCACTGGTTGCGCCAGACCGAGTCTAAGTTCGGTCTGCTGGAGTGCACCGAGCACCAGAAGGTGCTATTCGCCGTGCAACAACTCCATGGCTCTGCTAGTACCTGGTGGGCCAGCTATGAAGCTTCTCTGCCCGCTGGACGCCGCGTGGAATGGAATGACTTCAAGGCTGCTTTTCGTGCTCATTTCATCCCCGCTAGTCTCATGCAGAGAAAGTTCTAGGAATTTATGGATCTAAAACAAGGAGGGAGGAATGTCCTCCAATATTCTGAAGCTTTCAGTCATCTTGCTCAGTACGCCACTGAGTATGTTAATACTAAGGAAAAGAAGAGATACACATTCTTGCGTGGGATGAGTGCCACACTCAAGGAACGTCTGATTTGGCAGACGACTGGCACATACAATGATCTTGTCAATGCTGCTATTGTCTAGGAAGGCGCTATGCGCCAAGTTGAAGAAGAAGACCGCAAGAGAAAGGCCCCTGCTACTGCCTCTGCTGCCCCGCAGGCGAAGCATCGCCTGATATATATTTCACCCACTGGACAATGTTTCCAGGCTGCACCGCAGCAACAATTTCAGTGATGATTTGGCCCGAACTACTCAAGATCACCACAACAGCAGAACTTCCCACCTCGTGCACCTTATCAACAACAAAACACTCAGCACCGTGCACCGTATCAGCAACAAGGGAGCCCGAGTGCTCGTGCCCCACTGCCTGCTGATCGTGGAGGCAACTACCCATGCTACAATTGTGGTCGTACCGGCCACTTTGCAAAGAGCTGCACTGCACCAAGGCGCAACAACAACAACAACAACAACAACCAGTGACAGAACCAGAGCAAGAATGTGAATGCACCATCACGTGGTGCCCAAGTGAACTACACCAATACGGAAGATATCCCTCAGGGCGAACCCGTGCTGACCGGTACGCTCTCGCTCTATCGCCAGCCTGTCCTTACGCTTTTTGATTCTGGTGCTACGCATAATTTCATTAGCCAAGCGTGTGTGCAAAAACTTAATCTTCAACCCCAGACTATAGAAAGATGCTACACAATTCGTTCCCCCGCTGGGCAAATTAGTGTCAATCAAATAGTATGCAAAGCCCCTTTGGAAATAAACAAGAAAATCTACCCCATGGACTTTATCATGCTTAGGCACCAGGGAATTGACTTGATCTTGAGCATGTTCTGGATAAAAACCCATAGAGCCATGCTAGACATCGAGCCCCGTATCATTCACCTCAACTCCCCTTTGCATGGAGAGGACACACTTTCTCTAAACATAAATTCATCGAAAGCCCTAATGGCCCATCACTTGGAAGGGCAGTCGCTCGAGAACATCCCCGTTGTTTGTGAGTATCCGGACGTATTCCCCGAAGATATCTCTGGCCTACCACCTGACCGTGAAGTGGAATTTAAGATAGAGCTACAGCCAGGAACTTCTCCGATATCTCATCGACCCTACAAGATGGCCCCGAATGAGTTGGCCGAATTGAAAAAGTAGTTGAATGAGTTATTGGAAAAGGGATTCATTCGCCCAAGCACTTCACCTTGGGGCTACCCTGCTATTTTTGTGAAGAAGAAGGACAAATCTCTGCATCTCGTTGTTGACTATCGACCTCTTAACGAAGTTACCATCAAGAATAAATACCCGCCATGGATCGATATCCTTTTTGATCAATTGGTTGGTGCTAAGGTATTTTCAAAAATTAACCTCCGTTCGGGTTATCATCAAATCAAAATCAGAGCATAAGATATTCCGAAAACCACCTTATCTACTAGATACGGATTATTCAAGTATCTCGTAATGTCATTCGGATTAACAAACGCCCTAGCTCATTTCATGTATCTCATGAATTCGGTATTCATGCCAGAGTTGGACAAATTTGTGGTAGTATTCATTGACGACATCCTCGTCTATTCTAAGTCCAGGGAAGAGCATGCTGAACATCTTCGCATTGTTCTTCAACGTCTACGAGGTCACCAGTTGTACGAAAAATTCAGCAAGTGTGAATTTTGGTTGGACCGTGTGCAATTCCTTGGTCACATAGTCTCTGCAGAAGGAATCTCGGTAGACCCTAGCAAAGTTCTAGACGTGCTAGATTGGAAGCCACCAAAAATAGTTCACCAAGTGCACAGTTTCCTCGGGCTAGCCGGATATTATTGTAGGTTCATACCAAATTTTTCTCAGCTGACCAAACCCATAACGGAGCTGCTGAAAAAGGAGAAAAAGTTTAATTGGAACAGCAATTGTGAAGAAGCATTTCAAACGTTGAAGAAATTATTGACAATTGCCCCGGTACTGGCTCAACCCGACATCACCAAGCCATTGGACGTATATTGTGATGCGTCTGGGACAGGACTTGGGTGTGTACTCATGCAAGAAGGTCGTGTCATAGCCTATGCATCTCGACAGTTAAGGAAGCATGAAGAGCACTATCCAACTCATAATTTGGAGCTAGCTGCAGTTGTACTTGCACAAAAAATATGGAGGCATTATTTGCTCGGCAACTTAGTGCACATCTACATAAACCATAAGATCTTGAAATATATATTCACCCAGATTGATCTAAACATGAGACAACGTCGGTGGCTAGAACTGATTAAGGATTATAACCTGGAGATTCATTATCATCCAGGCAAGGCTAATGTAGTCGCCGATGCGTTAAGTAGAAAGGTCCACTGCAACAACTTAGAACTAGAAGTTCAGGACCGAATTGACCATGAAACTAATTCGGAACCCAACCTTCACATTTTACCTGTTGTAGTGGTTAGCAACCTAAGTGTGCATTCTACCATCCGTGAAGAAATTGCTGCTGCATAGAAAAATGACGTTGGTATGAATCATATCAGACAAAACATTAAGGATGGCAAAGCAAATTGCTTCACCCAAGACTCGAACGGTACTCTGTGGTTCAATAACCGTTTAGTAGTACCAAAGGACTTTGAACTTCGACGGAAGATCTTGGATGAAGCACACCACTCCAAATATTCTATCCATCCGGGTAGTAACAAAATGTACCAAGACTTGAAGAAGAATTTCTGGTGGACAAGAATGAAGCGAGAAATTGCTCGGTATGTTGCGGAATGCGTTACGTGTCAGAGGGTTAAGGCGAATCATTTGAAACAGGCCGGATTACTTCAACCATTGAGTATTCCCGCATGGAAATGGGAAGACATCAGCATGGATTTTGTTGTGGGTCTCCCTCTCACTTCTCGAAAGCATGATTCAATTTGGGTCATTGTGGATAGACTCACAAAATCTGCCCACTTCCTGCCAGTCAACAACAGACATAATATACGACAATATGCAGAGCTATACATAGCCAGAATTCTTTGTCTCCATGGAGTGCCCAAGACCATCGTTACAGATTGTGGCTCGCAGTTTGTTGCTCGTTTTTGGGAGCAACTGCATGCATCTTTGGGTACCAAGCTGATCCGGAGTTCTGCTTACCATGCCACCACGGATGGACAAACTGAGTGTGTTAACTAAATTTTGGAAGATATGCTTAGAGCATGTGTCTTAACTCATGATGGTAATTGGGATACGTATTTGCCGTATGCGGAATTCTCATACAACAACAGGTACCAGGAGAGTCTAAAAATGTCGCCATTTGAAGCACTCTATGGTCGCAGCTGTAGAACGCCGCTAAACTGGTTTGAATCTAGAGAAAGAGTAACCTTTGGTCCTGACCTTGTCATGGATGCTGAGGAAAAAGTACGTACCATCCAAGCCAATCTTAAAGCCGCTAAATGCCGTCAAGAGAAGTATGCAAACAAATGACGCAGACCACTATACTTCAACAAGGGCGACCACGTCTATCTCAAGGTGTCGCCTATGAAGGGTATCCAACGGTTTGGAGTCAAAGGAAAGTTAGCTCCCTGTTATATTGGACCATTCCAAATTCAGGAACGATGTGGAAATGTGGCCTATAAGCTAGAATTACCCACTAATCTAACCGGAGTTCATCACACCTTCCACGTCTCCCAGCTTAAGCGATTTCTCAAGCCACCCATCGACAAAATTTTGGAAGAGTA
This sequence comes from Eleusine coracana subsp. coracana, assembly GCA_032690845.1. Classification (NCBI taxonomy): domain Eukaryota; kingdom Viridiplantae; phylum Streptophyta; class Magnoliopsida; order Poales; family Poaceae; genus Eleusine; species Eleusine coracana. Next base: position 23,554,877 of record CM064418.1, on the reverse strand, counting down.
TGACCAACTCCAACCCGATCTCACGTATTCCGAACAACCCATGAAGATCCTCGACGAGAAGGAGCGCACGACCCGTAATAGAACCCTCAAGTTCTACAAAGTTCAATGGAGTAACCACTCAGAAGATGAGTCTACTTGGGAATCGGAAGTGTTTCTGAGAACTCACTACCTGAAATTTTGGTAGTCATACACAGGTATGCTTTGACCACCGCACTTCCCTCTAGTTTGCCTTGATTCTTAATCTCGGGACGAGATTTCTTTAAGGAGGGAGGGTTGTGACACCCCAGGTGTCTCACCTTAACTTAGCAATTATAAAGATCACTAATCATGGAAATTATAGCATAAAATGATAGAGCCTATCTATTAATTTAATTTCAGGCAAATAAATACCCTGCAACCAAGTTATTGAAGCAACTTAAAAATTTCAATACAACTTATGCTAAATAAATTCATAATCATGTTGGTAATAATAAATTAGAATATTATGAATTTATTGGGCATTTTTCCTATTTGGCAAGACCCTCAATTAATTAATTGATTCTTAAGTAACTAATTAATGCATTTAATAAAATCTAAAAATATGGTTATGGAAAATTTCAAATAAAATTTACCAAAGTGTTTCCCACCATTTAAATAGTCAGTCCACCAATTTTCACCATTTTAGAAAATCTCTAGATATTTTATTTTGATTTATTAAGAAACTGGTTTGACTAGGGACCTGTTTGCACTAAATCTAAAAGATCAGGGGGCGCAGTGTAAAATTTTGATCTTCTTCCTCCTCACTGGTGCAGAGCCTGCCGGCTCCTCCCTGTCACCGGCGCACCGCTCGGCTTACCTTCACTCCCCTCGGAAACGCGCGCGCTACAGCGTCACGCCTGCACCTCTGCCCTCCGCCCTGTTCCCTCACCGCGCGCCCGCCCAACGGCCTCCACTTCTCCCTTCTCTTTTCTGCACTCCACCGAGCCGCACGGCAAGCATTCACTCCCCGCTGCTCCTCCCTTTTCCTTCCCCACTCTCTTCCTGGACCTCTGCTCCACCTAAACCCGCACCACAAGCTCACGAGTACATTGCCCTCGCTCTCCCCCTCCTTTCTCTCTCTCATTTTCCGCTCTCTGTGCTCCGCTTCCCCCGCCATTACGGAACCCGAGCTTGAGCTCGCATTGCCACTACTCCCACACCCCGAGCCGAGTCCAGAGCCAAACCGATTCGCACGAACCCTCTCCCACTTTCCGTGCTCTTCACTCAGCAAGCACTCGATCGAATTTGAGTTGATTTAGGAAAAATCCGAAGCGTGCTCCCGGTCGAACCCAATGGCGCCGACTTAAAATTCGCCAAATTAGGTGAGCCTCGGCCTTTGTTTCCTTTCTTTCCACGCGCGCAACTTCCTCCCGCGTTTCTCTGACCCCTCCTTTCCTTGTTCCCATCGCGAGATCGCCGGCACAGCTGCTGATCCCCGCTGTCGTCTCTGCTCCGCCAAAATCCGAAGCTGCTCCACGACGAGCTCCAATCTCCATCTTTTCTCAAAGCAAGCCGACTCGACGCCGACGTTCTCCACTTCCTGTGAAGCTGTAGGAGCCAACCCCGACCGATTTCGTGCCCCAGGCCCCCTCCGCGACGCCGCAGAACATCGCCGTCCCGCCACCTTTCGTCGTCGACCACCTTCCGGTGAGAACCACACCTCGCGAACCCCTCCATCCCCTCCGCCTCATTGCACACGTCATTTATTTGCTCCCGCGGCGAGTTTTCTCCTCGCGTAGCGCCCGCCAGCGAGCCCTCCGGCAAGGCCAGCCTCTGTTCCGGCGCACCTACTGGCATCCTGCATGGCGCCTACGTGTCACTAATGTGGCCATGCGTGGCACTGACGTGTCATTAGTTAGAACTAGAAATACCCAGGAAATTCCAGAAAAATGCATAAAACTTTGAAAACTCCTAGTAAATCGAATTTAACTCCAATGAAGCCCAAACAAAATTTGTTAGGTTCACCTTGAAGAGCTCTATATTAGTAAAATGATAAATCTTAGCCTCTGTTCATGTATTTTTTTTAATTTATTAAATTGTGAGAACACAAATTAATTCACCAGGAACTCTAGGAATGGAATTAAATATTGATTTTTGGCATGCTTAGTAAATACATAATTATCTATCAACACAAATTTTCGTCTGGTAAAATATGAATTCTTTTTCTAGAAATTATTTAGTGTGTTCAATTAAATTAATTCTAGTAATTATTTTATAATTAATTGTCCCCTGCCACTTGGCACAAAAATCACTCACACAAGCCTCTGTGCCCAGTAATTCACACAAGTCCAGAAACCTAAGTTTACTTAATTAAATTCAATTAATTGCTCATACCACTATTTTACTTTAATAAATGCTAGTAATTAGAATAGTTATATCCAGAGGCTGTAAATTGGTAAAAATCCATCTATGTCCCTGTTCATGATAAATCACTCAAGATCAGAATTGATTGGTTACTATTGCAATTGCTTATTTATTCTAAAAGACTATAACAACCCTAAATAATTGATTAACACACATAAAATAATGAAACCCTAATTTGTTTCTTTGAAGCATATGGCTTCGAGAACATTGAAGCATATGGCTTTGAGAACATAATAATAATCAACATTTGAAGACGTTGATCCCCAAGAGAAAGATGTTGTAGTTGCTAGCACTAACATCAATCCAGGCAAGCCCTGATTTATATTCGCCCTTTTATAAAGTTGCTAGTTTCAATATTACTAGTGTCTATAATCATTGTTGCATTAGGTCATAGGAGTTGATTGGAACCTACTTGCATGATACCCAAATGACCTACGCCACTTTCATTAGAACTTTGGTAGTATCGGTACTGTGTCGCTATGCTTAGTAATTGCTAGGCCCGGTAGATATCATTACTAAGAAATGAACTTGACCACTGGAACGGGAACCTTAAAAGAAGTTATTTTACTGTTATGACCGGGCAGGGAAGACGCATGTGTAGGTTTGCAGTAATACATGGGTGTTGACTGCGGTAGCCCTGCCTTGTCGAACCTAGGACCCATCTGTGGTCGGCCCCTTGGTCAAGTATTGAACAGTACCGAATACATGCTAGTCTATGGGCACTAGTAAACTGATGTAGCACTAGCACGGCAATGAGGATGGTACCTAGTACAGTGGTCATTGACCCTTCTGCTGCTGGAGTGGGCGGTTTCATATCACAAAGTACTATTGGCAGAACGGCATGCCCACTCATTGACACTGGACACGGACCAAGTTGTTTTTCGTCGTTGCAAAAATTTGCCATATACGACCTTAACCGATGCATATGTGTCGTGTATCTCAGGTTATCCCAGCTGGTGTAAATCAATTGCAATTACTGTCCCTTGGAGTAATGAGTACCACTTGGTCATTGCATCGTCACGTAGTTGAACTTGGTAATGGAAATTAACAATGATGTTTATCATTGATGTTGCAATTATTGCTCTTATGATGCACTTACTTTATGTATTGCTCTATTATCTTATTATTGCAACTAAAGTTACATTTCTGCTCTACCCAGTCAATTTTGAGAAATAAATCTTGATAGAACTAATAGGATGCTTAGTGCGAGTCTTTCCAAATGAGCCACCTATTAGAGCCATTGCGTGTCTAGACGTCCGACGGGTAAGACTTACTGAGTAATTAGTACTCAGGCTTTGTGCCACTGTTGTTTTCAGTTAATGAAGAAGTAGAATTGCCTGTAGATATGCTACCCTGGGACATGCAAGTCCGTGAGGGTTGGACTGCCCACTGGGAGTCCGACTTCCCGCCGCAATGATGATGTGTGATGCTAGAGTGATGGTTCTTCGGGCATGAACCATTACTATGCTGTACCGTCGAGCTCGTAGCTTTATCGTAATTGCTTCCACTGTGTTTCAAAACATTATGAACTTGTAATATTCCACTGCACTCTGATGACCAATTGATGTAATATTAAATTTAAATTTGAACCAATGTTGTATTATCAAGTGTCTGTGTTATCAGCATCATCGGACCTCGATCCTCTGGGAAGGGGCACCACAATTATCACGCTGATCCCGATCGTCATGTCGACGTCGGTCGTCGAGGTTGTCTCTTAGAGGAGGATTCTGACGATCATCCTGTTGGTTGTCCCGTCGGTCTTCTCGTCGGTCATCCCATCGGTCTTCCCATCGGGCATCCATCCTTCATTCACGCCATTCTTCCTCATAGCGTCGGTTGTCTCGAGCGCGCTCCTCGTGGTGAGAGTTGATGGTGTCTCGTCCATCACGAAGGCTGAGAGATTTTCTCAGGTCTTCGTGCCTTCGCCGACCCTGAGGAGATACATGGCTGAAACTTGCGACCGACTAAGACTTTGCAGCATCTTGTGCTGCTACGGCCTTGAGCATAGCCACTGCCTTCTGCATAGCAGGAGTTTAATAGTGGGCATCAACCATTAAAGTGTCAAGCAATGTCTTGGCCCCGATGATGTTGTTCTATGGGGTGTGGTAGACCTTAACACCATCCACTTCAAGGTCTGGGCTGAGATCCAGTCGGCGTGCATTACGTGATCCGCGTGACCCTCTTGGTCGACGGTGGTGACCGACCGATAATTTATCAGCTGGCGGATTATCATCCTGTCGGCCTCCTTCGATCGGCTGGTTTTGGAGACCACCGGCTGGATTTCCTTATTCTTCGGCATCTGGATCCTCATCCTGGTTTCCAGCAGCAGGATCTACTATATCCACCATGTTGACTGTATGGGGATACGAGTAGGTCGATCCAACCGTGTCCTCATCAAAAGACCGATCTAACGTTGAGTCATATCCGAAGGAAGAGTCTTCCTGCTCGGATCCGAGTGGGATCAATGCAGGGATAATGTCAGACGGACTGGGTGATCGCGCCATGGGACTGGCTGTGGTCGAGTCTGATCTGTAGTCGTTCAAAACTAGGACTCCATTGTCGCCGACTGTGAAGTCAAGCGATCCAAAAGAGATCTTGAAGTCCGACAAGTATTGGATGATGGGAAGTTCGGCCATCATAGTCGACGGAGAATCTTGGCGAGCCTTGTCCCTTCCTGGCGCGCCAACTATCGATGCTCAAGACCGGTAGTAAATATATAGGGCTACGTCGTTACCAAGAACTATGATGGTTACACAAGACGCCGAATTATACATGTTCGGGCCCTCTCAATGAGAGTAAAAACCCTACATCCTGTGTTCTGTATTATATTGATTGTCATGAGATGTTGTGTCTAAATTTCCTCTAGCTATCTCTAATTGCCTCCCTCCCTCGATGGGTGGTATCCTATCGCCTTATATATCCAGTCGGTAGGGGGGTACAAGCAGAGTCCTAGTCGTACTCTACAAGGATTCTATATAGCAAGTCTAATCTTTCTTGTCTTGCACTCTAAGCCGAGTCGATCGGCTTCCTTCTTGATGAAGTACCCGGTCGGCCACCGTCTTAGCCTTGTATGAGGATACCCGTAAAGCAAGTATCCCACAGAGTCCCCTCATGTGTCATCCATGTGGCGGTTCCCGCCAACTACTCCGTCATCCCCGCCTGGGAATCTTGGACCCTTAGCGTCACCGGGACAGATCTGCCTTCCACCTGGAATGTAGCTGCATTCAAGGAACTTACTCGGTTCTGTGAAGACCACAAGCATGATGTTGCTAGAACACCCGTTGCCTTGCAACCATTAATGATGTGACGGATTTCGAATGGATGAGGCGTGTGGATTTCATCTTTGATCCAAACCACTGCCACCATGATCCTATGCTGCCCATAATAGAGTATTATGGTTTGTCCATGTTTGCTTTGTGCACAAACTTGTGCCAGCGATTGGATGTGTTCCATTCTGCACTACGACTTTCTGAGGTCGAAAAACAAGCTAAAGATGAAGAAATTGCAGAACTGAACTAGCCTTGCAGGATGCAGCGGATTTTGAGCATGACATCATTGAGGCTCAAGATGACTTGAACGCATTCAAGGCTGTCCATCTTCCTATTAAAGGGAATTGGGATGAGATCTTCATAGAGTATGGAGAACAAGACGATGTGGAGATGGCACCTGCCGGTGTTGATGATGAGGAAATGATGGATCTGGAGGAACCAGGAGAGCCTATGAAACAGGAAGAACCAGAAGAGCCGGAAGACTTAGGCCAGGAGTAGATGATTCGCTACCCCTGTGTACGGTCGTGTAGTATATGTATCCCTAGTTCGATGTAGGAGTGTGAATCTTGCATATTGTGTCCGCAATACCGTAACTAGGTGTCGGCATGTATATGCAAGGAACCGTGTGATGATGTCCTTTAACAGCCATGTAGACTAAATTGAATCAATGGAGATGGTTGTCATTCTGAGATTTTACCGTACCACGTGCAAATTTATATTTTTGCGCATGTGATTTTATGGAATATTATGAGAACCAACTAATGTGCAACCGTATAAATTGCAGCATGGTGCATACTCGGAACCAGGAAGATCCTGAGAGCTCTCAGCAAGGAGCAAATGCTGAGCCTTCATTAGTTGAAGTCCCGGCCGCTGCACTCAACAGGCAGCAGAATGACTCCGAGCTGCTCTGTCGGTTGGTCAACATTACGACTCACCTAGTTGGACGTGGAGATAACCACAACAACCGCAAAAACCAGCCCCGTTATAGCACTTACTCAGATTTCCTGGGTACCCACCCACCCACCTTCGAGCGTACCAGAGAACCGCTAGACATCGACCACTGGTTGCGCCAGACCGAGTCTAAATTCGGTCTGCTGGAGTGCATCGAGCACCAGAAGGTGCTGTTTGCCGCCCAACAACTCCATGGCTCTGCGAGTGCCTGGTGGGCCAACTATGAAGCTTCTCTGCCCGCTGGATGCCGCGTGGAATGGAATGACTTCAAAGCTGCTTTTCGTGCTTATTTCATCCCCGCTGGTCTCATGCAGAGAAAGTTCTAGGAATTTATGGATCTAAAACAAGGAGGGAGGAATGTCCTCCAATATTCTAAAGCTTTCAATCATCTTGCTCAGTACGCCACTGAGTATGTTAATACTAAGGAAAAGAAGAGATACGCATTCTTGCATGGGATGAATGCCACGCTCAAGGAACGTCTGACTTGGCAGACGACTGGCACATACAATGATCTGCCAATGCTGCTATTGTCCAGGAAGGCGCTATGCACCAAGTTGAAGAAGAAGACCGCAAGAGAAAGGCCCCTGCTACTGCCTCTACTGCCCCACAGGCGAAGCATCACCTGATATATACTTCACCTACCAGACAATGTTTCCAGGAAGCACCGCAGCAACAGTTTTAGCGATGATTTGGCCCGAACTGCTCGAGGTCACCACAGCAGCAGAACTTCCCACGTCGTGCACCTTCTCAACAGCAGAACACTCAGTACTGTGCACCGTATCAGCAACAAGGGAACCCGAGTGCTCATGTCCCACTGACTGCTGATCGTGGAGGCAACTACCCTTGCTACAATTGTGGTCGTACCGGCCACTTTGCAAAGAACTGCACTGCACCAAGGCGCAACAGCAACAACGACAACCAGCGTCAGAACCAGAGCAGGAATGTGAATGCACCATCCCGTGGTGCCCAAGTGAACTACACCAATGCGGAAGATATCCCTCAGGGCGAACCCGTGCTGACCGGTATGCTCTCGCTCTATCGCCAGCCTGTCCTTGCACTTTTTCATTCTGGTGGTACGCATAATTTCATTAGCCAAGCATGTGTGCAAAAACTTAATCTTCAACCCCAGAATGATTTTGGGCATGTTCTGGATGAAAACCCATAGAGCCATGCTAGACATCGAGCCCCGCATCGTTCACATCAACTCCCCTTTGCATGGAAAGGACACATTTTCTCTAAACACCAATTCATTGAAAGCCTTGATTGTCCATCACTTGGAAGGGCAATCGCTCAAGAACATCCCCGTTGTCTGCGAGTATCCGGACGTATTCCCCGAAGATATCTCTGGCCTACCACCTGACCGTGAAGTGGAATTTAAGATAGAGCTATAGCCAGGAACTTCTCTGATATCTCGTCGACCTTATAAGATGGCCCTGAATGAGTTGGCCAAATTGAAAAAGCAATTGAATGAGTTATTGGAAAAGGGATCCATTCACCCAAGCACTTCACCTTGGGGCTGCCATGATATTTTTGTGAAGAAGAAGGACAAATCTCTACGTCTCGTTGTTGATTATCGACCTCTCAACGAAGTTACCATCAAGAATAAATACCCATTACCATGAATTGATATCCTTTTTGATCAATTAGTTGGTGCTAAGGTATTTTCAAAAATTGACCTCCGTTCGGGTTATCATCAAATCAAAATCAGAGCAGAAGATATTCTGAAGACCGCCTTTTCTACTAGATACGGATTATTCGAGTATCTAGTAATGTCATTCGGATTGACAAACGCTCCAGCTCATTTCATGTATCTCATGAATTCAGTATTCATGCTAGAGTTGGACAAATTTGTGGTAGTATTCATTGACGACATCCTTATCTATTCTAAGTCCGAGGAAGAGCAGGCTGAACATCTTCGCATTGTTCTTCAACGTCTATGAGATCACAAGTTGTATGCAAAATTCAGCAAGTGTGAATTTTGATTCGACCGTGTGACATTTCTTGGTCACATAGTCTCTGCAGAAGGAATCTCGGTAGACCCTAGCAAGGTTCAAGACGTGCTAGATTGGAAGCCACCAAAGATAGTTCACCAAGTACGCAGTTTCCTCGGGCTAGCCGGATATTATCGTAGGTTCATACCAAATTTTTTTCGGCTGACCAAACCCATCACGGAGCTACTGAAAAAGGAGAAAAAGTTTAATTGGAATAGCCATTGTGAAGGAGCATTTCAAGCATTGAAGAAATTATTGACAACTGCCCCAGTACTGGCTCAACCCGACATCACCAAGCCATTAGACGTATATTATGATACGTCTGGGATAGGACTTGGATGTGTACTCATGCAAGAAGGTCTTGTCATAGCCTATGCATCTCGACAGTTAAGGAAGCATGAAGAACACTATCCAACTCATGATTTGGAGCTAGCTGTAGTTGTACTTGCACTAAAAATATGGAGGCATTATTTGCTCGGCAACTTAGTGCATATTTACACAGACCATAAGAGCTTGAAATATATCTTCACCTAGACTGATCTGAACATGAGATAGCGTCGGTGGCTAGAACAACCTAGAGATTCATTATCATCCGGGCAAGGCTAATGTAGTCGCCGATGCGTTAAGCAGAAAGGTCCACTGCGACAACTTAGAGCTGGAAGTTCAGGATAGAAATGACCGCGAAACTAATTCAGAACCCAGCCTTCATGTTTTACCGGCTGTAGTGATTAGCAACCTAAGTATGCAATCTACCCTTCGTGAAGAAATCATTGCTGCACAGAAAATTGACGTTGGTATGAATCATATCCGTCAAAACGTTGAAGATGGTAAGGCAAGATGCTTTACCCAAGACTCGGACGGTACTCTATGGTTTAATAACCATTTAGTAGTACCAAAGGACTTTGAACTTCAATAGAAAATCTTGGATGAAGCGCATCACTCCAAGTACTCCATCCATCCGGTTAGTAACAAAATGTACCAAGACTTGAAGAAGAATTTCTGGTGGACAAGGATGAAGCGAGAAATTGCTCGGTATGTCACGGAATGCGATACCTGTCAGAGAGTTAAGGCTGATCATTTGAAACAAGCCGGACTACTTCAACCATTAAGTATTCCCGCATGGAAATGGGAAAACATGAGCATAGATTTTATTGTTGGTCTTCCTCTCACCTCTCAGAAGCACGATTTGATTTGGGTCGTTGTAGACCGACTCACAAAATCTGCCCACTTCCTACCAATCAATAACACCTACAAGATAAAGCAATATGTAGAACTATACATAGCAAGAATTCTATGTCCTCATGGAGTACCCAAGACCATTGTTACGGATCGTGGTTTGTAGTTTGCCGCTCGTTTCTAGGAACAACTGCATGCATCTCTGGGTACCAAGTTGATCCGAAATTCTGTTTATCATGACACCACTGACGGACAAATAGAGCGTGTCAATCAGATTTTGGAAGATATGCTCAGAGCATGTGTTTTAACACATGGTGGCATTTGGGATGAGTATTTGCCTTATGCGGAATTTTCATACAACAATTGTTACCAAGAGAGTCTGAAAATGTCACCATTTGAAGCACTCTATGGTCGTAGTTGTAGAACACCTCTAAACTGGTCTGAATCTGGAGAAAGAGTAACCTTTGGTCCCGACCTTATCAAGGATGCTGAAGAAAAGGTTCGTACCATTCAAGCAAATCTTAAAGCTGCTAAATGTCATCAAGAGAAGTATGCAAATAGACGACATAGGCCACTGTACTTCAACAAGGGTGATTACGTCTATCTCAAGGTGTCGCCTATGAAGGGTATCCAACGGTTTGGAGTCAAAGGAAAGTTAGCTCTCCATTATATTGGACCATTCCAGATTCTGGAACGGTGTGGTAACATGGCCTATAAGCTGGAGTTACCCGCTAATCTATCTAAAGTTCATCACACCTTCCACGTCTCCTAGCATAAGCGATGTCTCAAGCCACTCATCGACAAAATCTTGAAAGAGTATGACCAACTCCAACCTGATCTCACGTACTCCGAACAACCCGTGAAGATCCTCGACGAGAAAGAGCGCACAACCCGTAATAGAACCCTCAAATTCTAGAAAGTTCAATGGAGTAACCACTCAGAGGATGAGTCTACTTGGGAATCGAAAGAGTTTCTGAGTGCTCACTACCCGAAATTTTGGTCGTCATACACAGGTATGTTTGACCACCGTACTCCCCTCTAGTTTACCTTGATCTTAATCTCGGGACGAGATTTCTTTAAGGAGGGAGGGCTGTGACAGCCCAGGTGTCTCACCTTAACTTAGCAAAAATGAGGAGCACAAATCATGGAAATGATGACATAAAATGATAGAGCCTATCTATTAATTTAATTCTAGGCAAATAAATACACTGTAACCAAGTTATTGAAACAAATTAAGAATTTCAATACAACTCATGCCAAATAAATTCATCATCAGTTTGGTAATAATAAAATAGAATATTAGGAATTTATTGGGCATTTTATCTACTTGGCAAGACCCTTAATTAATTAATTGATTCTTAAGTAACTAATTAATAAATTTAATCAAATCTAAAAATATGTTTATGGAAATTTCAAATAAAATTTACCAGTGTGTTTACCACCATTTAAATAGTCAGTCCACCAATTTTCACCATTTTAAGAAATCTCTAGCTATTTTATTTTGATTTATTAAGAAACTAGTTTGACCAGGGACCTTTTTGTGAGGATCTTGAAAGATTAGGGGGCGCAGTGTAAAAATTCCTTTCTTCTTCCTCCCACTGGCGCAGAGCCTGCCGACTCCATCGCCGGCGCATGCCATGGCCCGCCTTCACCCCACCTCGGGACCGCGCGTGCTACAGCCGCCGTTGACCGTCTCTCTGCCTCCGCCCTGTCCCATCCTTCTGCCTCTGCCAAATGCGCGAACCAACGGCCTTTCCTCCCCTCTTCTCCCTCTTTGCACGATAACCCGACCCGGCCGGCGACCTTCAATTCTCCCCCCCCCCCCTTTGCCGCTTCTAGCCTCAACCACCTCGCTGACCTTCCCACGACATCTAAGCGCACCAGTGAGCCACGCGGAACCGAGCTGCTCTCTCACTTCAACCCTCTGTTCTCCCATTTCTTCTCTCCCCCACCAGTCGCCATTACCGAACCTGAGTCAGCCTCTCGTAGCCACTTCTTCCTTGCTTTCCAACCCGAGCTGAGAGCTTCAACGCACTTGCATACTCCCCCTCTACCCTCCTCTGGCCCTGCCTAGCCAAGTTCATGCACAACCAGAGTGAATCAAAGGAAAACTGGAAGTGAATTCCCCCGGTGACGTCCTCTGCCGTTAACCAGAAATCGTAGCAGTCGGTGAGCCTCCTCGTCCCGTTCCTTTTTGCTCGTAAGCGCCAAATCTCAATGCAACCCCCCGACTCATTTCTTCTTCGATTTCGTGCACTAGGACGCCGGCATTCTGTTTTTCCCCGGTCCCAACCCGTCGCCGCTGATCACCGGAGCCGCCTCCACGACGAGCCCCTATTTCCGGCCTCCTCCGACGTGAACCGACGTGATGCCGAGTCTCTCCGAGTTGCCGTGAAGCTGTAGGAGTAGACCCCGTCCGTCTTTCTGCTCCAAGTCGTTCCCGCGACTCCGTCGGATCTCCCTCTTCCGCTGCCTCTCGCCGATGACCACTTTCCAGTGAGATCCCGATCCCTCGACCCACACCAGTGTCTCCGCCTTAGTGTGTGCCTTGTTTTACTACTTCCACGGCGAGTTTCCGACCCGCGTAGTGCCCGGCAGCGAGCCCTCCGGCGAGCCCGACCCCGCACCGGCGAGCCCACTGGCACCCTCCTGGCAGCTCAGCTGGAACCCACGTGGTGCTGACATGGTTGCCACATGGCACTGATGTGTCAATAGTTAGAACTAGAAATACCCAGGAAATTCCAGAAAAATGCATAAAACTTTGAAAACTCCTAGTAAATCGAATTTAACTCCAATGAAGCCCAAACAAAATTTGTTAGGTTCACCTTGAAGAGCTCTATTTTAGTAAAATGATAAATCTTAGCCTCTATTCATGTATTTTTGTTAACTCATTAAATTGTGAAAACACAAATTAATTCACCAGGAATTCTAGGAATTGAATGAAATCTTGATTTTTGGCATGCTTAGTAAATACATAATTATCTATCACCACAAATTTTGGTTTGGCAAAATATGAATTATTTTAGGCTCTAGAAATTATTTAGTGTGTTCAATTAAATTAATTCTAGTAATTATTTTATAATTAATTAGCCCCTGCCACTTGGCATAAAAATCACTCACACAAGTCTCTGTGCTCAATAAATTACACACGTCCAGAAACCTAAATTTACTCAATAAACCACTATTTTACTTTAATAAATGTTAGTAATTAGATATCCAGAGGCTATAAATTGGTGAAAATATAATTCATCTATGTCCCTGTTCATGATAAATCACTCAAGTCCAGAATCGATGGTTACTATTTCAATTGCTTAATTATTCTGAAGGACTATAACAACTCTAAATAAATGATTAACACACATAAAATGATGAAACTCTAATTTTTTCTTTGAAGCATATGGCTTCAAGAACATAATAATAATTTATCGACATCAAAACACAATGTGCTTACATGTATCATATTATTGCACATATCGGTGTTACGACAATACCGATAACACCTTTGTCATCATATAGGCAATGACAACCAGGAGCCCAAAGAGGACCAGAAGGAGACTGAGTCTCAGGAACAAGATGTTGAAGTCGCTAACACTAGTGTCAATCTAGGCAAGCCCCAATTTTCATTCGCCATTTTATAAAGTTGCTACTTTTCAATATTACTAGTATCTGTGATTATTGTTGCATTAGGTCATAGGAGTTGATTGGAACCCACCTTGCATGATACCCAAATGACCTATACCACTGTCATTAGAACTTTTGTAGTATCGGTACTGCTATGCTAAGCTTAGTAATGAATAGGCTCGTTAGGCATTATTATGACTAAGAAATGAATTTGACCACTAGAACAGGATCTATAAAAGAAGTTTTTTTATGTTATGACCGGGCAGGGATGATGCATGTGTAGGTTTGCAGCAATACATGGGTGTTGACTGCGGTAGCCCTGCCTTGGCGAACCTAGGACCCGTCCGTGGTCGGCCCCTTGGTCAAGTATTGAACAGTACCGAATGCATGCTAGTCTATGGGCACTAGTAAACCAATGTAGCATTGACGCGGCAATAAGGACGGTACCTAGTACAGTGGTCGTTGACCCTTCTGCTGCTGGAGTGGGCGGTTCATACTGCGAAGTACTATTGGAAGGACGGCATGCCCACTCGTTGAGACTGGACCCGGACCGAGTTGTTTTTCATCCTTGAGATAGGTTGCCATATACGACCTTAATTGGTGCGTATGTGTCGTGTATCTCGGGTTATCCCAGCTGATGTAAATCAATTACAATTGCTGTCCCTCGCAGTAATGAGTACCACTTGGTCACTGAGTCATCACGTAGTTGCACATGGTACTTGGGAATTGATTATGATGCTTATCGTGGTTGTTACTATTATCGCTCTTATGTTGTACTTACCTTATGTATTGCTTTATTATCTATTTGTTGCAACTAAAGTTACATTCTGCTCTACCAAGTTAATTTGAAAAGTAAAACTTGATAGAACTAATAGGTTGCTTAGTGCGAGTCTTTTCAAACAAGCCACCTATTAGAGCCATTGCATGCCTAGATGTCGGACGGGTAAGTCTTGCTGAGTAATTAGTACTCAGGCTTTGTGCCACTGTTATTTTCAGGTAATGAAGAGGTAGAGTTGCCTAAGAATGTGCTGCCCTGGGACATGCAAGTCCCTGTGGGTTGGACTGCCCACTGGGAGTCCGACTCACCACCGCAGTATTGATGTGTGTTGCTAGAGTGATGATTCTTCGGGCAAGAACCATTATTATGCTGTATTGTCAAGCTCGTAGCGTCTTATCGTGATTTGCTTCCGCTGTTTTCAAAACATTATGAACTTGTAATATTTTGTTGCACTCTGAGTACTTGTTGATGTAATATTCAACATAAATTCGATCCAGTGTTGTATTATCAAGTGTCTGTGTTATCAGCACCGACGGGACCTCGATCCTTCGGGAAGGGGCGCCACACATTTCATTATTTCCTTTTGATCTTTACAAACTGTTGTCTTGTATGTTCAAATTTCTAGGTTCCACTATCTTTGAATCTCGGCACGAGATTCCTTTAAAGGGGGTAGTTTGTCACACCCTATATTTTTCAAATTCGGGTTGTGAGCCTTTCTGACACTCAGAAGGCATAATTCTCATAATATTCTCATTTGAATCCTTCCACACATCCCTTTTTCCTTAGCCTTATGATTATCAAAAACCGAGTGTCATTATTATTTTTTCTCACATCCTTGCTTTTCCTAGCTTTGCTTAATGTCTCTTCCCACTAAGCATAAACTTATCTAATGCGGTCAATAGCCAAATCAAAACCTTGTCTAACACTTTGTCCCACTATAACTGCACACCATGAAAACTAGTTCATTCATCCATTCTTGTAAGCCTATGAGTGTTCTCTTCTTCCTGGTCTTGCTCATACCAGGTCCAACAAAATCTAGACTATGCTAGTATTCCAACTACACAGAATGTCCAACTCGACAACATCATGTTCATTCACTTCCTCTCGATGCTTTCATTTGCTCCCATGGGCCAAGCAATGAACTAGGCTCACGCTAGTGCTCAACAAACATCATCCACAAGCCACTTAATGAGACATTTTTGTTGCCTGTAGCTCATCTATCAATACCCACAAAAGAGGAGATGAAACTAATAGCCAAATGGGCATTACTCGACCAAACCTCACTAGAAAGCCTGGTCTTTATTAGTATCATATCCAAATCTTGCCATCATTGAAGCCCTGAAGTGACCAGGATCTGATTTGCCATGTCCGTCGTTCCGTACTTGTTTGCGTTCAGCATAGGCAATGGTAATGACCTCCTTGTTCTTTTCAATCTATACGCCTCCTTGATGAACTCCTTGTACCGTACCTTGTCCCATGAAGCACTCTTGTTACTCGCAGGAGACCTCCTCGAGATCTTCAATGACACTCCTAGGAACGCTGATGGCGTTTGATCTACTATGCCATGACCTTGCTATCTTTCAACCCTGTTATCTCCAAATCAGTCAAACTTCTGTCCAAATTACCATGATGTTCTCATATTCCACATCATCATGAATATTCTTGTTCATGTCATTCCTTAATCACTAACAAGCAGCCACACTACAAGAGATGACAACAATTCGCATGCAAACTAGTGACCAGACTCTTTATTTCTTGTCCTAGTATTGGCACAAATTAGCAGGACACGTGACCTAATTAAATCTCATGATTAGTCCCTATTGTTGCATATTATCCTTAGCATGTATGTTTGTTATTGATGTGTGTGAATAGGTGTGCGCTTGAAAACGGGAGAAGGAATCGTGAAGATAAAGTCAGACAAGCAGTAGTCATAGAATAACAAAATCATTTATGGCAAGTGTCCTTGATGCATCTTGTACCTATTATAACATTTATTGTAGAAATGCATGCATGTGTCAATTGAATGGGTACCTGTTGTTAGGGTTTTCCCTAGTATTGCATTATTCTTTTCCTTGTCGCCTTGAACAAGTTGGTTGGTTGGTTGTGAGTAGATAATGCTTAGGTTGCTTGTGGGATGTTGGATTAATATTAATCTTTATTAATGAACAATATCATGTGAGAAAATGATTGGTAATTGTGTTAGCAACAAGGACTTAGGGATATATGCAAGCCAGATGGAATGGATGTGGTGTCGTGGGCACATGGTTGGTGGTGGTAGGCTTGTTGTAGATCCTAGGACCCAGTTCTTGGAGCGGTAACCCAGGACAACAGTGCCATCACAAGACTGCTATGGAACAGCTTGGCTAACTAACTAGGAGTTCTCCCAGTGTCGGTGTAGCATTTTGGTGGAGCGAGGAATGGAAGTCAAGAGGACTGTCCTTGTATCCGAATGGCTCAAGAGGGGGCTTCTGGGGTGATGAGCTACTTGTTGATGGGCTATCACTTATGGAGGGGAGTGGAACCTTATTGGCTAGCATGTACTGGGAGACCCTTTGTAAAAGCCTCGTAGTGATCTCCTGGCCGCACACCTAAGGAAGTGTGTTAGTGCTTGGCTGGCATGGCAACATGGAGACTCTAGTCCACCTGGCAAGAGGGGATGAAATCACGAAACTATCATGACAGCCATGCTCATGGTCAAGAGTGGCCTCGAATCCTCACAAGATTAGTTGATTATGGTTGGTTATGGATTGGAATGGTTGGGAATGGTTGGATGGTTTGGACTTGCTTGAATAGTACCCTGTGGATTGAGGGTTGGGATGACCCCACCTAGTAATTAGGATGCTTAGGGGATTAAAAGCTCATGCAAGTAACCCCATTAAGCCTTCCTTGTCTATAGCCCCATGTCATATTTTCCCCCACTTGCTGAGTATGACACGTACTCACCCTTGCTATATCCCACATTGCTGCTCAGCTATAGGAGAAGGAAGGTACAACTATCAAGACGATGAAGGAGTCTAGGCATGCGGTCTTCCGGTCGACTTCCTCTAGGAGCTAAAGGACGCCAACGCATAGTTATTCCACTGTAATGTAATCTTTTACTTTTGACCTATGAGTCACCTTTGTAATAATGTTATTGATTTAATAAAGATATTGTTTTTTTATCACAATAATTGTCCTATGTGCGTGAAAGCTTGATCCTGGGCACGCATACGGATGCATTCAGTTTTGGTCATTGGAACCGGGTATGACAAGTGGTATTAGAGCTATATCGACCACCGGACGCAAGCACAGATAGAATGACCATGCCATAGGTTCTATTTTCAAAACTAGTATTTGGAAAACTTTTTGTCTCTATCAAAAACTCTTCTCCTCTCTTCTTATTTTCTCTTTACTTGTCTATTCGAAAATGTTTGACAAACGCTATTTCTACTATTCCTTTCCTCTTTCAAAATACTAGTTGGTCGACTTAAACTATCACGAATAAGATGAATGACATTGAAGATTTACAAGCTGGTTCTACTCAATATGAAGATAAAGATTGGACAGTCAAACATGAAGACTCTTCACAGCACCAAGGACATTGGCCAGCACTCCGCATCAAGCCTAAAGACGGACCTTATGCGTAATTGTGATTTAGGACCCTTCTCACCTTAGGATAATAATCGCTAGATAGAACGACATTGCTAATTATATGCTTGTGTTGCTTGTGGTGTGCTATGTTTGAGTTGGATCTTTGATTGAGTGTTGGTGTGCTTGCAAAGCATTTAGCTTTGTTATCATATCATTAGTTATACCTAGTTTAGTTTAGTTGGGGTAATATATCCCTCTATTCTTATCTACCTTACCTTCACTCTATTCTATTCTAACCTCTTATGGCCTAACCAAATCCAAGAGATGTTGATGTCAACCATTATAGGCTTTGGAGGAAGCACCGACAACAGGATGCCAAGACCCAAGAATGTTCACTGTTACCCTTGCTCTAATCAATAATCATTACTTCAGGATCTTCTCACGGAAAAGGGCGACACATGACTGCTAGATTCAAGCGAACAATTCCAGAGGTGACACCTATGGAGGAGTAAGATCCAGAAACGTACTGAAAGATGCACGTCAATATTTTCCTTTGAGGAGAAGCATGAGTAAGCACAATCAGTCAATTAGAAGAACTGAGTTAAAGATGGAGAGTGAAAATTGAACCTACTTCTAACCTTTTCTTGCTAACCATGTAGAATCTCCGGGCGATATTCCTGTGAAGAGGGCTAGTATTGTCACACCCCAAAATTTCAAATTTTGGTTTATGACCCAATTCCACTAAATTTCAACCTTTTTTTATAATGGATTAAAATTTTATTATAAATTAATTAGATAATTAGAGAACTATAATTTATTTTAGGCAAAAGAGCTATTTTCTAAATTAAATAAATTAATTTAGGTTATTAATATTTTGTATATTGACTCCAAAACTTGTTTCGGTTTGATCAAATCATCACGACAACAAGAGCAATAAGACAAGGCGCTAAAGACTTGCAATAAGAGAAGTGAAGTACTTCAGCCACAACAAGACACGAAGCAAACTGTTGTCCTATTTTCACATTCATAATTCTTTAGCTCATCATTCACTATCCATTCCATTATTTCCTTTTGATCTTTACAAACTGTTGTCTTTATGTTCAAATTTTTAGGTCCCACTATCTTTGAATCTCAGGACGAGATTCCTTTTAAGGGGGTAGTTTGCCACACCCTATTATTTTCAAATATGGGTTGTGAGCCTTTCTGACACTAAGAAGACATAATTCTCATAATATTCTCATTTGAATCCTTCCACACATCCCTTTTTCCCTTAACCTTATGATTATCAAAACACCGAGTGTCATTATTATTTTTTCTCACATCCTTGCTTTTCCTAGCTTTGCTTAATGTCTCTTCCCACTAAGCATAAACTTATCTAATACGGTCAATAGCTAAATCAAAACCTTGTCTAACACTTTGTCCCACTATAACTGCACACCATGAAAACTAGTTCATTCATCCATCCTTGTAAGCCTATGAGTGTTCTCTTCTTCCTGGTCTTGCTCATACCAGGTCCAACAAAATCTAGACTATGCTAGTAGTCCAACTACACAAAATGTCCATCTCGACAACATCATGTTCATTCACTTCCTCTCGATGCTTTCATTTGCTCCCATGGGCCAAGCAGTGAACTAGGCTCACGCTAGTGCTCAACAAACATCATCCACAAGCCACTTAATGAGACATTTTTGTTGCCCCTAGCTCATCTATCAATACCCACAAAAGAGGAGATGAAACTAACAGCCAAATGGGCATTACTCAACCAAACCTCACCAGAAAGCCTGGTCTTTATTAGTATCATATCCAAATCTTGCCATCATTGAAGCCCTAAAGTGACCAGGATCTGACTTGCCATGTCCATCGTTCCGTACTTGTTTGCGTTCAGCACAGGCAATGGTAATGACCTCCTTGTTCTTTTCAATCTATAC
This sequence comes from Eleusine coracana subsp. coracana, assembly GCA_032690845.1. NCBI lineage: Eukaryota > Viridiplantae > Streptophyta > Magnoliopsida > Poales > Poaceae > Eleusine > Eleusine coracana. The sequence continues at coordinate 23,535,211 of CM064418.1, read as the reverse complement.
GTCTCCTTGATGAACTCCTTGTACCGTACCCTGTCCCTTGACCACTCTTGACACCCCTGGTTTCAATTCATGTTCCTGATGATATACCCAACACAATGCAACCAAATTTTTACAGAGAGTGCTCCACTATGTCCTCTACAACATATCCAAAATTCAATGCCATAGGAGAAGTGATGTGAGAAGGAACACGTTTTCAATTGACACTAGTCTCTGTTCTGGGTACATCCAGCGCGCACATTGGTAATTCCTCTCCTATTTCTCCTTATTCTGATGGTTCCATGATACAACACCATATCCACCATGTGTTCCAGGAAACCAAGCATGTGTACACCCAATGGTTTGCCAAAATTTAGCCCGACGCCTCCAGGAATGCCTTCGGCATTCGAACTGCTCCTGCATGACCTCATCACAATCGAGTCATTCGACCCCTCATTCATGTGAATTCTATATCAAATAACCTTGTCTCTGCCATGTTCCCGACACCTACAAATGTTTATGTTCAATTATTTCCTTTAGACCTGTAGCCTATCTTTAGGAACGCGTACGTCTTTGTCGTGATGTCTGCAGTGGGATGCTGAAATGTGTTCTGGTCATGTTCAGCGCGTGCAACTAGAATTCCCCAATGTTTCTAAGCTATTCCTTGAGTTTTTTGGATGCACGCATCATACCAGAGCATGTTCCCATAAGTCCTTTCCATCTCTACGTGACGGTTCATCAAGATCATGTCCTATTCTCCCAGGAACGCGAATGGCGTGTCAACTGCCGCTGTGTAGGTCCATCATGATTCAGCTCCTTGATCTGATTTCCCGCTTGCGTTCCATCCAATTCATCACGTTGAGATCATGTTCCTGATATATTTTCATATGATTGTTAAACTACATCTTTGATTTCTGCAGCCAAGCTACGGGAACATGTTTGTCTTTGCATAAATATCTGTTCTGCCATGCCTGAAATCTCTTCACCAATTGTAAGCATTTTGCTATTAATTCCTATGACACGGGTTATAACAAATAACACCACTAAACTTACTATTCCATGCTCTATAGGATGCCATCATCATATCATTTAGACATCGTTGATGTCGATGTTGCCACTCCTTGCTATGTTTTTATCCACCTTGCACCGTCACCCGTGGCAGCGAGGCTTTCCGCCATTGCATAAACCTTGGTGAGCTCCTTGTGCCCCGCTTCATATCTCGTGATTAGTCCCATTGTTGCATATTATCCTTAGCATGTATGTTTGTTATTGATGTGTGTGAATAGGTGTGCGCTTGAAAACGGGAGAAGGAATCATGAAGATAAAGTCAAACAATCGGTAGTCATAGAACAACAACATCATTTACGGCCCTTGATGCATTTGTACCTATTATAACATTTATTGTAGAAATGCATGCTTGTGTCAATTGAATGGGTACCTATTGTTAGGGTTTTCCCTAGTATTGCTTTATCCTTTTCCTTGTCGCCTTGAACTAGTTGGTTGGTTGGTTGTGGGTAGATAATGCTTAGGTTGCTTGTGGGATGTTGGGTTAATATTAATCTTGATTAATGAACAATATCATGTGAGAAAATGATTGGTAATTCGGTTAGTAACATAGACTTAGGGATCTATGCCAGCCAGATGGAATGGACGTGGTGTTGTAGGCACATGGTTGGTGGTGGTAGGCTTGTTGTAGATCCTAGGACCCGGTTGTTGGAGCGGTAACCCAGGACAACAGTGTCATCACAAGGCTGCTATGGAACAGCTAGGAGTTATCCCAGTGTCGGTGCAACATTTTGGTGGAGCGGGGAATGGAAGTCAAGAGGACTGTCCTTGTATCCGAATGGCTCAAGAGGGGGCTCCTGGGGTGATGAGCTGCTTGTTGATGGGCTATCACTTATGGACGGGAGTGGAACCTTAGTGGCTAGCATGTACTAGGAGACCCTTTGTAAAAGCCTCGTAGTGATCTCCTAGCCGCACACCTAAGGAAGTGTGCTAGTGCTTGGCCGGCATGGCAACTTGGAGACTCTAGTCCACCTGGAAACAGTGGACGAAATCACGACTTGTGGGTAAAGTGGTACAAACTCTATAGAGTTTCAAACTGTCATGACAGCCGTGCTCACGGTCAAGAGCGGCTTGGAATCCACACAAGATTAGTTGATTATGGTTGGTTATGGATTGGAATGGTTGGGAATGGTTGGATGGTTTGGACTTGCTTGAATAGTACCCTGTGGATTGAGGGTTGAGATGACCCCACCTAGTAATTAGGATTCTTAGGGAATTAAAAGCTCACGCAAATTACCCCATTAAGCCTTCCTTGTCTATAGCCCCATGTCATCTTTTCCCCCACTTGCTGAGTATGACATGTACTCACCCTTGCTATATCCCACATTGCTACTCAGCTACAGGAGAAGGAAGGTACGACTATGAAGACGATGAAGGAGTCTAGGCATGCGGTCTTCCGGTCGACTTCCTGTGGGAGCTAAAGGACGCCAACGCATAGTTATTCCGCTGCAATGTAATCTTTTACTTTTGACCTATGAGTCACCTTTGTAATAATGTTATTGATTTAATAAAGATATTGTTTTTTTATCACAATAATTGTCCTGTGTGCGTGAAAGCTTGATCCTGGGCACGCATACAGATGCATTCGGTTTTGGTCGTTGGAACCGGGTGTGACAAATAGCTCTAACGGTCAAATTAAGCTGAAATTTTAAATGTGGGTTACTTAGTATAAGGTCAATTCATTAGTGAAGTCTATTTGATAAGAAGGGGAATAAATTTAATTGGAATTAAAAATTAAAGTTAAATCATTTCTAGGTTTAATCCATTTATTTGACTAATTTCTTAATGGAATAAAATTCTGGTTTTTGGCCCAAAATTCTATTTTATTATTTTCATAATTCTGATGTAATTTATTTGGCCTATAATTTAAGGAAAGTCTTATTTGATTACAAGATTTTGCTTGCATGGATTTATTTTAACTTGGGGAAAACCAAATTCTTAACTTGCTCTCTTTATTTCATGCTCATACTTGAGTTCAAAATTTTTGGTAATTTGTGCTAAGCAAGGAAAAGAGACACCTGGGTGTCATAACCCTCCCTCCTTAAAGAAATCTCGTCCCGAGATTAAGAATAAAGTAGACTAGAGAGGGGCAAAAATTTACCTGTGAACGAAGACCAGAATTTCGGGTAATGAGTACTCAGAAATTCTTCCGATTCCCAGGTGGATTCATCCTCTGAGTGATTACTCCATTGTACTTTATAGAATTTGATGGTTCTTTTGCGGGTTGTGCGTTCTTTCTCATTAAGGATTTTTTTTGGTTGTTCGGAATAAGTGAGGTCCGGCTGAAGATGATCATACTCTTCCAAGACAATATCTATTGGAGGTTTGAGACACCGTTTCAGTTGTGAAACGTGAAACGTCCTATGTACTCCAGATAGATTTGGGGGTAACTCCAGCTTGTAGGCGACTTGTCCACATCTCTCTAAGATTTTGAAAGGGCCGATATAGCGGGGTGCTAACTTTCCTTTGATTCCAAAACGCTGAATGCCCTTCATTGGTGATACTCAGAGATAGATAAAATCATCCTTGTTGAAAAATAGTGGCCTACGTCATCAGTTTGCATACTTTTCTTGATGACATTTAGCAGCCTTGAGATTTGCTTGAATTGTCTGAACCTTTTCTTCTGCATTCTTGACAAGATCAGGACCAAAATTTACTCTTGCTCCTGATTCGGACCAGTTTAACGGTGTTCTACAACTCCGACCGTAGAGTGCTTCAAAAGGGGACATTTTTACACTCTCTTGGTAACTGTTGTAGTATGAGAATTCTGCATACGGTAAATACTCATCCCAGTTACCACCATGGGTTAAGATACATGCTCTAAGCATATCTTCCAAGATTTGGTTGACACACTCAGTTTGTCCATCGGTAGCGGCATGATAAGCAGAACTTCGAATCAACTTAGTACCCAGAGATGCATGCAGTTGTTCCCAGAAACGAGCAACAAACTGCGAGCCATGATCTGCAACAATGGTCTTGGGTACTCCATGGAGACACATGATTCTTGCTATGTATAGTTCTGCATATTGCCTTATCTTGTAGGTGTTATTGATCGGTAGGAAGTGGGCAGATTTCGTGAGCCTGTCCATAATGACCCAAATTGAATCATGCTTCTGAGAAGTGAGAGGGAGGCCAACAATGAAATCCATGCTGATGTCTTCCTATTTCTAGACGGGAATACACAATGGCTGAAGTAGTCCGGCCTGCTTCAAATGGTCAGCCTTAACTCTCTGGCAAGTGTCACATTCCATGACATACCGAGCAACTTCTCACTTCACTCGGGTCCACCAGAAATTTTTCTTCAAATCCTGGTACATCTTGTTACTTCCAGGATGAATGGAGTACTTAGAATGATTGGCTTCATCCAAGATTTTTCAACGAACTCAAAATCCTTGGGTACTACTAGACGGTTATTGAACCACAGAGTACCATCTGAATCTTGTGTGAAGCATTTCACCTTGCCAGTCTTAATGTTCTCCCGAATGTACTTCATTCCAACATCTTGTTTTTGTGCAGCAATGACTTCATCCCGAATGGTGGAGTGAATACTAAGATTGCTGATCACTAGGGCAGGCAATACATGTAGGCTGGGTTTGGTGATACTAGCTTCAATGCTGCTGTCTATCACCAGATTGTTGCAGTGCATCTTCCGACTCAGAGCGTCGGCAACCAAATTTGCCTTGTTTGGGTGATAATGAATCTCCAGATTATAATCCTTGATTAATTCTAGCCATCGGCGTTGTCTCATGTTCAGATCAGTTTGAGTAAAGATGTACTTCAAGCTCTTATAATCTGTATAGATGTGCACTAAATTACCAAGCAAATAATGCCTCCAAATTTTTAGTGCACGTACAACGACAGCTAGTTCCAAATCATGAGTCGGATAATGCTCTTCGTGCTTCCGCTGTTGTCGAGATGCATAGGCAATGACACGACCATCCTACATGAGCACACATCCAAGTCCTGTCCCAGACGCATCACAATATACGTCAAACAGCTTGGTGATGTCTAGCTGAGCCAATACTGGGGCAGTAGTCAGTAAGGTCCTCAATTTCTGAAATGCTTGTTCATAGTCATCACTCCAATCGAACTTCTTATCCTTTTTTAGCAGTTTGGTGATGGGCTTGGTCAACTGAGAGAAATTGGGAATGAATCTCCGGTAATATCCAGCTAGTCCGAGGAAACTATGAATTTGATGGACAGTTTTTGGTGGCTTCCAATCTAGCACATCTTGAACCTTGCTTGGGTCTACAGAGATGCCTTCAGCTACTATGTGTCCAAGGAATGGCACACGGTCCAACCAAAACTCACACTTGCTGAATTTTGCAAACAACTTGTGATCCCATAGACGCTGAAGAACAATACGAAGATGTTCAGCATGTTCTTCCTTGGACTTCGAATAGATAAGATTGTCATCAATGAATACCACCACGAATTTGTCCAGCTCTGGCATGAAGACTGAATTCATGAGGTAGATGAAATAGGCAGGTGCATTTGTCAGTCCAAAAGACATCACTAGGTATTCAAATAGTCCGTATCTAGTAGAGAATGCGGTCTTTGGAATATCTTCTGCTCTGATCTTGATCTGATGATAACCTGACCGAAGGTCAATTTTTGAAAAGACCTTGGCACCAACCAATTGATAAAAAAGAATATCAATACAGGGCAATGGGTATTTATTCTTGATTGTGACTTCATTGAGAGGCTAATAATCAACGACAAGCCATAGAGATGTATCCATCTTATTCACAAAAATAGCAGGACAGCCCCAAGGTGAAGTACTTGGGCGAATAAATCCCTTCTCCAGCAACTCATTCAACTGCTTCTTCAATTCAGCTAGCTCATTTGGAGCCATTTTATAGGGACGTCGAGATATGGGAGAGGTTCTTGGCTGATGTTCAATCTTGAATTCCACTTCACGATCAAGTGGAAGTCTTCCGAGAATACGTTGGGATACTCACAGACAATAAGGATTGTGGGACATATATACCCGGGATACCTAACCACTCGGCTAACTGGCTGAGTGGGCCGGGGGCTCGGCTATGGTGTATTCGGCCCAGAAGATATTTACTTAGATACTTGTTTGAGTAAGCAGCAAGTTAGTTTAGCAGATATGGTGGATAGATAGGATCTGTTGTAACCGACTAAAAGACTACCAACTAAACCCCTACCCTTCGGATATATAAGGGGGGCAGGGGGCCTTTGGCAAGAGACAAATTTGTATTGGAACCCTAATTCCAGTGTGAACCCAAGCAATACAGAAACACCAAACAGGACGTAGGGTTATTATCCTTCAGGAGGCCCGAACCTGTATAAACCCTGTGTCCTATTGATCGCTATCTTTCATACTCATACGCATATCTAGAACTACTATCAAGAATATCTCTTGACAGTTGGCACGCTAGGAAGGGGGACGCATTGAGTTCAGCTTCGCTGAAATCGATGGCTTTTATCGACATCAAGTTTTGCCCGGGAGACAAGATCCGCTTTGGTACCGTCAGCCTCGTCGCCAATCAGTACGGGAACCTCATCGAGCAAGATCACATGGCCTGTTCGGCGGCCACCATGCCTTCAAACTCAGGCACCAGCAAAGCTTCGATGGCCGATCGAATCGTTCCGGTCGGCCGGTTCTCCTTGGCCTCGACAACGCGGCGACAGCATTCCAGGCAGAAACCCTCTCGGGCTCCTACTCAACGTCGCCCGCAACGCCCCGATCGGCAACCTTGGCCGACTCAGACCTCACTGCGGTTGATCTCCCGACTCCTCACGTGGATCAGTCGGATGAAGATCCCAATTTTTTTTGATGGATCAAGATTCGTTGCAACAACTGGCCTTGAAAATGAGTCAGTCCTGGACTTGATCGAAGGGCCGAGTGATTCAGAAAGTTGCTCCTCGGATTACCATGAGGTATTCATGGTGGCACCTGCAGCCCAAGGAGGGACTGACGGAGAAATGTCGGCGGGGGCTGCCACACGCGGTGCCATACCAGATGGACATGTAACCGATCTTGAAGACGAGAATCCTGATGCCACCACTCCCCTGCTTCGTAGACCGGATGCTCAGCAGAGACCCCAAGTCGTGCAAAACCTAGATATGGGAGACCTCACCTTAAATCTTGATGGTGAAGACGTCTTCAAAACCCTACATCACAACATCATGGCTGCAGTGGCCCTCTTGCGCATCATAGAGCCCTTGCTCCAAGTCTCCCTAGAGTTGACACCTCAGGTCAACTAGTTAAAAGCACACATCAGGGCCGCGGCAATACTCGAGATGCATGCGGCACAACCAACACCGAGTAAGGCGACGTCTGGGGCCGCCAGTCCGGTACCCAGCCAGGAGAGAAGAGACCGGCAGCGCTCCAACCGGTAGGCAACCCCGCCTACCGCCCCAAGGCGCAGGCCCATTGTAGAGTACCATGATTGGCATCCGAGCGTCGACCTACGCAATGGCATACCGCCACGTGATGCGCGGGTCCAATTGGATAGCAGATACCAGGAGCGCGATGACGCAGCCCACCGAGAGTACGAAGATGAACAACACTGATGCGGTTTATGTCGACTACGAACATGACAACTGACGGCAGCCACCTAGAGACGATCATTACCATGATCGACAGGACGAGGGCTGCAGCAAGGATAGATCCCGCCGAGGACCTAGCTGCGAGCGAGAACAGACCCCGATCACCGACGACTATGATGAGGAGGCTGGCATTCGAGCCTTTACTCGGGAGCTTTGAACCGTCAGCTGGCCAGTCGGCTTCAAGCCAGTAGGCATCAAGAAGTATGATGGCAAGACGGATCCGCGTGACTGGCTTCACGTCTATTCAACAGCCATACGAGCACTCGACGGTGGCAGTTTTGTCATGGCCAACTACTTGCACGTCTGCCTGGCCCCGGTGGCACGAACCTGGCTCACCAACCTGCCCGACAATTCCATCAGTTCCTGGGCGGATCTCTGTCGGTAGTTCATCGCCAACTTTCAAACCACCTTCGACAGGCCAGGGAACCACTGGGAGCTTGGCCGGATCAAGCAGCGGAACCACGAGCTTCTTCGAGAGTACATCCAACGCTTTTGCCGAGTGAAAAATACCATCCCTAACATCTCGGATGCTCAGGTCATCACCGCCTTCCAAGGTGGCCTTTGTGATGACGATATGATAAAGAAGATTGGGAGGTTAGACGCCGTCGGCAGATTGTCAGCCAAAGAACTGTTCACCATGGCTGACAAATACGCTGCGGGCAATTTGGCTCTCTTCCAAGTTCGCCAGTACAAGGAAGCGACCCCAAGGAACCAGTCGGGCCCACCCAATTACAGCAAAGACGATGACATGAAGCGCAAGCAAGACCGAACGGTGGCTAACACCGAGCGCTCCACCAGGAGGAAACCGGTCACTCAGGATGACTTTGACAAAATGGTTGATGGCCCTTGTCTACTCCATGATGGAGCTCACAAAGCCAGAGAATGCTTTAAGTTGAAGAATTTTGCCCATCATGCCTTGAAGGTCTGCAAGGAATGCCCCTGGGTCCCCAAGGGCGTCAGGAAGGACTCGGATAAGGATAACCAAGGCGAGGATAAGGAGGACTTCCAAGACCCCGACCGCGAGGTCAACTACATCTGTGGCAGGTCCACGGCAGACTCGAAGCGCCAGCAGAAGATCCTCTATAGAGAGGTCCACTCGGTCTCACCAGCGGTACCTTCATATCTACGATGGTCAGAGGTCCCAATTACTTTTGATCGGTCCGACCATCCGGATCACATCCCCAGGCTCGGGAAATATCCCTTAGTACTATCGCCGATTGTTAACCGAGTTCGGCTAAATCGGGTACTGGTAGACGGCGGTAGCAGTTTGGACATCCTCTTTGTGAAAACCTTCAAGGAGCTCGTCATGCCTTTGACCGACCTCAAGCCAAGTCGATCGCCATTTCACGGTGTGATCCCGGGCATGCAAACAGTCCCTCTGGGGCAAATCACTCTGCCTGTGACTTATGGCACTCGGGAGAACTACAGGACGGAGCGCATTACCTTCGAGGTCATCGACCTTGATTCTACTTACCACGCCATCATAGGGCAGCCAGCCATCGCCAAATTCATGGCCGTACCTCATTATCCGCATATGATGATGAAGCTACTAGGACCAAACGTAGTCATCTCACTTCACTCGGATGTGCGAACATCATACGACTGCGACAATGGCAGTTGCAACTTGACGGATAAGATGGTGGTGGCATCAGAGTTGGCCAAGTTGAAGGCAGCGATCACAACAACTGAGGAGGCCATGCTTGACCCTACTCCCAAGAAGGCGCTGAAGGCCATGATACAGGCGGACGCCATGGAGTCCAAGAAGATTAACCTAGATGATAGTGATGTATCCAAGACCACCAATATCAGGGTCAATCTAGGTGACAAATAGGAAAGCACGCTCATCCTTTTTCTTAGAAATAATAAAGACATATTTGCATGGAAACCTTCTGATATGCCAGGTATCCCAAGGGAAAAGGCTGAGCACAAACTTCACGATCGCGAAAACGCCAGGCCGGTAAGGCAACGACTTAGACGATTCTCATAGGACCGAAAGGATGTGATTAGGAAAGAATTTGGCCGACTACTGGCAGCCGATTTTATTAAAGAAGTCTTCCACCCCGACTGGTTGGCCAACCCAGTCCTGATGTGGAAGAAGAATAAGGAGTGGCAGATGTGCATGGATTACACTAGCCTTAACCAAGCCTGTCCAAAAGATTCGTTCACCCTCCCACGTATTGATCAAGTGGTCGATTCGATGGCTAGATGCGCTTTGTTGTGCTTCTTAGATGCCTATTTAGGGTACCATCAGATTCCCTTAAACCAATCCGACCAGCTTAAAACCCCGTTCATCACACCATTTGGAGCATTCTTTTACACAACAATGCCCTTTGGTCTGAAAAATGCTGGCGCCACCTACCAGCGGACTATGCAGCGATGCTTGGATAACCAGATAGGAAGGCATGTCGAAGCTGACGTAGATGACATGGTAGTCAAGACTCGGCTCTCCACCGATCTAATATCTGACCTAGACAAAACATTCGGCAACCTCCGGAAATACAATATGAACCTGAATCCAGTCTTTGGCGCCCCATCAGGAAAATTACTCGGCTTTCTAGTATCACATAGAGGGATTGAAGCTAATCCAGAAAAGGTAAATGCCATATTGCGGATGGGCCCCCCACATTCGCAAAAGGACATTCAAAAGCTCACTAGTTGTATGGCAGCACTCAGTTGGTTTGTATCATGACTCAGTGTTCGAGGGCTACCTTTTTTCTGGCTACTCAAGAAGCAAGAATCATTCATCTAGAATGATGACGCACAAAAAGCCTTGGATGATTTCAAGGCTTACATTAGTGGTCCTCTGGTCTTAACTCCCCCAGAACCGAAGGAACCTTTGCAACTGTACATTTCTATAACCACACACGTTGTCAGTACTATGTTGGCGGTGGAACGGGCGGAAGATGGCAAGGCTCAAAAGGTGCAACGACCAGTTTATTTTGGCAGTGAGGTCTTATCGGAATCCAAGGTACAATATTTCTAGCTTCAGAAGTAATTTATGCATTACTAATGACATCTGAGAAGTTGAAGCATTACTTTGAGTATCATCTAATTGAGGTCCACACGTTGTTCGGCCTTGGCGAATTGCTGCACAACAGAGTGGCCACTGGGAAAATTGCCAAATGGGCTATCGAGCTCGGATCATATGATATCTCCTTTAAGTCATGCGACTCGATTAAAGGTCAAGCTTTGTCGGACTTTGTCGACGAATGGATAGAATGCGAGTTACCGCCCAACCCGCAAAAATTAAGCTATTTGAAAATGGCGTTTGATGGTTCCTTACAACTGGAAGGTGCTTGAGCAGGGGTCATATTGACATCTCCTGATAGAGCCAAGTTGCGGTACGTTCTTCGAATGCACTTTCGCGCGTCTAATAACACCGCAGAGTATGAGGCGCTATTACATGGACATCGGATAGCTATCTCACTCGGTGTCCAAAGAATAAGCGTTTTTGGCGACTCGGCACTAGTAATTAATCAAGTAACAAAGGAGTGGTGTTGTTCCTACGAAAGCATGACAGCCTACTGCACTGAAGTTCGGAAGCTCGAAGACAAGTTTGATGGCATCGAGTATAAACATGTCCTGCGCAAGTATAACGAAGAGGCGGATGAACTGGCCAAACTTGGGCCTAGTAGATCTAAAATACCTGATGGAGTATTCCTCGATGATCTGCATAAGCCATCTGTACTAACCCAGCAAACTATGGAGCAGTCGGCACTAAAGGAGGGAGCAACACCGCAGGTAGCTGTCATTGAAGTAGATTGGCGAACTTCCTTCATTGAGTATTTGGATCATGGCACACTACCGCACGACAAAGACGAAGCCCTCCGAATCATTCTGAAGTCTCGATCATATTGTATAGTCGATCGTCTCCTGTACAAGCAAAGCCCATATGGGGTACTGATGAAATGCTTGTCACAAGATGAGGGCAGAGTTATATTAGGAAATATCCATGCTGGCACATGTGGGAATCACGCAGACCCATCAACAATTGCAGCCAAAGCAATGAGGCATGGGTTTTACTGGCCGACTACGGGTGCTGATGCCAAGGAAATCATCCGAAAGTGTGAAGGCTGTCAGTTCTTTGCACGCCAAATGCACGTACCCGCCACAGAGCTTCAAAATGTCCCAATAACTTGGCCGTTTTCAGTATGGGGCTTAGATATTGTTGGACCCTTCATGAAGGCTCAAGGGGGCTTTACTCACTTTTTCGTAGCAGTGGACAAGTTCTCTAAATGGATTGAAGCAAAGCCAGTCCGTAAGATTTCGGCAAAAAAGGCCATCGAGTTCATGACCAAAATAGTCACTCGGTTCGGTGCCCCATACAAGATCATCACTGGCAACGGTACTCAATTCACAGTAGGGTAGTTCAAACAGTTTGCGGGCCGAGTCGGCTTTAAGATTGGCTATGCCTTGGCCACCCATCCACAGAGCAATGGCCAAGTTGAGAGGGCAAACGACCTCTTGCTTTCTGGAATTAAGCCTCGTATATTTGATTAGCTGGAAAAGTACGCTCGACGGTGGGTTCGAGAATTGCCATCTGTGTTGTGGGGTCTTAGAACCAACGTAAGTCGTGCCACCAGGCACTCCCCTTTTTCTTTGGTTTATGGCTCAGAAGCCATGTTACCAATCGAGATTCTGTTCGCCTCCCCACGTGTGGTAGCGTATGAAGAAAAAACCTCCAATGACCATAGGTGTGATGACTTGTTGTTGTTAGAGGAGCGGCGAGATGCCACTTTAATTTGGTTGGCAAAGTACCAGCAAAGCTTGCGACGTTATCACGACAAAAACATTCGAACACGAGGTTTTTTTGTCGGCGACTTGGTTTTGAAGCAAGTTCAGTCTAAGGTCGATAAGCACAAGCTGTCAGCTCCATGGGAAGGACCCTTTATTGTAAAGGAAATCACTCGGCCAGGTGCCTATCGATTGATGAATGAGGACATGTTGGACCTTCAAAGTTCCTGGAACATTTCACAGCTACGTCATTTTTATGTCTAGTATTTATAGTGTACTATAACTTTATTTTATTTCATTACTGAACATATATACATTATGGTCATGATATCTGGTTTTGCAATTTATTATTTCTATGAATTATTGTTTTTATTGTTTAAGTCATGGCTCAAATTCTGATACTTGGTATCACCCCAACTCGTGCATGCCGACCAAGCGGGTTACTTAGTCCCTAGGGTTCTTGCCGTCTGTTGGGGACCAAGGCAATTCTCCCAATTCGCATATGCTTGACCGAGTGAGTTCTTAGTCTCCATGGTTCATATCAGTTATTGGGAGCGTTGTTTTGAGGGCTGACATGAGTTGTGTATTGGTTGCGAGTGTTTAACACGAGTTCATACAATACATATACGAAGTAGCACGACCCAAGAATTGATTACAATACTGGTAATGAATCTAGACCTTAGCGGTTTATCGAACCTTAGTTATATTATAGCAACAGAGATGTAATACAGTATTTTTAAGCTTTACAACTCCTTACACTTTGGGTAAGGGATCTAGCTCTATTTGGTCGGCTAATACATGCGCCGTTTTTTGCGCCTCAGCCACAAGGGCTTCACATTGATCGTCAACAAGATCTTCGTGGAAACCTTCTGCAACCACATCTAGCTCTATGCTGAGGATATGAGATTTTGCTATTGCTAGGACTTGTGCGCCGGCTAGCTCTGCAACATGTCGCGCATGCTCTTTTAATCGGCTGGGTGCCCCTTGTAGCCTAGTCATCAGATCTCGGCGCCGAGGTGGTTTTTCTTCAGGGTACAAATACTGGGCGACCACCTCTGCATCTTTTTGAAGAGCTGCAAGAGACCATCAAAGGTTTTCATCACCCTCTATAAATTTTTTCTGCAAAAGCTCATAGGACCTTTTTGACCCTATAGAAGTACAATAATTACATATACCTAGGTACATATAAACTTGGATATAAAGGTATTGTGCTAACAACACTTACCTCTTAGGCGTTTCTCAGCATCTAATTTTTCAGCTTCAAGTGTGGCAACCTTTTCCTTGCATTCTTCCTTAAGCTTTTTCAACTTCTTTGAAGGCTTTTTGGAATTGGTTTAGCTCATCTACAACCTTTTGGAAGATCTTTTCGGCTTTGGATAGTTCGGTTTCCAGCTTTGTGTTTCTCTCCCTCTGGCTTTTTATTGTTCCTTCAGCATCTGTTAGTTATAAACATTTTAGTTTACAGCTGTATTTCCATATGCATAGGAATATAGATTTTTACCTTCAGCCCTTTTCTTCCAAGAAGTTAGGGATTCTTGCATTGTCTTGAAGTCGTCTTTCAGCTTTTTAAAATTATTCCTGATTTCTTCCGAGTCCTGGAGCTGCCTTTTTAATCCCTGATTCTCGATTTTCAAAGCTTCAATAGCTTGGGCAGATGACTCCAATTCTTTTATACGGACTTGCAGACTTGCAATTTGAGTGGTTGACTGGGCATCTTGTTTTTGCTTTAGCTCCAGCGTTCGTGATACCTCTGTATGGAAGAGGTCAGATGTTCGTATTCTAGAGATAGCATGTGAGGTATAGGCTTTGTGGATCTCGTACCTTGTAGCTCAAACTGAAGTTCATCAACTTGAGATGAACGGGCTTTTAGATCGACTGACAAGCGCCCGACTTCCAGTCTCTCTTTGGCAAGCTGATCTTCTAAATCTACGGCTTTGGCACAATGCCTCTCGACAAGTTGCAGAAGCTTACTCCTGTTGGCCATATGAGTTTTCAGAGCCTGCAACGATGGCGAGTTATATGGTTGAAACTTCACAGCCAGGTTTGGTGATTACTTTATTGACATTATTTTTCAAGAAGGGAGGAATACCTGGAAGGAATGGTATGCTTTTTTAGTATATTCTTCAAAAATTTTCAACTCCGCTTGTTCTGCCAACTCATCAAATTCAGTGATGGTGAATCGGCCAATATGATATACTGACCTAGTCGGCGTGGGCTGTTCTGGAGCACCCTCTTTTACAACTCGGTGAATGGGAGTAGGCGTGACATTTTCCTCCGGACCGATTGGATACTCATATGTTGGTTTTGGCATTGTTTCAAATACCAGTGATGTCTCTTCGGGTTCGGTGGAGGTAGGAGTATTAGCTGCTGCTGCCAACTCAGACGTATTCAGGTCTGGGACATTAGGTGACTCAGCCTGGCTACCTCCTGGCTGAGTGGATTAGGGTGCATTCTTTAAATCACTTGGTTTCTCTACCGAGTGGCCCAGGACATCATCTCTAGATGACCTAACAGATGGTGTATCCTGATTTTTCTCAGGAACTAAACTTTGCGTCAGGACTTCCTCAAATGACGTTCCCCCGGTCGACCTATCAAGATCATAGAGATTACACAATTGTTTATTGAAAAGCTGCGCATCAAGCTACATTGTTTTGTTTACCTTGCAGGCGCTTAAATTTTAAGCCTGACACCTTCGGTGGGGGGCTAGTTGGCCTTGGGATGTCTGTTGTGTCTGATGCCTCTCGACCGGGGTTGGTCTGGCTTGACTCACTCGGACGAGCTTGCTCTTTTTCGCTTGCATTCATGGTCTACCGAGTGGTGGAGGTCTTCTCTGAAGTCTTCTTCTTCGCTTCTCCTTGAAGTCTAGCTATTCTTTCAGCTAGAGATTCTTCTTCATCAGAGTCTTCAATGTGTGCCTTGTGGCGCTTGGAGGATGATGGTTGAGTGGGAGATTTCTTTCACGGCGTCGGTGGCAATGGTGGATTGGACACATATACATCAAGGTTCTGCAACATATGTGATGTATAATTCGTTACTGAACCTAATGAAAGAGGTGTTAATTTTTCAAGCAGAGAGGTGGATAACTTAGTGAACTCCTATCAGTCTTGGAATGATGTCCAGTTTTTGCACTCCCTGGAGTCCAACCAAGAAGTGATGCAAATATGTTCTCTAGATGCAATGTCAACTCTCTGTCTGACAATATTTCTGGCTCTTCCATTATGGGGTCTGAGCCTAATTGGAATTTCCATCCTGGAACATGGTGTTTCTTGATAGGCTGCACGCGGCGATATATGAAGCTTGTGGCAACGTGTGCGCCGGTATATCCTTTAGACTTGAGAAAGACAACATGCTTTAATATAGCATCAACCTGAGACTTCTTGTTTGGATGAGCCTTTGCTGACCACTCGGGTCGTGGCTTGGGGGCATCGGCTGTAGTTTCTGACAAAGATGGAGCGTGGTTTCCATGGTAAAACCAGTCCGCATGCCACCCCTTGTTGGTTGATGGAAGTGGCACATCAATATACTTGGATTTATTCCTTAATTGGAATCAAGCACCTCCTATGACATTAGTGTTGTTTGATTTCAACACAAACAGTTCCTTGAAGGTATCGAAATAGGGATAGATACCCAAGAACACTTCACACAGGTGAATAAATATGGTGATATGTAAGATGGAATTTGGATTTAGATTGACAAGGTTGATGCCATAAAAGAAAAGCAGTCCCCAAAAGAAGTCACAACATGGAATCCCAAATCCACGATAGAAAAAGGAGGAGAAAACCGTGATTTGGTCGACGGGAGGTTGGGGAAATCTCTGACCTATGGCCTTGATCCATCCTCTGGTCTGTTGATCCTACAACACGCCATCAATCACCAATCTGTTGATTTTCTCAGAATCCATGGTTGACATGGGGAACTCCTTGATGTCGGCAGGGATGTCAAAGACTGTTTCTTCTTCCTTGCCCTTTCCAGGAGAAGATTGCTTCTCGGATTGAGACTTAGCGCTTTGACGGGTGCGTTTAGGGGCCATCGCTCTTGTTTTAGCACAGTGGACAGCGGTTGCGTGGAGTTTCTGGATGGAAATGGAGGCCTGAGATCTAGGGTTTGTGGGCCCAAGATGGATGCGGGGGAGAAATGGAGGCCCGCGATCTAGGGTTTGTGTGCGCAAGATGGCGGCGGCGGCAAAATGAAGATGAAGGGATGCGACTGTTGAGTGGTACTTTTATAAGGGATAGATAAGCTAGTGGGCCGAGCCTTTTTGTAACCCGTTAAGTCCAGTTATGATAATTGGTACGTGCATTTATTGTGCTATCAAGCTTATTTTCAAGCGATAACTTTGGATGTTGCCAATCTTAATGTTAGTGATAAATCACTCGGACTGTTATTGTTTCAATCTTGGAAATTGTACTTTTCAAGATTTCATGAATAATCACTCAGACTGTTGCAATTTCAACCTTGGAAATTGTACCTTTTGATATTTCATGATAAATCACTCGGATTATCTTGGCACCAATCTTGGGGGCTGTATTTTTGTATTATATTACTCCAATTGATACATCACCAATCTTGGGGGCTATGTCAATTGAATTTCATGGTAAATCACTCGGATTAAGGATAATTCAGCATTGTGGACATTGTTATTAATTTGATGATGCATCACTTGGCGAATGGGGGAAATTCAGCAAATATGGAGCCTTTTGGTTTAGTTTGACAAATCGAAAGATTCAGATGTTATTATGCCCTTTTGTGTTGAGGGACAAGATTAATTTTGATTATTGGATATTTTTCAATAACTCAGAAGTTGCTTCGATACAGACTCAACAACCTTTTGAGTTGGGGGCTATATTCACAGGCTATGTCTTTTTCAGGCGTTTATGAAGAAGAGTTATTAGAAGTAATAGAAAAAGCACTTCCCAATTTCATAAGATATCGAGGCTAATCAAGGCGATGATTTAAGATGGAAAGTGCATGGGGGCTACTGTGGCTCGGCTATGGTGTATTTGGCCCAGAAGATATTTACTTAGATACTTGTTTGAGTAAGGAGCAAGTTAGGTTAGCAGATATGTTGGATAGATAGAATCTATTGTAACCGACTAAAAGACTACCATGTAAACCCTTGCCCTTCGGATATATAAGGGGGGCAGGGGGACTTCGGCAAGAGATAGATTCGTATTGGAACCCTAATTCCAGTGCGAACCCTAGCAATACAGAAACACCAAATACGATGTAGGGTTATTATCCTTCGGGAGGCCCGAACCTGTATAAACCATGTATCCTGTGTCCATCGATCTTTCATACTCATACGCATATCTAGAACTACTATCGAGAATATCTCTTGACAAGGATGTTCTCAAGTGATGGTCCTTCCAGTTGATAAACAATTGGACTTTTTGATGGAGTGGCACTAAGACAAAGTGTGTCTGGGCCATGCAATGGGAGTCCAAATGAACCACACGGGGCTCTATATCAAGCATGGCTCTATGGGTTTTCATCCACATCATGCCAATAATTAGATCAATTTCTTGATTATGGAGCATGACAAAATCAGTGGGGTAGATTCTCTGGTTGATATCTAGTGGACAGTAAATCACTGATTATAGTGGTGGTTTGGAGATTATGTTTTTGCACACAAGCTCTGCTAATAAAATTATGAGTAGCGCGAGAATCAAAAAGAGTGTGAACAGACTGGCGGTAAAGTGAGAGCATACCGGTCAGCACGGGGTCACCCTGAGGAATATATTCAGCGCTGGTGTAGTTCACTTGGGCACAACAAGATGGTGCATTCACATTCTTGCTCTACGGAGGGCGCTGATTGTTGTTGTTGTTGTTGCGCCGGGGTGCTGTACATTCTCTGGCAAAGTGGCTGGTGTGACCACAGTTGTAGCATGGGTAGTTTCCTCCATGACTAACAGGATGTGGAGCACGTGCATTCTGGCTTCCTCGGTACTGAGTGACGCAGCCAGTGGTTGGCGTCCAGAGGCTCTCTGGCATGCTCGAAGGTCGGCGGGTGCGTACCCAGAAAGTCTGAGTAAGTGCACTATCGGGGCTGGTTGTTGTTGCGGTTTCCCCCATGTCCAGCCAAGTGGGATGTGATATCAACCAATCGGCAGAGCAACTCAGAGTCGTTCTGGTATCGGTTGAGCGTGACAGCCAAAATATCGGCCAATGAAGGCTGATCACTAGCTCCCTGCTGAGAGCTCTCAGGGTCATCCTGATTCCGAGTTCGCACCATGCTACAATTTACATTCTACACATTAGTCATTTCTTAAAATTTCTCCATAGGACATATGTGTAAAACTTGCAAGGGTGCTCTAAGGATTTAAGAAATGACAAACATTTTCACAATTTAAAGTTGGGTACATGGTTGTTAAAAAGGGTAACATCACACTAATTCATCCATACATGCGTCGACGGAATTCTGCTGCTAGTAGGGTGCACGGTACTGAGTGTGCTCCTGCTGTTGCTGTGGTGCACGGGGCAGGAAGTACTGCGGCTGCAGTGGCCTCGGGTGAAACTGCTGCTGCGGGGATATCCGGTACCGCTGTTCAGTCGGAGAAGTGTACACCAGGTGATGCTTCGCCTGTGGGGCAGCAGAGGCACTAGCAGGGGCCTTCCTCTTGCGCTCATCTTCCTCTACTTGGCGCATGGCACTCTCTTGGACAATAGCAGCATTGACCAAATCATTGTATGTGCCAGTCATCTGCAGGTCAGACGCTCCTTCAAGGCGGCATTCATGCCACGCAGGAAAGCATACCTCTTCTTCTCCATAGTGTTCACATACTCAGTGGCATAATGAGCAAGATGGTTGAACGCCTCAGAATACTGGAGGGCATTCTTCCCTCCTTGTTTCAGGTCCATGAACTCCTGAAACTTCCTTTGCACAAGACCGGGTGGAATGAAATGAGCTCAAAAGGCAGTCCAGAACTCATTCCACTTGATGCGGGTCCCAGTGGAGAGTGAAGCGATGTAGTTCACCCACCAGGCACCAGCAGGGCCCTGGAGTTGCTGGGCGGCGAATAGCACCTTCTGGTGCCCAGTGCAGTCAAAGGTGCCCAGTGCAGTTGAGCAGAAAGTCGGCGTCCAGAGGCACTTTGGCATGCTCGAAAGTCGGCGTGTGCGTGCCCAGAAAGTCTGAGTAACTGCATTGTCGTGGCAAGTTGTTGTTGCAGTTGCCCCCATGTCCAGCCAAGTGGGATGTGATATCAACCAATCGGCAGAGCAACCCGGAGTCGTTCTGCTGTCGGTTGAGCGCGGCAGCCAAAACATCGGCCAATGAAGGCTGATTACTAGCTCCCTGCTAAGAGCTCTCAGGGTCATCCTGATTCCGAGTTTGCACCATGCTGCAATTTACATTCTACACATTAGTCATTTCTTAAAATTTCTCCATAGGACATATGTGTAAAACTTGCAAGGGTGCTCTGAGGATTTAAGCAATGACAAGCATTTTCACAATTTAAAGTTGGGTACATGGTTGTTTAAAAGGGTAACATCACACTAATTCATCCATACATGCATCGACGCCTAACTATGGTATTGTGGACACACTGTGGCTCATACACGACCAATCATCTACTCCTGGTCTATGACTATCGGCTCATTGGGTTCTCGCGGTTCCAACGGTTCTTCTGGGTCTCCTGGTTCCATCATCCCTACATCGACATTATTTGCTTCCTCCATCTCTTCTCCACTTGCTCTCCATACTCCACAGGGATCTCATCCCAGTTATCTATGATGGGGAGGTGGGTAGCATTGAAGGCATCAAATTTGACTTGAAGCTCCTGCAATTCAGACTCCATTATGTCTGCATCTCCCAGGGCTTGGTCATGCTCGTCGATGATCATATCCAGCTCTTCATTTTTCGCTTGGATTTGCTGGTTCAATTCTACGATCTCCAGAGTCTTGGCTTGCTTTTCTGTTTTGGAAAGCCGAAGTGCGACCCGAAACATGTCCATCTGATGGTACAAGTTCTTGGATATGTCAAATAGGGAGAGTCCATAACACTCTGCCATATGTAGCGCTGGATGATAAAATGGGTGGTTTGGGTAGAGGACCAAATCCAGGCGATGGTTCCACTCAAGATCCTCCATAGTATCAATTGGCAACAAGGTTACCGGTGTTCCGGCGACCTCATGGTTGCGAACTTCATAGAACAGAGTGAGGGCTTTGAAGGCAGCAACACTCCAAGTAGTGAGTAGGTCTACTCTAGAGACACTGATAGTCCATGACTCCCATGCCGGTAGGAAGGAATAGTTGGTGGGTACTGTGACATGGACTATACAGGAAGTGATTCCATTCTCCTCAATGGTCTTTCCAACATAAGTAGGAGTGATATCATGTCCATAACCCCGAAGGACACTTCAAAAGAGTTGAGTCATCCCAGGGATGTCCAGACCGTCGGTGATTTCCCAACCTGGTGGAGCTTGGAAATTATTTTCAGTCATCTACAAGGGTGAAATCTGAATGAGTCAGAATTTTCCTTAAAGTAAGGTGCATTTCACGTACAACTTCATGAAATATAGAAACAAATTTTTAGTTCACATTTTCCAGCCTCAAGGGGCAATAATACGGAGACGGGTTTTCAAACAGATTCGGTCTTGACTGTGCAGCAGTCAGAAAATTGAGTATTGTGTCCAGAAAACAAAATCTCCCGAACCGGTGCTTGGCACCATGTTACAGTAGACTTTCATAGCTTTCCATATTGTATTTGTACTCCCAAAAATTCCAAGTAAAACTGGACTTATGATTTTTACAAGTTCAGGTTGACAGATTTAATTTCTGGATGACAGGAGCCTAGTATTTTGACTCTAATGGACAGAGGAAAAATTATTAGAGGTTGGGTCCTACTGGAAATGAAAATAGACTTCTAAGGCTTTCTAGATTGGGTTCATACACCTCCAAATTCTAAGTGAAACTCTAGTTATGGATTTTGCAAGTTCAGGGATGCGTTGAAAACAGGAACTGACAGATTGTTGTTATCTTAAGAAATGGACTTAAGAGTTGAAATTTTTTCTCAACAACTTGTAGATTTTTATTCAGAGGTGGGTGAGTAAGGAGAGAACAAAATTTTAGTTAAGTTATAAGGAATGAATGATGTAAAATTCTCAATTTATTTACCTATCGTTCCTCACAACACACACCTATATGTCCGCTACTTAGCGGCACGAAAATCTGGTGACGACCCGCACTCATCACGTAAGTCAACTAAGTGTTGTACTAACGGCGTTAGTGTACCTATAGAGAAACTCATTGCAGAAACATTACATTAAATTAAAAGAAACTACAAAAATAAGGGTAATTCTACAACGGTTCATGGAACGAACCGCCTTACGAAACCACGGTCCTCGCAAGCGAACCAATGCTCATAAACCTATCACGATGAGCATCACTAAAAAATGTTGGCACGGTTTATGGAAGAAACTGTCTCGCGAAACCATAGCCCTCTTGAGTGAACTCTACGCTCCAACACTTGTCAAGGAGCCAAAAATGAAAAATATTGGCAACGATTCATGGAAGGAATCGTCCCGCAAAACCACAGTCCGTGCGAGCGAACTTTAAATGTAAAAAGAAAAACTAAATAAAAGCCAACTCAAGCATAACCCGTTAGCATTGTCACCAACCCTAAATAACTACTAGGGGCAATACTAACGTATCCTCACACGTAACATCATAGTTTTTTGAAAATACATTTTAATTGTTGTATTATCATGGACCACGGCTCTGATACCAGCTGAGGTGCCCCTTCTCGGACGATCGAGGTCCTGAAGGTGCTGATAACGTAGGCACTTGATAATACAACAATGATCCAATATTTATGTTTAATTATTACATCAAAGTGCAGCGGAATTACAAGTTCATGAGGTTTCAAAAAACAAGAGCGAAAGCAAAATAAAGATAAGAACTACGAGCTCGATGATACAACATAGTGATGATTCATGCCCGAGGAACCATCACTCTAGCAGCACACAACAGTCACTGCGGCGAAAGGTCAGACTCCTAGTGGGCAGTCCAACCCTCAGGGACCTGCATGTCCCAGGGCAACACATCTACAGGCAACTCTATTACTTTAGAACCTGAAAACCACAGAGGCACAAAGGCTGAGTACTAATTACTCAGAAAGACTTACCCGTCAAAACCTAGACATGCAATGGCTCTAGTAGGTGGCTTGTTTGAAAGGACTCGCACTAAGCAACCTATTTGTTCTATCAAGTTTTACTTGTCAACTTAATTGGGTTGAGCAGAAATATAACTTTAGTTGCAACAATAAGATAATAATGCAATACATAAAGTGAATACAACAATAGAGCAATAATAATAATCAGCAATAACCAACACAAATCCATATCCATAATATCGTGCGCAACTACGTGATGACTCAGTGACCAAGCGGTACTCATTACTATGAGGGACAACAATTGTAATCGATTTACACCAGCTGGGAAAACCCGAAGTACACGACACATACGCACCAATTAAGGTCGTATATGGCAAGCTTTCACAAGAAAAACCACCCACATCCCGGCCTGGGTGTGGTGACTTCGAGTGGGCATGTCGTCGTGCCAACAGTACTTCGTGGTATGGACCGCCCACTCCAGCAGCCGAACGGTTATAAGACCAATGCACCTTAACCGTCCTTGATGTAAGCGATATTTAATGCTACATCGGTTTACTAGTGCCCATGAAACTAGCATGCATTTAGTACTGTTCAAAACTTGATCAAGGGGCTGACCACGGACGGGTCCTAGGGTGGGTAAGACAGGGCTACCGCTGTCAACACCCATGTGTTGCTGCAAACCTACACATGCATAATCCCTGCCCGGCCATACATCAAAAGTAAACTTCTTTTATAAGTTCAAATTTAGTGATCAAATCTATTCCATAGTAATAATTTATACCTAAACTATTAATAACTAAGCATAGCACTTTAGTAACGAGCCTACCAAGTTTCTAATAATAGCAATATAGGTCATTTGGGTAACATGCAAGGTGGGTTCCAATCAACTCGTATGACCTAATGCAACAATTAAACATAGACACTAGTAGTGATATAAACTAGCAAAACTTTATAAAGAGGCTAATGCAAACCGGGGCTTGCTGGATCCACGCAAGTGTTAGCAACTACAGTCTCTTGCTCTTCAGGCTCTTGGTCCTGCTGGACGTCGGGCTCCTGCTCCTGGGTGTCGTTACCTATTGATGAACAATGGATTTAACGGTATTATCGCAACACCGTTGCATGCAATGATATGATGGATGTATATTGCATTAGTGTTTTGATGCTAACAACCTTATTAATAAGTTCTCGAAGCCATATGCTTCAAAGAAACAAATTAGAGTTTCATCATTTTACGTGTGTTAATCATTTGATTAGGGTTGTTATAGTTTTGAGAATAATTAAGCAATTAAATAGTAAACAATTGATTTTGGACTTGACTGATTTATCATGAACAGGGGCATATATGAATTGCATTTTCACCAAGTTACAACCTCTGAATAGTATTATTCTATTTACTAGCATTTATTTAAGTTAAAGCATTACATAAGTAATAGAGTATTATATACTATAGAACTGACTTAACCAAAAATCAGGGTGGTGAAATAGTATGAAATAACAGTGTATGCAAAAGATTAGAATTAAATTCCATTCCTAGAATTATTAAGGAATTAATTAGTGTTTTTAATTAAGTAAAATATATTGACAGAGAGAGCTGGTTATTATTTTACTAAACTAACGCACATTATTATGAAACTAGCAAAATTGGTTTGAGGTCATTTGGACTTGAAATGAATTTATTAGGGTTTTTAGAAGTTTCAACAGTTTTCTAGTCATTTTTCTGGGTTCGATCAAATCAGGGAATGCGCGCGCGTGGCCGGAGAGCATGCCGCAGGGCGCTAGGGTGGCTGGAAGCTCACCGCGAGAGCTGGGAAATGCTCATCACAGTAAGGCGGGGCCAGAGGTGGTGATCGCGAGGTTGGGTTCTCACCGGAGATGGTTCAGCAATGAGAGGCGGCAGAGACACGAGGTTCAGCGGCTTCGTGCTTCTGCTACGAGGCACCAAATTGAACTCGACTGGCTTCTATAGCATCATGGGGGTAGGGCAATGGCCGGCATCTTGTCAGCGTTCGGCGAGGAGGGCCGGAAGGTGGGGCTCACCATGGAGGCGGCTCGGATACGGCAGCGGCAGCGGGGGAAAAGTAAAACTGCCCTCACGTTGCGCACAGAAGCAAAGGGGAAAAAGGGTTAGCCACATTTGGTTGACAGTTGCGCACGAACTTGAAGAGAAAGGGGAGGGTGAGGCTCACCAAAGTCAGAGTAATTGACGGAATCCAGAATTTGGGACGGTGGCGATGGCCGAGGCAAGAATGCCGAAATTGGTGCTGCTCAGAGCACCATTGGGCTTAGGGCTTGTTTGGGAAGGAGGAGTGGAGTATCGCGCGTAAGTTCGAAAGGTTGCTGTGGCACCCCTTTCCGGAGGATCGAGGTCCAGACAGTGCTGATAGTGCAGACACTTGATAATACATCATTGGTCCAAATTTAAGTTGAATATTACATTAATACGATGATTCGGAGTGCAGCGGAATTAATACAAGTTCATAAATGTTTTGAAACAGTGGAAGCAATACGTAAAGGAACTACTTTCGACGGTACAGCCTGATGGTTGTCCATGCCCAAAGGACCATCACCCTAGCAACAAACATCATCACTGCGGCGGCGAGTCGGACTCCCAGTGGGCGGTCCAACCCTCAGGGACTTGCATGTCCCAGGGCATCACATCTACAGGCAATTCTATTTCTTCATTACCTGAAAAACACAATGGTACAAAGCCTGAGTACTAATTACTCAGCAAGACTTACCCGTTGGACACCTACACATGCAAAGGCTCTAATAGGTGGCTTGTTTAAAAGGACTCGCACTAAGCAACCTATTAGTTCTATCAAATTTTAATTTTCAATTTAAATGGGTTGAGCCGAAATGTAACTTTAGTTGCAACGGCGATAATAAAACAATATATAAAATTAATACGACATAAGAGCTATGATAATAATAATGGTCATCAACATCAAAAAGCAACATGATCCATTGCATAATAATAGGTGCAACTACGCGGTTGGCGCGGTGACCAAGTGGTACTCATTACTACGAGGGACAGCAATTGCAATCGATTTACACCAGCTGGGAAAACCCGAGATGCACGACACATACGCACCAATTAAGGTCGTATATGGCAACCTTTTGCAAGAAAAGCACCTCCACCACAGCCCGGGTGTGGTGACGTCGAGTGGGCATGCCGTTCTACCAACAGTACTTCGTGGTCTGAATCGCCCACTCCAGCAGCAGGAGGGTCAATGACCAACGCACCTTAACCGTCCTCAATGCAAGTGACCTTTAATGATACATCGGTTTACTAGTGCCCATAAGCTAGCATGCATTCGGTACCGTTCCATACTTGATCAAGGGGCCGACCACGGACGGGTCCTAGGTTCGATAAGGCATGGCTACCACAGTCCACACCCATGTGTTGCTGCTAACCTACACATGCATTATCCCTGCCTGGTCATAACATAAAATAAACTTCTTTTAATAATTCCCATTCCAGTGGTCAAGTTCATTCCTTAGTAATAGTAATAACACCTTCTTAACGAGACTAGCAATTACTAAGCATAGCATAACAGTACCGATTCTGCCAAGTTCTAAGACAATAGCATAGGTCATTTGGATATCATGCAAGGTGGGTTTCAATCAGACCTAATGCAACAATAATTATAGATACTAGTATTGATATAAACTAGCAAAATTTTGTAAAAAGGTGAATGTAAACCGGGGCTTGCCTGGATCGATGTTAGTGCTAGCAACTACAACTTCTTGCTCTTGAGGCTCAACGTCCTTCTGGAAGTCTTCCTCTTGCTCCTGGTTGTCGTTACCTACATGAGGGAATTGAATTAACGGCATTATCGGAATACCGTTGAATGCAATGATATGATGCATGCAAGCACGTCGTGTTTTAATGTCAATTAAAAATTATTTTATGTTCTCGAAGCCATATGCTTCAGAGAAGTTGGGTTGTTAATAAGATTTTAGGTATATATTCTTTATGCAATTAAGCAATGTAAATAAGTGATATGAGCAATTAAATTAATTAGTAAAATAATTTTATGTTTCTGGACTTGTGTGATTTACTATGAACAGAGGCTTGTAGGTGTGATTTTTATGCCAAGTGGCATGGGAAAATTATTTACAGAATAATTACTAGGATTAATTTAAGCAAAAGTGCTAAATAAATCTCAGAGCCTAAAATAATTCATAGTTTTCCAAACTAAAATTTGTGGTGGTAGTTTTTCATGTGTTTACTAAGCATGCCAAAAATTAGGATTTAATTTTATACCTAGAATTTCTGGTGAATTAATTGGTGTTTGGACAATTAAATGAATCAATAAAATACATGTACAGAGACAGCAATTTATTATTTTACTAAAATAGAGCACTACAAGGTGAGTCTAACCAAATTTATTTGGGCTTTATTGGATTTATATTTGATTTACTATGGTTTTTCGAAGATTTAAGCGTTTCCTGGGGATTTTCTGGTTAAAGAAGGGCCACGTGTGCGACACCACGGCTCCACGTAGGCGACACGTGGGATGCCAGCGCGGCTGCCAATAGGCGCTAGTCGGCGCCGCCGGAGACAGGGCAGCTCACCGGGGAGCTCGCCGCTGGTGGCTGCGCGCATGGGAAGCTTGCCGCGGTTGTGGAAAAATGTAGCGTGCATCACGGCGAAGGGAAGGGAGGGGTTCGCATGGACGATGGCTCACCGGGGGTGGTCGGCGACGAGAGGCGGCGGAGCGGAGGCCTTCGGCTGTGTTGCGGGAACAGCAGGGAGCACCAAATCCGTCGTGGTCGAGCTTTAGAGCTTCACGGGGGCAATGTTATCATCGGCATCAAGTCGGTGTTGGACGAGGAGGGCCGGAGAGTAGTGCTCATCGTGGAGGCGGCTCGGTTCCACCGGCGGAAAGGGAGATGGCCGAGGAAAAGTTGAATGCCGATGGCTTGGCGCATGGAAACAAAAGAGAACGAGTCAGGCACAATCGGCCATCAGTTGCGTGCACGGGAGAAGTAAAAGGAGGGGATGAGGCTTACCGAGAACTGTCAATTTTGACTAGCGGCAGAGGAGGTCGCCGGAGGTCCTTGTCTCGGTTCTTCCTTCGATTCAGGCAATGTGCGTGAGGGAGTGGCCAAGCAAGGGCATCGGGATGTAGAAGGGGTCTAAGCGCTGGGGTTTGTGCTCTTGGTTCGTCTCGGAAAGCAGTGGGAGAGCACGACTCAAACTCGAGCTAGATCAGTGATGGCAGGGAGCAGAGTTTAGAGAAGGGAAAAATGAGAGGGATAGTAGGGAGCAGAGAGCAACGGGGAATGGAGGGTGTTTGAGGCTCCTGGGAGTACTTTGAATTGCGCAGAAGGGAGAGGAGCAAGTGGGGACGAGAGCGGGAGAAGTGGCGGGAATTGAAGGTTTTCTGGCCGGGTCGGGTTGACGTGCAGAGGAGAGGGTGGAGGCCAATGGGCAGCGATCACGGTGGGGTGATGGACGGGACAGCACGGGGTTGCAGAGGAGGTGCAGGCAGCACTGTTGCACACGAGGAATCTCGAGGTGGCGGTGCAGGCGGTGGCATGCGCGTCGGGGAGAGCTGCTGCACCGGGGAAGTCTCTGCGCTAGTGAGGAGGAAGAAGAGGGAGATTTTGCACTGCAGCCCTTGAACTAATTGATTTCTTGCGAACTAGTCCCTGGTCAATGGTATTTCCAATTAAAATAGCTAGGGGTATCCAATTGATTTGGGATTTTGCACATAGGTCCTAAGAGATACTCCTGGTGCTCTGGTGGGACCCATTTGGTTAGAATTATTCTAGAGATTTTTGTATTTAAATTCAATTTTGAAAGGGTCCTAGACTTTAATTAATCATTTGGGGTATTTTCACAATTAGTAAAATGCTCATTAAATTCATAAAATTATATTTTAATCTTACTAATATGATTATGAATTTAGTTGGCATATGTTGTATAATAAAATTTCATTTGGCTCACAATTTGTTTTGTAGGGTTTCTAATTACCTGGAATTAATTTAAATAATTGGAGTGAGGCTTCCACATTTCATGCTATATTACTCATGATTTGTGCTTTTCATGTTTGTTAAATAGAAGTGAGACACCTACGGTGTCACAGCTGTTTCAGCTGGAGAGGACTCCTGGGGACTCGAGCTTGCGCTGGAGCCAGCAATGGCGGGTGAGCAGGGGATGGGGAAAATGTCCGAGGGGAGGGGAATTCATAGGCCGGGGTCAGGTGGCTCGGTGCCGAAGGAGGTTCATGCGCTCGCGAAGGTTTTGCGTGTTGGGTTGAGGGTTGTCGGACCGACGGGAGCCATTGGGCGCGAAGAATCAGACCGAGCGATGCGGGGTGGGGGGGGGGGGGTCAGCCGGCATTGGGCAGAGCAAAAGCAACTTGCCGCAGTGGCATTAAGCGGCGTGTCGTGGAGAGATGCACACGGGGATGGGACGGTGGCTGATGCGCGTGAGGGAGCGGTCTACGGCCAAGAATCGGGGAGCTGCTAGCTGTTGGGAGTCAAGGAAGCGGCGGCAGGCCTGGAAGCATTGGGCAGGGGCGAGAGCAACTCGGCCCTGTGGCAGCTAGCGGCGTGTTGCACAGAGCCGAGCAGAGGTGAAGTGACGGTGACAAGTGGTGTGGTGCGGGAGTGTGGCGGTGAGTACCGAGGCGGCGGCAGAGAATCGCGCGGTCGCGCGCGCGAGAGAGGCGACGGGAGGAAGGAGACAAGCGACTTTGCAAAAAGGTCCTCAAGTTTTCAAAAGGTTTGCAGAAAGGTCCTTGGTTTTTGTAAATTCAATTAAAATAGCTCTAATGGTCAAATTAAGCTGAAATTTTAAATGTGGGTTACTTAGTATAAGGTCAATTCATTAGTGAAGTCTATTTGATAAGAAGGGAAATAATTTTAATTGGAATTAATAATTAAAGTTAAATCATTTCTAGGTTTAATCCATTTATTTCATTGATTTCTTAATGGAATAAAATTCTGTTTTTTGGCCCAAAATTATATTTTATTATTTTCACAATTCTGATGTAATTTATTTGGCCTATGATTTAAGGAAAGTCTTATTTGCTTACAAGATTTGCTTGCATGGATTTATTTTAACTTGGGGAAAACCAAATTCTTAACTTGCTCTCATTATTTCATGCTCATACTTCAGTTCAAATTTTTTGGTAATTTGTGCTAAGTAAGGAAAAGAGACACCTGGGTGTCACATTACACCTTTGGTATGGGATCTAAATCTATCTGGTCGGCTACATGAGCAGTATTTTGTGCCTCGGTCATAAGGGTTTCGCATTGCTCATTGGAAAGGTCTTCATGGAAACCTTCTGCGACCACATCCAAACCTATGTTGGGAATATGAGATTTTCATCACCTTCAATAAATTTCTTTTGCAAAAGCTCATAAGCCCTTTTTGACCCTACAGGAACACAATAAATACATATTTCCAAGCACATATGGACTCAGTTATACAGGTAACAGTAGTACAAGGTTTACCTCTCAGGCTTTCTTCAAAGTCTGCCTTTTTGGCTTCAAGAGTAGTTGCCTTTGTTTTGTATTCTTCTTTGAGTCTTTCGACCTCTTTTAAATAATTTTTGAACTTGTTTAGCTCGTCTACGGCCTTTTTGAAAATGCCTTCGGCTTTGGACAGTTCAGTCTCTAGCTTAGTGTTCATTTCCCTTTGCATTTTTATCGTCTCTTCAGCCTCTGTCGTTTACAAAAATGTCAGTTGATAGAAAAGTTTCCAAGGGCACAAGTATATCAGGGTATCCCTCTTGCTTTCTTTTTCCATAGAGCCTGAGACTTCTGCATGGTTTTGAAGCCATCTTTTAGCTTTTCAAAGTTGCTTTTGACTTCTTCTGAAGCCTGGAGTTGCTTTTTTAGGCCCTGATTTTCATGTTTCAATGCCTCGATAGCCTGATAAGATGATTCCAATTCTTTCACTCGGTTTTGTAATTTTGCAATTGTTGTGGCCGAGTCCGCATCTTGTTTGTGCTTCTGCATTAGCTCTTGCGATACCTCTATAACGAGGAGGTCAGATCATCACGACATCATAAGACATGATGCTATGTGCATAATGTATAGTTTTCGTATCTTGAAGCTTAAATTGAAGTTCGTCCACCTGGGATGAATGATTTTTCAGTGTAGCAGACAGGTGTCCAACTTCAAGCCTTTCTTTGGCGAGCTGGTCCTCTATATCTACTGTTTTAGCACAGTGCCTTTCCACAAGTTGCAAAAGTTTGCTCTTGCTGGCCATGTGGGTTTTCAAAGACTATGAGAAGAGAAAAAGAAGAAGTAGCAGTCAGCAGGTGCAGATAATTATAAATCCAGTTTTCTAGAGGACGGTATACCTGAAACCACCGACAAGCCTTCTCGGTATAATCTTTGAAGGTCTTCAACTCGGCTTGTTCGACGGACTCGTCAAACCCGGCAATTGCAAATTTGCCAACGTGATATACATACCTGGTGGGAGTGGTTTTTCTATTAGGCCTTCTTTCACCACTCGGTGGATAGGAGTCGTTGTGATGTTTTCTTCAGGACCAATAGGATATTCATATGTTGGCTCCGGCATCCTTTCAAAGATCAAAGACGGTTCTTCTGTTTCAGCCGAGGCTAGAGTACCAGCAGTCGTAGACACTCAAGGAACATTGAGATCTGGCACTGTAGAGGTCTTAGACTTGCTGGTCTCTGATTTGGTGAATTTCATAGCAGTGTTCGACTCACTCGGCTTCTTTGCCGAGTGATCCGAGGCATCCTTCTCGGATGTCTTGTCCTTTGAAGCGGGCTGATCCTATTTGGGAACCGCGCTATGTGGCGAGGTGCCTTGAGATGATGTATTCTCCGATGACCTATCATGCAAATAAAGGTTAGACGAACGGCCACTGGATAACTAAGAGTCATGCTATAGTGCATCATTTACCTTGGGCGGCGTTTAAATTTTAAGCCTGACACCTTTTTGTGGGGGGGCTAGTTGGCCTTAGGTTTTCAGCTGCACTAGTGGTCTCTTCAGTTGTGTCTCTCCAGCTTGTTTGTTCACTCGGATGGTGTTGTCCTTTCGTAGGTTCTGACCTGTAGTCTTCTTTCATGGTCTATTGAGTGGTAGAAGTTTTCCTTGAAGCCTTTTTCTTGGCTTCTTCCTGAAGCCTAGCTGTTCTATCAGCTAGAGATTCTTCTTCATCAGAGTCCTCAATATGAGCTTTGCGACACTTGGGGGCTGATGGCGGACTAGGAGATTTTTCTCGAGGTGCCGGAGGTAATGGTGGGTTGGAATGATAGACATCAAGGTTCTGCAATATGCACGATGTATTAATCATGCGTTGAGGATAAATAATGTTGTATTAATTTACAAAGATGAGAATGGACAACTTACTGAATTCCTCTCAGTTTTGGAATGATGTCCACTTCTAGCGTTCCCTGGAGACCAATTAAGTACTGATAAAAATATATTCTCTAGGCACATAGTTAGCTCCCTTTCTGATAATTCCTCTAGTACTTCCATTGTGGGATCTGAATTCATTCCAAATTTCCACCCAGGGATATGACGCTTTTTGATGGGTTGCACACGACGGTATATGAAACTCGCGGCAACATCAACACCACTGTAAACTTTGGACTTCAGAACTGCAATCTGGTCCAATATGGCATCAACCTAAGCCTTATTGTTGGGGGCTGCTTTCTCTGACCACTCGGGTCATGGTGTGGGGGCTTCAACTGTGGTCTCTGACAGAGGCGGGGCATGGTTTCCATGGTAAAACCAATCCGCATGCCAACCTTTGTTTGTTGAGGGAAGTGGTACCTCAATGTATCTGGATTTATTCCTTAACTGGAATCTAACCCCTCCTATCACACTGTTGCTATTTGACTTCAACACAAACAACTCCTTGAAAGTATCCAAATGGGGATGAATCCCTAAGAACAACTAGCATAGATGGATAAAGATGGCAATATGCAAAATGGAATTTGGATTCAGATTGACGAGGTTTATGCCATAGAAAAAAAGCAGGCCTCAAAATAACTCGGAACAGGGAATCCGAAATCCGCGGTAGAAAAATGAGGAAAAAACTATGATTTGATCGATCGGAGGTTGGGGAAATCTCTGACCTATAGCTTCGATCCATCCCGCGGTTTATCCTGGAGTACTCTATCGATCACCATCCTGTTGATCTTCTCTACGTCCATAGCCGAAGCAGGAAACTCCTTGATTGTGGCAGAGATGTCGAAGACCGCTTCTTCCTCACCTTTTTCAGGAGAAGATGCCTTCTTGGATTGGGTCTTGGTGGTTTGGTGAGTTTGTTTCGGTTCCATTGCAGTTGTATTTTAGAGGGAGAGCAGTTATGCAAAGCTTTTCGGTAGAAATAGTGGCATGAGATCTAGGGTTGGGGCGACCGAGACGGCAGTGGCTATGAAATGAAGAAGAAGGGGTGTGAGTGTTTTGGAGGCACTTATCTATAAGTGAGGGTTAACCTAATGGGTTATGTTCCTAACCCATTAGTCTAGCCCCGTGTACTGGTAGATGTAGTTATTATGCCATTCAATAACTGTTTTAGTGTGAAACTTGGAAGCTATAGGTCTTGATAGTGGTGACGAATCACTCGGATTGTTACATCGTCAATCTTGGAGTCTGTGTATTTTATGTTTGTGCCAAATCACTCGGTCTGTTATAGCGTCAATCTTGGAGGCTGTAAATTTGGTGATTTGTGCCAAATCACTCATATTGTTATGGCTTTAATCTTGGAGGTTGTAACTTTCATATTTTGTGACAAATCCTTCAAAATATTATAGCCTCGGTCGTGTAAGCTGTAAATTACGAGATTTTTGGTTAAATCACTCGGATTATTATAGCACCAATCTTGGGGGCTATATATTACTTGGATTGAAACATCACCAATCTTGGGGGCTGCAGTAATTGAATTTCGTGATAAGCCACTCGGATAGAAGCGGTACCAATATTGGGACTATAGTTTTAAAATTGGTGATGCATCACTCAGATTGTGGTGGTGATTTAATTGATTGTTGTATAATCAAGGTTCACGATTTATTTTTACGGAGCGGAAGACTCGGATATTATTATTTTGGGGAAGTTGTCTGGAACACACTAACAAACTACGACTTCGTCCTGAACACAATAACAAAATCAAATTTGGCTGTAACACACTATGATTGTGGAAAAATTCGTCCGTGGCACACTATGTCCATTTAACAATTATTTTCATTTTTTTCTATATTGATATATAAAATAGGTTAGAATTTGAAACTTGGCACAAATATACATTGCTTCATTCTTTATCACAAAAAAATAGAGCTATATTTTTTCTGATTGTTTGTATCGTTTTCTCCATAAATTAAATATTAAAACAATTAGGAAACAACATAAAGAATTGAAAAAAATCTGGGGTCTCAAGTGCTTGCTGATTTCATAGTAGATTGGACGGCTACACAAGACACCAGAAACCAGACATTCTCAGAGCCAGTGTGGACAGCCCATTGTGACGGAGCCTGGGGATTAGCCGGAGCAGGCATAGCATCCATAATCACTTCACCCAAAGGCATAAAAATGAGATACATGGCGAGGCTCGAGTTCAGCAAGGAAATAAACAAGTGCACCAACAACATAGTAAAATCTGAGGCAGTATTGCTAGCACTCAAGAAACTTAGAGCACTCAGAGTTTAGAGGTGCAAAGTCAAAACCGATTCCAAAATCGTCGCCAACCATCATGATAAAGAATTCACAATCAGAGACTCTCAGCTCGAAAAATATCATAGTGTTGTCCAGAGCATGGAAAGGTATTTCAAAGGCTTCGACATATAGTATATTGAAAGGAAATTCAACTCAGAGGCAGATGAGCTTGCAAAAATGGCTGCAAGGCAAGATTCAATGCCACAAGACGTGTTCTTTCAAACAATCACCGAGCCTTCGATCAAATTGGCCCTTCAGGACCCCAAACAAATCCACGTAGTGACAAGTGAGGATTGGAGAGCTCAAATCATTGCATACCTTAGAGGATTCTTCGAGCCATATACCAAATCAGAAGCAAGGAGAATGCAACAGAGAGCCACGAATTACAGAATCATCGAGGGGAAGCTCTACAAATCTGGAGTATGCACCCCATTGCTTAAGTGCATAAGCCGGTCAGAGGGTGCAGAACTGCTCAGTGAAGTACATGAAGGTGTATGTGGAGCACACATTGGGTCTCGGCCATTAGCCTTAAAAGAAATAAGGCAAGGTTTCTTCTGGCCCTCAATGATCAAAGATGATGCCGAAGTGGTAACCAAATGTGAAGCTTGCCAAATGATATCGAACAAAAGATCAGCACCTTCGCAGTCAACACAACTCATAGTGTCAGCATGGCCTCTCCAATGCTGGGGGATAGACAATGTTGGACCCCTGCCCACGGCACCCAGGAATTACAGATGGGCAGTCGTAGCCCTCAAATACTTCACAAAGTGGATTGAAGCAAAACCAATCACAAACATATCAGCCGCAACAATCAGTTTTCTGGTAAAACATTATCTGCCTTTTTGGAGTCCCAAGAGACATAACCGTGGACAACGGAAAACAGTTCGAGAATGATATGTTCAAGGAATTTTGTCATTCCATCAGAACTAAGGTCGACTTCACATCAGTATATCACCCTCAGTCAAATGGAGCTGTCGAGCGGGCAAACAATCTCATATTCAAAGGAATAAAAAAGATATTCCTCAACGACAAGAAAGGAAAGTGGGCAGAGGAATTACCAAGGGTCACTTGGTCACACAACACAACTGAAACCAGGGCTACCAACTATTCACCATTCAGATTACTCTATGGTGAAGAAGTGGTCACCTGCGAAGAAATCGCCCACCAAAGTCCAAGAACAGTAAACACGAAGCCACCACAGCCCACAGAGGTAGAATTGAAGGATCTCATGGAGGTTGACAGATTGGATGCAGTTGCCAACCTCGACAAGTATCAAACAGAAACACAAAAATGGAGGGACAGAAAGGTCCTACCTCAAGTGTATACAGTAGGAGATCTAGTCCTACTTCGAAGCCCAAAAACGGAGAGCAACGTTAAACTTGAACCCAAATGGGAGGGCCCATACATTATGACAAAGTCAAGGAGACCTGGAGCGTGTAGACTCCAAAAATGCTAAGGGGCTCGTTGCAGCCCAGGCCCGTCAAAGGGTTCACGCAAAAGCCTCGCCCCTAGCACTTCGAGGGGGAGGGTGGCATTTTTCAAAAAACTTGGCGAAAAAATGCTAAGGTGCTCATTCATAGCCTAAATATGGCAAAAAGCCGCCAACCAAAAAACTCAGAAATTCCTCACAACCATAATAGCAGGTTCATACAACCAGAAATCATAATCCACAAGTTCCTTTTTTACAACAACCCCAGACGCTAACAACTGGGAAAATAAAATGAACCACTCATCTACACAGTACCCGGGCTGAGGAGGGCCCGGGTCACTTCTCGAATTTATGATCCCGGCAACACCGGAACTTTCCGCTGTTTTGCACCGAATCTACGACAAAGATTAGGCCCGTCTAGCATTCAGCACAAAACTAATAGAGCGTTTAGCCACAGCGCGCCGAGTCTGTCGATCCCGAGGAGCAACAACATCAGGTACGTTCTTAGCTTGTGGCGCAACTTGTGGTACGACCAAGACCTCGTCACAAAAAGGCAAGGATTTAGAAACCCCTAGCTTGCGCGGGCCAGACAGACAACTACTCTCGGGAGGGTCGTGTGTTACACCTAAACCAATGCCTCAAGTGTCATGGCGGCTACTTCAACAAGAATTGGTATTGCAGTGCCCCTTAACTGACCCCAAAGATCGGGATCGACGCCCAAATAAATGAGAATAATCCCCTACACACACCACGCCAGCGTCTAATTCAACGATGCCCCCATCTTGAGCACCGGA
Organism: Eleusine coracana subsp. coracana; assembly: GCA_032690845.1. Taxonomy (NCBI): domain Eukaryota; kingdom Viridiplantae; phylum Streptophyta; class Magnoliopsida; order Poales; family Poaceae; genus Eleusine; species Eleusine coracana. Next base: position 23,498,873 of record CM064418.1, on the reverse strand, counting down.
CCGGTCCCGACTTTGCGCCTCTTCAACAGCACCAGCAATGTCCATCGCCTCGAAGCCACTCAAGATGGCTTCAGAGCTCGTAACAGCAATAACCGCATTACATTCATCAACCACATTCGAAGGGAAAGAGTCATCCAAGTAACCAAGAATACGCATTGCAGAACATTCACTTGAAGAAGCGTCTTCGACACCCTGCGCAGGCGGCTCATCAAGCACCTGAGTAGGTCCAAAAGTAAGTATTAAAATCACTTTGTATAAAAAAGCTCATTACAAAACCAACCTTCCCACCCTTCGCTCAATAGTGTCACCCAAAAAGCAGGTATCAAATCAGGCCAGGCGCTAAACCTCACGAAGTGACCATGAGTTGTTGCCCCCTGCCTTCTCCTGGGTCGAAGCCTCACCTTCTTGACCTCTTTCATCCACTGGATTGGACATAACAGTTTGAGTAGCTTTGCGAGCCTAAACATGTCAATAAATGAAAAGTCACCTTTCTAGCCTCCAAAACAAACAAAAGTAATTAAGTAAAAACAAGAAGCACACCAGAGCAAGCCTCTTAATTGTGACCAGCCGAGCAGCCTCATGACCATGGTCGCACCAGAACCTGGTCGCAAGGTGTTTCGCAGTAGCAGAAGCATCGCTCGATAGGTTATCTTGAGTGTCAACCCCAATTGGAAAGTCTCACTTCCCTATGTCCTGAAAATGATCGCAGCCCTTACACTCCAGCAGTCCGAAGGCAGCCTCCACAGTATGAAGCGAGCGAAAATTGTTGCGCTTGTCCATGACCCCAAGGAGTGTGGCGAGCTTAGCCTCTAACCTTTTAAAGAAGATCTCTTCGGTAATCGCTGACCTATCAGTCAAGGGCATAGGTTCTGCACCAACGTAGCCCAATGCCTCGTGATACCTTTGATGAGCAGCCATTTCCTGAGCCGCGAAGCCATAATTGCGAGTTGAAGCGGCGTGGATCAGGGCTTTGTTTTCTTCCGCAAGGGACGCGACCTTGGCCTCGGCAGCTTCGAGACGAGCAGCACTCTCCTTCAACTTAGCCACTTCAGCCCGTAGGACATCAGTCTCGTTCTTAGCCTGAGCCGCAGCAAGGTCGGCCTGATTTTTCGCTTCCTTAAGAGAAGCAACGCTTTCTTTAAACATGGCGTTTTCCGTCGCGTATGAATCTTTCACCTCTTTAAGAGATGCAAACTCCCGATCAGATCGTTCAGTAGCGACGCGTGCAAACGTGTGGGCCTGGAACACAAAGAGAAATTAAAAAATATATAGAAAGAAAAAGTTGCCACAAACGAAGTCAAAAGAAACAAAAGATTGCCTTACATGTCTCAAAATATGAGCAAGATTAACTCACAAATCTTCGGTTTCAAATCCTTCAGCACCGAAGGCGATCAAGTTGTCCGGAATGGAGCACAGTTCGGCCCATGCCACGGGGTTGGTGAAGTCTTCGGCCTTCGTAGAAAACAACGACCCCGTGCCTGTAGACCCTCGGTCAGCGTCGTCCAGAGTCAAGCGCCTCGAGGAAGCCCCCACTTCAGCTCGAGCAGCAGCCCGCCCTTTCAGCCCAACCAGAGTGTTAGCAATATCCATGCAAGCATAGTGGTCCGCTAGGACCATAGGTCGAGGACTTGAAGGGGGAGGCACAATGTCAGTGCCCTTCACGAGAGGAGGAGAAATCACAACTACACCATCACCTTTACCATCATCATCTTCACTGCCAAAAGCATCTGCCATGGCTCCGGCCGTTACCAGAGTCCCTACGGCATGAAAACCCAGAGCCGAGGACACCCGAAGAATCGTGATGAGGCACGGTGACATGGGCGCGCTGCGAGACATCCGCCACAGAGGTTTCTTCTCTTTTTCTCTTTGGGGCCTTGCCCTAGATCTGGACCATAGCAGGGGCTTCCCCTTTTCTGCTCTTCTTCGCTATAGTAGTTTTAGAGCCCACATTGCCAGGAGCCCTGTTCCGTTTAGCTCAAGTACTAGGCGCCACTTGATCGAGATAAGTGATACCAGCCAAGCACAACACGCGGTTGAGCCTCCCGTGGTGCGAAGTCCTCTTATGTGTATGTTTATCCTCCTCGCAAGTATACGGACCCACCATTAATTCACCAGCAACAACCAAAAATTCCAAAAAGGCATCATTATCAAAGCCTCGCTTGTCCACAGGGACTTCGGGAAAGGGAACCTTAATTTTAGGCCTTGATGGGATTCTCTTTTCAATGAAGCCTAGAATTGTGCAATTCTTGCTCAAAGGCCACTTGTTAGCAGCAATAAATTCTTCAACTAGGTCGCGGCCGCTGGAGTCGTAAGTGGCGACGCAAAAGACAGCGTCATTCTTGCAACCTTGAGGCACTCGCCCGTCCATGGATCGGGGCCTGTAAGAGACAAGTCGAGAGGCTAGACGAAAGATTTCCACCTCTTTTCCATCAGCAACAACAGTGTCCGAGGGAACCCTGACATAGTGCCAGCTCTCATGCCATTTGTAGCCCCAGTGGTTCTGGCTACACTTAATGAACTGATTGCTTCCTCGAAAGCGAGGCACGAAGGTAATGGAACCAAACTCCGCCTCATGCGTCACACCGTCGATCTTGATAAGCTTTGGTTGATAGTGAGCATAGTAGTACTTGCAAAATACTTCGATGTTGGGTTTCCCTTGATAACTCAGCATCCCCCAAGCAAATTTGCTAAGCACCGCTATGCCGCTAGGGCTCACATGATGCAGTTGCACATTAAACCTATCTAGCACTTCCCCCCACAAAGGACGAGCAAGGAAAGCATAACCCAGTGGTAAAATGCTCTTCAAAGACCATAGCTTCGTCTTGCCGAGGACTGGGAGTCTCCTCCTGGCCTTGTAACCGAGCATCCGGGGCGGCAAAACACTCCAGATTGAGAAGGCGCGAAATCACAACAGGTTTAACTCGAGATTAGCCAAATACAGAAGTCCGATGTCTCTCTTCTTCGCCTTCCTTATTCTTCCCCTTCCGACCCTTACGTTGATCAGGGTCGCTAATAGGAATGAGTTCGCTAGGATTAGCTTCAACACCATCCTGGTTTTCCTCGAAGGGATCGGAGCCTTGAACTAGGCAGCTCGAGCCCTGAGCTTGAGCGTCAGCAGCAAGCTTGCCCTCATCTCGAGGGTTAAATTCTTCATCCTCCTCCTCGAAGGGATTGGAGCCTCAAACTAGGCAGCTCGAGCCCTGAGCTTGAGCGTCAGCAGCAAGCTTGCCCTCGTCTCGAGGGTTAAATTCTTCATCCTCCTCCTCCTCCTCGTCCTCACCCTCCTCCTCATTCCCTTCATCGTCGTCTTCCTCTTCGTCATCAGTATCCTCATTCAAGCCCCGAGGAGGATCCTGAGCCTCGTGATGAGGACATCACCATGCTGGATACGCGCATATCATGGCCTTCCCCAAGTTACAAGTCGTCACCAATTCGGTCGCCGCGTTCGTCTCGGATTCAGCCAACACCCCTTCACGGTTTTGATGATATCTCCCACATCCGATGTCCAAACGAGGCGTTCTTTGATGTGTTGGAAAGAGGACGATGACGCCGTTGTTTTGGTTCTGGTTCTAGCTCCATAAGGGTTGTGAGTCATAATATGTGACCATGACAAGGTGCTGTGCCACCTATTTTGGGCCAACTTGGCCATGTATCGTGTCGGGCCTTAAGCCCATGTTGTGGGCGCCCCCCCTGGTCGCCCCCAACCCTAGGACGTCTTTGTTTCCTACATAAACTTAGTAGCCGCCGTCTTTTAGTTTTGGGTTTTGTTTAGTTTAGTTTTCCAGAGAGAAACTTGATCGAATTATTGTAACTGTGGCGACAAGTCCTTTTACAGTAATCCAGGGCCCCTGTTCTTGTTCTACACCACTGTGGCGATTAGTCCTTTTGTGTTCAGAGCTTGAACCTTTTCTTGTGATTCGCTTCATCCATATTTGCAATTTCAGATTGCGTGTTTATCCTCTCTTGCTTGTGTTCTTGATTTCGCTTGCAGGAACAATCAAGTTGTGCTTGGTGTAACGGTTGCGCGGTTGGATCTTGTCTGATTCAAGCCGGGTCGTCGACGCCGAGTTCCCCAAATTCGAGTTTATCCCCTTACCTCTCGGAAGATCGGGCCATATTTACATCACCTCGTCGCCTTGATCAATAATCAAGGTTTCCTCCAAACTTTGTGCGAAGGCGCGATTCGCTTCAGCCTCGGTAGTGGCCCCTTCGGGATTTGAAGAGCGCTGTGTGCCCTCGTCAAAAAATTCAAAAAACATCGGGAAAAAATAGAAAAAAAATTGTCAAGTCAAAAATAGCGCTTTCGGTGAAACTTTGAGATTTTGCCTACCCTTTGTTTTCCCTCTGTTTGAGTTGAAACTTCTTGTGGTTCCTTCCTTTGAGTTCCTCTATCATAGAAAAATAGTGAAAAAATCATACAAAAAAATCAAGATTTTGATTTGCACCCCCCCCCCCCCCCCCCCGTCGTCTGTTTTGTTCCTTGCTGCGTTTTCCATTGTTCTTGCTGTCACAACTGTTTTTGAACACGATTCTTTTGCCAGCAATTAGGACACTGCTTTGGACATTTATTCAGTGCTACTATCTGTTATTGAATTGTGTTCCAGTGACATACATATTAGCCTTCCAAGCTATACATATTGCAGCATAGGTTTATTCCTTGCAACTGTTACACCCAAGCTCAACTACAGATTGTGTCAACCTATTTGGCTTTGGTAAGAACACTTCTGATATTGTTTTCCACTGTCTACACCCTCTGCTGCCTGCTAGTTGATAGGGCTAATCTTTTTGTTTAGTCTTGTCTTTTGCTTTTAACCATATCAGAGAAAGGGAAAGGGACACCTGGAGAGTTGGAGTCCCCTACAGACTTCAATGATTGCATCTCCAAGGCCGAGCTCACGAAGCTTCTTGCGGACCAGCGTACATTCATGGAAATGAAGTTTGCCGAGTTGATGGGTCACATCAACACTGTTGTCCACCGCATTGAGGATGTGGAACGACGACCTCCACCTCAACGAGCTGCTGCTGATGATGATTTTGACCGTGATGCAGACCGTCTTCACCGTAATCGACACGATATGGGAGGTAATAACAATCGTGGTAATACTGATTCTTTTCTTAAGCCCAAATTTAACATACCACCTTTTGCCGGTAGTGCTGACCCTGAAGCATACCTAGATTGGGAACTTGTTGTTGAACAGAAATTTAATTCTCATTTAGTTCCTGCTGAGCATAGAGTTAGACTTGCTACTAGTGAGTTTACAGGTTTTGCTCTGTTTTGGTGGAATGATCTTTGCAATACTAATGCTGCTATACCTGCCACTTGGACTGTTTTGAAACAACGCATGAAATCTCGTTTTGTTCCTCCTTATTACCAACGTGATTTACATTTGAAATTACAATCTTTAACACAAGGTAGTAAAACAGTAGAGGAATATTATCGGGAATTGCTTATTGGTTTAGCACGTTGTGATATACATGAAGATGATCTTGAAACTAGGGCTAGATTTTTTGGTGGTTTGAACCGTGATATCCAGAATATTGTTGACTATAAAGAGTGGAATAGGTTCAGCCAATTGTATCATATTGCTCTTAAGGCTGAACGAGAAGTACAGGATCGCCTTCCACAACAATCTTGCAGGTCCAACACGGAGCAATATCTCCAGCAATGCACTGGAGTAGAGAACTTGAAGAGTCATGTTGCTAAGACACCAGCAACAACTTTTCCACTTGTGCCTACTTCTGCAGCGCAATCATCTAGTGTGCAGCACCAACACCAGAAGAAGGTTACTACTTCCGGTACTAGGAGTGGCTCCTCCACCACCATAATTTGCCACCGCTGCAAGGGCATGGGACATGTCATGAAGGATTGCCCTAGTCGTCGTGCTTTCATTGCTACCACTGATGGGTATGAAAGTTCTAGTGATGTTGAAGATGAATTTGCTCATATGCCTAACCTTGTTGCAGATTCGACGGAGGAGCAGGAGACTACCGCCATTGATTCTATTGCTGCCACCACGGGCTTTCCTAGCCTCATTGTACAGCGTGTGTTGACCACTCGGGTGGTACAAGAGGAAGAACGACAACGCAACAATTTATTCTACATATACCTCATTGTTGCGGACCGCCGTGTTCTCACCATCATTAATACTGAGAGCTGTAACAACTTGGTAAGTTCTGATTTGGTAAGCAAACTTGGCTTGACGACGCATGCACTACATCCGCCCTACCACATCAAATGGTTCAACAATAGTGGTACGGCACAGGTAACTCGATCAGCACGCATACACTTTTCAGTAGGTTCTTATCAAGACTTTGCTAATTTTCATGTTGTACCTATGCAAGCATGTTCGCTTTTATTAGGTCGTCCATGGGAATATGATACGGATGCTGCCCATCATGGTAGAACAAATACATATACATTCGTGCATAAGGACAGGAATATTACTTTGCGTCCGTTATTGCCTGCTGATATTAGAAATCATTTTAAACTGCTTGCTGAAAATACTGAGAATAAACATGATAACAAATAACTTTCTGATGTTAAACATAAGACTATTCAGTTAAAGGGAGGTGCTTTTCTTGCTATGACATCTACTGTTACTGATCTTTGTGATAATCATGATGCACCTTGCTATAGTATGCTTTGTCATGATATATCTTCAATTGATGGTCATGTATCTTGTACTTTGCATTCTACTAGTACTAACCTTTTGCAGGAGATTGATGCTGAGATGGAGTCGAGGGCGACTCCTATTCAAGAAGAGGAGGATGATGAGGACATCACCATGCTGGATACGCGCATATCAAGGCCTTCCCCAAGTTACAAGTCGTCACCAATTCGGTCGCCGTGCTCGTCTCGGATTCAGCCGACACCCCTTCATGGTTTTGATGATATCTCCCACATCCGACGTCCAAACAAGGCGTTCTTTGATGCATTGGAAAGAGGACGATGACGCCGTCATTTTGGTTCTGGTCCTAGCTCCAGAAGGGTCGTGAGTCATAATATGTGACCATGACAAGGTGCTGTGTCACCTATTTTAGGCCAACTTGGCCATGTATCGTGTCGGGCCTTAAGCCCATGTTGTGGGCGCCCCCCCTGGTCGCCCCCAACCCTAGGAGGTCTTTGTTTCCTACATAAACTCAGTAGCCGCCATCTTTTAGTTTCGGGTTTTGTTTAGTTCAGCTTTCCAGAGAGAAACTTGATCGAATTATTGTAACTGTGGCGACAAGTCCTTTTACAGTAATCCAGGGCCCCTGTTCTTGTTCTACACCACTGTGGCGATTAGTCCTTTTGTGTTCAGAGCTTGAACCTTTTCTTGTGATTTGCTTCATCCATATTTGCAATTTCAGATTGCGTGTTTATCCTCTCTTGCTTGTGTTCTCGATTTCGCTTGCAGGAACAATCAAGTTGTGCTTGGTGTAACGGTTGCGGGGTTAGATCTTGTCTGATTCAAGCTGGGTTGTTGACGCCGAGTTCCCCAAATTCGAGTTTATCCCCTTACCTCTCGAAAGATCGGGCCATATTTACATCACCTCGTCGCCTTAATCAATAATCAAGGTTTCCTCCATACTTTGTGCGAAGGCACGGTTCGCTTCAGCCTCGGTAGTGGCCCCTTCGGGATTTGAAGAGCGCTCCTCTTCCGAAGAAAGTACATCAGGCCGAGCAGTTTGCACGACTCGAGCCATGTCTTGAGATCCTAAAACAGGTCCAATTACTAAGAACAACAAACAAAACAAACGTGCACGCAAATAACTCGGAAAACGTACATAGCTTAAAGCATACCGTGAGTTATACTTCGAGGCAAGCGCAGCCCTCCTCAGAATGAGCGCAGAGCACAAGGTTCCAAGAAAGCAAAGGCGAAAGGAAACAAGCAAAGCCTATCACAAGAAACCTTCGGGTACTGACCCCCTACCCCCGCTTATATAGTCGGATAAAATGAATCAGCAATTACTGCAGAGGCTCGAGAACCAAGAACATAGTAATTCAATTAAATAAATGAAATGCAAACAGCCGCAACACCTTAAGCTAAGTCAAGAATTACCTTCGAAGGAACTGGGCGAACTTCCAGAGGAGGATTCACTCACAGACACAGTCACCCTTCAGGTCCAAATCATAATGGCAGGCATCTCTGCAAGGCTCAAGTATCGGATGAGCAGTAAAACATTTTTTTACCGCGGTCACCTTCTTTTTATAGGCAGAAGCTCTGAAAAATCACCCAAGACCCTAACTTGTGTGACACCCAGGTGTCTCACTTCTACTTAACAAACATGAGGAACACAGATCATAACTAATATAGCATGAAATAATAAAGCCTCACTCAATTTTTAATTAATCCTAGGCAATTGAATACCCTGCAACCAAGATATTGAAGCAACTTAAAAATTTCAATATAACATATGCCAAATAAATTCATAATTAGACCGGTAATAATAAAATAGAATTTGATGAATTTATCGAGCATTTTGCCATATGTGGAAATACCCCAATTAATTAATTAAAACCTAGGAAACTTTCCAATTCAATTTTAAATGGTAAAATTCCCATACATTTTCTGAACCTTTGGGCCCCACCAAAGCACCACAAATATTGTAAAGGACCTATGTGCAAAATCCCAATTCATTTGGAGGCCCCTAGCTATTTTATTTGGAATTAACTAAACCCAGGGACTGATTTGCAAAGATCTTACAAGATGAGGGGGTTTGGAGCAAATTTTTTTCTTCTTCCTCCTCATTGGCGTAGGCATTTCTTTCTCCCTTGGTGCACGCCAGCCAGCGCCCTACACTCCCCGCCTCGAGACTCCTCGCCGCTACAGCACCGCCTGCACCCCTCTGCCCCTCTGCTCTGTCCCATCCATCGCCCTCGGCCACACGCCGCGCCCAACGGCCTTCTTTCTCCGCCTCTACTTGTCAGCCATGTCGATCGGCAAAGGCTTCAATGCCGCCCCCGCGTGACCAGACTGCCCCGCCTCCCCCCCCCCCCTGCCAAGTCCTAAACCACGCAGACCCGCCCATAGACTGAGACCACCCCGCCCCGGTTTCTCTCGTCCATAAACACCCCACCGCTCATGTTCTCTGCACACCCACCATTACCGAACCAAGCTAGAGCTTGAGTTGTCAGCTCCACAGCGCCTGCCCCGCCTGACCGAAAGCAACATGTAGCTGCATCCCAGGCCTCTCTACGCTATCACTACTCCACCTGTCAATTGCCCAGTTAGAACTGCATCAATCGAACGGATTCATCTCATCTCTCTTTTGCAAGCTTCCGTCAGTTCAATGCAAATTTCTTTCAGCTCATGCAGTTCCGATGTCCAACTCCGGCCATCACCACCTCCGCGACGAGTCCTGTGCTCAAGCCTTTTCTAGCAACCATGAACACCATGCCAGACTTCTCCATGACACCACAAAGCTGTAGGAGTGAACCGCGCTCGGATTAGTGATCTGTGCCACTGTTGCATCCCCGCCGAACATTGCCAACCGCCACCGCTCGACACCGACCACCTCCGGTAACGACAACTAGGAGCCTGAAGAGGATATTCAGAAGGATCTTGAATATCAGGAACAAGAAGTTGTAGTTGCTAACACTAGTGTCGATCAAGGCAAGCCCTAGTTTGGAACCCACCTTGCATGATACCCAAAATGACCTATGCAACTGTTATTAGAACTTGGTAGGATCGGTACTGTATTGCTATGCTTAGTAATTAATAGTCTCGATAGATATTATTACAAAGGAATGAACTTGATCACTAAATCAGAATTCAATGAAAGAAGTTTACTTTGATGTTATGGCCGGGCAGGGATGATGCATGTATAGGTAGTAGCCACACATGGGTGTTGACTGCGGTAGCCCTACCTTGCCCACCCTAGGACTCGTCCATGGTCAGCCCCTTGATCAAGTTTCGAACAGTACCAGAAGCATACTAGTTTATGGGCACTAGTAAACCAATGTAGCACTAAAGGTCACTTGCATTAAGGACGGTTAAGGTGCGTTGGTCATTGACCCTTCTGGTGCTGAAGTGGGTGGTTCACACCACTTGCAAAATTCATTGGTAGAACGGCATGCCCACTCGACGTCACCACACCCAGTCTGAGGTGTAAGTTCTTTTCTTGCGAAAGGTTGCCATATACGACCTTAATTGGTGCGTATGTTTCATGTATTTCGGGTTTTCCCAGCTGGTGTAAATCAATTGCAATTGCTGTTCCTCGCTGTAATGAGTACCGCTTGGTCACCGCGGCAATCACGCAGTTGCACATGATACTTGGAATTTGATTATGTTGATTATTATTATTACTGCCTTTACGTTGTACTCACTTTATGTACTATTTTATTACCTTTTTATGCTCCACTAGAGTTATATTTCTGCCCTATCATATTAACTTGGCTAAATAAAATTTGGTAGAACTAATAGGATGCTTAGTGCAAGTCCTTTCAAATAAGCCATCCTATTAGAGCCAATGCATGTCTAGGTGTTCGACGGGTAAGTCATGCTGAGTAATTAGTACTCAGGCTTTGTGCCACTGTTGTTTTTCAGGTAATGAAGAGATAGAATAAAATGAAATTTTGCATCATGCATCCCTATATAACTAAACTAAAACTTTGTTCTCTCATTGCTCACCAACCTCTGGATAAAAATTTCCTAAGCATGTTGGGTACAAAATTTGGAAACACAAGTCCAATTGTCAAGTTAACAAGAATCTGTCCTGTTGTTAGCTGTCAACTTCAAAAATTCATAGTTATTAATTTACTCAACCAAATAAGGCATACAAATACTTTTTAGAAAGTTCTAAACATCCTATGTCCCCGAATGTTTAAGTTAATTATTGATCATAAAAGTAACAACCTCAGAAACAGAGAGCAAGTATAATCTGCCAACACACTGATTTCAGCATAACCCTAAACTTAAAACTTTCATAAATAGAGTTATACTTTAAATTTTTAAGTGTTTAAACCCAATATGGAAATCCTAGGAAGTCTATTTTCATCTCCAATAGGTTTCATAATTTTATTGGTTTCCCTCTGGCCAGTAGAGCCAAAACACTAAGACCCTGTCATCCAGAAACAGAATCAGCCACCCTGAACTTGCAAAATTCATAAGTCTAGTTTTACTTGCAATTTTTGAAAGTGTAAATACAAACTGGAAAGCTTTGAAAGTCTACTGTAACATAGTTCCAAGCACCAATTTTTAAGACTTTGTGTTCTGGTCGACATACCCACTTTTCTGACTGCTGTATAGTTAAGATAGAATCCGTTTTAAAAACCCGTTGCCGTATTATTGCCCCCTGAGACTGGAAAATGTAAACTAAAACTTTGTCTGTATATTTCATAGCACTTTATGTGAAATGCATCCTTACTGTAAGGAAGGTTTGACTCAATCAAAGTACTCTCCTTGTAGATGGCTGAAAACAACGACCAACCACCACCGGATTGGGAGATCACCGACGGTCTAGAGTTCATTGGAATGACTCATCTGTTTTGGAGAGTTCTCCGTGGCTTTGGTTATGACGTCCCTCACACTTATGTTGGCAAGGAATTTCAGGAGCATGGAGTCCCCTCTTGTGTCATCCATATGGCAGTTCCCACCAACTACTCGGTTATTCCAGCATGAGAATCTTGGACCATTAGCGTCTCTAGGACAGATTTACCTTCCACTTGGGGTGTTGCTGCATTCAAGGAACTCACTCGGTTTGTGAAGATCACAAGCATGATGTTGCTGGAACACCCATCGCATTATTGTCCATCAATGATGTGAGTGATTTTGAATGGAATAGGCGTGTGGACTTCATCTTTGATCCAAATCATCGCCACCATGATCCTATGCTGCCCATAATAGAGTATTATGGCTTTTCCACTTTTGCCTTGTGCACAAACTTGAGCCAACGACTGGACGGGTTTCATGCTGCACTTCAACTTTCTAAAGTCGAAAAACAAGCTAAGGTTGAGGAAATCTCAGAACTGAACCAACAGATCCAAGCAAAGAATGAAGAGATGGACGTGATTATAGAAGAGCGTGATCAAACCTTGCAGGACGCGGAAAGTTTTGAGCATGATATGATCGAGGCTCAAGATGACTTGGAGGCATTCAAAGTTGCCCACCTACCTATTGAAGGGAATTAGGATGAGATCACCTTAGAGTACGGAGAACAAGAGGATGTAGAGATGGCACCTGCTCGTAATGACGATGTGGAAATGATAGATCCAGAGGAACCGGAAGAACCAGAAGAATAGGAGGATATAGGCCAGGATTAGATGATTCGCTATACCATGTGTACTGTTCGTGTAGTATATGTATCTCGAGTTCGGATGTAGGATTGTGAATCTTGCATAGTGTGTCCGCAATACCGTAGCTAGGCGTTGACACATGCGTATAAGATTTGTGTGACGATGTTCCTTTTAACAACCATGTAGTCTGAATTAAATTAGTGAAAATCGTTGTCACTTCTGAAATTTTATTTATGCCTCTTGCAAATTTATATTCTTGCACATATGTCTTTATGGATTATTTTGAGAAATAACAGTGCGACCGTATAAATTGCAGCATGGTGCGTACTCGGAATCAGGATGATCCTGAGAGCTCTTAGCAAGGAGCTAATGTTGAGCCCTCACTAGCTGAGGTATTGGCTGCTGCACTCAACTGGTAGTAGAACGACTCCGAGCTGCTCTGCTAGCTGGTCGATATTATGTCCCATTTGGCTGGACATGGAGGCAACCGCAACAACAACAAACAGCCCCGACAGAGCACCTACTCAGATTTTCTGGGTACTCATCCGCTGAGCTTCAAGCGTGCCAGAGAGCCACTGGACGCCGACCACTGGCTGCGCTAGACCGAGTCTAGGTTCGGCCTGCTCGACTGGACTGAGCACCAGAAGGTGCTATTTGCCACCCAGCAACTCCAGGGCCCTGCTGGTGCCTAGTGGGTGAACTATGCCGCTTCACTACCCGCTGGCCATCGCGTCGAGTGGAATGAGTTCAGGACTGCTTTTCAAGCTCATTTCATTCCAGCTGGTCTTGTGCAAAGGAAGTTTCATGAGTTCATGGACCTGAAACAAGGAGGGAGGAATGTCCTCTAGTATTCTGAGGCGTTCAACCATCTTGCTCAGTATGCCACTGACTATGTCAACACTAAGGAGAAGAAGAAGTACGCATTCCTGCGTGGTATGAATGCCATACTGAAGGAGCGTCTGACTTGGCAGACGACCGACACTTAGAACGACCTGGTGAATGTTGTTATTGTCCAGAAGGCGTTATGCACCAAGTTGAAGAAGAAGATCCCAAAAGGAAGGCCCCTGCTAGTGCCTCTATGGCCCCACAGGCAAAGCATCGCCTGATATACACTTCACCCACCGGACAGCGTTTCCGGGCATCACCGCAGCAGCAGTATCAACGATAGTTTGGCCCGAACTACTCAAGGCCACCGCAGCAGCGAAACTTCCCACCCCGTGCACCGTACCAATAGCAGAACAATCAGTGCCATGCACCATATCAGTAGCAAGGAAATTAGAATGCTCGTGCCCCACAGTCTGCTGATCATGGAAGTAGTTATCTGTGTTACAACTGTGGTCGTACCGGCCACTTTGCTAAGAACTGCACTGCACCCAGGCGCAACAACAACAACAATAGCAACCAACGTCAGAACCAGAATAGGAATGCGAATGCACTGTCTGGTGGTGCCCAAGTGAACTATAGCAATGCTGAAGACATCCCTCAGGGCGAACCCGTGCTAACCGGTACGCTCTCACTCCATCGCCAGTCTGTCCTTGCACTTTTTGATTCTGGTGCTACGCATAAGTTCATTAGCAAAGCTTGTGTGCAAAAACATAATCTCCACACCACCACCATAAATAAATGCTACACCATCCGCTCTCCTGCTGGACAAAGTTTTACTAATGAAGTAGTATGTAAAGCTCCACTAGAAATAAATCAAAAGGTTTATCCCACCGATTTCATCATGCTTAAGGATTAAGAAATTGATCTAATCATAGGTATGATCTGGATGAAAACCCATAGAGCCATGCTAGACATCGAACCCCGTACCGTTCACATCAACTCTCCCTTGCATGGCCAAGACACACTTTCTCTAAATACCGATTCATCGAAAGCCCTGGTTGTCCATCACTTGGAAGGACAATCACTTGAGAACATTCCCGTTGTTTGTGAGTATCGAGACATGTTCCCTGAAGATATCTCTAGTCTTTCCCCCTGACCGTGACGTGGAATTTAAGATAGAACTACAGCTAGGAACTTCTCCAATATCCCATCGTCTGTATAAAATGGCCCCAAATGAGCTGGCTGAGTTGAAAAAGCAATTGAATGAGTTATTGGAAAAGGGATTCATTCGCCCAAGCACTTCACCTTGGGGATGCCCTGCTATTTTTGTGAAGAAGAAGGACAGGTCCTTGCACCTTGTCGTTGACTAGCGGCCACTAAATGAATTTACCATCAAAAATAAATATCCACTACCCCGAATTGACATCCTTTTTGATCAATTGGTTGGTGCCAAGGTCTTTTCAAAGATTGACCTCCGTTCGGGCTATCATCAAATCAAGTTTGAGTATCTAGTAGTGTCATTCGGATTGACAAATGCCCCTGCCCATTTCATGTACCTCATGAATTCGGTATTCATGCCTGAGTTGGACAAATTTGTGGTAGTATTCATTGATGACATCCTCGTCTATTCTAAGTCCAAGGAAGAGCATGCTGAACATCTTCGCATTGTTCTTCAAAGCCTCTGAGATCACAAGCTATATGCAAAATTCAGCAAGTGTGAATTTTGGTTGAACCGTGTGCCATTTCTTGGTCACGTAGTCTCTGCGGAAGGTATCTCAGTGGATCCTAGAAAGGTTCAAGATGTGCCAGATTGGAAGTCACCAAAGACGGTTCATCAAGTACGCAGTTTCCTCGGGCTAGTCAGATATTATCGTATGTTCATTCCAAATTTTTCTCGGCTAACCAAACCCATCATGGAGTTGCTGAAAAAGGATAAGAAATTCAATTGGAACAACAGTTGTAAAGAAGCATTTCAAGCATTGATGAAATTATTGACCACTGCCCCAGTATTGGCTCAACCAGACATCACCAAGCCGTTCGACGTATATTGTGATGCATCTGGGACAGGACTTGGATGTGTGCTCATACAGGAAGGTCGTGTCATTGCCTATGCATCTTGACAACTACGAAAGAATGAAGAGCACTATCCAACTCGTGATTTGGAACTAGCTGCGGTTGTGCTTGCACTAAAATATGGAGACATTATTTGCTCGGAAACTTAGTGCACATCTACACGGATCATAAGAGCTTAAAATATATCTTTACCCAGACCAATCTGAACATGAGACAGCGTCGGTGGCTAGAACTGATTAAGGATTATAACCTGGAGATTCATTATCATCCAGGCAAGGCCAATGTAGTCGCCGATGCGTTGAGTAGGAAGGTACACTACCATCACTTAGTACTAGAATAT
Organism: Eleusine coracana subsp. coracana; assembly: GCA_032690845.1. Classification (NCBI taxonomy): domain Eukaryota; kingdom Viridiplantae; phylum Streptophyta; class Magnoliopsida; order Poales; family Poaceae; genus Eleusine; species Eleusine coracana. The sequence continues at coordinate 23,483,418 of CM064418.1, read as the reverse complement.
CAGAACAACAACAACCACATCACTGCTTTAGAACCCAGTCTTCATGTTTTGCCTGCTATAGTGATTAGCAACCTTAGTGTACATTCTACTATTCGTGAAGAAATCATTGCTGCACAGAAAAATGATGTTGGTATGATTCATATCCATCAAAACATTATGAAGGGTAAAGTAAAATGTTTCACCCAAGACTCCGACGGTACCCTATGGTTCAATAACCGTTTGGTAGTACCAAAAGACTTTGAACTTTGACGGAAAATCTTGGATGAAGCACATCACTTAAAATACTCCATCCATCCAGGTAGTAATAAAATGTACCAAGATCTGAAGAAGAATTTCTGGTGGACAAGAATGAAGCGAGAAGTGGCTCGATATGTTACAGAATGTGATACTTGTCAGAGAGTTAAGGCTGACCATTTGAAACAAGCCGGATTGCTTCAACCATTGAGTATTCCTGCCTAGAAATAGGAAGACATTAGCATGGATTTTATTGTTGGCCTACCTCTCACTTCACGTAAGCATGATTCTATTTGGGTAATTGTGGACCGTCTCACCAAATCTGCTCACTTCTTGCCGGTCAACAATAGATACAACATACGGCAATACACAGAGCTATACATTGCAAGAATTCTGTGTCATCATGGAGTAATCAAGACCATCATTTCAGATCATGGTTCACAGTTTGTCGCTTGTTTCTAGGAACAACTGCATGCGTCTTTGGGTACAGGTCTAATTCATAGTTCTGCTTACCATCCCGCTACCAATGAACAGACAGAGCGTGTCAACCAAATTTTGGAAGATATACTTAGGGCATGCGTTTTAACACATGATGGTAACTGGGATGAGTATCTACCCTATGCTGAATTCTCGTATAACAACAGTTACCAGGAGAGTGTGAAAATGTCGCCATTTGAAGAACTCTATGGTCGTAGTTGTAAAACACCGTTAAACTAGTCTGAATCTGGAGAAAGAGTAACCTTTGGTCCTGATCTTATCAAGGATGTAGGAGAAAAAGTTTGTACCATTCAAGCAAATATCAAAGCTGCTAAATGCCGTGAAAAGAAGTATGCAAACAGACGACATATACCACTATATTTCAATAAAGGTGATTACGTCTATCTCCGAGTGTCACCTATGAAGGGTATCCAACGGTTTGGAGTCAGAGGAAAGCTAGCTCCCCGTTATATTGGACCATTCCAAATTTTGGAACGATGTGGAAATGTAGCCTACAAGCTGGAGTTACCCGCTAACTTGTCTGGAGTTCGTAACACTTTTCACGTCTCTCAGCTAAAGCGGTGTCTCAAACCACCCATTGACAAGATCTTGGAAGAGTATGACCAACTCCATCCCGATCTCACATATTCTGAACAACCAATAAAGATCCTTGATGAGAAAGAGCGCACAACCCGTAAAAGAACACTCAAATTCTTGAAGGAGATCAATCCACTTGGGATCTGAAGAATTTTTGAGTACATATTACCCAAAATTTTGGTCGTCATACGCAGGTATGTTTTGACCACCGTACTTCCCTCTAGTTTGCCTTGTTCATAATATCGGGACGAGATTTCTTTAAGGAGGGAGGGCTGTGATACCCTAGGTGTCTCACTTCTATTTAACAACCATGATAAGCACAAACCTTGAACAATATAGCATGAAATGATAAAGCCTCACTTCAATTATTTAATTTAATTCCAGGTAATTAAAAACCCTACAAAACAAATTGTGAGCCAAATGAAATTTTATTATACAACATGTGCCAACTAATTTCATAATCATATTAGTAATATTAAAATATAATTTTATGAATTTAATGAGCATTTTACCAATTGTGGAAATACCCTAATTAATTAATTAAAGCATGAAAACCTTTCATAATGGGGAATTAATTATAAAATAATTATAATAATTCTAACCAAATGGGTTCCACTAGAGCACCAGGAATATCTCCAAGGACCTATGTGCAAAATCCCAATTCATTTGGAAGCCCCTAGCTTTTTTGTTTTAGAATTTCCATTGACCAGGGATGAAGGACCAAGAAGGCGACCAAAGGGGGGGGGGGGATGAATGGGAGCCAATTCAAATTCTTTTCAAGAACTTGGCCTATATCCCAACTACAACCCAAACCAACCTCTAACCGAGTCACCAAGATTACACACACTAACTTGTAATGTGTTAACCCTAGGAATGACTCAAACCAAGAGGACACATAGCGGAAGCACAAAAGAAACAAAAACCGAAACAAGGAAGGTCCGAAAGGTCACAGAACAGAGCCTGACGGAAGTTCCATGGTGCCCGACGGAAGTTCCGATAATTACGGAAGTTCCGGGTGACGGGAACATTGTCACTCACGGAAGTTCTGTTGTTCTTGACGGCAGTTCCGTCATGGTCACGGAAGTTCCGTCATGGTCAAAACAGCAGCTCCGTTCGTGAAAGAAAATTACCAAAACCCTATCAAACAAACTCTAAAAATCATGAAATTTGGATTAGATGATCCTCAATACATCACGACCCTCCTCTAAAGAGATCCACTCCAAAAACACAAGGAATCATCATGAATTTCAGATCTTATGCCAAGAACACCAAAAAAGGGGAAACTTGAGAAATCCTTCAAATCGAAGGTGCTAGAGCTATTGATTCGGTCAAGGATCCATAGAGGATTCTTCTAGCTCATCTTAGCAACAAGTTTCTCAAGAAATCCAAACCAAAAACTCATGCAAAAGTGAGATCGAAAATCACCACGAAAATAGTTCCGAAAATAAGAAAAGGGGAATTTTAGGATTCAAGTGAAGAGGGAAATCTTGAGCACGAAAATACTTCTCATATCATGGAAAGGTGCTTACAAGATCCATAGGTACAAGGCTAGAAAGCCACCCTCTTCCTCCCACTATTTGGGAGAGCAAGAGATGTCTCTCACACACCCTTTCCTCTCCTCTAAAACATGAAGTCCTCTCCTAGCACTTTGAATAGAGTCCTAACACAAGGATAATGGAAGAGAGGCAGCTCTCCCACTAGCCACACCTCTCCTTATATAGGCCTAGGGTCTATTGTCCATATGACCACTCTACCCTTGACCTACATAACACACCCACCTACCACCAGGGGCATAACCATCCATCTTTTTGCTCATCGCCCGAATGCCATCGGATGCTTCACATCTTTGCTTCATCTCAAAGCAAGCTCCATGATGGTGCCACGTGCACCACCAACCACCGCCACCGGTGTGACACCCCAGGTGTCTCACTTTCATTTAACCAACATGAAGAGCTTAGATCATGAACAACATAGCATGAAATAATAAGACTCACTCCCTTTTAATTAATTCTACGTAAATAAAAACCCTGCAAGCAAGTTATTGAAGCAATTCAAAAATTACAATACAACATATGCTAAATAATTCATAATCATGTTGGTAACAATAAAATAGAATTTTATGAAATTATTGGGAATTTTATCTGCTTGGCAAGACCCTTAATTAATTAATTGATTCTTAAGTAACTATTTAATGCATTTAATTAATTCTAAAAATATGTTTATCTAAATTTCAAATAAAATTCACCAAAGTGTTCTCCACCATTTCAATAGCCAGTCCACCAAATTTCACTAATTTAGGAAGTCCCTAGCTATTTTATTTTGATTTATTAAAAATCATAGTTGACCAGGGACCTTTTTGTGAGGATCTTGAAAGATCAGGGGCGTAGTGCAAAATCCCCTTCTTCTCCCTCTCACTGGCCTCCCCCCCCCCCCCCCCCCCCTCCGATGTCGGCGCACCGACCGGGCCGCCTTCACTCCCCCTCGAAACCCCGCGCGCGCTACAGCGTCCGCTCTGACCTGTGCTCCTCCGCTCTGTCCCCTCACCGCGCGTCCACCCAACGGCTTTCGCTTTCCTCTTCTCCCCTTTGCACGTCACCGAGTTACCCGACCGGACTTCAACTCTGCTCCTTTTCTCCCCCACTCACTCTCTTGTTCACCGCTCGACCACCCTATGCTCGAGATGGAGCAATTTTGAACAAAACTGAAGTTAGCGTTCCGGCAACCTTCACTGCCGTCGACTAAAATTTGTTGATCACGGTGAGCCTCGCCACCCATTCTTTATCTCCTCGCACGCACAACTTCCCGGCTCACCTCCCTGACCTCCTTTCTCTGTGTTTTCCAACAAGGAGTCGCTGGCATCTCACGATTCCCTGGTCGCCGCCTCTGCTCCGTCAAAACCCGAGCTGCCCCCACGACGAGCTCCTACTTTCGGCCATCCCCATCCAACGTCGACTTGATGCCACTCTCCGTGGTGCTCCCGTGAAGCTGTAGGAGCCGACCCCGCCCGTTTTTCCGCTCCGAGCCATCATCGCGACATCGCCGAAGATCTCTGCTCCGTCGCCTCTCATCGCCGACCATCTCCCGGTGAGAACACCACCTTGCGAACCCCTCCATCCCCTCCGCCTCGGTGCGCACATCATTTCTTAGCTCCCGCGGTGAGCTTTCTCCCCGCGCACCCGCCGACAGCGAGCTCTCCGGCCATGAGCTACCCCGCTCCGGCAAGCCCACTGGCGCCTACTGGCAGCGGAGCTGGCTCCTATGTGGCCTTACCTGGCACCCACGTGGCTCCAACGTGGAAACCCCCTAAAAACAGAAAATTTGCCAGAAAATGCATAAATCTTTGGAAACTCATAGTAAATTGAGTTTAAACCCAATGAAGCTCAAATAAAATTTGTTAGGTTCATTTTGAATTGCTCTATTTTATTAAATTGATAAATCATTGCCTCTGTACTTGAATTTTTATTAATTCATTTAATTGTCCAAACTTAGATTAATTCACCAGAAATTCTAGGAACCAAATTTAATTTTGATTTTTGGCAAGCTTAATAATTACATAATTATCTATCACCACAATTTTTGGTTTAGTAAAATATGAATTATTTTTGGCTCTGGAATTTATTTAGTATGTTTGCTTAAATTAATTCTAGTAATTATTTTATAATTAAATGGCCCCTGCCACTTGGCACAAAAATCACTCACACAAGTCTCTGTGCTCTGTAAATTACACAAGTCCAGAAACCTAAATTTACTTAATTAAATTAAATTAATTGCTCATACCACTATTTTAGTTTAATAAGTGCTAGTAATTAGAATAAATATATCCAGAGGCTATAAATTGGTAAAAATACAATTCATCTATGTCCCTGTTCATGATAAATCACTCAAGATCAGAATCGATTGGTTACTATTGTAATTACTTGATTATTTTGAAAAGTCATAACATCCCTAAATAAATGATTAACACACATAAAATGATGAAACTTTACTTGTTTCTTTGAAGCATATGTCTGCCAGAACTCATTAATAAAATAAGTCATCACATTAATTTCATAAAGTTATACATACTAATTATATTGATGACAACTCTTTTTCTCTGAAGCAAATGGCTTCAAGAACAATAAGAGTAATTTTATTAACATTACACCACAACCAAACTTCTCTGAAGCATAAGGCTTTGAGAACATAATAATAATGTTAATCAATATTTAAAGACATTGTGCATCTTATCATTGCATTCTACGGTATTTTGATAATACCGACAATTCAATTCTATCATATAGGCGCCGACAATTCAATTCTATCATATAGGCAACGACAACCCAGAGCAGGAAGAAGAGGATCTTCAGTAGGACCTTGATCCCCAAGAGCAAGACGTTGTAGTTGCTAGCACTAACATCGATCCAGGCAAGCCCCGGTTTTCATTTGCCATTTTATAAAGTTGCTAGTTTTCAATATTACTAGTATCTGTAATTATTGCATTAGGTCATAGGAGTTGATTGGAACCCACTTGCATGATACCCAAATGACATATGCCACTATCATTAGAACTGTGGTAGTATCGGTACTGTGTCGCTATGCTTAGTAATTGCTAGACGCGATAGATATCATTACTAAGAATGAACTTGACCACTGGAACGGGACTTATAAAAGAAGTTTATTTTGATGTCATGACCGGGCAGGCATGATGCATGTGTAGGTTTGTAGCAATACATGGGTGTTGACTGCGGTAGCCCTGCCTTGTCAAACCTAGGACCCGTCTGTGGTCGGCCCCTTGGTCATGTATTGAACAGTACCGAATGCATGCTAGTCTATGGGCATAAGTAAACTGATGTAGCATTGACGCGGCAATGAGGACGGTACCTTGTACAGCGGTTGTTGACTCTTCTGCTGCTGGAGTGGGCGGTTCATACCATGAAGTACTGTTGGCAGGACGGCATGCCCACTCGCTGAGACTGGACCCGGACCAAGTTGTTTTTCATCCTTGTGAAAGGTTACCATAGACGACCTTAATTGGTGCGTATGTGTCGTGTATCTCGAGTTATCCCAGCTGGTGAAAATCCAATTACAATTGTTGTCCCTTGCAGTAATGAGTACCACTTGGTCACTCACGTTGTTGCACATGGTACTTGGGAATTGATTATGATGCTTATCGTTGTTGTTACTATTATTGCTCTTATGTTGTACTTACCTTATGTATTGCTTTATTAGCTTATTGTTGCAACTAAAGTTACCTTCTGCTCTACCCAGTTAATTTAAGAAGTAAAACTTGATAGAACTAATAGGTTGCTTAGTGCGAGTCTTTTCAAACAAGCCACCTATTAGAGCTATTGCATGCCTAGATGTCCGACGGGTAAGTCTTGCTGAGTAATTAGTACTCAGGCTTTGTGCCATTGTTGTTTTTAGGTAATGAAGAGGTAGAATTGCCTGAGAATGTGCTGCCCTAGGACATGCAAGTCCCTGAGGGTTGGACTGCCCACTGGGAGTCTGACTCACCGCCGCAGTATTGATGTGTGTTGCTAGAGTGATGGTTCATCGGGCATGAACCATTACTACGCTGTTTCGTCGAGCTCTTAGCTTCTTATCGTGATTTGCTTCCGCTGTTTTCAAAACATTTTGAACTTGTAATATTCCGTTGCACTCTGGAACTCATTGATGTAATATTCAATTTAAATTCGAACTAGTGTTGTATTATCAAGTGTCTGCATTATCAGTACCGTCAGGACCTCGATCCTTCGGGAAGGGGCGCCACAGCTGGTATCAGAGCCGTGGTCCATGATAATACAACAAATAAATCGTATTTTCAAAAATCACGACATTATGAGTGAGGATACGTTAGTATTGCCCCTAGTAGATAATAGGGTGGTGATAAAGCTAACCCCGGTTATGACTGTTTACATTATTTCATCTACGGCTTCTTCAAACGAAGGTACGTGCGTGCTTAACCGACACGCGTGATATCGGTGTCCGTGCTCACAGGCGGATACGAGACACTGTTGGCTCGTGACTTATCACGGGGCGATCCTTTTCCATGGATCATTACTAGTAGAACTGTGCTTCTTTTTGTAGTTTCTTTTGAATTTGATGTAATGTTTCTGCAATGGATCTTCTGCAGGTACACTAACACCGTTAGTATAACATTTAGAATGACTTACGTGTTGAGTGTGGGTCGTCACCAAATATCCGTGCCACTAAGTCGCGGCAAGTTAGGTGTTGTGTTGTGAGGAACTATAGGTTAATAAAATGAAGGTTTTACATCAAGCATCCCATTATAACTAAACTAAAATTTGGTTCTCTCCTTCCTCACCAACCTCTAAATAAAAATTTTCTAAACCTAATAAGTATAAAATTCTGAATAACAAGGTTAACAAGAATCTGTCCTGTTTTTAGCTGCCAACTTCAAAAATTCATAACTAAAGTTATACTTCAGATTTTTAGGTGTTTAAATACAATCTGGAAAGCCCTAGAAGTCTATTTTCATCTCCAATAGGTTTCACCATCTTCCCAGTTTTCCCCTGTCCAGTAGAGCCAAAACATTAAGCCTATGTCAATCTGAAACCGAATTTGTTTTGAGACCCATTGCCGTATTATTGACCCTTGAGGCTGGAAAATGTGAACAAAAACTTTGTTTCTGTATTTCATAGCACTATATATGAAATGCATTGTTACTCATGGAACATTGGACTCACCATTGGGTTTATGTTCCAGATGGGTGACCACGGTTTTGAGGAGCTTTCGCACGACGGGTGGCGCTATACCACCGGACTCCACCACCGTGGCTTTCCTACACTGTTGTGGGATCTCTTATGCTTGTTGGGCTACGACAAGTCGCCCTCTTACAAGGGCCGCGAGGTCCATCGTCACGGCATAGCTCTTGCTGAGGTGCACATCAGCGTGCCCACACACCCACGCAACCTCGACATGGAGGGTATAGAGAACACGGCGACTTGTAGGAGCCTCTGTGAGGGCTTGGAGAGAGTCGCCCACAGGGCTCTCACCCACTTCTGCGGGCGCCACACAGCAGCGCTCTCTGGGACTCTGTTTGAGATGATTCCCATCTAGCACCAGGCCAACCCGGTCTGGCAGAGGCGTGTGAGGCGCATCGGCCGCGACGACTACCCGACATACCACGCAGGGTGCCACCGTGTGTCCTACTACTCCGAGTACCTCCTCAACTTGGATGAGGAGGCTAGCAGCCATAGTAGGATCCAACTGGCTAAGGCCGAGCAGGTCTAGGTGCAGAGGAATGACCTGCAGGCACAGGCCGATGCACAATAGAGAGAGATTCAACGGCTGACCGCTGCTCTTGAGGCGGGTGAGGCTCATGTTACTGAGGTGACTGGACAGCGCGACACCCTCGCGCAGGAGGTTGATAGACATGGCATGATTATGCAGCAGCGCGTGAACCACAACGAGCATTTGCAGCATCAGTTGACGGCTGCACAGCACGAGATGGAGCTTATGGGAGAGAATTTAGAGACCCTGGCCCAGGAGAACCAGGGCTTGCAGCAGCAGCTTGAGGCAGCCCTTGCACCATCAGCAGCACCGGAGGAGGAGGACCCATAGGAGGATATGGACGAGGAGTCTGACATAGACTACGAGGCACCCGCCCGAGGCAGGACCTAGGAGGATGATGGTAGACTAGCCTAGTCTCGGTAGTCAGGATCAGTGGGTAGGTAACTTTTGTCGAACCACACGAGGTTGTATTTTGGGGTTGATGCGTGAGATGTTTTTGTAACTCGAGGGCCCCATATTCCGAGTCATGTATTGAAACTATGATGATTTGCGCTGTGTATTGGGTGTACCATTAGTAGCTATTGTTGTTGCAACAAAGTTAATCATACTCATTGACTCAATCAAAGTACTTTCTTTGTAGATGGCTGAAAACAATGAGCAACCACCACAAGGTTGGGAAATTACCGATGGCTTGGAGATCACAGGAATGATTCACCTATTTTGGAGAGTTCTCCAGAGATTCGGATACTCCATTCCTCCCACCTATATTGGCAAGGAATTCCAGGAGCATGGAGTCCTCTCATGTATCATCCATGTGGTGGTTCCCGCCAATTACTCCGTCATCACCGCCTGGGAATCTTGGACCCTTAGCATCACCGGGACCGATCTGCCTTCCACCTGGAATGTAGCTGCATTCAAGGCACTTACTCAGTTCTGTGAAGACCACAAGCATGATGTTGCTGGAACACCTATTGCCTTGCTACCTATTAATGATGTGATGGATTTCGAATGGATGAGGCGTGTGGATTTCATATTTGATCCAAACCACCGCCACCATGATCCTATGCTGCCCATAATAGAGTATTATGGTTTGTCCACATTGACTTTGTGCACAAACTTGTGCCGGCGATTGGATGTGTTCCATTCTACACTACGACTTTCTGAGGTCGAAAAACAAGCTAATGATGAAGAAATTGCAGAATTGAACCAGCAAATCCAAGCCAAGAATGAAGGGATGGATGCGATTCTAGAAGAACATGACCAAGCCTTGCAGGATGCAGTGGATTTTGAGCATGACATGAATGAGGCTCAAGATTACTTGAATGCATTCAAGGCTGCCCATCTTCCTATTGAAGGAAATTGGGATGAGATCTTCATAGAGTATGGAGAACAAGACGAAGTGAAGATGGCACCTGCCGGTGTTAATGACGAGGAAATGATGGACCTGGAGGAACCAGGAGAGCCTATGGAATAGGAAGAACCGGAAGAGCCGGAAAACTTAGGCCAGGAGTAGATGATTCGCTACCCCTGTGTACGATCGTGTAGTATATGTATCGCTAGTTCGATGTAGAAGTGTGAATCTTGCATATTGTGTCCGCAATACCGTAACTAGGCGTCGGCACATGTATGTAAAGAACCGGGTGATGATGTCCTTTAACAATCGTGTAGACTGAATTGAATCAATGGAGATGGTTGTCATTCTGAGATTTTACCGTGCCACTTGCAAATTTATATTCTTGCGCATGTGATTTTATGGAATATTATGAGAAACTACTAATGTGCAACCGTATAAATTGCAGCATGGTGCGTACTCGGAACCAGGAAGATCCTGAGAGCTCCCAGCAAGGAGCGAATGTTGAGCCTTCATTAGCTGAAGTCATGGCCGCCGCATTCAACAAGCAGCAGAATGACTTCGAGCTGCTCCGTCAACTGGTCGACATCACGACCCATCTGGCTGGACGTGAAGATAATCACAACAACCGCAACAACCAGCCCTGTCAGAGCACTTACTCAGATTTCCTGGGTACCCACCCACCTTCGAGCGTGCCAGAGAGCCACTGAACGCCAACCACTGGTTTGCGTCAGACCGAGTCTAAATTCGATCTGTTGGAATGCACTGAGTGCTAGAAGGTGTTGTTTGCCGCCCAACAACTCCATGGCTCTGCTAGTACCTGGTGGGCCAACTATGAAGCTTCTCTGCCCACTAGACGCCGCGTGGAATGGAATGACTTCAAAGCTGCTTTTCATGCTCATTTCATCCCCGCTAGTCTCATGCAGAGAAAGTTCCAGGAATTTATGGATCTAAAACAAGGAGGGAGGAATGTCCTCCAATATTCTGAAGCTTTCTATCATCTAGCTTAGTACGCCACTGAGTACGTTAATACTGAGGAAAAGAGGAGATAGGCATTCTTGTGTGGGATGAATGCCACTCTCAAGGAACGTCTGACTTGGCAGACGACTGGCACATACAATGATCTGGTCAATGCTGCTATTGTCCAGGAAGGCGCCATGCGCCATGTTGAAGAAGAAGACCGCAAGAGAAATGCCTCTGCTACTGCCTCTGCTGCCCCACAGGCGAAACATCACCTGATATATACTTCACCCATCGGACAACGTTTCCGGGCAGCACCGCAGCAACAGTTTCAGCGACGATTTGGCCCGAACTACTCGAGATCACCACAGCACCAGGATTTCCCACCTCATGCACCGTACCCGCAGCAAAACAACCAGTACCGCGCACCGTATCAATAGCAAGGGGGCCAGAATGTTCGCGCTCCACAACCTGAAGACCGTGGAAGCAGCTACCCCTGCTACAATTGTGGTCGCACCGGCCACTTTGCAAAGAACTCCACTGCACCAAGGCGCAACAACAACAACCAGCGTCAGAATCAGACAAGGCTGTGAATGCACCGTCTCGTGGTGCCCAAGTGAACTACACCAATGCTGAAGACATCCCTCAGGGCGAACCCGTGCTGACCGGTACGCTCTCGCTCTATCGCCAGCCTGTCCTTGCACTTTTTGATTCTGGTGCTGCGCATAATTTCATTAGCCAAGCGTGTGTGCAAAAACATAATCTTCAACCCCAGACTATAGAAAGGTGCTACACAATCCGTTCCCCCGTTGGGCAAACTAGTGCCAATCAAATAGTGTGCAAAGCCCCTTTGGAAATAAACAAGAAAATCTACCCCACGGATTTTATCATGCTTAGCCACCAGGGAACTGATTTGATTTTGGGCAGGTTCTAGATGAAAACCCATAGAGCCATGCTAGACATCGAGCCCCGTATCGTTCACATCAACTCCCCTTTGCATGGAAAGGACACATTCTCTCTAAACATCAATTCATCAAAAGCCTTGATTGTCCATCAGTTGGAAGGGCAGTCACTCGAAACCATCCCCATTATTAGCGAGTATCCGGACGTATTCCCCGAAGATATCTCTGGCCTACCACTTGACCGTGAAGTAGAATTCAAGATAGAGCTACAGCCAGGAACTTCTCTGATATCTCGTCGACCTTATAAGATGCCCCCGAATGAGTTGGCCGAATTGAAAAAGCAATTGAATGAGTTATCGAAAAAGAGATTCATTCGCCCAAGCACTTCACATTGGGGCTGCCCTGTTATTTTAGTGAAGAAGAAGGACAAATCTCTATGCCTTGTTGTTGATTATTGATCTCTCAACGAAGTTACCATCAAAAATAAATATCCATTACCATGAATTGATATCCTTTTTGATCAATTAGTTGGTGCTAAGGTATTTCAAAAATTGACCTCCGTTTGGGTTATCATCAAATCAAAATCAGAGCAGAAGATATTCCGAAGACCGCCTTTTCTACTAGATACGGATTATTCGAGTATCTAGCAATGTCATTCGGATTGACAAACGCCCCAGTCATTCGGATATTCCAAAGACCGCCTTTTCATGTATCTCATGAATTCGGTATTCATGCCAGAGTTGGACAAATTTGTGGTAGTATTCATTGATGACATCCTCGTCTATTCTAAGTCCAAGGAAGAGCATGCTGAACATCTTCGCATTGTTCTTCAACGTTTACGAGATCACAAGTTGTATGCAAAATTCAGCAAGTGCGAATTTTGGTTGGACCATGTGCCATTCCTTGGTCACATAGTCTCTGCAGAAGGAATCTCGGTAGACCCTAGCAAGGTTCAAGATGTGCTAGATTGGAAGCCACCAAAGACAGTTCACCAAGTACGTAGTTTCCTCGGGCTGGCCGGATATTATCGTAGGTTCATAACAAATTTTTCTCGGCTGACCAAACCCATCACGAAACTGCTGAAAAAGGAGAAATAGTTTAATTGGAACAGAAATTGTGAAGAAGCATTTCAAGCATTGAAGAAATTATTGACAACTGCCCCAGTACTGGCTCAACCCGACATCACCAAGCCGTTCGACATATATTGTGATGCGTCTGGGACAGGACTTGGATGTGTACTCAAGCAAGAAGGTCATGTCATAGCCTATGCATCTCGACAGTTAAGGAAGCATGAAGAGCACTATCCAACTCATGATTTGGAGCTAGCTGCAGTTGTACTTGCACTAAAAATATGGAGGCATTATTTGCTCGGCAACTTGGTGCACATTTACATAGACCATAAGAGCTTGAAATATATCTTCACCCAGACTGATCTAAACATGAGACAACATCGGTGGCTAGAACTGATTAAGAATTATAACCTAGAGATTCATTATCATCCAGGCAAGGCTAATGTAGTCGCCGATGCATTAAGCAGAAAGGTCCACTGCAACAACTTAGAACTAGAAGTTCAGGACTGAAATGACCATGAAACTAATTCAGAACCCAGCCTTCACATTTTACCTGTTGTAGTGATTAGCAACCTAAGTGTGCAATCTACCCTTCGTGAAGAAATCATTGCTGCACAGAAAGTTGACGTTGGTATGAATCATATCCGTCGAAATGTTGAAGATGGTAAGGCAAGATGCTTTACCCAAGACTCGGACGGTAGCCTATGGTTCAATAACCATTTAGTAGTACCAAAGGACATTGAACTTCGATAGAAAATCTTGGATGAAGCGCATCACTCAAAGTACTCCATCCATCCGGGTAGTAACAAAATGTACCAAGACTGGAAGAAGAATTTCTGGTGGACAAGAATGAAGCAAGAAATTGCTCGGTATGTCACGGAATGCGATACCTGTCAGAGAGTTAAGGCTGACCATTTGAAACAAGCTGGACTACTTCAACCATTAAGTATTCCCGCGTGGAAATGGGAGGACATCAGCATGGATTTTATTGTTGGTCTCCCTCTCACCTCTCGAAAGCACAATTCAATTTGGGTCGTTGTAGACCGACTCACAAAATCTGCCCATTTCCTACCAATCAATAACACCTACAAGATAAAACAATATGCAGAACTATACATAGCAAGAATTCTATGACTTCATAGAGTACCCAAGACCATTGTTATGGATCGAGGCTCACAGTTTGTCGCTCGTTTTTGGGAACAACTGCATGCATCTCTGGGTACCAAGCTGATCCGAAGTTCTGCTTATCATGCCACCACTGACGAACAAGCAGAGCGTGTCAACCAGATTTTGGAAGATATGCTTAGAGCCTGTGTTTTAACACATGGTGGCAATTGGGATGAGTATTTGCCTTATGCGGAATTTTCATACAACAATAGTTACCAAGAGAGTCTGAAAATGTCGCCATTTGAAGCACTCTATGGTCGCAGTTGTAGAACACCTCTAAACTGGTCTGAATCTGGAGAAAGAGTAACCTTTGGTCCCATCTTGTCAAGGATGCTGAAGAAAAGGTTCGTACCATTCAAGCAAATCTTAAAGCTGCTAAATGCCGTCAAGAGAAGTATGCAAACAGACGACGTAGACCACTATACTTCGACAAGGGCGATTACGTCTATCTCAAGGTGTCGCCCATGAAGGGTATCCAACGGTTTGGAGTCAAGGGAAAGTTAGCTCCCCGTTATATTGGACCATTCCAAATTCTGGAACGGTGTGGAAACGTGGCCTATAAGCTGGACTTACCCGCTAATCTATCTGGAGTTCATCACACCTTCCACGTCTCTTAGCTTAAGCGGTGTCTCAAGCCACCCATCGACAAAATTTTAGAAGAATATGACCAACTCCAACCCAATCTCACGTACTCCGAACAACCCGTGAAGATCCTTGACGAGAAAGAGTGCACAACCCGTAATAGAACCCTCAAATTCTATAAAGTTCAATGGAGCAACCACTCAGAAGATGAGTCTACTTGGGAATCGGAAGAGTTTCTGAGAACTCACTACCCGAAATTTTGGTCGGCATACACAGGTATGTTTTGACCATCGCACTTCCCTCTAGTTTGCCTTGATTCATAATCTTGGGACGAGATTTCTTTAAGGAGGGAGGGCTGTGACACCCCAGGTGTCTCACTTTCATTTAACCAACATGAAGAGCTTAGATCATGAACAACATAGCATGAGATAATAAGGCTCACTCCCTTTTAATTAATTCTAGGCAAATAAAAACCCTGCAAGCAAGTTATTGAAGCAATTCAAAAATTTCAATACAACTTATGCTAAATAAATTCAAAACCATGTTGGTAATAATAAAATAGAATTTTATGAAATTATTGGGCATTTTATCTGCTTGACAAGACCCTTAATTAATTAATTGATTCTTAAGTAACTAATTAATGCATTTATTTAATTCTAAAAATATGTTTATGAAAACTTCAAATAAAATTTACCAAAGTGTTCTCCACCATTTAAATAGTCAGTCCACCAAATTTCACTAATTTAGGAAGTCCCTAGCTATTTTATTTTGATTAATTAAAAACCATAGTTGACCAGGGACCTTTTTGTGAGGATCTTGAAAGATCAGGGGGCGCAGTGCAAAATCGCCATCTTCTCTCTCTCACTGGCCTTCCCCCCCCCCCCCCCCCCTGCCGACGCTGGCGCACCGCCCGGGCCGCCTTCACTCCCCCTCGAAACTTCGCGTGCGCTACAGCATCCGCTCTGACCTCTGCTCCTCCGCTCCGTCCCCTCACCGCGCGTCTGCCCAACGGCCTTCGCTTTCCTCTTCTCCCCTCTGCACGTCACCGAGCGTCCCTGCTGGACTTCAACTCTGCTCCTTTTCTCCCCACTCACTCTCTTGTTCACCGCTCGACCACCCTCCGCTCGAGATGGAACAATTTTGAACAAAACCGAAGTTAGCGTTTCCGGCAACCTTCACCGCCGCTGACTAAAATTTGTTGATCACAGTGAGCCTCGCCACCCATTCTTTATCGCCTCGCACGCTCAACTTCCCGGCTCACCTCCCTGACCTCCTTTCTCTGTGTTTTCCAATGAGGAGTCACCGGCATCTCACGATTCCCCAGTCGTCGCCTCTGCTCTGCCGAAACCCGAGCCGCCCCCACGACGAGCTCCTACATCCGGCCATCCCCGTCCAACGTCGACTTGATGCCGCTCTCCGTGGTGCTCCCGTGAAGCTGTAGGAGCCGACCCCGCCCGTTTTTCCGCTCCGAGCCATCATCGCGACGTCGCCGAAGATCTCTGCTCCGCTACCTCTCACCGCCGACCATCTCCCGGTGAGAACACCACCTTGCGAACCCCTCCATCCCTTCCGCCTCGATGCGCACATCATTTCTTGGCTCCTGCGACGAGCTTTCTCCCCGCGCAGCCGCCGGCAGCAAGCTCTCTGGCCGTGAGCCACCCCGCTCCGGGGAGCCCACTGGCGCCTACTGGCAGCCGAGCTGGCTCCTACGTGGCCTTACCTGGCACCCACGTGGCTCCAACGTGGAAATCCCCTAAAAACAGAAAATTTGCTAGAAAATGGATAAATCTTTGGAAACTCATAGTAAATCGAGTTTAAACCCAATGAAGCTCAAATAAAATTTGTTAGGTTTATTTTGAATTGCTCTATTTTAGTAAATTGATAAATCATTTCCTCTGTTCTTGCATTTTTATTAATTCATTTAATTGTCCAAACTTAGATTAATTCACCAGAAATTCTAGGAACCAAATTTAATTTTGATTTTTAGGAAGCTTAATAATTACATAATTATCTATCACCACAATTTTTGGTTTAGTAAAATATGAATTACGTTTGGCTCTGGAATTTATTTAGTGTGTTTGCTTAAATTAATTCTAGTAATTATTTTATAATTAATTGGCCCCTGCCACTTGCTGCAAAAATCACTCACACAAGTCTCTGTGCTCAGTAAATTACACAAGTCCAGAAACCTAAATTTACTTAATTAAATTAGATTAATTGCTCATACCACTATTTTACTTTAATAAGTGCTAGTAATTAGAATAAATATATCCAGAGGCTGTAAATTGGTAAAAATATAATTCATCTATGTCCCTGTTCATGATAAATCACTCAAGATCAGAATCGATTGGTTACTATTATAATTACTTGATTATTTTGAAAAGTCATAACATCCCTAAATAAATGATTAACACACATAAAATGATAAAACTTTACTTGTTTCTTTGAAGCATATGTCTGCCAGAACTCATTAATAAAATAAGTCATCACATTAATTTCATAAAGTTATACATACTAATTATATTGATGACAACTCTTTTTCTCTGAAGCATATGGCTTCAAGAACAATAAGAGTAATTTTATTAACATTACACCACAACCAAACTTCTCTGAAGCATATGGCTTCGAGAACATAATAATAATGTTAATCAACATTTAAAGACATTGTGCATCATATCATGGCATTCTACGGTATTTTGATAATACCGACAATTCAATTCTATCATATAGGCAACGACAACCCGGAGCAGGAAGAAGAGGATCTTCAGAAGGACCTTGATCCCCAAGAGCAAGACGTTGTAGTTGCTAGCACTAACATCGATCCAGGCAAGCCCCGGTTTTCATTCGCCATTTTATAAAGTTGCTAGTTTTCAATATTACTAGTGTCTATGATCATTGCATTAGGTCATAGGAGTTGATTGGAACCCACTTGCATGATACCCAAATGACCTACGCCACTATCATTAGAACTGTGGTAGTATCGGTACTATGTCACTATGCTTAGTAATTGCTAGACGCGATAGATATCATCACTAAGAATGAACTTGACCACTGGAACGGGACTTATAAAAGAAGTTTATTTTGATGTCATGACCGGGCAGGGATGATGCATGTGTAGGTTTGCAGCAATACATGGGTGTTGATTGCGGTAGCCCTGCCTTGTCAAGTCTAGGACCCGTCCGTGGTCGGCCCCTTGGTCAAGTATTGAACAGTACCAAATGCATGCTAGTCTATGGGCACTAGTAAACTGATGTAGCATTGATATGGCAATGAGGACAGTACCTAGTATAGCGGTCGTTGACCCTTCTGCTGCTGGAGTGGGCGGTTCATACCATGAAGTACTGTTGGCAGGACGGCATGCCCACTCACTGAGACTGGACCCGGACCAAGTTGTTTTTCGTCCTTGCGAAAGGTTGCCATATACGACCTTAATTGGTGCGTATGTGTCGTGTATCTCGGGTTATCCCAGCTGGTGAAAAATCAATTGCAATTGTTGTCCCTCGTAGTAATGAGTACCACTTGGTCATTGAGTCATCACGTAGTTGCACATGGTACTTCGGAATTGATTATGATGCTTATCGTTGTTGCTACTATTATTGCTCTTATGTTGTACTTACCTTATGTATTGCTTTATTAGCTTATTGTTGCAACTAAAGTTACCTACTGCTCTACCCAGTTAATTTGAGAAGTAAAACTTGATAGAACTAATAGATTGCTTAGTGCGAGTCTTTTCAAACAAGCCACCTATTAGAGCCATTGCATGCCTAGATGTTGGATGGGTAAGTCTTGCTGAGTAATTAGTACTCAGGCTTTGTGCCATTGTTGTTTTCAGGTAATGAAGAGGTAGAATTGCCTGAGAATGTGCTGCCCTGGGACATGCAAGTCCCTGAGGGTTGGACTGCCCATTGGGAGTCCGACTCACCACCGCAGTATTGATGTGTGTTTCTAGAGTGATGGTTCTTCAGGCATGAACCATTACTATGCTGTATCGTCAAGCTCTTAGCTTCTTATCACGATTTGCTTTCGCTGTTTTTAAAACATTCTGAACTTGTAATATTCCACTGCACTCTGAGAACTCATTGATGTAATATTCAACTTAAATTCAAACCAGTGTTGTATTATCAAGTGTCTGCGTTACTAGCATCGTCGGGACCTCGATCCTTCGGGAAGGGGCGCCACAACCGGTTTTGAGGCCCAAACCGGGAAACCACCTTGCACGCTTCTCAAAGTGTGACTTCTTGATGTCGACGCATGTCACCTTGTCATGTGATCCTGACCACCGGCAAGTCTCTCCCAATCCCTATCCATCAGGCCCCCTTGTCACTTGCACCGGCATCCCATTCGCCTTGACTTGGTCAATACACCGTCTTCCTCACCACCACGGTTTTGAGGCTCAACCGCGAAACCGTCCGTGCTTCTTGCCTCTGCACGTGTACGGTGTGGATCATCCTTGACTTCACCTGGCATCCCGATCGTCTGGCCCCAAGTCCCCTACTTGTGCCCAATCCTCTCACCGTTGACCGCCAATTCGACTCCGGTGACCTACACATCATGAGACAAACAAACACATTTCCCATGTCATGCAATATCACCAATATCTTCACCAACTCCAGTTAGTCATAACCATGATATGCAACCCCATGCAATCCCTGGATTCCCGCATTTCAACTCAAATACCAAATCTGCTCAAGTCAATTACTCATCACAAATATAGCAAACCATGGCACATATCCACATGGATTCTCAATCTCCCCCTTGATGAGTACATTGACAACACCAAATGCACAAAGATTAGAGATTGAAATGCGAAGCCAAATAAGCACATCCAAATGGCCAAACCCAAAGAAAAGGTGAAAACAAGCCATCTAGCATGTAGGGATCACAAAACCAAGAGTTGGCAAAGAAAGCGACTTGAGACGCAAAGAATGTGAAAAGCGCAAGAAAACACTCAAGATCATGAAATGCTCCCCCTCAAGTTCTGGTAGGTCTCATGTAGTGCAAAATGGATCATATAAGTTTCTTAGCATTATTTGTGCATGACCCCAAAATTTTCTCCCCCTTTGGCAATGAACTCATCAAAGAGGCAAAAGAACAAACAAACATGCAATGCATAAAAATGCAAACCTAAGGAGCTTCAACAAATATGCAAACAAGCATTTAACTTTGCTAACCATAACCATAGTGCCATGAAGTGTAAACGCAATAGCTCTCAATCATACAAAGATCAAAAATAGATAGCAAGTCATAAATACCATGAGCTATACAAGCTAAGCAGAAAGATTGACTAGCTTAGATAGAATCAAAGTTGCTTATCATGAGCAAAACTGCCACCACATGTGTAAGTACTCCCATCTAAGGCAAAACAGGCACCAAGTGAATCAGAAGGATACTAGCCAGTCTCAATCTCAACTAGGGCAACAAGCATTCGTAGAAAATGAGCTCTACAAACGCTCACATATGCAGCAGAGACTCAGTTGATCAAGTGATTATTGTTTATCCGCATGTGTCCTCTTATCCATGCGGAGGATCGCACGACTGGGTACGGCAAACACCCTGAGGCTTTAAGTCACAATGTTTGGATTTAGCATTATGAGTAATTCTTGATCAAAGCACTTAGTAGATTTGTCAAGATTATGCACAAGACAAAAGAGCATGCCTTTGCGGCAAAAGGAACACATATTCCAACAATGTTACATCATGAGCTAAACATTTGCAAAGCCTTCCATTTCGCAAACACAAGGTGCCAAAGCCAAGACATCCTCTAGACTAGCCTCAATGCAAGTTCCAACACGGATGAAAGCAATTATACACATGATAAGCAAGTTTTAGCAGGATTAGATCATAAGGTTCACAAGAAGCTCAGTTTACCTTTAAGATTAGCAAGTTGCTCACATGAGTCTATAACAGGCCATCTAGAAAAATCTAAGCATGAGAGATTACAATCACATCCACACAACTTAGCTCAAGCTCAATCATAGCAAAGAGAAATGCAAGAAAGCATAAGACTCAAAGCTCATCTACCAATGCATATATTACACATGAGATGCAAAGCAAAAATGGTAAGATACATATATACAAGTGAACACCAACTCCCCCTCAAATAATGCCATACGGATGACAAACACCAATTTCCCCCCGAAGAAAAGCATGTCTCGAAGCATCTAGGGGCTTGGTGAGGATATCAGCTAGTTGGTTTTTGGTATCAATGTATATGAGCTCAACATCCCCCTTCTCAACATTGTCTCTCAGGAAGTGGAATCGCACATTGATGTGTTTGACCTTACCATGTTGGACTGGGTTTTTGGCTAAGCATATGGCACTGGAGTTATCACACATGAGTGGAACACCCTTAAAAGTCAACCCATAGTCTCTCATGGTAGACACAATCCATAGGATTTGTGAGCAGCAGCTACATACTCAGCCTCTGTGGTGTATTGGGCAACACTCAACTGCTTACGAGAAGACCAACAGATCAAAGAAGTACCCAAGAAATGGCAAGTACTAGAAGTGCTCATCCTATCAATTCTACACCCATCAAAGTCCGCATCCGAATACCCAATAAGATCAAGAGATGAAGATGCAGAGTACCAAAGACCAAACTCAAGGGTGTATTTCAGATACCTGAAGATGCGCTTGACAGCCTTGCGATGAGTCACCCTAGGGGAAGCTTGAAAGCGAGCACAAAGACACACCACAAAGTGTATGTCGGGTCTTGTCACTGTCAGGTACAAGAGGGAGCCAATCATGCTCATGTACTCTCTTTGAACCACCGCTTCACAGTCTTCATCGGGGTCAAGAGCCATTGTAGTGGACATTGGTGTAGACAACTTCTTCACTTTGACCATGTCGAACTTCTTCAGGAGATCCTTCGTGTACTTGGCTTGATGTATGGAAGTGCCTTGCTTGCACTGCTTGATTTGAAGCCCAAGAAAGAAGGTGAGCTCTCCCATCATTGACATCTGAAATTCACTTTTCATAGCTTCCTAAAATCTAGACACAAGAGCATGAGAGGAACCACCAAAGATGATATCATCCACGTAAATCTGAACCATTAGAAAGACATTGCCATGCTTTAGAGTGAACAAGGTTTTATCAACACACCCCATGACATACCCACGCTCTAGCAAGAAGGTCTTAAGCCTAGCATACCATGCCCTAGGTGCTTGCTTTAGCCCGTACAAAGCCTTCTGAAGCTTGTACACACGGTTTGGGTATTTGTGGTGCTCAAAGCCAGGGGGTTGCCTCACATACACTTCTTCCTCTATGAAACCATTTAGGAAAGAACTCTTGACATCCATTTGATGAAGTCTAATGCCCTTGGAGGCAGCAAATGCAAGCAAGATCCTAATGGCTTCTATGCGAGCAACAGGAGCAAAGGTTTCACCATAATCTAAGCCCTCAACTTGGCTAAAACCTTGAGCAACCAGCCTAGCCTTGTTTCT
Source organism: Eleusine coracana subsp. coracana (assembly GCA_032690845.1). Classification (NCBI taxonomy): domain Eukaryota; kingdom Viridiplantae; phylum Streptophyta; class Magnoliopsida; order Poales; family Poaceae; genus Eleusine; species Eleusine coracana. Next base: position 23,461,403 of record CM064418.1, on the reverse strand, counting down.
CACAACTTCACCATCCTCCCCATGTTTATTTTTGAACACCCACTTGGTTCCAATGACATTGACATTTTTAGGAGGCTCTACAAGGGTCCAGACTTTGTTTCTCTCAAAGTTTTCCAACTCCTCATGCATGGCATTAACCCAATATTCATCAGATAGTGCGTGTCCAACATCTCAGGATTCAAAGGTTGCAACAATGAGAGTATTAGTAAAGCAAGCAAGATGTGCAGACCTTGACCTTGTTGTCCTCTCATAGAGATTACCGATCATCTGTTGGGGTGGATGTTGACGCTGAATATGGTGAGGAGCCTCTCTCTCAGAGTGTACCTCCCCCTCAACCACAGCTGGAGCTCGCTCAACAGCTGCTGAAGTCGATGTAGAAGCTTCTGGACCCTCTGCTGGAGTAGTGGTAGCAGCAGGAAAAAGCTCAGATGAAAGATGAAGTGAGTCATCATCATCATCATCAAAGCCCTGTAGGTCCTCTTCTACAAAGATGCTCTCCATCAACTCCTTGTCACCTACAGACTCAATCATATTCCTTGCACAAGAGTTTGATTCATCAAAGGTTACATCGTAGGATTCTACGATGGTGTTAGTCTCCAAATTAAAAACTCTGTAGGAATGACCATGAAGAGAGTAACCAAGAAAAATGCCATCGGAAGACCTCAACTCAAACTTATCAAGATTGCCACACTTGAGAATAAAGCATTTGCAACCAAAGGCACGCAAATGAGAAACCGAGGGCTTTCTCTCAAAACGTAGCTCATAAGAAGTCACATTAAGAATTGAGCGCAAGAAAATCCGATTGGAAACATAGCAAGCAGTGCTAATGGCCTCAGCCCAGAACCGCCTTGGAGTCCTATGCTCATCGAGCATCGTCCGGGCCATCTCCACCAGGGTTCTGTTCTTTCTTTCGACCACTTCATTCTGCTGGGGAACACGAGGTGCTGAAAACTGATGCTCAATACCATGCTCAAGATAGAAAGCATCAAAGGAGGAGTTCTAGAACTCGGTGCCATTATCACTATGAGTTGCTCGTAATGCACCAGGGAGTTCCTTGAATAACCTCAAAGCTAAGGTCCGAAAGTGATGAAACACTTCATCCTTGCTCTCAAGAAAGTAAACCCAAGAGTAGCGAGAATAGTCATTAACAATCACAAGAACATACCACTTCCCACCCACTGAACAAACCCGAGAAGGACCAACAGTGTCCATATGAAGCAACTCTCCAGGGCGTTTAGTCATCACCAAATTGATTGGTGGATGAGAAGCGGCAATCATTTTCCCATGACGACACGGAGCACTATTGACACTTCTTAATATCGCACCAGAAATATTACTATCCCTAGCAGCGGCGCTAGAAATGTATGTTGGTATTTCTTACAATCACAGATAAATCCGCAAGCGCATGGATACCGATGTAGCACTTCACCTAGGAGTATTCCAGGTTATCAAATCACAGGGAATGTGTGTGTATCGATCCTCTAACTAATCCATCCAAGGACAACAAGAATATTGTAGGCAAAGGGTAGAGAGGAATCCTATGGTCAAGGATCCTATAATAAGATAGGTTCGGTCTATTACTACTTACTTCGGGCACCGGCTTACCCCTGCATCCACAGGCGACTCCGGCCAACAGCTCTATGACGTACCCGAACGTGGAGGATTACTAAGGCCGGATAGGGCTGTCACCACTTACCGACTACCTCTAACAAACCGTGGGGCACGCGGCAAACAAAGGTAACCTCTAGCCTAGACACCACGTCTACGCTATCAATTACTATCCTAGTCTTGGATCCACGCTTATAGAAGACTAAGATACTCTAATTAAATAGAGCGATGATCCCGTAAGCAATAAAGGAAATAACTTACTTAAATAGGAAACTTAAATACCAAAGAGGAAACACTGACACATACTTGAAAAGGAAAGCATCCGTCAAGGTACAAGCGTGGGGAAGATCGCCGATAAGCCCGGCGCTTCCCCGAACTCTCCCTCACTCTCTCCCTATTTTCTAAGCACTTTGGCAGTGCTAAAGCCTTTGAAATGGAGGTCTAAACTCTCTTCTTGTGTGTTGTCAAATGAGAGGGAGAGGGGCTCTATCTATAGTGGGAGGTAATTTGGGGGAGTGGAGAAGCATTCCTAACAATAAGGGAATATTACTTGAACTATTCCTCATCCTTAGGGGACAAGTAATGAGCTTCTCCACTCAGCCAAGCAATCTGAACCGCTATTCCCTTCTCCTCCCACGTGTGCTGATGTCATGCTAACATCAGTGTCGGTTCAGCCCAAATACCTTATCTTCTGTGCTTCATAACTCTCACATCTGAAGTCCGATTTAGGCAAGTTATATAGGCTTTTTGGTCGGCTCGACGAGAGCTTCAACATGGTGAGGTCTAATAAATAATTTTACCACTTCTCACTTTATATCTATGGGCTTTTATTATTTCTACTCTTGTAATTCTGATATTTTTCTTGAATTTGTTAATAAATCACCTGCATGTTAATAAATCACAAGGTTCATTCAACAACACTTGTGGAAATTGTTAATAATAAACTCTTACCACTATGTTGGTTATTCTTTTTATGTTATTTATGCAAGGATTTGATGGTCAGATTTAGCATTTAAGGACCGTCAACAAACTCCCCGACACTTAGCCTTTGCTCGTCCTCGAGTAAAGGTTGAAGATTAAGGTGGATCACTACTTCAATTGGTATGATGCTAGCATGCAAATTATTCCATGTCATACCTTGACTCATGAACTTTTAAAGTGTCTATCATGTTACCTTGGGTGGTTGAGGAATGGAACGGTGCTGACTCCAATCATCTTCACTCGTTCTGCTATGTAGCTTGGGTTTTTGAAAAGATTTTCAAAACAAATCATAGTTGTTCTTCTCAAATGATTCTCTCAACTCGCTCAATGTGTATGGTTCCTCAGTAGGGCATTTGACATTGCCTCTTTTCATTCCTACTTCTAAATATGGCTTCATGTGGAGCTCAAGGTTGGGGTAAAAGAGAGGCATACTTGTGTCTCATATATCACTAAGTCAAAAACTGGATCCATGGAGAACAATTCATGAACTTTTGATCAAGCATGTGCACATGTGGATATGTGGATGGAAAATGACTGAATGTGAATACTCCCTTTTCTTTTAAGACGCTCCCTCGCTTCTATTGGATAGGCATTTTAGAACATGGGCTAATTCTTTCTCTATTTTTTCTACTCTTTTTTTTTAATCATGAATAGCCCATTTCACTTTTACAGGGATATTTAGAGAGGGAGTTAATCATAATATGATGGAGTACTTTATTTAATGGATGGATGATGACATGGAAGTGCTATCTTCCAGTGTAGAAGATTTAGCACATGGATGATGGGTATGGTGGTGCTAACTTCCAGTGAAGAAGTATTAGCAAATTGGTGTGCACATAATCTTGATCGAAAAGTCATAAAAAGTAACTCACAAGGGTCACAACAATTTGACAAAGTTCAACGAAACAACAAGTAGCATATGCATAAGGTTTTCAATGAGTTCATCATATGGCTTTGATAGGAAGATATAATCATTGAGGAGTCAAGCTATTGGTTTTAATTTTTGTAAAAAAATTCCCAAGCACATTAAGCATAAGAGAAAGATTCATTTCGTCAAACCATATCCCATGCATCAACTACCTAGGTGACATGCTTTCCTAAAGATGTAGTTCACAAGCAACAAGTTTATGAATTAGGAATAAGGAGCATGCAAGCCAACCAAAAAGAAGCATGAAATAAAACGGGGCTTCCACAAGGTTCATTTAAGTTTTCTAGTTAAATTTTTATGATTGATTCAAGATAAGATTGATTTAACTTGGAAACTAGGAGGAAAGGGATAGAGTGTGCAAACCATCGCTATGGAAGGTGTGGAAGCTTAGGAACACTAGCCTTGTGTCGATTGTCCTTGTAGGTTGGTCGATGTTGCTTGGAGACCGGTCACCTCGACTTTTTACATGTTGGCTTAAGCGATGATGTGCAATGTGTCGATGGGAGGACCTGTGTTGTTTTTGTGTTGACAATCTTGGAGACCTCCCCCACACTTGATCTTGCATCTGGCTTCTTTATTTGAAGAAAAAAACAAGAACAAAAAAGGGTGAAAAGCAAAAAGGGACTCTACCGCCTTTAAGGGCCCGATAGTCACAACTTTATTTATTTATTATTATTATTTTCTTATCTAGGCACACTATAAGATTAAAAGGAAATAAAAAGGAAAAATAAACTAAAGTGCCTCTTAATATTTTTTTCAAGCAAGGCATGAAAACAAGAACTAGCAACACCTCTAAACCGAGATAAAATTGGTAAGAATGGAACTTGCTACGAGATTCTTACAGAAGTTCCCCGCACTTGGATTTTTGTATCGCGAGATGCTGAAAATCAAGTGTGTAGTGTTGTAGCCTTCTAGAAGTGGGTTCTCTAGCCAAAAATACTATGGTGTTAAAGTTGATGCAGTTCCTATGTTGATAGGTACAGAATGACCATCGTTCCTTTTAATCTCAACCTGAAATGGTTAGCGACCAAAAATACGCGAAAGCAAACATAACCTTAAAACATATTCTTGCTTTTATTTAGGAAAAAAGAGAAATGATAATCCGGGTCATCTCCCGGTAGTGCTTTGTTTATGGTCAGAAGCTTGACCATGGGGACTTCATATTGCAGCTATCATTGGAGATGTAGTTCCCAGTCCAATACCAATTCTTGATGTGTCATTGAAGCTCTAGCTGCAAGGTTAGTGCCAAAGTGCCATCTATGAGATTTGCAATATTTATGGTAGACAAAAGCATCTACAACCATCCTAACAAATATTTTGCTAATGAGGCTCTTGAGGCGATTGTAGTTCTCATAGGTGCGCTTGGCACAAAAGTTGATTGACTCTAGAGATTCATTAAATGAGCATGTATCATGTGTGTTTTCAAGAAAGAAGCTCTCACGCTCATCTATTGAATCTTCTTCTTGTATTTCTAGAGTCAATGGCTCAACTAATCCAGAGGCCCAAAGTTTCTTCTTCTTAAGAAATTCATCGATAAATGTCATGGTTGGTTCATGATGACCATTGAGAAAAGAGTAGTGAGGGCTTGAGCAAAAAGGCTTAGGCAAGGAAGGTGGTGGTTCGGTTTCAATTGGATTTGGAGTTTCTCCCGAATCATCACCATGCTGGATGAAAAGCTTCGCGTTCTCACAAAGAACAGGCTTCAATGATGCAAGTTGAGAAAAAAGTATCACTTTCTCAAGCGGAGAGTGTTCGAAATGAGACCTCGCCAAAGGATATTCTGAGCAAGAGGTCTTGGTGGAAAAAGCAATTTCTCTAAGCTTTTTAGTAAGGTTCCCTTGTGATGCTCCTAGTAGGTGGAGTTTTTCTAGTGGGTAGCCAAGGAGGAGTTCAAAATCGATAATAGGAAAGACATGAAAGTCTAGGTGAAGCTCAACTCTGCCTATCTCGATCGGTATAGCCCTTGCAATCCCCCGACATGGAAAGGTTACTCCCGATGCGTCCTTGTAGATTAACTCAATCGACTCTAGGTGTATATCATCCACAAGTTGTAAAGCTATGTATTCGGGGATTATATTAACTCCTATGGTGGGATCATAAAGGGCCTCTATGGCATTTCCTCATATAAGACAAGGAATGGTTATGGAAGGCAAATGGATTTGGATAGCTTTGAAATAGCGTTTTTCTTCCTTCAACCGCTGCTTCTTCGTGGCCTCCTTTGGAATTGGTTGTTGGAAAGGACCAGGAGGCAAAGCAGATACCGTAGGCTTGTTATGCCAGATATAGCTCGAGGTTTTTCTATGATCATCAACTAAGTTTTCCCCGAATTCGACTACCAACCCTGGAGGTAGAATTTCTTCTTCCTTCCGGGAGGTATTAACAGCAAACTTTAGAGATGAGAGAGCTATGGGTACGAATTTAGCTATTGCGGGACCCTCGTGGGTTGGATTTCCATCCTCTCGAGAACGAGGAGGACAGACGGGAACTGGTGGGTTCTTTCTGGAACAATAATTCGAGGCATTCCCAAAGTCTTCAAAAAGACCTTCCTCGAATTCAAATAAGAACTCTGGAGGTTGAATTTCTTCTTCCTCTAGTGTTCGAGGTTTGGGGGACGGCTCAAAAGTCAAATCTGGGGATAGGCAAGGTATGGGGTCGGATTTGGCTATTGAGGGGTCCGTGCGACTCGACGTAGCTTCCTCCTGTAGGGGCTCACTAAGGTCGGCTAAGAAGGATGTGTTTTCTAATATTCACTCAAGGAGTTCCCTTCCTTCGATTGTAGTCCTATGCTCAAATAATCCTCCGAAGGCAATGTCGAGGAATTGGGCAGACTCTTTGTTTAGACCTGAGTAAAATTGTTGAAGCAACATTTCATCGGGTACTGACAAGTCTGGGCCAGATTGTAGTAGCAAACAGACCCTAGCCCAAGCTACTCCAATGGATTCCTTCTCATTCTAGCAAAAACTGAGGATTTTCATACGAAGGGAGACAATATGGGACGGAGGGAAGAAAGCAAGACAAAATTTATCTCGAAGTCCTTCCCAATCACCGTTTACACTCCCGACAGTACGAGTGTACCATTGTTTCGCCCTCTTCATCAGGGAGAAGGGAAACAATTTCCACTTTAATGTTTCATGTGTCATACCATCAATGAACAGACATGAACACAAATACTCAAATTCTCGCAAATGATGGTAAGGGTTTTCAAAATCTAGACCAGATAAGGATTGCTCCCGAACCGTGGCTATAAAGCCAGGGCAGAGTTCATAGCCGCATGTGCGAATTGGGTCTGTAGACGACGGTGGCTCAAAGTACTCACCCTTCGGAGCAGAAAAAGATAGGATGGCAGGTTGCTCCATTGTGGAAAAAGTAAAGAAATAAAAGGAAAACAAAAAAATGGAAAAGATACGAGGACAAACAAGGTTCAAAGATGATACAACAACCGTTCCCCGGCAACGGCGCCAAAAATGCTTGTTGACACTTCTTCACGTCACACCAGAAATATTACTATCCCCGGCAGCGGAGCCAAAAATGCATGTTGGTATATCTTACGATCATAGATAAATCCGCAAGCGCACGGATACCAATGTAGTACTTCACCTAGGAGTATTCCAGTTTATCGAATCACAGGGAACGTGTGTGTATTGATCCTCTAACTAATCCGTCCAAGGACAACAAGAATATGGTAGGCAAAGGGTAGAGAGGATTCCTATGGTCAAGGATCCTATAATAAGATAGGTTCGGTCTATTACTACTTACTTCGGGCACCGGCTTACCCCTGCATCCACAGGCGACTCTGGCCAACAGCTCTACGACGTACCCGAACGTGGACGATTACTAAGGCTGGATAGGGCTGTCACCACCTACTGACTACCTCTAACAAACCGTGGGGCACGCGACAACCAAAGGTAACCTCTAGCCTAGACACCACGTCTACGCTATCAATTACTATCCTAGTCTCGAATCGACGCTTATAGAAGACTAAGATACTCTAATTAAATAGAGCGATGATCCCGTAAGCAATAAAGGAAAGAACTTACTTAAATAGGAAACTTAAATACCAAAGAGGAAACACGGACACTTACTTGAAAAGGAAAGCATCCGTCGCGGTACAAGCTTGGGAAAGATCGCCGACAAGCCCGGCGCTTCCCCGAACTCTCCCTCACTCTCTCCCTATTTTCTAAGCACTTTGGCAGTGCTAAAGCCATTGAAATGGAGGTGTAAACTCTCTTCTTGTGTGTTGTCAAATGAGAGGGAGAGGGGCTCTATTTATAGTGGGAGGTAACTTGAGGGAGTGGAGAAGCATTCCTAAGAATAAGGGAATATTTCTTAGACTATTCATCATCCTTAGGGGACAAGTAATGAGCTTCTCCACTCAGCCAAGCAATCTGAACCGTCATTCCCTTCTCCTCCCGCGCGTGCTGACGTCATGCTGATGTTAGCGTTGGTTTAGCCCAAATTCCTGATCTTCTGTGCTTCATAACTCTCACATCTGAAGTTCGATTTGGGCAAGTTATATATGCGTTTCGATCGGCTCGACGAGAGTTTCAACATGGTAAGGTCTAATAAATAATTTTACCCTTCTCACTTTATATTTATGGGCTTTTATTATTTCTACTCTTCTAACTCTGATATTTTCTTGAATTTGTTAATAAATCACCTGCATACAAATATTCACCAACACTTGTGGAAATTGTTAATAATAAACTCTTACCACTATGTTAGTTATTCTTTTTATGTTATTTATGCAAGGATTTGATGGTCAGATTTAGCATTTGAGGACCGTCAACTAGCATAAACCAAATCCTTATCAAATTTGAGCTTAGGCAATCCTCGGATCAAACCTAGGCCACTCAAGCGACATAGCAAGTCAAAGCTCATGTGACCCAGTCTCCTATGCCATTTCCAGCGCTCAGAAGAAGATTCAGCAAACAAGCACCTGTGAGAACCAGGAGAACCAGCGAAATCAGCCTTAAAAACTCTGCCAATACGAGAAATCCCACAAACCAAGGAACCACTCGAATCAAGAACACAAGAAGCGTTCGACTTAAAGCGTACTTACAAACCAACATCAAGAAGCTGAGAGACAAAGAGGAGATTGTACTTGAGATACTCAACCAAACCAACATCCTTGACAGTGAATTTTTCATTTACCTTTACCGCGCCTCTTGGCTTCACTCTCCCTCTCTTGTCATCTCCAAAGGTCACATACTCCCGCCGCTTCATGGGAGTGAGGCTGGAGAACCACTTTGCATCTCCGGTCATGTGGCGCGAACACCCGAAGTCCATCAACCTTTTTTTCTCCAAGCCTCCACCTGCTGCCTATAAAGAACGAGAAGGAAAAGTCGACGGCTCAGTGCTGGGGTTAGTTAAAAGAGATTTGGGAATCTAGCACTTAACCATATGACTTGTAGTAGTCATCACAGTTCTTTGCAAATTATCATTTGAATGCATAGGACAAGAACCACGATGGGGAAAACGTGGCCTGTCAAAGTGTTTTGACTCAAACCTTGGGTTGTGAGGATAGAAATAATCAATGTGAAAGCCAAATCCACGTGAATGACGCTCACCACGATAGGGAAAATGTGGGGCGCCAAAGCGTTGTTGCACAAAGCCTCTGTTTCGTGAATCAAAGCCATATGAGGAATGACCATGTCCACGATAGGCACGAGAAAAAGAGTGAGGCTGAAAGTCAACAAAATCATCATAAAAAGCATCCCTAGTCAACTCAGCTTGCTTCCTCTCAATCCTCTTATGCCTATAACAGAATTCATCCAAGTGGCCCTTGTGACCACAAAATATGCAAATGTAGACACCCTTAGGATTAGGCTTGGTTTGCACTGCAGGTTTGGGTTCTGCCTTCTCTGCTTGCTTTGGGTTGAAGGAGGGTTTGGGATTGGGTGAATAGTATGCGCCAGTGGGTTTGATGGTGTTTTCCTCATCCTTGTAGCTGGAGCTAGGTACAAACTTACCCACATTCTCACTCTCCTTGTCACACCTCTCAAATCCCAAGCCCAAGTTATAGGTTGACCTAGAAGCACTCTCCTTCACTCTTGCCAAATCACTCTCAATCTTTTCCTTACTCACTAGGGTTCTCTGGAGCCTAGAAACAAGATAGTCATTTTCCTGAACGAGGACTTTGTTTTCTTCCCTAGTGATTACTAACTTGTCCTTGAGGGTGACACACACTTCACACGGATGTGGGAGAGCTTTCGAGTGAGTCTCATGTGGAAGCTTGGACTCAAGCTCTTTAACTTTAAGGGACTGAGCTTCCAACTCATTTGTGAGCTTGGGGCTCTTCTGACATGCACCCAAAAAAGTTGGTCTAGCTTTGAACTCATCAAGCTCCTTGAGGGCACTCTCAAGCTGACTGGCAACTTGAGCATGCACACTCTCCCTCTGTGCAAGATCACTCATCACAACTTGACAAGACTCACACTCAGCAGCAGTATTAACTCAAGCAAGCTTATACCTAAGCGAAGCAATGTCAAAATCATCACTCTCTAACTTAGACTTAAGCTCTCTACTCTTATGCACAGCACTGCGAAGCTTATCATCTTGCATGAGCAGAACATCATGCAAATGATCAAGTTCAGAGGAGAGCTCATCAAGAGTGGGAGGTACCTCGCTTGTGTCGGAGTCGGATCCAGAGTCGGTGTTGTGGTCATTCTTTGCCATGAAGCAAAGCCCGGTGAAGTCATCCTTCCGCTTGACTCGTGGCTTCTCAACCTCCTCCGAGCTTGTAAAGCCTTCGCTTGATGTGAGGTCAACATCGCTCAAGACGGCAACGTAGGCGCATGCAGTGGCCTTGGTGAACTTCTTAGAGTTCTTGCCCTTCTTGTAGAAGTGGTTCTTCTTCTAATTGAAGTCTTCAGTGTTGTTGTCGTGGTACCCGGCCTTCTTCTTCTTCTTGGGACAATCAGCGATGAAGTGTCCCGGGTCACCACACTTGAAGCAGGTTCTTGAACCACCTCCTCTTCTCTCCTTGCGGTTGTTGTAGAACTTCCTAAACTTTCTTGTGAGCAAGGACAGCTCCTCGTCAGGAATGCACTCCATCTGTTCATCGGAAGCTGCAACAAGAGAAGACAAAGCAAACTCCAAGGAAGACTTGTCAAGTTAGGGGTTAGTTCCATAAGAAGCATCGCTGTGACTAACCTTCTGAGAGCTAGAAAGCAAAGCCATGTTAGAAGCAGGAATAGCAAGATTAGGACGAGATTTCCTAGATAGTTCATCAGATTTCAGCTTGCTATACAGTTGCTCATAGTTTAAGGTGTTGAAGTCAGCAGTTTCTTCAAGAGCAATAATTTTAATCCCACAAATATTTTCATCAAGTGAGTACAGCAGTTGCTTAGCTCTATCATTGTCATTGTACACAAGGGTACCACAAGCCCGTAAGTTGCACACAATTGCCTCAAACCTACGAAAAGTGTCATCTAGTGACTCGCCTGGTTTTTTAGCAAAGGTTTGGTACTGTCTATTGTAAGAATCCTTACGCATAGACTTGACCTGGTTGGTACAGTCATGGTAAGTGCAGAGCTTAACCCAAATAGCATGAGTAGTGTCAAGGTGTGCAACCCTATCATGTTCACTCCTATCAAGTGCAAAGAGCAGAATATTGAAAGCTTTCGAGTTGTTCTGATACCTGACTAACTCACCTACAGAAGCAGTATTCCGGTTTTGTAGTATAGCATACTCCTGATCAACAATCTTCCAAATTGCACGTCCTTGACTCAGCAGATACGCCTTGGTCCGTGACTTCCAGTAGGGGAAGTCCTCTCCATCGAACATCCACAGCTTGACAGCATGCTTCTACATGTCGCCTTCGGATCATAAAGCCGGTGAAGGTCAACTAGTGATCAAACCGGCTCTGATACCAATTGAAGGACCGAGAAGGCGACCAGAGGGGGGGGGGTGAATGGGAGCCAATTCAAATTCTTTTCAAGAACTTGGCCCATGTCCTAACTACAACCCAAACCAACCTCTAACCGAGTCACCAAGCTTACACACACTAACTTGTAATGTGTTAACCCTAGGAATGACTCAAACAAAAAGAACACATAGCGGAAGCACAAAAGAAACAAAAACCAAAACAAGGAATCACTTAACCATATGACTGGTAGTAGTCATCACAGTTCTTTGCACATTGTCATTTGAACACATGGGACAAGAACCACGATGGGGAAAACATGGCCTGTCAAAGTGTCTCGACTCAAACCTTGGGTTGTGAGGATAGAAATCACCTGTGTGAAAGCCAAATCTGGACGACTCCACTTCAAGCGGGGTAGGATGATGAGGATATCACTCCTAAGGATACATGCAACACTCCTCCAATTCTGGACTTGCAAGGTCCAATGACTAGAGCTCGTGCACGACGACTAAATTTAGAGGTGAGCTCGTTCCTACATTCTTTATTATATGTCGCTTTTGAGAATGGTTTGCTACCTAATGATTATATTGTAATTAGGAACCATGGAGAGGACCAGGAGATGATGGGAGAAGGACTTGGAGACGTGGAGGACCAACAAGGGTGTGGAAGCCAAGGTGGAGGCCCAACCAATACTGAATTCGAGTCTGTTTTGGGGCTCAGGACCAGTCTGCACTAAAACGGATGCCTAGGACGCATACGGACTCAGATTTGGACGTTCTACATATGCACGAAAAGATAAGAAGAATACCTTTCCAATGCTGCTAGTCTTATATCAAAATTCATCCGGAGTCATCAGGAATCGTCGAAACAAGAGAGGGTCCAGAATCTGTTTTGGTGCTGCATCGCCTGTTCTTGGCCATTGGGCTTTGTATCTAGTTGAGCCCAATTAGGGGCACGTCCAGAGGGTCTTGCACGATCCTACGGTCATCATATACAGCCGCCACCGCACCATTAGGGATCGGTTTTTGCTTAGATTATTCTGTTCATAATAGTTTTGCCGTCATCATGGTTTGTGAGACCCCAACTTCGTGAGATTCATAATACATCTACAATTGTGTTGCATTCATCTTTGTTCTTGCTTGTGTTCTTGATTTGCAGGCAGGTATTAGCCTTCTCGGCAAGGTCAATCATTTTAGGACAGTTGATAACTAGAGGAGACGTCGTGTCGCGATTGCGGGGTTTAGAACGTGTTGTTCTAAAGCCGGATCGATTTGTGTGTCGCCTCCGACCAAATCAACGTATCCAAAAAGATCAGGAACCCTTGTCCACATCAAGTAGTAATTAGAGCTTCAGGTGCACTGTCAGGTTCATACTACTCTTAGTTAATTTTGTTTTGTGTTCATCCTATCGTCCACAGAAAAGCCCAAAAAATTTTTCCCTCCGCCAAAAATCACGTGTTTAGCCTCTGCATATTTCAATTTCAGAGTCCATAGTGTTGAGTTTGTGCCCTAGTTCTTGTTTAGTCGCTGGTTTAGTTTGTGTTTTTGTCATCAGTAGTGTTTCCCTTGCAATCCTAGCCGCCATCCCCTTCACCATCCTATGTTTTGTTGGCTTTTTGTGCTAGGGTTGATTGATCGACACACCTAGCCTAGTCCCACCCTAATCCCACCCTAAACACACCATCAACACCACAGACCAATCCACATAAATTCCACTTTCCGCTGCCTCCACGCCACAAAAAAAAATCCTACCCGATTCCAAACCCGACCCCAAACCCGACTCGGGTTTCTAGAAAACTGACTCCGACCCTCTTCGGTAAAACGGGCATAACTTTTTGCTTGGTTGTCCGTTTTGGCTGAAATTTTTACAGGAGATTCTTGACTCAAAGTTGAGCATACCCACACATAGCGCAAGCCCTGTGTGCCCTCGTCAAAAAATTCAAAAAAAATCGAGAAGATAAAGTAAAAATTGATTTAAGTTTAAACCCGACGTTTTCTGCAACTTCAAGATTTTCTGTAGGCCACATCCTACCTCTGTTTGAGCTGAAATTTTCTGTGGATTCTCCCCCATTGTTAGTGAGTTGAAGAAAAATATCAAAAAATAAAATAAAAAAAAAGAATTTGGGATTTCTACTAGTGCTACATCTAGCCCCCTGAAATTTCTGGATTTGGCTGTTTTGCACTTAGCCCCCTGTTATCGCCTGTGTGTCTTTGTCTTCTTGTTTCTACTTTGCTATCACTACTGTTCTAGGACATATTTAGACTAGCAACTAGGAACAGGTTACTTGGGCACTCATTCAGCTTTACTATCTGTTTTTGATTTGTATGCCACTCACATATATATATTTGGCCCTTTTGTGACAAATAGGTTCTTTTGTGACCCTCACATATGTATGCCACTCAAGGTACATATTTCTTCTGGACAGCATATAGGTTCTTTTGTGACCCTTGCAATCGTGGAACACACCTTCCTGGCATCCTTTGTTTTGCTTTTCAGAACTTTGTAAGAGCTTTGTAAGGAGTTTCCTTTTGCTGTGTTGAGAGGCACCACTGCTTAGCTGTTTTGGAGGGATAACATTCACTGTTTGTTTCCTGTTTTGGTGTTTGTGATGGCAGGAAGTAACGACGGAGAGATGGCTTCACCCACACAATTTGCTGAGTGCGTGAGCCAAGAGCAGCTCCAGAAGGCTTTACAGGCTGCTCAGAGTGATTTGGCGGAGACGATCATCAGAGCCGTTACTGATGCGGTCAACAAGCTTCACATTGGAGAAAGCATCGAGCGGTTGGAGAAGCAGGTCTCTAAGTTAACCGATCAGGTTGTCACGTTGGAGACCGATCCCAAAACCAACAATACGAACACCAATAACAATAACAACGATGTTGAAGACGTCCATGATGAAGACATGGTGTATAAGGCTGATGGCACCGTGGATAGGCCAGCTACAAGGACCGCATGATTACGACGTCGTTTGCAACATAATACTCAAGGTATGGGTGGTTTCCATAACTACAATCATCGTCCACACGGTAACTATGCTCCAGATGACCCGTATGCTAAAATTAAGTTTTCAATTCCTTTGTTTTTGGGTCAGTATGATGGTGTTGTTTATCTTGATTGAGAGATGACTGTAGAACAAAAATTTAATGCCCACCTTGTTCCTGAACAACATAGAGTTAGACAAGCCACTAGTGAGTTTAAGGACTTTGCTATTGTTTGGTGGAGTGGTCTAGCTGCTGAAACTGATTTGCCTACTACTTGGGAAGAACTTAAGGTAGAAATGCGTGATTGTTTTGTTCCTCCTTCTTTTTATCGAGAGATTCGTAATAAACTGCAGCATTTAGAACAAGGAGATAAAACTGTTCAGGAGTTCTTTAGTGAGCTACAGAAGGGTTTGATTCGTTGTGCTGTAGTTGAAAAAGTAGAGGATCAGATTTGTCGCTTTTATTCTAGTTTAAGAAAAGAAATTCAGGACATGCTTGATTATAAAGAATATTATACCCTCACCCAGTGTTTCTAGTATGCTATGCTTGTAGAGAAAGAATCACAGGGACTTTTCCAGGCTTTTGAGGAGTACAGCAAGTCAAGGAACTCCTACCCCCCCCCCCCCCCCCCACGCTCGACGGGGACTTCGGGGCTGCCTATGCCATCTTTTCCGACGGGGACAGGGAACCGGTGTTGTTTCTGCAGCCCAAGATCAGCCCCTGCACCTTCTATGCACTCAGGTAAAACTTCTGTGCAGGTACCAGCTAGTAGTGCCTCCTCTGTTGCTTCGATGGGGCGCACTACAGGGATTCAGTGCCACCGCTACCATGGACTTGGTCATGTGCAGAAAGATTGTACAAGTAGGCGGGCATATGTGGCAACAGACGATGGCGGTTACATGAGCACCTCCGATGTGGAGGATGAGGAGGACGACGTCGCTGCCACCAGCAGTGACCTCGTCCTTGGAGGCGGAGACACCACAAGATACATGAACATTATTGTTCAACGTGTTCTTAGCACATAAGTTCATCAGCCCGAGACGGTGCAGCACCACAACTTGTTCCAGATTTTTTTTGTCATCAAGAACCGTCGAGCACGTGTCATCATTGATGGAGGGAGCTGCAATAACTTACTAAGTTCTGATGTGGTCAACAAGCTTGCTTTGACCACACGTCCACATCCATATCTGTACTATATTCAGTGGTTAAACGACTCTGGAAAAGCTAAGGTAACACAAACTTGCAGAGTTCCTTTTTCTATTGGTTCTTATGTGGATTCTATTGATTGTGATGTCGTACCCATGCAAGCATGTTCACTTTTATTGGGTAGACCTTGGGATTTTGATAATGATGTTGTACAACATGGTAGAAGTAATAAGTACACTTTTATGCATAAAGGAACTAAAATTACTTTGTTACCAATGATCCCTGCTGAAATTGTACAAGCTGATTTAGAAAGAGCTGCTAGTTTAAAAAATAAAGGTCCTGAAATTTAACAATATGTTAATTCTAATTCTACACCTAGTAATGTTAATGATTCTTTAAGTTCTAAGGGTGCTGGAATTAAATTACAAGGTCGTTCATGTCTTACAACAAAATCTGAGCTTGCTCAAATTTCTGATAATGATGATATTTGCTATGCTTTGATATGCAAAGAAGTTTTGTTTTCGCTTGATGATACTGCTTCTAGTGCTTTGCCTCCTACTGTCACTAACCTTTTGAAGGAGTATGAGGATGTTTTTCCAGCTGAGATACCACCAGGATTGCCACCTTTGAGAGGGATTGAGCATCAAATTGATTTGATTCGGGGTGCTACTTTGCCAAACCGTGCTGCTTATAGGACCTACCCTGAGGAGACTAAGGAGATACAACGACAAGTTCAATACCTTTTGGATCGTGGGTATGTTCATCAATCACTTAGTCCTTGTGTTGTTCTTGTACTTTTGGTTCCTAAGAAAGATGGTACTTGGCGTATGTGTGTAGATTGTAGAGTCATTAATAATATTACTATTAGGTATCATCATCCTATTCCTAGGCTAGACGACATGCTTGATTAGTTATATGGTGCTATAATTTTTACTAAAATTGATTTGCGTAGTGGCTACCATCAAATTAGAATGAAACTTGGAGATGAATGGAAAACAGCTTTCAAAACCAAATTCGGATTATATGAGTGGTTGGTAGTGCCTTTCGATTTAACTAATGCACCTAGTACTTTCATGCGCTTGATGAATGAGGTTTTAAGAGCTTTCATTGGAAATTTGTGGTAGTTTACTTTGATGATATCTTGATTTATAGCAAATCCATAGATGAACATATGAAACATTTGCATGCTGTTTTTGATGCTTTACGAGATGCACGTTTATTTGGTAACCTTGAGAAGTGCATCTTTTGCATAGATCGAGTCTCTTTTCTTGGCTATGTTGTGACTTCACAAGGAATTGAGGTGGATGAGGCGAAGATTGAAGCCATAAAGAGCTGGCCTGTACCAAAAACTATCACATAGGTGAGGAGTTTTCTTGGTCTTGCAGGTTTCTACCGCCGCTTTGTCAAAGATTTCAGCACCATTGCTGTACCTTTGCATGAGTTGACAAAGAAGGGCGTTGTTTTCCATTGGGGCAAGGTACATCATGAGTCTTTTGATGCTTTGAAGGATAAACTTACACATGCACCATTGCTGCAATTACCTAATTTTGATAAGATTTTTGAGCTTGAATGTGATGCTAGTGGTATAGGCATTGGTGGTGTTTTGATGCAAGATAGTAAACCTGTTGCATACTTTACTGAGAAAATTATTGGGCCTGTTTTGAATTACTCCATGTATGATAAGGAATTGTATGCACTTGTACATTGTTTAGAGACGTGGCGTCATTATTTGTTGCCTAAAGAATTTGTTATTCATTCTTATCATGAATCACTTAAGTATATTCGTTCTCAATGTAATTTGAACCATAGACATGCTAAATGGATTGAGTTTATTGAGTCTTTTTCTTATATTATTAAACATAAGAAAGGGAAGGATAATGTGATCGTTGATGCTTTATCTAGGCGCTATACTTTATTGTCTTAACTTGAGTGTAGAATTTTTGGACTTGAGACAATTAAAGAACAATATGCTGCTGATGTTGATTTTAATGTTGTATTGCTGCATTGTAAGGAAGGTCGTGCATGAAATAAATTTGTGTTGAATGATGGATTCTTGTTTAGAGCTAACCGCCTATGCATTCCAGTTGGTTCCGTTCGTCTTTTGTTATTACAGGAGGCGCATGGAGGTGGATTGATGGGTCATTTTGGTGCCAAGAAGATGGAGGATATTTTGGCCACACACTTCTTTTGGCCAAGGATGAGAAAGATGTTGAGCGCTTTGTTTCTCGCTGCACTACATGTCAAAAAGCTAAGTCTCGGTTGAATCCACATGGTTTATACATGCCACTTCCTGTTCCTTCTATTCCTTGGGCGAATATTTCTATGGATTTGTTTTAGGACTGCCTAAGACTAAGAGGGGGAGTGATAGTATTTTTGTTGTTGTGGATAGATTTTCTAAGATGGCACACTTTATACCATATCATAAGACTGATGATGCTAGTTATATTGTTGATCTCTTTTTCAAAGAAATTGTACGTTTGCATGGTATGCCTTCTACTATTGTTTCAGATCATGATGCAAAATTCTTGAGTCACTTTTGGCGCACGCTTTGGAATAAGTTGGGTACAAAGTTGTTGTTTTCTACAACTTGTTACCCACAAACTGATGGACAAACTGAGGTGGTGAACCGCACTTTGAGTACTATGTTGAGAGCTATTTTGAAGAAAAATTTGAAGCAATGGGAAGAATGTTTGCCTTATGTTGAGTTTGCATATAATCGGGCAACACATTCTACTACCAAGGTAAGTCCTTTCAAGGTAGTGTATGGTTTTGATCCCCGTACTCCACTTGATATACTTCCTCTACCTATTCATGACAGAGTTCATGTTGATGCTAAGGAACGTGCTGAATTTATTTTGAAAATGCATGAGATCACTAGACTTAGCATTGAAAAGATGAATGACAAGTATAAAATTGCTGGTAGTAAAGGTAGAAAAGAAGTAAAACTTGATGTAGGAGATTTAGTATGGTTACACTTGAGAAAAGATAGATTTCCAGATTTGAGAAAGTCTAAATTAATGCCTAGAGCTGATGGTCCTTTCAAAATAATTAAGAAGATTAATGATAATGCAAACAAACTTGAGTTGCCTCCCGAGTTCGGGGTTAGTCCTACTTTTAACATTTCAGATTTCAAACCATACTTGGGAGAAGAGAATGAGCTTGAGTCGAGGACGACTCCACTTCAAGAGGGGGAGGATGATGAGGACATCACTCCTAAGGATACATGCAACACTCCTCTAATTTTGGACTTGCAAGGTCCAATGATTAGAGCTCGTGCACGACGACTAAATTTAGAGGTGAGCTCATTCCTACGTTCTTCATTATATGTCACTTTTGAGAATGGTTTACTACCTAATGATTATATTATAATTAGGAACCATGGAGAGTACCAGGAGACGATGGGAGAAGGACTTGAAGACGTGGAGGACCAGCAAGAACGTGGAAGCCAAGGTGGGGGCCCAACCAAAACGGACTTTGGTTTCGGGGCTCAGGACCAGTCTGCACTAAAACGGATGCCCAGGACACATACGAACTCGGATTTGGACGTTCTACATATGCACAGAAAGATAAGAAGAAGACCTTTCCAATGCTGCTGGTCTCATATTAAAATTCATCTGGAGTAGTCGGGAATCATCAAAACAAGAGAGGGTCTAGAATCTGTTTCAGTGTTGCATCGCCTATTTTTGGCCATTGGGCTTTGTATCTAATTGAGCCCAATTATGGGCGCATCGAGAGGGTCTTGCACGACCCTAGGGTCTTCATATACAGCCGTCACCACACCATTAGGGTTCGGGTTTTGCTTAGATTATTTTGTTCATAATAGTTTTGCTGTCATCACAGTTTGTGAGACCCCAACTTCGTGAGATTCATAATATATCTGCAATTGTGTTGCATTCTTCTTTGTTCTTGCTTGTGTTCTTGATTCGCAGGCAGGAATTAGCCTTCTCGGTGAGGTCAATTATTTTAGAATGGTTGATAACCAGAGGAGACGTCGTGCTGTGATTGCTTGGTTTAGAACGTGTTGTTCTGAAGCCGGATCGATTTATGTGTCGCCTCGGACCAAATCAGCGTATCCAGAACCTTTCGAAAGATCGGGAACCCTTGTCCATATCATGGCGCTAAAGCACTGCTGCGCAAAGCCTCTGTTTCATGAACCAAAGTCATATGAGGGATGACCATGTCCATGATAGGCACGAGAAAAAGAGCGAGGCTGAAAGTCAACAAAATTATCATAAAAAGCATCCCTAGTCAACTCAACTTGCTTCCTCTCAATCCTCTCACGCCTATAACAGAATTCATCCAAATGCCCCTTGCGACCACAAAACATGCAAATGTAGACACCCTTAGGATTAGGCTTGGTTTGTATGGCAGGCTTGGGTTTTGGCTTCTCTATTTGCTTTGGGTTGATGGAGGGTTTTGGATTAGGTGGATAGTATGTGTCAGTGGGTTTGATGGTGTTTTCCTCATCCTTATAGCCGGAGCTAGGTACAAACTTACGCACATTCTCACTCTCCTTGTCACACCTCTCAAATCCAAGCCCAAGTTATAGGTTGACCTAGAAGCACTCTCCTTAACTCTTGCCAAATCACTCTCAATCTTTTCCTTAGTCACTAGGGTTCTCTAGAGCCTAGAAACAAGTTAGTCATTTTCCTGAACTAGGACTTTGTTTTCCTCACTAGTGATTACTAGCTTGTCCTTGAGGGTAACAAACACTTCACACCGAGGTGGGTGAACTTTTGAGCGAGTCTCATGAAGCAGCTTGGACTCAAGCTCTATGACTTTGAGGGACTGAGCTTCCAACTCATCTGTGAGCTTGGGGCACTTCTGACATGCACCCAAAAGAGTTGGTCTAGCTTTGAACTCATCAAGCTCCTTGAGGGCACTCTCAAGCTGACTGGCAACTTGGGCATCCACACTCTCGCTCTGACTCACATCATTCATCAGAACTTGACAGGACTCACAGTCTACAACCATGTCATCTTTAGCAAGCTTAGACCTAAGCGAAGCAATTTCAAAATCAGCACTCTCCATCTTAGACTTAAGCTCTCTACTCTCACAAACAGCACTGCGATTCTTATCATCTTGCAAGAGCAGATTATCATGCAAATGATCAAGTTTAGAAGAGAGCTCATCAAGAGTGGGAGGTACCTCGCTTGTGTCGGAGTCAGATCCAGAGTCAATGTCATGGTCGTTCTTTGACATGAAGCAAAGCCCGGTGAATTCATCCTTCCTCTTGACTCGTGGCTTTTCAACCTCCTCCTTCGAGCTTATAAGGCCTTCGCTTGATGTGAGGTTGACATCGCTCAAGGCGGCAATGTAGGCGCATGCAATGGCCTTGGCGAACTTCTTGGAGTTCTTGCCTTTCTTGTAGAAGTGGTTCTTCTTCTGCTTGAAGTCTTCAGTGTTGTTGTCACACTACCCAGCCTTCTTCTTCTTCTTGGGACAATCAGCGATGATGTGTCCCGGGTCACCGCACTCGAAGAAGGTTCTTGAACCACCACCTCTTCTCTCATTCCGGTTGTTGTAGAACTTCCTTGTGAGCAAGGACAGCTCCTCGTCAGGAATGCACTCCATCTGTTCATCGGAAGCTGCAACAAGAGAAGACAAAGCAAACTCCAAGGAAGACTTGTCAAGTGAGGGGTTAGTTCCATAAGAAGCATCACTGTGACTAACCTTCTGAGAGCTAGAAAGCAAATCCATGTTAGAAGCAGGAATAGCAAGATTAGGACGAGATTTCCTAGATCGTTCATGAGATTTTAGCTTGCTATACAGTTGCTCACAGTTTAAGGTATTGAAGTCACCAGTTTCTTCTAGAGCAACAATTTTAACCCCACAAACATTTTCATCAAGTGAGTACAGCAGTTGCTTGGCTCTATCATTGTCATTGTACACAAGGGTACCACAAGCCCGTAAGTTGCACACAATTGCCTCAAACCTACAAAAAGTGTCATCTAGTGACTGGCACGGTTTTTGAGCAAAGGTTTGGTACTATCTATTGTAAGAATCCTTACGCATAGACTTGACCTGGTTGGTACCCTTATGGTAAGTGCAGAGCTTAACCCAAATAGCATTAGTAGTGTCAAGGTGTGCAACCCTATCATCTTCACTCCTATCAAGTGCAGAGAGCAGAATATTGACAGCTTTCAAGTTGTTCTGATACCTGACTAACTCACCTACAGAAGCAGTATTCAGGTCTTGTGGTATAGCATACTGCTGATCAACAATCTTCCAAATTGCACGTTCTTGACTCAGCAGATACGCCTTGGTCCGTGACTTCCAGTAGGGGAAGTCCTCTCCATCGAACATCCACAGCTTGACAGCAAGCTTCTCCATGTCGCCTTCGAATCACAAAGCCGGTGAAGGTCAACTAGTGATCAAACCGACTCTGATACCAATTGAAGGACTGAGAAGGCGACCAGAGGGGGGGTGAATGGGAGCCAATTCAAATTCTTTTCAAGAACTTGACCTATGTCCCAACTATAACCCAAACCAACCTCTAACCGAGTCACCAAGATTACACACACTAACTTGTAATGTGTTAACCCTAGGAATGACTCAAACAAAAAGGACACATAGCGGAAGCACAAAAGAAATAAAAACCAAAGAAAGGAAGGTCCGAAAGGTCACAAAACAGAGCCTGACGGAAGTTCCGTGGTACCCAATGGAAGTTCTGTGGTGCCCGACGGAAGTTCCGTCAATTACGAAAGTTCCGGGCGAAGGGAACACTGTCACTCACGGAAGTTCTGTGGTTCTTGATGGAAGTTCCATAATGATCACGGAAGTTCCGTCATATTCAAAACAGCAGCTCCGTTTGGGAAAGAAAATTACCAAAACCCTATCAAACGAACTCCAAAAATCACGAAATTTGGACCAGATGATTTTCAATACATTATGACCCTCATCTAAAGAGATCCACTTCAAAAACACAAGGAATCATCATGAATTTCAGATCTTGTGCCAAGAACACCAAAAAGGGGAAACTTGAGAAATCCTTCAAATCAAAGGTGCTAGAGCTATTGATTCGATCAAGGATTCATAGAGGATGGTTCTAGCTCATCCTAGCAACAAGTTTCTCAAGAAAACCGAACCAAAAACTCATCCAAAAGTGAGATCGAAAATCACCACGAAAATAGTTCCAAAAATAAGAAAAGGGGAATTTCGGGATTCAAGTGAAGAGGGAAATCTTGAGCACAAAAATATTTCTCATATCATGGAAAGGTGCTTACAAGATCCATAGGTACAAGGCTAGGAAGCCACCCTCTTCCTCCCACTATTTGGAAGAGCAAGAGATGTCTCTCACACACCCTTTCCTCTCCTCTAAAACATGAAATCCTCTCCTATCACTTTGAATAGAGTCCTAACACAAGGCTAGTGGAAGAGAGGCCCCTCTCCCACTAGCCACACCTCTCCTTATATAGGCCTAGGGTCTATTGTCCACATGACCACTCTACCCTTGACCTACATAACACACCCACCTACCATCGGCGGCATAACCATCCATCTTTTTCCTCATCGCCCGAATGCCATCGGACGCTTCACGTCTTTGCTTCATCTCGAAGCAAGCTCCGTGATGGTGCCACGTGCACCACCAACCACCGCCATCGGTTTTGAGGCCCAAACCGGGAAACCACCTTGCACGCTTCTCAAAGCATGACTTCTCAATGTCGACGCGTGTCACCTTGTCCCGCGATCCTGACCATCGGCAAGTCTCTCCCAGTCCCTGTCCATCGGGCCCCCTTGTCACTTGCACCGGCATCCCGTTCGCCTTGACTTGGTCAACATGCCATCTTCATCACCACCACGGTTTTGAGGCTCAACCGTGAAACAGTCCGTGCTTCTTGCCTCTCCACGTGTACGGTGTGGGTCACCCTTGACTTCACCCGGCATCCCGATTGTCTGGCCCCAAGTCCCCTACTTGTGCCCGATCCTCTCGCCGTTGACCGTCAAGTCGACTCCAGTGACCTACACATCATGAGACAAGCAAACACATTTCCTATCTCCTGCAATATCACCAATATCTCCACCAACTCTGGTTAGTCATAACCATGATATGCAAACCCATGCAATCCCTGGATTCCCGCATTTCAACTCAAACACCAAATCCGCTCAAGTCAATTACTCATCACAAATATAGCAAACCATGGCACATATCCACATGGTTTTTCAAGGGACCTTTTTGCAAGAGATCAGAAATATTAGCGGGCTCAGAGAAAAATCCCCTCTGCTTCTTCTCCATTGGCGTAGTCTTCTCCCCCCCCCCCCCCCCCCCGACAACTCTCCACTAGTGCATGCCTCCTCTCCCGGCCATGCCACCGCCTGCACCCCGCCTCGGGACTCCTCGCGTGCAACAGTGGTCGTCTGCCACCTCTACCTCATCCGCCCTATCCCCTCAGCTGCGCGCAGCACCAACCACCGCCGTTTCCTTTCTTCTCCAGCACACCATGGCCGACTGCCAAAGCTTCAATGCTGCTGCACTCAGTCGTTCCCGTCACCTCACCCGCATAAAAATCAAAGCATTGACCTTGCGCTACCCTGCTCCACTCTAGAAAACGAGCTCCTCGCCTTGAACTCACTCCTCCCCGCTCCTTTTCTTCTCCCTCTATTCTCTGTGCCATTGCCGCTCAAGAGCCGAGCTTGAGCTCGCATTACCATCACTACACTGCCTTCAAGCCTAAGACGAGCACACAGCAGCCGCGTGCACCTTTTCCCTCACTCCCCCAGCTCATCTCCCGGCTAATCTCCCCGTGAGCTCGAGCCAACTGAGGATAATCCTGGTCCTTGCTCTCCGACGACCAACCCCGGCGCCACTACGAAATTCCCAGTTTTTGGTAAGCCTCGACTTTCTCCTTCTGCTCTCTCGTGAACACAACTCCCCGCCGAATGTGCCTAACCAACTTTTCTTGGGTCTTTGCACGAAGATCGATGGCACCATTGCTTTTCCCCAGCTCTGATCATCTCCACTGGCAAAACAGAGCCGCCTCGCCGACGAGCTTCACCCCCCAGCCCTCCCCGTCGCAAGCTGACACGATGCCGGTGACCGCCTCGTCACCGTGAAGCTTCAGGAGGAGACCAAATGCAAAATCGTGCCCTACACCTCTTTTACGAAGCCGTCGATTGTCGCCTTCGTCACCGCTCATCACTGACCACCTTCCGATGAGAATCCCGCCTCGCGACCCCCGCCTACCTTTCCGCCTCGATGTGCACCTCACGTTGCCGTTCCCGCGACGAGCTTTCACCGGCGGAAATCGCCAGCGGCAAGCCCTCCGGCCGGCCCTGCCTCCTCCGGCGGTGTTGACTGGCATCCCATTGGCAGCCGATGTGGCTCCGACGTGGATCCCAGGTTTCGCCTACGTGGCACACCACTTAACCAGAAAATACCAGAAAAATTACCAGAAATTACCTAAAACTCTGAAACTCATAGTAAACCGAATTCAAATCCATTGAGGCTCAAACCAATTCTGTTAGGTTCATCTTAAAGAGCTCTATTTTAGTAAAATGAGAAATCTTAGCCCCTATACATGTATTTTTATTATTTCATTTAATTGCCAAAACACAATATAATTCACCAGAAATTCTAGGAATAAAATTAAACCCTGATATTTGGCATGCTTAGTAAACACATGATTATCTACCACCACAAATTTTTATTTGGAAAAATATGAATTATTTTAGGCTCTGGAAATTATTTAGTGTGTTTGCTTCAATTAATGAGTAATTATTCTATAAATGATTTTCCCTTGCCACTTGGCATAAAAATCACTCATATACGCCTCTGTTCACAGTAAATCACACATGTCCAAAAACATAAATTTATTTTACTAATTAATTTAATTGCTCATATCACTCATTTACCTTGTTTAATTGCATAAAGAATATATATACCTAAAATCTTAATTAACAACCCAACTTCTCTGAAGCATATGGATTTGAGAACATAAAATAATTTTAATTGACATTAAAACATATTATGCTTGTATGCATCATATCATTGCATAAAATGGTGTTCCAATAATACCGTTAATTCAATTCCATCATATAGGTAAAGACCATCAGGAGCAAGAGAATGACTTTCAGAAGGACGTTGAACCTCAAGAGCAAGAAGTTGTAGTTGCTAGCACTAACATCGATCCAGGCAAGCCCCGGTTTACATTCACCTTTTTACAAAATTTTGCTAGTTTATTTTACTAGTGTCTATAATTATTGTTGCATTAGGTGATAGGAGTTGATTGAAACCCACCTTACATGATATGCAAATGACCTATGCTACCGTCTTAGAACTTGGTAGAATCGGTACTGTTATGCTATGCTTAGTGATTACTAGTCTCGTTAGAAAGTATTATTACTAAGGAATGAACTTACCACTGGAACGGGAATTATTAAAAGAAGTTTATTTTTATATTATGGCCGGGCAGGGATAATGCATGTGTAGGTTTGCAGCAACACATGGGTGTTGACTGTGGTAGTCCTGCCTTGTTGACCCTAGGACCTGTCCGTGGTCGGCCCCTTAATCAAGTATTGAACAGTACCGAATGCATGCTAGCTTATGAGCACTAGTAAACCGATGTAGCAGTAAAGGTCACTTGCATTAAAGACAGTTAAGGTGTGCTGGTCATTGACCCTCCTGCTGCTAGAGTGGGCGGTTCAGACCACGAAGTACTGTTGGAAGAACGGCATGCCTACTCGACGTGACCACACCCGGGTTGAGGTGTAGGTGCTTTTCTTGCGAAAGGTTGCCATATACGACCTTAAATGGTGCGTATGTGTCGTGCATCCCAGCTGGTGTAAATCGATTGCAATTGTTGTCCCTCACAGTAATGAGTACCACTTGGTCACTGCGCCAATCACGTAGTTGTACCTAATATCATGGAATAGATTATGTTGCGTATTGATGATGGCGATCATTATTTTTATTGCTCTTATGTCATATTAATTTTATATATTGTTTTATTATCTTTTTATTGCAACTAAAGTTACATTTCGGCTCAACCCATTTAAATTGACAATTAAAAACTTGATAGAACTAATAGGTTGCTTAGTGCGAGTTCCTTTTAAACAAGCCACCTATTAGAGCCGTGCATGTCTAGGTGTCCAACGGGTAAGTCTTGCTGAGTAATTAGTACTCAGGCTTTGTGTCATTGTATTTTTCAGGTAATAAAGAAATAGAATTGCCTGTAGATGTGATGCCTTGGGACATGCAAGTCCCTGAGGGTTGGACTGCCCATTGAGAGTCCGACTCGCCGCCGCAGTGATGTTGTGTGCTGCTAGAGTGATGTTCTTCGGGCATGGATCATCATTGAGCTGTATTATCGAGCTCATAGTTTTCTAAACATTATTTGCTTCCGCTGTTTACAAAACATTCATAAACTTGTAATATTCCGCTGCACTCTGATAACCTTAATGATATAAAATTCAACTTAAAATTTGACAAATGTTGTATTATCAAGTGTCTGCGCTATCAGCACCTTCGAGACCTCGATCCTTCGGAAGGGGAGCCACAAAAAAGATGATGATGAATGTGACTTAACCGAGAACTTAGCTCTTATCATAAAGAAGATGAAGACTTTCATCTTTACCAATCCTATAATTGTGGTGAGATCATCATCCCCCTCTCCTTAACCCGTCGTCTGTCTTAACACCGTCTGATTTATATCCAACGCTCGTGGCCAGCCTCATCACACCGTAAAAATTTCGGCGCCGACAAGTGGGCCATGCGAGCTCTCGTAGTCGAACGCCTACCCGCCTCCCTCATCCCCGACTCCCTCTCATGTTCTTTCCTCTCCTCCGGTGCTCCTTCTCCCTCACCAACCCTAGCTGCCGCCCCCAACAAATCCGGTCGCCGCCGCGTTGCCGTGCCATGCTCCTCTTCCACCCCGAGCAGCAGCTGACGTCATGCCTCCGTGCCCTCTTCCTTCTCCTCTCTGAGCAGCTGCCGAAGTGGTGTCGCGACCTCCTCCAGCTCCTCTTTGAACAACAGCAGAACATCTGCCACGCCGCCGCGCCCTTCTTCTCGTCCTCCCCGTCCAGCCGCCTTCCGCACGGCGATCAAGTCCCTAGCACCCCTCCCCAATACCCTAACGTGGGTCTGGCCACGCCGACCGCTGGTGCCCAAAAGATGCCATCGCTGGACGTCGAGCACATCGGCTCGCTAGCGGCGGTGGTGGAGTCGCTCTCACCAGGTAACAGGTGGCGGAGGGTGCTCACCAGCTGCACATAGTCATCTTCCAGGCAAAGATCAATGTGCTCCTCCCCTTCGTTTTGCTTCACTACATCATCGAGAAGCACCCAAATCTCCCAACTTTCTTTTTTCCAAATGCAGTTGTCATTTTGCTCAGAGTTGTCTGCATGATTACTTTGCACTTGTTATTTTTCTTAGAGTTAGCTTCATAATTTAGTTTCATACATTTTCAGTGACACCTCTGAATCTCTAATAATCTGAACTTTCCATTTTTATTATGAAATGCAGTTGCGGTACTGATAAGTTGACGCCTCCCATTTTTTTTGTTCGCCTCTTCCAAATGCTTCACAACAAGGGTGGGTTTACTTTTCAGCTTAATCGGCATAATGTCGTTGGCCGAGAGATTGGGATATGCAATTGAGTAAGTGCCACCAAGACGATGGCTTTATTTTACAGTTTACAGTTTTAACTCTGCCTAAGATCTGGTGAGCAGGTTCCTGTATCCCTTAGCTAATATATGGTAATTTGTCTTTTGCAGGCAACTTGCTTGCTACACTGGCCCAACTGGTATGTCGTCTCTGATTCTACATTATGCTAGCTTTCTAACGTAAATATTGTCATCATGGATACTTAGAAAGATTTAACTCTCTTTTCAATTTTAGTTGGGGGACTCCTGAAATGATTATCTTGATATATTGTCAAATATGGTGCTGGTTTTTGGGTGTGCTTTCTTTGCTGGTTGTATTATCCATTTCGATAGAGACCAAGTCTTGAACAAGGTAATTTTCTGAACAAATGTTTGTTGTCCACATATCTTCTGTCATGGACTCATAGTGTCCATTTTAATTTCCATTCATTCCCATGTTAAGAACTGTTGTGTCTGTTTGATCTGTGGTCATATATATTATAAATATAATGTTCAAAGTAATGAAGATGTCTTTCTAAGTTCTTGTTTTTGTTCAAAGTCACGACCCACAAACAAGTGAGGTGAACACTATTTATGTTTGGTGACTCCTGTAGTTCTGAGCATGGAGTAGAACATTGTGTGCTAACCCGATGTTACTTTACCTACCTTGTCAGTTGGACTAAACGTTTTTTTTTCTTCTGCAGACAATGTAATGGTTGCACCTCCATTCTAAAGCTTTATCAATTTAACATACTCATTTAGGGATTGTTTGATCCATGTTGCGATGGCATTTGATCCGGTAATAGATTGTTAAAATAGGTTGTTTACATGCCTCTAGATTAGTTTGCCATATTATTTTGCTTGAATGATGGTCGATCTGTTCTATCCATTGAAAACTCAGATAATGCCTACAACAATCATAACTCTTGTTTTTTATAACAATTGAATATGTAACAACAACACTGTTAATATGTTCAGGTGTATGGAGATAATTGCGCTGGAACAATGCAAGACAGTTGAAGACTAACAAGAGCAAGGCCTTGAGGTTTCAAGAATGAGATTTAGGTTATCTTGATATAGGTTTGCATTGAGTGTGCCATTATCGTCAGTCTACTTGCAAAAGGGATGAACAAGATATAAAATGTATGTTACTTTCTGACCCCTAACAATTGGTCACACTCACATGAAAAATGGAGAAAATAAAATAAAATAAAACATCTGGCTAATATTTTAACTCACTCTCTAAACGAGGAGAACCATTTTTTTTAGATGCGTTGTTCGGTCATTGACACACTTAAATGAAACTTTGTTCAACTTTTACTATCATACATTGTACATAACAATGTTACCACTCTCTAATTTTCATCCAGTTAGTTCTTTCTCTATTTTCTGAATCATTTTGCTGGCTTAGCAGCAACATGAATCCACACTCTGTCTCCCTAGATCTCCCTCCTCTCACACCCTGTTGACTACCACAGGTCTGAATATCATCTGTGGCCATGATCTCCTCCAGCAAGCACCAGTTGTTGACTACCACAGGTCTTTCCGTTACCAAATAGAGTTCGTCCTACCAAAAATTTATATTACTTGCATTTGGTTTTATGTTAAGGCACTGAAGATCAAAATGATGGGACTTCAACCACTTTCTAAATTATAGCTCACTACTGTTGCCAGCATTCATTCCATACCATTGTTCTGTTCATTCTTTCACCAATTGTTGAGATCATGAACAAAAAATGAATATATGTTGCCATTTTTTATGACGCCACTATTATAGCACTGGCAGTGTATATATGTCTACCTTGCACTGATGTGTTGGAATTGAATTGGTAATGAAGAATAAGTTTTTTACAATATTTTTTGCTCACCCTTGATAAATATATCAACCATGTATCTATTGTAAGCTTTAATCTGTTCTTACCACTATTATAGCACTGCTTTAGTAAGTGGCTTCCATTTGCCCTTTCTTAACTCAGCTTGTACATGATATAAGAAAGCTTATGATAGTTGAGATTGAGAGGACCTCATTTTGTTGGCAAATACATGAGGTACTCTAAATTAATAATGTTTCAGAGTCTGCATGCTAATGATTCTTAATATATGATTGGAGACGACTGGATTATACCTTGCATATATTCATTTTTGCTTAATGCTGATATTGATCCCTAAGTAGGTTCCTGATTTTTTGAATGCCAAAAATCATGCTATTGGTAGGATCCTGTCAAGCATGTGATTATTCAACTGGTGCTTGCACATTTAGTTGTCCTCTACGGTAGTTAAAGGTCAGATGATGCAACACATTCACTATCAGATTGTTCTCTTTCAAACAGTGGCCTGATACCTCTAACGATTTCACTCATAGTGATTTGGCAGATAGAATTCCCATGCATTTCTGAACTTAAGGTACTGTTTTTGTACTGTGTTTGTTGGTTTATATCAGGGAAAAAAATGACAAATTGCTCAATACAATTTGGTATTAATTGCACTTAGGGTAGTATTTCTGAAGCATTTTTTGAAAACACATATGTAGAGCCATCAGCAACTAGCTTGAATACATCACAATGTTGTTGTGTGCTAACTGTGCTTTGCATTATGAAACAGGCCTTCAAGGAGTTCTTTGTGTGCTTAATGGCAGTGACGCAAGAATATGGAGTAGAGTTCTTGTATTCTCACTTGCCACGCCAGGCCCATAGATGATTTATTGGATTTGCCCACAGCCCACAACCAGTTGAGGTGAACACTAATCCTACTTAATTTGCTACCTGCATTTTATTTGGAAGAGAAAGGTGGATAGTGGAAGTAAAAGTAGAAGAATGCCTCAGCCAAAAAGGCTGTTGGAAAAGCACAATTTCCACAATTCAAAGAACATATCATAGTAGAAAAGGAGTAAGAATCACTCATCCATTTTACTTGTCAATTTCTTTGGTTTATCAAATATCAAATCATTTCCAGCCTATTTTTTTATGTGTTGTAGGCTTGCACTTACATTTGCTTTTGATGAGGTCTCATGTTTTTATTTGGTGTCATGCTTTTATGAGGCCAGGAATTTAATCAAATCTGCTTGTAGTGAAAAAAAAAATGATTCAGAGATGAAGTGGAATAACGAAAAAGGTTTTGTTTCTAGATTTAGATGTCAGTTATTGGTAGGGATAGTTTCTTAATATGGGAAATCCTGATGATGCTTCCTTATCCCTGAGGCTACTGTGTGACAAAAAGTTTCTGAAGTAGCCTTAAACAATCTTTTGTACCAGGCAAGTAATACAAGTGCTGCGATGGAGATAGTCAGGAAATGCTGAGCAATTCGAGCTTTTGTTTCGTTGGTCCAAGTTAGCTAGATCTCCTTTTTCCTTTTTGAATGCTTTCATGTGTCCAAATTTTTAGTTGCAGGGGATATAGATTTGTACTTTCAAAATAGGGAAAAACAAAATGCTTTACTGTTCAAAGGGAATTTCAGATTTACCATGAGCTACACAATCTTTCCAATATTATTTGTTTCATATTTTTGTGAGTAAATTTTTTTGGGTTGCCACCTATAAATCTGTTGGAGCAGTGAGTTCGATTATCAGTGCTTTATTGTTCAGTTATAGGTATATATCCATCTTCTTGCATTGTTTAATCCTTAATCTGTTAGAGCAGTGAGTTCGTTGCTGCAGTGGCCGCACTCCAAAACCAAACCATTTGAACCATGTTTAGCATGTGTCTAGCTTCGCAATTATTTCCATTTGGATAGCATGTGTTTAGCTCATCATGTTGACAATTCGGCCGTGTATCAATTTAAGCGCAAAGTTTACCCCCGCCTACAACCTGCATGATCATATTATCAATCCACTTATGTAAAATCGCACTCAATCGGTATACCTAAACTTTGCTTTGTGCCTAGTTTCTATCATGCACGTTACCTAGACTTACATCATAGTTGTATGTTATTTATTTCTTGATATGTATCTTTATTTATATTTATCATAAATTTTTAAGCCCGTCGTAACGCACGGGCATTCACCTAGTTCAAGAACAATTTTGCTTCCAAGTCAAGGGGCAAGTGCTTCAATTGTGGCTCAAAGAATCACTATGTTTGAGAGTGCCCAAAGCCCAAGAAAGAAGCATTCAAGTCACAATATTCAAGTGAAGAAGAAGACCCTAAGGCCAAGCAAAAGAAGAAGAGACACTTTAACAAGGACAATAACAAAGGCAAAGGCAAAACTCAAGACTACAAGAAGAAGTTCTCTCGCAAGGTCCTTGTTGGAGAGTGGACAAGTGATAACTTAAGTGATGAGTCCTCTTCCTCAAGTGATGAAGAAGTGGCCTGCCTAGCCATGATCAAGACCACACTTCCATGAGCTCTTCCTTCACCTCTCACGTGCCTCATGGCCGCGAGCCAACTTGGGCAGAGTGAGGATGAAACTAGTGATGATAGCGATGATGAGGAGCACACGTGTGTCGAGTTGTGGAGTATGCTTAAGCAAGCCCGCGACATCGTTGTCAAGAAATCCAAAATGTTGGATGTGGTAAGAAAAGAGTGTAAGTTGGCTAGGAACCGTGTTGTTGACCTTGAGAGTGAGCTCAAGGACCTTGTCACATCTCTTGAGGCCCTAAAGAAGAGTTATGACAAACTCAAGGGTGAACATGTAGAGCTTCATGAGAAGTACAAGGCCCTTGAGATTGCTTATGAGGCCATCAATGTTGAAAACCTTGCCTCTCCCTTCTCTAGTTCATCTAAGAGTGATGCTTCTACTATGTGTGATGAACTAACCACCTCGGTTGAGGTTTCTTCTTTTAAGCTATTTGTTTTGGAGGAATATCACAAGCTCAAGAAAAAGATGAAGATGGTGATGGATGGCTTCGAGAGGCTCACACGTGGTAGAGCCTTTCACAAGGAGATTCTGGGGAGGAACCTTGTGAACAATGTCTCCCTCCTGGGAATTGGCTCATATCCCGCCGCCATCGACATCATAGGGACGAGTGATTCCATCCCCGCATTGATCAAACCCCTTCTCGCCGATGACTACTATTGCGAGGGGTGTTGCAAGGATTGTCCCATGGTGAGAAGTTCTCTTGTTTTGCCTAACGCTAACTTGTTCCATGAGAACACACATTTCAAGCTTTTTATAAACAAGGATGGCAAGGTGAAAGCTAAGGCTTTAGGACCACCAAACATGAAGAGATGGTGCCTAAATGCATTGTTGATCTTGAGAGATCGGCTACGTACAAGTGGGTGCCCAAGAACAAGACCTAGATGGTGGTGGTGGACCGGGTGCTTTCATGAAGATCATGTGAAGTCCACCACAAGTGACATGGACCTCAATGATCTATCTACTCATGAGGGAGGTAACCGTGTTTGTTCTTGGTAGTTGTAGTGTGTTTTTCTTTCTCTTGCATTACATGGTAATTAGGACTCCTTTGTGACTAGTATGCTTTGCATCCATGCATATGTAAATAACTAAAAGAAAAACACATAAAAATTGATCAATGTCTAACCCATCCAAGATAGCTATAAGCAAGGGGGAGTGCTTGAGATGGTGGTTTGACTTCTCTCAAGGCAAGGTGTATGGCTTATGGTGAGTAAGCTTGGGAGGGGTTCAAACTTGACATTGTTAGGTTTCCTCTGTGTCTTGTTTTAACATTGCTTGCAGTCACATGGCATGTGTACTTTCATTGCATATGTAAAATACTTGTTGTATGCATCATATAGGAAACACAAAGGAGGCTTGTCCCACTTGGAGATATTTGTCCTCATGCTCTATATGAGATTACATCTCCATAAATGTGACAAAAGGAAAGGATTGTGCTTCATGCTCATTGAGCAAACTCTTATGAACTCCAAGGTTAATTCTACTCACGCGGTTCATAGACTAAGGCTCATACATACCAATTTGGTTCTTAATTGCCTTGGTTCATATTTGCTTGATCTTTTATTTGGCATTTGCGAAAATTATAAATCCATAAAGTGCCACTATTTGAAAAGGAGCGTTTGAGAGTTCCCTCTATATTTCAATTGCAGTGTTTATTTGAGTGTTTAGCGAGGGCACTTGGAAAATGAAGAATTTCTTTGTCTCAGCAAATTTCTAGAAGTGACCATACGGTCCTATCATCAGGCCATACAGTCTGGTCTGTGCAGTAGTGCAAAGTACTTTGGGGACTTGAATAGAGATCGGATGAAACTTCCTCTGAAGATTGTATCGTTTGGTCTGCACCCAGTTCTGTTGTCCAGAACCTTGATTTCCAGGCTTCCTGAAGTGACCGGATAGTCCGGTTGAAGAGCGGACTGTCCGGTCAGTTCGCTTGGTTGCCCGATGCAAATCCAAATCTAGATTGTTGATTCTCCTTTCATTGAATCTAGGTCGTCCATCCATTTTGACCTAGGTCAAATTCGGTCAGAGCAAGATTGTTTTTTCCCCGTTCCACCCCCGATGCCGAGAGCATGTACTCACCGCCGCCTTGTCTCCGCTGCCGAGCATGCCCTCACCCCCATGCCAATGAGCAGCTGCGTCGCCGCTTGCCGGAGCTTCCCCCTGCCGCACCTCCTCGTGCCACGCCCGCTCT
Source organism: Eleusine coracana subsp. coracana (assembly GCA_032690845.1). Classification (NCBI taxonomy): domain Eukaryota; kingdom Viridiplantae; phylum Streptophyta; class Magnoliopsida; order Poales; family Poaceae; genus Eleusine; species Eleusine coracana. The sequence continues at coordinate 23,426,774 of CM064418.1, read as the reverse complement.
CCTGCGCCAGATAGCAAGCTGTAGCCGCCACCGCGAGCCTCATCCCGAGCCGCCGCTCACCGCCTTGTCGTGCGCTGCTGCTGCTGCTCGCCATGCACCAGCGCCCCCACCACCTCCAGCGACGCCTCGCCCTCATGCTCGCGCACACACAGAGCCTCCCCCTCACCGAGCTCCACCGAAGCATTAGGGCAAGGATTTCCCCACCCTCTACCTCCATTGCCGGCAAGACCAAAAGTGCCATCTTTTTGGTGATCGGAGCGCGATCATCTTCTTGGCGTGTTGTTGATTCTCCCAAGTGACAGTAGAGCAGTTAGCAGATATGGCAGGGTCAGGTCGGGACAAAGGAAAGGGGAAGATGCCTGAGAAGCCAAAGAGCAAGAAGAGACATAGACTGGACCTAGAGTTTGAGAGAGCCAGGAGAGTTGCTAGGTACCTAGATACCATGGAGGAGTCACGTAGGACACCTAGCACTCATTTGATCCTTGAGCAGCCAACTGAGGCATAGGGTCTCAGGAGGAGCACCAGGCAGAGGACTGCACCTCTGGCAGTTGGAGTTGGACCACCACCGTGGCCGCAGCGTACTCCAACTTCTCGTTAGGAGAGGTCATCGAGGACTGCGAAGTAGGGATCCTCTAGGCAGCAGGAGGAGTCAGAGGAGGATACCTCAAAGGAGGAGACCTTAGAGTCTGGGGAGGAGCTTGTGGAGACTGAGCAGACTGTTCCCTAGAGGACAGCTCACCGGGTAGGAGACCCGCAGTGCACCTGTGCAGTGTGCACCAGGAGGCTGCAGAGACTGGTACAGGCAGCCGGAGAGCCGGACATACATAAGGTTCCTGCAAAGGACCTTAAGGCGCTACGTCTGGTTCCCTTCAAGCAGTGGGTTCTAGTTCCTAGAGACCCCGCTGCTAGAGAGAGGTACTAGACAGTTCTCCAGAGGAGGATTGAAGAGGGTCTGAGACGCTACCTTAGCCTGAAGGGTAAGGATAGACTCTTCGTGCCGCAGTAGTACATGACCTACGAGGCCATGAGGAGGGCCACCGCCACAGAGATGGAGCAGTACTTCACGTACTTGTTAGGGCTAGCAGAGCTAGTTACTGCTCCACACAGGTTTAGAGAGGATGTGGTGCTAGAGTTCTACGCCACACTGTGGGTTGCCAGGGATCGCTCAGAGTTCTGGTTTCTGTTCAGAGGGCAGCCACAGCGTGTTATGAGGTAGGATTTCATAGCTAACCTGGGACTCCTGGCTTCAGACTTCCAGCTTTGCAGGAGTGCCTACGGTACACTTGCACCACCCCGTAGATCTCAGGGAGAGAAGCTAGCTTCAGATGACATGGTGTCGATTACTTTCCCACCCCCTCACACACCAAGCTTTGAGAGAGGCTCTGCGAGACTCACTGCAGAGGCCAAGGTGGTGAGAGCGATAGTCATGAGGACTATCATCCCTAGGTCTAGCTATAGAGAGGAGTTTACACTTTTGCACCAATGGGTAGTCGCCACGATTCTGAGGAGATAGCATTTCGACTTGGCAGATCTTCTGATTGGAGAGATGGAGGAGGTCACTTTTGAGAGAGTGGGAGGACGTCACTTGGTCTACGTCCCTTATATTTGCTACCTTTTGAGGAGGATGGGCATAGTGACGGAGGAGCAGTACGAGGCTTTCCCTGAGGCGACTACCAGCTACACACCTCATGTTCCTAGGGGATCACAGTCAGCCTCTAGCCAGCAGACACGGGAGCAGGAGTAGGAGTCACCATCAGTACTTCACAAGCAGGCAGCTCAGCCAGAGCAGTGGTTCCTAAGTTAGCTAGTACAGGAGCACCTCCCCCGCCGATGGGTTCATAGTCAGAGGATGGTGTTACTGTGACAGCGCTTGCAGGACGCCTATGTGAGTTCATCCAGAGTGTAGCTGAGGACAGACGTTAGATGATGGATGTCATCAGGAGCCAGACAGAGATTCAGAGGCAGCAGACTGCACTTCTTATCGCCCTGATGACACAGATGACAGAGTTGACCCAGAGGTAGGCCAGTCAGCAGCCAGGACCTTTAGTGCTTCCATAGTTCCAGCAGCTACAGACTCAGCCAGGACCCTTCACTGCCTTGATGATAGCTTAGTTCAGTGGACTGTCACTTTCAGGTGTCTTACCGACAGGGGGAGTAGGACAAACTTTCTCTTCAGCTCAGCTCTCCCCCGTGTTAGCTTTCTCAGTGTCTACGTTGTTTGTCTCTCCTTCACACTCTTTGACATCACAGATGGCAGGACCCTCCACTACTTAGCACTTACCTGTCAGGAGCTTGTTCTAAGAGATTGTTCACACTACTTGTGTAGACTCCTAGCCAGCTCAAGAGTCAGCTACAGCTATAGCTCCACCTCTTACTGCCACAGTTACCACTCTTACTCCTTAGGCAGCAGAGGATCTTGTCCGTGGAGGTTTCTCGTAGCAAGACGTGGCAGATCTCATTCTTCTCCATACTACAGCTCAGAGGACTGCCACAGCCACACCAGCAGCACAGGACAGAAAAGTCCTAGGTCTAGGGGGAGTGGAGTGTGATCCTGTGTGTTCAAGAGTAGCTTATAACTAGGGGGAGCATACGAGGTTTTTGGGTGTTAGATACTTTTTGATCTTATTTTGATGGAGTTATTTGATGTTTGTGGATTTTGATGAGTTATGGTTTTCATTCGCTTGTGTTTGACTCATTTTAATCTCACTTGGTCTATTTCTCATATGTAGTGCCTTGTATTCATTAATTATCTTGTATGCCTATGTATGATATCATGGTGATGATTGCTTGTTCTTAATTCATGTGCTTAGTCATGCTAACTTGTTGCATCTAATCGTTCATGTCTTGCATTGCATGTCTCTATGCTTTCCTTTAATATATTGCCATGACATGCATGCATTTTTATTTAGAGTGTGCTTTTCTCTGTTTTCCTTGTATCTCTAGATGATGTTCAATTGAGTAGGACCTTATGCGTTTCTCTCATATGTTGTTATGGTTCCTCTCGATCGTTGTGTAGCTCTTTTAGCCCTGTTGTTCATTGATTAATTTTTTGATTAAGTAGTGGTTGTCATTAATCACCAAAAAGAGGGAGATTGTAAGCTTCATGACCATTGATGATTGGATCCCCAAGGTATGAATATTTTGGTGATAAATAACAACTATGAAATTGTGGGCTAATATCTACATGAGTGTTGTCTATGTTGGAATCATATTTAAATTCTATCATAAATCATATGGATGATGGTTGCCTTGGCGATTGATGATGATGACCACAAGCATGGAGTCTTGTGAACTTGATGGAGTCCAAGAGTTGATGAAGATGGATAAAAGTGGAGAACAAGCTATGGTGCAAGTGTTTGATACACTTGCCTAGTTGTTAGGACTTTGAGCCCATAGGAAAAACCGGATTATTAAGGGGGTCTAGGTCATTCTCTTTGGTCATGTCTAGTCGGTGATGTGCAAGGTTGCTCGGTGAAATCACAGGCACTAGGTGATAGTGGAGAAGCCAAGGAGCTGTTCGAAGAAGTCGGGAAACGAAGTCAAGCGAGGACGATAAATTTTGCCTTCAGGACATAGAGATCGGACAGAGGGTTTAGCCGAGACTGGACTGTACGGTCACTATAGAGACTTGTCTGGGCCTTTCAGCAAGGAGCAAGTAGTCTGTATGTGGCAGTCCTGTACAGACCGGATGGTTCGGTCTGCTGACCAGAAGGTCCGGTCAGTAGGGATTGCATAGGGCAGAGAGGAAGCTTCAGCGTGAAATGTTTCTAGACTGGAGAAAGAAACGGACTGAACGATCCGGTCAGGTGACCGTACGGTCCAGTCTGCAGGAGAATGAGCAGGGGTCAGAGCTGTTGGTGCACTATGCTGTAGTGACCGTAGTGTCCGGTCAGTAGGCACAGGAAGCTGATTTTGTGAGGCAACTGGTAGTTTGAGGTTGGAAGCTTATATAACTTCGTTGCTGAGATTTTGGGGACCTTAATTGGTTAGTGGAATATCTGAGAGCATTTGGTAAGGTCCAAGAGTAAACGAGGAGAGCACTAGAAGGAGATATTGCATATCTTGAGAGTGCTAGTGGAGAGTAACTTGAGTATCTTGCACATCTAAGACTAGGGTGTCCTTGAGGGTGTGATCTAGATTGTTACTCTTGGTCTATGGAGAGACCTAGACCAGTTAGGTGTTGGTGATCGAGCCTATCGTGATTGGTTGTGAAGGTCGTCACACGTTTGTACACAGTTTGAGCCCGCCATTGAAAGGGGCATCGCTAGTGAGTGCCCGTGTCGGCTCGAGGAATCCGGCAAGTTCTCGAGGGTGGCGAGCTTGTGCTTTGAGCAGCGGTGATGCACACCGTGTCTTCACTCTAGGAGTGATTGCGGGCTCGTGGGCGAGAACTCCACTTGGTGGCGGGAGGGACCGGGACTCCGACGGGAGTGGTCCAACAAGGATTAGGGGAACATGCCATCCTTCCGAGACCTCGGGAAAAATCATGAGCATTCCTAGGCCCTCTCTTTACTATTCCGCAATTGTGTGCTTTTGTGACTAGGGTGAATTGTGGCTTGCATAGGCTAGTGTGTTTGGCTTCCGCGCTTTCTCTTATCATGAACACTAGCATGTGTAGGGTCTTGGCCTACTAGAATTATTTAGGTTGCTTCTCTTGTTAGACTCAAATATTGGAAACTAAAGTAATTGGATTCGTGAGCGGCTTTCCGATTCACCCGACCCCTCTTGGTACGCCTTCGATCCTTACACGTACCAAGAATAGAGATATTCTTGATGTGACATTAAGAAGTGTCAACACCAACCTAATCCTTCCCAAATAGAAAGGAACTCAGAGTCCATACCTATTGTGGAGAGTAGGTCTTTGTCAAATGCCCTGGTGTGGACGAAGCTGCATTTGCGTAGGTGGTGGTAGGTCCCGATGTCGGTGTCGGTGAGAAGAACGTGTGGCTCATCATCCTCCATGTCAGACTAAAAGGATGTGTACCTTATTGGTTCATTCTCAATGAAGAAGCTTGTGCTCGAGCTACCGTGTGAATGATGTAAACTCGAACACATCACCTTCTGCATCAACGCCTTAGCCTTCTTCATCTGCACTACTTAAGCAACAACACAAGAACAACTCGAACTCGGGTTATAGGCTAGCAAATAAAACCATGTTGATCTTGCCAAGCTTTTCAAAGCACTTGAACAATCCAAAAATAAAGAAACTAAAAAGGTAAATATTTTTGGTGGTTTTTTGGAATGACAACTTTTAGAGAAACAAGGTGAGAGCTCAAGAGCAAATGAGTGAAGAGGGGAGTGAAATGAGAAGTGAACTTGGAATGGCAAAACACTCTCCCTCGTGCACTCAATTTATAGGGAAAATCCTGAATGGTCAAAAACGGCTAGTGGGGAGCCAAATCCAACCGTTGGCAAAAGGCCAAGTTTGGTGGGCCCCATAACACTTTGACTGAACAAGGGTTTTCGACCGACCATGGGTGGGTCCCACTGGTCCCCCACTTTTGCCCATAACTTCACAACAGCTATATTTTCTGAGCTGCAGGGGTTATGTCCAAAGTTTTGATAGAATTTTGCTCAGATATATATTTTCTCAAAGTTGAAAACTGAATTTTGTATTTTTACCAAAATGAAGAAAAGGTTGGAATAAATTCCAACATGCATGTGTGAAATCCAAATATGCAAATGCAGAGGCAAATTTGAAAGCATCCAAATATTTGGTTAAATTCAAATGTGCAAAAATTGAAAAAAATGAAATATGAGATAAATACCAATTTACCTTTGGCAAGGCTCACCAATTTTTAAAGTCCGACGAGCAGGACTTTTCTCCATCGCGTTTAGCTTGATGTTGCGGTGTCCGGTCCTGGAGAAGTTGACACGAATGGCTGCACTTCCTTCACTCGCCACACGTTCTTCATCTTTGGTGAGGTCGGTGGCATGTTCGATTTAATAGGTTGTGGCTTTGGCCATAGTCATGGCCTTTCCATCGGTGGTTTCTTCTTCTCGAAATGTTATGACATCTCCTTTGCCATAATCTTCTTCTTGTAGAGAATGAGGCCATCCTTCTTTTGGGGTATTACTTTGACCTCTTGGATAATCTTTGGGTTTGGTCTGTACTTGATCTTGATCATTGAGCACTGCTCTCTCCTTGGCCGAAAATCAGACCTCTCCTCCTTCCCATTGATGAGGAAACAGATTTCTCTAGCCCCAACATCCATGTGTGCATTTGTGATGCTCAGAAATGGGTGCCTAAGAATGTGCGACATTTCCTTCACAACATCCATGTCGAGCACCACAAAATCCATAGGGATGAAGCAATCTCGGATTTCCACCAGAACACAATATTCAGGGTATCGTATTTGTTTTATCCCAAATGAAGGCATATGATTGATCAAATTAATTACCATGTTTCTAGACATTGCACATTTGATTATAATACAAAGTCCTCATAGGGGTAAGGGTAAAGATAGACATTGTAGTGGACACACAGATAGCACACTCTAGTTAGATAACTATTAGTGTAGTGGAGAAGGACAGAGAAAGAGCTAAGTTCATATGTTGCTTTTATATAGTTACATGGTCTACATTATGTACTATTATACAAATATAATGACAATGCAAGACAATCAGATCATCACACCCTAGGCATCCGGTTTTCTCCTGCATCCATAGTACGGTTCTGGCCAAGAGCCTATTGCGTAGCCGAACGTGGGGGATTTCAAAGGATAGATAGGGCTGTCACCACCTGCTGCCTACCCCTAGTAATTTGTGGACTACGCGATAAATAATGCATTCTATTAACGTAAGCACCACACTTACATCTCTAGAACAATACTCCTAATCCCCTAAGCGATGGATCAGAAAAGGAGTAATCACATTTAAGTGAACACTAAGCACATGGAAAAGATCTAAGTCACACATTAGTCATGCATCATTATAATGACATAAAAAAGACTATAGTAAGGGCTTATGTCTAACATGGTAGTATAATATGACTATATTAATGTATGTGTTTAGTCTTTGTTCTATTTAATATATTTAGTCTTTCTATATTACTAACATGCAAGCATAATGACCACATACATGAATGGATCATATAATCAAACAACAAACATATGATCCAAACATAACTATATAGAAAGACTAAATATATTAAATAGAACAAAGTCTTATAAAAGGAGAAAGATACAAGAGTCATACCACAACTCCAAGGAGGACTTGGGAACTGAAGAAGACTCTATTCTAAGCCTAACTCTACTACAACTAAATGGAAACATGGAATAAATAAGAGAGTAATGCTTGTTGGTGTGTGTGTGTGTTGGAGTGAGGCATCTCCCTTCTATTTATACTGCCTAAAATGTTGGTTCCTGGAGTCGGTAACAGCCGCCAAACGTGCACAACCACCATTGGGGAGTCACCTAGAGCTAGTATGTGGCAGCCATGCACCAGGGGACCCACTCCCTGTTCAGCCGTATAGGGGTGTTCGACCAAACAGGGGGGATTCCCCACGTGCTCGGCAGCCTCCTGTGTAGTGACACGTGGTCCCCCTGGTCCTGTGACACTTAAGGTCGGTTGTTGAGGCGGTTTGCTTCTATAGGTGGGCTAGTCAATCCGTGGGAGTCCCCAGTTGGCGTGTTCTGATTGGCCGATTTTTTTTTCTTTGCCACCTAGGTGTGTTTCCTCCATTTCATTATTTCTCTTGCATGTCAGTGATTCTCCAAGCAATAGTGGATACTTATTAATTCTAACTAACATGCATGGTGGGACTATACAATCCTTCTTTATTTTGAGTAATGTTGATGGTCAGAAATGGTATTTAACGACTATCAACACGAGGTCTAATGATGAGCTTGTGCATGACAACTAAAATTAGAGGTGAGCTCGTTCCTATGTTCTTCATTATATGTCACTTTTGAGAATGGTTTGCTTCCTAATGATCATATTATGATTAGGAACCATGGAGAGGACCAAAAAATGGTGGAAGAAGGACTTGCGTACATGGAAGACCAGCATGTCCGTGGAAGAAAAGGTGGAGGCCCAATCAAAACCGACTTCAATTCTATTTCGGGGCCCAGGACCAGTACGCACGAAAATGAACACCCATGACGCATATAGGCTTGATTTTTTATGTTCTACATATGCATGGAAAGCTAAGGAGAATACCTTTGTTGATATTTCTTAACGTCCCATCAAGAATATTACTATTCTTGGTACGGTGCCACAAATGATTCTTGGCATTTGTTATGCTTTAAGAATAAAATAATCAATCTGCATGCGCACGGAACACCATTGTAGCATTTCACCCAGGAGTGATATCATCCTTGTAAATCTGAACCTTTAGAAAGTCATTGCCATGCTTGAGAGTGAACAAGGTTTTATCAACACACCCCATGACATACCCACGCTCTAGCAAGAAGGTCTTAAGCCTAGCATACCATGCCCTAGGTGCTTGCTTTAGCCCGTACAAAGCCTTTTGAAGCTTGTACACACGGTTTGGGTATTTGTGGTGCTCAAAGTAAGGTGGTTGTTTCACATAAATCTCTTCCTCTATGAAACCATTTAGGAAAGCACTCTTGACATCCATTTGATAAAGTCTAATGCCCTTAGAGGCAGCAAATGCAAGCAAGATCCTAATGGCTTCTATGTGTGCAACAGGAGCAAAGGTTTCCCCGTAGTCTAAACCCTCCATTTGACTGAAACCCTGAGCAACAAGCCTAGCTTTGTTTCTATAACAACCTCACCATCATGCCCATGCTTGTTTTTAAACACCCATTTGGTTCCTATGACATTGACACAAACAGGAGATTCTACTAGGGTCCATACCTTGTTTCTCTCAAACTTTTCCAACTCCTCATGCATGGCATTAACCTAATGTTCATCAGATAGTGTGTGTCCAACATCTCGAGGTTCAAAGGTGGCAACAAAGAGGAAATTGGTAAAGCAGGCGAGATGTGCAGACCTTGACCTTATTGTCCTCTCATAGAGATTACCAATCATCTATTGAGGTGGATGTTGACGCTGAATGTGGTGAGCAGCCTCTCTCTCTTAGAGCGTACCTCCCCCTCAACCACAGCTCGAGCTCACTCAACAGCTGCTAAAGTAGATGTAGAAGCTTCTGGACCCTCTGCTGGAGTGGTGGTTGTAGCAGGAACAAGCTCGGATGTGGGATGGAATGACTCATCATCATCATCATCATCCAAGCCCTGTAGGTCCTCGTATACAAAGATGCTCTCCTCCATCTCCTTGGTACCTGCAGTCTCAATCACATTACTTCCATAAGAGTTTGATTCATCAAAGGTTACATCGCAGGACTCTATGATGGTGTTAGGTTCCAAGTTCAAAACTCTATAGGAATGGCCATGAAGAGTGTAGCCAAGAAAGATGCCATTAGAAGATCTCAACGCAAACTTATCAAGATTGCCACGCTTGAGAATGAAGCACTTACAACCAAAGTGAAAGGACCGAGTGACCGAGAGGGGGGGGGGGGGTGAATCGGGAACTCGCACTATGTACCAAATTTGCCAAATCCTAAAACTGATCACTCAGAACAACTCCTACACAATCCTAGTGGTGATCACACTAGCAAGATAATGATCATATGGAAGGAACAACAAGCTAAGCATACTAGTGGATCACACAAAGGCAATACAACTCCTATGCAGTTCTAGTGGTGATCACACTAGCAAGATAATAGCCCTATGGAAGGAACAACAAGCTAAGCATACTAGTGGATCATACAAAGGCAATACAACTCCTATGAAAGTTAGTTACCAAATATACGTGGAAGCAAACAACTAGCTAGCAAGGAGTTCTACTCAAGCAAAGCTACTAGATCAACAAGCATATAGAAAGCATCCAAGCATGAGTAGCATAATACATACTAGGGTGATCAATCAAGCCAAAGTAACTCCTATACATGCTAGTGATCAAGTATGAAGGCTAAGCACTACTAGCAAGTAAAGGAGCCTAGTCATGCAAGTCTACAAGGTAGTCAACTAGAGTAAGGTAAGCACACAAGCATGAATAACACGGTATGTAAATGCGGAAAGTAAAACATCATAGTAAGGAGTAGAGCAAGAGATGGCTCATGATTTTTTCCCGAGGTCTTGGAAGAATGGCGCCTTCCCCTACTCCTCGTTGGACCACTCCCGCCGGAGTCTCGGTCCCTCCCACCACTAAGTGGAGTTCTCACCCACGGGCCCGCAATCACTCCTCGGGTGAAGACACGGTGTGCATCACCGCTGCACAAAGCAAAAGCTCACCTCCCTCAAGAACTTTTCGGACTCCCCGAGCCGACATGGGCGCTCACTATTGATGCCCCTTTCACCGGCGGGCTGAAACCGTGTACAAACGTGTAACAGCCTTCACAACCAATCATGATAGGCTCGATCACCGACACCTAACCGGTCTAGGTCTCACCATAGACCAAGGGTAACAACCTAGATCACATCCTCAAGGACACCCTAGCCTTAGATGTGCATCAATGCTCATGTTACTCTCACTAGCACTCTCAAGATATCCCATATCCTCTCCTAGTGCTCCTCTCTTGGCCCTTTGGCTCCTAATACATGCTCCCACCAATCCCAATGGCCAAAGGTAGTCACTAAGACCCCAGCAACGAGTTTATATAGGCTTCCAACCTCAAACTAGTCGTTGCTCCATGAAACAACCTTCTGGATGTACTGACCGGATAGTCCGGTCATTGTACAGACCGGACAGTCCGGTCTCCACCGGATGACTCCTCCAAAGCCGTTGCTCTCTATTCGCTGTTTCCTCCATACTGACCGGACAGTCCGGTCTATAGACCAGACTGTCCTGTCTTCATAAATCTAGGTCCCAACAGAAACTTCTTCTCTGTGTTCTGTCGCCTCCCCTGATGACCGTATAGTCCGGTCTTCACACCGGACTGTCCGGTCTCTTCTCTCCTTACTCCAATAGAGACGTTGTCGATGCTTCCTCTTCTGTCCAAACCATCTCTATACAGACCGGACCGTCCGGTCTGCACATCGGACTGTCCGGTCTCTATGGTTCTTCCACCAACAGAATTTTCCTCTAACCACCGGACCGTCCGGTCTCCAAGACCTCTCTGTCTGGTCTTTACCTACAGAAGCTAAAACTCCTCGTCTCCTCTTGACTTTGTTTCCCGGCTTTTTCCAATAGCTCCTTGGCTTCTCCACTGTCACCTAGTGCCTGTGATTTCACTAAGCATCAATGCACATCATGGACTAGACATGACCTAAGAGAAATGACCTTGACCCCCTAGGTAGTCCGGTTTTTCCTATGGACTGAAAGCCCTAACAACTAGACAAGTGTTTCCAACACTTGCTCTATAGCTTGTCCTCAGCTTTGATCCATCTCCATCAACCCTTGGACTCCGTCAAGGTCACAAGCCTCCATGCTTGCGGTCATTTTCATCAATCGCCAAGGCAACCATCAATGATCGTCATAAGATAGATAAGGTTTCCTACATGCACAACACTCGTGTAGGCATTAGTCATATTTCATGTTTGTCATTCATGACCAAAACAATCATACCTTAGGGTGACCTCAATCATCATGAACCTTACAATCTCCGCCTTTTTGGTGATGGATGACAACCACTACTTATGATGATCCAAAATGAACGAGTCTCGAAAGAATAAGAAGGAAGGAACAAAAGACTCGAACAAAAACAAGGAACCAAGAGAAAAGATATGTTTGAATGGATTATCTTGGTTCTTACCTTGGAAGTAGTCTCCCTCTTCGAATGTGCTTGGTGTTGAGGGAGAAGTACCCAAATATGTAGCGCACTAGATATTGAGCTTGAGTTGAATTTTGCGCCCGTCATGGTGTCGTGGTAGTCGATCTTGTTGATGTAGACACGCACCATGGACATAGATGTTCATGTCGGTGTAAATGTTCATTGTTGTTGTAGACATGCACCATTGTTGTTCTTCTCCACGTTGGTGTAGATGTTCATCTTGTCATGATCTTCATATGTACTCCAAGTGAGCATGCACCATTGTCTTGATCATCTTCATGTTCTCCATATTCATCTTATTTTGTTCATCTTCTTTTGATCTTCTTGTTCTTCCTTCATGTTCTCCATATTCATCTTTTTTTGTTCACTTTCTTTTGATCTTCATGTTCTTCTCGACTTGGCTTTCGGATCTTCATGTTCTTCTCACCCTTTGTGTTATCAATCTAGACTTGGCTTTTGGATCTTCATGTTCCTTCTCCCCCTTTGTCACCTATCACCAAAAACCACAAGCCAAAGACAAAACACAAGAGAACCAAGAAGCAAATAATAAATGGCAAGAGTTAGGAAACTCCCCCTTTCATGGTGCTCCTCCTTGGTCACGATGGTGTTTCACCATAGCAATGGTTAGTCATTTGTTTGATGGGAATGTATGAGTCACTTGTCTTTGAGCTGCGCGAGTAGATTTAACCTTGGAGCTCATTTGAACATGACTCAATGGGCATGAAGCACAATCCTTTCCTTTGGTCACACTTATGGAAATGTAATTTCATATAGATCTAAACTTCTCCAAGTGTGACAAGCCTCCTTTGTGTTTCCTATATGATGCATGCAACAAGCATTTTACATATGCAACAAAAATAAACATGCCATGTGGATGCAAGCAATATTAAACAAGACATAAAGGAAACCTAACAATGTCAAGTTTGAACCCCTCCCTAGCTTACTCATTATAAGCCATACCCTTGCCTTGAGAGAAGCCAAACCACCATCTCAAGCACTCCCCCTTGCTTATAGCTATCTTGGATGGGTTAGACATTGACTAATTTTTATGTGTTTTTATTTTAGTTATTTACACATACATGGATGCAAAACATACTTGTCACAAAGGAGTCCTAATTACCATGCAATGCAAAAGAGGAAAAACACACTACAACTACCAAGAACAAACACAGTTACCTCCCTCATGAGTAGATAGGTCATTGAGGTCCATGTCACTTATGGTGGACTTCACATGATCTTCAAGAACGCGCTCGGTCCACCACCACCACCACCATCTTGGTCTTGTTCTTGGGCACCCACTTGTACATAGCCTATCTCTCAAGATCAACAATGAAATTAGGCACCCATATGCCCTTGACCTTTCTCTTCTTGTTTGGTGATCCCAAAGACTTTGCTTTCACCATGCCATCCTTGTCCCTAAAAATCTTGAAATGGGTGTTCTCATGGAACAAGATAGCATTAGTTAAAATAACAGAACTTCTCACCATAGGGCAATCCTTGATGGTGTGGCCATCCTTGCAACACCTCTCGCAATAGTAGTCATCGGCGAGTAGGGGTTTGATCCATTTGTGGATGGAATCACTCTTCCCAATGATATCGATGGCGGTGGGATATGAGCCAAGTTCCCGGTGGGAGACATTGTTCACAAGGTTTCTCCCAACAATCTCCTTGTGTATGGCTATACCACGTGTGAGCCTCTCGAAGCCGTCCATCACCATCTTCCTCTCTTCCTTGAGCTTATGATATTCCTTCAAAACAAATGACTCAAAGGAAGAAACCTCAACCGAGGTGGTTAGTTCATAACACATAGTAGAAGCTTCACTCTTAGATGAACTAGAGAAGGGAGAGGCAAGGTTCTCAACATTGATGGCCTTGTAAGTAATCTCAAGGGCCTTGTACTTCTCATGAAGCTCTACATGATCACCCTTGAGTTTGTAATGACTCTTGTTTAGGGCTTCATGAGATGTGACAAAGTCCTTGAGCTCACTCTCAAGATCACCAACCCGGTCCATAGCCAACTTAGATTCTTTTATTACCACTTCCAAAATTTTGGATTTCTTGACGGCGATGTTACGAGCTTGCTCAAGCATACTCCAAAGCTTGATGTAGGCGAGCTCCTCATCATCGCTATCGTAGCTGCTCTCATCCTCACTCTCCCTAAGTTGGCTCGTGGCCATGAGGCACATGGGAGGTGGAGGAAGAGCTCGTGGAAGTGTGGTCTTGATCATGTCTAGGCCGACCACTTCATCATCATCACTTGAAGGGGAGGATGCTTCACTTGAGTTATCGCTTGTTCACTCTCCAACAAGAGGCTTGTGTGAGAACTTCTTCTTGAGCTCCTTTCCTTTGCCCTTGTCTTTATTGAAGTACCTCCTTTCCTTGTACTTGGCTTTAGGTCTAGGATGATATTCTTCTTGAGTGGGAGGAGTTCTAGGTGAAGTATCTTGTGTATCATGGATTGCTTGGTCTCTTAAGATATGAGTGTCTTGAATTTGCAATGAGGTGAGGGAATCACTAATATGATTTCTTGTTGTAAGGTTCATGACCATTGAGGTCACCCCAAGGTATGATTGTTTTGGTGATGAATGACAAACATGAAATATGACTAATGTCTACACGAGTGTTGTGCATGTAGGAAACCTTATCTTTCTTATGGTGATCATTAATGGTTGCCTTGGCGATTGATAACAACGACCGCAAGCATGGAGGCTTGTGAGCTTGATGAAGTCCAAGGGTTGATGGAGATGGATCAAAGCTGAGGACAAGATATGGAGCAAGTGTTGGGAACACTTGTCTAGTTGTTAGGGCTTTGAGTCCATAGGAAAAACCGGACTATCAAGGGGGTCTAGGTCATTCTCTTAGGTCATGTCTAGTCGGTGACGTGCATGGATGCTCTGTGAAATCACAGGCACTAGGTGACAGTGGAGAAGCCAAGGAGCTGTTGGAAGAATTGGGAAACAAAGTCAAGAGGAGACGAGGAGTTTCAGCTTCTGCAGGTAAAGACCGGACAGAGAGGTCTTGGAGATCGGATGGTCCGGTGATTAGAGGGAAATTCTCTACAGAGAAGATGTTGGAGGCGAGGAATTCTATTGGTGGTAGAACCATAGAGACCAGACGGTCTGGTCTGTATGGAGATGGTTTGGACAGAAGAGGAAGCATCGACAATGTCTCTATTTGGAGAAAGAAGAGAAGAGACCGGATAGTCCGATGTGAAGACCGGACTGTACGGTCATCAGGGGAGGCAACAGAACACAGAGAAGAAGTTTCTGTTGGGACCCAGATTTATGAAGATAGGATGGACCGGTTTGTAGACTGGACTGTCCGGATAGTATGGAGGAAATAGCGAACAGAGAGCAACGGCTCTGGAGGAGCCGTCCGGTGGAGACCGGACTGTCCGATCGAGACAATGATCGGACTGTCCGGTCAGTACATCCGTGAGGCTATTTCGTGGAGCAACAGCTAGTTTGAGGTTGGAAGCCTATGTAAACTCGTTGTTGGGGTCTTGGAGACTGCCTTTGGCAATTGGGATTGCTGGGAGCATCTATTGGGAGCCATAGGGCCAAGAGAGGAGCACTAGGAGAGGAAATTGGATATCTTAAGAGTGCTAGTGAGAGTAACATGAGCATTGATGCACATCTAAGGCTAGGGTGTCCTTGAGGTTATGATCTAGGTTGTTACTCTTGGTCTATGGTGAGACCTAGACCGATTAGGTGTCGGTGATCGAGCCTATCGTGATTGGTTGTGAAGGCCGTCACATGTTTGTACACGGTTTGAGCCCGCCGGTGAAAGGGGCATCAATAGTGAGCGCCCGTGTCGGCTCGGGGAGTCCGACAAGTTCTTGAGGGAGGCAAGCTTGTGCTTTGTGCAGAGGTGACGCACACCATGTCTTCACTCGAGGAGTGATTGCGGGATCGTGGGTGAGAACTCCACTTGGTGGTGGTAGGGACCGGGACTCCGGTGGGAGTGGTCTAACAAGGAGTAGGGGAAGGCGCCATCCTTCCAATACCTCGGGAAAAAATCATGAGTCATCTCTTACTCTACTTCTTACTATGATGCTTTACTTTCCACATTTACATACTGTGCTATTCATGCTTCTGTGCTTACCTTGCTCTAGTTGACTACCTCGTAGACTTGCATTAATAGGCTTCTTTACTTGCTAGTAGTGCTTAGCCTTCATACTTGATCACTAGCATGTATAGGAGTTGCTTTGGCTTGATTGATCACCCTAGTATGTATTGTGCTACTCATGCTTGTATGCTTTCTATATGCTTGTTGATCTAGTAGCTTTGCTTGAGTAGAACTCCTTGCTAGCTAGTTGTTTGCTTCCGCATATCTTTGGTAACTAGCTTGCATAGGAGTTTTATTGCCTTTGTGTGATCCACTAGTATGCTTAGCTTGTTATTCCTTTCTTAGGACTATTATCTAGCTAGTGTGATCACCATTAGAATTGCATATTGTGTGATTCACTAGTACGCTTAGCTTGTTGTTCCTTCCATAGGACTGTTATCTTGCTAGTGTGATCACCACTAGAATTGCATAGGAGTTGTATTGCGTTTGTGTGATCCACTAGTATGCTTAGCTTGTTGTTCCTTCCATAGGATCATTATCTTGCTAGTGTGATCACCACTAGGATTATGTAGGAGTTGTTTTCAGTGATCGGTTCTAGGAATTGGCGAATTTGGTACATAGTGCGAGTTCCTGATTCACCCCCCCCCCTCTCGGTCACTCGGTCCTTTCAAGTGGTATTTGAACCAAGTGCTCAACATAAGGCTTAACCGCCTTGAGTAGTGACCGCATTGAGTTGGGATGTCATCCCATTCGGGGCCGGGTCAGGGCTCATGGAAGGATCGCTTTAAAAGCTACCAAAATGCCATGATTCCGGATGAGTTGATGGATACTCTTGTGGACTTTGCCAATACCTTTACCGATGATCATGTGTATGATGATTGTGTGGATGTGGCTTCTTCTAGTGAGTGCCTAGATTCTTCTAGCAATGACTTGATAGGTTGCTCTACTAGTGTGATGTAGATATGGCCCGATCTTTCGAGAGGTAAGGGGATAAACTCAAATTTGGGGAACTCGGCGTCGACGACCCGGCTTGAATCAGACACGATCCAACCCCGCAACCGTTACACCAAGCACAACTTGATTGTTCCTGCAAGCGAAATCGAGAACACAAGCAAGAGAGGATAAACACGCAATCTGAAATTGCAAATATGGATGAAGCGAATCCAAGAAAAGGTTCAAGCTCGGATCACAAAAGGACTAATTGCCACAGTGGTGTAGAACAAGAACAGGGGCCCTGGATTACTGTAAAAGGACTTGTCGCCACAATTACAATAATTTGATCAAGTTTCTCTCTGGAAAACTGAACTAAACAAAACCCGAAACTAAAAGACGGTAGCTACTGAGTTTATGTAGGAAACAAAGACGTCCCAGGGTTGGGGGCGACCAAGGGGGGCGCCCACAACATGGGCTTAAGGCCCGACACGATACATGGCCAAGTTGGCCCAAAATAGGTGGCACAACACCTTGTCATGGTCACATATTATGACTCATGACCCTTCTGGAGCTAGGACCAGAACCAAAACGACAGCATCGTCGTCCCCTTTCCAACGCAGCAAAGAACGCCTCGTTTGGACGTCGGATGTGGGAGATATCATCAAAACTGTGAAGGGGTGTCGGCTAAATCCGAGACGAACGCGGCGATCGAGTTGGTGATGACTTGTAACTTGGGGAAGGCCGTGATATGTGCGTTTCCAGCATGGTGATGTCCTCATCATCCTCCCCTTCTTGAATTGGAGTCGCCCTCGACTCCATCTCAGCATCAATCTTCTGCAAAAGGTTAGTACTAGCAGAATGCAAAGTACAAGATACATGATCATCGATAGAAGATATATCATGACAAAGCATAGTATAGCAAGGTGCATCATGATTATCACAAAGATCAGTAACAGTAGATGTCATAGCAAGAAAAGCACCTCCCTTTAACTGAATAGCCTTATGTTTAACATCAGAAAGTTGTTTGTTATCATGTTTATTCTCAGTATTTTCAGCAAGCAGTTTAAAATGATTTCTAATATCAGCAGGAAATAACGGACGCAAAGTAATATTCCTGTCCTTATGCACGAATGTATATGTATTTGTTTTACCATGATGGGCAACATCCGTATCATATTCCCATGGACGGCCTAATGAAAGCGAACATGCTTGCATAGGTACAACATGAAAATCAGCAAAGTCTTGATAAGAACCTACTAAAAAGTGTATGCGTGCTGATTGAGTTACCTGTGCCGTACCACTATTGTTGAACCATTTGATGTGGTAGGGCTGATGTAGTGAATGCGTGGTC
This sequence comes from Eleusine coracana subsp. coracana, assembly GCA_032690845.1. NCBI lineage: Eukaryota > Viridiplantae > Streptophyta > Magnoliopsida > Poales > Poaceae > Eleusine > Eleusine coracana. Next base: position 23,408,685 of record CM064418.1, on the reverse strand, counting down.
AAGCCAAGTTTGCTTACCAAATCAAAACTTACCAAGTTGTTACAGCTCCCAGTATCAATAATGGTGAGAACACGGCGGTCCGCGACAATGAGGTACATGTAGATTAAATTATTGCGTTGTTGTTCTTCTTCTTGTCCCACCTGAGTGGTCAACACACGCTGTACAATGAGACTAGGAAAACCCGCGGTGGCAGCAATGGAATCAATGACGATAGTCTCTTGCTCCTCCGTCGAATCTACAACAAGGTTAGGCATACGAGCAAATTCATCTTCAACATCACTACAACTTTCATACCCATTAGCAGTAGCGATGAAAGCATGATGACTAGGGCAATCCTTCATGACATGTCCCATGCCCTTGCAGCGGTGGCAAATAATGGTGGGGGAGGAGCCACTCCTAGTACCGGAAGTAGTAACCTTCTTCTGGTGTTGGTGCTGCACACTAGACGATTGCGCTTCAGAAGTAGGCGCAAGTGGAAGAATTGTTGCTGGTGGTTTAGCAACCTAACTCTTCAAGTTCTCTACTCCAGTGCGTTGCTGGAGAGATTGCTCAGTGTTGGACCTGCAAAATTGTTGTGGAAGGTGTCCCTGTACTTCTCGTTCAGCCTTAAGAGCAATATGATATAATTGGCTGAACCTATTCCACTCTTTATAGTCAACAATATTCTGGATATCACGGTTCAAACCACCAAAAAATCTAGCACTAGTTTCAATATCATCTTCATGTATGTCACAACGTGCTAAACCAATAAGCAATTCCTGATAATATTCCTCTACTGTTTTACTACCTTGTGTCAAAGATTGTAATTTCAAACGTAAATCACGTTGGTAATAAGGAGGAACAAAACAAGATTTCATGCGTTGTTTCAAAACAGGCCAAGTGGCAGGTATAGCAGCATTAGTATTTCAAAGATCATTCCACCAAAAGAGAGAAAAACCTGTAAACTCACTAGTAGCAAGTCTAACTCTATGCTCACCAGGAACTAAATGAGAATTAAATTTCTGTTCAATAGCAAGTTCCCAATCTAAGTATGCTTTAGGATCAGCACTACCGGCAAAAGGTGCTATGTTAAATTTGGGCTTAACAAAAGTATCAATATTACCATGATTGTTATTACCTCCGATACCGTGTCGATTACAGTGAAGACTATCTACATCATGGTCAAAATCATCATCAGTAGCAGCTCGTTGAGGTGGAGGTCGTCGTTCAACATCCTCAATGCGGTGGACAACAGTGTTGATGTGACCCATCAACTCGGCAAAATTCGTTTCCATGAATGTACGCTGGTCCGCAAGAAGCTTCGTGAGCTTGGCCTTGGAGACGCAATCATTGAAGTCTGTAGGGGACTTCAACTCTCCAGGTGTCCCTTTCCCTTTATCTGACATGGTTAAAAGCAAAAGACAACACTAAACAAAAAGATTAGCCCTATCAACTAGCAGGCAGCAGAGGGTGTAGAAAGTGGAAAACAATATCAGAAGCAATGTATCACAATCTTGCAAGTGTTCTTACCAAAGCCAAACAGGTCGACACAATCTGTAGTTGAGCTTGGGTGTAATAGTTGCAAGGAAGAAACCTGTGCTGCAATATGTATAGCTTGGAAGGCTAATATGTATGTCAATGGAACACAATTCAATAACAGATAGTAGCACTGAATAAATGTCCAAAACAGTGTCCTAATTGCTGGTAAAAGAATCGTGTTCAAAAACAGTTGTGATAGCAAGAACAATGGCAAAGGCAGCAAGGATCAAAACAGACTTCACAGACTTAGAATTTTTAGGGCGGGGGGGGGGGGGGGGTGCAAATCAAAATCTTGATTTTTTTGTATGATTTTTCCACTATTTTTCTGTGATAGAGGAACACAAAGGAAGGAACCACAAGAAGTTTCAACTCAAACAGAGGGAAAACAAAGGGTAGTCAAAATCTCAAGTTTCACCAAAAGCGCTATTTTTGACTTCACGATTTTTTTCCCTATTCTTTCACGATTTTTTTTGAATTTTTTGACTTCACGATTTTTGACAAGGAACCCTATGGATGAAGAGAATCACAAGAAAAGGTTCAAGCTCGGATCACAAAAGGACTAGTCGCCACTGTGGTGTAGAACAAGAACAGGGGCCCTGGATTACTGTAAAAGGACTTGTCGCCACAGTTACAATAATTCGATCAAGTTTCTCTCTGGAAAACTGAACTAAACAAAACCCGAAACTAAAAGATGGCGGCTACGAAGTTTATGTAGGAAACAAAGACGTCCTAGGATTGGGGGCGACCAGGGGGGCGCCCACAACATGGGCTTAAGGCCCGACACGATACATGGCCAAGTTGACCCAAAATAGGTGGCACAGTACCTTGTCATGGTCACATATTATGACTCATGACCCTTCTGGAGCAAGGACCAGAACCAAAACGATGGCGTCGTCGTCCCCTTTTCAACGCGTCAAAGAACGCCTCGTTTGGATGTCGGATGTGGGAGATATCATCAAAACCGTGAAGGGGTGTCGGCTGAATCCGAGACGAACGCGGCGACCGAGTTGGTGACGACTTGTAACTTGGGGAAGGCCATGATATGTGCGTATCCAGCATGGTGTTGTCCTCATCATAGTGTGCCTAATATGATGATTTATAATGATGTGTCTCTTGATCTTGCTTGCTCTACTAGCATGACTAGTATTGATGATGTTTGTGAACCTTCTATTGACCATGCTAGTAGTTCTATTGTGGAGGAGTTCTTTACTTTTCATGCTAATGACAATGAGAACTTACTTGAATCTCTTATTCTCTTACGGGGTATTATAGACAGGATTGGGACAACTTCTTTTGAGCTTCCCAAAATTAGGATAGTGAGGCGCCCCTTCCCGGAGGATCGAGGTCCCGAAGGTGTTGATAACACAAACACTTGATGATACAACAATGATCCAATATTTAAGTTTAATTATTACATTAAAGTGCAGCGGAATTACAAGTTCAGGAGGTTTCAAAAACAGCGGAAGCAAAATAAAGATAAGAACTACGAGCTCGACGATACAGCATAGTGATGATTCATGCCAGAGGAACCATCACTCTAGCAGCACACAACTGTCACTGCGGTGGAAGGTCAGACTCCCAGTGGGCAGTCCAACCCTCAGGGACTTGCACGTCCCAAGGTAACACATCTACAAGCAAATCTATCTCTTTAGTACCTGAAAATCATATAAGCATAAAGCCTGAGTACTAATTACTCAGCAAGACTTACCCGTCAAAACCTAGACATGCCATGGCTATAATAGGTGGCTTGTTTGAAAGGACTCGCACTAAGCAACCTATTAGTTCTATCAAGTTTTATTTTTCAAGTTAAATGGGTTGAGCTAAAATGTAACTTTAGTTGCAACAATAACAAAACATTACATAAAGTAAGTACAACAATAGAGCATTAATAATAATTAGTAATAACCAATACAAATCCATATCCATAATATCATGTGCAACTACGTGTTTGGCGCGGTGACCAAGCGGTACTCATTACTGCGAGGGACAGCAATTGCAATCGATTTACACCAGCTGGGAAAACCCGAAGTACACGACATGTACGCACCAATTAAGGTCATATATAGCAACCTTTCGCAAGGAAAACCACCCACATCCCGGCCCGAGTGTGGTGACGTCGAGTGGGCATGCTGTCCTGCCAACAGTACTTCGCGGTATGGACCGCCCATTCCAGCAGCCGAGGGGTCATAAGACCAACGCACCTTAACCGTCCTTGATGTAAGCGACCTTTAATGCAACATCGGTTTACTAGTGCCCATGAAACTAGCATGCATTCGGTACTGTTCGAAACTTGATCAAGGGGCCGACCACGGACGGGTCCTAGGGTGGGCAAGACAGGGCTACCATAGTCAACACCCATGTGTTGCTGCAAACCTGCACATGCATAATCCCTGCCCGGCCATACATCAAAAGTAAACTTCTTTTATAAGTTCAGTTTAGTGGTCAAACTATTCCATAGTAATAATTTCTACTGAGACTATTAATTACTAAGCATAGCAGTTTAGTACCGAGCCTACCAAGTTTCTAATAATAGCAATATAGGTCATTTGGGTAACATGCAAGTTGGGTTCCAATCAACTCCTATGACCTAATACAACAATTAAACATAGACACTAGTAGTGATATAAACTAGCAAAACTTTATAAAGAGGCTAATGCAAACCGGAGCTTGCCTGGATCCACGCTAGTGTTAGCAACTACAGTCTCTTGCTCTTCAGGCTCTTGGTCCTGCTGGATGTCGGGCTTCTGCTCCTCAGTGTCGTTACCTATTGATGAACAATGGATTTTACGGTATTATCGCAACACCGTCACATGCAATGATATGATGGATGCATATTGCATTAGTGTTTTGGTGCTAAGAACCTTATTAACAAGTTCTCGAAGCCATATGCTTTAAAGAAACAAATTAGAGTTTCATCATTTTATGTGTGTTAATCAGTTAATTAGGATTGTTATAGTTTTTAAGAACAAGTAAGCAATTAAAATAGTAAACAATTGATTCTGGACTTGAGTGATTTATCATGAACAGGGACATATATGAATTGTATTTTTACCAAGTTACAACCTCTAAATTGTATTATTCTATTTACTAGCATTTATTTAAGTTAAAGCATTATATAATTAATAGAGTATGAAATACTGCAGATTTAACTTAACCAAAAATCAGGGTGATGTATTAATATGAAATAACAGTGCATGCAAAAGATTCGAATTAAATTCCATTCCTAGAATTATTAAAGAATTATTTAGTGTTTACAAAAGTTATTAACTAAAATATATTAACAGAGGCAGCTGTCTATCATTTTACTAAAATAAGGCTCATCATTATGAAGCTAACAAAATTGGTTTGAAGTCATTTGGACTTAGGATGCAATTACTATGAGTTTTGGAAGTATTAACCATTTTCTTTGGATTTCCAGGTTGCTAATTGGCATGAACACGTGGCGGCCACATCAGCTTGCTAGTCAGCGATGGCGCGAGGCAGGGTTGCTCACCGGGGAGCTCGCCGCTGGGCGCTGTGGTGGGGGAAATCTCATCGTGAAAGCTGGGAAATTCCTAGCACAACAAGGCGGGGCCAGAGGTGATGATCGCGAGGTAGGAAAACTCACCGTTGATAGGTCGGTGACGAGAGGCGGCGGAGAGACGAGGTTTGGCGACGTTGCGTTCAAGCTACGGGGCACCAAATCGAACACGGCTAGCTCCTACAGCATCACGGGGGTAGGGGAATGGCCGGCATCTTGTCGGCATTCATCGAGGAGGGTCGGAAGGGGGAGCTCGTCGTCGAGGCGGCTCGGACACGGCGGCGTAGAGGGGTTCAGCCGGGGAAAAGAGCCATGTCGGCGATCTCGAGTGGAGGAACAGAGGAGAAACGGGTCAGGGAAGCGCGTAGATGGTTTGCGCTTGCACATGAAGAGAATGAAGGTGAGGAGACTCACTGTTTTGGGCGAATTATGGCCAAACTGGTGCGAGAGGAGGTAGAAGGGGAGTAGGCGCATGCGTTGGTGCTTTCGGATGGGCTCGGGGAGCTGTGGAGACGGTGGGGCTCAAGCTTGGGCTTGCTCGGTTAGTGGCGAGGCAGTGAACGCAGAAGAAGAGCAGAGGAGAGGGGATTTTATAGGCGGGTGGGGTCAGCTTTGAGCGGCACGGGTTCATAGAGGACTCGCGAAGGGTTTGCGCATTGGCTTACGGACTGCTGGTGCTAGAGGGAGCCGTTGGACGCGCGAGGATCAGTGCAAGTGCGGCATGGGCGCGGTGGCTCCGAGCAGAGCGAAAGTGACGTGGGTCAGTGGCTGCTAGCGGTGTGCGGGCGGTCGAGCGGCAGCGGTGATGCGACGAGGTAGTCACGCGTGGAGTTTTGAAAGGTATTGGGGCAGCGGGAGTTGTCGAAAGCCGGGTATTGAGAGAGCAGCGGCAGGGCGAAGCAACGCGGCAGAGCAGCGAGGCCTTGGGCAGAGGTGAAAGAGACCGGGGTTCTCGGTAGCTAGTGACGAGGCGTGTTTGCACGGGTGCACGCGCGGGTTCTGAGGCTGTCGAGCGACAGGGAGCGGTCAGGGGCCGGGAATCAAGGGCAGCCGCAGCAGGCATGGCGGCAGAGGCGTCGGCCTCGTGCAGGGCGAAGGGGACGCGGAGCAGCGGCGTCTAGCGGATTGGCTGTAGTGGCGACGTGACGGCAGCGAGTGGGAGCGTGCGGGAGTGCGGGGCCGAGTTTCGAGGAAGCAGCGTTGGCAGGGAGTCGCGTGGGCGTGCGTGGGAGTGCGATTCATGCGGGCACGCGTGACGGGTGGAAGACGATGGGAGTTTTGTCCAGAAGTCCTCCAATTTTCAAAAAGTTTGCAAAGAGGTCCCTCATTCTATTTTAATTGATTTAAGATACTTCCTTAGGTCTAATTAAGCTGAAATTTAAATGTGGGTTATTTAGGATATGGACAATTCATTAGTCAAGTCTAATAGGCCAGAAAGGAATTTATTTAGTTGGAATTAATAATTAGAGTTAAATCATTTTTAGGTTTAATTTAATTATTTAATTGATTTCTTAATTGAATAAAAATCTGGTTTTTGGCCCAAAATTCTATTTTATTTTATTTTTATAATTATGATGTAATTAATTGGCCTATGTTTTATAGAATGTTTTATTTGCTTTAAACTTTTGCTTGCAGGGATTTAAATTAGCTTTGAGGAACCCCAAGTTTTTAATTGGACCTCATTATTTCATGCTCTTTCTTGAGTTCAATTTCAAGTTTAGGATGCTAGTTAAATAAAAGGAGACACCTGGGTGTCACAGATAGTTGAGAAGATTATCTCCTTGCTTCTGAACAACAAGCTCTTCTATGTCACCCTTGACCTTCTCATGGAGAAGATTCTCTCCGTCGAGGATGTGATTGAGCTGCTCTTCAAGGATGAGGAGATCACCGCGAGCATGGCGGGGAAGAAGACGTTCAAGACAAACAATGAAGCATCTTCAAGCAAAGGGAAAGGAGTAGCTTTGAGCTCAATCTTCTTTGATCCCTCCACAAGATTGTCTTGCAACAACTTCTACAACCCCTTCGGATCAAGACCTACACCAAGCTCTTCATCAAGCGCATCATCAAGCTCTACCTTAAGTGCCATTCGAAGTTCTAGTCCAAGCACTTCGGCTGGACCATGCATTGGTGTAGGGGGAGCGCTGACCACAATGCTCACACAATCATTTGAGATGATCAATCTTACCACTACGGCTCCGGTGCCTCCACCTCCTCCACCACAAGATCGATATTGGCATCTTCGTCGAGCTCACCAACATGATTACTTCTTTCAATTTGATGAATTTGTGAGAAATCCGAATGATCATCTTTGTGAGACTCTCTTATGGATTTATGATCTTGAGTGTAGGATAAACTCTTTCAGGGGACTATGGAGGATTGCACCACATGATGTGATTAACAAGTGCCTCATGCAAATCACAACTCGAGGGAGGGGTTTCGTGGTAGAGGAGGTAATCAATAGAAGGCATGAGCTCTCAATTGAGAGAGCAATGGAGATAATACTTGTGCTCCACCCACAAGTGGGACACATGCTTGAGCATGTCACTAACCTCTATGATCCTCCCCATTACTTCATCTACCTTGACAATGTGCACATGGGGGATGGTCATGGACAACGGAGGTATCATGTTCCCCACCATCCTATATGGAGGAGAATTCAGGAAGGGATTGCAAGAATCCCTAATTATGAGGATGGTCTCATGGTTCATCATGATGAGGTTAGTGCAAGTCAATTGAGCAATGCTTTGGATACTAACCCTTCTTCCTCTAGTGCTTGTCTTATGGCTACCACCAGGGTCAACTACACGAGTGGAGGTACTCATTGGACTCTTGACAGTGGGTGCACCCAACATATGACTGGGAAGCCAACCATGTTCACCAATAAACTTTGTAACATGGGACTCAAATGCACATTTGATAAGGATGGTCAAATGTTTGAGAATGAGAATAAAGGGCTAGTATTTCATGAAGTGAACATTGGAGATGAACCAACGAGCAAACCTTTGAGGAACATGCCCGTGGGCGAGGTCTTACTCCATGATGGTGATATTGATGAGCCCTCTACTCCACCACCTCAACCAACCCCATTCTTCGAGGTACAAGAACCAACCCAAGATGCTAATGATACACCTCCCACATCCTTCCAAGATTATATGAGAGTGCATCCACCTAGCCATGAGGAAAATGAAGAGAGAAGTGAGCCACAACCCTCTCCACCTACTTCACCTCAAGCTACTTCTCAAAGATTTTCACATAACACCCCCACATCCACTCCAAGACAAGAAACCATATGAGTGATTCCTCCACCTCATTGCAAATTGAAGACACTCATATCTCAAGAGAGCGAGCAATCCATGATGCACAAGATACTTCAGCTAGAACTCCTCCCACTCAAGAAGAATATCATCCTAGACCTAAAGCCAAGTACAAGAAAAGGAGGTACTTCAACAAAGACAAGGGCAAAGGAAAGGAGCTCAAGAAGAAGTTCTCACGCAAGGCTCTTGTTGGGGGGTTGACAAGCGATAACTCAAGTGAAGCATCCTCCTCTTGAAGTGATGATGATGAAGTGGCCGCCCTAGCCATGATCAAGACCACACTTCCATGAGCTCTTCCTCCACCTCCCATGTGCCTCATGGCCACGAGCCAACTTGGGAGAGTGAGGATGAGAGCAGCTACGATAGCGATGATGAGGAGCTTGCCTGCGCCGGGCTTTGGAGTACGCTTGAGCTAGCTCGTGACATCGCCGTCAAGAAATCCAAAATATTGGATATGGTAAGAAAAGAATGTAAGTTGGCTATGGACCGGGTTGGTGCTCTTGAGAGTGAGCTCAAGAACCTTGTCACATCTCATAAAGCCCTAAATAAGAGTTATGACAAACTCAAGGGTGATCATATAGAGCTTCATGAGAACTACAAGGCCCTTGAGATTACTTACGAGGCCATCAATGTTGAGAACCTTGCCTCTCCCTCCTCTAGTTCATCTAAAAGTGATGCTTCTACTATGTGTGATGAACTAACCACCTCGATCGAGGTTTCTTCCTTTGAGTCATTTGTTTTGAAGGAATATCATAAGCTAAAGGAAGAGAGGTAGATGGCGATGGACGGCTTCGAGAGGCTCATACGTGGTAGAGCCATCCACAAGGAGACTCTTGGGAGAAACCTTGTCAACAATGTCTCCCACCGGGGACTTGGCTTATATCCCGCCGCCATCAACATCATCGAGATGAGTGATTCCATCCACGAATGGATCAAACCCCTACTCGTCGACGACTACTATTGTGAGAGGTGTTGCAAGGATGGCCACACCATCAAGGATTGCCCTATGGTGAGAAGTTCCATTATTTTACCTAATGCTAACTTGTTCCATGAGAACACCTATTTCATGATTTTTAGGGACAAGGATGGCAAGGTGAATGCAAAGGCTTTGGGACCACCAAACAAGAAGAGAAAGGTCAAGAGCATATGGGTGCCTAAGTGCATTGTTGATCTTGAGAGGTCAACAAAGTACGAGTGGGTGCCCAAGAACAAGACCTAGATGATGGTGGTGGTGGTGGACTGGGAGTTTACATGAAGATCAAGTGAAGTCCACCACAAGTGACATGGACCTCAATGACATATCTACTCATGAGGGAGGTATTCGTGTTTGTTCTTCGTAGTTGTAGTTTGTTCTTTATTTTCTTGAATTGCATGGTAATTAAGACCCCTTTGTGACTAGAATGTTTTGCATCCATGCATGTGTAAAAAAACACACATAAAAAAATAGTCAGTGTCTAACCCATCCAAGATAGCTATAAGCAAGGGGGAGTGCTTGAGATGGTGGTTTGGCTTCTCTCAAGGCAAGGGTATGGCTTATAGTGAGTAAGCTTGGGAGGGGTTCAAACTTGACATTGATAGGTTTCCTTTGTGTCTTGTTTAATATTTCTTGCATCCACATGGCATGTTTACTTTTGTTGCATATGTAAAATGCTTGTTGCATGCATCATATAGGAAACACAAAGGAGGCTTGTCACATTTTGAGATATTTGTGCCTCATACTCTATATGAGATTACATCTCCATAAGTGTGACCAAAGGAAAGGATTGTGCTTCATGCCCATTGAGTCATGTTCAAACGAGCTCCAAGGTTAAGTCTATTCGCGCTGCTCAAAGACTAGTGACTCATACATTCCCATCACACTAATGACTAACCATTGCTTCTTGAAGAAATATTTTGTTGAGTCATGTGTGTAGGGGGAGCTATGGTAAAACACCATCATGACCAAGGAGGAGCACTGTGAAAGAGGGAGTTTCCTAACTCTTGCCATTTATTATTTGCTCCTTAGTTCTCTTGTGTTTTGTCTTTGACTTGTGGTTTTTGGTAGTAGGTGACAAAGAGGGAGAAGGAACATGAAGATCCAAAAGCCAAGTCTAGATTGATAACACAAAGGGTGAGAAGAACATGAAGATCCGAAAGCCAAGTCGAGAAGAACATGAAGATCAAAAGAAGATGAACAAAAGAAGATGAATATGGAGAATATGAAGGAAGAACATGAAAATCATGACAAGATGAACATCTACACCAACGTGGAGAAGAACAACAATGGTGCATGTCTACAACAACAATGAACATCTACACCGACATGAACATCTATGTCCATGGTGCGTGTCTACATCAAACAAGATCGACTTCCACGACACCATGACGGGCGCAAAATTCAACTAAGGCTCAATATCTAGTGCGCTACATATTTGGGTAGTTCTCCCTCCAAACCAAGCACATTCCAAGGGGAGAGTACTTCTAAGGTAAGGATCAAGGTAATCCATTCAAACCTATCTTTTCTCTTGGTTCCTTGTTTTTGTACGAGTCTTTTGTCCCTTCCTTCTTATTCTTTCGAGACTCGTTCGTTTTGGATCATCATAAGTAGTGGTTGTCATCCATCACCAAAAAGGGGGAGATTGTAAGGTTCATGACCATTGAGGTCACCCAAAGGTATGATTGTTTTGGTGATGAATGACAAACATGAAATGTTACTAATGTCTACACTAGTGTTGTGCGTGTAGGAAACCTTATTGGTGAAGCTTGAGATCGGTAATAAAATGTATAGGGCTACGTCGAGACTAAGAACTACGATGGTAACACAAGACGCCGAGTTATACAGGTTCGGGCCCTCTTGATGAGCGTAAAAACCCTACGTCCTGTGTTCCGTGTATTGTATTGATGTTGCGATCTTGTGAACTTGACAACTTGTCCACTTCTCCCTCGATGAGGGGTACCCTGCTGCCTTATATATCTGGTCGGCAGGGGGGGGGTACATGAAGAGTCCTAGTCGTAACTCACAAGGATTTACATAGAAAGTCTATCTCTTCATGCTTTGCGCTACAAGCCGAGTCGGTCGGCTTCCTTGTTGATGAAGTACTCTGTCGGCTACCGACTTAGTCTTGTATGAAGGTACCCGCAAGGCAAGTATCCCACAACAGCCCCCGAGTGCTTCCTGATTTTGAGCTTTAATTCACAGAGTGATCTTCAATGTAGATCATAAATTAGGAAGATCTCTTTATCGAAGTTCCTGATAGATCTGGTGCACCGGCCAGGTGCACCTGATCAGGTGCAGCCCTCGACTCTTGTATAATTTGGAGACTAACAAATAATGCAAGAGTCTAATTATATTAGGTCTTTTTATTTTGTATGTATTTTACTCAAACCATCAAGCCTGAGTTTAACAGTCCTCTGGTCATCAAACCAGTAAGCCAACTTGCAAAGCTTCAGCCTTACCGACCGATTATAAAAAGGTCCGAGTGATATACACTATGTCCGAGTGACTGGTCGGTTTAAATTTTATGATATCAATCATATTCAATTCATGTGAACCAATATGACATCAATCATATAATGGTACTAAGCTAAATGACATAAATCATAATATAGCCTTTCCCTAATAATTAGTCACCCTAATTACCCATAAGTCCAATTTTGTGGTTATTGACATCAATCAATACCATAACGTTTGAACTTATACCCATACGACCATCAAATCCTTTGCTACATGATCATCAAATCATATAGATATGGTTAAATGTTTTTCAAATGCTTCTCATCAAAGAAGCCCCGGAGCTTTATTTCTCAAGGTTTTAGACCCTAATCATGTTTTAAGGTCCTTAATTAATCTTTGCTTAAGCAAAAAATCATCATCACTATACGGCCCACCCCGGCCCATGGGACTCTAAGGTTAAAAAGCGGGAGTATAAAAGGCACACCGTATTTGCACACGAACTCTTCGTCTTCCTCGCGCCTCCTCTGTTCTCAGCGACTCCTCAACTTTCCAGCTAGGGTTAGCGCTTTCACTTCCGGCCGTCGCAGATCTCGCCGCACTTAGCCCCCAAGCCTCCGCTAGGGTTCAGCATTTGATCCGCCACGCCCAAAACAATCATCGCCATGGGTTGCAAGAAGGTTTCCACCTCGATTCCAGCAACTTCCACTGCCGCCGCCATGTCTTCCTTGTCGGAGATCGACATTCCGGAGCAGCCTCAGGAGTTCTCGAAGAGCAACCTCTCCCAAGTCGATATGAACCAGATGGTGATCGACAGCATCCTTCCAGAGCAAGTGCGGATCGACTGGAAGGTACCCCGTGAATCTTGCCCCATCCCTATTCATAAACAGGTAGTTGTGTTCTGCTTGTTCTTTGAGCATGGTTTTGGAGTCCCCTGCTGCAGCTTCTTGCACGGGCTCATTTTCTTTTATGGGATTGAGCTTGTCAACCTCAATCCCAGCTCCATTCTTCACATCACCATCTCCATACATATGTGCGAAGTATTTCTGGGCATCCTTCCCGACTTGAATTTATTCCGCCATCTATTTGTCCTCCGTCCGCTGCCGACCAAGGACAATCAAGTAGCTATAGGCGGCGTTGGCTTCCAGTTGTGCAAAAAGGAGGCCTACATCAATGTGCCATTGAAGACTGGGAACAAGAATGGGAAGGATGAGTGGTTCTACTGTGACAACCCTCCCCCTGTTCTTGCCGACTTCACCGGTGCCAAGGCAATTCCTCTGGCGCAATGGACGGAGAAGCCTGGTCCGACCGACCCTTAGGAAGGTCGCTCTGTTGAAGAAGATAGTTGATTTGAAGGCTGAAGGCATTGATGGAATTACCGTCGCCAAAAGCTTCGTAGTACGCAGAGTGCAGCCCCTGAAGCTGCAGAGTCACCCGACGTGGAACTATGTCAATAATGACGAAACCACGGAGGTGCCTGACCCACCGAATGGTGAACACCGTAAGAAATGCCTGTCAATAATGTTTGAAGGGGATATCCTTCAGGATGACACACTGATCAAGAAGGCGTATAACAAGGGCACTATGTGGGTCCGAGTAAGCCTCAGTCTGCTTTGAGCAATCCTTTATTTTCTTGTCTTGATGCCCTGCTTGATATTTTGATTCTTGTGCAGGTTCTGGATACTTATATATCCCATCCTCCGCTCCCCCCGACCGATTCCAAGAGATCAGATTATGTCAAGAAGCCAAAGCAGATCGGCACGGGAGGGTCGAGCTCTTCTGCAGGCGCTCGTGTTGATCCGGTCACCACCCTGCCTACCCCCAGCCGGCTAGCAAAGCAGACCGTTGGGCGTCGACGGCAATACATAGGGGATCAGGATGATGATGAAGAACCGCCATCTGCTGACGCTGGTCATCCCACCCCTACTCCCTCCGACCGACCTTGAAGCCAGTCGGAACCCCTGAGCCGAACTCAGAGTGACGCTGGGGTAATGGATCAGACCGACAAGGCAGGAAATTCTACCTAGAAGAGGAAGGAGACTGATTCTCAGTCGACTTCTTCGAAGAAGAGGTTGTGCCAAATCAAGCTCAAGAAGGCTCCTAGGTTAATCATTTAACCTTATACTCCTTGCCTCTTATTGCCATCTATAACACATTTTAATCTCTTCCATCTTTGTTTTGACAGTACTCGGGTGAGTGATTCTCAGAGTGCCCAAGAATCCAAAGCCACTCGGTTTGGACCTCCTCCTCGTCCGACTGATCTGCCGAAGTCGGTCGGCAAGTCATCAAACACACTGACCGAGGTGGATAAGCCAAACTGACAAGGCAATTCCTGCCTCCATTCCGGCGCCTGCACCCCAACCTGCTCCTGCCTGTAGATTTACTCGGTCGGCCCGAAGTGGAGGACGTGGAAATTATGCACCAACATCGAGAAGCTAGCAAGGTACTTCAATACTCTACTGTTTCCTTGTCTTAATCTTGCCTTTAAGCTTAACCCCTTTTTGCATACAGAAAATGTATGCTCTCGTAGAGAGGAAACAGGCTAGGGTGGAATACCTTGAAGCCGAAGCTTTTGGTATGTCCTAAACTCTTTGGTCTTTAAGTATTTAAGTAAGACTGACATTTTGCTGGTGTTTTGCTAGTCACCAGTCAGCAGCTTGCCAAAGCACAAAAGGAAATTGAAAAGCTACAGACCGACCGAAGAGAGACGACTAAGGGCTTAGACCAAGGCCGTGCAGATTTAGCTAGTAAGATCACTCACCACCTGTGTTTAAATAATCAACTAATCACTCTAGCGCTAAAAGTTCAAATGTTTGTCTTTAGCTCATATTCAGAAGATCGTCGATCTAGAGAAGTTAACTTCCAATCAGCAAAGGTTTCTCAACGCCTTGAATGCTAAGAAGGAAAACCTCTCCAAATCGGTTGAGGACCAGAAGGCCAAGATCACTCAGCTGTAGAAGGAGCAGAAGGAAGCTGACGCCAAGATAGAGGAAGCTAAGAGCACCTCCAAATCCTTCAAATGTAAACTTGCCAGTAAGCCCTTCATTATTTCTCACATCTACTTGAATCCTCTTTTGATCATACTGACCAAAAATCATCACCTGCAGCTCTATCTTACTCTGCTCGAAAGGCAATGGAATATGTTCATGCCGACTGAGTGGAGCAGTCTGGCCATTCCTTGGAGTACTTGCTGGAGCATGCATCAGAGGGTATTGCTCATAACACTCGACGAGTGGCGACCGAGGCCGGGAGTCAGGTATTGGCAATTTGCCAATCTTGGTCTCCTGCTCTGCCATTGGACAAGATCAAGGAGGGCTTCAACCCAGACTTGACTGACGACCAATGCCAGCTGCTCTTGGATTCCATACTAGGGACTTCCTGAGCTTTGGTCGACAACATAGAGATCAATCCGACTGTGCCTACTCCTCCAGCAACTCCTGAGGTCGAGCTACGAGCTGAATCTTCCTCTCCTTCAAAGGAGCTATAAATCCTATAATATTAGAGATCATTAGCAATATCTATGTAATGAAACAATATTACCTATATATAAACTAGTTCCATGCTTATCATCTTTAAAAGATTGATAAAAATGTCATAAGTATGTTTCTGTCATTAAGAAACTCAAATGGTATCGGTCTGTCATAACATGTTAGGTTGTGACTAGTAACCGCATAACAAGCAGAGTTGACCAATTGACACATGACCTCTCGCACTTTGGCTCTGGGTTAGTGTAGTGGTAGTCTGATGTGCAGTATAAAGTATATAGCCAATGTATAGACATTAGACCAAGAAAATGAAGACCGTATTCAAAGAGAAGAAATCGGTCAGAAAGTAGTCCAAAACCAAAATACGGTTAGACTGAGGTGGGACATTATTACTAGCCCCCTGGCTCGATTGTTTAATAAAATAATTTAAGGAATCGAGATAATATAGAATGAAAATCATCAAAAAGATCGAAGTTTCATTCATGAATAATGTATAAGTATACAAAAGAATAATTAAGTATCGAAACAACATAGCTGATTTATGTTCTAGGAATTCGGTATATCATCACCGTCTTCATACATCCGTCGGTAAGCCCCCGGGTGAGTGACTTCCTTCACAACATATGGTCCTTCCCACTTTGGAGAAGGCTTATGCTGGTTCTTCGTTGACTGCACTCAGTGAAGCACTAAATCTCCAACTTGGAAGTGGCGATTACGTATGTTTTTATCATAATATCAACGTAAGCCTTGTTGGTAAAGTGCCGACCGAAACAGAGCGCAATCACGCAAATCCTCTGCTGCAACCAAATCAATCTCTCGATTCTCCTCAGAAAGCTATTCATCATACGCCTAAACCCGTGCCTAAATAAGGCTGGCTTCGGTCGGCAGCATAGCCTCTGAGCCGTAGACCAATGAGAAAGGTGATTAACCAATTGCCCATCTGGTGTTTGTACAAAGCCACCAAAGAATTGAAGGCAATTCTTTGACCCACCGACCGGCATAAGGCTTAAGCCTGTCGAATATCCGTGGTTTCAATCCTTGAAGAATCATACCATTGGCCCGTTCGACCTGCCCATTGCTTTGAGGATGAGCCACTGATGCAAAATGGATTTTTATTCCCATCTCATCGGCAAAGTCACGGAACTCCACTGATGTGAATTGAGTGCCATTATCGGTGATGATATCATGAGGTACCACGAACCGAGTGAAGACATCCTTGACAAACTCGATTGCCTTCTTCGATGTAATCTTGCCGACCGGCTTTGCTTCAATCCACTTGGTGAATTTATCAAAAGCAACAAACAGATAAGTGAACCCGCCTGGTGCCTTCTTGAAAGGACCGACAATATCGAGCCCCCAGACAGCAAAGGGCCAAGTCAAAGGTATCATCTGAAGTTGCTGTGAAGGCACATGCGTTTGTTGAGCGAAGAATTGACAACCTTCACACATACGAACGACCCAGTGTGCATCTTCAACCGCCATGGGCCAATAAAACCCTTGCCAAAAAGCTTTGCCGACCAAAGTCTTGGAAGCTGCATGATTGCCGCATATCCCGGAATGAATTTCTTCTACCAACTTTTGGCCTTCTGGTATCGAGATGCATCTCATCAAGATATTTGAACCTCCTCTTTTATAGAGTTGGTCTCCCACCAACAAATATCTTCGGCATCGCGTCTCCAACCTCCGTTGCTCATTAGGATCTGAAGGCAGTGTTCCCTTGTCCAAACATTGGATGAGCGGATCGCGCCAATCGGTCTCCATGTTGTCATCACCAACGAGATCAGTAACAATACTCATTAATACATCTGACTGAGTAGAAATCATGGCGGAATCTAGAGTGTGTAAGAAAACACCTGGCGGGACCACAGACCGGGATGATCCCATCTTGGTCAATTCATCAGCCGCTTGGTTATTGTCTCGAAGAACATGCGTGAACTTCAATCCATCGAATTTGTCTTTGAGCTTCCTTACTTCTTGACAGTAAGCACTCATATTGTCATCCACACAATTCGAATCCTTAGTGACCTGGTTAATAACCAAAGCCGAGTCACCAAAGACATCAAGGCACTTGATGCCGAGTGATGCAGCAATGCGCAAACCGTGTAGAAGGGCTTCATACTCCGCAGCGTTGTTGGACGTGCGAAACATCACCTAAAGGACATATCGAAGCTTCTCTCTAGTGGGCGAGATAAACACGACTCCTGCACCAGCTCCTTGTAATTGAAGAGATCCATCGAAGTAAATTTTCCAATACTCGATGTCTTGTGTAGTAGGTGGGTTTTGATCTCTGTCCACTCGGCAACGAAATCAGCTAACGCTTGTCCCTTTATAGCCGACCGAGGCACGAACATAATGGTGTATTGACCAAGTTCGGCTGCCCACTTGGCAATTTTTCCTTCGGCTTCTCGATTGTGCAGCACTGTGCCGAGTGTGAAGGACGTATGGACTTCGATTGGATGATCTTGAAAATAATGCTTCAACTTCTTGTAGGTGACCAACAATGCATACAAAAACTTCAAGATCTGCTGATATTTTACCTTAGAGGCGCCAAGGACCTCACTCACAAAATAGACCGGGTGTTGCACTTTTTGTATATGTCCCTCTTCTTCTCGGTTGACTGTTAAAATAGTACTCACAACCTGAGTTGTGGTCGATATGTAAAGTTGATGTTTTTCTCCTGGCTCCGGAGGCACCAATACTGGAACACTGCTGAGGTAAACCTTCAACTCATCCAATGCCAACGGCGCCTCTTCAGTCCAAATGAAGTCCTCCTGCTTTTTAAGCAATCGGAAAAGTGGTAACCCTCTAACCCCCAATCGGGAAATAAAGCGACTCAAGGATGCCATGCATCCGATCAGCTTCTGCACATCCCTTTGAGAATTAGGTGGCCCCATACCAAGGATTGGCTTAATTTTATCCGGGTTGGCCTCTATACCTTGTTTCGAAACGATGTAACCAAGTAGCTTTCCCGAAGGAACCCCAAAAACACACTTCTTAGGATTCAGTTTTATTGAATAATGCCTCAGATTGTCAGAGGTTTCTACCAGGTCAGAAATAAGCCCCTCGACATTCCGGGTCTTGACGACGATGTCATCGACATATGCTTCTGCGTTCCGACCGATCTGAGTAGCAAGGCAGCATTGAATACCTCGTTGGTAAGTCGCGCCAGCGTACTTCAGATCGAAAGGCATTGTGATATAGCAATAGGTGCCAAAGGGTGTTATGAAGGAAGTTTTAATCTGATCTTTGACCTTTAGTGGGATCTCGTGATAGCCTGAATAGGCATCCAGAAAGCTCAATAGCTCACACCCGGCTGTCGAGTCTACAATCTGATCAATACGAGGAAGAGCGAAGGAGTTTTTAGGACAAACCTTGTTGAGATCAGTATAATCAACACACATCCTCCATTCTTTATTCTTCTTGGGTACAAGGACTAGATTTGCTAACCAGTCAGGATGATACACCTCCTTTATAAACTTAGCACCTAATAGTCTAACTATCTCCTTCTTCATGGCGTCCTTGCGATCTTGGGTGAATCTTCTAAGCCTCTGCCGAAAGGGGGTAGCCCCAGGGGGTCCCTTAACTTGTGCTCAATCTTTTCCCTAGGAACTCCCGGCACGTCAGATGGTTTCTATGCAAAGATGTCCATATTTTCCTGGAGCAAAAGGGTGAGCGCGTGTTCCTATTTCTCATCAAGGTTGGCCCAGCATAAGTTACCTTATCAGGGTCCTCAGGATCGAGCATGATTTCCTTGGTTTGGATGTCATCGGTCTGAATCTTGTCTTTGGTAGGCTTCTTGGTTGGAACCACTACTCCAGTCTGCTCCTCCATGCCTTGCTACTCAGACCGATCTCCTTCTGGTTGGACAACATCAACTGTTTATTGGCCATCTTACAACTCTGTACATCGCAATCGAAAGAATTTTGAAGATCAGAGTAGAGGGAGATTATTCCGTTCGGGCCTGGCATCTTGAGGGTGAGATATGGATAATGCGGGATAACCATGAATTTAGCCATAGCCGGTCGACCGATGATAGCATGATATGCTGAGTCAAAATCCGCCACCTGGAAGAGAATGCGCTCGGTCCTAAAATTCTCACGGGTCTCGAAGGTGACTAGCAGACTAGTCTGTCCAATAGGAACTGATGTCCTGCCAGGTACAATCCCATGGAAAGGTGAGGAACTCGGCTGAAGATCATTGATTGACAGACCGAGCTCTTTGAGAGTCTTGGTGAAGATTAAGTCCCAACTGCTTCCTCCATCAATGAGTACTTTGCTGAACTTTACCTCCTTTATTGTAACAGCAAGCACCAGCGCGTATCGACCCGGCTTTGGGATGTGCTTGGGATGATCTGACCAATCAAAGGTGATTGGCTTCTCAGACCACCTCATGAATTGAGGTGCAGCCGGTTCCATCGAGTTGATCTCCCGAAATTCCAGCTTCTACTTGCGCTTGGACACGAAGGCATCCGGGCCACTGAAGATGAAGTTGACTTCCTTGCAGGGCTCCTGGAACTCTCCTGAGTCGTCCTTGCCGCCATCGTCATTAGTCTTATCTTTGCTATTGCGCCTCGGGGGATCTTTAGCCACCTTGAGCGCAGCCGTTGCAAAACCCTTCAGTCGATAGCAATCCTTTGCTTTGTGGTTTCCCTTTGGGTGCCAAAGGCATGGGCCACTCAACAACTCATCCGTGGACGGTTGGCTTGTACAAGGGTTCTTCTGATGTCGGTCCACCGTGTGAACCACATTATCAGGTCCTCTTCTTGTCCTTCTTGGAGGACTCGGGCTTGTTCAACTGCTTCTCTTTGCCTTTTCCCCGGATGTCATCCAATGCCGACTCACCAGACGCGAACTTGTCATCGATCTCGAAGCACTCTTGAGCGGTCAGCTTGAGGTCATGATTCCTCCGACCGATCTCACAAACCAAATCATCGCTACGGATCCCTCCTTGGAAGGCGACAATGATTAGTTGGTCCGGGACATTGGGGATCTCAGTCTTCTTAGCGCAAAATCGCTTGATGTACTCACGAGGAGGTTCGTCGGTCTTCTGCTTGATCCGAGTGAGGTCGAAGTGGTTGCCCGGTCGATTGTAGGTAGCTTGGAAACTTTCTATGAGCTTCCTGTTGAGGTCTCCCCAAGATGTAATTGGCTCCTCTGGAAGAGACGTGAGCCATATTCGAACAGCTAGATCTAGGCATACCGGGAGGTAATTAGCCATTACATAGGAATCACCTCCAGCCGACCGAATCGCCGTGCTGTAAAGCTGCAGCCACTCTAGGGGATTGGTCTGACCATCGTATTTTTTGATAGGGACCGGCTTGAATCCGTTTGGCCATCAAGCTATATGAAGCCTAGGGATGTAAGCTTTGATGCCATCGATCTCATCGTCGGTCGGCATCATCAACCACCTATGCCAGTCTGGAGACGGAGTTGCACGGCGGTAGTGTCGTGGACCAACATCATCATCATGACGATGACGCCGATGGTCGTTATCATCATTATCTCACTGATCCCGATCGTCACGTCAATGACGGTCGTTACGGTTATGCCTTAGAGGAGGATCTTGACGGTCCTCTCGTTGGTCGTCCCGTCGGTCGTCCGTTCTCGAATCACGGCATTCTTCCTCATAGCGTCAGTTATCCCGAGCGCGTTCTTCATAGTGAGAATTGATGGTATCTTGTCCAACACGGAGGCTGAGAGAATTTCTTAGATCTTCACGCCTATGCCAACCTCGCGAAGATACGTGACTAGAGCTTGTGACCAACAGAGATTTTGTGGCCTCTTGAGCCATAGCGGCGATAAGCATAGCCACCGCCTTCTGCATCGCAGGGGTCTGATAATTCGCGTCGACCATTAGAGTGTCGAGCTAAGTTTTGGCCCCTGTGATGTTATTCTGAGGAGTGTGGTAGACCTTGACGCCATCCACTTCGAGTTCTGGACCAAGATCCAATTGACATGTGTTGCGTGAACCGCGCGACCCTCTTGGTCGACGGTGGTGTCCGACTGATAAGTCATCAGCTAGAGGGTTCTCCTCCTGTTGACCTCCTTCGGCTAGTTGATTCGGGTGGCCATCAACGGGGTTACCTTCATGTTCACCATCTTGGTCTCCATCTGCGGGATTTGGTATATCCACCATGTTGACAGTATAGGGATATTGGTAAGCGGACCCGACCGAATCCTCATCAAAAGACCGATCCGATTTTGAATTGTTCCCGAAGGAAGGATCTTCTTCCTTAGATCCGAGTGGAACCAATGTGGGGATCATGCCAGACAAACTCTGTGATCGCGCCATCGAAACGGCTGTGGCCGAGTCGGATCTGTGGTTCTCCAGACCTAGGGCTCTATTATCGCTCACTATGAAGTCAAGCAATCCAAAGGAGATCTTGAAGTCCGGCGAGTACTGGATGATAGGAATTTCGGCCATCGTAGTCGACGGAGAATCCCGGCGAGCCTTGTCCCCTTCCTGGGGCGCCAACTGTCGAAGCTTGAGATCAGCAGTAAAATGTATAGGGCTACATCGAGACTAAGAACTACGATGGTAACACAAGACGCCGAGTTATACAGGATCAGGCCCTCTCGATGAGAGTAAAAACCCTACATCCTATGTTTTGTGTATTTTATTGATGTTGCAAAACTTGTGAACTTGACAACTTGTCCACTTCTCCCTCGATGAGGTTACCCTGCCGCCTTATATATCCGGTCGGTAGGGGGGGTACATGAAGAGTCCTAGTCGTACCTCACAAGGATTTGCATAGAAAGTCTATCTCTTCATGCCTTGCGCTACAAGCCGAGTCGATCGGCCTCCTTGTTGATGAAGTACTCGGTCGGCTACTGACTTAGTCTTGTATGAAGATACCCGTAAGGCAAGTATCCCACACTTATCTATCTTATGATGATCATTGATGGTTGCCTTGGTGATTGATGACAATGACCGCAAGCATGGAGCCTTATGAGCTTGATGAAGTCCAAGGGTTGATGGAGATGGATCAAAGCTTTGGACAAGATATGGAGCAAGTGTTGGGAACACTTGTCTAGTTGTTAGGGCTTTGAGTCCATAGGAAAAACTGGAATATCAACGGGGTCTAGGTCATTCTCTTAGGTCATGTCTAGTCGGTGATGTGCATGGATGCTCAGTGAAATCACAGGCACTAGGTGACAGTGGATAAGCCAAAGAGCTGTTGGTAGAAGCCGGGAAACAAAGTCAAGAGGAGACGAGGAGTATTAGCTTCTGCAAGTAAAGACCGGACATAGAGGTCTTGGAGATCGGACGGTCCGGAGATCAGAGGGAAATTCTCTACAGAGAAGATGTTGGACACGTGGAATTCTGTTGGTGGAAGAACCATAGAGACCGGATAGTCCGGTGTGCAGACCAGACGGTCCAGTCTGTATGGAGATGGTTTGGACAGAAGAGAAAGCATCGACAACGTCTCTGTTTGGAGAAGAAGAAAAGAGAATGGACAGTCCGGTGTGAAGACCGGACTATACGGTCATCAGGGGAAGCGACAGAACACAGAGAAGAAGTTTCCGTTGGGACTCAGATTTATGAAGACAGGACGGTCCGTTCTATAGACCAGACTGTCCGGACATTATGGAGGAAATAGCGAACAGAGAGCAACGGCTCTGGAGGAGCCGTCCGGTGGAGACCGGACTATCCTGTCGAGACAATGACCGGACTGTCCGGTGAGTACATCCAGGAGGCTATTTTGTGGAGCAACAACTAGTTTGAGGTTGGAAGCCTATATAAACTCGTTGTTGGGGTCTTGGAGACTGCCTTTGGCCATTGGGATTGCTGGGAGCATCTATTGGGAGCCATAGGGCCAAGAGAGGAGCACTAGGAGAGGAAATTGGATATCTTAAGAGTGCTAGTGAGAGTAACATGAGCATTGATGCACATCTAAGGCTAGGGTGTCCTTGAGGTTATGATCTAGATTGGTACTCTTGGTCTATGGTGAGACCTAGACTGATTAGGTATCGGTGATCAAGCCTATCGTGATTGGTTGTGAAGGCCGTCCCATGTTTGTACACGGTTTGAGCCCCCCGGTGAAAGGGACATCAATAGCGAGCGCCCGTGTCGGCTCGGGGAGTCCGACAAGTTCTTGAGAGAGGCAAGCTTGTCCTTTGTGCAGAGGTGACGCACACCATGCCTTCACTCGAGGAGTGATTGCGGGATCATGGGCGAGAACTCCACTTGGTGGCGGTAGGGACCGGGACTCCGGCGGGAGCGGTCTAATGAGGAGTAGGGGAAGGCGCCATCCTTTTGATACCTTGGGAAAAAATCATGAGCCATCTCTTACTCTACTCCTTACTATGATGCTTTACTTTCCATATTTACATACCGTGCTATTCATGCTTGTATGCTTACCTTGCTCTAGTTGACTACCTCGTAGACTTGCATGAATAGGCTTCTTTACTTGCTAGTAGTGCTTAGCCTTCATACTTGATCACTAGCATGTATAGGAGTTGCTTTGGCTTGATTGATCACCCTAGTATGTATTGTGCTACTCATGCTTGTATGCTTTCTATATGCTTGTTGATCTAGTAGCTTTGCTTGAGTAGAACTCCTTGCTAGCTAGTTGTTTGCTTCCGCGTATCTTTGGTAACTAGCTTGCATAGGAGTTGTATTTCCTTTGTGTGATCCACTAGTATGCTTAGCTTGTTGTTCCTTTCATAGGACTATTGTCTTGCTAGTGTGATCACCACTAGAATTGCATATTGAGTGATCGGTTCTAGGAATTGGCCAATTTGGTACATAGTGCAAGTTCCCAATTCACCCCCCCCCTCTCGGTCACTCGGTCCTTTCACTTGTCTTGAAGCTAGAGCTTGGAGTGGATGTGGAGGTGTCATGTGAAAAGCTTTGAGAAGTAGCTTTAGGTGAAGTATGTGGAGAGGGTTGTGGCTCACTTCTCTCTTCATTTTCCTCATGGCTAGGTGGATGCACTCTCATAGAATCTTGGAAGGATGTGGAAGGTGTATCATTAGCATCTCGGGTTGGTTCTTGTACCTCGAAGGATGGGGTTGGTTGAGGTGGTGGAGTAGAGGGCCCATCAATATCACCATCATGGAGTAAGACCTCGCCCACGGACATGTTCCTCAAAGGTTTGCTCATTGGTTCATCTCCAATGTTCACTTCATGAAATACTAGCCCTTTCTTCACATTCTCAAACATTGCATCATCCTCATCAAATGTGCACTTGAGTCCCATGTTACAAAGTTGACCATTGGTGAACACGGTTGGCTTCCCAGTCATATGTTGGGTGCACCCACTGTCAAGAGTCCAATGAGTACCTCCATTCTTGTAGTTGACCCTGGTGGTAGCCATAAGTGTGACATGCCCGGTGTCTCACTTCTATTTAACAAGCATGAAGAGCACAAATCATGAATCATATAGCATGAAATGATGAAGCCTCACTTCAATTATTTAAATTAATTCCAAGTAATTAAAAACCCTACAAAACAAATTGTGAGCCAAATGAAATTTTATTATACAACATATGCCAACTAATTTCATAATCATATTAGTAATATTAAAATATAATTTTATGAATTTAATGAGCATTTTACCACATTTGGAAATACCCCAAATAATTAATTAAAGCATAAAAACCATTCATAATGGAGAATTAATTATAAAATAATTATAAATATTTTTACCAAATGGGTCCCACCAGAGCACCAGGAGTATCTCTAAGGACCTATGTGCAAAATCCCAATTTAATTGGAGGCCCCTAGCTATTTGTTTTGGGAATACCATTGACCAAGGACCTTTTTGCAAGATCTTGACTATAGTGCAAAATCCTTCCACTTCTTCCTCAATTGGCCACCGGCGCGCAGCAGTCTCCTCTTCGGCACGCATGCTTCTACCTTGCCACACGCCATCGCGCCTATCAACCTCGCGACCTCCACCAACCCCTCCGCCAAGGCATGCGCGTCGCTCTAGAACTCCTGCCGCGAGCTCCCGTCACGCGCAGCCGCTAGCGGCGAGCTCTCCGGCGAGCTGCCGTGCCCCATGGCGGCGCTGACTGGCAGCCCCGCTGTCACCCATGTGGCGCCGCCATGGCATCTACATGGAGCTGAGGTGTCGCCTACGTGGCAGCCCAACAACCCAGAAAAACCAAGATAAAGCGCAGAAAATGCTGAAACACTCTAAAAATCATAGTAAATCAAATATAGCTCCATTAAGGCCCAAACTAATTTTGTTGGAATAATATTTCAGTGCTCTATTTTAGTAAAATGATAAATAGCTGTCTCTGTACATGCATTTTTAAAAATACATTAAATTGCCAAAACACTTAATAATTCACCAGAAATTGTAGGAATAAAATTAAATCCTGATTTTTGGCATGCTTAATAAACACATGATTATCTACCACCAGAAATATTTGTTTGGTAAAATATGAATTACTTTAGGCCCTGGAATTTATTTAGTGTGTTTGTTTAAATTAATTCTAGAAATTATGCTGTAAATAATCTGCCCTTGCCACTTGGCATAAAAACTACTCATATAAGCCTCTTTCGATTGTAAATCACACATGTCCAGAAACATAAGTTTGCATTATTAATTAATTTAATTGCTCATATCACTCAATTATCATGTTTAATTACATAAAGAATATATATACCTAAAATTTTAATTAACAACCCAACTTCTCTGAAGTATATGGCTTCGAGAACGTAATAATAATTTTAATTGACATTAAAACACGATGTACTTGCATGTGTCATATCATCACATTCAACCGTATTCTGATAATGCCGTTAATTCAATTCCATCATATAGGTAATGACAACCAAGAGCAAGAGAAAGACATTCAGAAGGACGTTGACCCTCAAGAACAAGAAGTTGTAGTTGCTAGCACTAACCTTGATCCAAGCAAGCCCCGGTTTACATCCGCCTTTTCATAAAATTTTGCTAGTTTATATCATTACTAGTGTCTATGCTTATTGTTGCATTAGGTCATAGGAGTTGACTGAAACCCATCTTGCATGATATCCAAATGACCTATGCTACTGTCTTTAGAACTTTAGTAGAATCGGTACTGCGATGCTATGCTTAGTAATTGCTAGTCTTGCTAGATATTATTATTACTAAGGAATGAACTTGACCACTGGAATGGGAATCAATTAAAAGAAGTTTATTTTATGATATGACCATGCAGGGATAATGCATGTGTAGGTTTGTAGCAACACATGGGTGTTGACTGTGGTAGCCCTACCTTGTCGAACCTAGGACTCATCCGTGGTCGGCCCCTTGATCAAGTATTGAATAATATCGAATGCATGCTAGTTTATGGGCACTAGTAAATCGATGTAGCATTAAAGATCACTTCCATTAAGGACGGTTAAGGTGCGTTGGTCATTGATCCTCCTGCTACTGGAGTGGGCGGTTCATACCATGAAGTATTGTTGGCAGAACGGCATGCCCACTCGACGTCACCACACCGGGCTGAGGTGTATGTGCTTTTCTTGGGAAAGGTTGCCATATACGACCTTAATTGGTGCGTATGTGTCATGTATCTCGGGTTTTCCCAGCTGGCGTAAATCGATTGCAATTGCTATCCCTCGCAGTAATGAGTACCACTTGGTCACCGTGCCAATCGCGTAGTTGCACCTAATATTATGGAATGGATTATGTTGCTTAATGATGACGACGATGATTATTATTATTGCTCTTATGTCGTATTAACTTTATATATTGTTTTATTATCCTATTATTGCAACTAAAGTGACATTTTGGCTCAACCCATTTAAACTGACAATTAAAACATGATAGAACTAATAGGTTGCTTAGTGCGAGTTCTTTTAAACAAGCCACCTTTTAGAGCATTTGCATGTCTAGGTGTCCGATGGGTAGGTCTTGCAGAGTAATTAGTACTCAGGCATTATGCCATTGTGTTTTTCAGGTAACGAAGAAATAGATTTGCCTGTAGGTGCGATGCCGTGGGACGTGTAGGTCCCTGAGGGTTGGACTGCCCACTGGGAGTTCGACTCGCCGCCGCAGTGATGTTGTGTGCTGCTAGAGTGATGTTCTTCGGGCATGGATCATCACTATGTTGTATTGTCGAGCTCGTAGTTTTCTGAACATTATTTGCTTCCGCTGTTTTCAAAACATTCATGAACTTGTAACATTCCACTGCTCTCTGATAACCTTTGGACAAATGTTGTATTATCAACTTAAATTTGGACAAATGTTGTATTATCAAGTGTCTGAGCTATCAGCACCTTTGGGACCTCAATCCTCCGGGAAAGGGAGCCACAGCTAGTATCAGAGTCGTGGTCTAGGATAATACAACAAATAAATCTTATTTTGAAAAACTACGACGTTTGCGAGTAAGGATACGTTAGTATTGCCCATGTAGACAATAGGGTGGTGATAAAGCTAACCTGGGTTATGATTGTTTCTATTACTTGCATCTATGCTTCTTCAAATGAAGGTACGTGTGTGCTTAACCAACATGCGTGATATCGGTGTCTGTGCTCATAGGCGGATACGAGACACTGTTGGCTCGTGACTTATCACGGGGCGATCCTTTCCATGGATCATTACTAGTAGAATTGTGCTTATTTTTGTAGTTTCTTTTGAATTTGATGTATTGTTTCTGCAATGGATCTTCTGCAGATATACTAACGCTGTTAGTATAGCACTTAGATTGACTTATGTGTTGAGTGCGGGTCGTCACCAAATATTCGTGCCGCTAAGTAACGGCAAAAATATGCGTTTTGTTGTGAGGAATGATAGGATCATAAAATGAAAATTTTGCATCATGCATCCCAATATAACTAAACTAAAATTTGGTTCTCTCCTTGCTCACCAACCTCTGAATAAAAATTTTCTAAGCATGATAAGTACAAAGATCTGAATTACAAGGTTAATAAGAATGTGTCCTATTTTAGCTGCCAACTTCAAAAATTCATAGCTATTAATTTACTCAACCAAATCAAATACTTTTAAGAAAGGTCTCAACATCAACTATCACCTATAATTTAAATTAAAATTCGATCATGACAGTAACAACCTCAGAAACAGAGGACAAGAACAATCTGTCAACTCACTGTTTTCACCATAACCCTGAACTTGGAAATTGCATAACTGGAGTTGTACTTCGAAATTGCAAGTGTTTAAACCCAATATGGAAAGCTCATGAAGTCTATTTTCATCTCCAATAGGTTTCATAATTTTGTTATTTTCCCTCTGTCCAGTAGAGCGAAAACACTCAGCCTCTGTCATCCTGAAACAGAATCTGCCAACCTGAACTTGCAAAATTCCTAGGTCCAGATTTTACTTGGAATTTTTGCGAATATAAATACAATCTGGAAAGCTATGAAAGTGTAGTATAACTTAGTTCCAAGCCCCAATTTTTAAGACCTTGTTTTCTGTTCGAAATACCCACTTTTCTGACTGTTGTACAGTCAAGACAGAACCTGATTTAAAACCCATCACCATATTATTGCCCCTTGAGGCTGGAAAATGTGAACTAAAAACTTGGTTTCTGTATTTCATAACACTTTATATGAAATGCATCTTTACTGTAGGGAAAGTTTGACTCAATCAAATTGTTGTGGTATAGTTTTGCTATCATTACCAGCACCATGACAGTTGTTAGTGATATACATTATTGCCCATGGAACACTGTACTCACCATTTGGTTTTTGTTCAAGACGGGTGACCACGATTTTGAGGAGCTTTCGCACGACGGGTGGCGCTACACCACCGGTCTCCACCACCGTGGCTTTTCTACACTTTTGTGGGATCTGCTACACTTGCTAGGCTACGACGAGCCACCCTCCTACAAGGGCCGCGAGATCTGCCGCCACGGGGTGCCTCTTGCTGAGGTGCACATCAGTGTGCCCAACCTTGACATGGCGGGGATGGAGAGCACGGCGATTTGTGGGAGCCTCCGTGAGGGCTTGGAGAGAGTCGCCCAGAGGGCTCTCACTAACTTCTGCGGGTGTCACATAGCAGCGCTCTCTGGGACTCCATTTGAGATGATTCCCATCTAGCACCAGGCCAACCCGGTCTTGGCAGAGGCGCGTGAGACGCATTGCCTATGACGACTACCCGGCATATCACGCGGGATACCACCGTGTGTCCCACTACTCCGACTAACTCCTCAACTTGGATGAGGAGACTAGCAGCCACAGCAGGATCCTACTGGCTGACGCTGAGCAGGCCTGGGTGCAGAGGAATGATCTGTAGACACAGGTTGACGCACAGCAGAGGGAGATTCAGCGGTTGACCGGTGCTCTTGAGGCGAGTGAGACTCACGTGACTGAGGTCACTAGATAGCGCGACACCCTCACGCAGGAGGTTGACCGATGTGGCATGGTTATGCAGCAGCGCACCAACCACAATGAGCACCTGCAGCATCAGTTGACGGCTGCACAACACGAGATAGAGCTCATGAGAGAGGATCTAGAGACCCTGGCTCACAAGAACTAGGGCCTGCAGCAGCAGCTGGAGGTGGTCCTGGCGCCACCGGTAGCACTAGAGGAGAGGAACCGGACCAGGACATGGACGAGGAGTCTGACGTAGACTATAAGGCACCAGCTAGAGACAGGACTTAGAGGATCGGGATAGACCGGACTAGGTCGTGTAGGTAGGACAAGTTGGATAGGTAGCTTTTGTCGACCAACGCGAGGTTGTGGTATTTTGGTGGATCACTGCGTGAGATGCTTTTGTAACTCGATGGCCACATATTCTGAGTTCATGTACTTAAGACTATGTTGACTTGTGTTATTTATTAGTTGTACCCTTTCAGGTACGGTTGTTGCAACAGAGTTTCATAAGAATTCCCGCTTGATCATACTCTTGGACTCAATCAAAGTACTTTCCTTGTAGATGGCTGAAAACACCAATCAACCGCCACCAGGTTGGGAGATCACCGACGGCCTGGAGTTCACAGGGATGGTTCACCTATTTTGGAGAGTTCTCCAAACATTCGGATATCCCATTCCTCCCACTTATGTTGGCAAGGAATTTCAGGAGCATGGAGTTCCCTCTTGTGTCATTCATGTGGCAGTTCCCGCCAACTATTCGGTCATTCCCGCATGGGAATCCTAGACCATTAGCGTCACCGGGACAGATTTGCCTTCCACTTGGAATGTGGCTGCATTCAAGGCACCTACTTGATTCTGTGTAGATCACAAGCATGATGTTGCTGGAACACCCGTCGCCTTGCTACCCATTAATGATGTGATGGATTTTGAGTGGATCAGGCATGTGGATTTCATCTTTGATCCAAACCATCGCCACCATGATCCTATGCTGCCCATAATAGAGTATTATGGCTTATCCACTTTTGCCTTATGCACAAACTTGAGTCGGCGTCTGGATGTGTTTCATGCTGCACTTCGACTTTCTGAAGTTGAAAAACAAGCTAAGGATGAGGAAATTGCATAACTGAACCAACAAATTCAAGCAAAGAATAAAGAGATGGATGCGATTATAGAAGAACGTGACCAAGCCTTGCTGGATGCAGCAGATTTTGAGCATGACATGATTGAGGCTCAAGATGACTTGGACTCATTCAAGGCTGCCCACCTTCCTATTGAAGGAAATTGGAATGAGATTATCATGGAGTATGGAGAACAGGAGGATATAGACATGGCGTCGGTCGGTATTGATGATGTGCAAATGCTGGATCTGGAGGAACCAGAAGAGCCTATGGAACCGGAAGAACCAGAAGAGCTGGAAGACATAGACCAGGAGTAGATGGTTCGCTACACCCCTGTGTATGGTCGTGTAGTATATGTATCCCTAAGTTCGATGTAGGAGTGTGAATCTTGCATTATGTGTCCGCAATATCGTAGCTAGGCGTTGACACATATGTGTAAGAAGTCGTGTGATGATGTCCTTTTAACAACCATGTAGTCTGAGTGGAATTAATGGAGATGGTTGTCACTTGTGAAATTTATCCGTGCCTCTTGCAAATTTATATTCTTGCACATGTGTTTTTATGGATTATTTTAAGGAATAACTAATGTGCAACCATATAAATTGCAGCATGGTGCCTACTCAGAACCAGGTTGATCCTGAGTGCTCTCAGCAAGGAGCTAATGTTGAACCCTCACTAGCTAAGGTATTGGCTGCTGCACTCAATCGGCAGCAAAACGACTCTGAGTTGCTTTGTCGGCTGGTAGATATTACGTCCCATCTAGCTGGACATGGAGGCCACCGCAACAACAACAATCAGCCCCGACAAAGCACCTACTCAGATTTTTAGCTACTCATCCGTCAACCTTCAAGTGCACCAGAGAACCTCTGGATGCCGATCACTAGCTGCGCCAGACCAAGTCAAAATTCGGTCTGCTGGAATGCACCGAGCACCAGAAGGTGCTATTCGCCGCCCAACAACTCCAGGGCGCTGCTAGTGTCTGGTGGGCAAACTATGAAGCTTCTCTGCCCACTGGACGCCGTATTAAATAGAATGAGTTCAAGACTGCATTTCGTTCTCATTTCATCCTAGCTAGCCTCATGCAGAGGAAATTCCAAGAATTTATGGATCTGAAACAAGGAGGGAGGAATGTCCTCCAATATTCTGAAGCTTTTAATCACCTGGCTCGGTATGCTACTGAGTATGTCAATACTGAGGATAAGAAGAGATATGCATTTCTGCGTGGTATGAATGCCA
Organism: Eleusine coracana subsp. coracana; assembly: GCA_032690845.1. Taxonomy (NCBI): domain Eukaryota; kingdom Viridiplantae; phylum Streptophyta; class Magnoliopsida; order Poales; family Poaceae; genus Eleusine; species Eleusine coracana. The sequence goes on along the minus strand of CM064418.1, from coordinate 23,376,791 downwards.
CCCTTAAGGAGCGTCTGACTTGGCAGACAACCGGCATATACAATGACTTGGTCAATGCTACTATTGTCCAAGAAGGCGCTATGCGCCAAGTTGAAGAAGAAGATCCCAAAAGAAAGGCCCCTGCTAGTGCCTCTGCTGCCCCACAGGCGAAGCACCACCTGATTTACACTTCACCGACGGACAGCATTTCTGGGCATCTCCGCAGCAGCAGTATCAGCGACGGTATGGTCAGAACTACCCGAGGCCACCACAGCAACAGAACTTTCCACCCCGTGCACTGTACCAACAGCAGAACACTCATTACCATGCACCATACCAGCAGCAAGGGAATCAGAATGCTCATGTCCCACAGCCTGCTGATCGTGGATGCAGTTATCCGCACTACAATTGCTGTCGTACCAGCCACTTTGCCAAGAACTGCACCGCACCAAGGTGCAACAACAACAACCACAACAGCAACCAACGTCAGAACCAGAGCAGGAATGTGAATACACCGTCTCGTGGTGACCTAGTGAACTACACCAATGCTGAAGATACTCCTCAGGGCGAACCCGTGCTGACCGGTACGCTCTCGCTCTATCGCCAACCTATTCTTGCACTTTTTGATTCTGGTGCTACGCATAACTTCATTAGCAAAGCTTGTGTGCAAAAACATGACCTCCACACCACCGTCATAAATAGATGCTACACCGTTCGCTCTCCTGCTAGACAAATTTTTGCTAACGAAGTAGTGTGTAAGGCCCCACTAGAAATTAATCGGAAGATTTACCCCACTGATTTCATCATGCTCAAGGATCAAGAGATCAATCTGATCATAGGTATGATCTAGATGAAAACCCATAGAGCCACGCTAGACATTGAGCCTCGCATCGTTCACATCAACTCTCCCTTGCATGGAAAAGACACACTTTCTCTAAATGCCGATTCATCGAAAGCCTTGGTTGCCCATCACTTGGAAGGGCAAGCACTCAAAAGTATTCCCGTCGTTCGTGAGTATCCGAACATGGAATTTAAGATAGAGCTACAGCCAGGAACTTCTCCGATATCCCATCGTCTGTATAAAATGGCCATGAATGAGCTAGCTGAGTTGAAAAAGCAATTGAATGAGTTATTGGAAAAGGGATTCATTCGCCCAAGCACTTCACCTTGGGGCTGCCCTGCTATTTTTGTGAAGAAGAAGGACAAGTCCTTGCGCCTTGTCGTTGACTATTGGCCTCTTAACAAAGTTACCATCAAGAACAAATACCCATTACCCCGTATTGATATCCTCTTTGACCAATTGGTTGGTGCTAAGGTCTTTTCAAAGATGGACCTCTGTTCGGGCTATCATCAAATCAAGATCAGAGCCAAAGACATTCTGAAGACGCCTTCTCTACTAGATATGGATTGTTTGAGTATCTAGTAACGTCATTCGGATTGACAAATGCCCCTACCCATTTCATGTACCTCATGAATTCGGTATTCATGCCCAAGTTGGACAAATTTGTAGTAGTATTCATTGATGACATCCTCATCTATTCTAAGTCCAAAGAAGAGCATGCTGAACATCTTCACATTGTTCTTCAATGCCTCCAAGATCACAAGCTATATGCAAAATTCAGCAAGTGTGAATTTTGGTTGGACCGTGTGCCATTTCTTGGTCACGTAGTCTCTACGGAAGGTATCTCGGTGGATCCTAGCATAGTTCAAGATGTGCTAGATTGGAAGTCACCGAAGACGGTTCATCAAGTACGCAATTTGCTCGGGCTAGCTGGATATTATCGTAGGTTCGTTCCAAATTTTTCTCGGCGGACCAAACCCATCACGGAGCTGCTGAAAAAGGATAAGAAATTCAATTGGAACAACAGTTGTGAAGAAGCATTTTAAGCATTGAAGAAATTATTGACCACTGCCCCAGTATTGGCTCAACCATACATCACCAAGCCGTTCGACGTGTATTGTGATGCATCTGGGACAAGACTTGAATGTGTGCTCATGCAGGAAGGTTGTGTCATTGCTATGCATCTCGATAACTACAAAAACATGAAGAGCATTATCCAACTCATGATTTGGAACTACCTGTAGTTGTGCTTGCACTGAAAATATGGAGGCATTATTTGCTCAGAAACTTAGTGCATATTTACACAGACCATATCAGAATAGTGGCAATCACTTAGTACTGGAATATCAGAATAGTGGCAATAACGTCATTATTTCAGAACCTAGTCTTCACGTTTTGCCTGCTATAGTGATTAGTAACCTTAGTGTACATTCTACTATTTGTGAAGAAATCATTGCTGCACAGAAAAATGACCTTGGTATGAATCATATCCGTGAAAACATTAAGAAGGGTAAAGCAAAATGTTTCACACAAGACTCCGACGGTACCTATGGTTCAGTAACCATTTGGTAGTACCAAAAGACATCATTGAGTATTCCCATTTGAAACATTTGAGTAAGCACGATTTGTTCAGTAACCATTTGAAACAAATCGGATTGCTTCAACCATTGAGTATTCCCATCTGGAAATAGGAAGACATCAGCATGGACTTTATTGTTGGCCTACCTCTCACTTCGCGTAAGCATGATTCTATTTGGGTCATTGTGGACAGACTCACGGAATCTACCCACTTTCTGCCCGTCAATAGTAGATACAACATATGATAATACGCAGAGCTATATATTGCAAGAATTCTGTGTCGTCATGGAGTACCCAAGACCATCATTTTAGATAGTGGTTCGTAGTTTGTCGCTCGTTTCTGGGAACAACTGCATGCGTCTTTGGGTATAGGTCTAATTCGTAGTTCTGCTTACCATCCCGCTACCGATGGACAGATAGAGCGTGTCAACCAAAGTTTGGAAGATATGCTTAGGGCATATGTTTTAACACATGGTGGTAACTGGGATGAGTATCTACCCTATACTGAATTCTCATATAACAACAATTACCTGGAGAATGTGAAAATGTCACCATTTGAAGCACTCTATGGTCACAGTTGTAGAACACCATTAAACTGGTCTGAATCTTGAGAAAGAGTAACCTTTGGTCCTGATCTTGTCAAGGATGTAGAAGAAAAAGTTCATACCATTCAGGCAAATCTTAAGGCTGCCAAATGTCGTCAAGAGAAGAACGCAAATAGATGACGTAGACCACTGTATTTCAATAAGGATGACTACGTCTATCTCCAAGTGTCACCTATGAAGGGTATCCAATGGTTTGGAGTCAAGGGAAAGTTAGCTCCCCGTTACATTGGGCCATTCCAAATTCTGGAAAGATGCGGAAACATAGCCTACAAGCTGGAGTTACCCACTAACCTATCTGGAGTTCATAACACCTTCCATGTCTCTCAGTTGAAGCGGTGTCTTAGATCACCCATCGACAAAATCTTAGAGGAATACGATCAACTTCTACCAGACCTCATGTACTCCAAACAACTAATAAAAATCCTCGATGAGAAAGAGCGCACAACCCGTAAAAGAACACTCAAATTCTATAAAGTTTAATGGAGTAATCACTCAGAAGATGAATCCACTTGGGAATCTAAAGAATTCCTGAGTACGCATCACCTGAAATTTTGGTCGTCATACGTAGGTATGATTTGACCAACGTACTTCCCTCTAGATTGCCTCGTTCATAATCTCGGGACGACATTTCTTTAAGGAGGGAGGGCTGTGACACCCCAGGTGTGTCACTTCTATTTAACAAGCATGAAGAGCACAAATCATGAATCATATAGCATGAAATGATGAAGCCTCACTTCAATTACTTAAATTAATTCCAGGTAATTAAAAACCCTACAAAAAAAATTGTGAGCCAAATTAAATTTTATTATACAACATATGCCAACTAATTTCATAATCATATTAGGAATATTAAAATATAATTTTATGAATTTAATGAGCATTTTACCACATTTGGAAATACCCCAAATAATTAATTAAAGCATAAAATCCTTCCACAATGGGTGATTAATTATAAAATAGTTATAAAAATTCTTACCAAATGGGTCCCACCAGAGCACCAGGAATATCTCTATGGACCTATGTGCAAAATCCCAATTTAATTGGAGGCCCCTAGCTATTTGTTTTGGGAATATCATTGACCAAGGACCTTTTTGCAAGATCTTGAAAATATTTGGACTGTAGTGCAAAATCCTTCCTCTGCTTCCTCGATTGGCCACTGGCGCGCAGCAGTCTCTTCCCCGGCGTGCACGCTTCTTCCTTGCCACATGCCATCGCGCCTATCTTGGGACCCCGCGCTCCACAGTGCCTCCTGCACCCCTTTGCCCCTCTGTTCTGTCCCGTCTCTCATCTTTGCCACGAGCTCGCCCAACGATAGTCGTTTCCCTCTTCTCCCGCCTACACGCCACCATCGGCCGATCGGCAAAGGCTTCAATGCTGAGCGATCCTAGTGCTCTCCGTTTCCCCAACCACTCCATTCCCTCCTGCGCGACCATCCAGTCCCCGTGACCACCTCGCCTAGAGCTTTTCTGCTCTTATTTTCCCCCTGCCTCTCCCATCTTTCTCGGTCTGCCATTGTTGAACGGAGCTCAAGCTCAAGCCCCTCTCTACCCTTCCAGCGCCTCGGTAGCAAAACCAAGAGCACAAACGAGCACGCCTCGTCCTCCTATACCTTCCCATGCCTCCGCTAGACCAAACCCTCGCGCGCATTTCCTAAATCGAAGAAAATCCAAATCAAGCACCTCCGTCGACCTCCTCTGCCGCCGGCCAAAATTGGCTACCTCTAGTGAGCCTCGTCCTCTCCTTCCTCTTCTCCCGCTTGCGCCACCCTCGGCCGAACGAGATCACTTAACATCTTCTTGTTTCCATGTGCAAAGCCGCCGACAATCCTCTTTTTTCCCCGACTTTGTTCCGGCGCCGGTGAAGATCGAGCCGCTCCTCGGTGAGCTCCTATCTCCGGCCCTCCTTGTCCGGCTCCGACACGATGCCGACGACCATCTCGTCCCCGTGAAGCTGTAGGAGCTAGCCCCTACGTATTTGGTGCTACGAGCCGTTCCTGCGACATCGCTGAACCTTCCTCTTCCGCCGCCTCTTGCCGCCAGCCATCCTCCGGTGAGATATCAACCTCGCGATCTCCACCAACCCCTCCGCCAAGGCATGCGCGTCGCTCTAGAACACCTGCGGCGAGCTCCCGTCGTGCAGCAGCCAGCGGCGAGCTCTCCGGCGAGCTACCCTGCCCCGCGGTGGCGCTAACTGGCAGCCCCGTTGTCACCCATGTGGTGCCGCCGTGGCGTCTACGTGGAGCTGAGGTGTTGCCTACGTGGCAGCCCAATAACCCAGAAAAACCAAGAAAAAGCACAGAAAATGCTGAAACACTCTAAAAATCATAGTAAATAAAATATAGCTCCATTGAGGCCCAAACAAATTTTGTTGGAATCATATTTCAGTTCTCTATTTTAGTAAAATGATAAATAGCTGTCTCTGTACATGCATTTTTAATAATACATTAAATTTCGAAAACACTAAATAATTCACCAGAAATTGTAGGAATAAAATTAAATCCTGATTTTTGGCATGCTTAGTAAACACATGATTATCCACCACCACAAATTTTTATTTTGTAAAATATGAATTACGTTAGGCCCTGGAATGTATTTAGTGTGTTTGTTTAATTTAATTCTAGTAATTATTCTGTAAATAATCTGCCCTTGCCACTTGGCATAAAAACCACTCATATAAGCCTCTATTCATAGTAAATCACACATGTCCAGAAACATAAGTTAGCTTTATTAATTAATTTAATTACTCATATCACTCAATTACCTTGTTTAATTACATAAAGAATATATATACCTAAAATCTTAATTAACAACCCAACTTCTCTGAAGCATATGGCTTCGGGAACATAATAATAATTTTAATTGACATTAAAACACGATGTGCTTGCATGCATCATATCATCATATTCAACGGTATTCCGATAATGCCGTTAATTCAATTCCATCATATAGGTAACAACAACCAGGAGCAAGAGGAAGACTTTCAGAAGGACGTTGACCGTCAAGAGCAAGAAGTTGTAGTTGCTAGCACTAACCTTGATCTAGGCAAGCCCCAGTTTACATCCGCCTTTTTACAAAATTTTGCTAGTTTATATCATTACTAGTGTCTATGCTTATTGTTGAATTAGGTTGTAGGAGTTGACTGAAACCCACCTTGCATGATATCCAAATGACCTATGCTACTGTCTTTAGAACTTTAGTAGAATCGAAACTGTGATGCTATGCTTAGTAATTGCTAGTCTTGCTAGGTATTATTATTACTAAGGAATGAACTTGACCACTGGAACGGGAATCAATTAAAGAAGTTTATTTTATGTTATGACCGGGCAGGGATAATGCATGTGTAGGTTTGCAGCAACACATGGGTGTTGACTGTGGTAGCCCTGCCTTGTCGAACCTAGGACCCGTCCGTGGTCGGCCCCTTAATCAAGTATTGAACAGTACCGAATGCATGCTAGTTTATGGGCACTAATAAATTGATGTAGCATTAAAGGTCACTTGCATTGAGGACGGTTAAGGTGCGTTGGTCATTGACCCTCCTGCTGCTGGAGTGGGCGGTTCATACCATGAAGTACTGTTGGAAGAACGACATGTCCACTCCACGTCACCACACCTGGGCTGAGGTGTATGTACTTTTCTTGTGAAAGGTTTCCATATACAACCTTAATTGGTGCGTATGTATCGTGTATCTCGGGTTTTCCCAGCTAGCGTAAATCGATTGCAATTGCTATCCCTCGCAGTAATGAGTACCACTTGGTCACCGTGCCAATCGCCTAGTTGCACCTAATATAATGGAATGGATTATGTTGCTTATTGATGATGATGATCATTATTATTATTGCTCTTATGTCATATTAACTTTATACATTGTTTTATTATCCTATTTTTGTAACTAAAGTTACATTTCAGCTCAACCCATTTAAACTGACAATTAAAACTTGATAGAACTAATAGGTTGCTTAGTGCGAGTCGTTTTAAACAAGCCACCTATTAGAGCCTTTGCATGTCTAGGTGTCCGACGGGTAAGTCTTGCTGAGTAATTAGTACTCAGGCTTGGTGCCATTGTGTTTTTCATGTAACGAAGAAATAGATTTGCCTGTAGATGTGATGCCATGGGATGTGCAGGTCCCTGAGGGTTGGACTGCCCACTGGGAGTCCGACTCACCGCCGCAGTGATGTTGTGTGCTGCTAGAGTGATGTTTTTCGGGCATGGATCATCACTATGCTGTATTGTTGAGCTCGTAGTTTTCTGAACGTTATTTGCTTCCACTGTTTTCAAAACATTCATGAACTTGTAATATTCTGCTACTCTCTGATAACCTTAATGATGTAATATTCAACTTATATTTGGACAAATGTTGTATTATCAAGTGTCTGCACTATTAGCACCTTTAGGACCTCGATCCTCCGGGAAGGGGAGCCACAATAAGACAAGCACTAGAGGAAGAAGGGTTAGTATCCAAAGCATTGCTCAATTGACTTGCACTAACCTCATCATGACGAACCATGAAACCATCCTCATAATTAGGGATCTTTGCAATCCCTTCCTGAAGTCTTCTCCTTATAGGATGGCGGGGAGCACGATACCTCCATTGTCCATGACCATCCCCCATGTGCACATTGTCAAGGTAGATGAAGTAATGGGGAGGATCATAAAGGTTAGTGACATGCTCAAACACGTATCCCACTTGGGAGTGCAGTACAAGTATCATCTCCATTGCTCTCTCATGCCTTCTATTGATTACCTCCTCAACCAAGAAACCCCTCTCATGAGTTGTGATTTGCATAAGGCACTTTTCAATCACTTCATGTGGTGCAATCCTCCTTAGTCCCCTAAAAGAGTTTATCCTACACACAAGATCATAAATGCATAAGATAGTCTCACAAAGGTCATCATTCGGATTTCTCACAAATTCATCAAATTGAAAGAAGTAATCCTGTTGGTGAGCTTGATGAAAATGCCAATGTTGATCTTGTGGTGGAGGAGGTGGAGACGCCAGAGCCTTAGTGGTGAGATCGATCATCTCAAATGATCGTGTGAACATTGTGGTCGGTGCTCCCCCTACACCAATGGGTGGTCCACCCGAAGTGCTTGGAGTAGAACTTGGAATGGCACTTGAGGTAGAGCTTGATGATGCGCTTGATGAAGAGCTTGGTGTAGGTCTTGATCCGAAGGGGTTGTAGAAGTTGTTGCAAGACAATCTTGTGGAGGTATCAAAGAAGTTTACGCTCAAAGCTAGTTCTTTCCCTTTGCTTGAAGATGCTTCATTGATTGTCTTGAACGTCTTCTTCCCTGCCATGCTCGTGATGATCTCCTCATCCTTGAAGAGCAGCTCAATCATATCCTTGATGGAGAGACTCTTCTCCATGAGAAGGCTAAGGGTGACGTAGAAGAGCTAGCTGCTCAGAAGCAAGGAGAGGATCTTCTCAACTATCACAATCTTGGGAAGCTCGAAAGAAGTTGTCCCAATTCCATCCACAATACCCCGCAAGCGAATAAGAGAGTCAAGTAAGTCCTCATGGTCATTAGCATGAAAAGTAAAGAACTCCTCAACAAGAGAACTACTAACATGATCAATAGAAGGTTCACAAACATTATCAATACTAGTCATGCTAATAAAGCAAGCAAGATCAAGAGACACATCATTATCAACCATCGTATTAGGCACACAAGTAGAGCAACCTATCAAGTCATTGCCAGAAGAATCTAGGCACTCACTAGAACAAGGCACATCCACGCAATCATCACAATCATCATACACATAATCATCGGTAAGGTATTGGCAAAGTCCACAAGAGTATCCATCAACTCATCTGGAATCATGGCATTTAGGTAGCTTTTAAAGCAATCCTTCCATGAGCCATGACCCGGCCCCGAATGGGATGACATCCCAACTCAATATTGTCACTACTCAAGGCGGTTAAGCCTTATAATGAGCACTTGGCTCTGATACCACTTGAAAGGACCGAGTGACCGAGAGGGGGGGGGGGGTGAATCGGGAACTCGCACTATGTACCAAATTCGCCAAATCCTAAAACCAACCACTCCAAACAACTCCTACACAATCCTAGTGGTGGTCACACTAGCAAGATAATAATCCCATGGAAGGAACAAAAAGCTAAGCATACTAGTGGATCACACAAAGGCAATACAACTCATATGCAATTCTAGTGGCGAGCACACCGGCAAGATAATAGTCCTATGGAAGGAACAACAAGCTAAGCATACTAGTGGATCACACAAAGGCAATACAACTCCTATGCAAGTTAGTTACCAAAGATACGCAGAAGCAAACAACTAGCTAGCAAGGAGTTCTACTCAAGCAAAGCTACTAGATGAACAAGCATATAGAAAGCATACAAGCATGAGTAGCACAATACATACTAGGGTGATCAATCAAGCCAAAGAAACTCCTATACATGGTAGTGATCAAGTATGAAGGCTAAGCACTACTAGCAAGTAAAGGAGTCCATTCATGTAAGTCTACAAGGTAGTCAACAAGAGCAAGGTAAGCACACAAGCATGAATAGCATGGTATGTAAATACGGAAAGTAAAGCATCATAGTAAGGAGTAGAGTAAGAGATGGCTCATGATTTTTCCCGAGGTCTCGGAAGTATGGCGCCTTCCCCTACTCCTCGTTGGACCACTCCCACCGGAGTCCCGGTCCCTCCCACCACCAAGTGGAGTTCTCGCCCACGAGCCCGCAATCACTCCTCAAGTGAAGACACGGTTTGTGTCACCGCTCCACAAAGCACAAGCTCGCCTCCCTCAAGAACTTATCGGACTCCCTGAGCCAACATGGGCACTCACTATTGATGTCCCTGTCACCGGCGGGCTCGATCACCGACACCTAACCAGTCTAGATCTCACCATAGACCAAGAGTTACAACCTAGATCATACCCACAAGGACACCCTAGCCTTAGATGTGCATCAATGCTCAGTTACTCTCACTAGCACTCTCAAGATATCCAATATCCTCTCCAAGTGCTCCTCTCTTGGCCATTTGGTTCCCAATAGATGCTCCTAGCAATCCCAATGGCCAAAGGCAGTCTCCCAGACCCCAGCAACGAGTTTATATAGGCTTCCAACCTCAAACTAGCTGTTGCTCCATGAAACAGCCTTCTGGATGTACTGACCGGATAGTTTGGTCATTGTCTAGACCGGACAACCCGGTCTCCACCGGACGACTCCTCCAGAGCCATTGCTCTCTGTCCATTGTTTCCTCCATACTGACCGGATAGTCCGGACCGTCCTGTCTTCATATATCTCAGTCCCAACAAAAACTTCTTCTCTGTGTTCTATTGCCTTCCCTGATGACCGTACAGTCCAGTCTTCACACTGGACTATCCGGTCTCTTCTCTCCTTACTCCAAGCAGAGACGTTGTCGATGCTTCCTCTTCTGTCCAAACCATCTCTATATAGACCGGACCGTCCGGTCTACACACCGGACTGTCCGGTCTCTATGGTTCTTCCACCAACAGAATTCCTCGCGTCCAACATCTTCTCTGTAGAGAATTTTCCTCTAATCACCGAACCGTCCGGTCTCCAAGACCTCTCTGTCCGGTCTTTACCTGTAGAAGCTGAAACTCCCCTTCTCCTTTTGACTTTGTTTCCCGGCTTCTTCCAACAGCTCCTTGGCTTCTCCACTGTCACCTAGTGCCTGTGATTTCACCGAGCATCCATGCACATCACTAACTAGATATGACCTAAGAGAAATGACCGAGACCCCCTTGATTGTTTGGTTTTTCCTATGGACTCAAAGCCCAAACAATTAGACAAGTGTTCCCAACACTTGCTCCATAGCTTGTCCTCAGCTTTGATCCATCTCCGTCAACCCTTGGACCTCATCAAGCTCACAAACATCCATGCTTGTGGTCATTATCATCAATCGTCAAGGCAACCATCAATGATCATCATAAGATAGATAAGGTTTCCTACATGCACAACACTCGTGTAGACATTAGTCACATTTCATGTTTGTCATTCATCACCAAAACAATCATACCTTGGGGTGACCTCAATGGTCATGAACCTTACACAATGGCACGTAAATGAGAAACAGATGGTTTCCTCCCAAAACGTATCTCATAGGGAGTCACATTAAGAATTGAGCGCAAGAAAATCCGATTGAAAACATAAAAAGCAGTGCTAATGGCCTCAGCCGAGAACCGGCTTGGAGTCCTACGCTCATCGAGCATCATCCGGTCCATTTCCATCAAGGTTCTGTTCTTTCATTCAAACACACCATTCTGCTAGGGAACTCGAGGTGCTAAAAACTGATGCTCAATACCATGCTCAAGATAGAAAGTATCAAAGGAGGAGTTCTTGCACTTGGTGCCATTATCACTGCGGATTGCTCGTAATGCACCAGGGAGTTCCTTGAACAACCTCAAAACTAAGCTCCGAAAGCGATGAAACACCTCATCCTTGATCTCAAGAAAGTAAACCCAAGAATAGCGAGAGCAGTCGTAAAAAATTACAAGATCATTCCACTTCCCACCCGCCGATCGAATCCAAGAAGGACCAACAGTGTCCATGTGAAGTAGCTCTCCAGGGCGTTCAGTAATCACCAAATTGGTTAGTGGATGAGAAGAGGCAATCAATTTCCCATGACGACAAGGAGCACAAACCAAATCCTTAACAAATTTGAGCTTAGGCAATCCTCGGATCAAGCCTAGGCCACTCAAGCGACAAAGCAAGTCAAAGCTCATGTGACCTAGTCTCATATGCCATTTCCAGAGCTCAGAAGAAGATTGAGCAAACAAGCACTTGTGAGAACCAGGAGAGACAACAAAATAAGCCTAAAAAACTTTCCCAATGCTAGAAATCCCACAAACTGTTGGTCGTAGTTACGCACCCACTTATATACCGCAAGAGGATGGTGTACAGTTGTAGCTCTTTCTCGCTCAGAGTATTCCAAGGTTATCGAATCCACAGGGAACGAGCAGGACTATTACTATTAAAGGCTTACTAACAGATTGCAATGGTTGAGTTGGTGTGAATGTTGACGGTGAGAGAGTGGTGGATGAATGTTATTAGAGATGTAACAGGATCATGAAGGATTCTCTCCTTAGGATTGGTTCACTAGCACGCAACCTTATCCTTATTAACTTGGATGATGATTCCAATATTCTACAAGACAAGGTGGTTTCGTTCGCCCCGGTTGTCACTACTGAGGTTATTAGCTCCCCACTGGTGGTTTCTTGCACTATGCAATGGGCAGAAGTATACCAGCCAATACACTAATGAAATAGATGCACAATTGAGTTCACTACATAGATTGAATTCATCAAGAGAGTATCAATAAGTATGAGAGTTACATGACCAGATCCCCGCACCAGAGAAGAGAATATGAGACTACTCGCTCATCCTCCTGCTAAGCATAGCAGAAGGGCGAGAAATAGCGCTGGAACGTGCACGTGCCAATCGGCGCAACTATTGCACTGATCGGCACGACCTCCCTTCTGGTGGTTCTCATCGGTGTTGACCAACCGTCACCGCCAATATCCTGAAACCCTAGTTCTAACAACTGGATATCGCGATTGTTGTCTCTCTCCTTCCTCTTTGGCTCTTGATAGAAGTCTTTCTTTTATATCCCGCGAGATTAGGTCAACTTCTACCGACTTTGATTTGTATTGGGTTGGGCCTCTGTCCTTGGACCGAATTATGCTTTTCATTGTCTTTTATCCTCCTACGCCGATCGGCACAGGCCCGCGCCGATCGGCGTAGCTCTGTACCTGGCCCATCCTTGTTGCTCTTTGATTTCTTATCCATAACTGCCCTGTTTTATACCTGTTTCCTGCAATTACATCCAAAACAGAACAACTACAAATATATGCAAATATGGGGTAAATTGTTAGTCAATAGCACCAAATTAAGATGTAAAACATCCCTTTTTGGTAGATAAAATGGATAGCTAGAAACCACCAACAGTTCCCCCACACTCAGATCATTGCTAGTCCTCGAGCAATACAAAATCAAATATGTAGCAAGAATCTTCACATCACCTCTCCTTCAATCAATATCAATTATCATTTTTACTTGCCCCACAAAGATTTTCTCTCACCCTCTTTCAAACCAATCAGTACTTCATACTTGAATTTAATCAAATTACTACAAAACCTTTCCAAAAATGATTTTAGTTTTCTTTACTCATCCTTATCATTGAGCATCATGGAAAAGAAATTTTAATGACGGAGAAGAGGAACAAAGGAGATCTAAAGAAAAAGGTTTCAATGAGAACAATGGCAAAGAGTAAGAGATAATCAGAAAGCTGCTTTCTTTGATAATTTTGCCACATCTCAGGGAATAATTTCTCTCTTAGTCGATTTTTTTCTTCTTCTTTTTTCTATCTACGCCAATCGGTTCCGCAGCTGTGCCGATCGGCGCAGTCTATATATTTATTTTTTATTTTTTATTTTTCTTCCTTTTTCTTCCTCTTTATTCTATTCCCAGTATGATCGGCAACTTCTGTCTTGCATCAACAACAAATGTTTTCTGAATCCTCTCTTTATTGAGAATATAGGTTATATCAAGGAGGAGGGAGAAGCAAAGACATATGGTTTTCATGATAGCATGAAATTTATATGGATAAGAATGGCCAGAAATACAGAGGTAAACAAATAGATCATCTTTTCCTAATTTGGTCAAAATCATGGGCAAAGAGTTGACAAGTTACTTACAATTCAATTAATTCAAAAGTGTAGCTTGCTCTCATTCACTTGGCTTATGTAGGCATATCAAACCCTGCTTTTGCTTTGGCTTCGGATGAGTCAAAAGAAGTTTTCACAAATTCAAAGCTTAAAAGTTAAGTGGTAACCAACTAATTCAAGTAATCGACCGATCAATCATCAAAAAGATAAGATAAATAATATGGGGCTCTTTCAATTTGACAATCGACACTAACGTTATTAAAAACAATGTAATGATTCACTCATGACTCTCTTAAGCACACTTAATAAGAAAAACAAACAAAACTAAACATTAAAACACTTAAAGACCATGACTAATGGAAGCCCTTCCCCCACACTTAAAATTTGCAATCTCCTCATTGCAAGAGAAGAAACTCAACTAATCATGGAGACCATGCCTGTTCAGGACTCGGAAAATCTGTCTTATGTTTCTTATGAGAAAAGTGTAATCCGCTTCATTCATCTCAATTGCATCATGGATTCTCCGATCCACATCCCTTTGATGCCTGTAGGCATGATCCCTGTCTTGATACAATCTTTCAATATTCCGATGGCAGACATGACAGCAAACTGGTGGTTGCAGACTATGATTTTCAAGACTGTAGGGGGAGACACTGTTTAGACCCCTCTGAGCTGATCGACACAATGGCTAAGCCGATCGGCGCAGTGGTGTTCTTTCTTCAATGCGATTGTCTCCGCTTCCCTCTGCATTACCATTAACTCTTGCTGAAGTTCCTGCCGACCTATCATTGTTACATTCTGCAAACGTTCCCCAATTTTCAAACATAGGACTTCTAGAGCTTCTCTGCGTATCAGAATCATCTCCCGCATATCCAGACATACTAGGATGAACACTCTCCAAATTTTCCAAACAATCTAATGTGTCAAAGTCACTATCCCACTCAGAATACTTTTGAATTGGCTTACCCGATAGTCTAGCAGATTTGTGAACCTCTGGTGTAGTCTTACACTTCTTTGCAACAGGCTCTTCGTCTTCACTTGGCAGAGCCGTCAAATCAAGAAATTCAGCCATCTTCAGTTCGTGTCGATCGGCTCCATCGTTGCGCCGATCGGCACAACTGGCGACTTCTATGAATTGTTCCAGGTTACGGTCACGAATCCCCTTATTTTGCTGTTCGTAAAATTTCATCATTAATCTCCTGAGGCGTCTTCCCTCCAGGAACTGCACGATATCCATCATCATATACAACCTCTCTGGGTATGAAGGTTGGATCTTCTGCCAATTGGAGTTCAACCTTATGTTGAACATCTTTAGCATAAAAGAGACATTTGCAACCTTTGATGCGACTATCCCTATGAATTTTGTTTTCTTGAAAACCCTCCCAATCGTTAAGAACACTAGGAGAGGCTTCAACTTGTCTAGCTTGAAGATCCTTTTTCGCATCCAACTGGTACATGGCTTCTTCGGCTTCCTTGTGCAGCTAGAGTTCACACTTGGCAGCAATATCATGTTCGCTATAAAGCTGGCACTTATGGATTATGAGAGCGCTCTCTTCATCTAGTTCCTCTTTCTCTTGCTTAGTAAATAATCTTTCAAAAGACAAGAAATCTTCATATGACAAAGGCTTAGAAAGATCAAGAAGACTTCCATCGTGTACCTTTGAGAAACGGCCTCACCTCCAATAGGTCCTATAGATTTTCCTTTGCGCACCAAAACTCTCCTCATAATCTACCAAAATTCATTGTCCATCTTTACCTTGTCGGCGTTCCATGCGTCAGCTTTGCTTTCCTTCATGAACTTCTTCCTCGGATCTGACCAGACCACTGGATCATCTCGTGTTGTCATTAATACTTTGTCAACTTTGTCCCAGGACCAAATTTCAGAAAGCTGCGGAAATTTGCCACCGAGCCAATCGGCTCCACTATCGCGCCGATCGGCGCCGACTTGATTGCTTCCCGATGCGCCGCCTTCCATAGCTTCTGCCTTTAGGGCTTTGTTCTGGTGAGTATGTAATGCGAGTTGATCCATGGAGTTGCTGCCCTCTCATATTTATATCCCTTGATTTCCAATTGGACTAGGACTCTATCTCTTATTTACGGAATTCAACTGTCTTAACAAGGCAAGGTCCCAAACTGACTCAAAAACCAAAAAGACACTGCTGCGCCGATCGGCACAGCACCGCGCCGATCGGCGCGGTACACTATTTTTACCCAATCAAAAAAAAAATCATGAAAATAAAAAACATATACAGGGCTTTTGTTTTACGTCGTTAAGCTCGACCACACAGGGCACTAAGCAGTGAAGTACACATCAAAAGATTTTAATTCAAATGTGTCAGGTTCTAGATATACCCTTAGACATTGTCCGTTCACCGTGTACTTGTTCCTTTTGCCATCCATTATAATCACAGCTCCCGAAGGTAACACCGTATTCACAAGATAAGGTCCTTCCCATTTACTTCGTAGTTTGCCTTTACCAAATAATCTGAATCGCGAATTAAATAGGAGTACCTGATCTCCTTTCTTGAATTCCTTCTTCAAATGCTTCTTATCATACCACTTCTTTGTCTTTTCCTTATATATTGTCTCATTTTCATATGCACATAACTGCATCTCTTCCAATTCGCTTATTTGAATTTTCCTTTTCGAACCGGTGGCATTAAGATCCAAATTCATTTCCTTTATAGCCCAATAAGCCTTATGTTCCAATTTCACCGGTAGGTGACATGATTTCCCATAGACGAATTGATATGGCGTCATACCAATTAGTGTCTTGAATGTTGTCCTATATGCCCATAATGCTCCGTTAAGCTTTATAGCCCAATCTTTTCCTTGCTTCCTAACTATCTTCAGCAGAATCCCCTTTAATTGCTTATTTGATGTCTTTGCTTGTCCTTTTGTCTGAGGATGATAAGCTGTTCCAATTCTGTGTTCAACCCCATATCTTGCTAAAAACCTAGTAAATTCTCCTCCTGTGAAATGTGATCCTCCATCTGTAATTATTATCCTTGGTATTCCAAACCTTGGGAAAACTTGCTCCTGAAGTATATTCCGTAATTCTCTTGTAGTATTGAACTTGCATGCCATTGCTTCAACCCACTTGGAAACATAATCAACGGCAACCAATATATATTCGCAACCATGAGAATTCACAAATGGTCCCAGGTGTCTCACTTCATTTAACCAACATGGAGAGCTTAGGTTATGAACAACATAGCATGAAATATTAGGACTCACTCCCTTTTTATTAATTCTAGGCAAATAAAAACCCTGCAATCAAGTTATTGAAGCAATTCAAAAATTTCAAAACAACTTATGCTAACTAAATTCATAATCATGTTGCTAATAATAAAATAGGATTTTAGGAAATTATTGGGCATTTTATCTGCTTGGCAAGACCCCTAATTAATTAGTTGATTCTTAAATAACTAATTAATGCATTTAATTAATACTAAAAATATTTTTATGAAAACCACAAATAAAATTCACCAGAGTGTTCTCAAATATTTAAATAGCCCACCCACCAAATTTCACTATTTTTGGAAACTGCTAGCTATTTTATTTTGATTTATCAAAAATAAGCTTTGACTAGGGACCTTTTTGCGAAGATCTTAAAAGATTAGGGGCTGCAGCGCAAAAATTGCCCCCTTCTCCTTCCTCACTAGCGCAGCGCCTCCTGCCGGCGATTTCTCTGCCGCACGCCAGCGAGCCTGCGCGCCGTCTTGGGACCACGCGACGCTACAGCACGTCAACGCGGCCACAGTGCATCCCCTGCCTCTGCCTCTGTCCTGCCGAGCGCGCGCGCCAACCGTCGTCTCTCCCCTCTGCAAACTGACCCGATCACACGGCAAGCTTCAATGCCCAGCGCCATTTCTGCTCCCGTCGCCTCAACCGCATAAGATTGATGCGCTGACCCTTGAGCAACCCCGTGACCACCTCCGAGTTCTCTTCTTTCAACCGTCTGTCCTCTGCTCCCTTATTTTCTCCCTCTCTGTTCTCTCCCCCACTTCGCCATTGCAGAGCCCAACTTGAGCTTGAGCCCGCCAATTCCACTGCCTCTCCCTCACGACCTAAACTTCAAACCCCTGCGCCTAGACCCCCTCCTACCTCCCCGCACCTCACTTGGCCTTTTTCCTCGCGCTCACTGCTTGAATCGAAGAAGAACCCGAAAGTTGCTCCCGGCCGAGTGCCAGTGATGCCGCCGTGAAATTCTTCATCTGCGGTGAGCCTCGTTTCCTTGTTCCACGTCCCTCGCGTGTGAAACTCACTACGGAAGCCTCCTAACCATTCCTTCTCTTGGTTTCATCGCGAGATTGTCGGCACTGCTGTTTTTCCCCGGCCGTGCTCATCGCCGCCAATCGCCAAAGTTGCCTCGTCGACGAGCTCCTAGTTCCCGCCCAATTCCATGACGGCATCATCGATGCCGCTTTTCGCCGGGTCTCCGTGAAGCTCCACGAGAAGACGGCGACCGATTAGGAGCCCTATACCGCTCTCGCGATGTCGCCGAAGACCGCTGCTCTGCCACCTCTCGCCGATGGCCAGTTCCGGTGAGCTACTCCCCCCCAAACCCCCCCCAGTCATGCTTGCCTTGATGTGCGCATCATGCGCACCGCCCCACGGCAAGGTTTCTTCGCGTGCAAGCCGCGGCAGCGAGCTTTGACCGCGCTCCAACGGCTTGCCGGCGGAACTGACTGGTGCTGACTAGCAGCTGAGCTGGCACCAGCATGGCTCCGACATGTCGCTGACGTGGCTGCCTCGTGGCGCTGACGTGTCACTAAATAACCAGAAGAATGCCAGGAAAATAATAGAAAATGCTTAGAACTTGGAGAAACCATAGTAAATTGAATATAAGTCCAAAAAGGCCCAAACAAATTTTGTTGGCATCCTCTTTCAGAGCTCTATTTTAGTAATATGATAAATCATTGTCTCTGTACATGCATATTTATTAATTTAATAAATTGTGAAACCACTAATCAATTCACTAGAAATTCTAGGAATGAAATTAAATCCTGATTTTTGGCATGCTTAGTGTGTGACTAATTACCTGCCACCACAATTTTTGGTTCAGTAAAATATGAGTTATTTTTGGCTCTGGAATTTATTTAGTCTGGTTACTTAAATTAATTCTAGTAATTATTTTATAAATAATTGGCCCCTGCCACTTGGCACAAAAATCACTCACACAAGGCTCTGTGCCCAGTAATTCACACAAGTCTAGAAACCTAAGTTTACTTAATTAAATTAAATTAATTGCTCATACCACTATTTTACTTTAATAAATGCTAGTAATTAGAGTAATTATATCCAGAGGCTGTAAATTGGTAAAAATATAATTCATCTATGTCCCTGTTCATGCTAAATCACTTAAGATCAGAATCAATTGGTTACTATTGTAATTGCTTAATTATTTTGAAGGACTATAACAACCCTAAATAAATGATTAACACACATAAAATGATGAAACTTTAATTTGTTTCTTTGAAGCATATGACTTCGAGAACATAATAATAATGTTAATCAATATAAAAGACATTATGCATCATATCATTGCATTCTACGGTATTTTGATAATACCAACAATTCAATTCTATCATATAGGTAACAACAACCTGGAGCAGGAAGAAGAAGATCTCCAGAAGGACCTTGATCCCCAAGAGCAAGACGTTGTAGTTGCTAGCACTAACACAAGCCCCGGTTTTCATTCGCCATTTTATAAACTTGCTAGTTTTCAATATTATTAGTGTCTGTGATTATTGCATTAGGTCATAGGAGTTGATTGGAACCCACTTGCATGATACCCAAATGACCTACGCCACTGTCATTAGAATCATCTGGTAGTATCGGTGCTATGTCGCTATGCTTAGTAATTGCTAGACCCGGTAGATATCATTACTAAGAAATGAACTTGACCACTGGAACGGGAACCTAAAAAGAAGTTTATTTTACTGTTATGACCGGGCAGGGAAGATGCATGTGTAGGTTTGCAGCAATACATGGGTGTTGACTGTGGTAGCCCTGCCTTGTCGAACCTAGGACCCATCCGTGGTCGGCCCCTTGGTCAAGAATTGAACAGTACCGAATACATGCTAGTCTATGGGCACTAGTAAACTGATATAGCACTGTCGCGGCAATGAGGACGGTACCTAGTACAGTGGTTGTTGACCCTTCTGCTGCTGGAGTGGGCGATTCAGACAGTGAAGTACTGTTGGCAGAACAGCATGCCCACTCGCTGAGACTGGACCCGGACCAAGTTGTTTTTCGTCCTTGCGAAAAGTTGCCATATACGACCTTAACGGGTGCGTATGTGTCGTGTATCTCTGGTTATACCAGCTCGTGTAAATCAATTGCAATTGCTGTCCCTCGCAGTAATGAGTACCACTTGGTCATTGGGTCGTCGCGTAGTTGAACCTGGAGTGGAAGCTAACTATGATGCTTATTGTTGGTGTTACTATTATCGCTCTTATGTTGCACTTACTTTATGTATTTCTTTATTATCTTATTGTTGCAACTAAAGTTACATTTCTGCTATACTCAATTAAATTGAAGAATAAAACTTGATAGAACTAATAGGTTGCTTAGTGCGAGTCTTTTCAAACAAGCCACCTATTAGAGCCGTTGCATGTCTAGGAGTCCGGCGGGTAAGACTTGCTGAGTAATTAGTACTCAAGCTTTGTGCCACTGGTGTTTTTAGGTAATGAAGAAGTAGAATTGCATGTAGATGTGCTGCCCTGGGACATGCAAGTCCCTGAGGGTTGGACTGCCCACTGGGAGTCCGACTTCCCACCGCAGTGATGCTGTGTGATGCTAGAGTGATGGTTCTTCGGGCATGAACCATTACTACGCTGTATCATCGAGCTCATAGATTTATCGTATTTGCTTCCGCTGTTTCAAAATAATTCAAGAACTTGTACTATTTCCGCTGCACTCTGATAACTATTTGATGTAATATTCAATTTAAATTCGAACCAATGTTGTATTATCAAGTGTCTGTGTTATCAGCACCATCGGGACCTCGATCCTCCGGGAAGGGGCGCCACTGCTGGTATCAGAGCCCTAGTCCATGATAATACAACAAATAAATCATATTTTCGAAAACCACAACGTTGCGAGTGAGGATACCTTAGTATTGCCCATATAGATAGTAGGGTGGTGACAAAGCTAACCTGGGTTATGAATGTTTACATTATTGCATCTACGACTTCTTTAAATGAAGGTACATGTGTGCTTAACCGACACACGTGATATCGGTGTCTGTGCTCGCAGGTGGATACGAGACACTGTTGGCTCGTGACTTATCACGGGGCGATCCTTTTTCCATGGATCGTTACTAGTAGAACTGTGCTTCTTTTCGTAGTTTCTTTTGAATTTGATGTATTGTTTCTGCAATGAATTTTTTGCAGGTACGCTAACACCATTAGTATAACATTTAGTATAACTTACATGTTGAGTGCGGGTCGTCACCAATTATCCGTGCCGCTAAGTCTCGGCAAGTTAGGTGTTGTGTTATGAGAAACAATAGGTTAATAAAATGAAGGTTTTGCATCATGCATCCCATTATAACTAAACTAAAATTTGGTTCTCTCCTTGCTCATCAACCTCTGAATAAAAATTTTCTAAACCTAATAAGTATAAAATTCTGAATAACAAGGTTAACAAGAATTTGTCCTGTTTTTAGCTGCCAACTTCAAAAATTCAAAACTAAAGTTCTACTTTGGATTTTTAGGTGTTTAAATACAATCTGGAAAGCCCTAGAAGCCTATTTTCAACTCCAATAGGTTTCACCATCTTCCCAGTTTTCCCCTGTCCAGTAGAGCCAAAACATTAGGCCTATGTCAATCTGAAACAGAATTTGTTTTGAGACCCATTGCCGTATTATTGACCCTTGAGGCTCAAAAATGTGAACAAAAACTTTATTTCTGTATTTCATAGCACTATATATGAAATGCATTGTTACTCATGGAACATTTTACTCACCATTGGGTTTATGTTCCAGATGGGTGACCACGGTTTTGAGGAGCTTTCGCACGACGGGTGGCGCTACACCATCGGGCTCCACCACTGTGGCTTTCCTACACTATTGTGGGATCTCTTACGCTTGTTGGGCCACGATGAGCCGGCCTCTTACAAGGGCCGCGAGATCTGTCGTCACGGCATGACTCTTGCTGAGGTGCACATCAGCGTGCCCACACACCCGCGCAACCTCGACATGGCGGGTATGGAGAGCACGACGACTTGTGGGAGCCTCCGTGAGGGCTTGGAGAGAGTCGCCCACAGGGCTCTCACCCACTTCTGCGGCGCCACACAGCTGCGCTCTCCGGGACTCCATTTGAGATGATTCCCATCTGGCACCAGGCCAACCAGGTCTGGCAGAGGCGTGTGAAGCGCATTGGTCGCGACGACTACCCGATGTACCACACAGGGTACCACCGTGTGTCCTATTATTCGGAGTACCTCCTCAACTTGGATGAGGAGGCTAGCAGCCACAGCAGTCTCATACTGGCTGAGGCAGAGTAGGTCTGGGTTCAGAGGAATGACCAGTAGACACAGGTCGACGCGTAGTAGAGAGAGATTCAGCGGCTGACCGCTGCTCTTAAGGCGAGTGAGACTCGCGTTAATGAGGTGACTGGACAGCGCGTCACCCTCGCACAGGAGTTTGACAGATGTGGCGTGATTATGCAGCAGCACGCCAACCACAACGAGCACCTACAACATCAGTTGATGGTTGCACAGCATGAGATGGAGCTTATGGGAGAGGATTTGGAGACCCTGGCCTAGGAGAACCAGGGCCTGTAGCAGCAGCTTGAGGCAGCCCTTGCACCACCGGCAGCACCGGAGGAGGAGGACCCGCAGGAGGATATGGACGAGGAGTCTGACATGGACTATGAGGCACCCGCCCAAGGCAGGACCTAGGAGGATGAGTGTAGGATAGCCTAGTCTCGGTAGTCAAGATCAGTGGGTAGGTAACTTTTGTCGAACCACGCGAGGTTGTTGTATTTTGGGGGTTGATGCATGAGATGTTTTTGTAACTCGAGGGCTACATATTCCAAGTCATGTATGGAAACTATGATGATTTGCGCTGTGCATTGGATGTACCATTAATAGCTATTGTTGTTATAACAAAGTTAATCGTACTCATTGACTCAATCAAGGTACTTTGTTTGTAGATGGTTGAAAACAATGAACAACCACCACAAGGTTGGAAAATTACTGATGGCCTGGAGTTCACAGGGATGGTTCACCTGTGTTGGAGAGTTGTCCAGAGATTCGGATATACCATTCCTCCCACCTATATTGGCAAGGAATTCCAGGAGCATGGAGTCCCCTCATGTATCATCCATGTGGCGGTTCCCGCCAATTACTCCGTCATCCCCGCATGGGAATATTGGACCCTTAGTGTCATCGGGACCGATCTGTCTTCCACCTGGAATGTAGCTGCATTCAAGGCACTTACTCGGTTCTGTGAAGAGCACAAGCATGATGTGGCTAGAACACCCATTGCCTTACTACCCATTAATGATGTGACGGATTTCGAATGGATGAGGCATGTGGATTTCATCTTTGATCCAAACCACCGCCATCATGATCCTATGCTGCCCATAATAGAGTATTATGGTCTGTCCATGTTCTCTTTGTGCACAAACTTGTGCCGGTGATTGGATGTGTTCCATTCTACACTACGACTCTCTGAGATCAAAAAACAAGCTAAAGATGAAGAAATTGCAGAACTGAACCAGCAAATCCAAGCCAAGAATGAAGAGATGGAAGTGATTCTAGAAGAACGTGATCAAGCCTTGCAAGATGTAGCGGATTTTGAGCATGACATGATTGACGCTCAAGATGATCTGAACGCATTCAAGGCTGCCCATCTCCCTGTTGAAGGAAATTGGGATGAGATCTACATGGAGTATGGAGAACAAGGGGGTGTGGAGATGGCACCTGTTGGTAATGACGACGTGGAAATGATGGATCTGGAGGACCCCGAAGAACCTCCGGAACCCGAAGAACCTTTGGAACCGGAAGAACCAGAAGAAGCGGAAGATTAGGCCAGGAGTAGATGCTTTACTACCCCTATGTGCGGTCGTGAAAAATATGTACCCCTAGTCCAATGTAGGAGTGTGAACCTTGCAGTACGTGTCCATAATACTGTAGCTAGGCGTTGGCACGTATGTGTAGGAAATCATTTGAGGATGTCCTTTAACAACTTTGTAGACTGAATTGAATCAATGAAGTTGGTTGCCGTGTCTGAATTGTTATCGTGCCTTTTGCAAATTATATTCTTGCGCATGTGACTTTATGGAATAATCTGAGAAATGACTAATGTACAACCGTATAATTTGCAGCATGGTGCGTACTCGGAATCAAGAGGATCCTGAGAGCTCTCAGCAGGGGGGCAATGCTGAGCCATCTCTAGCCGAGGTTCTGGCCACTGCACTCAACAGGCAGCAAAATGACTCAGAACTGCTCCGTTGTTTGGTCGATATCACGTCCCACTTGGCTGGACGTGGAGACAACCACCACAACCACAACAACCACAACAATCAGCCCCGTCAGAGCACTTACTCAGATTTTCTGGGTACTCACCCACCAACCTTTGAGCATGCCAGAGAGCCGCTAGACGCTGACCATTGGTTCCGTCAGACCGAGACTATGTTCGGTCTACTGGAGTGCACTGAACACCAGAAGGTGTTGTTCGCTGCCCAACAACTCCAGGGTGGGCCAATTATGAAGCTTCTCTGCTCGCTGGACGTTGCACCGAGTGGAATGAGTTCAAGGCTGCTTTCCGAGCTCATTTCATTCCCGCGGGTCTCATGCAAAGGAAGTTCCAGGAGTTCATGGATCTAAAGCAAGGAGGGAGAAATGTCCTCCAGTATTCTGAGGCTTTCAATCACCTGACCCAGTATGCTAATGAGTATGTCACTACAGAGGAGAAGAAAAGATACGCATTCTTACGTGGGATGAATGCCACGCTTAAGGAGCGTCTGACTTGGTAGACGACAGGCACAAACAACGACCTGGTCAATGCTGCTATTGTCCACGAAGGTGCTATGCGCCAAGTTGAAGAGGAAGACCACAAGAGGAATGCCCCTGCTACTGCCCCTGCTGCCCCACAGGCGAAGCATCATCTGATTTACACTTCCCCCACCGGACAGCGTTTCCGGGCATCACCGCGGCAGCAGTACCAACGACCGTATGATCAGAATTACTCAAGGCCGCCGCAGCAGCAGAACTTCCCACCTCGTGCACCGTACCAATAGCAGAACAACAAGTACTGTGCACTGTATCCACAGCAAGGGGGCTAGAATGTTCGCGCTCCACAACCTGCTGACCATGGAAGCAGCTACCCCTGCTACAATTGTGGTCGCACCGGCCACTTTGCAAAGAACTGCACTGCACCAAGGCGCAACAACAACAACAACAACAACAACAACCAGCGTCAGAATCAGAAGAAGGCTATGAATGCATCATCTCGTGGTGCCCAAGTGAACTACACCAATGCTGAAGACATCCCTCAGGGCGAATCCGTGCTGACCGGTACGCTCTCACTCTATCGCTAGCCTGTCCATACCCTTTTGGATTCTGGTGCTACGCATAATTTTATTAGCCAAGCATGTGTGCATAAATTAAATCTGCAACCACAAACTGTAAAAAGATACTACACAATTCATTCCCCCGCTAGACAAATCAATGCCAATCAACTAGTATGCAGGGCTCCCTTAGAAATAAACAAGAAAATCTACCCCACGGATTTTATCATGCTTACCCACCAGGAAATTGATCTGATTTTGGGTATGTTCTTGATGAAAACCCATAGAGCCATGCTAGACATCGAGCCCTGAATTGTTCATCTCAACTCCCCTTTACATGGGAAGGACACACTCTCTCTAAAAACCAATTCATCAAAAGTTTTGGTTGTCCATCACTCGGAAGGGCAATCACTTGAAAACATTCCAGTTGTTTGTGAGTATCCGGACGTATTCCTCGAAGATATCTCTAGCCTACCACCTGACTGTGAAGTGGAATTTAAGATAGAGCTACAGCCAGGAACTTCTCCGATATCTCATCGACCCTACAAGGTGGCCCCGGATGAGTTGGCCGAATTGAAAAAGCAATTGAATGAGTTATTGGAAAAGGGATTCATTCGCCCAAGCACCTCACCTTGGGGCTGTCCAGCTATTTTTGTGAAGAAGAAGGATAAGTCTTTGCGTCTCGTTGTTGATTATCGACCCCTCAACAAGGTTACCATCAAGAACAAATACCCAATACCACGAATTGATATCCTTTTTGATCAATTAGTTGGTGCTAAGGTATTTTCAAAAATTGATCTCCGTTCGGGTTATCATCAAATCAAGATCCGAGCGGAGGACATTCCGAAGACTTCCTTCTCTACTAGATACGTATTCGAGTACCTAGTAATGTCATTCGGATTAACCAATGCCCCTGCTCATTTCATGTATCTCATGAATTCGGTATTCATGCCAGAGTTGGTAAAATTTGTGGTAGTATTCATTGACGACATCCTCATCTATTCTAAGTCCAAAGAAGAGCATGCAGAACACCTCTGCATTGTTCTTCAACGTCTCCGAGATCACAAATTGTATGCTAAATTCAGCAAGTGTGAATTTTAGTTGGACCGTGTACCATTCCTTGGTCACATAGTCTCTGCAGAAGGAATCTCGGTAGATCCTAGCAAAGTTCAAGATGTGCTAGATTGGAAGCCACCAAGGACAGTTCACCAAGTACGCAGTTTCCTCGGGCTAGCCGGATATTATCGTAGGTTCATTCCAAATTTCTCTTGGCTGACCAAACCCATCACGGAACTGCTGAAAAAGGAGAAAAAGTTTGATTGGAACAGCAAGTGTGAGGAGGCATTCCAAGCACTAAAGAAACTATTGACAACTGCCCCAGTACTGGCTCAACCTGACATCACCAAGCCATTCGACGTATATTGCGATGCGTCTGGCACAGGGCTGGGATGTGTACTAATGCAAGAAGGCCGTGTCATCGCATATGCGTCACGACAGCTACGGAAGCATGAAGAGCACTATCCTACCCATGATTTCGAACTAGCTGCAGTTGTACTTGCACTAAAAATATGGAGGCATTACTTGCTCGGCAACTTGGTGCACATTTATACAGACCATAAGAGCTTGAAATATATATTCACCCAAACTGATCTAAACATGAGATAGCGTCGGTGGCTAGAACTGATTAAGGATTATAACCTGGAGATTCATTATCATCCAGGCAAGGCTAATGTAGTCGCCGATGCGTTAAGTAGAAAGGTCCACTGCAACAACTTTGAACTAGAAGTTCCGGACCGAATTGACCACGAAACTAATTTGGAACCCAGCCTTAACATTTTACCTGTTGTAGTGGTTAGCAACCTAAGTGTGCATTCTACCATCCGTGAAGAAATCGTTGCCGCACAGAAAAATGACGTTGGTATGAATCATATCAGACGAAACATTAAGGATGGCAAAGCCAAATGCTTCACCCAAGACTCGAATGGTACTCTGTGGTTCAATAACCGTTTAGTAGTACCAAAGGACTTTGAACTTCGACGGAAGATCTTGGATGAAGCACACCACACCAAATATTCTATCCATCCGGGTAGTAACAAAATGTACCAAGACTTGAAGAAGAATTTCTGGTGGACAAGGATGAAGCGAGAAATTGCTCGGTATGTCATGGAATACGATACGTGTCAGAGGGTTAAGGCTGATCATTTGAAACAGGCCGGATTACTTCAACCATTGAGTATTCCCGCTTGGAAATGGGAAGACATCAGCATGGATTTTGTTGTGGGTCTCCCTCTCACTTCTCGAAAGCATGATTCAATTTGGGTCATTGTGGACGGACTCACCAAATCTACCCACTTCCTGCCAGTCAATAATAGCATAATATATGACAATATGCAGAGCTACACATAGCCAGAATTCTATGTCTCCATGGAGTGCCCAAGACCATTGTTACAGATCATGGCTTGTAGTTTGTTGCTCGTTTTTGGGAACAACTGCATGCATCTTTGGGTACCAAGCTGAGCCTGAGTTCTGCTTACGATGCCACCACAGATGGATAAACTGAGCGTGTCAACCAAATTTTGGAAGATATTCTTAGAGCATGTGTTTTAACTGATGGTGGTAATTGGGATACGTATTTGCCTTATACGGAATTCTCATACAACAACTGTTACCAGGAGAGCCTAAAAATGTCGCCACTTGAAGCACTCTATGGTCGCAGTTGTAGAACGCTGCTAAACTGGTATGAATCTGGAGAAAGAGTAACCTTTGATCCTGACCTTGTCAAGGATGCTAAGGAAAAAGTACGTACTATCCAAGCCAATCTTAAAGCCGCTAAATGCTGTCAAGAGAAGTATGCAAACAGACGACACAGACCACTGTACTTCAACAAGGGCAACTACGTCTATCTCAAGGTGTCGCCTATGAAGGGCATCCAATGGTTTGGAGTCAAGGGAAAGTTAGCTCTCCGTTATATCGGACCATTCCAAATTTTGGAAACATGGCCTATAAGTTGGAGTTACCCACCAACCTATTTGGAGTTCACCCCACCTTCCACGTCTCTCAACTCAAACGATGTCTCAAGCCATCCATCGACAAAATTTTGGAAGAGTATGACCAACTCCAAGCCGATCTCACGTACTCCGAACAACCCGTGAAGATCCTCGACGAGAAAGAGCGCACAACCCATAATAGAACCCTCAAATTCTACAAAGTTCAATGGAGTAACCACTCAGAAGATAAGTCTACTTGGGAATCGGAAGAGTTTCTGAGAACTCACTACCCGAAATTTTGGTCGTCATACACAGGTATGTTTTGACCACCACACTTCCCTCTGGTTTGCCTTGATTCATAATCTCGGGACGAGATTTTTTTAAGGAGGGAGGGCTGTGACACCCCAGGTGTCTCACTTCATTTAACCAACATGGAGCTTAGGTTATGAACAACATAGCATGAAATATTAGGACTCACTCCCTTTTTATTAATTCTAGGCAAATAAAAACCCTGCAATCAAGTTATTGAAGCAATTCAATAATTTCAAGACAACTTATGCTAACTAAATTCATAATCATGTTGCTAATAATAAAATAGCATTTTATCTGCTTGGCAAGACCCCTAATTAATTAGTTGATTCTTAAATAACTAATTAATGCATTTAATTAATTCTCAAAATATTTTTATGAAAACAACAAATAAAATTCACCAGAGCGTTCTCCAATATTTAAATAGCCCACCCACCAAATTTCACTATTTTTGGAAACTCCTAGCTATTTTATTTTGATTTATCAAAAATCAGCTTTGACCAGGGACCTTTTTGCGAAGATCTTAAAAGATCAGGGGCTGTAGCGCAAAAATCGCCCCCTTATTCTTCCTCACTGGCGCAGCGCCTCCTGCCAACGATTTCTCTAACGCAAGCCAGCAAGCCTGCGCGCCGTCTTGGGACCGCACGATGCTACAGCGCGTCAACGCGGCCACAGTGCCCCCCTGCCTCTGCCTCTGTCTTGCCGAGCGCGCGTGCCAACGGTCGTCTCTCCCCTCTGCAAATTGACCCGGTCACACGGCAAGCTTCAATGCCAAGTGCCATTTCTGCTCCCGTCACCTCAACCGCATAAGATCGATGCGCTGACCCTTGAGCAACCCCATGACCACCTCCGAGTTCTCTCCTTTCAACCGCCAGCCCTCTGCTCCCTCATTTTCTCCCTCTCTGTTCTCTCCCCCACTTCGCCATTGCAGAGCCCAGCTTGAGCTTGAGCCCGCCAATTCCACTGCCTCTCCCTCGCGAGCTAAACTTCAAACCCCTACGCCTAGACCCCCTCCTACCTCCCCACACCTCACTTGGCCTTTTTCCTCGCGCTCACTGCTTGAATCAAAGAAGAACCCAAAAGTTGCTCCCGGCCATGTGCCAGTGATGCTGCCGTGAAATTCTTCATCTGTGGTGAGCCTCGTTTCCTTGTTCCGCGTCCCTCGCGTGCGAAACTCACTGCTAAATCCTCCTAACCATTCCTTCTCTTGGTTTCATCATGAGATCGTCGGCACTGCTGTTTTTCCCCGGCCCTGCTCATCGCCACCAATCACCAAAGCCACCTCGTCGACGAGCTCCTAGTTCCCGCCCAATTCCACGACGACATCATCGATGCCGCTTTTCGCTGGGTCTCCGTGAAGCTCCATGAGAAGACAGCGACCGATTTGGAGCCCTGTATCGCTCACGCGACACTGCCGAAGACCACTGCTCCGCCACCTCTCGCCGACGGCCAGTTTCGGTGAGCTACTCCCCCCCCGAACCCCCCAGTTGTGCTCGCCTTGATGTGCGCGTCAGGCACACCGTCCCGCGGCGAGGTTTCTTCGCGCGCAAGCCACGGCAGCGAGCTTTCACCGCGCTCTGGCGGCTCGCCGACGGGCTGACTGGCGCTGACTAGCAGCTGAGCCGGTGCTAGCATGGCTCCGACATGTCGCTGATGTGGCTGCCTCGGGGCGCGGACGTGTCACTAAATAACCAGAAGAATGCCAGGAAAATAACAGAAAATACTTAGAACTTGGAAAAACCAAATTTTGTTGGCATCCTCTTTCAGAGCTCTATTTTAGTAAAATGATAAATCATTGTCGCTGTACATGCATATTTATTAATTTAATAAATTGTGAAACCACTAATCAATTCACTAGAAATTCTAGGGATGAAATTAAATCCTGATTTTTGGCATGCTTAGTGTGTGACTAATTACCTGCCACCACAATTTTTGGCTCAGTAAAATATGAGTTATTGTTGGCTCTGGAATTTATTTAGTGTGGTTAATTAAATTAATTCTAGTAATTATTTTATAAATAATTGGCCCCTGCCACTTGGCACAAAAATCACTCACACAAGGCTCTGTGCCCAGTAATTTACACAAGTCTAGAAACCTAAGTTTACTTAATTAAATTAAATTAATTGCTCATACCACTATTTTACTTTAATAAATGCTAGTAATTAGAGTAATTATATTCAGAGGTGTAAATTGGTAAAAATACAATTCATCTATGTCCATATTCATGCTAAATCACTTAAGATCAGAATCAATTGGTTACTATTGTAATTTCTTAATTATTTTGAAGGACTATAACAACCCTAAATAAATGATTAACACACATAAAATGATGAAACTCTAATTTGTTTCTTTGAAGCATATGGCTTCGAGAACATAGTAATAATGTTAATCAATATAAAAGACATTGTGCATC
The DNA here is from genome assembly GCA_032690845.1 of Eleusine coracana subsp. coracana. Taxonomy (NCBI): domain Eukaryota; kingdom Viridiplantae; phylum Streptophyta; class Magnoliopsida; order Poales; family Poaceae; genus Eleusine; species Eleusine coracana. The sequence goes on along the minus strand of CM064418.1, from coordinate 23,345,903 downwards.
ATATCATTGCATTCTACGGTATTTTGATAATACCCACAATTCAATTCTATCATATAGGCAACAACAACCCGGAGCAGGAAGAAGAAGATCTCCAGAAGGACCTTGATCCCCAAGAGCAAGACGTTGTAGTTGCTAGCACTAACATCGATCCAGGCAAGCCCTGGTTTTCATTCGCTATTTTATAAAGTTGCTAGTTTTCAATATTACTAGTGTCTGTGATTATTGCATTAGGTCATAGGAGTTGATTGGAACCCACTTGCATGATACCCAAATGACCTACGCCACTGTCATTAGAACTTTGGTAGTATCGGTACTGTGTCACTATGTTTAGTAATTGCTAGACCCGGTAGATATCATTACTAAGAAATGAACTTGACCACTAGAACGGGAACCTAAAAAGAAGTTTATTTTACTGTTATGACCGGGCAGGGAAGATGCATGTGTAGGTTTGCAGCAATACATGGGTGTTGACTGCGGTAGCCCTGCCTTGTCGAACCTAGGACCCATCCGTGTCGGCCCCTTGGTCAAGAATTGAACAGTACCGAATACATGCTAGTCTATGGGCACTAGTAAACTGATATAGCACTGTCGCGGCAATGAGGACGGTACCTAGTACAGTGGTCGTTGACCCTTCTGCTGCTGGAGTGGGCGATTCAGACCGTGAAGTACTGTTGGCAGAACAGCATGCCCACTCGCTGAGACTGGACCCGGACCAAGTTGTTTTTCGTCCTTGCGAAAAGTTGCCATATACGACCTTAACGGGTGCGTATGTGTCGTGTATCTCGGGTTATCCCAGCTGGTGTAAATCAATTGCAATTGCTGTCCCTCACAGTAATGAGTACCACTTGGTCATTGCGTCGTCACGTAGTTGAGCCTAGAGTGGAAGTTAACTATGATGCTTATTGTTGGTGTTACTATTATTGCTCTTATGTTGCACTTACTTTATGTATTGGTTTATTATCTTATTGTTGCAACTAAAGTTACATTTCTGCTATACTCAATTAAATTGAAGAATAAAACTTGATAGAACTAATAGGTTGCTTAGTGCGAGTCTTTTCAAACAAGCCACCTATTAGAGCTGTTGCATGTCTAGTAGTCCGACGGGTAAGACTTGCTGAGTAATTAGTACTCAGGCTTTGTGCCACTGTTGTTTTCAGGTAATGAAGAAGTAGAATTGCCTGTAGATGTGCTGCCCTGGGACATGCAAGTCCCTGAGGGTTGGACTGCCCACTGGGAGTCCGACTTCCCGCCCCAGTGATGTTGTGTGATGCTAGAGTGATGGTTCTTCGGGCATGAACCATTACTACGCTGTATCATCAAGCTCGTAGATTTATCGTATTTGCTTCCACTGTTTCAAAACAATTCAAGAACTTGTACTATTTCCGCTGCACTCTGATAACTATTTGATGTAATATTCAATTTAAATTCGAACCAATGTTGCATTATCAAGTGTCTGCGTTATCAGCACCGTTGGGACCTCGATCCTCCGGGAAGGGGCGCCACATCGACTTGAAGATTGTACTTAAGAGGCATTGCATTCCTACTGTTAACATTTCCTATTCGTTGGCATTGAGCACATGTTGCAACATACCTTTTTGCATCTTCATGCATAGTAGGCCAATAGAATCCACTCGCCCATACTTTCACCTATGTTCTGAAATAGCCGTAATGTCCCCCATAATCTGAAGAATGACATTTTGACAAAATGCTCGCTCTTTCTTCTCTAGGTATACATCTTCTTACTGCTCCATCCTGACAACACATATACAAGTATGGGTCAGCCCATATGAATTTTCTCATTTCGCTCTTAACTCTTCTCTTTGTATTCTTGTTCATCATATCAGTTTGTCCCTTGAAACCCTTGATAATATCCACCATCCAACTCTCTCTACGATCAAATGTAGTGAACAGTTGCTCTTGTTGCATTTCATCTTTTATTGGCTCAGTTGATAATGACTCAAGACGAGACAAATGATTTGCTACAGAATTTTCCACTCCTTATCTCTTATTTCCAAATCAAATTCTTGCAGCATCAATACCCACTGCATTAACCGAGGCTTAGATTCCTTTTTTGAAACCAAATATCTTATAGTAGCATGATCAGTATATAGAATCACTTTAGAATTTAGAATGTAAGATCTAAACTTCTCAAAAGCAAATATAACAGCTAACATCTCCTTCTCAGTTGTTATATAATTGATCTGCACCTCATTCAAAGTCTTGCTAGCATAATAAATAGCATGCACTTTACCTTCTTTCCGTTGTCCAAGAACAGCTTCAACTACATAATCACTTGCATCACACATAATTTTAAAAGGTAAACTCCAATCAGGTGGCAGCATGATGGGTGTAGAGCATAGAGCTTCCATTAACTTCTTAAGGCAAAGAATCTTTCATCATCCATAATGAATTTTTTATCTTGCTTCAACAATTCTATCAAGGGTTTAGCAATCTTCAAATAATCCTTAACAAATCTGCGATACAAGTTGGCATGTCCAAGAAAACTCCTCAAAGTTGTAAGATCAGTAGGGGGAGGCAATTTCTCAACTGTAGATACCTTTGCCTTATCAACCTTTATCCCCCTATTCGATATGACATGACCAAGTACTATTCCTTCTGTCACCATGAAGTGACACTTCTCCCAATTAAGAACCAAGTCACATTCAACACACCTTTTCAAAACCTTCTCTAAATTCTCCAAACAACTATCAAAATCAGCACCATGTATGGAGAAGTCATCCATGAATACCTCCATAATATCTTCTATGAATTCAGCGAATATTGCATTCATGCATCTTTGAAATGTGGCAGGTGCGTTGCAAAGACCAAAAGGCATCCTTCTATATGCATATGTCCCGAAAGGGCAAGTAAAAGTAGTTTTCTGTTGATCTTCTGGTCTTACCGGTATCTGAAAGAAACCACTATATCCATCCAAATAATAAAAGTATGTATTCTTTGCTAACCTTTCAAGCATCTCATCAATGAACGGAAGAGGATAGTGATCTTTCTTTGTCACCTTGTTCAAACTTCTGTAATCTATGCATATTCTCCATCCAGTTACAGTCCTTTGAGGAATCAACTCATTATTCTCATTAGGCACTACTGTCAACCCTCCTTTCTTGGGCACACAATGTACTGGACTAACCCATTCACTATTAGTAACAGGTTAGATCATACCTGCATTAAGCAGCTTCAAAATCTCCTTTTTGACCATTGGCTTCATTGATTCTTTCAACATTCGCATTCCTTCAACCACTGGTTTAGTATTCTCTTCCAAGTTAATCTTGTGGGTGCAAAATGCGGGGCTGATTCCCTTGATGTCATCCAATGTGTAACCAATGGCCTTCTTATACCTTTTGAGCATAGCAAGCAGCTTTTCTGTTTCTTCTTTCGTTAGGGCGTTATTCACAATAACTGGATATGTTTTGTTTTTCCCTAAATATTCATAGCATAGCTCTTTCAGAAGTTCCTTCTGTTCTACTTCTGGTGCTTCATCTGGATCTAGCTCACCCAGAGGTTCAAAATAAGAATTTTCTGGGTTGAGCAGATCAGCGCAAGCATCACGCCGATCGGCGCTGGCAGTATCCTTGTCAGCTCCGCGCATGAGTTGGTCTAGTGGGTCACCCATATCCATCCCTATCTTCTCATCCTCCTCTGGGTAGAATTCTTGATAACAAGAAGGGTCTTGATGAGACAGATCATTAAATCGAAATTGCACTTCTTCACCTCCCAGGTGTAGCATAATTTGACCTTTCCAGCATCCAGAACAGCTTGTACTAATCTTAAAAATGGCCTCCCTAGAATGATGTCTTCAACTCCAGTTTACTCATTATTTAGAACGAAGAAGTCTACTGGTATTGTTTTTGAGCTAATCTCTACCTCAACATTCTTGATCACTCCCAGTGGCTTGATCTTCCTTCCATCTGCCATGACGAGCTCAAGTTCAGTCCCCATTAGCCGCTATTGAGTTTTATAAGGCATGCTCATGAATGCATCATAAGTCATCAAGCTAACACGGGAACCAAAGTCACACAAGATTTTCAGAAATTTCTTCCCCGATATGTCACATGGTATGTATGGCTCCTCTTGTTGCTCTTTAGTGAGACCTATAGCATACACACCACATAATCCTTCGTAGGGAGATGGCTCAAAGCAACTGTATAGTAATCTCTTTGCTTGTTTCACCTCTGTTCCATCAAGCTCTATATCATCCTTGTAAAGCTTCCCTAAGACTCTTCCAATAATTTCTTGATCGAAAACTTCCGACTTGAGGCGATTACTTGGGAAATTATACACAATTCCGGCTTCAGAGGCGTCTTGCGGACTAAAGGATCTCCTCATATTGAGCAATTCTTGCGAAAAATCAATAGGAATCCAGTCCATTGGCTCAAATTCATCAAGTGGTTTAGCATTCACCAATGTCCTATCCCCCTTTGGTTTAGCAAAGTTACTTTCGAATTCCTTCAGGTGGTTGTCCAGAATCGCAGCTTCTATCTTGGTATATTCCTTGGAGCTTGATGGAGTTGTCAGGGTGATCAGTTCCCCTGTTGTTGCAAATGCGCCAATCGATGCGCGTGTCAGATCCATGTAAGTGGGTCTGACGGGCCCTATCTCTTCAAATTTATGCTCTGGAGTACTCATTGCCCTACTCTCGGACATACAGATCTGTTCACCCGGCGACTCTTCCTTCTGCATAACTTCTGGGCATTGCTGATTTGGTTCTAGATATTCTTCCCAGTACTTATGCAAAGCTTCATTCTTAGCGATTTTGCCTATCAATTCGATCCCCACCTTGGCTGTCAACCTCAAAAAACTTCCTTTGGCCGATCCATCCAAATGCACCCTCGATGCCTTGTTTATGGCCATGTAAAAGGTTTGAGCGCACATATTCTCATCAATGCCGAGGTCAGGTCCTTGTTTCAACAATGTTGTACAACACGTCCAGGCTTCCGTGAGAGATTCTTCATCTTTTTGTAAGAAGTTCACCACTTCTCTTCTCAATTTCTGCACCTTTGGCAAAGGAAAATAGTGCAGACAACAATTTGCAACTAATTCACTCCACTTACCTTTCGCATCTCGAGATGCTTCCTTGTGCCACTCTTTGGCTTTTCCTCCCATAGAGAATGGGAAAAGCAGCCATCTGTAAAGATCCTGAGGCACTCCTTCATGATGGAATGTTTGGCAAAATGCCTCCAAATCTTGTAGGTGAGTATATGGATTCTCCTACTTCGCTCCAAAGAATTTGTTTGCTTCAGCCATGCTAATGATAATGGGGTTTAACACATACGAGCAGGCCGTGGCCTTCTCATCTGAGTATTGAGGCACCAACACGTCTGGAGATGGCAAAGAAAGCTCCCTGAGCGTCGGAAAAGGTTCCGTCATAGTCATCCTAAAAATTCACACAAAACACAAAACAAAAAAAACTAGAAAAGAAAAGGATTAGACGTTAGTAAAATATTAATAGTAAAAGAATTGGCTTGTTCCCCGGCAATGGCGCCAGAAAATGATGCTTGTTGGTCGTAGTTACGCACCCACTTATATACCGCAAGAGGATAGTGTACAGTTGTAGCTCTTTTTCACTCAGATTATTCCAAGGTTATCGAATCCACAGGGAACGAGCGGGACTATTACTATTAAAGGCTTACTAACATATTGCAATGGTTCAGTTGGTGTGAATGTTGACGGTGAGAGAGTGGTGGATGAATGTTATTAGAGACGTAACAGGGTAATGAAGGATTCTCTCCTTAGGATTGGTTCACTAGCATGCAACCTTATCCTTATTAACTCGGATGATGATTCCAATATTCTACAAGACATGGTGGTTTTGTTCACCCTGGTTGTCACTACAGAGGTTATTAGCTCCCCACTGGTTTCTTGCACTATGGAATAGGCAGAAGTATACCGGCCGATACACTAATGAAATAGATGCACAATTGAGTTCACTACATAGATTGAATTCATCAAGAGAGTATCAATAAGTATGAGAGTTACATGACCAGATCCCCGCACCAGAGAAGAGAATATGAGACTACTTGCTCATCCTCCTACTAAACATAGCAGAAGGGCGAGAAATAGCGCTGGAACGCGCACGTGCCGATCGGCACAACCGTCACGCCGATCGGCGCGACCTCCCTTCTGGTGGTTCTCGTCGGTGTCGACCAACCGTCGCCGACAATATCCTAAAACCCTAGTTCTGACAACTGGATATTGCGATTGTTGTCTCTCTCATTCCTCTTTGGCTCTTGATAGATATCTTCCTTTTATATTCGGCGAGATTAGGTCAACTTCCACCGACTTCGATTTGTATTGGGCTGGGCCTCTGTCCTTGGACCGAATTATGCTTTTCATTGTCTTTTACCCTCATGCGCTGATCGGCGCGGCTCTGTACCTGGCCCATCCTTGTTGCTCTTTGATTCCTTATCCATAACTGCCCTGTTTTATACCTATTTCCTACAATTACATCCAAAACAGAACAACTACAAATATATGCAAATATGGGGTGAATTGTTAGTCAATACCACCAAATTATGACGTAAAACATCCCTTTTTTGTAGATAAAATGGGTAGCTAGAATCCACCAACACAAACCAAAAAGCCATTCGAATCAATAACACAAGAAGCATTTTTCTCAAAGCGCACTTCAAAACCAACATCAGGCAACTGAGAGACAGAGGAGATTGTACTTGAGATGCTCAACCAAACCAACATCCTCGAGAGTGAATTTTTCATTTACCTTTATCGCGCCTCTTGCCTTCACTCTCCCTCTCATGTCATCTCCAAAGGTCACATACTCCCGGCGCTTTAAGAGAGTGAGGCTGGCGAACCACTTTGCATCTCCGATCATGTGGTGCGAACACCTGGAGTCCATTAGCCACTTGTTCCTTAGGCCTCCACCTGCTGCCTATAAAGAACAAGAAGGAAAGGTCAATGGCTCAGTGCTCGGGTTAGTCAAAAAGCATTGGGGAATCCAACACTTCACCATATGACCGGTAGTAGTCATCAAAGTTCTTTGCACATTATCATTCGAACGCATAGGAAGAGAACCATGATGGGGAAAATGTGGCATGTCAAAGAGTCTCGACTCAAACCTGGGTGAGAAAAGAAATCATCTGTGTCAAAGCCAAATCCATGCGAACTCCAAGTCCTGAACACATCACGATTAGGCAAAAACTTGGTAAAAATCTAATAAAACAAACTCCAAATGATATGATTTCTGGATTAGTGAATCCTCAACACATCAGGATCCTAATCCTAGAAGATCAACTCGATTGGCTCAAGAAATCATCACAAAATTCAGATCTCGTGCCAAGAACAATAAAAGGAGAAACTTGAGAACTCCTTCAAATCGAAGGTGCTAGAGCTATTGATTCGGTCAAGGATCCATATAGGATTGTTCTAGCTCATCCTAGCAACAGTTTCTCAAGAATTCCGAACCAAAAACTCATCCAAAAAGGAGATCCAAAATTCTCACAAAAATAGCTCCGAAAATAGAGAAAAAAAGAAATTCAGAATTTAGGGAGAGAAGGAGATCTTGAGCACAAAAATAAATTTCATATCATGGAAACATGCTTACAAGATCCAAAGGTACAAGGCTAGAAAGCCACCCTCTTCCTCGCACTATTTGGAAGAGAAAGAGATGTCTCTCACACACCCTCTCCTCTCCTCTAAAACATGAAGTCCTCTCCTAGCACTTTGAATGAAGACCTAAGTCAAGGCTAAGGGAAAGAGAGGCACCTCTTCTACCAGACCTACCTCTCTTCATATAGGCCTAAGGGTTGTCCACATGACCAATCTACCGTTGACCTACATAACACTGCCACCTATCACCAGGGGCAAACTTGTTCATCTTTCTCCTTGTTGCCCGAACGCCCTCGGGCCCTTCACGACTTTGCTTCACCTTGAAGCAAGCTCCGCGATGGTGCCACGTGCACCACTAACCACCGCCACCGGTTTTGAGGCCCAAACTGGGAAACCACCTTGCACGCTTCTTAAAGCATGACTTCTTGATGTGGACGCGTGTCACCATGTCCTGCAATCCTGACCATCGACAAGTCTCTCCTGTTCCCTGTCCATCGGACCCCCATGTCACTTGCACCGGCATCCCGCTCACCTTGACTTGGTCAACACGCCATCTTCATCACCACCATGGTTTTGAGGCTCAACCGTGAAACCATCCGTGCTTGTCGCCTCTCCATGTGTATGGTGTGGATGAACCTTAACCTCACCCGACATCCCGATCGTCTGGCCCCAAGTCCTGAAGGAAAAAGAAGGCGACCAGAGGTGGGTGAATAGGAGCCAATCAAAATTCTCCAAGAGAACTTGTCCTATATCCCAAAAACAACCCGAGTCAAACTCCAAACCGATCACCAAGACTACACACACCAACTCGTGATGTACTAGCCTTAGGATTGATCAACCTTAGCAAAGAAACATAGCAGAAACAACAATGAATAGCAAGAACTCAATATGATCAAGAGACTCAAAACCTGACCTTACTGGTCCACCACCAATAGTGCTGATCAGGGCCATCGGCAGTGCCGGTTAGCCCCATTGGCAGTGCCAGTGAGACCTGTCGGTAGTGCTGGTGTGGGGTTTTGCAACCCACTGGCAGTGCCGATCCTGGTCGTCGGCAGTGCCGATCGACCCCGATAGAACAGGAAAATCTTACGGGATTTTGGTAAATCTTCTCCAAAACCTAATCAAACGAACTCCATATGATGCGATTTTTGGACCAGCGAATCCTTAGCACATCATGACCCTAATCCTAGAAGATTAACTCAATTGGCTCAAGAAATCATCGCGAATTTCAGATCTTGTGCCTAGGACACCAAAAAGGGGAAACATGAGAAATCCTTCAAATCGAAGGTGCTAGAGCTCTTGATTTGGTCATGGACCTATGAAGGATTGTTTTAGCTCGTCATAGCAACAAGTTCCTCAAGAAATCCGCCCCAAAAATTCATCCAAAAAGCAGATAAAAAATTCCTACAAAAATAGCTACGAAAATAAGAAAAAAAGAAATTCAGGATTTTGGGAGGGGGGAAAAACTTGAGCACGAAAATAAATCTCATATCATGGAAACATCCTTACAAGATCCATAGATACAAGATTTTTGAATGAAGTCCTAACACAAGGCTAATGGGGAGAGAGGCACCTCTTCCACAAGCCTTACCTCTCCTTATATTGGCCTAGGGTCACATGACCATTCTAACCTTGACCTACATAACACACCCACCTACCACAGGGGGCATAACCATCCATCTTTCACCTCTTTGCCCGAATGCCATCAGATGCTTCACGTCTTTGCTTCATCTCGAAGCAAGCTCCGTGATGGTGCCACGTCCACCACTAACCACCGCCACTGGTTTTGAGGCCCAAACCGAGAAACCGCCTTGCACGCTTCTCAAAGCACAACTTCTCGATGTTGATGCGTGTCACCTTGCCCCGCGTTCCTGACCACCGGCAAGTCTCTCCCAGTCCCTGTACATCGGGCCTCCTTGTCACTTGCATCAGCATCCTGTTTGCCTTGACTTGGTCAACACGCCGTCTTCATCACCACCATAGTTTTGAGGCTCAACCGCGAAACTGTCCGTGCTTCTTACCTCTCCACGTGTACGGTGTGGATCACCCTTGACTTCACTCGGCATCCCGATCATTCGGCCCCAAGTCCCATACTTGTGCCCGATCCTCTCACCGCTGACCGCCAAGTCGACTCCAGTGACCGACACATCATGAGACAAGCAAACACATTTCCCAACTCCTGCAACATCACCAATTCCTCCACCAACTCTGGTTAGTCATAACCATTATATGCAAATCCATGCAATCCCCGGATTCCCACATTTCAACTCAAACACCAAATCCGCTCAAGTCAATTACTCATCACATAGATTGCAAACCATGGCACATATCCACTTGGTTTCTCAATCTCCCCCTTGATGAGTACATTGACAACCTCAAATGCACAAGATTAAAGGGTGAAATGCGAAACTGAATAAACTCATCCAAATGGCCAAACCCAAAGAAAAGGTGAAAACAAGCCATCTAGCAAGGTAGGGATCACAAAACCAAGAGTTGGCAAAGAAAGCGACTTGAGATGCAAAGAATGTGAAAAGAGCAAGAAAACACTCAAGATCATGATATGCTCCCGCTCAACTTGTGGTAGGTTTCATGTAGTGCAAAATGGATCATTTTAAGTTTCCTAGCATAATTTGTGCATGACCAAAAATTTTCTCCCCGTTTGGCAATGAACTCATCAAAGACGCAAAAGAACAAGCAAACATGCAAAGCATGAAAATGCAAACCTAAGGAGCTTCAACAATTATGCAAACAAGCATTTAACTTTGCTACCCATAAACATAAAGCCATGAAGTGTAAAAGCAATAGCTCACCATACAAAGATAAAAAATAGATAGCAAGGCATAAACACCAACAGCTATACAAGCTAAGTAGAAAGATTGACTAGCTTAGATAGAATCAAATTTGCTTGTCATGAGAAAATCTGCCACCACATGTGTAAGTATTCCATCCAAGGCAAAACAAACATCAAGTGAATCACAAGAATCTAGCCAGTTTCAATCTCAACTAGGGCAACAAGCATTCGTAGAAAATGGGTTCTACAAACGCTCACATATGCAATAGAGACTCAATTGATCAAGTGATTATTGTTTATCCTCATGTGTCCTCTTATCCATGCGGAGGGTCGCACGACTGGGTACGGCAAACACCCCGAGGCTTCAAGTCACAGTGTTTGGATTAGCATTTCAAAATTATTCTTGATCAAAGCACTTAGCAGATTATTCAAGTTTATGCAAGACACAAAAGAGCATGCCTTTGCGGCAAAAGGAACACATGTTCCCACAATATCCCATCATGAGCTAAACATTTGCAAAGCCTTCCATTTCGCAAACATAAGGTGCCAAAGCCGAGACATCCTCTAGACTAGCCTCAATGCAAGTTTCAAAAAGGATAAAAGCAAGTATACACATGGTGAGCAAGTTTTAGCAAGATTAGTTCATAAGGTTCACAAAAAGCTTAGTTTACCTTTAAGATTAGCAAGTTGCTCACATGAGTCTATAACAGGCCATCTAGAAATCTAAGCATGAGAGATTACCATCACATCCACACAACTTAGCTTAGGCTCAATCATAGCAAAGTGAAATGCAAGAAAGCATAAGAATCAAAGCTCATCTACCAATGCATATATTACATATGAGATGCAATGCATAAAAGGTAAGATACATATATACAAGTGAACACCAACTCCCCGTCAAATGATGCCATACAGATGACTAACACCAAGTTCCCCCTGAAGAAAAGCATGTCTCGAAGCATCTAGGGGCTTGGTGAGGATATCAGCTAGTTGGTTTCTGGTGTCAATGTATTTGAGCTCAACATCCCCTTTCTCAACATTGTCTCTCAGGAAGTGGAATCGCACATTGATGTGTTTGACCTTACCATGTTGGATTGGTTTTTTGGCTAAGGATATGGCACTAGAGTTATCACATATGAGTGGAACACTCTTAAAGGTTAACCCATAGTCCCTCATGGTAGATACAACCCATAGGACTTGTGAGCAGTAGCTAGTAGCAGCTACATACTCAACCTCTGTGGTGGATTGGGCTACACTTGACTGCTTACGAGAAGACCAATAAATCAAAGAAGTACCCAAGAAATGGCAAGTGCCAGAAGTGCTCTTTCTATCAATTCTACACCCAGCAAAGTTCGTATCCGAATATCCCATGAGATCAAGAGATGAAGATGCAGAGCACCAAAGACCAAACTCAAGGATATATTTGAGATACCTGAAGATGCGCTTGACAGCCTTGCAATGAGTCACCCTTGGGGAAGCTTGAAAGCGAGCACAAAGACACACCGCAAAGTGTATGTCGGGTCTTGTCGCTGTCAGGTACAAGAGGGAGCCAATAATACTCATGTACTCCCTTTGGTCCACCGCTTCACAGTCCTCATCAGGGTCAAGTGCCGTTGTAGTGGACGTTGGTGTAGACAACGGCTTCACATTGACCATGTCAAACTTCTTTAGGAGATCCTTTATGTACTTGGCTTGATGTATGAAAGTGCCTTGCTTGCTGTGCTTGATTTGAAGCCCAAGAAGGAAGGTGAGCTCGCCCATCATCGATATCTAAAATTTACTGTCCATGGCTTCCTGAAATCTGGACACAAGAACATGAGAGGAACCACCAAAGATGATATCATCCACGTAAATCTGAACCATTAAAAAGTCATTGCCATGCCTGAGAGTAAACAAGGTTTTATCAACACACCCCATGACATACCCACACTCTAGCAAGAAAGTCTTAAGCCTAGCATACCATGCCCTAGGTGCTTGCTTTAGCCCGTACAAAGCCTTCTGAAGCTTGTACACACGGTTTGGGTATTTGTGGTGCTCAAAGCCAGGTGGTTGTTTTACATAAACCTCTTCCTCTATGAAACCATTCAGGAAAGCACTCTTGACATCCATTTGATAGAGTTTAATGCCCTTAGAGGCAGAAAATGCAAGCAAGATCTTAATAGCTTCTATACGTGCAACAGGAGCAAAGGTTTCCCCATAGTCTAAGCCCTCCACTTGGCTAAAACCCTGAGCAACTAGCCTAGCCTTGTTTCTCACAACCTCACCATCCTCCCCATGTTTGTTTTTGAACACCCACTTGGTTCCTATGACATTGACATTTTTGGGAGGATCTACAAGGGTCCAGACTTTGTTTCTCTCAAGTTTTTCCATCTCCTCATGCATGGCATTAACCCAATGTTCATCAGATTGTGCGTGTCCAACATCTCGGGGTTCAAAGGTTGCAACAAAGAGAGAATTGGTTAAGCAGGCGAGATGCACAGAGCTTGACATTGTTGTCCTCTCATAGAGATTACCAATCATTTGTTGAGGTGGATGTTGACGTTGAATGTGGTGAGGAGATTCTCTCTCAGAGCATACCTCCCCCTCGACCACAGCTCGAGCTCGCCCGATAGCTGCTGAAGTAGATGTAGAGATGAAGTGAATCATCATTATCATCATTATCATAGCCCTGTAGGTCCTCCTCTATAAAGATGCTCTCTTCCATCTCCTTGGTACGTGCAATCTCAATCACATTGCTTGCACAAGAGTTTGATTCATCAAGGATTACATTGCAGGATTCTACGATGGTGTTAGTCTCCAAATTCAAAACTCTATAGGAATGACCATGAAGAGAGTAACCAAGAAAGATGCCATCAGAAGATCTCGACTCAAACTTATCAAGATTGCCATGCTTGAAAATAAAGCACTTGCAGCCAAAAGCACGCAAATGAAAAATAGATAGCTTCCTCCCAAAACCCAGCTCATAAGAAGTCACATTAAGAATTGAGTGCAAGAAAATCCGATTGGAAACATAGCAAGCAGTGGTAATGGCCTCAGCCCAGAACCGCCTCGGAGTCCTATGCTCATCGAGCATCGTTCGGGCCATTTCCACCAAGGTTTTGTTCTTTCTTTCGACCACACCATTCTGCTGAGGAACACGAGGTGCTAAAAACTGATGCTCAATACCATGATCAAGACAGAAGGCATCAAAGGAGGAGTTCTTGAACTCGGTGCCATGATCACTGCGGATTGCTTGTAATGCACTAGGAAGTTCCATGAACAACCCCAAAGCTAAGCTCCAAAAGTGATGAAACACTTCATCCTTGCTCTCAAGAAAGTAAACCCAAGAGTAGAGAGAATAGTCACCAACAATCACAAGAACATACAACTTCCCACCCCCCGAACGAACCCGAGAAGGACCAATAGTGTCCATATGAAGCAATTCTGCAGGGCATTCAGTCATCACCAAATTGATTAGAGGATGAGAAGCGGTAATCATTTTCCCATGACAGCAAGGAGCACAAACCAAATCCTTATCAGATTTGAGCTTAGGCAATCCTCAGATCAAGCCTAGTCCACTCAAGCGACATAACAAGTCGAAGCTCATATGACCCAGTCTCCTATGCCATTTCCAGAGCTTAGAGGAAGATTGAGCAAACAAGCACTTGTGAGAACCAGGAGAACTAGCAAAATTAGCCTAAAAAAACTCTACCAAAGCGAGAAATCCCACAAACCAAGGAACCACTCGAATCAAGAACACAAGAAGCATTCGACTTAAAGCGCACATCAAAACCAATATCAAGAAGCTGAGAGACAGAGAGGAGATTGTACTTGAGACACTCAACCAAACCAACATCCTTGAGAGTGAATTTTTCATTTACCTTTACCGTGCCTCTTGCCTTCACTCTCCCTCTCTTGTCATCTCCAAAGGTCACATACTCCCGGTGCTTCAAGGGAGTGAGGCTGGAGAACCCCTTTGCATCTCCGGTCATATGGCGCAAACACACGGAGTCCATCTACCATTTGTTCTCCAAGCCTCCACCTGCTGCCTACAAAGAACGAGAAGGAAAAGTCGATGGCTCAGTGCTGGGGTTAGTCAAAAGAGATTTGGGAATCCAATACTTAACCATACGATAGGTAGTAGTCATCATAGTTCTTTGCACATTATCATTCGAACGCATAGGATGAGAACCACGATGGCAAAAACATGGCCTGTCAAAGCGTCTCGACTCAAACCTTGGGTTGTGAGGATAGAAATACTCAGTGCGAAAGCCAAATCCATGCGAGTGACGCTCACCATGATGGGAAAAACATGGGGCACCAAAGCGCTGTTGCGTAAAGCCTCTATTTCGTGAATCAAAGCCATATGAGGGATGACCCTGTCCACAATATGCATGAAAAAAAGAGCGAAGCTGAAAGTCCACAAAATCATCATAAAAGGCATCCCTAGTCAACTCGGCTTGCTTCCTCTCAATCCTCTTACGCCTATAACAGAATTCATCCAAGTGGCCCTTGCGACCACAAAACATGCAAATGTAGACACCCTTAGGATTAGGCTTGATTTGCATGGCAGGCTTGGGTTTTGGCTTCTTTGTTTGCTTTGGGTTGAAGGAGGGTTTTGGATTAGGTGGATAGTATGTGTCAGTGGGTTTGATGGATTGTTCCTCGTCATTGTAGCTAGATCTAGGCACAAACTTACCCACATTCTCACTCTCCTTGTCACACCTCTCAAATCCCAAACCCAAGTTATAGGTTGACCTAGAAGTACTCTCCTTCACTCTTGCCAAATCACTCTCAATCTTTTCCTCACTCACTAGGGTTCTTTGGAGCCTAGATATTAGATAGTCACTTTCTTGGACTAGGACTTTTGTTTCCTCCCTAGTGATTACAAGTTTGTCCTTAAGAGAAAAACACACATCAGATGTTGGTGGAAAGACTTTAGAGCCAGTCTTAATGAGCAGCTTGGACTAAAGCTCTTTGACTTTGAGGGTTTGAGCTTCCAACTCATCTGTGAGCTTGGGGCACTTCTGACATGCAACCAAAAGAGTTGGTCTAGCTTTGAATTCATCAAGCTCCTTGAGGGCACTCTCAAGCTGACTGGCAACTTGAGCATGCACACTCTCCCTCTGACTCAGATCATTCATCACAACTTGACAAGACTCACACTCTACAATAGTGACATCACAAGCAAGCTTAGACCAAAGTGAAGCAATTTCAAAATCAGCACTCTCCAACTTGGACTTAAGCTCTCTAATCTCATTAATAGCACTACGAAGCTTATCATCTTGCAAAAGCAGAACATCGCACAAATGATCAAGCTTAAAAGAGAGCTCATCAAGAGTGGGAGGTACCTCGCTTGTGTCGGAGTCGGATCTAGAATCAGTGTCATGGTGGTTCTTTGCCATGAAGCAAAGTCTGGTGAAGTCATCCTTCCTCTTGACTCATGGCTTCTCAACCTCCTCCTCCGAGCTTGTAAGGCCTTTGCTTGATGTGAGGTCGACATCACTCAAGGCGGCAACACAGGCGCGTGCAATGGCCTTGGTGAACTTCTTGGAGTTCTTGCCCTTGTTGTAGAAGCGGTTATTCTTCTGCTTGAAGTCTTTAGTGTTGTTGTCGCGGTACCTGGCCTTCTTCTTCTTCTTGGGACAATCACCAATGAAGTGTCTCGGGTCACTGCACTCGAAGCAGGTTCTTGAACCACCTCCTCTTCTCTCCTTTTGGTTGTTGTAGAACCTCCTGAACTTCCTTGTGAGCAAGGACAACTCCTCGTCAAGAATGCATGCCATCTATTCATCAGAAATTGCAACAAGAGAAGACAGAGCAAACTCCAAAGAAGACTTGTCAAGTGAGGGGTTAGTTCCATAAGAAGCATCACTGTGACTACCCTTTTGAGAACTAGAAAGAAAAGCCATGCTAGAAGGAATAGCAAGATTAGGACGAGATTTCCTAGATAGTTCATGAGATTTCAGCTTGCTATACAGTTGCTCATAGTTCAAGGTGTTGAAGTTAGCAGTTTCTTCTAGAGCAACAATTTTGACCCCCCAAACATTTTCATCATGTGAGTAGAACAGTTGCTTAGCTCTATCATTGTCATTGTACACAAGGTTACAACAGTTGCTTAGCTTTATCATCAAGTGAGTATAACAGTTGCACACAATTGCCTCAAACCTACGAAAGGTGTCATCTAGTGACTCGCCAGGTTTTTCTGCAAAGGTTTGGCACTGTCTATTGTAAGAATGCTTACGCATAGACTTGACTTGATTGGTACCCTCATGGTACGTGCAAAGCTTAACCTAAATAGCATGAGCAGTGTCAATGTGTGCAACGTGATGATGTTCACTTCTGTTGGTGGCCCTTAAAACCCAATATCGACCACCAACCGGTCGGGAAATGCAAGGTAAAGACCAAAATTTCTTGAATATTTGTTTAAACTAATAAAGTTCCATGAGTTTTGGTGAAATATGTGTTTGCAGGGTCAAAAAGGCTAAAATTATGTAAAAACATGAAGAAATGCCCCGTCGGCCAATTCTGCCTTAAACAGTAGGCCGACAGGGTCATATGAGGCTGAAATCAGGGCTCGGCAGGGTCGTGATGACTCAAATCAGAACACAGCCGACATGGTCATATCAGGCTAAAAACAGCCACCCGGCAGGTCAAAACAAGTCATCATGAGGCTGATCATCCGACCTGGCCGACTTTGCAAAACACTCCACTATGAAGCTGTTTTCTCCCCCGGACAAAAAGCTATGGAATATGGCTAAGGAAAAAGGATCTACAAAATGGCCTAATCGGGAGAAGCCACGGGGCGACCCAGAGGGGTCGGCACCTGACCCAGGCTGCCGCCCAGCCTAGCCTGCCGCCCGGCCAGGGTTGGCCACCCAAGGTTGCCAGCCCATGAGGCCCATGAGGCTTACTGACCCCAAAATGGAGAATTCGGTGGGAACCGACCAAGGAACCGCCATCCGGACCAAAATCTAAGCCGTCCAAAGCAAGTCGGTTGGAAACCGACCAATTCCAGTGGCTACCCGGCGGTGCATACCGCCTGGCATGCCCGGCTGCCTGGCACACGTGGCCGCCCGACGGGGCAAATTTTGCCCACCGACTCTCCTCCACCTTGAATTACCCGCCAAGTCTCCGCCACCTATAAATAGAGGGGGAATTTGGCAGAAACGAGACATCAATCAAGTGAAACACATTGGAGTCCATTTCCCACTACTTGTGCTACTTAGTAGAGTAGGTTAGTTAGTCAGGAGTTAGAATCTAGTCGAGAGCATCGCTCGGGATTTCGGAAGTCATCTCGGAGTCTTGGTATGAGCTCTCTTGTATCTTTTCTCTTTTTGTAAGACTTATCCCTTATCAATATAATTATATTTTCCTTTATATCTTGTCAAGTATTTATCTTTACTTAGTCAATTTCCTCAAGTTACAATTATCAGGAAAGAACTTTGAAGCATAGTTTACGGGATTCCTGGCTAGGATTTAATTAAGTTTAATTCTTGAATAGAACTTAGACTTGGTTATTCCCCGGCTCTTCTTCCACTAGGCCAACGGAAGAATATCTAGTGAAAACGTAGGCACGGTGCCTAAGTTAACACTAGATGGTTTTGCATTCGTCCCCACGGGCTGTGTGGTAGGCGGCAGGTGGTGATAGCCCTGTCCGTCCATTTATTATTCCACCACGTTTGGGAAGTCTCAAGCAGGGTTGTCTAGCGGTAACGTGCCCACTAATGTACGAGGTTAGTTACCGACCATATTAGTGGATCATTGTCATGCCCCGAAGTAAGCTTATTGGTGAAAGACTCGAGGATGTATCATGAATTTGGTGTAAGCACTCAACCCGAGTAACCCTGTATCACTGCTGCCCCAACTATTATTATCGAACATCCTTACCCCCGTCTTTAGTCAGTTGGTTTAATTCTTATAGTTATATCTTTGTTAAACCAAGATACTCTTAAGCCTAGCTTCCCTGTGGAAAATAAATACGATACCTTGGAATACTCCTGGGTAAAATGCTACAATAGATGTCCCGTGCGCTTGTGGATTGGTTCACTCTTAAAGCATAACAAACATCAAATCATTTCTGGCGTCATACTAGGGATAGCGATATTCTTGATACGACGTTAAGAAATGCCAACAAGCATTTCTGGCGTCGTTGCCAGGGAAGCAATAGGCTAAGATATCGGAAATTTAATATTGATATTTCTATTAAGGAGTTACCGCTTTCCTTAGCAGGCTTACCCTTGTTCTATTTAATTGTGGTGTAAACAAGACGCTTTATGACTGGTTTCGACCTACCAAACAACTACCACAATGATCCGGAGGCTTTGTTGAGGAGAGTGCGTCAAAGACTCACCCCTCCTCGGCCTGTACTTGCTCTTGCAGCACGTCCGATCACTCAAGCTCAGCTGCGAGTCCCGTCTCCATCCGCTCAATCAACCATGGCTGAAAAGACGATCCGTGACTACTACGCCCCGTCTGCAGACAACATCTGCACCGGTCCGAACCCGAACATGGGGAATGGAGGCTATGAGCTGAAACCGGCCTTAATCAACATGGTTCTGGCTAGTCCTTTCTGTGGCAAGGCATCAGAAGACGCAAACGCCCACCTCCAACAGTTTTTGGTGGTGTGCAGCACTTTCACCATGAGGGATGTGACCCCTGAGGCCATTCGCCTTCGCCTTTTCCCATTTCCACTCTTGGGGAAGGCAAAGCAGTGGTTCTATAGCAATCAAGAAGAGCTCACCACATGGGACAAGTGCTCCAACGCTTTCCTTGCCAAGTTCTTCCCACCAGGAAAAACCAATGCCCTGCGGAACAAGATTTCAAGTTTCCAATATCTAACCGACGAGAGCATTCCTGAGGCATGGGAACGTTTCCAAGAATACACTCCGGCATGCCCACATCATGGAATGCAAGATTGGTTGCTAATTCAAAGCTTTTACCATGGGCTCAACTGCCCCGCTTGTGAGCACCTAGATGCAGCTGCTGGAGGTTTCTTCTTCTCTCTGAAGGTCAAAGAAGCTCAACCTCTCATAGAAAAGATAGTTGCCAACTACAGTGGCTATGATGAGAGACAGAACCAGCCACAACCCAAGATGAGGGGAGTCCACCAAGTTGATGGTATTGACATGCTAGCAATCAAGATGGATCAACTTTTGAAGAAAATGGACGGATTTCAGACTATCCAATCCTTGGACTCTTGCATGACTTGCGAAGTCTGTGGAAACTTTGGACACATGGGAAGCCACTGCCCAGAAACTCAAGAAGAATAAGTGAACTACCTCAACAACAGCAACAACAACAACGGGTTTAGGCCCCGTACGAACAACTTTGGATGGGAGTCCAAGCCAAACCTCTCCTTCGACAAGAACATGGGTGACACTGGAAACTTTACTCGTAATGAACCTTCCTTCCGTGATCTTGTTCTAGGACAATCTAAAATCAATGAAAGCATTAGTAGAAAATTTATTGCTACTGATAAAGTCCAAGAAAGTATAGATCCCCGTATGGAAACCTTTAATACCTCTCTGCAAAACTAGCTTAGTCATAATAAAATGTTAGAAACACAAATTGGTTAGCTGGCCGCTTCTATTGCTAAGCCTAACTCAGGCAAGCCCCCCGGTCAGCCGGAAGCTAGTCCCAAAGAAAATGTTAGTGCAGTCACAACTAGAGGTTTTCCCTGCAATGTTAGGATCCGCCAAATCCTAACATTGCAAGGAAAACCAGGGAAACCGATGACGAGTCAGAAGGGGAGGAAGAAACTAAAGTTGAGGAGGCAAAGGCACCTCTCAAGAAGGTGCCACATGAGTTCTATGATACCCCGGTGTTGCCATTTCCCCCTTGACAAAGGAAGCCAATAGTGGACGAACAATTCGGGAAGTTTGTAGAGGTAATAAAGAAATTATATGTCAACATACCACTACTTGATGCTATGTAGGTTCCTACATACTCCAAGTACCTAAAGGACATCCTCAACAACAAACGCCCAATGCCGTCCACGGAGGTTGTCAAATTAATAGAAGAGTACAGCGCCACTATCTTGAACTCCCTCCCAGAAAAGAACCGGGATGCCCAACCATCCCATGTTCCATCGGGATGCAACAATTCAACAACACCCTCTATGACTTGAGAGAGAGCATGAGCATCATGCCAAACGTAGTGTATGACAAACTCGATGTCAATTCATTATCCCGTACGGCAATGTGCTTGCAGCTCACCGACTAATCAGTCCGCTACCCGGCAGGCCTTGCGGAGGACATACCCGTAAGGATAAAGAACTCCCTAGTTCCTGTTGACTTTGTGGTGCTGGATATGGAGGCCGATGCAAAGAGACCTCTTATACTAGGAAGACCATTCCTTAGCACTGCAAATGACAACATTGATGTCGGGCTGGAGAAATCCACCTTAACATTAATGGGCACGACGAAAAGTTCGCCTTCAAGCCCTGAACGGAACAATGCAATCAGGTACGCATCTTTTATGGTAAAAAACCTAACACGGTGCAGAAAATTGAGGTGTATCCAATTCCACCAAAAATGGGTGCACCGGCGGTTAAAGTTAAGAGCATACCACCGCCACCCAAGAAGGAGAATGAACCACAAGAAATGAACAAAAAGGTCACCGCCAAGCCAAAGAAAATCAAACAAGTATGGCGGAAGAAAGAAGTTGCACTGATCGTGGAAAATTCTCCATCCACGATGAGCACCACGAAGAATTAAGCATGGAGGACGTCTTGTTTGAGACGTAAAATTCGAACCCTCATCGGAAGGTAACCGATATTCATTCCCCTTTCCCTCTTATATACCATTAGATTAGGTTGTTTTTATTCTCATCTTTAACCATTAAATTATGTTATAAAAAAATTGAAAAATTTTGGTGATAATTCGGCCAAGTTTCCTGACCAGGAGGTCGTTTTCGTGTCAAAACGACCATCTGGGTGCTGATTCAGGGCTTTAACCCAGCCTGAAATAACCCAGTCAATTTTTAGCACCCGGGAGGTCATTTTTCATGAAAAACGACCCCCGGCTGGGTCATTTCTGCCGCCCGACAAGCCATGCCGCCCGACACAATATTTCTTCGGATTCTTGGCCCTTATTATGCAAGAATCATGGCCATGAGTGGATGAGGAGTGGCCACCTTTTCACATGTGATATTTTTTTTCACCTAGAGCCCTATATGCAAAAATACAAGTGAATGAGAGCCACACAAATTATTCCATCTCTTGATCATCCAATCTCACCTGCCACTCTATTCTCCTAGGCTTTTAGAGGGCAGAACACTCATTATAAAATTCTAACTTCGGCCATCCCATCAATCCTTCCCTGCCCCCTATCCTCTCTCCTTTTTCAGAATAATGGAGGCATGCAGTTCACATGGCACCTATGCCAGAAAAGTGGTCACCAATAATGCACCCAAGTGGGAGGAAAAGACCTACCGGACGGTATGGGCTGCCACCCGGCCATGCCTACCGGCCGGCATGGGTCGCCGCCCGGCGTAGGCCGCCGGCCGGCTTGGCCACATTGCCCCCCAAGGCTCCTCTTGAGCCTATAAATAGAGGGCCCACTCTCCTTTGCTTCTCCACTCAAAGCATTCGACAGAAAATTTCCTCTCTCACTCACAAACTCTCTCCCTTTGCACTTCTTTTCGCACTCAACTAGCTCCCTCTAGTAAGTGCACCTTGCACTTAGCAATAAAAGTGTGCTGCAATAAAAACAACTAGAGAGAGTCTTGTTGTCACCCTTGCATGTTTGAACGACTAACACTTGGACTACTAACCAAACGACTAACCACTGACCATTATCATCATATTGTCCTTCGGGTATTGTGTCCGAGTAAACCTTTTGCAGGAATGACAAGTATTTGTTGAGGCCTCTACACCAAGTTCAGCAATAGCAGCAGCAGCTCAAGCCGGGGGAGGCGCACACCAAGTGAGCTCTCAAAAGCAAGACACTCCGGAGCTTCACATGGGCATGCTCCGAGTTATACCTCGGACTCAATGTCCATATCCGAAGCTCCAACGGAGCAAAGCATGTAACTGAAAGAGTTTGACAAGTTCATGGAGAGTGAAGACAATATGGTGTTCATTGACTATGACGAGCGAAGCAAGTTCACCACCATTCGGGACCGGGAGTTCACGTCCGTGC
The DNA here is from genome assembly GCA_032690845.1 of Eleusine coracana subsp. coracana. Lineage (NCBI taxonomy): Eukaryota > Viridiplantae > Streptophyta > Magnoliopsida > Poales > Poaceae > Eleusine > Eleusine coracana. The sequence continues at coordinate 23,323,412 of CM064418.1, read as the reverse complement.
GCAGGTTCGACCACATCTTCCTCGAGCAAATCGGCGTCCTCGCCGATTTCAAGTATGCGCTCAACATAGCCGGATGGTATCATTTCTACCACCTTGATGATTATGGTTCTAAATGGCTTACCATTGAATTCCTTTGCACCTTAATAGTCCTCACCACTCCGTCCGACAAATTAGGCACTCTCTATATATTTCATCTTTTTGGTGAAACCTATGAACGGTATTTAAAACAAATTAGTACCTACCTTGGTTTTGACCGTAAAGCCGCTATAGACATTAATAAATTAAAAGGTTTCACCCCTCAAGGACTTTGGGCTACGATAGGAAATCCCATCACAGGGCAGGAGCGCACTAGCGACATTCATAACCCTTCGCTCCGTGTAATTCACCGCTTTATCACTCACTACCTCACCCCTCGGGGTGATGTACGTTCAGTGAATAGTTTGGACAAAGCCTATATTTATGCTGTGATAAAGGAAATTAAAATGAACGCCACTTTGTTCCTCATCAACCATTGGCTCGCTCTAGCATTAAAGCAGCATGGACCTATCACTGTCACACCTTTTGTCACTAGAATTGCTAGAAAGGTTGGTGTTGTTCATAGAGCTAGAACAGATCACCTCCCTAGTGCTTCTTTGCTAGGGAAAGATCACTTTTGGCAAGCCCACCTTTTGAAGGAGGAGAACAATAGGTTCTACATGCTTTATCCAGCACAAAACACAGCAATAGAATTGCCTAACCCCAAGCTCACCATCATCGGAAGAAAGAACTTTCTATACAATTGGCAAGCTCCCGTGCAGCATGCATGACACAATGTATCAGGGGATAGGCCAGGAACTAGAGCACCTCGAACAGGCGCTTCAGGAAGCTCCCAATACCATTAGGAGCAACCACAGTACCCTGGATTTACTAGCTCATCAACACACTTCACTAGTTCATCCCATGAAGAGTATGAACCATCCAATCCCTGTGGGATGGGAAGTTATCATCAAACTTATGGAGGCATAGGAACTTCACGTTGTGCCCGATTCACATCATACAACTTCTCAGAGCTGGAAGGTGACATGCAATACCTGGCTGCAAACGCTTATGAGACAAACATAAGAACCCAAGAAATACAAGCAGCCATGAGGGATAGGCAATAATGCCAAGAACAAACGTCAGAACAACTTCAGACAAACCTCTCCATGATGGATCAACTGTTTGGCCACTTCAACATTAATTATCAACCGCCACAGTGAACGCCATCCAAGCTTAAGTCTTGCAAAGACCTAAACTTGGGGAGGTACATATCCAAGGTACGCCATTTGTCCTACCTTCTCACCCTCTGTTTCTAGTTAAGTTGTTTTATTTCCTTTATAAAAAAATTCAGTTTCTATAAAACTTAAGAAAACCTAAAAAAAATATTTTTTTGCTTTCAAGGAAAACCAAAAAAAAACACAAAAAGATTTCCAGTTTCAAATAAAATTTGAGAGCTTAGTCTCTACCATGCCTATGAAAATAATGAATAGTTGCTCTACTAGCTCCCTGTGAGTCTCAAGTATACAACCTCTACTCTTCATTTTGGTGGGTAATGGAAGACCGGCATGATGATAACACTAGTCTCTCTATGTTTTAGTGGGTGCAAAATGGCTAATAAAGACAAAATCAAGTTGTTGGGATTCATGATATATGAGGCGCCCCTTCCCGGAGGATTGAGGTCCCGAAGGTGCTGATAACACAGACACTTGATAATACAACAATGATCCAAATTTAAGTTCAATTATTACATCAAAGTGCAGCGGAATTACAAGTTCATGAAGTTTTGAAAACAGCGGAAGCGAAATAACGATAAAATCTACGAGCTCGATGATACAGCATGGTGATGATTCATGCCCGAAGAATCAACACCCTAGCAGCACTCACAATCACTGCGGCGGCAGATCAGACTCCCAATGGGCAGTCCAACCCTCAGGGACTTGCACGTCCCAAGACAACACATCTACAGGCAATTCTATTTCTTCAGTACCTGAAAACCACATGAGCATAAAGCCTGAGTACTAATTACTCAGCAAGACTTACCCATCAAAAACCTAGACATGCAATGGCTCTAATAGGTGGCTTGTTTAAAAAGGACTCGCACTAAGCAACCTATTAGTTCTATCAAGTTTTATTTTCAGATTAAATGGGTTGTGCTGCATATAACTTTAGTTGCAATAATAAGATAATAAAACAATACATAAAAATAAGTGCAACAATAGAACAAATAAATATACCAGTAACAACCAATACAAATCCATATCCATGATATCATGTGCAACTACGTGATTGGCGCGGTGAACAAGCGATACTCATTACTATGAGGGACAGCAATTGCAATTGATTTACACCAGCTGGGAAAACCCGAATAACACGACATATACGCACCAATTAAGGTCGTATATGGCAACCTTTCACAAGAAAAACCACCCACATCCAGATCCGGTTGTGGTGACGTCGAGTGGGCATGCCGTCCTGCCAACAGTACTTTGTGGTATGGACCGCCCACTCCCGCAGCCGAGGAGTCCTAAGACCAATGCACCTTAACCATCCTTGATATAAGCGATCTTTAATGCTACATCGGTTTACTAGTGCCCATGAAACTAGCATGCATTCGGTACTGTTCAAAACTTGATCAAGGGGCCGACCACGGACGGGTCCTAGGGTGGGCAAGACAGGGCTACCGCAGCCAACACCCATGTGTTGCTGCAAACCTACACATGCAAATTCCCTGTCTGGCTAAACATCAAAATAAACTTCTTTTACATAAGTTCCATTTTAGTGACCAAGTCTATTCCATAGTAATCATGATAACTACCGAGACTTATCAATTACTAAGCATAGCATCTTAGTACCGAACCTACCAAGTTTCTAATAAAAACAACATAGGTCATTTGGGGAAAACATGCAAGTTAGGTTCCAATCAACTCCTATGACCTAATGCAACAATTCAAGCATAGACACTAGTAGTGAATTAAACTAGCAAAACTTTATAAAGGGGCTAATGCAAACCGGGGCTTGCCTCGATCCACGCAAGTGTTAGCTACTATAGTCTCTTGGTCCTCAGGCTCTTGGCTCTGCTGGACGTCGGGCTCCTGCTCCAGAGTGTCGTTACCTATTGATGAACAAGGGTTAATGGTAGTGTTGAAATACCATTACATGCAATGACATGATGAATGCAACAATTGAAGGATGCATATTACATTAGAGTGTGGGTGTGAACAACCTTATTAACAAGTTCTCGAAGCCATATTCTTCAAAAAAACAAATTAGGTTTTCATTATTTCATGTGTGTAGATCATTTTAATTAGGATTGTTATAGCTTGAGAACAATTAAACAATTTAAAATAGTAACAAGATGATTCTGGACTTGAGTGATTTATCATGAACAGAGACATGTATGAAGTGCATTTTCACCAAGTTATAGCCTCTGGACAGTATTATTTTAATTACTAGAATTTATTCAAGTTAAAGTATTACTTAATTAATAGAATATTAAATACTGCAGATTTGACTTAGCCAAAAACCATGGTGATGCATTAACATGAAACAACAGTGCAGGTAAAAGATCAGAATTAATTTCCATTCCTAGAATTATTAAGGATTTATTTGGTGTTTGGACAAGTTATTTAATTAACTAAATTATATTAATAGAGGCAGTTGATTATTATTTTATTAAAATAAGGCACATTATTATGAAGTTAACAAAATTAATTTGAGGTCATTTGGACTTAAAATGAATTTACTATGCATTTTTGAAGTTCCATCAGTTTTCTGGTATTTCCTGGGTTTAAATAATTGACACGTCAGCACCATGTGGCAGCCACATCAGCGCCAACTGGATGCAAGCTCAGCTGCCAGTCAGCTTCGCTGGAGCGTGGCGGCGCGCGGCCGGGGCTTGCCGGAGGGCTCGCCGCAGGGCGCTCCGGTGGCCGGAAGCTCGCCACGGGAGAGGAGAAATGACGTGCGTGACGAGGCAAGGAGACTAGGGGGGTTCGTGAAGTCGGAAACTTACGGATATGGGTCGGCGACGAGTGGCGACGGAGAGAGGAGGTCCGGCGACGTCGCAGGGTGGACTCGGGGCAGCAAACCGATTGCGGCTGGGTCCTACAGCATCACGGGGGCACGGCGGGGACCGGCATCAGGTCGGCGATCGTCGGGGAAGGCCGGAAGATACTGTGGAGGCTGCTCGGTCATGGCGGCGCAGAGAGGATCGGTTGGGGAAAAGTTCAAGGCCGGCGTTCTTGCTCGAGGAATCAAAGAAGCGAAGGGTCTGGAGTGATCGTAAGAAGCTTGCGCATCAATGAGAAGAAGAAAGGGAGACAGGGTTCACCAGGGACACCGGAATTCGGGAGTGCGTCATCAGCGGCCAGCGAGGAGCGGAATCCAGAGATTCTTCAAATTGGCCGAGCTCACCGGAAGATTGTGTGAGCCAGAGCGCGGGAATGCAGCGGGAAGGTAGGCGTGTTCGTTGCTGCTCTCGACTTGGCTCGGGAGGGAGTGAGTGGCTGGGAGTTTGAGCTCGAGTCTAGCAATGGCGGGAATGGTTTGGAAGAGAAGGGAGTGAACAGGGGGGTATCTAAAGGCCAAGGACTCGGGTTCCTGGTCGAGAAACTGGGGGCAGGTGCGCACGCGTAGCTTTGAGCAACGCCGGGTCTTGGGGAGCCGTTGGTGCGGGGGAGAAAGCAGCGCGGCACGGCAGCAGGGGCAGAGCACAGCAGGGGAAGTTACTCGTGATTTTGGCCGGTAGCAACATGCGGCGAGGGAGGAGGGGTGAGGCGAAATGATGGGATGATCACGCACGAGCTCTGGCGATGCTGGGCGACAGGGAGCGATCGGGAGCCGGGAAACCAAGGAACGGTTACGAGAGGCCATGGCGGCATCGGGCAGGGGTGAAAGCAATTTGCTTCGGCGGAAGCTAGCGGCAAGCAGTGGCAGAGCAGCAATGGTGATGCGACGGAGCAGGCACGAGGGCTCGTCTTCGGTTGGAAGGTGGGAGCTGTCAGTCAGGGGAATCGAGGCGGCAGAGGCGAGCGTGATGGGGAGCGGATTCGGCCGGGAACAGGGAGCACGACAGTCTTGGGTAGAAGAAAAGAAACGCGGAACGGCGGCGGCTAGCGGTCGGACGGCAGTGGGGTGCGGCGATGGCGAATGCAGAGGCATGGGAGTGCGCGACGAGTTCCAAGAAAGGGGGGAAACAGGCGACGACAGCAGGCACGGGTTTGGGGAACGATGGGGCCGGCGACCTTTGCAGTGGTGAAAGAAACGCGCGGCAGCGGCAGGCGCGGGAACTGAGCAGAGGCGAGGTGACAGCGGCGAGTGAGAGCGCGCGGGAGTGTGGGGCCGAGTACCGAGGCGGCAGCGGTGGCAGAGAGAATCGCGCGACGCGCGCGTGCGGGCGGTAGGCGACAGGAGGAAGAAGCCAAGTGATTTTGCAAAATGGACCCCAAGTTTTTGAAAAGCTTGCAAAGAAGTCCTAGGTTCAGTTTTGATTGATTTAAAACACCTCCTTAAGTCCAGTTAAGCTGAAATTTGAACTCTGGGTTAATTAAGATAAGAATAATTTATTTGTGAAGTATATTTGTCCAGCAAAGAAATAATTTAATTGGAATTATTAATTAAAGTTAAATCAATTCTAGGGTTAAACCATTTAATTGATTAACTTTTTAATGAAATAAAATTCTGGTTTTTTTGGTCCAAAATTCTATTTTGTGATTACCATAATTCTGATGTAATTATTTGGCCCATGTTTTATAGAAATTTAATTTTCTTTAAATTTTTGCTTGCATGGTTTTAATTTAACTTGGAGAAATTCCAATTTTTATTTTGTCCTTATTATTTCATGCTCAAACTTAAGTTCAAAATTTTTGGCAATTTGTGCTAAGCAAGAAATGAGACACCTGGGTGTCACAGCCCTCCCTCCTTAAAGAAATCCCGTCCCGAGATTAAGAACGAAGCAGACTAGAGAGGGGCAAAAATTTACCTGTGAATGAAGACCAGAATTCTGGGTAATGAGTACTCAGAAATCCTTCCGATTCCCAGGTGGATTCATCTTCTGAGTGATTACTCCATTGCACTTTATACAATTTAATGGTTCTTTTGCGGGTGGTGCGTTCTTTTTCATCAAGGATTCTTATTGGGTGCTCGGAGTAGGTGAGGTCCGGTTGAAGTTGATCGTACTCTTCCAAGACAACATCAATTGGAGGTTTGAGGCACCGTTTCAATTGTGAAACATGAAACGTGCTATGTACTCTAGATAAATTAGCAGGTAATTCCAGCTTGTAGGCGACTTGACCACATCTTTCCAAGATTCTAAATGGGCCAATATAGCGAGGTGCTAATTTTCCTTTGATTCCAAAACGCTGAATGCCCTTCATGGGTGACACTCGGAGATAGACAAAATCATCCTTGTTGAAAAACAATGGCCTACGTCGTCGATTTGCATACTTTTCTTGACGACATTTGGCAGCCTTGAGATTTGCTTGAATTGTTCGAACCGTTTCTTCTGCATCCTTGATGAGGTCAGGACCAAAAGTTACTCGTTCTCCTGATTCAGACCAATTCAACAGTGTTCTACAACTCCGACTGTAGAGTGCTTCAAAACGGGACATTTTTACACTCTCTTGGTAACTGTTGTTGTATGAGAATTCTGCATATGGTAAATACTCATCCCAGTTACCACCATGTGTTAAGACACATGCTCTGAGCATATCTTCCAAGATTTGGTTGACACGCTCAGTTTGTCCATCCGTAGCGGCACTATAAGCAGAACTTCGGATCAACTTAGTACCCAGAGATGCATGCAGTTGCTCCCAAAAACGAGCAACAAACTGCGAGCCATGATCTGTAACAATGGTCTTGGGTACTCCATGGAGACACAGAATTCTTGCTATGTATAGTTCTGCATACTGCCGTACGCTGTATCTGGGGTTTACTGGTAGAAAGTGAGCAGACTTTGTGAGTCTGTCAACAACAACCCAAATCGAATCATGCTTCCGAGATGTGAGAGGGAGGCCAACAATGAAATCCATACTTATATCTGCCATATCCATGCGGGGATACTCAATGGCTAAAGTAGTCCGGCCCGTTTCAAATGGTCGGCCTTAACTCTCTGACAGGTGTCGCACTCCATGACATATCGAGCAACTTCTCGCTTCATTCTGGTCCACCAGAAATTTTTCTTCAGGTCCTGGTACATCTTGTTACTTCCAGGATGAATGGAATACTTAGAGTGATGTGCTTCATCCAAGATTTTGCGACGAAGCTCAAAATCCTTGGGTACTACTAGGCGGTTATTGAACCACAGAGTACCATCCGAATCTTGTGTGAAGCATTTTGCCTTGCCATTCTTAAGGTTCTCCCGAATGTACTTCATTCCAACATCTCTTGCTTGTGCAGCAATGGCCTCATCACGAATGGTGGAATGAATACTGAGATTGTTGATCAGTAGGGCAGGCAATATATGTAGGCTGGGTTCTGTGGTAATCGCTTCAATGCTGCGGTCTATCACTAGATTATTGCAGTGTATCTTCCGACTCAGAGCATCGGCAACCACATTAGCCTTGCCTGGGTGGTAATGAATCTCTAGATTATAGTCCTTAATTAATTCTAGCCATCGACGTTGTCTCATGTTCAGATCAGTCTGAGTAAATATGTACTTCAAGCTCTTGTGATCTGTATAGATGTGTACTAAATTACCGAGCAAATAATGCCTCCAAATTTTTAGGGCAAGGACAACGGCAGCTAGTTCCAAATCATGGGTAGGATAGTGCTCTTCGTGCTTCCGTAGTTGTCGAGATGCATAGGCAATAACACGACCATCCTGCATAAGCACACATCCAAGTCCGATCCCAGATGCATCACAATATACGTCAAACGGCTTGGTGATGTCTGGTTGAGCCAATACTGGGGCTGTAATCAACAATGTCTTCAATTTCTGAAAAGCTTCTTCACAATTGTTGCTCCAATTGAACTTCCTATCCTTTTTCAGTAGCTCGGTGATGGGTTTGGTCAACTGAGAGAAATTAGGAATGAACCTCCGATAGTATCCAGCTAGTCCAAGGAAATAACGAACTTGGTGGACGGTTTTCGGTGGCTTCCAATCTAGCACATCTTGGACCTTGCTTGGGTCTACAGAGATACCTTCGGCTGAAACTATGTGACCAAGGAAGGGCACACGGTCCAACCAAAATTCACACTAACTGCATTTCGCAAACAGCTTGTGATCTCGTAGACGCTGAAGAACAATACGAAGATGTTCGGCATGTTCTTCCTTGGACTTCAAATAGATAAGAATGTCATCAATGAATACTACCATAAACTTGTCTAGCTCTGGCATGAAGATTGAATTCATGAGATACATGAAATAGGCAGGCGCATTTGTCAATCCAAAGGACATCACTAGATATTCGAATAATCTGTATCTAGTAGAGAATGCAGTCTTTGGAATATCTTCCGCTCTGATCTTGATCTGATGATAACCTGACCGAAGGTCAATTTTGGAAAAGACCTTGGCACCAACCAATTGATCAAAAAGAATATCAATACGGGGCAGCGGGTATTTATTCTTGATGGTGACTTCATTAAGAGACCGGTAATCAACAACAAGACGCAGAGACTCGTCCTTCTTCTTCACAAAAATGGCGGGACAGCCCCAAGGTGAAGTACTTGGGCGAATAAATCCTTTTTCCAGCAACTCATTCAACTGTTTCTTCAATTCAGCTAGCTCATTTGGAGCCATTTTATAGGGACGTCGGGATATTGGAGAAGTTCCTGGTTGGAGCTCAATTTTGAATTCTACTTCACGATCAGGTGGAAGTCTAGAAATATCTTCCGGAAATACGTCGGGATACTCACAGACAATAGGGATGTTCTCAAGTGATGGTCCCTCCAAATGATAGACAACTAGATCCCTCGAGGAGATGGTGCTTAGAGAAAGGGTGTCTGGACCATGTAGGGGAGAGTTCAAATGGACCACACGGGGCTCTATATCTAACATGGCTCTACGGGTTTTCATCCACTCCATGCCAATAATTAGGTCAATCTCTTGGTTATGGAGCATGACAAAATCGGCGGGGTAGATTTTCTGATTGATTTCTAGTGGAGCTTTGCTTACTATTTCATTAGCTAGAATTTGTCCAGCTGGGGAACAGACAGTAAAGCACTGATTTATAGTGGTGGTGTGGAGATTATGTTTTTACACACAAGTTCTGCTAATAAAATTATGAGTAGCACCAGAATCGAAAAGAGTGAGGACAGGCTGGCGGTAGAGTGAGAGCATACCGGTCAGCATGGGATCACCCTTGGGAATTTCGTCAGCGCTGGTGTAGTTCACTTGGGCACCACGAGGCGGTGCATTCATAGTCTTGTTCTACGGAGGGCGCTGATTGTTGTTGTTGTTGCGCTTAGGTGCTGTACATTCTCTGGCGAAGTGGCCGGTGCGACCACAGTTGTAGCACGGGTAGTTACATCCACGACTGATAGGCTGCGGAGCACGTGCATTCTGACTTCCCTGCTGTAGGTTGGGTGCACGGTACTGAGTGTGTTGTTGCTACTGCTGTGGTGTTCGGGGTGGAAAGTACTGCTGCTGCTGTGGCCTCGGGCGCTGATACTGCTGCTGCGGGGATGTCCGGTACCGCTGTCCAGACGGTGAAGTATACACCAGGCGATGCTTCGCCTATGGGGCAGCAGAGGCACTAGCAAGGGCCTTCCTCTTGCGCTCATCTTCCTCAACTTGGCGTATGGCACCCTCCTGGACAATAGCAGCATTGACCAGGTCGTTGAAGGTGCCAGTTGTCTGCCAGGTCAGACGCTCCTTCAGTGCGGCATTCATGCCACGCATGAAAGCATACCTCTTCTTCTCCTCAGTGTTGACATACTCAGTGGCATACTGAGCAAGATGGTTGAACGCCTCAGAATACTAGAGGACATTCCTCCCTCATTGATTCAGGTCCATGAACTCCTGAAATTTCCTTTGCACGAGACCGGCTGGTATGAAATGAGCTCGAAAGGCAGTTCAAAATTCATTCCACTTGACACGGGTCCCAGCGGGTAGTGAAGCGACGTGGTTCGCCCACCAGGCACCAGCAGGGCCCTGGAGTTGCTGGGCGGCGAATAGCACCTTCTGGTGCTCAGTGCAGTCAAGCAGACCAAACTTAGACTCGGTCTGATGCAGCCAGTGGTCGGCGTCTAGGGGCTCTCTGGCACGCTCGAAAGTCGGCGGGTGCGTACCCAGAAACTCTGAGTAAGTGCACTGTCGGGGCTGGTTGTTGTTGCGGTTGCCGCCATGTCCAGCCAGATGGGACGTGATATCAACTAACCGGCAGAGCAACTCGGAGTCGTTCTGCTATCGGCTGAGTGCTGCAGCCAGAACATCTACTAGCATAGGCTAAGCATTAGCTCCCTGCTGAGAGCTCTCAGGATCATCCTGATTTCGAGTTTGCACCATGCTGCAAATTACACCCTACACATTAGTCATTCTTCCAAGTGTTCCATAAGACATAGGTGTAAAAACTTGCAAAGTTGCTCTAAGGGAAATGACAACCATTTTCACAAATCAAAGTTGATACATGGTTATTAAAAGCATAATCATCACACTAACTCATCAATACGTGCCTTAATGTCTAACTATGGTATTGCAGACGCACTATGGCTCCAACTCATCTACTCCTGGTCTATAACTATCGGCTCGTTAGGTTCTGGCGGTCCCAATGGTTCTTCTGGCGCTCCTGGTTCTATCAGCCCTACACCAACATTTTCGGCTTGCTCCATCTCTTCATCCACTTGTTTTCCATACTCCATGGGGATCTCATCCCAATTACTTATGATGGGAAGGTGGGTAGGCTTGAAGGCGTCAAATTCGACTTGAAGCTCCTGCAGTTCAGACTCCATGATGTCAGCATCTCCAATAGCTTGATTACGCTCTTCGATGATCATATCCATCTCTTCATTTTTTGCTTGTACTTGCTGGTTTAATTCTGCAATTTCCAGAATCTTGGCTTGCTTTTCGGCTTCAGAAAGCCGAAGTGCGGCCCGAAACATGTCCAGTTGACGGTACAAGTTCTTGCATATGCCAAATAGAGAGAGTCCATAACACTCTGCCACATGTAGCGCTGGGCGATACAGTGGATGGTTTGGATCAAAGACAAAATCCATACGATGGTTCCACTCAGGATCTTCCATATTGTCAATGGGTATCAAGGTTACCGATGTTCCAGTGACCTCATGCTTGTGGAGTTCGCAGAACAGAGTGAGGGCTTTGAGGGCAGCAACACTCCAAGTAGTGAGTAGGTCCACGCGAGTGACACTGATAGTCCATGACTCCCATGCCGGTAAGAAGGAATAGTTGGTGGGAACTGTGACATGGACTACACAGGAAGTAATTCCATTCTCCTCAATGGTCTCTCCAACGTAGGTGGGAGGGATATCATGTCCATAACCCTGAAGGACACTCCAAAAGAGTTGAGTCATCCCAGGGATCTCCAAACCATCAGTGATTTCCCAACCCGGTGGAGCTTGGAAATTGTTTTCAGCCATCTACAAGGGCGAAATCTGAATGAGTCAGAATCTTCCTTAAGTGAAGTGCATTTCATGTTCAACTTCATAAAATACAGAAATAATTTTTTAGTTTCTAATTTTCCAGCCTCAAGGGATATTAATACGGAGAGGGATTTTTAACAGATTCGGTCCTGAGTGTGCGGCAGTTAGAAATCAAGTATTGTTCCCAGAAAACAAAATCTACAGAACTGGTTCTTGGTACCATGTTACAGTAGATTTTCATAGCTTTTCAGATGGTGTTTGTATTCCCAAAAATTCCAAGTAGAACTGGACTTATGATCTTTGCAAGTTCAGGGACGTGTTGAAAATAGAGAGTTGACAGATTGTTGTTAACTTAATAATTCAAATGTGTATTTCGAATTTTGTACTTATCAAACTTGCAAACTTTTATTTCAGAGGTGGGTAAGTAAGGGGAGAACAAAATTTTAGTGAAGTTATAAGGAATGCAATGATGCAAAATTCAATTTATTTACCTAGCGTTCCTCACATCACACACCCATATTGCTGGTACTTAGCGGCACGAAAATTGGTGACGACCCGCACTCATCACGTAGTCACTAAGTGTTGTACTAACGGTGTTAGTGTACCTGCAGAAAAACTCATTGCAAAAACATTACAGTAAATAAAAAGAAACTATGAAAATAAGGGTAATTCTACAACGGTTCATGGAACGAACCGCCTTGCAAAACCACGGTTCTCGCAAGCGAACCAATGCTCATAAACCTATTCTGATGAGCAGTACTAATAAAAAGTTGGCATGGTTTATGGAAGAAACCGTCTCGCGAAACCTTAGCCCTCGTGAGTGAACTCTACGCTCCAACACTTGTCAAGGAGCCAAAAATGAAAAACGTTGGCAACGATTCATGGAAGGAATCGTCCCGCAAAGCCACAGTCCTTGCGAGCGAACTTTAAATGCCAAAGGATGAACCAACTAAAACCAACTCTAGCATAACCCGTTAGCATTGTCACCAACCCTAATAACTACTAGGGGGCAATACTAACGTATCCTCACACGTAACGTCATAGTTGTATTATCATAGACCACGGCTCTGATACCAGCTGAGGCGCCCCTTCCCGGAGGATCGAGGTCCCGAAGGTGCTGATAACGCAGACACTTGATAATACAACAATGATCCAAATTTAAGTTTAATTATTACATGAAAGTGCAGCGGAATTACAAGTTCATGAAGTTTTGAAAACAGCGGAAGCGAAATAATGATAAAATCTACGAGCTCGATGATACAACATGGTGATGATTCATGCCCGAAGAATCAACACCCTAGCAGCACTCACAATCACTGCGGCGGCAGATCAGACTCCCAATGGGCAGTCCAACCATGAGGGACTTGCACGTCCCAAGACAACACATCTACAGGCAATTCTATTTCTTCAGTACCTGAAAACCACATAAGCATAAAGCCTGAGTACTAATTACTCAGCAAGACTTACCCATCAAAAACCTAGAAATGCAATGGCTCTAATAGGTGGCTTGTTTAAAAAGGACTCGCACTAACCAACCTATTAGTTCTATCAAGTTTTATTTTCAGATTAAATGGGTTGTGCTGAATATAACTTTTGTTGCAACAATAAGATAATAAAACAATACATAAAAATAATTGCAACAATAGAACAAATAAATATACCAGTAACAACCAATACAAATCCATATCCATGATATCATGTGCAACTACGTGATTGGCGCGGTGAACAAGTGGTACTCATTACTATGAGGGACAACAATTGCAATTGATTTACACCAGCTAGGAAAACCCGAATAACACGACATATACGCACCAATTAAGGTCCTATATGGCAACCTTTCACAAGAAAAACCACCCACATCCAGACCCGGGTGTGGTGACGTCGAGTGGGCATGCCGTCCTGCCAATAGTACTTCGTGGTATGGACCACCCACTCCCGCAGTCGAGGGGTCCTAAGACCAATGCACCTTAACCGTCCTTGATATAAGCGATCTTTAATGCTACATCGGTTTACTAGTGCCCATGAAACTAGCATGCATTCGGTACTGTTCAAAACTTGATCAAGGGTCCAACCACGGACGGGTCCTAGGGTGGGCAAGACAGGGCTACCGCAGCCAACACCCATGTGTTGCTGCAAACCTACACATGCAAATTCCCTGTCTGGCTAAACATCAAAATAAACTTCTTTTACATAAGTTCCATTTTAGTGACCAAGTCTATTCCATAGTAATCATGATAACTACCGAGACTTATCAATTACTAAGCATAGCATCTTAGTACCGAACCTACCAAGTTTCTAATAAAAACAACATAGGTCATTTGGGGAAAACATGCAAGTTAGGTTCCAATCAACTCCTATGACCTAATGCAACAATTCAAGCATAGACACTAGTAGTGAATTAAACTAGCAAAACTTTATAAAGGGGCTAATGCAAACCGGGGCTTGCCTCGATCCACGCAAGTGTTAGCTACTATAGTCTCTTGGTCCTCAGGCTCTTGGCTCTGCTGGACGTCGGGCTCCTGCTCCAGAGTGTCGTTACCTATTGATGAACAAGGGTTAATGGTAGTGTTGAAATACCATTACATGCAATGACATGATGAATGCAACAATTGAAGGATGCATATTACATTAGAGTGTGGGTGTGAACAACCTTATTAACAAGTTCTCGAAGCCATATTCTTCAAAGAAACAAATTAGGTTTTCATTATTTCATGTGTGTAGATCATTTTAATTAGGATTGTTATAGCTTGAGAACAATTAAACAATTTAAAATAGTAACAAGATGATTCTGGACTTGAGTGATTTATCATGAACAGAGACATGTATGAAGTGCATTTTCACCAAGTTATAGCCTCTGGACAGTATTATTTTAATTACTAGAATTTATTCAAGTTAAAGCATTACTTAATTAATAGAATATTAAATACTGCAGATTTGACTTAGCCAAAAACCAGAGTCATGCATTAACATGAAACAACAGTGCAGGTAAAAGATCAGAATTAATTTCCATTCCTAGAATTATTAAGGATTTATTTGGTGTTTGGACAAGTTATTTAATTATCAGTTTTCTGGTATTTCCTGGGTTTAAATAATTGACACGTCAGCACCATGTGGCAGCCACATCAGCGCCAACTGGATGCAATCTCAGCTGCCAGTCAGCTTCGCTGGAGCGTGGCGGCGCGCGGCCGGGGCTTGCCGGAGGGCTCACCGCAGGGCGATCCGGTGGCCGGAAGCTCGCCACGGGAGAGGAGAAATGATGTGCGTGACGAGGCGAGGAGACTAGGGGGGGTCGTGAAGTCGGAAACTTATCGGATATGGGTCGGCGGCGAGTGGCGACGGAGAGAGGAGGTCCGGCGATGTCGCAGGGTGGACTCGGGGCAGCAAACCGATTGCGGCTGGCTCCTACAGCATCCCGGGGGCACGGCGGGGACCGGCATCAGGTCGGCGATCGTCGGGGAAGGCCGGAAGATAGGGCTCAATGTGGAGGCGGCTCGGTCACGGCGGCGCAGAGAGGATCGGTCGGGGAAAAGTTCAGGGCCGGCGTTCTTGCTCGAGGAATCAAAGAAGCGAAGGGTCAGGAGTGATCGTAAGAAGCTTGTGCATCAATGAGAAGAAGAAGGGGAGACGGGGTTCACCAGGGTCGCCGGAATTCGGGAGTGCATCGTCGATGGCCAGCGAGGAGCAGAGTCCAGAGATTCTTCAAATTGGCCGAGCTCACCGGAAGATTGTGCGAGCCAGAGCACGGGAATGCAGCGGGAAGGTAGGCGCATTCGTTGCTGCTCTCGACTTGGCTCGGGAGGGAGTGAGTGGCCGGGAGTTTGAGCTCGAGGTCGGCTCTGGCAATGGTGGGAATGGTTTGGAAGAGAAGGGAGTGAACCGGGGGGTATTTAAAGGCCAAGGACTCGGGTTCCTGGTCGATAAACTGGGGGCAGGTGCGCGCGCGTAGCTTTGAGCAACGCCGGGTCTCGGGGAGCCGTTGGCGCGGGGGAGAAAGCAGCGCGGCACGACAGCAGGGGCAGAGGACGGCAGGGGAAGTAACTCGCGATTTTGGCCGGTAGCAACGTGCGGTGAGGGAGGAGGGGTGAGGCGAAATGACGGGATGATCACGCACGGGCTCTGGCGATGCTGGGTGACAGGGAGCGATCAGGAGCCAGGAAACCAAGGAACGGTGAGGAGAGGCCATGGCAGCATCGGGCAGGGGTGAAAGCAACTTGTTTCGGCGGCAGCTAGCGGCAAGCAGTGGCAGAGCAGCAATGGTGATGTGACGGAGCGGGCACGAGGGCTCGTCTTCGGTCGAAAGGCGGGAGCTGTCAGTCGGTGGAATCGAGGCGGCAGAGGCGAGCATGACGGGGAGCGGATTCGGCCGGGAACATGGAGCATGGCAGTCTTGAGCAGAAGAAAAGAAACGCGGAGCAGCGGTGGCTAGCGGTCGGACGGCAGTGGGGTGCGGCGATGGCGAATGCGGAGGCGTGGGAGTGCGGTGACGAGTTCCGAGGAAGGGGGGAAACGGGCGACGGCAGTAGGCACGGGTTCGGGGAACGACGGGGCCGGCGACCTTGGGCAGTGGCGAAAGAAATGCGCAGCAGCGGCGGCTAGCGGCAGGCGCGGGAACTGAGCAGAGGCGAGGTGATGGCTGCGAGTGAGAGCGCGCGGGAGTGCGGGGCCGAGTACCGAGGCGGCAGAGAGAATCGAGCGGCGCGTGCGCGGGCGGGAGGCGACGGGCGGAAGAAGCCAAGTGATTTTGCAAAATGGACCCCAAGTTTTTGAAAAGCTTGCAAAGAAGTCCTAGGTTCAGTTTTGATTGATTTAAAACACCTCCTTAAGTCCAATTAAGCTGAAATTTGAACTGTGGGTTAATTAAGATAAGAGTAATTTATTTGTGAAGTATATTTGGCCAGCAAAGAAATAATTTAATTGGAATTATTAATTAAAATTAAATGAATTCTAGGGTTAAACCATTTAATTGATTAACTTCTTAATGAAATAAAATTCTGGTTTTTTGGGTCCAAAATTCTATTTTGTGATTACCATAATTCTGATGTAATTATTTGGCCCATGTTTTATAGAAATTTAATTTGCTTTAAATTTTTGCTTGCAGGGTTTTAATTTAACTAGGAGAAATTCCAATTTTTATCTTGTCCTTATTATTTCATGCTCAAACTTGAGTCCAAAATTTTTGGCAATTTGTGCTAAGCAAGAAATGAGACACCTAGGTGTCACAATATAGCATGTTTTGGATAAGTCTATGATCTCCTCAT
Organism: Eleusine coracana subsp. coracana; assembly: GCA_032690845.1. Lineage (NCBI taxonomy): Eukaryota > Viridiplantae > Streptophyta > Magnoliopsida > Poales > Poaceae > Eleusine > Eleusine coracana. The sequence goes on along the minus strand of CM064418.1, from coordinate 23,306,601 downwards.
GATTAGAGTCCAATGATTTCTTTCAAAACCATGCTACAATAAAGACCCCCCCCCCCCCTATTTGGTGTAGTTCTTTCCTATGATAGAAAAATTCCTGCCAAGGCCAGATATTAGTTGTGAACCCACTTTTATGCCATCCATGTACGCATTGAGTTTGGTTAGGATTTGATCCTTATGAGGGACTGACACTTTCAAAGCCAATCATTTTCCTTGGTTATCTTTGAGTTCTCAAACAACCATGCTTGGTTATGCGGTTTCCACATTGGATTCAAGCATCCACTTCACCAAGCATGTCAGCCAAAAATCTCTCCTTTGCGAAAACCTTGATCCTAAAACAAAGATTTTGGTCCTCCTAAAATAAATGCTCAAAAAAAGTTTGGAAAAATATTTGAACTAGCTTCCCTACACTATGAGAGCTAAAAAAAAATCAGCTCCCATAGATGTACAAATGCCAAGTTTCAAGGTTCATTCTTTGACAAAAATAAAGGATCATCCTTTCACTCTAGCACAAAAATCCCGTCTTTGTTAAAGATTTTTGCTATTGTGCTAGTCTACTCCTTTGCATGAGTCCATTCTCTACCTCTCCCCTAGACATTATTTCCAAATGGTTGGAATGAGAAAGTGCAAAGTCTTCTCGCTAGGACCATCTCTTAACTTAACAAAATATGCATACTAGATGTGCCATCCTACCAAGCTCCACATATAAAGCCAAATGTCATAAAGTATGATGAGCACTTGGTGAGGAAATACATTTTTGGAACTCAGAACAATTAGTTTAGATTTTTTCATTTAACCTCCTACATGATCATGAGTCCAAAGTTTTTGTAATGCTGCATAAGATTGAAAATATGAGCCTAACTTACAATAAGAAAGACTTAGCGATCAACTTGTGCTGGTTTACCACTACCCCTATGTTGTAGGAGTATGTGTTTGTACACTTGATCCTTGCAGGGCTCTAATATTAAAGCAATTCCTGATCCATCACTTCCAAGTTTTAATTTGCTCGGGACGAGTAAAGGTTTAAGCTTGGGGAGGTGTTGGTGGCCCTTAAAATCCAATATCGGCCACCAACCAGTCGGGAAATGCAAGGTAAAGACCAAAGTTTCTTGAATATTTGTTTAAACTAATAAAGTTCCACGAGTTTGGGTGAAATATGTGCTTGCAGGGTCAAAAAGGCTAAAATTATATAAAAACATGAAGAAATGCCATGTCGGCTGATTCTGCCTTAAACAGCAGGCCGACAGAGTCATATGAGGCTGAAATCAGGGCCCGGCAGGGTCGTGATGACTGAAATCAGAACCTAGACGATAGGGTCATATCATGCTAAAAACAGCCAGCCGGCGGGTCAAAACAAGTCATCATGAGGCTCATTGGCCGAGAGTGTGCTTTCTCCTGTGATGCCATGAATTTTACCTTAATTTCATGGAATAATCACCTATAGCAAATATTAAGCAACACATGTAGAATTTGTTAGTAATAAAGTCCTTCCACTATGTTGGTTGTTCATTTTATTACTTTTATGCACATAATTGACGGTCTAATTTTGGTATTTAGAGACCGTCAACAAACTCCCACCACACTTAGCCTTTGCTCGTCCTCGAGTAAAGGAAAAGGACTAAGGTGGATCATAATTTCCACATGGTATGATGCTAGCATGCAAATTATTCCAAGTTATACCAGTACTAATGGACTTTGAAGTGTCTACCATGTCACCTTGGGTGGTTGAAGAGTTGAACGGTTCAGATTGGTGATCTGTGCTCCTTTTGCTAAGTTTCTTGGGTTTTTGAAGAATTTTCATAAGTAAAACCAAGTTGTACTCCTCAAATGATTTCCTCAAGTCACTCATATATGTGTGTGGAACCGTACCTAGGCTTTTGTTGTTACCTCTTTTTTTTCCTACTTCTAAACATAGGCTTATGTGGAGCTCAGGGTAGGGAATAAAAAGATGGCATACATATGCTTCATATATTACCAAGTTAAAAACCGGATCTAAGCAAAAAAGAAGTCATGAATCATCAATCAAGTATGAGCACATATATGGATGGAATGGATGTAGTGGTGGATAATGGGTGCTCCTTTTGATATCCTCCATCTCTTCTATTTGAGAATATGGGCTATCTCTTTGTCTCTGAATACTTGATAGCCCATGTCTCTTTTAGCAAGGGTAATTGGAGAGGGAGTTTCTGAAAGCATGGTGGAGCGCTTTATTTTGTGGACGGATGATGGATATGTATGATGCTATCTTCCAGAGTGGAAGAGTAGCAAATGGAAGGAGATGGATGATAGAGGTGGATGAATACTCCTTTATGTGTAGACTGTCTCTTTCCATGAAATGATATTGGGCATGGCTATTTCTTTTCTCTCTCTCTCTCTTTTTCATGCTCAAGGATGAGAGCAAATTTTTTTCTTTTTTTATTGATAGCCATGCTCTCCATAGGAATAATTGAGAGTCCTACCAAGATAATCATGAAGTATTTCTTTTAAGTAAATGGATGTATGATGATGATGATGATGATGGTTATGCTAACTTCCAATGTAGAATATTAAGATATCAAGGGAATGTGCACATGAATTTGATCAACATTACATAACAAGCATGTCACTAGGGTCATGATAATTTGACAATGTTCAATGACGAGACAAGCAGCATATGCATAAGGTTTGTTAAATGAATCTATCTTATGGCTCTTGTGGGATTTATGCAATCTTTGAGGAGTAAGCTTATAAAATTTATTTTTCAAAAATAATTCCCAAGCACCTTATACAATACAGTGCAAGAATCACTCCATCAAACCATATCTCACTAGTCAACAACCTTGGTAGCATGTGATCCCTATGAAAATAGTTCACTAGTATTGGCATAAGAGCAAGGAATAAAGAGCATGCAGACCAATCATGGAATGTTTCGAATAATAGAGAGGTCATCAAGGTTGATTTTAATTTCCAAGCTTAGATTTTATCAACTTACTCCAGAAAAATTAAATCAATGTACAAAACAGGGACATAGAGGGACAAGACGTGCAAACCATCACACTCGTCGAAGATGAGACCGAGCAGGGCCAAGGTGGGTTTAGTCAACCTAGAGGGTTCAGCTGAAACATCGTGGTGTCTAGCTTGGTCACTGTATTGCGTGGTGCTTAGTGCAGCATTTTTCAATATATATTGGCCGATGAGGTCCTTTGTTGCGCATCAGATTCTTGAGGATCTCCCCACATGTTTTTGCTTGCCTGCACTTTTAGATGACACTAGAAAAACAAACAAAAGGGTTAAAAGCAAAATGAACTCTACCGGCTTTTTGGGCCCTGCAGGTTTAAACTTTTATTATTATGTTATTTATTTTTTTATGGTGCACTAGTAGAATTAATTAAAAGAAAATAAAAGGAAATGAACTAAAGTGCCTATCTTTTATTTTCTTTTTTAGCAAGGCATGAATGCAGGAACTAACAACTCTAAACCAAGAGGCAAGTTGGCATGAATAGAACTTAATGCGTGATACTTATAGAACTCCCCCACGCTTAGATTTATGTTTCACTATTGGTATTATTAACAAATACAGATAAATCAGCAAGCGCACGGATATCATTGTAGGACTTCACCTCTAGAGTATTCCAAGGATATTGAATTTATAGGAAACGTGTGTGTTAATCTTCTATTCAAGTCCTCCAAGGACACTATAAGGACCGAAGGCCTACCAAGAGGGGGGGGGGTGAATCGGTAGCCGACCACGAATCCAAATACTTCAGTTTCACGCTTCTAAAAACCTAATGAATCTTTGCAACCTAAGCAATTCTAGTAGGCCAAGACGCTACACATGCTAGTGTTGATGATGCAAAGCAACGTGCGGAAGCTAAATACACTAGCCTATGCAAACCACAAGTCACCCTATAACTAGAGCACACAATTGCGGAATAGTAAAGAGAGGGTCAAAGAATGCTCATGATTTTTTTCCCGAGGTCTCGGAAGGATGGTGCCTTCCCCTACTCCTCATTGGACCACTCCTGCCGGAGTCCCGGTCCCTCCTGCCACCAAGTGGGGTTCTCGCCCACGAGCCCGCAATCACTCCTCGAGTGAAGATACGGTGTGCGTCACCACTGCACAAAGCACAAGCTCACCTCCCTCGAGAACATGCCAAACTTCCCGAGCCGGCACGGGTGCTCACTATTGATGCCCCTTCCAACGGCGGGCTCAAACCGTGTACAAAATTGTGACGGCCTTCACAACCAATTATGATAGGCTCGATCACCAACACCTAACTGGTCTAGGTCTCACCATAGACCAAGAGTAACATCCTAGATCACACCCTCAAGTACACCCTAGCCTTACATATGCAAGATCACTCCATGTTACTCTCACTAGCACTCTCAAGATATCCAATATCCTCTCCTAGTGCTCTCGTCTTTTCCTCTGAGACCTTAGCAATTATCCTCAGGTATTCCACTAGTCAAGAGAGGTCTCCAAGACCACAACAATAAAGCTATATAGGCTCCCAACCTCAAACTAGCCGTTGCTCCATGAAATTGCCTTTCTGGACACACTGACCAGACTGTCCGATCACTGCCTGACTGGACTGTCCAGTCACTCTGGTAACGGCTCTCCCAGCGGTTGGCTCCCCTGTCTACGCAACATCCCGTACTAACCGGACTGTCCGGTCACTGGACCGGACCGTCCGGTCCACTTTCTCTCTCCATTCCAGGAGGGTCCACAAACTGCATCCTCTCTGCCGTTCCTGCACTCCTACTGACCGGACCATCTGGTCAGCAAACCGGACCGTCCAGTCTATATGGAGTCTCCTACAAACAGAGTCCTTGCTCCTCACGCTAAGTCCTGGAAAACTCCACATAGTGACCATACAGTCCAGTCACCTCTGACCCCTCTGTTCGGTCACTACGTCCAGAAGCTGAAACTTGTTGTCCTCGCTTGACATTGTTTCCCGACTTCTCCGAACAGCTCCTTGGCTTCTCCACTGTCAACTAGTGCCTGTGATTTCATCGAGCAACCTTGCACATCATCGACTAGACATGACCTAAGAGAATGACCTAGGCCCCCTTGATAGTCCAGATTTTCCTATGGACTCAAAGCCTAACAACTAGACAAGTGTACCAAACACTTGCTCCATTGCTTGTTCTCCACTTTGATTCATCTCCATCAACCCTTGGACTCCATCAAGCTCATCAAGCCTCCATGCTTGTGGTCATCATCATCAATCACCAAGGCAACCATCATACATAGATTTGTAGTAGGGTTTAATGACGGTTCCTGCATAGACAACACTCATGTAGATATTAGCCCACAATTTAATAATTGTCATCTATCACCAAAACATTCATACCTTGGGGATTCCATCATCAATGGTCATGAAGCTTACAATCTTCCCCTTTTTGGTGATTGATGACAACTACTACTTAATCAAAATTTAACAAGAAAACAGCAGGGCTAAAAGAGCTACTCTATGATCGAGAGGAACCACAAAAGCATGACAAGAGAAACGCACAAGGTCCTACTCAATCAATCATCTAGAGCATAATGCATGCATGTCATGGCAATATATTAAAGGAAAGCATAAAGACATGCAATGCAAAACATGAAAGATGAAATGCAACAAGATGGCATGGCAATGCATAAGTATTAAGCAAAACATGAAAGATGAAATGCAATAGGATGGCATGGCAATACATAAGTATTAAGCACAGGCATTCATCATCATGGCATCATACACAGGCAAACAGGATAAATAAAGAAAGACAAGCGCTGGGTATGAAAAATAAAATAAAATAAACCAAGTGAGATCAAGATGAGTCAAACACAATCGAATGAAAACCGTGACTCATCAAAATCCATGAACATCGATATAACTCCATCAAAATAGGATCCAAATGTATGTAACTTCCAAAAACCAATATATAAGTAATGTATGCTCCCCCTAGACAAAAGCTACTCTCGATCACGTAGGATCACACTCCCACTCCCCCTAGACCAAAGATCCTCTCCCCCTTTGGCAACAAGCACCAAAAAGAAGAAAAGATGAATATCTACGCACTCATGGTCGAAGGAGGTGGTGCAGCGACGTCCTCTGTAGGTTCTACGTTGGGCTGCTCCTGAGGTGGATCCTGCTATGCTCCCTGAGCCTGTGCCGCCTGAGCATCTAGCTGCTCAAAGAAACCAAGGTCTACAGGCAACTCAGACCCACAATCCTGTGCTGCTAGAGTGACTGTGGCAGTCTCCTGAGCTGAGGTCTGGAGAAGTAAGAGGTCTGCCACGTCCTGCTGTGAGAAACCTCCACGGACAAGATCCTTTGCTTCCTGTGGTGTGAGCATGGGGTAACTGTAGCTGTCTCTGGGGCGGTTTGAGAGTCTGCATGAGTGGTGGTCACAATGTCAGAGAACAGACTCCTGACCAGTACGTGCTGTGAGATGGAGGGTCCATTCATCTGTGAAGTAGAAGAGTGTGAGGGAGACACAAACAGTGCTGACACTGAGAAGGCTGACACGGGAGAGAACTATGCTAAAGAAAGTGTCTGTCCTGCTCCCCCTGTCGGTAGAACCCCTGAAACTGACAATCCGCTGGACTGTGCTGTCATCAAATCTATGAAGGGTCCTGGCTGAGTCGGCAGCTGCTGGAGCTGAAGTGGCACTGAAGGCTTCTGCTGCTGACCAGCCTGTCTCTGGGTCATTGAGAAACCATGTAGATATGTGCCATGGTTTGCTATATTTGTGATGAGTAATTGACTTGAGCAGATTTGGTGTTTGAGGTTAAATGCGGGAATCCAGGGATTGCTTGGGTTTGCATATCATGGTTATGACTAACCGGAGTTGGTGGAGATATTGGTGATTCTGAATGAGATGGGAAATGTGTTTGCTTGTCTCATGATGTGTAGGTCATTGAAGTCGACTTGGCAGTAAACGGCAACAGGATCGGGCATAAGTAGGGGGCTTGGGGCCAGACGATCGGGTTGCCGGCTAAAGTCAAGGATGATCCACACCGTACACGTGGAGAGGCAAGAAGCACAGACGGTTTCGTGGTTGATGATGTAAATATGGCCCGATCTTCCGAGAGGTGAAGGGACAAACTCAAATTTGGGGAACTCGACGTCGACGACCTGGCTTGAATCAGACACGATCCAACCCCGCAACCGTTACACCAAGCACAACTTGATTGTTCCTGCAAGCGAAATCGAGAACACAAGCAAGAGAGGATAAACATGCAATCTGAAATTGCAAATATGGATGAAGCGAATCACAAGAAAAGGTTCAAGCTCTAAACACAAAAGGACTAATCACCACAGTGGTGTAGAACAAGAACAGGGGCCCTAGATTACTGTAAAAGGACTTGTCACCACAGTTACAATAATTCAATCAAGTTTCTCTCTGGAAAACTGAACTAAACAAAACCCGAAACTAAAAGACGGCAGCTACTGAGTTTATGTAGGAAACAAAGATGTCCTTGGGTTGGGGGCGACCAGGGGGGGCGCCCACAACATGGGCTTAAGGCCCGACACGATACATGGCCAAGTTGGCCAAAAATCGGTGGTACAGCACCTTGTCACGGTCACATATTATGACACACGACCCTTCTGGAGCTAGGACCAGAACCAAAATGACGGCGTCATCGTCCCCTTTCCAACGCATGAAAGAACGCCTCGTTTGGACGTCAGATGTGGGAGATATCATCAAAACCGTGAAAGGGTGTTGGCTGAATCCGAGAGAACGTGGCGAACGAGTTGGTGACGACTTCTAACTTGGGGAAGGTCATGATATGCGCGTATCCAGCATGGTGATGTCCTCATCATCCTCCCCTTCTTGAATTGGAGTCGCCCTCGACTCCATCTCAGCATCAATCTCCTGCAAAAGGTTAGTACTAGCAGAATGCAAAGTACAAGATACATGATCATCGATAGAAGATATATCATGACAAAGCATAGTATAGCAAGGTGCATCATGATTATCACAAAGATCAGTAACAGTAGATGTCATAGAAAGAAAAGCACCTCCCTTTAACTGAATAGCCTTATGTTTAACATCAGAAAGTTATTTGTTATCATGTTTATTCTTAGTATTTTCAGCAAGCAGTTTAAATTGATTTCTAATATCAGCAGGCAATAATGGACGCAAAGTAATATTCCTATCCTTATGCACGAATGTATATGTATTAGTTCTACCATGGTGGGCAGCATCCGTATCATATTCCAATGGACAGCCTAATAAAAGCGAACATGCTTGCATAGGTACAACATGAAAATCAGCAGAGTCTTGATAAGAACCTACTGAAAAGTGTATGCGTACTGATCGAGTTACCTGTGCTGTACCACTATTGTTGAACCATTTGATGTGGTAGGGCTGATGTAGTGCATGCGTGGTCAAGCCAAGTTTGCTTACCAAATCAGAACTTACCAAGTTGTTACAGCTCCTAGTATCAATGATGGTGAGAACACGGCGGTCCACGACAATGAGGTACATGTAGAATAAATTGTTGCGTTGTTGCTCTTCCTCTTGTCCCACCTGAGTGGTCAACACACGCTGTACAATGAGACTAGGAAAACCCGCGGTGGCAGCAATGGAATCAATGGCGGTAGTATCCTGCTTCTCCGTCAAATCTGTAACAAGGTTAGGCATACGAGCAAATTCATCTTCAACATCACTAGAACTTTCATACCCATCAGCGGTAGCGATGAAAGCACGACGACTAGGGCAATCCTTCATGACATGTCCCATGCCCTTGCAGCGGTGGCAAATAATGGTGGTGGAGGAGCCACTCCTAGTACCGGAAGTAGTAACCTTCTTTTGGTGTTGGTGCTGCACACTAGACGATTGCACTGTAGAAATAGGCATAAGTGGAAAAGTTGTTGCTGGTGTCTTAGCAACATGACTCTTCAAGTTCTCTACTCTAGTACGTTGCTGGAGATATTGCTCGGTGTTGGACCTGCAAGATTGTTGTGGAAGGCGTCCCTGTACTTCGTGTTCAGCCTTAAGAGCAATATGATACAATTGGCTGAACCTATTCCACTCTTTATAGTCAACAATATTCTGGATATCACGGTTCAAACCACCAAAAAATCTAGCACTAGTTTCAACATCATCTTCATGTATATCACAACGTGCCAAACCAATAAGCAATTCCTGATAATATTCCTCTACTGTTTACTACCTTGTGTTAAAGATTGTAACTTCAACTGTAAATCACGTTGGTAATAAGGAGGAATAAAACGAGATTTCATGCGTTGTTTCAAAACAGGCCAAGTGGCAGGTATAGCAGCATTAGTATTGCAAAGATCATTCCACCAAAAGAGAGCAAAACCTGTAAACTCACTAGTAGCAAGTCTAACTCTATGTTCAGCAGGAACTAAATCAGAATTAAATTTCTGTTCAACAGCAAGTTCCCAATCTAAGTATGCTTCAGGATCAGCACTACCGGCAAAAGGTGGTATGTTAAATTTGGGCTTAACAAAAGTATCAGTATTACCACGATTGTTATTACCTCCCATACCGTGTCGATTATGGTGAAGACGGTCTGCCTCACGGTCAAAATCATCATCAGCAGCAGCTCGTTGAGGTGGAGGTCGTCGTTCAACATCCTCAATGCGGTGGATAACAGTGTTGATGTGACCCATCAACTCGGCAAACTTATTTTCCATGAATGTATGCTGGTCCGCAAGAAGCTTCGTGAGCTCGGCCTTGGAGACACAATCATGGAAGTCTGTAGGGGACTCCAACTCTCTAGGTGTCCCTTTCCCTTTCTCTGACATGGTTAAAAGGAAAAGACAACACTAAACAAAAAGATTAGCCCTATCAACTAGCAGGCAGCAGAGGGTGTAGAAAGTGGAAAACAATATCAGAAGCGATGTATCACAATCTTGCAAGTGTTCTTACCAAAGCCAAATAGGTCGACACAATCTGTAGTTGAGCTTGGGTGTAACAGTTGCAAGGAAGAAACCTGTGCTGCAATATGTATAGCTGGGAAGGCTAATATGTATGTCAATGGAACACAATTTAATAACAGATAGTAGCACTGAATAAATGTCCAAAGCAGTGTCCTAATTGCTAGAAAAAGAATCATGTTCAAAAACAGTTGTGACAGCAAGAACAATGGCAAAGGCAGCAAGGAACAAAACAGACTTCACAGACTTAGAATTTTCAGGGCGGGGGGGGGGGGGGGGGGGGTGCAAATCAAAATCTTGATTTTTTTGTATGATTTTTCCACTATTTTCTGTGATAGAGGAACACAAAGGAAGGAACCACAAGAAGTTTCAACTCAAACAGAGGGAAAACAAAGGGTAGGCAAAATCTCAAAGTTTCACCGAAAGCGCTATTTTTGACTTCACAATTTTTTTTCTATTTTTCCCGATTTTTTTTGAATTTATTGACGAGGGCACACAGGGAAAATCCCAATGTGGTTCACCTCAACTTTGAGTCAAGAATCTGCTATAAAAATTTCAGCCCAATCGGAGCAACGAGCGAAAAGTTATGCCTGTTTTACCGAAAGTATGTCAAGATAGGGTTTCAGGGGGGAGGGGGGGGGGGGGGGGGGGAGAAACCGAATCGGGTAGGGTTTTTTTGTTGGCAACAGATTGTGGGTGTGGTGGGTGGGTGACATGATGGTGAATCCAATGGAAAACACGATGGTGATGGTGGTGTGCAGTGGACATCAAAACACAAACCGAATCGAAACACAAATTCAAACCAGCAACTGAACTCGACTAGGACACAAACTCAACACTACGGACTCTGAAATTAAATTATGCAAAGGCTAAACAATGTCTGGAATGGTGGGGAAATATTTTTTTGTAGGCTTTTTCATGGACAAAAGGTGATGAACACAAACGAATCTAAAGGGATGAACACGATAATACCTCACGGGGAACCTAGAATCTGATACCACTTGATGTAAATATGGCCCGATCTTCCGAGAGGTGAGGGGATAAACATGAATTTGGGGAACTCGGCGTTGACGACCCGGCTTGAATCAGACATGATCCAACCCCGCAACCATTACACCAAGCACAACTTGATTGTTCCTGCAAGCGAAATCGAGAACACAAGCAAGAGAGGATAAACACGCAATCTGAAATTGCAAATATGGATGAAGCGAATCACAAGAAAAGGTTCAAGCTCTGAACACAAAAGGACTAATCGCCACAGTGGTGTAGAACAAGAACAGGGGCCCTGGATTACTGTAAAAGGACTTGTCGCCACAGTTACAATAATTCGATCAAGTTTCTCTCTGGAAAACTGAACTAAACAAAACCCGAAACTAAAAGATGGTGGCTACTGAGTTTATGTAGGAAACAAAGACGTCCTAGGGTTGGGGGCGACCAGGGGGGGCACCCACAACATGGGCTTAAGGCCCAACATGATACATGGCCAAGTTGGCCCAAAATAGGTGGCACAACACCTTTTCATGGTCACATATTATGACTCACGACCCTTCTGGAGCTAGGACCAGAACCAAAATGACGGCGTCGTCGTTCCCTTTCCAACACATTAAAGAACGCCTCGTTTGTATGTCGGATGTGGGAGATATCATCAAAACCGTGAAGGGGTGTCGGCTGAATCCGAGACGAACGTGGCGACCGAGTTGGTGACGACTTGTAACTTGGGGAAGGCCATGATATGCGTGTATCCAGCATGGTGATGTCCTCATCAGTTGAGCCTCAAAACCATGGTGGTGATGAAGATGGAGTGTTGACCAAGTCAAGGCGAATGGGATGCCGGTACAAGTGACAAGGGGGCCCGATGGACATGGACTAGGAGAGACTTGCTGGTGGTCAGGATCGTGGGGCAAGGTGACACGCGTCAACATCGAGAAGTCATGCTTTGAGAAGCGTGCAAGGCGATTTCCCAGTTTGGGCCTCAAAATTGGTGGTGGTGGTTGGTGGTGCACGTGGCACCATCACGGAGTTTGCTTCGAGATGAAGCAAAGACGTCAAGCGTCCGATGGCATTCGGGCGATGAGGAAAATGATCGAGGGTTATGCCCCCGGTGGTTGGTGGGTGTGTTATGTAGGTCAAGGGTAGAGTGGTCATGTGGACAATAGACCCTAGGCCTATATAAGGAGAGGTGTGGCTAGTGGGAGAGGTGCCTCTCTTCCTATTAGCCTTGTGTTAGGACTCTATTCAAAGTGCTAGGAGAGGACTTCATATTTTAGAGGAGAGGAAAGGGTGTGTGAGAGACATCTCTTGCTCTTCCAAATAGTGGGAGGAATAGGGTGGCCTCCTAGCCTTGTACCTATGGATCTTGAAAGCACCTTTCTATGATATGACAAGTATTTTCGTGCTCAAGATTTTCCTCTTCACTTGAATCCCGAAATTCCCTTTTTCTTATTTTTGTGGTGATTTTCGATCTCACTTTTGGACTTGTTGTTGGCCCGGATTTCTTGAGCAACTTGTTGCTAGGATGAGCTAGAACAATCCTCTATGGATCCTTGATCGAATCAATAGCTCTAGCACCTTTGATTTGAAGGATTTCTCAAGTTTTCCCTTTTTGGTGTTCTTGGCACAAGATCTGAAATTCGTGATGATTTCCTACGCCAATTGAAACGATCTCCAAGGTTTAGGGTCGTGATGTGATGAGGATTCACTGGTCCAAAAATCGCATCGTTTGGAGTTTGTTTGATTAGTTTTTGGAGAAGTTTTGACAAGATCCCGAGTGTTTTTCTGTTCTGTCGAGGGTCGACTGGCACTGCCGATGATCAGGACCGGCACTGCCGATTGGTCCTGTCTGTAGGTTCCAGAGAGCCTGTATCCCGCACCGGCACTGCCGAAGGATGTAACCGGCACTGCCGATGGCAGGGAACGGCACTGCTGATGGGTGTTCAGTTCTGAACTATTGAGCATTGCTTCTTCCCTTTTTGTTTCCGCTGTGTTTCTTTGTTGTGGTTGATTATTCCTAGGGCTAGTACACCACGAGTTAGTGTGTGTAGTCTTGGTGATCGGTTTGGAGGTTGGCTAGGGTTGTTTTTGGGATATAGGCCAAGTTCTCTAGGAGAATTTTGATTGGCTCCCATTCACCCCCCTCTGGTCGCCTTCTTGGTTCTTCAATTGGTATTAGAGCCAGTTTGATCACTAGTTGACCTTCACCAGCTTTGTGATCCGAAGGCGAAATGGAGAAGCATGCTGTCAAGCTGTGGATGTTGGATGGAGAGGACTTCCCCTACTAGAAGTCCCGGATCATGGCATATCTGCTGAGTCAAGGACGTGCAATTTGGAAGATTGTTGATCAAGAGTATGCTATACCAGAAGACCTGAACACTGCTTCTGCAAGTGAGTTAGTCAGGTATGAGAACAACTCCAAAGCTGTCAATATTCTGCTCTCTGGACTTGATAGGAGTAAACATGATAGGATTGCACACCTTGACACTGCTCATGCTATTTGGGTTAAGCTCTGCACTTACCATGAGGGTACCAACCAGGTCAAGTCTATGCGTAAGGATTCTTACAATAGACAGTACCAAACCTTTGCTCAAAGACCAGGCGAGTCACTAGATGACACTTTTCGTAGGTTTGAGGCAATTGTGTGCAACTTGCAGGCTTGTGGTACCCTTGTTTACAATGATAATGATAGAGCTAAGCAACTGCTGTACTCAGTTGATGAAAATGTTTGGGGGGTTAAAATTTCTACTCTAGAAGAGACTGCTAAATTCAATACCCTGAACTGTGAGCAACTGTATAGCAAGCTGAAATCTCATGAACTGTCTAGGAAATCTTGTCCTAATTTTGCTATTCCTGCTTCTAGCATGGCCTTGCTTTCTAGTTCTCAGTAGGGTGATCACAGTTGTGCTTCTTATGGAACTAACCCCTCACTTGACAAGTCTTCTTTGGAGTTTGCTTTGTCTTCTCTTGTTGCAGCTTCCGATGAACAGATAGAGTGCATTCTTGACGAGGAGCTATCCTTGCTCACAAGGAAGTTCAGGAGGTTCTACAACAACCGGAAGGAGAGAAGAGGAGGTGGTTCAAGAACCTGCTTCGAGTGCGGTGACCCGGGACACTTCATTGCTGATTGTCCCAGGAAGAAGAAGAAGGCTGGGTACCGCGACAACAACACTGAAGACTTCAAGCAGAAGAAGAACCACTTCTACAAGAAGGGCAAGAACTCCAAGAAGTTCGCCAAGGCCATTGCACGTGCCTGTGTTGCCGCCTTGAGCGATGTCGACCTCACATGCCTTACAAGCTCGGAGGAGGAGGTTGAAAAGCCACGAGTCTAGAGGGAGGATGACTTCACCGGGCTTTGCTTCATGGCAAAGAACGACCACAACACCGACACAAGCGAGGTACCTCCTACACTTGATGACCTCTCTTCTGAATTTGATCATTTGCACGATGTTCTACTTTTGCAAGATGATAAGCTTCACAGTGCTATTCGTGAGAGTAGAGAGCTTAAGACTAAGTTGGAGAGTGCTGATTTTGAAATTGCTTCACTTAGGTCTAAGCTTGCTAAGGATGACATGATTGTAGAGTGTGAGTCTTGTTAAGTTGTGATGAGTGATCTTGCACAGAGGGACAGTGTGCATGCTCAAGTTGCCAGTCAGCTTGAGAGTGCCCTCAAGGAGCATGATGAGTTCAAAGCTAGACCAACTATTTTTGGGTGCATGTCAGAAGTGCCCCAAGCTCACAGATGAGTTGGAAGCTGATGAGGACATCACTCCTAAGGATACATGTAACACTCCTCCAATTTTGGACTTCCAAGGTCCAATGACTAGAGCTCGTGCACGACGACTAAATTTAGAGGTGAGCTCGTTCCTACATTCTTTATTATATGTCACTTTTGAGAATGGTTTGCTACATAATGATTATATTGTAATTAGGAACCATGGAGAGGACCAGGAGATGATGGGAGAAGGACTTGGAGACGTGGAGGACCACCAAGGACGTGGAAGCCAAGGTGGAGGCCCAACCAAAACCAACTTCGAGTCTGTTTCAGGGCTCAGGACCAGTCTGCACTAAAATGGATGCCCAAGACGCATACGGACACGGATTTGGACGTTCTACATATGCACGGAAAGATAAGAAGAAGCCCTTTCCAATGCCACCGGTCTCATATCAAAATTCGTCCGGGGTCATTGGGAATCGTCGAAACAAGAGAGAGTCCAGAATCTGTTTTGGTGCTATGTCGCCTGTTTTTGGGCTTTAGGCTTTGTATCTAGTTGAGCCCAAGTAGGGGTGCGTCCAGAGGGTCTTGCACGACCCTAGGGTCTTTATATACAGCCACCATCGCACCATTAGGGTTTGGGTTTTGCTTAGATTATTCTGTTTATAACAGTTTTGCCGTCATCACGGTTTGTGAGACCCCAACTTCATGAGATTCATAATACATCTGCAATTGTGTTGCTTTCTTCTTTGTTCTTGCTTATGTTCTTGATTCGCAGGCAGGGATTAGCCTTCTCGGCGAGGTCAATCATTTTAGGACGGTTGATAACCAGAGGAGACGTCGTGCTGCGATTGCGGGGTTTAGAACGTGCTGTTCTGAAGCCGGATCGATTTGTGTGTCGCCTCCGGCCGAATCAACGTATCCAGAACCTTTTGGAAGATCGGGAACCCTTGTCCACATCAAGTGGTAATCAGAGCTTCAGGTGCACCGTCTGGTTCATACTACCCTTAGTTAATTTCGTATTTTGTTCATCCTATCGTCCACAGAAAAGCCCTAAAAAAATTTTTCCCTCCGCCCACAACCACGTGTTTAGCCTTTGCATATTTTAATTTCAGAGTCCGTAGTGTTGAGTTTGTGCCCTAGTTCTTGTTTAGTCGCTGGTTTAGTTGTGTTTTTGTCGTCAGTAGTGTTTCCCTTGCAACCCAGGCCGCCATCCCCTTCACCATCCTCTGCTTTGTTGGCTTTTTGTGCTAGGGTTGATTGATCAACACACCTAGCCTAGTCCCACTCTAATCCCACCCTGAACACACCATCAACACCCCGGACCACTTCCCACAATTTCCACTTTCCGCTGCATCCACGCCGCCAAAAAAAATCTTACCCGATTCCAAACTCGACCCCTAACCGACTCGGGTTTCTGGAAAACCGACTCCGACCCCCCTCGGTAAAACGGGCATAACTTTTCGCTCGGTTGTCCGTTTTGGCTGAAATTTTTACAGGAGATTCTTGACTCAAAGTTGGGCATACCCACACTGTGTTCCCTCGTCAAAAAATTCAAAAAAAATCGGGAAGATAAAGAAAAAATTGATTTAAGTTTAAACCCGACGTTTTCTGCAACTTCAAGATTTTCTGTAGGCCACATCCTACCTCTTTTTGAGCTGAAATTTTTTGTGGATTCTCCTCTATTGTTAGTGAGTTGGAGAAAAATATCAAAAAAATAAAATCATAAAAAAGAAATTTGGGATTTCTACTAGTGCTACATCTAGCCCCCTGAAATTTCTGGATTTGGCTGTTTTGCACTTAGCCCCCTATTATCGCCTGTTGTGTCTTTGTCTCCTTGTTTCTACTTTGCTATCACTACTGTTCTAGGACATACTTAGACCAGCAACTAGGGACAAGTTACTTGGGCACTTATTCAGCTTTACTATCTGTTTTTGATTTGTGTGCCACTCACATATATATATTTGGCCTTCCTAGCTCTACATATTTCTTCTGGACAGCACACAGGTTATTTTGTGACCCTTGCAATCATGGAACACATCTCTTTGGTATCCTTTGCTTTGCTTTTCAGAACTTTGTAAGAGCTTTGTAAGGAGTTTCCTTTTGTTGTGTTGAGAGGCACCACTGCTTAGCTGTTTTATAGGGATAACCTTCACTGTTTGTTTCGTGTTTTGGTGTTTGTGATGGCAGGAAGTGACGACGGAGAGATGGCTTCACCCTCACAATTTGCTGAGTGTGTGAACCAAGAGCAGCTCCAGAAGGCTTTGCAGGCTGCTCAGAGTGATTTGGCAGAGACGATCACCAGAGCCGTTACTGATGCGGTCAGCAAGCTTCACATTGGAGAAAGCATCAGAGAAGCAGGTCTCTAAGTTAACCGATCAGGTTGTTGCGTTGGAGACCGCTCCTAAAACCAATAATACAAACACCAATAACAACAACAACGATGTTGAAGACGTCCATGATGAAGACACGGTGTATAAGGCTGATGGCACCGTGGATAGGTCAGCTACAACGACCGCATGATTACGACGTCGTTTGCAACATAATACTCAAGGTATGGGTGGTTTCCATAACTACAACCGTCGTCCACACGGTAACTATGCTCCAGATGACCCGTATGCTAAAATTAAGTTTTCAATTCCTTCGTTTTTAGGTCAATATGATGGTGATGTTTATCTTGATTGGGAGATGATTGTAGAACAAAAATTTAATGCCCACCTTGTTCCTGAACAACATAGAGTTAGACAAGCTACTAGTGAGTTTAAGGACTTTGCTATTGTTTGGTGGAGTAGTCTAGCTGCTGAAACTGATTTGCCTACTACTTGGGAAGAACTTAAGGTAGCAATGCGTGATCATTTTATAGAGAGATTCGTAATAAATTGCAACATTTAGACCAAGGAGATAAAACTGTTCAGGAGTATTTTAGTGAGCTTCAGACGGGTTTGATTCGTTGTGCTGTAGTTGAAAAAGTAGAGGATCAGATTTGTCGCTTTTATTGTAGTTTAAGAAAAGAAATTCAGGACATCCTTGATTATAAAGAATATTATACCCTCACCCAGTGTTTCCAGTATGCTATGCTTGCAGAGAAAGAATCACAGGGACTTTTCCAGGCTTTTGAGGAGTACAGCAAGTCAAGGAACTCCTAGCCTCCATGCTCGACGGGGACTTCGGGGCTGCCCAGGCCATCTTTCCGTCTGCCTCCACCAGCAGCTACCAAGGGAACCAGTGTTATTTCTGCAGCCCCAAGATCAGCCCCTGCACCTTCTACGCGCTCAGGTAAACTTTCTGTGCAGGTACCAGCTAGTAGTGCTTCCTCTGTTGCTTCGATAGGGCGCACTACAGGGATTCAGTGCCACCGCTGCCATGGACTTGGTCATGTGCAGAAAGATTGTCCAAGTAGGAGGGCATATGTGGCGACAGACGATGGTGGTTACATGAGCACCTCCGATGTGGAGGATGAGAAGGAGGACATCGCTGCCACCGGCAGTGACCTCGTCCTTGGAGGCGGAGACACCACAGGATACATAAACATTATTGTTCAACGTGTCTTTAGCACACAAGTTCATCAGCCCGAGACGATGCAGCGCCACAACTTGTTCCAGATTTTCTTCATCATCAAGAACCGCCGAGCACGTGTAATCAGTGATGGAGGGAGCTGCAATAACTTGGTGAGTTCTGATGTGGTCAACAAGCTTGCTTTGACCACACGTCCACATCCACATCCGTACTACATTCAGTGGTTAAACGACTCTGGCAAAGCTAAGGTAATACAAACTTGTAGAGTTCCTTTTTCCATTGGTTCTTATGTGGATTCTGTTGATTGTGATGTCATACCCATGCAAGCATGTTCACTTTTATTGGGTAGACCTTGGGAATTTGATAATGATGATGTACACCATGGTAGAAGTAATAAGTACACTTTTATGCATAAAGGAACTAAAATTACTTTGTTACCAATGACCCCTGCTGAAATTGTACAAGCTGATTTAGAAAGAGCTGCTAGTTTGAAAAATAAAGGTCCTGAAATTCAACAACCTGTTAATTCTAATTCTACACCTAGTAATGTTAATGATTCTTCAAGTTCTAAGGGTGCTGGAATTAAATTACAAGGTCGTTCATGTCTTGCAACAAAATCTGAGCTTGCTGAAATTTCTGATAATGATGATATTTGCTATGCTTTGATATGCAAAGAAGCTTTGTTTTTGCTCGATGATACTGCTTCTAGTGCTGTGTCTCCTGCTGTCACTAACCTTTTGTAGGAGTATGAGGATGTTTTTCCAGCTGAGATACCCCCGGGATTACCACCTTTGAGAGGGATTGAGCATCAAATTGTTTTGATTCCGGGTGCTACTTTGCCAAACCGTGGTGCTTATAGGACCAACCCTGAGGAGACTAAGGAGATATAACGACAAGTTCATGACCTTTTGGATCGTGGGTATGTTCGTCAATCACTTAGTCCTTGTGTTGTTCCTGTACTTTTGGTTCCTAAGAAAGATGGTACTTGGCGTATGTGTGTAGATTGTAGAGCCATTAATAATATTACTATTAGGTATCGTCATCCTATTCCTAGGCTAGACGACATGCTTGATGAGTTATGTGGTGCTATAATTTTCACTAAAATTGATTTGCGTAGTGGCTACCATCAAATTAGAATGAAACTTGGAGACGAATGGAAAACAGCTTTCAAAACCAAATTTGGATTATATGAGTGGTTAGTAATGCCTTTTGGGTTAACTAATGCACCTAGTACTTTCATGCGCTTGATGAATGAGGTTTTAAGAGCTTTCATTGGCAAATTTGTGGTAGTTTACTTTCATGATATCTTGATTTATAGAAAATCTATAGATGAACATATGAATCATTTGCGTGCTGTTTTTGATGCTTTACGAGATGCACGTTTATTTGGTAACCTTGAGAAGTGCATCTTTTGCACGGATCGAGTCTCTTTTCTTGGCTATGTTGTGACTCCACAGGGAATTGAGGTGGATGAGGCGAAGATTGAAGCCATAAAGAGCTGGCCTGTACCAAAAACTATCACACAGGTGAGGAGTTTTCTTGGTCTTGCAGGTTTCTACCGCCGCTTTGTCAAAGATTTCAGCACCATTGCTGCACCTTTGCATGAGTTGACAAAAAAGGGCATTGATTTCTATTGGGGTAAGGTACATCATGAGTCTTTTGATGCTTTGAAGGATAAACTTACACATGCACCATTGCTGCAATTACCTAATTTTGATAAGATTTTTGAGCTTCAATGTGATGCTAGTGGTATAGGCATTGGTGGTGTTTTGATGCAAGATACTAAACCTATTGCATACTTTAGTGAGAAAATTACTGGGCCTGTTTTGAATTACTCCATGTATGATAAGGAATTGTATGCACTTGTACGTTGTTTAAAGACGTGGCGTCATTATTTGTTACCCAAAGAATTTGTTATTCATTCTGATCATAAATCACTTAAGTATATTCGTTCTCAATGTAATTTGAACCGTAGACATGCTAAATGGATTGAATTTATTGAGTCTTTTCCTTACATTATTAAACATAAGAAAGGGAAGGATAATGTGATCGCTGATGCTTTATCTAGGCGCTATACTTTATTGTCTCAACTTGATTGTAGAATTTTTGGACTTGAGGCAATTAAAGATATGTTGATTTTAAGGATGTATTGCTGCATTGTAAAGAAGGTTGTGCATGGAATAAATTTGTGTTGAATGATGGATTCTTGCTTAGAGCTAACTGCCTATGCATTCCAGTTGGTTCCGTTCGTCTTTTGTTGTTACAGGAGGCGCATGGAGGTGGATTGATGGGTCATTTTGGTGCCAAGAAGACGGAGGATATTTTGGCCACACACTTCTTTTGGCCAAGGATGAGGAAAGATATTGAGCGCTTTGTTGCTCGCTGCACTACATGTCAAAAAGCTAAGTCTCGCTTGAATCCACATGGTTTATACATGCCACTTCCTGTTCCTTCTATTCCTTGGGCGGATATTTCTATGGACTTTGTTTTAGGACTGCCTAGGACTAAGAGGGGGAGTGATAGTATTTTTGTTGTTGTGGATAGATTTTCTAAGATGGCACACTTTATACCATGTCATAAGACCGATGATGCTAGTTATATTGCTGATCTCTTTTTCAAAGAAATTGTTCGTTTGCATGGTATGCCTTCTACTATTGTTTCAGATCGTGATGCAATATTCTTGAGTCACTTTTGGTGCACGCTTTGGAATAAGTTGGGTACAAAGTTGTTGTTTTCTACAACTTGTCATCCTCAAACTGATGGACAAACTGAGGTGGTGAACCACACTTTGGGTACTATGTTGAGAGCTATTTTGAAGAAAAATTTGAAGCAATGGGAAGAATGTTTGCCTCATGTTGAGTTTGCATATAATCGGGCAACACATTCTACTACCAAGGTAAGTCCTTTCAAAGTAGTGTATGGTTTTGATCCCCGTACTCCACTTGATATACTTCCTCTACCTATTCATGAGAGAGTTCATGTTGATGCTAAGGAACGTGCTGAATTTATTTTCAAAATGCATGACACCATTAGACTTAGCATTGAAAAGATGAATGACAAGTATAAAATTGCTGGTAGTAAAGGTAGAAAAGAAGTAAAACTTGATGTAGGAGATTTAGTATGGTTACACTTGAGAAAAGATAGATTTTCAGATTTGAGAAAGTCTAAATTAATGCCTAGAGCTGATGGTCCTTTCAAAATAATTGAGAAGATTAATGATAATGCATACAAACTTGAGTTGCCTCCCGAGTTTGGGGTTAGTCCTACTTTTAACATTTCAGATTTGAAACCATACTTGGGAGAAGAGAATGAGCTTGAGTCGAGGACGACTCCACTTCAAGAGGGGGAGGATGATGAGGACATCACTCCTAAGGATACATGCAACACTCCTCCAATTTTGGACTTGCAAGGTCCAATGACTAGAGCTCGTGCACGACGACTAAATTTAGAGGTGAGCTCGTTCCTACATTCTTCATTATATGTCACTTTTGAGAATAGTTTGCTACCTAATGATTATATTATAATTAGGAACCATGGAGAGGACGAGGAGATGATGGGAGAAGGACTTGGAGACGTGGAGGACCAGCAAGGACGTGGAAGCCAAGGTGGAGGCCCAACAAAAACCGACTTCGAGTCTGTTTCGGGGCTCAGGACCAGTCTGCACTAAAACGGATGCCCAAGACGCATACGGACTCGGATTTGGACGTTCTACATATGCACGGAAAGATAAGAAGAAGACCTTTCCAATGCCACCGGTATCATATCAAAATTCGTCCGGAGTCATCAGGAATCGTCGAAACAAGAGAGAGTCCAGAATCTGTTTCGGTGCTGTGTCGCCTGTTTTTGGCCTTTGGGCTTTGTATCTAGTTGAGCCCAAGTAGGGGTGCGTCCAGAGGGTCTTGCACGACCCTAGGGTCTTCATATACAGCCGCCGTTTCACCATTAGGGTTTGGGTTTTGCTTAGATTATTCTGTTCATAACAGTTTCGCCATCATCACGGTTTGTGAGACCCCAACTTCGTGAGATTCATAATACATCTGCAATTGTGTTGCTTTCTTCTTTGTTCTTGCTTGTGTTCTTGATTCGCAGGCAGGGATTAGCCTTCTCGGCGAGGTCAATCATTTTAGGACGGTTGATAACCAGAGGAGACGTCGTGCTGCGATTGCGGGGTTTAGAACGTGCTGTTCTGAAGCCGGATCGATTTGTGTGTCGCCTCCGACCAAATCAACGTATCCAGAACCTTTCGGAAGATCGGGAACCCTTGTCCATATCAGAAGCTCAGTCCCTCAAAGTCAAAGGATCCGTGTGAAGTATGTGTCACCCTCAAGGACAAGCTAGTAATCACTAGGGAGGAAAACAAAGTCCTAGTTTAGGAAAATGACTATCTTGTTTCTAGGCTCCAGAGAACCCTAGTGAGTGAGGAAAAGATTGAGAGTGATTTGGCAAGAGTGAATGAGAGTGCTTCTAGGTCAACCTATAACTTGGGCTTGGGATGTGAGAGGTGTGACAAGGAGAGTGAGAATGTGGGTAAGTTTGTACCTAGCTCCAGCTACAAGGATAAGAAAAACACCATCAAACCCACTGACACATACTATCCACCCAATCCCAAACCCTCCTTCAACCCAAAGCAAATTGAGAAGCCAAAACCCAAATCTGCAATGCAAACCAAGCCTAATCCTAAGGGTGTCTACATTTGCATGTTTTGTGGTCGCATGGGCCACTTGGATGAATTCTGTTATAGGCATAAGAGGATTGAGAGGAAGCTAGCTGAGTTGACTAGGGATGCTTTTTATGATGATTCTGTTGACTTTCAACCTCGCTCTTTTTCTTGTGCCTATCATGGACAGGGTCATTCCTCATATGGCTTGGATTCATGAAACAGAGGCTTTGTGTAGCAGCGCTTTGGCGCCCCACGTTTTCCCCATCGTGGTGAGCGTCATTCGTGTGGATTTGGCTTTCACATTGATGATTTCTATCCTCACAACCCAAGGTTTGAGTCGAGACGCTTTGACAGGCCATGTTTTCCCCATCGTGGTTCTCGTCCTACACGTTCAAATGATAATGTGCAAAGAACTGTGATGACTACTACCAGTCGTATGGTTAAGTGCTGGATTCCCAAATCTCTTTTGACTAACCCAGCACTAAGCCATCGACTTTTCCTTCTCGCTCTTTGTAGGCAGGAGGTGGAGGCTTGGAGAACAAATGGTTGATGGACTCCGAGTGTTCGCGCCACATGACCGGAGATGCAAAGTGGTTCTCCAGCCTCATTCCCCTGAAGCGGCGGGAGTATGTGACCTTTGGAGATGACAAGAGAGGGAGAGTGAAAACAAGAGGCGCGGTAAAGTTAAATGAAAAATTTACTCTCAAGGATGTTGGTTTGGTTGAGTATCTCAAGTACAATCTCCTCTCTATCTCTCAACTTCTTGATGTTGGTCTGGAAGTGCGCTTTAAGTCGAATGCTTCTTGTGTGCTTGATTTGAATGGTTCCTTGGTTTGTGGGATTTCGCGAATTGGCAGAGTTTTTTAGGCTGATTTTGCTGGTTCTCCTGGTTCTCACAAGTGCATGTTTGCTCAATCTTCTTCTGAGCTCTGAAAAGGGCATAGGAGACTGGGTCACATGAGCTTTGACTTGCTATGTCGCTTCAGTGGCCTAGGGTTGATCCGAGGATTGCCTAAGCTCAAATTTGATAAGGATTTGGTTTGTGCTCCGTGTCGTCATAGGAAAATGATTGCCGCTTCTCATCCACCAATTAATTTGGTGATGACTGAACGCCCTGGAGTGTTGCTTCATATGGACACTGTTGGTCCTTCTCGGGTTCGTTCGGCAGGTGGGAAGTGGTATGTTCTTGTGATTGTTGATGACTATTCTCGCTACTCTTGGGTCTACTTTCTTGAGAGCAAGGATGAAGTGTTTCATCACTTTCGGAGCATAGCTTTGAGGTTGTTCAAGGAACTCCCTGGTGCATTACGAGCGATTTGCAATGATAATGGCACCGAGTTCAAGAACTCCTCCTTTGATGCTTTCTGTCTTGAGAATGGTATTGAGCATCAGTTTTCAGCACCTCGTGTTCCCCAATAGATGGGTGTGGTTGAAATAAAGAACAGAACCTTAGTGGAGATGGCCCGGACGATGCTCGATGAGCATATGACTCCGAGGTGGTTCTGGGCTGAGGCCATTAGCACTGGTTGCTATGTTTCCAATCGGATTTTCTTGCGCTCAATTCTTAATGTGACTTCTTATGAGCTGCGTTTTGGGTGAAAGCTCTCGGTTTCTCATTTGTGTGCCTTTGGTTGCAAGTGCTTTATTCTCAAGTGTGGCAATCTTGATAAGTTTGAGTCAAGGTCTTCCGATGGAATCTTTCTTGGTTACTCTCTTCATGGTCATTCCTACAGAGATTTGAATTTGGAGACTAACACCATCATAGAATCATGCGATGTAACCTTTGATGAATCAAACTCTTGTGTAAGGAATGTGATTGAGTCTGCAGGTGATAAGGAGATGAAGGAGAGCATCTTTGTAGAAGAGGACCTACAGGGCTTTGATGATGATTCACTTCATCTCTCATCTAAGCTTTTTCCTGCTGCTACCACTACTCCAGCAGAGGGTCCAGAAGCTTCTACATCGACTTCAGCGGCTGTTGAGCTAGCTTCAGCTGTGGTTGAGAGGGAGGTACACACTGGGAGAGAGGCTCCTCACCACATTCAGCGTCAACATCCACCCAAACAGATGATCGGTAATCTCTATGAGAGGACAACAAGGTCAAGATGTTGATGATGGGAGAGCTCACCTTCTTTCTTGGGCTTCAAATCAAGCAGTGCAAGCAAGGCACTTTCATACATCAAGCCAAGTACACGAAGGATCTCCTGAAGAAGTTCGACATGGTCAATGTGAAGCCATTGTCTACACCAATGTCCATAACAACGACTC
Organism: Eleusine coracana subsp. coracana; assembly: GCA_032690845.1. Taxonomy (NCBI): domain Eukaryota; kingdom Viridiplantae; phylum Streptophyta; class Magnoliopsida; order Poales; family Poaceae; genus Eleusine; species Eleusine coracana. The sequence goes on along the minus strand of CM064418.1, from coordinate 23,281,581 downwards.
TTGACCCTGATGAAGACTATGAAGCGGTGGATCAAAGGGAGTATAGGAGCATGGTTGGCTCCCTCTTGTGCCTGACAGCGATAAGACCTGACATACACTTTGCGGTGTGTCTTGGTGCTCGCTTTCAAGCTTCCCCAAGGGTGACTCATCGCACGGCTGTCAAGTGCATCTTCAGGTATCTCAAATACACCCTTGAGTTCGGTCTTTGCTACTCTGCATCTTCATCTTTTGATCTCATTGGGTATTCAGATGTGGACTTTGCGGGGTGTAGAATTGATAGGAAGAGCACTTCTAGTACTTGCCATTTCTTGGCTACTTCTTTGATCTGTTGGTCTTCTCGTAAGCAGTCGAGTGTTGCCCAATCCACCATAGAGGCTGAGTATGTAGCTGCTGCTAGCGGCTGCTCGCAAATCCTATGGATTGTGTCTACCATGAGAGACTATGGGTTGACTTTTAAGAGTGTTCGACTCATGTGTGATAACTCCAGTGCCATATGCTTAGCCAAAAACCCAGTCCAACATTGTAAGGTCAAACACATCAATGTGCACTTCCACTTCCTGAGGGACAATGTTGAAAAGGGGGATGTTGAGCTCATATTCATTGATACCAAAAACCAACTAGCTGATATCCTCACCAAGCCCCTAGATGCTTCGAGACATGCTTTTCTTCGGGGGGGGGGGGGGGGGGGGGGGGAACTTGGTGTTTGTCATCCATATGGCATCATTTGAGGGGGAGTTGGCGTTCACTTGTATATATGTATCTTACCATTTTCGCTTTGCATCTCATATGTAATATATGCATTGGTAGATGAGCTTTGATTCTTATGCTTTCTTGCATTTCTCTTTGCTATGATTGAGCTTGAGCTAAGTTGTGTGGATGTGATAGTAATCTCTCATGCTTAGATTTTCTAGATGGCCTATTATAAACTCATGTGAGCAACTTGCTAATCTTAAAGGTAAACTGAGCTTCTTGTGAACCTTATGATCTAATCTTGCTAAAACTTGCTCACCATGTGTATAATTGCTTTTATCCTTGTTGAAACTTGCATTGAGGCTAGTCTAGAGGATGTCTTGGCTTTGGCACCTTGTGTTTGTGAAATGGAAGGCTTTGCAAATATTTAGCTCATGATGTAACATTGTGGGAACATGTGTTCCTTTTGCCTTTTGTCTTGTGCATAATCTTGAAAAATCTGCTAAGTGCTTTGATCAAGAATTACTCAATAATGCTAAATCCAAACATTGTGACTTGAAGCCTCGGAGTGTTTGCCGTACCCAGTCGTGCGACCCTCCGCATGGATAAGAGGACATATGAGGATAAACAATAATCACTTGATCAACTGAGTCTCTGTTGCATATGTGAGCGTTTGTAGAGCTCATTTTCTACGAATGCTTGTTGCTCTTGTTGAGATTGAAACTGGCTAGATTCTTATGATTTTCTTGGTGCTTGTTTTGCCTTGGATGAGAGTACTTATACATGTGGTGGCAGTTTTGCTCACAATAAGCAACTTTGGTTCTATCTAAGCTAGTCAATCTTTATGCTTAGCTTGTATAGCTCATGGTGTTTATGCCTTGCTATCTATTTTTTTGATCTTTGCATGATTGGGAGCTATTTCTTTTACACTTCATAGCACTATAGTTATGGTTAACAAAGTTAAGTGCTTGTTTGCATAATTGTTGAAGCTCCTTAGGTTTGCATTTTCATGCATTGCATGTTTGCTTATTCTTTTGCCTTTTTGATGAGTTCATTGCCAAAGGGGGAGAAAAATTTTGGGGTCATGCACAAATAATGCTAAGAAACTCATATGATCCATTTTGCACTACAACATGAGACCTACCACAACTTGAGGGGGAGCATATCATGATCTTGAGCATTTTCTTGTGCTTTTCACATTCTTTGCATCTCAAGTCGCTTTCTTTGCCAACTCTTGGTTTTGTGATCCCTACTTGCTAGATGGCTTGTTTTCACCTTTTCTTTGGGATTGGCCTTTTTGATGTGCTTATTCAGCTTCGCATTTCAATCTCTAATCTTTGTGCATTTGGTGTTGTCAATGTACTCATCAAGGGGGAGATTGAGAAACCATGTAGATATGTGCCATGGTTTGCTATATTTGTGATGAGTAATTTACTTGAGCGGATTTGGTGTTTGAGTTGAAATACGGGAATCCAGTGATTGCATGCGTTTGCATATCATGGTTATGACTAACCGGAGTTGGTGGAGATATTGGTGATACTGCAGGAGATGGGAAATGTGTTTTCTTGTCTCATGATGTGTAGGTCACTGGAGTCGACTTGGCAGTCAACGGCGAGAGGATCGGGCACAAGTAGGGTACTTGGGGCCAGGCGATCGGGATGCCGAGTGAAATCAAGGATGATCCACACCGTACACGTGGAGAGGCAAGAAGCACGGACGGTTCCGCGGTTGATCCTCAAAACCGTGGTGGTGATGAAGACGGAGTGTTGACCAAGTCAAGGCAAACGGGATGCTGGTACAAGTGACAAGGGGGCCCGATGGACAGGGACTGGGAGAGACTTGCCGGTGGTCAGGATCATGGGACAAGGTGACGCGTGTCGACATCGAGAAGTCGCGCTTTAAGAAGCGTGCAAGGCAGTTTACCGGTTTGGGCCTCAAAATCGATGGCGGTGGTTGGTGGTGCACGTGGCACCATCATGGAGCTTGCTTCGAGATGAAGCAAAGACGTGAAGCGTCCGATGGCATTCGGGCGATGAGGAAAAAGATGGATGGTAATGCCCCCGATGGTAGGTGGGTGTGTTTTGTAAGTCAAGGGTAGAGTGGTCATGTGGACAATAGACCCTAGGCCTATATAAGGAGAGGTGTGGCTAGTGGGAGAGGTGCCTCTCTTCCCATTAGCCTTGTGTTAGGACTCTATTCAAAGTGCTAGGAGAGGACTTCATATTTTAGAGGAGAGGAAAGGGTGTGTGAGAGACATCTCTTGCTCTTCCAAATAGTGGGAGGAATAGGGTGGCCTCCTAGCCTTGTACCTATGGATCTTGTAAGCACCTTTCTATGATATGAGAAGTATTTTCGTGCTCAAGATTTTTCTCTTCACATGCGATGTGGACAAGGGTTCCCGATCTTCCGAAAGGTTCTGGATACGTTGATTTGGTCGGAGGCGACACACAAATCGATCCGGCTTCAGAACAGCATGTTCTACACCCCGCAATCGCAGCACGACGTCTCCTCTGGGTATCAACCGTCCTAAAACGATTGACCTCACCGAGAAGGCTAATCCCTGCCTGCGAATCAAGAACACAAGCAACAACAAAGAAGAAAGCAACACAATTGCAGATGTATTATGAATCTCACGAAGTTGGGGTCTCACAAACCGTGATGACGGTGAAACTGTTATGAACAGAATAATCTAAGCAAAACCCCAAACCCTAATGGTGCAACGGCGGCTGTATATGAAGACCCTAGGGTCATGCAAGACCCTCTGGACGCACCCCTACTTGGGCTCAACTAGATACAAAGCCCAAAGGCCAAAAACAGGCGACACAACACCGAAACAGATTCTGGACTCTCTCTGGTTTCGACGACTCCTGATGACTCCGGACGAATTTCGATATGATACCGGTGGCATTGGAAAGGTCTTCTTCTTATCTTTCCGTGCATATGTAGAACGTCCAAATCCGAGTCCGTATGCGTCTTGCGCATCTGTTTTAGTGCAGACTGGTCCTGAGCCCCGAAACAGACTCGAAGTCGGTTTTGGCTGGGCCTCCACCTTGGCTTCCACGTCCTTGCTGGTCCTCCACGTCTCCAAGTCCTTCTCCCATCATCTCCTCGTCCTCTCCATGGTTCCTAATTATAATATAATCATTAGGTAGCAAACCATTCTCAAAAGTGACATATAATGAAGAATGTAGGAACGAGCTCACCTCTAAATTTAGTCGTCGTGCACGAGCTCTAGTCATTGGACCTTGCAAGTCCAAAATTGGAGGAGTGTTGCATATATCCTTAGGAGTGATGTCCTCATCATCCTCCCCCTCTTGAAGTGGAGTCGTCCTCGACTCAAGCTCATTCTCTTCTCCCAAGTATGGTTTCAAATCTGAAATGTTAAAAGTAGGACTAACCCCGAACTCGGAAGGCAACTCAAGTTTGTATGCATTATCATTAATCTTCTCAATTATTTTGAAAGGACCATCAGCTCTAGGCACTAAATCTCCTACATCAAGTTTTACTTCTTTTCTACCTTTACTACCAGCAATTTTATACTTGTCATTCATCTTTTCAATGCTAAGTCTAGTGGTCTCATGCATTTTTAAAATAAATTCAGCACGTTCCTTAGCATCAACATGAACTCTCTCATGAATAGGTAGAGGAAGTATATCAAGTGGAGTACGGGGATCAAAACCATACACTACTTTGAAAGGACTTACCTTGGTAGTAGAATGTGTTGCCCGATTATATGCAAACTCAACATGAGCCAAACATTCTTCCCATTGCTTCAAATTTTTCTTCAAAATAGCTCTCAACATAGTACCCAAAGTGTGGTTCACCACCTTAGTTTGTCCATCAGTTTGTGGGTGATAAGTTGTAGAAACCAACAACTTTGTACCCAACTTATTCCAAAGCGTGCGCCAAAAGTGACTCAAGAATTTTGCATAATGATCTGAAACAATAGTAGAAGGCATACCATGCAAACGAACAATTTCTTTGAAAAAGAGATCAGCAATATAACTAACATCATCAGTCTTATGACATGGTATAAAGTGTGCCATCTTAGAAAATCTATCCACAACAACAAAAATACTATCACTCCCCCTCTTAGTCCTAGGCAGTCCTAAAACAAAGTCCATAGAAATATCCGCCCAAGGAATAGAAGGAACAGGAAGTGGCATGTATAAACCATGTGGATTCAAGCGAGACTTAGCTTTTTGACATGTAGTGCAGCGAGCAACAAAGCGCTCAACATTTTTCCTCATCCTTAGCCAAAAGAAGTGTGTGTCCAAAATATCCTCCGTCTTCTTGGCACCAAAATGACCCATCAATCCACCTCCATGCGCCTCCTGTAACAACAAAAGACGAATGGAACCAACTAGAATGTATAGGCGGTTAGCTCTAAACAAGAATCCATCATTCAACACAAATTTATTCCATGCACAACCTTCTTTACAATGCAGCAATACATCCTTAAAATCAACATCAGCAGCATATTGTTCTTTAATTGCCTTAAGTCCAAAAATTCTACAATCAAGTTGAGACAATAAAGTATAGCGCCTAGATAAAGCATCAGCGATCACATTATCCTTCCCTTTCTTATGTTTAATAATGTAAGGAAAAGACTCAATAAATTCAATCCATTTAGCATGTCTACGGTTCAAATTACATTGAGAACGAATATACTTAAGTGATTCATGATCAGAATGAATAACAAATTCTTTGGGCAACAAATAATGACGCCACGTCTCTAAACAACGTACAAGTGCATACAATTCCTTACCATACGTGGAGTAATTCAAAACAGGCCAAGTAATTTTCTCACTAAAGTATGCAATAGGTTTACTATGTTGCATCAAAACACCACCAATGCATATACCACTAGCATCACATTCAAGCTCAAAAATCTTATCAAAATTAGGTAATTGCAGCAATGGTGCATGTGTAAGTTTATCCTTCAAAGCATCAAAAGACTCATGATGTACCTTACCCCAATGGAAATCAATGCCCTTCTTTGTCAACTCATGCAAAGGTGCAGCAATGATGCTGAAATCTTTAACAAAGCGGCGGTAGAAACCTGCAAGACCAAGAAAACTCCTCACCTGTGTGATAGTTTTTGGTACAGGCCAGCTCTTTATGGCTTCAATCTTCGCCTCATCCACCTCAATTCCCTGTGGAGTCACAACATAGCCAAGAAAAGAGACTCGATCCGTGCAAAAGATGCACTTCTCAAGGTTACCAAATAAACGTGCATCTCGTAAAGCATCAAAAACAGCACGCAAATGATTCATATGTTCATCTATAGATTTTCTATAAATCAAGATATCATGAAAGTAAACTACCACAAATTTGCCAATGAAAGCTCTTAAAACCTCATTCATCAAGCGCATGAAAGTACTAGGTGCATTAGTTAACCCAAAAGGCATTACTAACCACTCATATAATCCAAATTTGGTTTTGAAAGCTGTTTTCCATTCGTCTCCAAGTTTCATTCTAATTTGATGGTAGCTACTACGCAAATCAATTTTAGTGAAAATTATAGCACCACATAACTCATCAAGCATGTCGTCTTGCCTAGGAATAGGATGACGATACCTAATAGTAATATTATTAATGGCTCTACAATCTACACACATACGCCAAGTACCATCTTTCTTAGGAACCAAAAGTACAGGAACAGCACAAGGACTAAGTGATTGACGAACATACCCACGATCCAAAAGGTCTTGAACTTGTCGTTGTATCTCCTTAGTCTCCTCAGGGTTGGTCCTATAAGCACCACGGTTTGGCAAAGTAGCACCCGGAATCAAAACAATTTGATGCTCAATCCCTCTCAAAGGTGGTAATCCCGGGGGTATCTCAGCTGGAAAAACATCCTCATACTCCTACAAAAGGTTAGTGACAGCAGGAGACACAGCACTAGAAGCAGTATCATCAAGCAAAAACAAAGCTTCTTTGCATATCAAAGCATAGCAAATATCATCATTATCAGAAATTTCAGCAAGCTCAGATTTTGTTGCAAGACATGAACGACCTTGTAATTTAATTCCAGCACCCTTAGAACTTGAAGAATCATTAACATTACTAGGTGTAGAATTAGAATTAACAGGTTGTTGAATTTCAGGACCTTTATTTTTCAAACTAGCAGCTCTTTCTAAATCAGCTTGTACAATTTCAGCAGGGGTCATTGGTAACAAAGTAATTTTAGTTCCTTTATGCATAAAAGTGTACTTATTACTTCTACCATGGTGTACATCATCATTATCAAATTCCCAAGGTCTACCCAATAAAAGTGAACATGCTTGCATGGGTATGACATCACAATCAACAGAATCCACATAAGAACCAATGGAAAAAGGAACTCTACAAGTTTGTATTACCTTAGCTTTGCCAGAGTCGTTTAACCACTGAATGTAGTACGGATGTGGATGTGGACGTGTGGTCAAAGCAAGCTTGTTGACCACATCAGAACTCACCAAGTTATTACAGCTCCCTCCATCAATGATGACACGTGCTCGGCGGTTCTTGATGATGAAGAAAATCTGGAACAAGTTGTGGCGCTGCATCGTCTCGGGCTGATGAACTTGTGTGCTAAGGACACGTTGAACAATAATGTTTATGTATCCTGTGGTGTCTCCGCCTCCAAGGACGAGGTCACTGCCGGTGGCAGCGATGTCCTCCTTCTCATCCTCCACATCGGAGGTGCTCATGTAACCACCATCGTCTGTCGCCACATATGCCCTCCTACTTGGACAATCTTTCTGCACATGACCAAGTCCATGGCAGCGGTGGCACTGAATCCCTGTAGTGCGCCCTGTCGAAGCAACAGAGGAAGCACTACTAGCTGGTACCTGCACAGAAAGTTTACCTGAGCGCGTAGAAGATGCAGGGGCTGATCTTGGGGCTACAGAAATAACACTGGTTCCCTTGGTAGCTGCTGGTGGAGGCGGACGGAAAGATGGCCTGGGCAGCCCCGAAGTCCCCGTCGAGCGTGGGGGCTAGGAGTTCTTTGACTTGCTGTACTCCTCAAAAGCCTGGAAAAGTCCCTGTGATTCTTTCTCTGCAAGCATAGCATACTGGAAACACTGGGTGAGGGTATAATATTCTTTATAATCAAGGATGTCCTGAATTTCTTTTCTTAAACTACAATAAAAGCGACAAATCTGATCCTCTACTTTTTCAACTACAGCACAACGAATCAAACCCTTCTGAAGCTCACTAAAATACTCCTGAACAGTTTTATCTCCTTGGTCTAAACGTTGCAATTTATTACGAATCTCTCTATAAAATGATCACGCATTGCTACCTTAAGTTCTTCCCAAGTAGTAGGCAAATCAGTTTCAGCAGCTAGACGACTCCACCAAACAATAGCAAAGTCCTTCAACTCACTAGTAGCTTGTCTAACTCTATGTTGTTCAGGAACAAGGTGGGCATTAAATTTTTGTTCTACAGTCATCTCCCAATCAAGATAAACATCACCATCATACTGACCCGAAAATGAAGGAATTGAAAACTTAATTTTAGCATACGGGTCATCAGGAGCATAGTTACCGTGTGGACGACGGTTGTAGTTATGGAAACCACCCATACCTTGAGTATTATGTTGCAAACGACGTCGTAATCGTGCGGTCCTTGTAGCTGACCTATCCATGGTGCCATCAGCCTTATACACCGTGTCTTCATCATGGACGTCTTCAACATCGTTGTTGTTGTTATTGGTGTTCGTATTATTGGTTTTAGGAGCGGTCTCCAATGCAACAACCTGATCGGTTAACTTAGAGACCCGCTTCTCTAACCGCTTGATGCTTTCTCCAATGTGAAGCTTCCTGACCGCATCAGTAACGGCTCTGGTGATCGTCTCTGCCAAATCACTCTGAGCAGCCTGCAAAGCCTTCTAGAGCTCCTCTTGGCTCACGCACTCAGCAAATTGTGAGGGTGAAGCCATCTCTCCGTCGTCACTTCCTGCCATCACAAACACCAAAACAGGAAACAAACAGTGAAGGTTATCCCTATAAAACAGCTAAGCAGTGGTGCCTCTCAACACAACAAAAGGAAACTCCTTACAAAGCTCTTACAAAGTTCTGAAAAGCAAAGCAAAGGATACCAGAGAGATGTGTTTCACGATTGCAATGGTCACAAAATAACCTGCGTGCTGTCCAGAAGAAATATGTAGAGCTAGGAAGGCCAAATATATATATGTGAGTGGCACACAAATCAAAAACAGATAGTAAAGCTGAATAAGTGCCCAAGTAACTTGTCCCTAGTTGCTGGTCTAAGTATGTCCTAGAACAGTAGTGATAGCAAAGTAGAAACAAGGAGACAAAGGCACAACAGGCAATAACAGGGGGCTAAGTGCAAAACAGCCAAATCCCGAAATTTCAGGGGGCTAGATGTAGCACTAGTAGAAATCCCAAATTTCTTTTTTTTGATTTTATTTTTTTGATATTTTTCTCCAACTCACTAACAATGGAGGAGAATCCACAAAAAATTTCAGCTCAAACCGAGGTAGGATGTGGCCTACAGAAAATCTTGAAGTTGTAGAAAACGTCGGGTTTAAACTTAAATCAATTTTTTCTTTATCTTCCAGATTTTTTTTGAATTTTTTGATGAGGGCACACAGTGTGGGTATGCCCAACTTTGAGTCAAGAATCTCCTGTAAAAATTTCAGCCAAAACAGACAACCGAGCGAAAAGTTATGCCCGTTTTACCGAAGGGGGATCGGAGTCGGTTTTCCAGAAACCCGAGTCGGTTAGGGGTCGAGTTTGGAATCGGGTAAGATTTTAGTTGGCGGCTTGGATGTAGCGGAAAGTGGAAATTGTGGGAATTGGTCCGGGGTGTTGATGGTGTGTTCAGGGTGGGATTAGGGTGGGACTAGGCTAGGTGTGTTGATCAATCAACCCTAGCACAAAAAGCCAACAAAGCAGAGGATGGTGAAGGGGATGGCGGCTAGGGTTGCAAGGGCAACACTACTAACGACAAAAACACAAACTAAAACAGCGACTAAACAAGAACTAGGGCACAAACTCAACACTATGGACTCTAAAATTGAAATATGCAAAGGCTAAACACGTGGTTATGGGCGGAGGGAAAAAAAATTTGGACTTTTCTGTGGACGATAGGATGAACACAAAACAAAATTAACTAAGGGTAGTATGAACCTGACGGTGCACCTGAAGCTCTGATTACCACTTGATGTGGACAAGGGTTCCCGATCTTCCGAAAGGTTCTGGATACGTTGATTTGGTCGGAGGCGACACACAAATCGATCCGGCTTCAAAACAGCACGTTCTAAACCCCGCAATCGCAGCACGACGTCTCCTCTGGTTATCAACCGTCCTAAAACGATTGACCTCCCCGAGAAGGCTAATCCCTGCCTGCGAATCAAGAACACAAGCAAGAACAAAGAAGAAAGCAACACAATTGCAGATGTATTATGAATCTCACGAAGTTGGGGTCTCACAAACCGTGATGACGGTGAAACTGTTATGAACAGAATAATCTAACCAAAACCTCAAACCCTAATGGTGCGACGGCGGCTGTATATGAAGACCCTAGGGTCGTGCAAGACCCTCTGGACGCACCCCTACTTGGGCTCAACTAGATACAAAGCCCAAAGGCCAAAAACAGGCGACACAGCACCGAAACAGATTCTGGACTCTCTCTTGTTTCGATGATTCCCGATGACTTCGGACGAATTTTGATATGAGACCAGCGGAATTGGAAAGGTCTTCTTCGTATCTTTCCGTGCATATGTAGAACGTCCAAATCCGAGTCCGTATGTGTCTTGGGCATCCGTTTTAGTGCAGACTTGTCCTGAGCCCCGAAACAGACTCGAAGTAGGTTTTGGTTGGGCCTCCACCTTGGCTTCCACGTCCTTGCTGGTCCTCCACGTCTCCAAGTCCTTCTCCCATCATCTCCTGGTCCTCTCCATGGTTCCTAATTACAATATAATCATTAGGTAGCAAACCAATTCTCAAAAGTGACATATAATGAAGAATGTAGGAACGAGCTCACCTCTAAATTTAGTCATCGTGCACGAGCTCTAGTCATTGGACCTTGCAAGTCCAAAATTGGAGGAGTGTTGCATGTATCCTTAGGAGTGACGTCCTCATCAACTTGAATCCCGAAATTCCCTTTTTCTTATTTTCGGAGCAATTTTCGTGGTGATTTTTTATCTCACTTTTGGATGAGTAGTTGGCCCGGATTTCTTGAGAAACTTGTTGCTAGGATGAGCTAGAATAATCCTCTATGGTTCCTTGATCGAATCAATAGCTCTTGCACCTTTGATTTGAAGGATTTCTCAAGTTTTCCCTTTTGGTGTTCTTGGCACAGTATCTGAAATTTGTGATGATTTCTTGAGCCAATTGAGATGATCTCCTAGGTTTAGGGTCGTGATGTGATGAGGATTCACTGGTCTAAAAATCGCATCGTTTGGAGTTTGTTTGATTAGTTTTTGGAGAAGTTTTGACAAGATCCCAAGTGTTTTTCTGTTCTGTCTGGGGTCGACCGGCACAGCCGATGATCAGGACCGGCACTATCGATTGGTCCTGTCTGTAGGTTCCAGAGAGCCTATAACCCGCACCGGCACTACCGAAGGATGTGACCGGCAGTACCGATACCAACCGGCACTGCCGATGGTAGGGAACGACACTGCCGATGGGTGTTCAGTTCTGAACTGTTGAGCATTGCTTCTTCCCTTTTTGTTTCCGCTGTGTTTCTTTGCTGTGGTTGATTATTCCTAGGGCCAGTACACCAAGGGTTGGTGTGTGTTGTCTTGGTGATCGGTCGGAGGTTTGCTCGGGTTGTTTTTGGGATATAGGCCAAGTTTTCTTGGAGAATTTTGATTGGCTCCCATTCACCCCCCTCTGGTCGCCTTCTCGGTCTTTCAGTCATCGTTGTCACCTGTCTCAACAGAGCAGCAAGTAGTGCAGACTGCTGCCTCTAAAGCTCTGCCTGACCTCCATCATCTATTGTCTCTCCTCCGAGACACTCTGAATAAACTCTCCAAGCCATCCTGCAAGTGCTGCCACAGTGATAGCATCCTCAGACTGTGAACCCGTCGGCTGGGGAGGTACTCCTGTGCTGGCTGACTCGGGAACGATCGTCTCTGGCTGAGCTGCCTGCTCAAGTGGTGCTGGCGGTGACTCCTGCTCCTCCTCTCCTGTCTGCTAGCTGGAGACTGACTGTGAACCTCTGGGGACTCTAGGTGCGTAGCTGGTGGTTACCCCAGGGAAAGCCTCGTACTCCTCCTCAGTCACTAGGCCCATCCTCCTCAAGAGATAGTAGATATAGGGACCATAGACCAAGTGATGGCCTCCAACCCTCTCAGAGATCACCTCCTCCATCTCTCCAATCAGAAGGTCTCTCAAGTCAAACGGCTGCCTCCTCAGAATAGCTCCTACAGCCCATTGGTGGAGAAGTGTGAACTCCTCTCTATAGCCAGACCTAGGGATGATAGTCCTAGTGACTATCGCTCTCACCAACTTGGCCTCTGCAGTGAGTCTCGCAGGCCCTCTGTCAAACCCTGGTTTGTGCGGTGGTGGAAAGGCAACCAACACTATTCGTCTGTAGGCATCTTCCCTCCCTGAGGTCTACGGGGTGGTGCTAGTGTACCATAGCACTCCTATAAAGTAGGAAGTCTGAAGATAGGAGTCCTAGGTTATGGATCAAATCTTGTCGAGTCACACGTGGTGGCTTCCCTCTGAACAAGAACCAGAACTCTGAGTGATCCCTGGTAACCCACAGTATGGCATAGAACTCTAGCACCACATCCTCTCTGTATCTGTGTGGAGCAGTAACCAGCTCTACTAGTCCTGGCAAGTACGTGAAGCTCAATGTCTGTGCCGGTGGCCCTCCTCATGGCCTCGTACATCGTGTACTGCTGCAGCACAAAGAGTCTGCCCTTGCCTCTCAAGCCAAGGTAACGTCTCAGACCCTCTTCGATCCTCCTCTGGAGGCCTATCCAGTACCTCTCTCTAGCAGCGGGGTCTCTAGGGACTGGAACCCACTGCTCGAAGGGTACCAAGTGAAGCGCCTTAAGGTCCTTTGCAGGAACCCTAAGGATGTCTGGCTCCCCAGCTACCTATACCAGTCTCTGCAGCCTTCTCGTGCACACTACACAGGTGCACCTCGGGTCTCCTGCCTGGTGAGCTGTCCTCTAGGGAACAGTCTGCTCTGCCTCCTCAGTCTCCTCAACCTCTAGCTCCTGAGACTCAGACTCTGAGGTCTCCTCCTCTAACTCCTCCTCCCCAAACTCCTGCTCCTTGGAGGATCCCTGTTCCACAGTTCTCGATGACCTCTCCTGATGAGAAGCCGGAGTACGCTGCAGCCACGATGGCGGAACAACTCCAACTGCCAGGGGTGCTGTCCTCTGCCTGGTGCTCCTCCTCAAGCCCTGTGTCTCTGCTGACCGGTCAAGGATCAAGCGAGAACCAGGTGTCCTGCGTGACTGCTCCATGGCATCCAGTTGACTGCCAAGTCATCTGGCCCTCTCTGACTCTGGGTCCAGTCTCGATCTCTTCTTGCTCTTAGGCTTCTCAGGCATCTTCCCCTTTCCCTTATCCTAACCTGATCCTGCCATCTGACTGCTGCTGCAAACTGCTGTCACTGCACGGATGTAGGTATAGACAGGATAAGCATAGAGTCCTAGTACATCTATAAGCAAAGCACCGCTAGGAAAGAATGTGCAATAGAAACCCTAGCACTGAATGAAGGACATGATCACTAGGCAAATATGCAAAGTAACAACAGTGATCATCGACTATTATGTGGCTGGTGTGAGTTATCTAGTGTACAGTCAGAATAATGGCAATTAATTCTAACTGTAGACTAGACCGGAGGCAAGCCTAGTCATGCAATTAACAGATAAGTAGGAATTCAATTGCATCCTAGGTTGAGCTAATTAATTAATTAATGCAACTAATGATGGGAATTAGTACTAATTGCATCAACTAACTAATTACTCAAATTTGGGGCATATATCGATGAATGGAGGATAGTGTCAATACCCTGGGAGAGGAATCCAACACGCCGAGAAGGATGAACACCGCGGGACGTGCTCCGATCACCAAAAAGATTGGAGTTTTGAGGACATCGACAAAGGAGAAGGGCAAGTCTTGCCCTTGTAACAGTGGAGCTCGGCTCTGGGCTGCCTAGGCGCGTGCGTTCGAGGGAGAGGGGTAGTGCGGCGGTGTGGGAGCGACGGCGGTGCTGCTGCTCAGCGGTGATAGGCGGGAAAGTGCGTGGCGGAGAGGTCAAGGCGACGGTGGCTCTGCTGTGTGCGGCGTGGGGGCGGCTCGGTCGCGGGCACGGCTAGGGGTGGCGGCATCAGCGGAGGCACTGTTGCAGGCGAGCGGGGGCGAGGCGAAAGTGCGGCGGCTCGGGCGGCGTTAGCAATGGTGGAATCGACGGAGAGAGGGGGCGGTGGCGCGAACTCGGCGTCGACTGGAACGAGGAAGAAGCCATATTGGCTCTGACTTATTTTGACTTAGGTCAAAAATACATTGGATGGCCGAGATCAACTAAGGAATAGATCAATGGCTCAGATCGGAAGCTGCATCACGCGATCAACTCGAGTGACCGGACGGTATGGTCTCTGGACCGGACGGTCTGGTCTGCTAGCATACCATACAGATCGGACGGTCCGGTCACAAGGACTGTTCTGTCCGGTCTCTATGACTAGACTCTCCAGAACACTGTGCCTATGGGCACTGACCGGACTGTACGGTCCGAAGATTGGACTGTACAGTCACTATCAGATTTTCGTTGAATCAAGGAATTTCTCTATTCTCCAAGAGTCCTCGCCAAACACACAATAAAACACTACACTTGGAATATAGAGGGAACTCTCAAACACTCATTTTTAGATAGTGGCACTTTATGGCCTTAATAATTTTTGCAACTGCCAAATGAAAGATCGAGCAAATAAGAACCAAGGCAATAAAGAACCAAATGGGTATGTATGAGCCTTAGTCCATGAACCACGCGAGTAGATTTAACCTCGGAGTTCATAAGAGCTTGCTCGATGGGCATGAAGCACAATCCTTTCCTTTGGTCACACTTATGGAGATGTAATCTCACATAGAGCATGAGGCACAAATATCTCCAAGTGAGACAAGCCTCCTTTGTGTTTCCTATATGATGCATGGAACAAGCATTTTACATATGCAATGAAGGTAAACATGCCATGTGAATGCAAGCAATATTAGAAACAAGACACAAAGGAAACCTAACAATGTCAAGTTTGAACCCCTCTCAAGCTTACTCACTATAGGCCGTACTCTTGCCTTGAGAGAATCCAAACCACCATCTCAAGCACTCCCCCTTGCTTATAGCTATCTTTTATGTGTTTTTATTTTAGTTATTTACACATGCATGGATGCAAAGCACACTAGTCACAAAGGGGTCCTAATTACCATGCAATGCAAGAGAAAGAAAAACACACTACAACTACCAAGAACAAAACAAAACGAACACGGTTACCTCCCTTATGAGTAGATAGGTCCTTGAGGTCCATGTCACATGTGGTGGACATCACATGATCTTTATGAAGGCACTCGGTGCACCACCACCGCCACCTAGGTCTTGTTCTTGGGCACCTACTTGTACGTAGCCGATCTCTCAAGATTAACAATACACTTAGGCACCCATATGCTCTTGACCTTTTGCTTCTTGTTTGTCGGTCCCAAAGCCTTGGCTTTCACCTTGCCATCCTTGTTCCTAAAAAAGCTTGAAATGGGTGTTCTCATGGAACAAGTTAGCATTAGGTAAAGCAATGGAACTTCTCACCCTTGGACAATCCTTGGTGGTGTGGCCATCCTTGCAACACCTCTCGCAATAGTAGTCGTCGGTGAGTAGGGACTTGATCCATTCCGGAATGGAGTCACTCGTCCCGATGATGTTGATGGCGGCGGGATATGAGCCAAGTCCCTGGTGGGAGACATTGTTCACAAGATTCCTTCCAAGAATCTCCTTGTGAATGGCTCTACCACGTGTAAGCCTCTCGAAGCCATCCATCACCATCTTCCTCTCTTCCTTGAGCTTGTGATATTCCTTCAAAACAAGTGGCTCAAGAGATGAAACCTCAACCGAGGTGGTTAGTTCAAGACCCATAGTAGAATCATTGCTCTTTGATGAACAAGAGGAGAGAGAAGCAAGGTTCTCAACATTGATGGCCTCAAAAGTAATCTCAAGGGCCTTGTCCTTCTCATGAAGCTCTACATGATCACCCTTGAGTTTGTCATAACTCTTGTTTAGGGCATCATGAGATGTGACAAGGTCTTCGAGCTCACTCTCAAGGTAACCAACACGGTCCTTAGCCAAATTACACTCTTTTCTTACCACATCCAACATTTTGGATTTCTTGATGGCGATGTCGCGGGCTTGCTCAAGCATACTCCACAATTCGGCACAAGTGCGCTCCTCATCATCGCTGTCATCACTACTCTCATCCTCACTCTCGCCAAGTTGGCTCGAAGTCGTGAGGCACGTGGAAGGAGAAAGGAGAGCACGTGGTGATGTGGTCTTGATCATGGCTAGGCTGGCCACTTCTTTGTCACTTGAGGAGGTGGACTCATCACTTGAGTTGTCACTTGTCCACTCCCCCACAAGTGCCTTGCGAGAGAACTTCTTCTTGTAGTCTTGGGGCTTGCCTTTGCCCTTGGACTTGTCTTTGTTGAAGACTCTCTTCTTTATTTGCTTGGCTTTGGGGTCTTCTTCTTCTTCTTCTTCACTTGAATCTTGTGACTTGAATGCTTCTCTCTTGGGCTTTGGACACTCATGAACAAAGTGATTCTTCGAGCTACAATTGAGGCACTTGCCCCGGGACTTGGAAGTGAACTTATTTTTTAAGGTCTTCATTTTCTTCATGAGAAGAGCCAAGTCCTCGGTCAAGTCACCCTCATCATCATATTCATCTTCATCATCGGTGTCCACCTTCTTCTTGCCTTTCTTGTTCTTCCTTGATTCTTGCTTGTCAGCTTGTAGAGCAAGGTTGGATTGTTGAGGATCATCCATCCCTAGCAGGTAGCTCTCGAAGGAGGTGATCTTGCCAAGTACATCCTTCATGGTCTTGGTCTTGAGGTCACTCTGCAAGATGTATGTGTTGATGGACTCATACTTGGGGTCTTTGGAAAGCCTCAAGAATATTCTGATGACCTCCACGGGCTTGAGCTTGAAATCATCCCCAAGTGCATTGATCTCCTCCACTAGCACATGAAAATGAGAATACACAACAATAGCTCTCTCATGTGGCAATCTAGCAAAGTTATCACACTTGTTCTTCAGCACATAGTATATTTCCTCTTTGACATCACTAGTACCCTCGTGGATACTCTGAATCTCAGTCCAGATACCGTGTTCTGTCAAACTAGCATACAATCTAGCAAACATATCCTTGGAGATGCATGAGAACAAAGCATTCTTGGCCTTACCGTTGTTCTTAATGAAGTCAGGCTACAGAAGGTTAGCATCCGCATTGGAATCATGGGTAGCCGTCCATATCTCTGGATCAAGGGACTCAAGGTAGGCTTGCATATGAGCCTTCCAATACCCAAAGTCCTCCCCATCAAATATGGGAACACTCCCCACCACTCCCGGCATCCTTACTCAAGGTGGTGAAGCCTCAAATTGAGCACTTGGCTCTAATACCAATTGTAAGGACCGAAGGCCTATCGAGGGGGGGGGGGTGAATCGGTAGCCGACCACGAATCCAAATACTTCAGTTTCACGCTTCTAAAAACCTAATGAATCATTGCAACCTAAACAATTCTAGTAGGCCAAGACAAGACCCTACACATGCTAGTGTTGATGATGCAAAGCAAAGCGCAGAAACTAAACACACTAGCCTATGCAAGCCACAAGTCACCCTATCACTAGAGCACACAATTGTGGAATAGTAAAGAGAGGGTCAAGGAATGCTCATGATTTTTTTCCTGAGGTCTCGGAAGGATGGCGCCTTCCCCTACTCCTCGTTGGACCACTCCCGCCGGAGTCCTGGTCCCTCCCGCCACCAAGTGGAGTTCTTGCCCACGAGCCCGCAATCACTCCTCGAGTGAAGACACGGTGTGCGTCACCGCTGCACAAAGAACAAGTTCGCCACCCTCGAGAACTTGTCGAACTCCCCGAGCCGGCACGGGTGCTCACTATTGATGCCCCTTCGAATGACTGGCTCAAACCATGTACAAAATTGTGACGGCCTTCACAACCAATCATAATAGGCTCGATCACCGACACCTTACCAGTCTAGGTCTCACTATAGACCAAGAGTAACAACCTAGATCACACCCTCAAGGACACCCTAGCCTTAGATGTGCAAGATCACTCCATGTTACTCTCACTAGCACTCTCAAGATATCCAATATCCTCTCCAAGTGCTCTCTTCTTTTCCTCTTGGACCTTACCAATTATCCTCAGGTATTCCACTAGCCAAGAGAGGTCTCTATGACCCCAGCAATGAAGTTATATAGGCTCCCAACCTCAAACTAGCAGTTGCACCACGAAAATGCCTTTCTGGACACACTGGCTGGATTGTTCGGTCACTGCCTGACCGGACTGTCCGGTCACTCTGGTAACGGCTCTCCCAGCCGTTGGCTCCCCTATCCAGGCAAGATCCTGTACTGACCGGACTGTCCGGTCACTGCACCGGACCATCCGGTCCACTTTCTCTCTCTATTCCAGGAGGGTCCGCAAACTGCATCCTCTATGCCATTCCTGCACTCCTACTGACCGGACCGTCCGGTCAACAAACCGGACCATCCGTTCTGTATAGAGTCTCCTGTAGACAGAGTCCTTGCTCCTCGCGCTAAGTCCTTGAAAACTTCACATAGTGACCGTATAGTCTGGTCACCTCTGACCCCTCTATCCGGTCACTACATCTAGAAGCTGAAACTTGTTGTCCTCACTTGACATTGTTTCCCGGCTTCTCCGAACAGCTCCTTAGCTTCTCCACTATTAATTAGTGCCTGTGATTTCATCAAGCAACCTTGCACATCACCGACTAGACATGACGTAAGAGAATGACCTAGACCCCCTTGATAGTCCAGTTTTTTCTATGGACTCAAAGCCTAACAACTAGACAAGTGTACCAAACACTTGCTCCATAGCTTGTTCTCCACTTTGATCCATCTCCGTCAACCCTTGGACTCCATCAAGCTCATCAAGCCTTCATGCTTGTGGTCATCGTCATCAATCACCAAGGCAACCATCATGCATAGATTTGTAGTAGGGTTTAATGAGGGTTCCTGCATAGACAACACTCATGTAGATATTAGCCTACAATTTCATAATTGTCATCTATCACCAAAACATTCATACCTTGGGGATTCCATCATCAATGGTCATGAAGCTTACAGTCACCAAGATAACTATGGCCATGGGTAAAAAGGATACTAACTGACAAAAGGTTCCCAATTAGAGTAAGTCTAACACTAAGTAGCTTGCATTGGGCATCCGGTTTTCTCCTGCGTCCACAGTGCAATTTTGGCCAAGAGCCTATTGCATAGTTGAACATGGAGGATTTCAAAGGACTGATAGAGTTGTCACCACCTACTGCCTACTCTAGCCATCTGTGGACTATGTGATAAACAAAGGCAACCAACGCCCTAGACACCACGTCTATGCTTTTGATTACTCCATTAATCTCGACATACGCATTGGCATCTGCTAAGTCACACCAAATAAATAGATATGGGCAAAGTGTCAGAACGACTTGTTGGTAGAACTCCACCGTAGGGTTGTCACCACCTACAAGTTAACCCTATATTAGGACACATGACACTACGGCTATGAAATCCCTATACCAGTCTAAAAGTCAATCCTATTCATGGGGGAAAACAAATACTCATAGTCATTTACCAATCTATGCACCACACTTACGTTGCTAAATAATACTCTCAATCCCCATGGGACTTTGACCCTTTGGATCACCAAGTTGCGAATAAGAGTATACCTAACCTTGACCTGACAGATCAGGAAGTCAAGTACTATAACATGCATAATTCTGACCCTACAGATCAACAAGTAAGGGGCTAGGACATGCATAGCTTTAACCCTACGGACTAACAAGCTACAAACAGAAGCACTATTGGCGGCCGATAAAACCCAAAATCGGCCACCAACCGGTAGGAAAATGCAAGGTAAAGACCAAAGTTTAATAAATATTTGTTTAAACTAATAAAGTTCCATGAGTTTTGGTGAAATATGTGTTTGCAGGCATAAAAGAGCCAAAATGTGCAAAAACATAAAGAAACACCCCGTCGGCCGATCACGACTGTGAAACAATCATTTTCACCAGCCGGCAAGGTCGTTCTCACCGACTAACAGGGTCGTTTTCATGCAGGAACCAGCCGATAGATACCAACTGGCTAAAATCTGGCAACTGGATGGTTAAACAGGGTCACTTTCAGACTGAAATTAGAAATCAGCCGACAAGGTCATAACCAGCTAAAATCAGGCACCAGGCTGGTTAAACGGAGCCATTTTCACGCTGATCTTCCAACCGGACCGATTTTCCAAAAATACTTCACCAAGATGGTGTTTTCTCCTCCCAGATTAAGGATGATGAAATCTGACTAAGGAAGAGAAGGCCAAAAAGAAGCTGAACCGGGAGAAGTCAATGGGGAGACCTAGAGGGGGTCGGCACCCGGCCCTATCACCGCCCGGTCTAGCTTGTCACCCAGCCCCCAATGCCGCCTAGCCCCCCATGCCACCCGGACTGTCCTGCCGCCCGGCCCCGGGTGGCTACCCGGGGTTGCTAGCCCATGAGGCCCAACACGCCTACCGGCCCCAAAACAAAGAAATCGGCGCAAACCAACCGAACAACTGCCATCAAGACAAAATTTGTACCGACCAAAATGAGTCGGTCAGGAACCGACACAATCCCACGGCCACCCGGTCTGGGCTGCCGCCCGGTGGTGCATTCCGCCCGGCCCCCTATGCCGCTCGGCGCGGGTCGCCGCCCGACGCGCTGACTGTTGCCAACCGACCGTCCTTCACCTACAAACACCCCCCCCCCCCGGACCTATGCCACCTATAAATAGAGGGGAAAATCGGCAGAAAAGGGGGATCAATCAAGAAACACATCAAGGAGTCCATTTCCCACTACTTGTGCCACAATGTAGAATAGGTTAGTTAGTCGGGAGTTAGACTCTAGTCAATAGCATCGCTCGGGATTCCAAAATTGTCTTGGATTCTTGGTATGAGCTCTCTTGTATCTTTTCTCTTTATTTGAGACTTAAAATTTACCAATATAAATATCATTTCTTTTTTATCCTATCAAGTATTTATTTTAACTTAGTCATTTCCTTAAGTTACAATTATCGGGAAGAAACATTGTTGCGTAGTTCATGGGTTTAGTGGCTAGGATTTAATTAAGATTACTTCTTTCTAGGGCTTAGACTTAGTGAAGGCATAGGCGTGGTGCCAAAGTTAACACTAGCAGGATTTGCATTCGTCCCCACGGGCTGTGTGGTAGGTGGCAGGTGGTGACAGCCTTGTTCGTCCCTTTAGTAATCCACCAAGTTCGGGCCGTCTTAGTTAGGTTTGTCTAGCATTAGCGTACCCACTAGTAGAGAGGCTAGTTACCGGCCCATATTAGTGAATGTTCCTGTGCCCCTTTTTGAGCTAACAGGTGAAAGACTCAAGGTTGTACCAAGAAATAGGTGTAAGCACTCAACCCGAGTAACTAGTATTTGATGCTTGACTTAGATATATTAGGAACTTATATTTTTAGGAATCTTAGACTTAGACTCGCTGTCCTCCCGACTGGCTCAACCGATCTCTTTATTTATCTTAATGTGGATTTCTCCTATGTTGCTACCCCCACTCATATTATTGAACCTTACCCCCATATTTGGTTAGTTGGAATTTATTCTTTAGTCATATCTTTGTTAAGCCGTGATAATCTTATGCCTAGCTTCCCTGTGGAAATAAATACGATACCTTGGAATACTCCCAGGTGAAATGCTGCAATGGTGTTCCGTGCGCTTGCAGAATTAATTCATTTTATCTTTAGAGCATAGCAAATGCGAACAATTGTTTCTGGCATCGTACCAGGGATAGTGATATTCTTGATGCGACGTTAAGAAATACCAACAAGCATTTTTGGTGCCATTGTCGGGGAAGCAATGGCTAAGATTTCAAGACTAACATAGATTGTCTATTGAGCTAATTCACCGCTAGCCTTAGCGAGATCACCCCAGTTTTGTTTGAGTATGGAACAAACAGAAAAATACTCTCCTTGACCTTGGAGCAAGTTTTCATAGAAGAAGAGCCTGTGGTGTTGTGATACTCCTCAACGAATCATCATGTTCCACTATAGCTCTGTTTTCAAGGAGGAAATCAATGGACTAGGTGATGCCAAAAGAGAATGAAAAAGGAAACTCTAAAAGGTCACCACCATAGAGCGCAAAAACAGGATTCAGGTATGGCAAAAATAGGGCCGTCTCGTTCAGGACGTAAACTCTGAACCCTTGTCGGAAGGTAACCAATATTTATCCCCCCTTTTCTATTATACATACCACTAAATTAGGTTGTTTTTATTCCCTTCTTTAACCATTAAATTAGGCTATAAAAGAAAAGAGATAAATTAAAAAAATGGAAAAAAGTTTTTGGTGATGACTCGGCCAAGTTTCCCGGTCGGGAGGTCAATTTTTGGTCAAAATGATCACCCTGCTGTGTATCCAGGGCTCTAACCCGGCCAGCAAAATTTTAGCACCTGGGAGGTCATTTTCGGTGAAAAATGACCACCCGGCTACGCAATTGTTGAGCCACTCAACCTGAAGTAACCCAGTGAAAATTCAGCACCAGGGAGGTCATTTTTCATGAAAAACGTCCACCAGGCTGGGTCACTTTAGTGCCGCCCAGCCGGACCTGCCGCCCTGCCATAGTTTTTCCCAGATTTCATGCCACACTAATGCAGAGATGATGACCATGAGTGGAGGAGGTGTGCCCAACTTTTCCTTTATGAAAAATTCTCAGCAAAAGCCCTCACCTTGAGTGAACGTAAGGGAAAGAGAGCCATACATGTCACCTCACTCTTCCACCACCCACACTCACTTGCCATCCTACTCCCTAGGCCTCATGAGTGGCAAGATACTCATTGCAAACATACAACATTGGCCATCCCATCAATCTATCTTTGCTCCCTACACTCTCAACACATTTTTGGACAAAATGAGCAAGTGAATCAAATGGCATATGGACCTAGCCCTCTCTCATCACCACCAAAGAAATAATGGAGCAAATGGAGGAAAAAGGACTGTCAGACGGCATGGGTTGCCGCCCGACATGTCCTGCCGCCAGGCAGGAAAAATTTGCCCCATGGCTCCCCCTCGAGCCTATAAATACTGGGTGCCCTCTCACTTATGTCTCCACCACCATTCCTTCAGCTGAAACATCATCTCTCCCTTACAACTCTCTCCCTTTTTGCACTCTCTTTCTCACTCCACTAGTTTTCTTAGTAAGTGCACTCTCCAATTAGGAATAAAAGTGTGCTGCAATAAAACAAACTAGAGGAAATTTTGCCTTGTCTCTTTCATGTTTTGGACTACTAACACTTGGACTACTAACTGGGCGACTAACCACTAACAGTTATTATCATATTGTCCTTTGGGTATTGTGTCCAAGTAACCCTTTTGCAGGATAGACAAACATCTCCATCATGGATCAACTGCTCGGCCATTTCAATGTCGAGTATCAACTGCCATAGTGAACACCATCTAAGCTTAAGTCTTGCAAAGACCTAACCTTGGAGAGGTACCCAAACCAAGGTGCACTACTTGTTCTATCCTCTTTCCCTCTTCCTCTAGTTGAGTCGCATCTTTTTAGAAAATTTAAGAAAACCCAAAAAGATGTTTCAGTTTACAATGAAAACCATAAAAATTTGCATAGCCAAAAAGAACAAAAATATTTCCCTTTATAAATAAAATTTGAGAACTTAGTCTCTACCTTGCCTATGGAAACGATGAATAGTTGCTCTATTAGCTCCCTTTGAGTCTCAAGTATACAACCTCTACTCCTCAATTTGTCCTCATTTTTCATGGGTAATGGTAGATCGGCATGATGATAACACTAGTCCCTCTATGTTTTAGTCGGTGCAAAAATGGCTAATAAACACCAAGTCTAGTTGTTGGAGTTTATGATATGGCATGTTTTGGAGGAGTCTGTGATCTCCTTATGATTAGAGTCCAACGATTTCTTTCAAAGCTATGCTGCAACAAAAACCCCCTACTTCGTGCACATCTTTGTTATTATAGAAAATTCCTACCATGGCCAAATATTAACTACAAACCCACTTTCATGCCATCTATGTGTGCATTGAGTTTAGTTAGGTTTGATTCTTATGAGGGACATGCACTTCCAAAGCCAATCATTTTCCTTCACGTTATCTTTGAGTTCTCAGCTAATCATGCTTGGTTATGCGGTCTCCACTTCGGATTCAAGCATCCACTTCACCAAGCATGCCAGCCAAAAATCTTTCCTTTTGCGAAACTTTAATCCTATAAGAAATATTTTGGTTCTCCCTAATAAATGCTTAGAAAAAATTCTGAAAAAATATTTGAACCATTGAATTAGTCCCCCTACATCGTGAGTGCTGAAAGATAAAGATAGAAAAAAAAGAAAGAAAAGTTTATCAGCTCTCATGGATGTACAATATCAAAAATCTTCAAGGTTCAGAAATATCTTTGAGCAAAAGAAAGAACCATCCTTTCACTCTAGCACAAAATTCCATCCTTTGGGACTAATTTGTACCCAAGGCTATTGCAATTGTGCTACCCTACTCCTTCGCATGAGTCCATTCTCTCCCTCTCCCGAGGACATTATCTCTTAATGATTGGAATGAGGAAGTGCAAAGTCTTTTCGCTAGGACCATCTCTTAACTTAACTATATATGCATGCTAAATGTGACATCCTACCAAGCCCCACATTTAAGACAAACTCATAGAAATTAGGATGAACATTGGCAAGGAAATACACCCTTTGAGATGAGAGCCATAGTAGGAGATTACACCAAGAGGGAAGATTTACAATCTTATGCATCTTTATAAAACCTTTCGACTCATGATCAATAGGGGATCTCATGACAAAGTCTGAACTAGCCGTTCTAGACTTCAACCGCTCATGACAAGGTAATAAAATGCCAATAAGCCCCGCTGCACAATGAGAATAATTTAGTAACACAATTGTGTTGATTTATACTTACCCATATTGTGTTGGAGTATGTGTTGGTGCACTTGATCCTCGTAGGGATCTAATATCGAAGCAACTCCTGATCCATCACCTATAAGTTTTAAGCTTCGGGAGGTGTTGGCGGCCGATAAAACCCAAAATCGGCCACCAACCGATCGGGAAATGCAAGGTAAAGACCAAAGTTTAATAAATATTTGCTTAAACTAATAAAGTTCCATGAGTTTTGGTGAAATATGTGTTTGCAGGCATAAGAGAGCCAAAATGTGCAAAAACATGAAGAACCACCCCATCGGCCGATGACGACTGTGAAACAGCCGTTTTCACTGGCCGACAGGGTCGTTTTCACCGGCTAATAGGGTTGTTTTCAAGCAGGAACCAGTCAATAGGTCATAACCGGCTAAAATCAGGCACCCGACTGGTTAAACAAGGTCACTTTTAGGCTGAAATCAGAAATCAGCCGACAGGGTCATAACCGGCTAAAATCTGGCACCCGGCTGGTTAAACGGAGCCGTTTTCAGGCTGATCTACCAACCCGGCCGGTTTTCCAAAAAAACTTCACCAAGATGGCATTTTCTCCTCCCGGATTAAGGATGATAAAATATGACTAAGGAAGAGAAGACCAAAAAGAAGCTTAACCGGGAGAAGTCTAGGGGGAGACCCGGAGGGGGTTGGCACCCGGCCCTGCCGCCGGCCGGCCCCCTATGTTGCCCGGCCCCTCATGCCGCCCGACCCCGGGTGGGTACTCGGGGTTGCCAGCCCATGAGGCCCAACACATCTACCGGCCCCAAAACAATGATATCGGCGCAAACCGACCGAACAACTACCATCAAGATCAAATCTGAGCCGACAAAAATGAGTCGGTCGGGAACAGACACAATCCCATGACCGCCCAGCCTGGGCTACCGCTCGGTGCGTCGACTTTGGCCAACCAACCCTCCTTCACCTACAAACACCCCCCAGACCTATGCCACCGATAAATAGAGGGGAAATTCGGTAGAAAAGGGGGATCAATCAAGAAATACATCAAGGAGTCCATTTCCCACTACTTGTGCCACAATGTGGAATAGGTTAGTTAGTCAGGAGTTAGAGTCTAGTGGAGAGCATCGCTTGGGATTCCGGCATTGTCTCAGAGTCTTGGTATGAGCTCTCTTGTATCTTTTCTCTTTATTTGAGACTTATCATTTATCAATATAAATATCATTTCTTTTATATCTTGTCAAGTATTTATTTTAACTTAGTCATTTCCTTAAGTTACAATTATCGAGGAGAAACATTATTGCGTAGTACATGGGTTTCCCGGCTAGGATTTAATTAAGCTTACTTGTTTCTGGGACTTACACATGGTTATTTCCCGGCTATTCTTCCGCTCGATCAATGGAAGAATATCTAGCGAAGGCGTAGGCATGGTGCCTAAGTTAACAATAGTTGGATTTGCATTCGTCCCCACGGGATGTGTGGTAGGTGGCAGGTGGTGACAGCCCTGTTCGTCCCTTTAGTAATCGACCATGTTTGGGCCATCCTAGTCAGGGTTGTCTAGCGTTAGCGTACCCACTAGTAGAGAGGCTAGTTACCGGCCCATATTAGTGAACGTTCTCGTGCCCCGAAGTGAGCTAATAGGTGAAAGACTCGAGGCTGTACCAAGAAATTGGTGTAAGCACTCAACCTGAGTAACTAGGATTTGACGCTTGACTTAGATATATTAGGAAGTTATATTTTTTGGAATCTTAGACTTAGACTCGCTGTCCTCCCGACTAGCTCAACCGATCTCTATATTTATCTTAGTGTTGATTTCTCCTATGTTGCTACCCCCACTCTTATTATTGAACATCCTTACCCCCATCTTTGGTTAGTTGGAATTTATTCTTTAGTCATATCTTTGTTAAGCAGAGATAATATAATGCCTAGCTTCCCTGTGGAAATAAATACGATACGGAATACTCCCGGGTGAAATGCTACAATGGTGTTCCGTGCGCTTGCAGAATTAATTCATTTTATCCTTAGAGCATAGCAAATGCCAACAAAAATTTCTCATCGTACTAGGGATAGTAATATTCTTGATGCGACGTTAAGAAATACCAACAAGCACAAATATGTCTAACCCTACAGATTAACAAGTTGTGGACTAAAGCATGTCTATCCACAATATGCATGGCATGAGTATAAGGACAGAAGTTAACAAAATTAGGTATGTGAAGCGTATAACCTTACCGTTGACGATTGTTAACTAACATTTCCGGCCATCAACATTACTCAAAATAAAGAAGGATTTAATATTTCCACCATGCATTTTAGTTAGAATTAATAAATATCCATTGTTGCTAGGAGAAACACTGTCATGCAAGAGAAATATCAAAAGAGAGGAGAAAACACACCAATGCGGTGAAGGAACACAATGTCGACCAATTAGATTTTGCCAACGGGGATTCCCATAGATCAACTGGTCCACATGAAGCACCAAACCAACATACAGATGGCCTAAGCTGTGGAGAAGCAAAGAAGGCCACCCACTAGTATGCCAAAGCAGCCGGGGTGCCCCTGGGCCACCCCGTGTTCGACCGAACAGGGAGTAAGCCCAGTAGGTCTCAGCTTCCTTAGCCAGTTCCCCGTCGACTTCCCAAAGGTGGTTGTCGCCCTTAGGGCGGGAGTTACCGACCTTAGAACCGCCTTTGGACAACTATAAAAGGAAGGGTGTGGCTCACTCCTCAACACACACCAAGAAGCATTACTCTCTTTACCATTTCGTGATTCTCTTTCGTTTTAGTGGAGTTAGGCTTAGAATGGAGTCTTCTTCAGTTCCCAAGTCATCCTTGGAGTTGTTGTATGGCTCTTGTATCTTTCTCCTTTTGTAAGACTTTATTCTATTTAATATATTTAG
Organism: Eleusine coracana subsp. coracana; assembly: GCA_032690845.1. Taxonomy (NCBI): domain Eukaryota; kingdom Viridiplantae; phylum Streptophyta; class Magnoliopsida; order Poales; family Poaceae; genus Eleusine; species Eleusine coracana. The sequence continues at coordinate 23,253,845 of CM064418.1, read as the reverse complement.
TCTTTCTATATAGTTATGTTTGGGTCATGTGTTTCTTGTTTGATTATATGATCCATTCATGTATGTGGTTATTATGCTTGCATGTTAGTAATGTAGTCATACTATATCACCATGTTATACACAAGCCCTTACTATAGTATTTATTTATGTCATTATAATGATGCATGACTAATGTGTGACTTATATCATTTCCATGTCCTTAGTGTTCACTTAAATGTGATTACTCCTTTTCTGATCCATCGCTTAAGGGATTAGGCGTATTGTTCTAGAGATGTAAGCGTGGTGCGTAGATAAATAGAATGCATTATTTGTCGTGTAGCCCATGGATTGCTAGGGGTAGGCAGTATGCGGTGACAGCCCTATCTAACCTTTGAAATCCCCCACGTTCGGCTATGCAATAGGCTCTTGGCTGGAATCATACTGTGGATGCAGGGGAAAACTGGACGCCCAGGGTGTGATGATCTGATTGTGTTGCATTGTCATTGTATCTATATAATAATATATAATGCAAACTATGTACCTATATAAAAGCAACATAGGAACTTAGCTCTTTCTTTGTCTTTCTCCCCTAGACTAAAATTTGTCTAACTTGAGTATGGTATCTGTGTGTCCACTACCATATTTATCTTTATCCTTACCCCAGTGAGGACTTTGTCTCATAATCCAATGTGCTAATATCTAGAATATGGTATTTACTCTGATCAACCATATGCCTTCCTTTGGGATAAAACAAATACGATACCCTGAATACTTCCGGTGAATTGGTACAATGGTATTCTCCATGCGCTTGCAGAGTATCTATATTCATTAAATATTACAAATAAATATTTTTGTCTTCTTTGCTAAGGAAACTTAGTGACGATGTTAAGTAATGTCAATAAGCATTTCTGGCGCCATTGCCGGGCGAGGCAATTGATCAATAGAACTACCCGTATTCTATACTTGGTTGTTTTCTCCTTTTGTGTGAAAACAGGGTAGTGCATTGCTGGTTTCACCTTGCCTGAAAATTATATTGAAGATCCCAAACAACTCTTGAGAATAGTACGTCCACGTATTATGCCTCCTGAAAAGTTCGTGTCTGCAAGTGAGCCAGTCATCTCCGCACCGTCAATCTTCAAGGTCGTTGTCTAGAAAAGTCTTCGTGATTTCTTTGCTCCCTCGACGTCCAACATTCCTGTTGTACCCAACATCATGGGAGATGCGAATTTTGAGATCAAGACGGACCTCATTAGCATGGTGCAGGCCAGCCCATTCTGTGGGAAGGCCAATGAGGACTGAAAGCGCATCTAGGCCCCTAATTATGGTTTTGAGTGATTGACGTCAATACAATTAAAGAGGACTAATATTTGCATTGAGCATGTGCACAGTTTCTAATTATTGATGAATATGAGAGCAAGGAAATCTAAAAGAGAAAGAAAAGAAAAGACAATAAAGTGCAAATCTTGGAAAAAGTAGTATCTACACTCAAGAATCAAGGCTTCATGTTTTACTTTTCATCTTGAGTATAGGAACACCACACTATCAAGAGGGACACAAAAGAAATAAGTGTTGAAAGACCAAGTGCTCAAATCATATTCCAAGAGTCAAAAATTCCCCTTCAAATATTTTTCATCGGACAATGTCTGAGTCAATCGGACATTAGGGTCGGATTACAGATCCTTGCACACTCCAAAAATTCCAGTGTAGTCGGACAATACAGTCGGACTACAAAACCGTGCACACCTTTTTTTCCCCACTCGGAGCAGGACAATGTTCGACACACCCGAACAATGTCTGACTCCAGAATATCCGACCCCATCGGTTAATCCCGTCGGACTCCAGTACCTTGCGCATACACTGAGTCGGACAATGTCTGACTCCATCGGACAATATCCAACTATCTAGTGACCAGAGCAATATTCGATTCCCCTCGGACAATCTTCTCGGATTCCAGAGCCATGCACATCAATCCACTCGGACAATGTCTGACTCTTGTCGGACAATGTTCGACTATGTTTTTCACCAACGGCTCTTTTTCTTGCGTCGGCTATAAAAGGCCAACCGAACCCCCTTTGGTCGATTGACCACTTTCACAACTCAAAAACACATTCCAAACACATTTGAGCACTCCACTTCTCCTCCCTTGGTTCCTACTCTAATCCTTGGTGGGTTTGAGAGAAGATTTGAGGAGATTTGATTGAGCAATACATTCCACTCAAGCGTACTTGGTTCATTGATGTGGATATGGCCCGATCTTCCGAGAGGTAAGGGGATATACTTGAATTTGGGGAACTCGGCGTCGACGACCCGGCTTGAATTAGACACGATCCAACCCCACAACCGTTACACCAAGCACAACTTGATTGTTCCTGCAAGCGAAATCGAGAACACAAGCAAGAGAGGATAAACACGTAATCTGAAATTGGAAATATGGATGAAGCAAATCACAAGAAAAGATTCAAGCTCTAAACACAAAAGGACTAATCGCCACAGGGTAGAACAAGAACAGGGGCCCTGGATTACTGTAAAAGGACTTGTCGCCACAGTTACAATAATTCGATCAAGTTTCTCTCTAGAAAACTGAACTAAACAAAACTCGAAACTAAAAGATGGCGGCTACTGAGTTTATGTAGGAACCAGGGACATCCTAGGGTTGGGGGCGACCAGGGGGGCACCCACAACATGGGCTTAAGGCCCGACACGATACATGGCCAAGTTGGCCCAAAATAGGTGGCGCAGCACCTTGTCATGGTCACATATTATGACTCACGACCCTTGTAAAGCTAGGACCAGAAACAAAATGATGGCGTCATCGTCCCCTTTCCAACGCATCAAAGAATGCCTCGTTTGGAAGTCGGATGTGGGAGATATCATCAAAACCGTGAAGGGGTGTCGTCTGAATCCGAGACGAACGTGGCGACCGTGTTGGTGACGACTTGTAACTTGGGGAAGGCCATGATATGCGCGTATCCAGCATGGTGATGTCCTTATCATCCTCCCCTTCTTGAATTGGAGTCGCCCTCGACTCTATGTCATCAGCAATCTCCTGCAAAAGGTTAGAACTAGCAGAATGCAAAGTACAAGATTCATGATCATCGATAGAAGATATATCACGACAAAGCATAGTATAGCAAGGTGCATCATGATTATCACAAAGTTCAGTAGCAGTAGATGTCATAGCAAGAAAAGCACCTCCCTTTAACTGAATAGCCTTATGTTTAATATCAGAAAGTTGTTTGTTATCATGTTTATTCTCAGTATTTTCAGCAAGCAGTTTAAAATGATTTCTAATATCAGCAGGCAATAACGGATGCAAAGTAATATTCTTGTCCTTATGCACGAATGTATATGTATTAGTTCTACCATGATGTGCAGCATCCGTATCATATTCCCATGGACGGCCTAATAAAAGCGAACATGCTTGCATAGGTACAACATGAAAATCAGCAGAGTCTTGATAAGAACCTACTGAAAAGTGTATGCGTGCTGATCGAGTTACCTGTGCCGTACCACTATTGTTGAACCATTTGATGTGGTAGGGCTGATGTAGTGCATGCATGGTCAAGCCAAGTTACAGCTCCCAGTATCAATGATGGTGAGAACACGGCGGTCTGCGACAATGGAATCAATGGCGGTAGTCTCCTGCTCCTCCGTCGAATCTGCAACAAGGTTAGGCATACGAGCAAATTCATCTTCAACATCACTACAACTTTCATACCCATTAGCAGTAGCGATGAAAGCACGACGACTAGGGCAATCCTTCATGACATGTTCCATGCCCTTGCAGCGGTGGCAAATAATGGTGGTGGAGGAGCCACTCCTAGTACCGGAAGTAGTAACCTTCTTCTGGTGTTGGTGCTGCACACTAGATGATTGCGCTTCAGAAGTAGGCGCAAGTGGAAGAATTGTTGCTGGTGGCCTAGCAATCTGACTCTTCAAGTTCTCTACTCCAGTGCGTTGCTAGAGAGATTGCTCAGTGTTGGACCTACAAAATTGTTGTGGAAGGCGTCCTTGTACTTCTCGTTCAGCCTTAAGAGCAATATGATATAATTGGCTGAACCTACTCCACTCTTTATAGTCAACAATATTCTGGATATCACGATTCAAACCACCAAAAAATCTAGCACTAGTTTCAACATCATCTTCATGTATGTCACAACATGCTAAAACAATAAGCAATTCCTGATAATATTCCTCTACTGTTTTACTACCTTGTGTCAAAGATTGTAATTTCAAACATAAATCACATTGATATTAAGGAGGAACAAAACAAGATTTCATGCGTTGTTTCAAAACAGGCCAAGTGGCAGGTATAGCAGCATTAGTATTGCAAAGATCATTCCACCAAAAGAGAGCAAAACCTATAAACTCACTAGTAGCAAGTCCAACTCTATGCTCAGCAGGAATTAAATGAGAATTAAATTTCTGTTCAATAGCAAGTTCCCAATCTAAGTATGCTTCAGGATCAGCACTACCAGCAAAAGGTGGTATGTTAAATTTGGGCTTAACAAAAGTATCAGTATTACCACGATTGTTATTACCTCCCATACCGTGTCGATTACAGTGAAGATAGTCTGCATCATGGTCAAAATCATCATCAGCAGCAGCTCATTGAGGTGGAGGTCGTCGTTCAACATCCTTAATGCGGTGGGCAACAGTGTTGATGTGACCCATCAACTCGGCAAACTTCGTTTCCATGAATGTACGCTGGTCTGCAAGAAGCTTCGTGAGCTCGGCGTTGGACACGCAATCATTAAAGTATGTAGGGGACTCCAACTCTCCAGGTGTCCCTTTACCTTTCTCTGATATGGTTAAAAGCAAAAGACAAGATTAAACAAAAAGATTAGCCCTATCAACTAGCAGGCAACACAGGGTGTAGAAAGTGGAAAATAATATCAGAAGCAATGTATCACAATCTTGCAAGTGTTCTTACCAAAGCCAAACAGGTCGACACAATCTGTAGTTGAGCTTGGGTGTAACAGTTGCAAGGAAGAAACCTGTGCTACAATATGTGTAGCTTGGAAGGCTAATATGTATGTCAATGGAACACAATTCAATAACAGATAGTAGCACTGAATAAATGTCCAAAGTAGTGTCCTAATTGCTGGCAAAAGAATCGTGTTCAAAAACAGTTGTGACAGCAAGAACAATGGCAAAGGCAGCAAGGATCAAAACAGACTTCACAGACTTAGAATTTTCAGGGCGGGGGGGGGGGGGGGGGGGGGCAAATCAAAATCTTGATTTTTTTGTATGATTTTTCTACTATTTTTCTGAGATAGAGGAACACAAAGGAAGGAACCACAAGAAGTTTCAACTCAAACAGAGGGAAAACAAAGGATAGGAAAAATCACAAATTTTCACCGAAAGCGCTATTTTTGATTTCACCATTTTTTTTCTATTTTTTCCCGATTTTTTTTAAATTTTTTGACGAGGGCACACAGGGAAAAGCCGAGTGTGGGTGACCTCAACTTTGAGTCAAGAATCTGCTGTAAAAATTTCAGCCCAATCGGAGCAACGAGCGAAAAGTTATGCCTATTTTACCAAAGGTATGTCAAGATAGGGTTTGAGGGGTGAGGGGGGGGGGGGGGGGGGGAGGAACAGAATCGGGTAGGGTTTTTTTGTTCGCAACGGATTGTGGGTATGGTGGGTGGGTGACACAATGGTGAATCCAATAGAAAACCGATGGTGATGGTGGTCTGCAGCGGAGATCAAAATACAAACCGAATCAAAACACAAATTCAAACCAGCAACTGAACTCGACTAGGACACAAACTCAACACTATGGACTCTGAAATTAAATTATGCAAAGGCTAAACAATGTCTGGGATGGTGGCAAAATATTTTTTTTGTAGGCTTTTTCATGGACAAAAGGTGATGAACACACACGAATCTAAAGGGAAGAACATGATAATACCTCACGGGGAACCTAGGAATCTGATACCACTTGATGTGGATATGGCCTGATCTTTCGAGAGGTAAGGGGATAAACTCGAATTTGGGGAACTCGGCGTCGACGACCCAGCTTGAATCAGACACGATCCAACCCCGCAACTGTTACACCAAGCACAACTTGATTGTTCCTGCAAACGAAATCGAGAACACAAGCAAGAGAGGATAAACACGCAATCTGAAATTGCAAATATGGATGAAGCGAATCACAAGAAAAGGTTCAAGCATTGAACACAAAAGGACTAATCACCACAGTGGTGTAGAACAAGAACAGGGGCCCTGGATTACTGTAAAAGGACTTGTCGCCATAGTTACAATAATTCTATCAAGTTTCTCTCTAGAAAACTGAACTAAACAAAACCCGAAACTAAAAGACGGCGGCTACTGAGTTTATGTAGGAACCAATGACATCCTAGGGTTGGGGGCGACCAGGGGGGCACCCACAACATGGGCTTAAGGCCCGACATGATACATGGCCAAGTTGGCTCAAAATAGGTGGCGCAACACCTTGTCATGGTCACATATTATGACTCACGACCCTTCTGGAGCTAGGACCAGAAACAAAATGATGGCGTCGTCGTCCCCTTTCCAACGCATCAAAGAATGCCTCGTCTGGATCGGATGTGGGAGATATCATCAAAACCGTGAAGGGGTGTTGTCTGAATCCGAGACGAACGCAGCGACCATGTTGGTGACGACTTGTAACATGGGGAAGGCCATGATATGCGCGTATCCAGCATGGTGATGTCCTCATCAGTTCATTCTGAACTTAGACTTGGTTATTTCCCGGCTATTCTTCCGGTAGGCCAACGGAACAATATCTAGTGAAGGATTAGGCATGGTGCCTAAGTTAACACTAGTTGGATTTGCATTCGTCCCCACGGGCTATGTGGTAGGCGGCTGGTGGTGATAGCCCTGTCCGTCCCTTTAGTAATCCACCATGTTCAGGCCGTCTTAGTCAGGGTTGTCTAGCGTTAGCGTACCCACTAGTAGAGAGGCTAGTTACCGGCCCATATTAGTGAACGTTCTCGTGCACCGAAGTGAGCTAACAGGTGAAAGACTAGAGGCTGTACCAAGAAATTGGTGTAAGCACTCGACCCGAGTAACTAGGAATATTAACGCTTGACTTAGATATATTTTGGAAATATATATTTTTTGGAATTCTAGAGTTAGACTCGTTGTCCTCCCGACTAGCTTAACTAATCTCTTTATTTATGTATTTATCTTTATCAAAGTGTGGGTTTCTCTAGTGTTGCTACCCCATATTATTATTGAGCATCCTTACCCCCATTATTGGTTAGTTGGTATAAACTCTTTCAGTTATATCTTTGTTAAATTAAGATAATCTTACACCTAGCTTCCCTGTGGATAATAAATACAATACCTTGGAATACTCCAGGGTGAAATGCTACAATGGTGTTTCACGCGCTTGTGGATTAATTCATTTTATTCTTAAAGCATAACAAATGCCAACAATTATTTCTGGCACCGTACCAAGAACAATCATATTCTTGATGCAACATTAAGAAATACCAACAAGCATTTCTAGCGCCATTGTCGGGGAAGCAATAGGCTAAGATATCAGAAATTTAACACTGGTATTTCTATCAAGAAGTTACCGCTTTCCTTTGTGGGCTTACCCTTGTTCTATTTATTTGTGGTGTAAACAGGATGCTTTATGACTGGTTTCGACCTACCAGACAATTACCATAATGATCCAGAGGCTTTGTTGAGGAGAGTGCGTCAATGACTCACCCCTTCTCGGCCTAGGCTTGCTCTCGAAGCACCTCCGATCTCACTAGCTCAACAGCAAGCTCCTTCCATATACGCTCAATCAACCATGGCTGAGAAGACAATCCGTGAGTACTCCACCCCATCTATAGACAACATCCGCACTCGTCCGAACCCAAACATGGGAAATGGAAGCTATGAGCTAAAGCCAGCCTAAATCAACATGGTTCTGGCCAATCCTTTCTGTGACAAGGCAACGGAAGACGCAAATGCTCACCTCCAACAGTTCTTGGCGGTGTGCAGCACCTTCACCATGAGGGATGTGACCCCTGAATCCATCCGTCTTCGCCTTTTCCTATTCTCACTCTTGGGAAAGGCCAAGCAGTGGTTCTACAACAATCAGGAAGAGCTCACCACATGGGACAAGTGCTCCAACGTCTTTCTTGCCAGGTTCTTTCCGCTAGGCAAAACCAACGCCCTGCAGAACAAAATTTCAAGCTGTCAGCAGCTAACCTATGAAAGCATCCCTGAGGCATGGGAACGCTTCCAAGAATACACCATGGAATGCCCACATCATGGAATGCAAGATTGGTTGCTGATCCAAAGCTTCTACCACGGGCTCAACTGCCCCGCTCGTGAACACCTAGATGCAGCCGTTGGAGGCTCTTTCTTCTCCTTGAAGGTCAAGGAAGCTCAAACTCTCATAGAAAAGATGGTCATCAACTACAGTGGCTATGATGAGAGGCAAAGCCAGTCATAGCCCAAGACGAGGGGAGTCCACCAAGTTGATGGTATTGACATACTAGCAATCAAGTTGGATCAACTCTTGAAGAAAATGGATTCACCTCAGACTGCCGAGTCCTTAGACTCTCGCATGACTTGCAAAGTCTATGGTAATGTTGGACATTTGGGAAGCCGCTGTCTAGAGACTCAGGAGGAAGAAGTGAACTACCTCAACAACAACAACAACAACAATGGGTTTAGGCCCCGTACGAACAACTTCGGATGGGAATCCAAGCCAAACCTCTCCTTCGACAAAAACATGGGTAACTCTAGAAACTTCACTCGTAATGAACTTTCCTTCCGTGATCTTGTTTTAGGACAATCCAAAATTAATGAAAGTATCAGTAGGAAATTTATTGCTTCTGATAAAGTCCTTGAAAGCATAGATTCTTGTATGGAAGCCTTCAATACCTCCCTGCAAAACCAGCTTAGTCATAACAAAATGTTAGAAACACAAATTGTACAGCTGGCCGCCTCTATTGTTAAGCCTAACTCTGGCAAGCTCCCCGATTAGCCGGAAGCAAGCCCTAAAGAAAATGTTAATGCTATCACAACTAGAGGCGGGAAATCCACACAGGACCTGCCAAATCCTAAAAATGCAGGGAAGACCAGGGAAACCGGCGAAGAGTCAGAAGAGGAGGAGGAAATTGAAGTTGAGGAGACAAAGGCGCCTCTCAAGAAGGCACCACATGAGTTCTATGATACGCATGTGCTTCCATTTCCCTCTCGCTAGAGGAAGCCGATAGTGGGCGAACAATTCGGCAAGTTTGGGGAGGTAATAAAGAAATTATATGTCAACATACCTCTACTTGATGCTATGCAGGTTCCCACCTACTCCAAGTACCTCATACCGTCAACTTAAATTGTCAAATTAATGGAAGAATGCAGCACCGCCATCTTAAACTCTCTCCCAGAAAAGAAGCGAGATCCAGGATGTCCAACCATCTTGTGTTCTATCGGGATGCAACACTTCAACAACGCCCTCTGTGATCTTGGGGCAAGCATGAGCGTCGTGCCAAAGGTAGTGTATGACCAACTTAATGTCAATTCATTATCCCCTAAAACAATGTGCTGTCAGCTTGCCGACCAATAGGTCAGTTACCCAGTGGGTATCACGGAGGACGTACCCGTAAAGATAAGTAACTGCCTGGTTCCTGTCAATTTTGTGGTGCTGGATATGGAGGCTGATGTAAAGACGCCTCTTATACTAGGAAGGCCATTCCTTAGCACCGCAAATGCTAACATTGATGTTGGGGCTGAAGAAATCCACCTTAACATTAATGGGAACAAAGAAAAGTTTTCCTTTAAGCACCGAACAGAACAATGCAACCAGGTATGCATCTTTTATGGTAGGAATTCCAACACGGTGCAAAAAATTGAGGTGTACCTAACCCCGCCAAAAATGGGTGCACCTATGGTAAAAGTGAAAAGCACACCACCGCTGCCCAAGAAGTAAAACGAGCCACAGGAAATGAAGAAAAAGGTCCCCGCCAAGCCAAAGAATATCAAACAAGTATGGCGGAAGAAAGAAGTTGCATTGATCGTGGAAAATTCTCCATCCACGAAGGACACCACGAAGAATTGAACACGGAGAACGTCTTGTTCGAGATGTAAAATTTGGATCCTCGTCGGGAGGTAAACCGATACATATCCCTCTTCCTTTTCATACTCCATCAAATTAGTTTTATTTTTCCTTATCCATTAGGCTAAAAAAATTTGGTGACGGCTCAGCCAAATTTGCTAGCCGGGAGGTCAAACTTCATCAAAAACGACCACTCGGTGATAATCTGAGGCTCTAACCTGGTGAGTCAAATTTCAGCACCCGGGAGGTCATATTTCATGAAATATGACCACTCGGCTGGGTAATTTTTAAGAAGCCAGCTTCTATCAAGTTTTAGCACCCGGGAGGTCATATTTGGTGAGATATGATCAGCCGGCTAAGTAATTTTGAGCCACCTAACCTGTGAAAACCCAGTCCAGTTTTAACACCCGGGATGTCATTATTCATCAAAAATGACCACCGGCTGGGTTATTTTGGTGCCGCCTAGCCATGTATGCCACCGGGCAAGTCATGTCGCCTGACCATACATTTTCTTAGATTCTTGGCTCTTTTGCTGCATACATCATGGCCATGAGTGGTGGAGGTGTGGCCAGCTTTTCCTTTATGCAAATGACTCACAAAAAGTCCCCACCATGAGTAAAACCAAGTAATGGAGAGCAACAGATGTCACCACCCACACTCACCTTCCATCCTACTTACCTAGGCATCATGAGTGGCATGATATTCATTGCAAACATACAACTTCGGCCATCCCATAACTCTATCCTTGCTCCCTACACTATGAACACAATTCTGAACAAAGTGAGTAAGGAAATCACAAGGCGCATGGACTTAGCCATCTCCCATCACCACCAAAGAAATAATGGAGCAAGTGGAGGAAAAAGCCATGCCTACCAGCATGGGTTGCTGCCCGACATGTGCTGCCACCCGGCCTAGCATTTTGCCCCATGACTCTCCCTTGAGCCTATAAATACCGGGGTACCCTCTCACTTGTTCCTCCACACCATCCCTTGAACCAAAACATTCATCTCTCTCCCTTCTCACTCCACTAGTTTGTTTAGTAAGACCACTCTCCACTTAGGAATAAAAGTGTGCTACAATAAAACCGACTAGTGGAAATCTCGCTTTGTCTCTTGCACGTTTTGGACTACTAACACTTGGACTACTAACCAGACGACTAACCACTAACCATTATTATCATATTGGTATCGTGTCCAAGTAACCTTTTTGCAAGAATGGCAAACATCGGGAGAGGCCTCTACACCAAGTTCAGCAGCAGCAGCTCAAGCCGTGGGAGGCGCACACCAAGTGAGCACTCAGAAGCTGAACATTTAGGAGCGTCATATGTGCATGCTCCGAGTTACCACTCGGAAACAATATCGATATCCGATGCTCCAACAGTGGCAAGTGTGCAAGATGAAGAATTCGAGAAATTCATGGAGAGTGAAGAGAATATGGTGTTCAACAACTTTGACGAGAAAAGCAAGTTCAACGCCATTCGAGACCGGTAATTCACGACCGTGCGCAAGTTCAACCACAACTTCCTCGAGCGCATCGACGTCCTCGCCGATTTTGAGTACGCACTCAACACGACCGGATGGTATGATTTCTACATCCTTAATGAGTATGGTTCTAAATGGCTTACTATTGAATTCCTTTGCACGCTGAAAGTTCACACTCATGAATCAAATAAAATGGGCACCCTCTATGAATTTTGTCTTTTTGGTGAAACCTATGAATGGCCTTTAAAAGAAATTAGCACTTATCTTGGTTTTGATAGGAAGGCCACTTTAGTCATTGATAGACTTAAAGGTTTGACACCATAAGGACTTTGGGCTAAGATAGGAAATCCCGTTACAGGGCAAGAACACAATAGTGGCATACACAACCCCTCACTCCGTATAATTCACCGTGTTATCACCCACTACTTAATCCCTTGGGGTGACATACATTCAGTGAATAGTTTGGATAAAACCTATCTTCATGCTATAATCAAAAAGATTAAAACGAACCCCACATTTTTCCTCATCAACCATTGGCTCACTCTAGCATTCAGACAACAAGGACCCATCACTTTCACCCCTTTTGTCGCTAGAATTGCTAGGAAGGTTGGTGCACTTCAAAGAGCTAGAATAGATCGTCTCCTTAATGCCCCTTTGTTAGGAGAAGATCATTTCTTGCAAGCGCACTTGTTGAGAGAGGAAAATAATAGGTACTTCATGCTTTATCCGGGGTACGACACAGAAATTGAATTGCCTAACTCCCAGCTCACCATTATTGGAAAAAGAAACTTTTTGTACAAATTGCAAGCTTTCGTGCAGCGTGCACGACACAGTGTTGCAGGGGATAGGCCAAGAACAAAAACCAGAGCACAACTCCATCGAGGAGAGCAATAGCAAGAAACAATGATGAACACACCTCAACCAGGTGAATCAGAAGGTCCCCAATACAGTTGCGAACAGCCACAATTTCGTAGTTTTGCATGTTCATCAAACTACACCTCTTCCTCCCATGCAACTATGAGCCTTGTGGGATGGGGAGTTACCACCAACCTCATGGAGGAATAGGCACTTCCTGATCTGCTCGATTAACATCGTACAACTTTCCGGAGTTGCAAGAAGACATGCAATATTTGGCTGCCAATGCTTATAAAACCAACGTTCGAACTCAAGAAATACAAGCAGCCATAAGGAGGGAACAAGAATGGCAGCAGCAGACGTCAGAACAACTTGAGACAAACATCTCCATGATGGACCAACTATTCGGCCACTTCAACATCGACTATCAACCGCCGCAGTGAAAGCCATCCAAGCTTAAGTCATGCAAAGATCTAAGCTTGGGGAGGTACCCAAACGAAGGTGCATCGCTTGTTCTATCCTCTCTCCCTCTTTCTCAAGTTTAGTTGTTTTGAATTTTAGAAAATTTAAGAAAACCCAAAAAGATTTTCAGTTTTCAAAGAAAAACCGTAAAAATTTGCATAACCAAAAAGAACAAAAATATTTCCCTTTATAAATAAAATTTGAGAACTTGGTATCCACCTTGCCTATGGAAATGATGAATAGTTGCTCTATTAGCTCCCTTTGAGTCTCTAGAATACAACCTCTACTCCTCATTTTCATGGGTAATGGTAGACCGGCATAATGATAACACTAGTCCCTCTATGTTTTAGTGGGTGTAAAATGGCTAATAAACACCAAGTCTAGTCGTTGGAGTTTATGATATGGCATGTTTTGGATGAGTCTATGATCTCCTTATGATTAGAGTCCAATGATTTCTTTCAAAACTATGCTGCAACAAAAACCCCTACTTGGTGCACATCTTCCCTATGACAGACAATTTCCTACCATGGCCAAATATTAAATACCAAAACCATGTCTATGCCATTTATGCATGCATTGAGTTTAGTTTGGATTTAATCCTTATGAGGGACTTGCACTTCCAAAGCCAATCATTTTCCTTCGCATTATCTTTGAGTTCTCAAAATAATCATACTTGGCTATGCGGTTTCCACATCGGAATCATGCATCCATTTCACCAAGCATGCCAACCAAAAATCCTTCTTTTTGCGAGCCTTTGATCCTATTAAAAGATTATGGTTCCCCCAATTGCTCAGAAAAAGTTTGCAAAAAACATATGAACAATTGAATTAGCCTCTTTACACCATGAGAAATGGAAGAAAGAAGTAAAAAGAAAGAAAGAAAAAGGAAAAAAAACATTTATCAGCTCTCATGGATGTGATACATCAAAAAGCTTCAAGGTTCATACAAAAATATTCCTTTGAGCAAAAATAAAAGAGCCATCTTTTTCTCTCTAGCACAAAATTCTAGTCTTTGGGGTAAATGTGTACCCAAGACCTTTGCAATTGTGCTAGCCCAATCCTTCGCGTTAGTCCATTCTCTCCCTCTCCCCTGGACATTATTTCTAAATGATTGGAATGAGGAAGTGCAATGTCTTTCAATAGGATCATCTCTTAGCCTAACAACATATGCATGCTAATGTGACATCCTACCAAGCTCCAAATAATTAAGACAAACTCTTAGAAAGTAGGATGAGCATTTGGTAAGGAAATACACCCCTTGAGAGATGAGAGCCATAGTGGGAGATTGCACCAAGAGGGAATATTTTCAATCTTATGCAGCGTTATAAAAACTTTGGACTCATGATCAAATAGGAGATTTCATGACATAGTCTGAACTAGCCATTCTAGACTTCAACCGCTCATGACAAGGTAATAAAATGCCAATAAGCCCCGCTGTACAATGAGAATGACTTAGTGAGACAATTGTGCAGGTTTACACTTATCCATATTATGTTGGAGTATGTGTTTGTGCACTTGATACTTGCAGGGCGCTAATATTGAAGCAACTCCTGATCCATCATCTCTAAGTTTTAACTTGCTTGGTACGAGCAAAGGTTTAAGCTTGGGGAGGCGTTGGCGGCCGATAAAACCCAAAATCGGCCACCAACCAGTCGGGAAATGCAAGGGAAAGACCAAAGTTCAATAAATATTTTCTTAAACTAATAAAGTTCCACGAGTTTTGGTGAAATATGTGTTTGCAGGCATAAGGGACTCAAAATGTCCAAAAACATGAAGAAACACCCCGTTGACCGATCATGACTGTGAAACAGCCGTTTTCACCGGCCGATAGGGTCATTTTCAGACAGAAAATAGCCGACAGGTCATAACCGGCTGATATCAGGCACCCGGCTGGGTAAACAGGGTCACTTTTAGGCTGAAACCAGAATCAAGGCAACAGGGTCATAACCGGCTGAAATCAGCCACCCGGTTGGTCAATGGAGCCGTTTCCAGGCTGATCTTTCAACCTGGCAGGTTTTCCCAAAATACTTCACAAAGATGGCGTTTTCTCCTCCCGGATTAAGGATAATGAAAAATTACTAAGGAAGAGAAGGCCAAAAAGAAGCTCAACCAGGAGAATTCATGATGTGGACAATGGTTCCCGATCTTCCAAAAGGTTCTAGATACGTTGATTTGGTCGGAGGCGACAGCACGTTCTAAACCCCGCAATCGCAGCACGACGTCTCCTCTGGTTATCAACCATCCTAAAATGATTGACCTCGCCGAGAAGGCAAATACCTACCTACAAATTAAGAACACAAGCAAGAACAAAGAAGAAGGCAACATAATTGCAGATGTATTATGAATCTCACGAAGTTGGGGTCTCACAAACCATGATGACGGCGAAACTATTATGAACAGAATAATCTAAGAAAAACCCAAACCCTAATGGTGCAGTGGCGGCTGTATATGAAGACCCTAGGGTCGTGCAAGACCCTCTGGACGCACCCTTAATTGGGCTCAACTAGATACAAAGCCCAAAGGCCAAAAACAGGCGACGCAGTACCGAAACAAATTCTAGACCCTCTTTTGTTTCGACGATTCCCGATGATTCCTGATGAATTTTGATATGAGACCGGTGGCATTGGAAAGGTCTTCTTTTTATCTTTCCGTGCATATGTAGAACGTTTAAATCCGAGTCCGTATGCGTCCTGGGCATCCATTTTAGTGCAGACTGGTCCTGAACCCCGAAACGAACTCGAAGTTGGTTTTGGTTGGGCCTCCACCTTGGCTTCCACGTCCTTGCTGGTCCTCCACGTCTCCAAGTCCTTCTCCTATAATCTCCTGGTCCTCTCCATGGTTCCTAATTACAATATAATTATTATGTAGCAAACCATTCTCAAAAGTGACATATAATGAAGAACATAGGAACGAGCTCACCTCTAAATTTAGTCGTCATGCACGAGCTCTAGTCATTGGACCTTGCAAGTCCAGAATTGGAGGAGTGTTGCATATATCCTTAGGAGTGATGTCCTCATCATCCTCCCCCTCTTGAAGTGGAGTCGTCCTCGACTCAAGCTCATTCTCTTCTCCCAAGTATGGTTTCAAATCTGAAATGTTAAAAGTAGGACTAACCCCGAACTCGGGAGGCAACTCAAGTTTGTATGCATTATCATTAATCTTCTCAATTATTTTGAAAGGACCATCAGCTCTAGGCATTAATTTAGACCTTCTCAAATCTGTAAATCTATCTTTTCTCAAGTGTAACCATACTAAATCTCCTACATCAAGTTTTACTTCCTTTCTACCTTTACTACCAGCAATTTTATACTTGTCATTCATCTTTTCAATGCTAAGTCTAGTGGTCTCATGCATTTTCAAAATAAATTCAGCACGTTCCTTAGCATCAACATGAACTCTCTCATGAATAGGTAGAGGAAGTATATCAAGTGGAGTACGGGGATCAAAACCATACACTACCTTGAAAGGACTTACCTTGGTAGTAGAATCTGTTGCCCGATTATATGCAAACTCAACATGAGGCAAACATTCTTCCCATTGCTTCAAATTTTTCTTCAAAATAGCTCTCAACATAGTACCCAAAGTGCAGTTCACCACCTCAGTTTGTCCATCAGTTTTTGGGTGACAAGTTATAGAAAACAACAACTTTGTACCCAACTTATTCCAAAGCGTGCGCCAAAAGTGACTCAAGAATTTTGCATCACGATCTGAAACAATAGTAGAAGGCATACCATGCAAACGTACAATTTCTTTGAAAAAAAGATCAGCAATATAACTAGCATTATCAGTCTTATGACATGGTATAAAGTGTGCCATCTTAGAAAATCTATCCACAACAACAAAAATACTATCACTCCCCCTCTTAGTCCTAGGCAGTTCTAAAACAAAGTCCATAGAAATATCCGCCCAAGGAATAGAAGGAACAGGAAGTGGCATGTATAAACCATGTGGATTCAAGCGAGACTTAGCTTTGTGACATGTAGTGCAGCGAGCAACAAAACACTCAACATCTTTCCTCATCCTTGGCCAAAAGAAGTGTGTGGCCAAAATATCCTCCGTCTTCTTGGCACCAAAATGACCCATCAATCCACCTCCATGCGCCTCCTGTAACAACAAATGACGAACGGAACCAACTGGAATGCATAGGCGGTTAGCTCTAAACAAGAATCCATCATTCAACACAAATTTATTCCATGCAGGACCTTCCTTACAATGCAGCAATACATCCTTAAAATCAACATCAGCAGCATATTCTTCTTTAATTGCCTCAAGTCCAAAAATTCTACAATCAAGTTGAGACAATAAAGTATAGCGCTTAGATAAAGCATCAGCAATCACATTATCCTTCCCTTTCTTATGTTTAATAATGTAAGGAAAAGACTCAATAAACTCAATCCATTTAGCATGTCTACGGTTCAAATTACATTGAGAACGAATATACTTTGGGCAACAAATAATGACGCCACGTCTCTAAGCAACGTACAAGTGCAAACAATTCCTTATCATACGTAGAGTAATTCAAAACAGGCCCAATAATTTTCTCACTAAAGTATGCAATAGGTTTACTATCTTGCATCAAAACACCACCAATGCCTATACCACTAGCATCACATTCAAGCTCAAAAATCTTATCAAAATTAGGTAATTGCAGCAATGGTGCATGTGTAAGTTTATCCTTCAAAGCATCAAAACACTCATGATGTACCTTACCCCAATGGAAATCAATGCCCTTCTTTGTCAACTCATGCAAAGGTGCAGCAATGGTGCTGAAATCTTTGACAAAGCGGCGGTAGAAACCTGCAAGACCAAGAAAACTCCTCACCTGTGTGATAGTTTTTGGTACAGGCCAGCTCTTTATGGCTTCAATCTTCGCCTCATCCACCTCAATTCCCTGTGGAGTCACAACATAGCCAAGAAAAGAGACTCGATCCGTGCAAAAGATGCACTTCTCAAGGTTACCAAATAAACGTGCATCTCGTAAAGCATCAAAAACAGCACGCAAATGATTCATATATTCATCTATAGATTTTCTATAAATCAAGATATCATCAAAGTAAACTACCACAAATTTGCCAATGAAAGCTCTTAAAACCTCATTCATCAAGCGCATGAAAGTACTAGGTGCATTAGTTAAACCAAAAGGCATTACTAACCACTCATATAATCCAAATTTGGTTTTGAAAGCTGTTTTCCATTCGTCTCCAAGTTTCATTCTAATTTGATGGTAGCCACTACGCAAATCAATTTTAGTGAAAATTATAGCACCACATAACTCATCAAGCATGTCGTCTTGCCTAGGAATAGGATGACGATACCTAATAGTAATATTCTTAATGGCTCTACAATCTACACACATACGCCAAGTACCATCTTTCTTAGGAACCAAAAGTACAGGAACAGCACAAGGTCTAAGTGATTGACGAACATACCCACGATCCAAAAGGTCTTGAACTTGTCGTTGTATCTCCTTAGTCTCCTCAGGGTTGGTCCTATAAGCAGCACGGTTTGGCAATGTAGCACCCGGAATCAAATCAATTTGATGCTCAATCCCTCTCAAAGGTGGCAATCCCGGTGGTATCTCAGCTGGAAAAACATCCTCATACTCCTGCAAACGGTTAGTGACAGCAAGAGACACAACACTAGAAGCAACATCATCAAGCGAAAACAAAGCTTCTTGGCATATCAAAGCATAGCAAATATCATCATTATCAGAAATTTCAGCAAGCTCAGATTTTGTTGCAAGACATGAACGACCTTGTAATTTAATTCCAGCACCCTTAGAACTTGAAGAATCATTAACATTACTAGGTGTAGAATTAGAATTAACAGGTTGTTGAATTTCAGGACCTTTATTTTTCAAACTAGCAGCTCTTTCTAAATCAGCTTGTACAATTTCAGCAGGGGTCATTGGTAACAAAGTAATTTTAGTTCCTTTATGCATAAAAGTGTACTTATTACTTCTACCATGGTGTACAGCATCATTATCAAATTCCCAAGGTCTACCCAATAAAAGTGAACATGCTTGCATGGGTACAACATCACAATCAACAGAATCCACATAAGAACCAATGGACAAAGGAACTCTGCAAGTTTGTATTACCTTAGCTTTGCCAGAATCGTTTAACCACTGAATGTAGTATGGATGTGGATGTGGACGTGTGGTCAAAGCAAGCTTGTTGACCACATCAGAACTCACCAAGTTATTGCAGCTCCCTCCATCAATGATGACACATGCTCGATGGTTCTTGATGACGAAGAAAATCTGGAACAAGTTGTGGCGCTGCATCATCTCGGGCTGATGAACTTGTGTGCTAAGGACACGTTGAACAATAATGTTCATGTATCCCGTGGTGTCTCCGCCTCCAAGGACGAGGTCACTGCAAGTGGCAGCAGCGACGTCCTCCTCCTCATCCTCCACATCGGAGCTGCTCATGTAACCGCCATCGTCTGTCGCCACATATGCCCGCCTACTTGGACAATCTTTCTGCACATGACCAAGTCCATGGCGGCGGTGGCACTGAATCCCTGTAGTGCGTCCTGTCAAAGCAACAGAGGAGGCACTACTAGCTGGTACCTACACAGAAAGTTTACCTGAGCGCGTTATAAGGTGCAGGGGCTGATCTTGGGGCTGCAGAAACAACACTGGTTCCCTTGGTAGCTGCTGGTGGGGGCAGCCGGAAAGATGGCCTGGGCAGCCCCGAAGTCCCCGTCGAGCGTGGGGGGTAGGAGTTCCTTGACTTGCTGTACTCCTCAAAAGCCTGGAAAAGTCCCTGTGATTCATTCTCTGCAAGCATAGCATACTGGAAACACTGGGTGAGGGTATAATATTCTTTATAATCAAGGATGTCCTGAATTTCTTTTCTTAAACCAGAATAAAAGCAACAAATCTGATCCTCTACTCCTGAACAGTTTTATCTCCTTGTTCTAAACGCTGCAGTTTATTACGAATCTCTCTATTAAAAGAAGGGGGAACAAAACGATCACGCATTGCTACCTTAAGTTCTTCCCAAGTAGTAGGCAAATCAGTTTCAGCAGCTAGACCACTCCACCAAACAATAGCAAAGTCCTTAAACTCACTAGTAGCTTGTCTAACTCTATTTTGTTCAGGAATAAGGTGGGCATTAAATTTTTGTTCTACAGTCATCTCCCAATCAAGATAAACATCACCATCATACTGACCCGAAAACAAAGGAATTGAAAACATAATTTTAGCATACGGGTCATCTGGAGCATAGTTACGGTGTGGACGACGATTGTAGTTATGGAAACCACCCATACCTTGAGTATTATGTTGCAAACGACGTCGTAATCGTGCGGTCCTTGTAGCTGACCTATCCACGGTGCCATCAGCCTTATACACCGTGTCTTCATCATGGACGTCTTCAACATCGTTGTTGTTATTATTGGTGTTCGTATTGTTGGTTTTAGGAGCGGTCTCCAATGCGACAACCTTATCGGTTAACTTAGAGACCCGCTTCTCTAACCGCTCGATGCTTTCTCCAATGTGAAGCGTGCTGACCGCATCAGTAACGGCTCTGGTGATCGTCTCTGCCAAATCACTCTGAGCAGCCTGCAAAGCCTTCTGGAGCTGCTCTTGGCTCACGCACTCAGTAAATTGTGAGGGTGAAGCCATCTCTCCGTCGTCACTTCCTGCCATGACAAACACAAAAATAGGAAACAAACAGTGAAGGTTATCCCTACAAAACAGCTAAGCAATGGTGCCTCTCAATACAACAAAAGGAGACTCCTTACAAAGCTCTTACAAAGTTCTGAAAAGCAAAGCAAAGGATACCAGAGAGATGTGTTCCACGATTGCAAGGATCACAAAACAACCTGTGTGCTGTCCAGAAGAAATATGTAGAGCTAGGAAGGCCAAATATATATATGTGAGTGGTACACAAATCAAAAACAGATAGTAAAGCTGAAGAAGTGCCCAAGTAACTTGTCCCTAGTTGCTGGTCTAAGTATGTCCTAGAACAGTAGTGATAGCAAAGTAGAAACAAGGAGACAAAGGCACAATAGGCGATAACAGGGGGCTAAGTGCAAAACAGCCAAATCTAGAAATTTCAGGGGGCTAGATGTAGCACTAGTAGAAATCCCAAATTTCTTTTTTTTGATATTATTTTTTTGATATTTTTCTACAACTCACTAACAATGGAGGAGAATCCATAGAAAATTTCAGCTCAAACAGACGTAGAATGTGGCCTACAGAAAATCTTGGAGTTGCAGAAAACGTCGGGTTTAAACTTAAATCAATTTTTTCTTTATCTTCCCGATTTTTTTTGAATTTTTTGATGAGGGCACACAGGGCGTAGCCGAGTCTGGGTATGCTCAGCTTTGAGTCAAGAATCTCCTGTAAAAATTTTAGCCAAAATGGACAACCGAGCGAAAAGTTATGCCCATTTTACCGAAGGGGGGTCGGAGTCGGTTTTCCAGAAACCTGAGTCGGGTTAGGGGTCGAGTTTAGAGTCGGGTAAAAAATTTTTTGGCGGCGTGGATGCAGCGGAAAGTGGAATTTGTGAGGATTGGTCCGAGGTGTTTGAGGGTGGGATTAGGGTGGGTGTATCGATCAATCAACCCTAGCACACAAAGCCGATAGAACAGAGGATGGTGAAGGGGATGGCGGCTAGGGTTGCAAGGGAAACACTACTATGACAAAGACACAAACTAAACCAGTGACTAAACAAAAACTAGGGCACAAACTCAACACTACGGACTCTGAAATTGAAATATGGAAAGGCTAAACACGTGGTTATGGGCGGAGGGGAAATTTTTTTTTTGGCTTTTCTGTGGATGATAGGATGAACACAAAACGAAATTAACTAAGGGTAGTGTGAAGCTGACGGTGCACGTGAAGCTCTGATTACCACTTGATGTGGACAAGGGTTCCTGATTTTCCGAAAGGTTCTGGATACGTTGATTTGGTCGGAGGCGACACACAAATCGATCTGGCTTTAGAACAGCACGTTCTAAACCCCGCAATCACAGCACGACGTCTCCTCTGGTTATCAACCGTCCTAAAACGATTGACCTCACTGAGAAGGCTAATCCCTGCCTGCGAATCAAGAACACAAGCAAAAACAAAGAAGAAGGCAACACAACTGCAGATGTATTATGAATCTCACGAAGTTGGGGTCTCACAAACCGTGATGACGGCGAAACTGTTATGAACAGAATAATCTAAGCAAAACCCAAACCCTAATGGTGCAGCGGCGGCTGTATATGAACACCCTAGGATCATGCAAGACCCTCTGGACGCACCCCTAATTGGGCTCAACTAGATACAAAGCCCAAATGCCAAAAACAGGCGATGCAGTACCGAAATAGATTCTGGACCCTCTCTTGTTTCGACGATTCCCTATGACTCCTGATGAATTTTGATATGAGACCGGTGGCATTAGAAAGGTCTTCTTCTTATCTTTCCTTGCATATGTAGAACGTCCAAATCCGAGTCCGTATACGTCCTGGGCATCTGTTTTAGTGCAGACTGGTCCTGAACCCCGAAACTGACTCGAAGTCGGTTTTGGTTGGGCCTCCACCTTGGCTTCCACGTCCTTGCTGGTCCTCCACGTCTCCAACTCCTTCTCCCATCATCTCCTGGTCCTCTCCATGGTTCCTAATTACAATATAATCATTAGGTAGCAAACCATTCTCAAAAGTGACATATAAAGAAGAACGTAGGAACGAGCTCACCTCTAAATTTAGTCGTCGTGCACGAGCTCTAGTCATTGGACCTTGCAAGTCCAGAATTGAAGGAGTGTTGCATATATCCTTAGGAGTGATGTCCTCATCAATTCAAGTGGAAGACCCGGAGGGGGTCGGCACCGAACCCGGCTACCGCCCGACCCTCTGTGCCGCCCGTCCCCCTCTGCCACCCAGCCCCCCATGCCGCCCGGCCCCCCATGCTGCTTGGCCTGGCATGCCACCTGGCCCAGGGTGGTTACCCGGGGTTGCCAGCCGACGAGGCCCGACATGTCTATCGACCCCAAAATGAAGAATTCAGCGAGAACAGACCGAACAACCGCCATCAAGACCAAATCTAAGCCGACCAAAATGAGTCGGTCGGGAACTGACACAATTCCATGGCCGCCCGCCCTAGGATTCCGCCCGACGGTGCATGCTACCCAGCCCCCCATGCCGCCCTACGCGTGCCGCCACCCGGCACGCCGACTTTGGCCAACCGACCCCCCTTCACCTACAAATACCCCCCGGACTTATGCCACCTATAAATAGACGGGGAATTCAGAAGAAAAGAAGAATCAAGCAAGAAACACATCAAGGAGTCCATTTCCCACTACTTGTGCTACTTAGTAGAGTAGGTTAGTTAGTCAGGAGTTAGAGTCTAGTCGAGAGCATCGCTCGAGATTCCGGAATTGTCCTGGAGTCTTGGTATGAGCTCTCTTGTATCTTTTCTCTTTATGTAAGATATATACTTTGTCAATATAAATATCTTTTCTTTTATATCTTGTCAAGTATTTCTCTTAATTTAGTCATTTTCCTTAAGTTACATTATTCGAGAAGAAACTTTGTTGTATAGTTCACAGGTTTCCCGACTAGGATTTAATTAAGTTTTGTTCATTTCAAACTTAGACTTGGTTATTTCCCGGCTATTCTTCCGCTAGGCCAACGGAACAATATCTAGTGAAGGCTTAGGCATGGTGCCTATGTTAACACTAGCTGGATTTGCATTCAACCCCATGGGCTGTGTGGTAGGCGGCAGGTGGTGACAGCCCTGTTCGTCGCTTTAGTAATCCACCACGTTCGGGCCATCTTAGTCAGGGTTGTCTAGCGTTAGCATATTCACTAGTAGAGAGGCTAGTTACCGGCCATATTAGTGAACGTTCTCGTGCCTTGAAGTGAGCTAACAGGTGAAAGACTAGATGTTGTACCTAGAAATTGGTGTAAGCACTCGACTCGAGTAACTAGGAATTTTGATGCTTGACTTAGATATATTTTGGAAAGATATATTTTTAGGAATTCTAGACTTAGACTCGCTGTCCACCTGACTAGCTTAACTAATCTCTTTATTTATTTATCTATCTTTATCATAGTGTGGATTTCTCCTGTGTTGCTATCCCATAGTATTATTGAACATCCTTACCCCCGTTATTGGTTAGTTGGTATAAACTCTTGCAGTTATATCTATTGTGACAACCCTACTCCGAAAAGTAGAGTATGTCGCACAGGATCGTCTCGGGAGATGGTTAACAAAGTAACCATACATAGCATTCACACATGAACATTCATCATTTACATAGATACATCACTTAGAGGAGTAATATTACAAGTCCGGTGTTCAAATTAAGCTGAGTTCAGATCTGATACATAATATGAGTCCTTGGTACATATTACAAAATTTAGCAGAAGCGATGAAACGACAAAACACGACGTTGCCTACGTGAACCATGCCAGCCCTATGGCGATGGCTCACTCACCACGGTTAGGAGAACTGGGGACCCACTCGATGGTCCAGTTTTGAGGCTCCTCACCTTCCCACACACCCTTATTACAACAATCACAATAGGTCGCTTGAGGAAAACCTGAAAAACAACATCAACGCAAAGCCTGAGTATCTAACATACTCCGCAAGACTTACCCGTCAAAAGGTTTACTAAAACCGACTCCTAGAATGCAGGGGGCTGACCGGGTTTATTTGACAATTGCATAAAAGCTCCTATTAGTTCTATGCTGCACTTTCAATTTCCTTAAACAAGATTTTACTTTGCTTATTGTAGAACCCGGCTACGGTGAGTGTAGCTAGCTGCTAAGACATGAATATAGCTAAAGAGCAATACATCATAGCAACGTGTATCCATAGCATAAGTAAATTTCAGAAACTTAACCACAACATTACTACTTAACATATCATTGCCGTTGCTCGAACAAGAGGTACTCATAACCGCGAGGGACGGCAATTCGAATTGATTTACATCCTGCAGGGAAAACCCAAATACACGACATACGCATCATTTAAGAACACGTGAGGCCACCGTTCACAAGATTGCTATAAAGTCGATCCGGGGCCATCGATCCTGAGTACACGTCCTCCCCACGATACAGTACTTCATATCCGAGGCTTAACCCATGCACTCTCCAGCGGTCCTCAAACCCGTGCATCCACCGTGCTGTTCACATCACCTCTGGATCGATGAGTATGGTCATCCAACAATACGGCGCCCAAGTTACTAGGTTTACCAATTCCCATAATAAAGGTATGGACTTGGTACAGTTCAATACTTGTTCATGGAGTTGCAACGATAGGTGCTCCATTTTATCAAGTTCATCATTCAAGTGAATCATAGTTGAATCTAGAACCTATCGTTGACTCCACTAGTTTAAGCATAGCATTTGCTAACGGAAAAGCTTGCTAACATACTAATCATAGGTCCTTGCTGGAGTATGCAAGTGTGTTTGATCCAAGTCCTACACTTAATGCACAATACAATACTCCTACTTGTGATAAAGTAAAAGGACTCGAATGACAAAACTGGGTTACGCACCGAGGCTTGCCATGGGTGTGATCGTAGTTAGCGTCGTCACCAAAGTGCACTTCAGATTCTTGCTGGTCCGGTGTGATCTCCTCGGTCTCGATTCCTATATGGAATGGACATGCATCAATGCTAAGGAATACGCAAGGTTTCATGGAGTTTTCTTAATTAAAGATGGAATGCACGGCATGAAGATTCATGGTACTTCCTCAACAAATAAATTAATGAACTAATCACTCATCCATGAGTAGGTTGCATACTTAAGTATGACATGGTAGCCACTGAATTTGAAGGGGACAAATTTCTAATTACAAGAATGTAACTTTTAAATATCATAGTGTTAGTGTATGTCTACTTTAACATGAGCAGGGCCTAGATGTTGATCATATGACATCACATGCTGATGATGATATGACACTGTAATACTTAGGATCAAATTTCAGAAAGTTCATTTTTGAGCCACTTAGCTAAAGTGACCATATGCACCACTAACACTAGGCATAACTAATGGCACTTTGATTTCATAACTAGTTCTAGATTCCTATGGGTAATTAAGAACTAAAGTATATAACTGAAATGAGAATTTCTACTGAAATGTGAAGATGAGTTATTCTCCATGGACTTTCAGAAAATAACTTATTCCTACTTTCATTAACTATATACATGAAGTAACATTTATATGAAGAAATTCCTAGTTAATTAACAATTGATCAAATTTGACAGCACATTTGTACTTTGGTAGCTTCAAATTTTTCATGGGATTTGTCATAAGTGTACAGGTGAATAAGGAACAGGAATGCCAAATTTCATGAATAAGTTCCGAGCCAATAATTTATATAAATTCAATTACTGAAAACGAGGATTATGCAATAATACTAAGAATATGCATGAAAATGGAAATGTGCTTTTGCAGAAAGTTTAGAGATGCCATGAAATGCTTACTGAGCAAATTACATGAATTTGCCATTTACACCTAATTACTTATGAATTTATTAAGCAATTTAGGGTTGTGACTTTGATGGATTAAATAAATTAATTTACTGAATATACTTGGACTTGATCCTATTTTTCTGGTAGACCAAGATTTTAGGAGTTGAACAAGATTAATTTCACAATTTTTGGCCTTGTATTTCTCGAGATATTGAATTTTGAAGTTTATTCAAAGTTCACTGTTATTTACAGTTTTGTCACTGGGTTCAAATCCTATTAGACGTGCGCACGTGCGGCGGCTGGGGACGGCGAGCTCGCATACGACTCGGATGGCCTCCATGCCGAGGGGATCTCGAGGAGGGGGTCAGAGGGGGAAGTGGCTCACCGGAGATCACCGACGACAACGCGCGGCGGTAGGGGCAGCTCCGGCAAGGCCCACGCGATGGTGCCGAGGGGGAGATAGGCTGGGATTTGGACGATGAGCTCTGCGGAGGCTTGGGGGCGGTCGGCGTCGAGGAACTTGTCGAGGGGGAAGGCAGGAGGTGGGTTCCCGTCGGCGGGGGTGTCGGATCCCGGCGACGGCGACTCCGGTTTCGCAAATTCCGGCGAGGGCACTGCACAGGGGAGGAAGGGAGTCAGAGGGGAGTGGGGTAGGTTCCTTGCGCGTTGATTTGCAAAGTGAGAGTGGACGGAGAGCTTGCCTGGGCCAAGCTCTGGGCGGCGGCGACCATGGCGGCCAGAACAGAGCACTGGCACGGTTTTCGCCGGGGAGAGGGAGGAGGAGAGGGTGCCGGCGCTCGGGGGTTGATCTGGGGTGTGGGAGAGCTGGTTGCAAGTTGAGAGAGTGAGAGAGATGAGGCTGGGTGCTGCTACTGCTGCTCCTGCCTTTTTGACCTGGCCGGCGGAGGGACGACCGAGAGCGGGTGAGAGAGGCAGAGAGAAGGAGGGGCGTCGTGCTGTCAGCCAGGGAGTGGCTACCGGCGGTAGGGGGGCTTCAATTTCCGGCCGGTGGCATAGGGCGGGGATTGGCGGTGCAGTGGCCGGAGTGGGGCGACAGGAGAGCGGCACTGGCGACCGTACCCGGGTACACCCGGTGTCGGGTTGGAATTGGCCAGGGGAGGGAGAAGGCTTGACCCGGTTTTGACCCTGGACCCCGACTCGGGTTTGGTACAATTCGACACATTCCCCCGCTCCAAACTTGACACAAATTTTTGTGTGGGCTCAGGAAAACGTGTGCTCCAACTTTGCTTTTAGGTGCACCAGCTAAATTTGCTTTGATAAATTATGAAAATTCCAATCCCGAAACACACCTTTCTGACTTTGGAGGAATTTTTAAGGGTATCGATTTGTTACCAAAAATTCTGGTCAAATTCGCAAAATTCTCTTTCATTGTGGCCATTCAGAATATGCAAAAATATTGGGGTACTTCCATGGGTTTTGGTAATGTTTGGGAGTGACCCATATTAGAATATCCTGGAATTTAATTAAATAGGTTTCTTTTCTTTATTCTTTGGCACATGGATTAATTATACTTTTGCTTAGTCCCTAATTGAGGTTAGGTTTAGTTAACTTCATTTTGTGACATGGGATGTCACATCTATAAGGACCGAAGGCCTACCGAGAGGGGGGGGGGGGTGAATCGGTGGGCCGACTACGAATCCAAATAGTTTAGTTTCACGCTTCTAAAACCTAACGAGTCGTTGCAACCTAAACGATTCTAGTAGGCCAAGACCCTACACATGCTAGTGTTCATAATGCAAAGTAAAGCACGGAAGCTAAACACACTAGCCTATGCAAGCCACAAATCACCCTATCACTAGAGCACACAATTGAGGAATAGTGATGAGAGGGTCAAGGAATGCTCATGATTTTTCTCCCGAGGTCTCGGAAGGATGGCACCTTCCCCTACTCCTTGTTGGACCACTCCCGCTGGAGTCCCGGTCCCTCCCGCCACCATGTGGAGTTCTCGCCCACGAGCCCGCAATCACTCCTCGAGTAAAGACATGGTGTGCGTCACCGCTACATAAAGCACAAGCTCGCCTCCCTCGAGAACTTGCCAAACTCCCCGAGCCGGCACGGGCGCTCACTATTGATGCCCCTTCCAATGGCGGGCTCAAACCGTGTACAAACTTGTGACGGCCTTCACAACCAATCACGATAGGCTCGATCACCGACACCTAACCAGTCTAGGTCTCACCATAGACCAAGAGTAACAACCTAGATCACATCCACAAGGACACCCTAGCCTTAGATGTGCAATGTAGCTCCTTGTTACTCTCACTAGCACTCTCAAGATATCCAATATCCTCTCCTAGTGCTCTCCTCTTTTCCTCTTGGACCTTACCAAATGCTCTCAGGTATTCCACTGTCCAAGAGAGGTCTCCAAGACCCCATCAACGAAGTTATATAGGCTCCCAACCTCAAACTAGCCGTTGCTCCACAAAATCAGATTCCTCGGCACTCTGACCGGATAGTCCGGTCACTGCACCTCTGTGCACAAATGGCTCCGCCCCTGCTGAATCTCCAACTGACCGGACAGTCCGGTCACTGGACCGGACCGTCCGGTCCACTTTGTCTCTCTATTCTAGGAAGGTCCGCAAACTGTATCCTCTCTGTCGTCCCTGTACTCCTACTGACCAGACCTTCCGGTCAGCAGACCAGACCGTCCTGTCTGTATGGAGTCTCCTACAGTCAGAGTCCTTGCTCCTCGTGCTATGTCTTAGAAAACTCCACATAGTGACCATACGGTCCGGTCACCACTGACCCCTCTGTCTGGTCACTATGTCCAGAAGCTAAAACTTGTTGTCCTCGCTTGACTTGGTTTCCCGGCTTCTCCGAATAGCTCCTTGGCTTCTCCACTGTCACCTAGTGCCTGTGATTTCACCGAGCAACCTTGCACATCACCGACTAGACATGACCTAAGAGATTGACCTAGACCCCCTTGATAGTCCGGTTTTTCCTATGGACTCAAAGCCCTAACAACTACTCAAGTGTTCCAAACACTTGCACCATAGCTTGTTCTCCGCTTTGATCCATCTCCATCAACCCTTGGACTCCATCAAGTTCACAAGCCTCCATGCTTGCGGTCATTGTCATCAATCGCCAAGGACACCATCATCCATATGATTTGCAATAGAGTTAGGAGATGATTCCTACAAAGACAACAGTCGTGTAGATGTTAGCCCACAATTTCATAGTTGTCATCTATCACCAAAACATCCATACCACAGGGATCCAATCATCAATTGGTCATGAAGCTTACAATCTCCCCCTTTTTAGTGATTGATGACAACCACTACTTAATTGAAAAACATTAATGAATAACCAGACTAAACAAGCTACACAAAGATCGAGAGGAGCCATAACAACATATGAGAGAAATGCATAAGGTCCTACCCAATAAAACATCATCTAGAGATATACGGAAAAGAGTGAAGAGCATACTCTAGATGAAACATGCATGCATGTCAAGGCAATGTATTGAATGAACGCATAAGGACATGCAATGCAAGGCATAAATGATGAGATGCTACAAGTTAGCATGGCAATGCATAAGAATTAAAAACAAGCATTCGTCATCATGATATCATACACAGACATATAAGATATTCAATAAATACAAGCACTACATATGAAAGGAAATAAAGCAAGTGAGATCAAAATGATTCAAACGCAAGCAAATGAAATCCATGACTCATCATAATCCATGAACAACAAATAACTCCTCAAAATAAGAACCAAATGGTCTATCTCCCAAAACCTCGTAGCTCCCCCTAGATACAAGCTACTCTCGATCGTACCAAGATCACACTCCCACTCCCCCTAGACCTAATGTCTTCTCCCCCTTTGGCAACAAGCACCAAAAGGCCAAAAAGGCGGGAAAAGATGAACATCTAAGCGCTCGTGGTCGAAGGAAGTGATGCAGTGACGTCCTCTGTAGGCTCTATTCTTGGCTGCTGCTGAGGTGGATCCTACTGTGCTCCCTGAGCCTGTGCTGCCTGAGCATCCAGCTGCTCAAAGAAACCAAGGTCTACAGGCGACTCAGACCCGCTGTCCTGTGCTACTGAAGTGACTGTGGCAGTCTCCTGAGCTGAAGTCTGGAGTAGTATGAGGTGTAAGCTTCATGACCATTGATGGTGGAATCCCCAAGGTATGAATGTTTTGGTGATAGATGACAACTATGAAATTGTGGGCTAATATCTACATGAGTGTTGTATATGCAGTAACCTTAACTATACTCTACTACAAATCATATGGATGATGGTGTCCTTGGCGAGTGATGACGATGACCGCATGCTTGGAGGCTTGTGAACATGATGGAGTCCAAGGGTTGATGGAGATGGATCAAAGTGGAGAACAAGCTATGGAGCAAGTATTTGGTACACTTGTCTAGTTGTTAGGCTTTCAGTCCATAGGAAACACCAGACTATCAAGGGGGTCTAGGTCATTCTCTTAGGTCATGTCTAGTCGGTGATGTGCAAGGTTACTCGGTGAAATCACAGGCACTAGTTGACAGTGGAGAAGCCAAGGAGCTGTTCAGAGAAGATGGGAAACCAAGTCAAGCGAGGACAACATGTTTCAGCTTCTAGACGTAGTGACCAGACAGAGGGGTCAAAGGTGACCAGACTGTACGGTCACTATGTGGAGTTTTCCAGGACTTAGCGCAAGGAGCAAGGACTCTGACTGCAGGAGACTCCATACAGACTGGACGGTCCGGTCTGCTGACCAGACGGTCCAGTCAGTAGGAGTGCAGGGACGACAGAGAGATTGCAATTTGTGAACCTTCCTGGAATGGAGAGAGAAAGTGGACCGGACGGTCCGGTCTAGTGACCGGACAGTCCGGTCAGCAGGAGTTCAGCACATGGTAGAGAGCCGTTGGAGCTCAGTTTCCAGTGACTGGACGGTCCGGTCAGGCAGTGACCAGATAGTCCGGTCTGGAGGCCCAGAAAGCTGATTTCGTGGAGCAACTGCTAGTTTGAGGTTGGGAGCCTATATAACTTTGTTGCTAGGGCCTTTGTAACCTCTCTTGGCTAGTGGAATACCTGAGAGCATTTGGTAAGGTCCAAGAGGAAAAGAGGAGAGCACTAGGAGAAGATATTGGATATCTTGAGAGTGCTAGTGAGAGTAACATGGAGTGATCTTGCACATCTAAGGCTAGGATGTCCTTGAGGGTGTGATCTAGGTTGTTACTCTTGGTCTATGGTGAGACCTAGACTGGTTAGGTGTCAGTGATCGAGCCTATCATGATTGGTTGTGAAGGCTGTCACAAGTTTGTACACGGTTTGAGCCCGCCGTTGGAAGGGGCATCAATAGTGAGCGCCCGTGCCGGCTCGGGGAGTCCGGCAAGTTCTCGAGGGAGGCGAGCTTGTGCTTTGTGCAGCGGTGACGCACACCGTGTCTTCACTCGAGGAGTGATTGCGGGCTCGTGGGTGAGAACTCCACTTGGTGGCGGGAGGGACTGGAACTCCGGCGGGAGTGTTCCAACGAGGAGTAGGGGAAGGCGCCATCCTTCCGAGACCTCGGGAAAAAATCATGAGCATTCCTTGACCCTCTCTTTACTATTCCGCAATTGTGTGCTCTAGTGATAGGGTAACTTGTGGCTTGCATAGGCTTGTGTGAATAGCTTCTGCGCATTGCTTTGCATCATGAACACTAGCATGTGTAGGATCTTAGCCTACTAGAATTGTTTAGGTTGCAACGATTTGTTAGGTTTGAGATGCGTGAAACTGAAGTTTTCGGATTCGTGGTCGGCTATCGATTCACCCCCCCCCCCCTCTCGGTAGGCCTTCGGTCCTTAAGATTGGTATCAGAGCCAAGTGCTCAATTTGAGGCTTCACCACCTTGAGTAAGGATGCCGGGAAAGGTGGGGAGTGTACCCATATTCGATGGGGAGGACCACACGTATTGGAAGGCTCGTATGCAACCCTATCTTGAGTCCCTTGATCCGGAGATATGGACGGTGACCCATGAGTCCGATGCGAATGCTAACCTTCTTCAGCCTGACTTTATTAAGGACAACGCTAAGGCCAAGAATGCTTTGTTTTCATGCATTTCCAAGGATGTGTTTGCTAGATTGGATGCCAGTTCGACAACACACGGTATCTGGACTGAGATTCAGAGTATCCACGAGGGTACTAGTGATGTCAAAGAGGAAAGATACTATGTGTTGAAGAACAAGTATGATAACTTTGCTAGATTACCACATAAGAGAGCTAATGTTGTTTATTCTCATTTTCATATGCTAGTGGAGGAGATTAATGCACCTGGGGATGATTTCAAGCTCAAGCCCGTGGAAGTCATCAGAAGATTCTTGAGGCTTTTCAGAGACCCCAAGTATGAGTCCATCATCACATACACCTTGCTGAGTGACCTCAAGACCAAGACCATGAAGGATGTGCTTGGCAAGATCACCGCCTTCGAGAGCTACAAGCTAGGGATGGATGATCCTCAACCATCCAACCTTGCTCTATAAGCTGATAAGCAAGAATCAAGCAAGAGCAAGAAAGGCAAGAAGAAGGCTAACACCGATGATGAAGAAGAAGATGATGATGAGGGTGACTTGACCGAGGACTTGGCTCTTCTCATGAAGAAAATGAAGACATTCAAAAACAAGTTTGCTTCCAAGTCTCGGGGCAAATGCCACAATTGTGGGTTAAAGAGTCACTTTGTTCGTGAGTGCCCAAAGCCCAAGAAAGAAGTATTCAAGTCACAAGATTCAAGTGAAGAAGAAGAAGAAGACTACAAAGCCAAGCAAAAGAAGAAGAGAGTCTTCAACAAAGACAAGTCCAAGGGCAAAGACAAAGCCCAAGACTACAAGAAGAAGTTCTCTTGCAAGGCTCTTGTAGGGGAGTGGACAAGCGACAACTCAAGTGATGAGTCCACCTCCTCAAGTGATGAAGAAGTGGCTGGCCTAGCCATGATCAAGACCACATCACCTCATGCTCTCCTTCCTCCTCCTACATGCCTCATGGTTTCGAGCCAACTTGGAGAGAGTGAGGATGAGAGTAGTGACGATAGCGATGACGAGGAGCGCACTTGTGCCGAGTTGTGGAGTATGCTTGAGCAAGCCCGCGACATCGCCGTCAAGAAATCCAAAATGTTGGATGTGGCAAGAAAAGAGTGTAAATTGGCTAAGGACCGCGTTGGTGAGCTTGAGAGTGAGCTCAAGGACCTTGTCACATCTCATGATGCCCTAAACAAGAGTTATGACAAACTCAAGGGTGATCATGTAGAGCTTCATGAAAAGTACAAGGCCCTTGAGATTACTTTTGAGGCCATCAATGTTGGGGACCTTGCCTCTCCCTCCTCTAGTTCTTCAAACTTGACATGGTGGTTTGGCTTCTCTCAAGGTCTAACCCACTCAATGTCTAACCCACTCAACATAGCTATAAGCAAGGGGGAGTGCTTGAGATGGTGGTTTGGCTTCTCTCAAGGCAAGGGTATGGCTTATAGTGAGTAAGCTTGAGAGGGGTTCAAACTTGACATTGTTAGGTTTCCCTTGTGTCTTGTTTAATATTGCTTGCATTCATGTGGCATGTTTACTATCATTGCATATGTAAAATGCTTGTTGCATGCATCATATAGGAAACTGTTGGTGGTTTCTAGCTACCCATTTTATCTACCAAAAAGGGATGTTTTACGCCTTAATTTGGTGGTATTGACTAACAATTCACCCCATATTTGCATATATTTGTAGTTGTTCCGTTTTGGATATAATTGCAGGAAACAGGTATAAAACAAGGCAGTTATGGATAAGGAATCATAGAGCAACAAGGATGAGCCAGGTAAAGAGCCGCGCCGATCGGTGCAGGAGGGTAAAAGACAATGAAAAGCATAATTGAGTCCAAGGACAGAGGCCCAGCCCAATACAAATCAAAGTCGATGGAAGTTGACCTAATCTCGCCGGATATAAAAGGAAGACATCTATCAAGAGCCAAGGAAGGGAGGAGAGAGACAGCAATCACGATATCCAGTTGTTAGAACTAGTGTTTTAGGATATTGGCAGCGACGGTTGGTCAACACCGATGAGAACCACCAGAAGGGAGGTCGCACCGATCAGCGTGATGGTTGCGCCGACCGGCACGTGTGCGTTCCAGTGCTATTTCTCGCCCTTCTGCTATGCTTACTAGGAGGATGAACGAGTAGTCTCAGATTCTCTTCTCTGGTGCAGGGATCTGGTCATGTAACTCTCATACTTATTGATACTCTCTTGATGAATCCAATCTATGTATTGAACTCAATTGTGCATCTATTTCATTAGTGTATCAGCCGGTACACTTCTGCCCATTGCATAGTGCAAGAAACCAGTGGGGAGCTAATAACCTCTGTAGGGACAACCGGGGCGAACGAAACCACCATGTCTTGTAGAATATTGGAATCATCATCCGAGTTAATAAGGATAAGGTTGCATGCTAGTGAACCAATCCTAAGGAGAGAATCCTTCATTGTCCTGTTACATCTCTAATAACATTCATCCACCACTCTCTCACCGTCAACATTCACACCAACTCAACCATTGCAATCTGTTAGTAAGCCTTTAATAGTAATACTCCCGCTCGTTCCCTATGGATTCAATAACCTTGGAATACTCTGAGGGAAAAAGAGCTATAACTGTACATCGTCCTCTTACGGTATATAAGTGGGTGCGTAATTACGACCAACAAGCATCATTTTCTGGCACCGTTGCTGGGGAACAAGCCAGTTCTTTTACTATTAATATTTTACTAACGTGTAATCCTTTTCTTTTCTAGTTGTTTTTGTTTTGTGTTTTGTGTGAATTTTCAGGATGAGTACGACGGAACCTTCTCTGATGCTCAGGGAGCTTTCTTTGCCATCTCCAGATGTGTTGGTGCCTCAATCCTTAGACAAGAAGGCCACGGCCTCCTCGTATGTGTTGAACCCCATTATCATTAGCATGGCTGAAGCAAACAAATTATTTGGAGCGAAGGATGAGAATCCATATACTCACCTACAAGATTTGGAGGCACTTTACCAAACATTCCATCATGAAGGAGTGCCTCAGGATCTTTATAGATGGCTACTTTTCCCATTCTCTTTGGGAGGAAAAGCCAAAGAGTGGCACAAGGCAGAATCTCGAGATGCGAAAGGTAAGTGGAGTGATTTAGTTGGAAATTTTTGCCTCCACTATTTTCCTTTGCCAAAGGTGCAGAAATTGAGAAGAGAAGTGGTGAACTTCTTACAAAAAGATGAAGAATCTCTCGCGGAAGCCTGGACACGTTTTAAAACATTGTTGAAACAAGGACCTGACCTCGGCATTGATGAGAATTTGTGCGCTCAAACCTTCTACATGGCCATAAACAAGGCATCGATGATGCATTTGGACAGATCGGCTGGAGGAAGTTTTCTGAGGTTCATGGCCAAGGTGGGGATTGAATTGATAGGCAAAATCGCTGAGAATGAAGCTTTGCATAAGCACTAGGAAGAATATCTAGAACCAAATCAGCAATGCCCAGAAGTTATGCAGAAGGAAGAGTTGCCGGCTGAACAGATCTGTATGTCCGAGAGTAGGGCAATGAGTACTCTAGAGCATAAATTTGAAGAGATAGGGCCCGTCAGACCCACTTCTATGGATCTGATGCGCGTGCCGATTGGCGCAGTTGCAACAACAGGGGAACTGATCCCCTTGACAACTCCATCAAGCTGCAAGGAATATACCAAGATAGAAGCTGCGATTCTGGACAACCCCCTGAAAGAATTCGAAGGTAACTTTGCTAAACCAAAGGGGGATAGGACATTGGCGAATGCTAAACCACTTGATGAATTTGAGCCAATGGACTGGATTCCTATAGATTTTTTGTAAGAATTGCTCAATATGAGGAGATCCTTCAGTCCGCAAGACGCCTCTGAAGCCAGAATTGAGTATAATTTCCCAAGTAATCGCCTCAAGTAGGAAGTTTTCGATCAAGAAATTATTGGAAGAGCCTTAGGTAAGCTTTACAAGGATGATATAGAGCTTGATGGAACAGAGGTGAAACAAGCAAAGAGATTACTAGACAGTTGCCTTGAGCCATCTCCCTACGATGGATTATGTGGTGTATATGCTATAGGTCTCACTGAAGAGCAAGAAGAGGAGCCATACATACCATGTGAGATATTGGGGAAGAAAATTCTGAAAGCCTTGTGTGACTTTGATTCCCGTGTTATCTTGATGACTTACGATGCGTCATGAGCATGCCTTATGAAACTCAACAGCGGCTGATGGGGACT
Source organism: Eleusine coracana subsp. coracana (assembly GCA_032690845.1). Classification (NCBI taxonomy): domain Eukaryota; kingdom Viridiplantae; phylum Streptophyta; class Magnoliopsida; order Poales; family Poaceae; genus Eleusine; species Eleusine coracana. Next base: position 23,217,379 of record CM064418.1, on the reverse strand, counting down.
GAACTTGAGCTCGTCATGGCAGATGGAAGGAAGACCAAGCCACTGGGAGTGATCAAGAATGTTGAGGTAGAGATTAGGTCAAAAACAATACCAGTAGACTTCTTCGTTCTAAATAATAAGGAAACTGGAGTTGAAGACATCATTCTAGGGAGGCCATTTTTTAGATTAGTACAAGCTATTCTGGATGCTGGGAAAGGTCAAATTACGCTACACCTAGGAGGTGAAGAAGTGCAATTTCAATTTAATGACCCATCTCATCAAGACCCTTCTTGCTATCAAGAATTCTACCCAGAGGAGGATGAGAAGATAGGGATGGATATGGGTGACCCACTAGACCACCTCATGCGTGGAGCTGACAAGGATACTACCAGCGCCGATCGGCGTGATGCTTGCACCGATCGGCTCAACTAGGAAAATTCTTATTTTGAACCTCTGGGTGAGCTAGATCCAGATGAAGCACCAGAAGTAGAACAGAAGGAACTTCCAAAAGAGCTACGCTATGAATATTTATAGAAAAATAAAACATATCCAGATATTGTGAATAACGCCCTAACGAAAGAAGAAACAGAAAAGCTACTTGCTATGCTCAAAAGGTATAAGAAGGCCATTGGTTACACATTGGATGACATCAAGGGAATCAGCCCAGCATTTTGCACCCACAAGATTAACTTGGAAGAGAATAGTAAACCAGTGGTTGAAGGAATGCGAAGGTTGAAAGAATCAATGAAGCCAGTGGTCAAAAAGGAGATTTTGAAGCTGCTTAATGTAGGTATGATCTACCCTGTTGCTGATAGTGAATGGGTTAGTCTAGTATATTGTGTGCCCAAGAAAGGAGGGTTGACAGTAGTGCCTAATGAGAATAATGAGTTGATTCCTCAAAGGACTGTAACTGGATGGAGAATGTGCATAGATTACAGAAGTTTGAACAAGGTGACAAAGAAAGATCACTATCCTCTTCTGTTCATTGACGAGATGCTTGAAATGTTAGCAAAGAATACATATTTTTGTTATTTGGATGGATATAGTGGTTTCTTTCAGATACCGGTAAGACCAGAAGATCAGCAGAAAACTACTTTTACTTGCCCTTTCGAGACATATGCATATAGAAGGATGCCTTTTGGTCCTTGCAACACACCTGCCACATTTCAAAGATGCATGAATGCAATATTCGCTGAATTCATAGAAGATATTATGGAGGTATTCATGGATGACTTCTCCGTACATGGTGCTGATTTTGATAGTTGTTTGGAGAATTTAGAGAAGGTTTTGAAAAGGTGTGTTGAATGTGACTTGGTTCTTAATTGGGAGAAGTGTCACTTCATGGTGACAGAAGGAATAGTACTTGGTCATGTCATATCGAATAGGGGGATAGAGGTTGATAAGGCAAAGGTATCTACAGTTGAGAAATTGCCTCCCCCTACTGATCTTACAACTTTGAGGAGTTTCCTTGGACATGCCAACTTCTATCACAGATTTGTTAAGGAGTATTCGAGGATTGCTAAACCCTTGACAGAATTGTTGAAGCAAGATACAGAATTCATTATGGACGATGAAAGACTCTTTGCCTTCAGAAAGTTAAAGGAAGCTCTATGCTCTGCACCCATCATGCAGCCACCTGATTGGAGTTTACCTTTTGAAATTATGTGTGATACAAGTGATTATGCAGTTGGAGTTGTTCTTGGACAACGGAAAGAAGGTAAAGTGCATGCTATTTATTATGCTAGTAAGACTTTGATTGAGGCGCAGATCAATTATACAACAACTGAGACGGAGATGTTAGTTGTTATATTTGCTTTTGAGAAGTTTAGATCTTACATTCTAAATTCTAAAGTGATTGTATATACTAATCATGCTGCTATAAGATATTTGATTTCAAAATAGGAATCTAAGCCTCGGTTAATGCGGTGGGTATTGATGCTGCAAAAATTTGATTTGGAAATAAGAGATAAGAAAGGAGTGGAAAAGTTTGTAGCAGATCATTTATCTCATCTTGAGTCATTATCAACTGAGCCAATAAAAGATGAAATGCAACAAGAGCAGCTGTTCGCTGCATTTGATCGTAGAGAGAGTTGGATAATGGATATTATCAAAGGTTTCAAGGGACAAACTGATATGATGAACAAGAATACAAGGAGAAGAGTTAAGAGTGAAGTGAGAAAATTCATATGGGCCAACCCATACTTGTATAGGTATTGTCAGGATGGAGCAGTGAGAAGATGTGTACCTAGAGAAGAAAGAGCAAGTATTTTGTCAAAATGTCATTCTTCGTATTATGGGGGACATTACGGCTATTTCAGAACACAGGCGAAAGTATGGGCGAGTGGATTCTATTGGCCTACTATGCATGAAGATGCAAAAAGGTATGTTGCAACATGTGCTCAATGCCAACAAATAGGAAAATGTTAACAGTAGGAATGCAATGCCACTTAAGTACAATCTTCAAGTCGATATCTTTGATGTATGGGGTATGGATTTTATGGGACCATTTGTGAATTCTCATGGTTGCGAATATATATTGGTTGCCATTGATTATGTTTCCAAGTGCGTTGAAGCAATGGCATGCAAGTTCAATACTACAAGAGAATCAAGGAATATACTTTAGGAGCAAGTTTTCCCAAGGTATGGAATACCAAGGATAATAATTACAGATGGAGGATCACATTTCACAGGAGGAGAATTTACTAGGTTTTTAGCAAGATCTGGGGTTGAACACAGAATTGGAACAGCTTATCATCCTCAGACAAATGGACAAGCAGAGACGTCAAATAAGCAATTAAAGGGGATTCTATAGAATATAATTACGAACGAAGGAAAAGATTGGGCTATAAAGCTTAACGGAGCATTATGGGCATATAGGATAGCATTCAAGACACCAATTGGTATGACGCCATATCAATTCGTCTATGGGAAATCATGTCACCTACTGGTGGAATTGGAACATAAGGCTTATTGGGCTATAAAGGAAATGAATTTGGATCTTAATGCCGCCGGTATGAAAAGGAAAATTCAAATAAGCGAATTGGAAGAGATGCGATTACGTGCATATGAAAATGCGACAATATATAAGGAAAAGACAAAGTGGTATGATAAGAAGCTTTTGAAGAAGGAATTCAAGGAAGGAGATCGGGTACTCCTATTTAAGTAAATGGGAAGGACCTTATCGTGTGAATATGGTGTTACCTTTGGGAGCTGTGATTATAATGGACGGCAAAAGGAACAAGTACATGGTGAATGGAAACCGTCTAAAGGTATATCTAGAACCTGACAATTTTGAATTAAAATCTTTTGATGTGTACTTCACTGCTTAGTGCGTAGTGTGGTCGAGCTTAATGACGTAAAACAAAAGCCCTGTATATGTTTTTGATTTTCGTGATTTTTTTTGATTGGGTAAAAATAGTGTACCACGCCGATCGGTGCGGCAGTGTCTTTTTTGTTTTTGAGTTAGTTTCAGACCTTGCCTTGTTAAGACAGTTGAATTCTGTAAATAAGAGATAAAGTCCTAGTCCAATTGGAAATCAAGGGATATAAATATGAGAGGGCAGCAACCCCACAGATGAACTCGTATTACATACTCACCAGAACAAAGCCCTAAAGGTAGAAGCTATGGAAGGCGGCGCGTCAGGAAGCAGTCAAGTCGGCGCCGATCGGCACAACAGTGGAGCCGATCGGCTCGACGGCGAATTTCCGCAGCTTTCTGAAATTTGGTCCTGGGATGAAGTTGACAAAGTATTGACACCAACACAAGATGATCCAGTGGTCTGGTCAGATCTGAGGAAGAAGTTCATGAAGAAAAGCGAAGCTGACGCATGGAACGCCGACAAGGTAAAGATGGATAAAGAACTTCGGTAGATTATGAGGAGAGTTTTGGTGTGCAAAGGAAAATCTATAGGACCTATTGGAGGTGAGGCCGTTTCTCAAAGGTACACCATGGAAGGTCTTCTTGATCTTGCTAAGCCTTTTTCATATGAAGATTTCTTGTCTTTTGAAAGATTATTGACTAAGCAAGAGAAAGAGGAACTAGATGAAGAGAGCACTCTCACAATCGATAAGTGCCGACTTTATAGCGAACATGATATTGCTGCCAAGTATGAACTCCAGCTGCACAAGGAAGCCGAAGAAGCCATGTACTAGTTCGATGCGGAAAAGGATCTTCAAGCTAGACAAGATGAAGCCTCTCCCAGGGTTCTTAGCGATTGGGAGGGTTTTCAAGAACACAAGATTCATAGGGATAGTCACATCGAAGGTTGCAAATGTCTCTTTTGTGCCAAAGATCTTCAACATAAGGTTGAACTCCAATTGGCAGAAGATCCAACCTTCATACCCAGAGAGATTGTATATGATGATGGCTATCGCGTAGTTCCTGGAGGGAACACGCCTAAGGAGATTAATGATGAAATTTTATGAAGACAGCAAAACAAGGGGATTCGTGACCGTAACCTGGAACAATTGGCAGAAGACGCCAGCTGCGTCGATTGGTGCAACGATGGAGCCAATGACTACTATTGCAAGAGGTGTTGCAAGGATGGCCATGCCACCAAGGATTGTCCTAGGGTGAGAAGTTCCATTGCTTTACCTAATGCTAACTTGTTCCATGAGAACACCCACTTCAAGATTTTTAGGAACAAGGATGGCAAGGTGAAAGCCAAGGCTTTGGAACCACCAAACAAGAGAAGAAAGGTCAAGAGCATATGGGTGCCTAAGTGCATAGTTGATCTTGAGAGATCGGCTACGTACAAGTGGGTGCCCAAGAACAAGACCTAGATGGTGGTGGTGTTGGACCGAGCGCATTCATGAAGATCATGTGAAGTCCACCACAAGTGACATGGACCTCAACGACCTATCAACTCATGAGGGAGGTAACCGTGTTTGCTTTTGTTTTTGGTAGTTGTACTGTGTTTTTCTTTCTCTTGCATTGCATGGTACTTAGGACTCCTTTGTGACTAGTATGCTTTGCATCCACGCATGTGTAAATAACTAAAAGAAAAACACATAAAAATTAGTCAATGTCTAACCCACTCAAGATAGCTATAAGCAAGGGGGAGTGCGTGAGATGGTGGTTTGGCTTCTCTCAAGGCAAGGGTATGGCTTATAGTGAGCAAGCTTGAGAGGGGTTCAAACTTGAAATTGTTAGGTTTCCCTTGTGTCTTGTTTCATATTGCTTGCATGCACATGGCATGTTACTTTCATTGCATATGTAAAATGCTTGTTGCATGCATCATATAGGAAACTGTTGGTGGTTTCTGGCTTCCCATTTTATCTACCAAAAAGGGATGTTTTACGTCTTAATTTGGTGGTATTGACTAACAATTCACCCCATATTTGCATATATTTGTAGTTATTCTATTTTGGATATAATTGCAGGAAACAGGTATAACACAAGGCAGTTATGGATAAGAAATCAAAGAGCAACAAGGATGGGCCAGGTACAGAGCTGCGCTGATCGACGCGGGCCTACGCCAATCGACGCAGGAGGGTAAAAGACAATGAAAAGCATAATTCATTCCAAGGTCAGAGGCCCAGCCCAATACAAATCAAAGTCGGTGGAAGTTGACCTAATCTCACCGGATATAAAAGGAAGACATCTATCATGAGCAAAGGAAGGGAGGAGAGAGACAGCAATCACGATATCCAGTTGTTAGAACTAGGGTTTTAGGATATTGGCAGCGACGATTGGTCAACACCGACGAGAACCACCAGAAGAAAGGTCGCGCCAATCAGCACAACGGTTATGCCGATCGGCACATGCGTGTTCTAGCGCTATTTCTCGCCCTTCTGCTATGCTTAGCAGGAGGATGAGCGAGTAGTCTCATATTCTCTTCTCTGGTGCGGGGATCTGGTCATGTAACTCTCATACTTATTGATACTCTCTTGATGAATTCAATCTATGTAGTGAACTCAATTGTGCATCTATTTCATTAGTGTATCGGCCGGTACACTTCTACCCATTGCATAGTGCAAGAAACCAGTGGGGAGCTAATAACCTCTATAGTGACAACCGGGGCGAACGAAACCACCATGTCTTGTAGAATATTGGAATCATCATCCGAGTTAATAAGGATAAGGTTGCATGCTAGTGAACCAATCCTAAGGAGAGAATCCTTCATCATCCTATTACATCTTTAATAACATTCATCCACCACTCTCTCACCGTCAACATTCACACCAACTCAACCATTGCAATCTGTTAGTAAGCGTTTAATAGTAATAGTCCCGCTCGTTCCCTGTAGATTCGATAACCTTGGAATACTCTGAGGGAAAAAGAGCTACAACTGTACACCGTCCTCTTGCGGTATATAAGTGGGTGCGTAATTACAACCAACAGAAACACAAAGGAGACTTGTCACATTAGGAGATATTTGTGCCTCATGCTCTATATGAGATTACATGTCCACAAGAGTGACCAAAAGAAAGAATTGTGCTTCATGCCCATTGAGCAAGCTCTTATGAACTCCGAGGTTAAATCTACTCGCGCGGTTCATGGACTAAGGCTCATACATACCCATTTGGATCTTTATTGCCTTGGTTCTTATTTGCTCGATCTTTTATTTGGAATTTGCGAAACTTATAAGGCCGTATTGAGCCACTATTTGAAAATGAGTGTTTGAGAGTTCCCTCTATATTCCAAGTGCAGTGTTTTATTGTGTATTTGGCGAGGGCACTTGGAAAATGGAGAATTTCCTTGACTCAGCAATTTTCTGGAAGTGACCGTATGGTCCGGTCAATAGACCGTACAGTCCGGTCAGTGGCACTGGTCACAGTGCCTAGAGGGAGTCGGGTTGTAGAGACCGGACCGAATGATCCTAGAGACCGTACCGTCCAATCTGTACATTGGCCAGCAGACCTCAACCTGACCGGACTGTCCGGTCTACTGAGCGGACCGTCCGGTCAGTTCGCTTGATCGCGCGATGCGAATTCTGATCTGAGCCACCGATCTGTCCTTGAATTGATCTCGGCCGTCCGATGACAAATTGACCTCGGTCAAAATCAAGTCTGACTGATTTTGGTCGTGTCTCCGTTCTTCTCCCGACGCCGAGTTCGAGCTCTTGCCTTGGCGATGCCGCCCTCCTTGCCACCGACGAGCAGCACCATCGCCTCGCACCTGCACTAGCACACAACTGCCATCGTGCACTGCTGCCTTGCCCTATGTGAGCAGCAGTCGCTGCCTTGCGCCTACGCACAGTTGCGCCGTCGTCTCCAATGCCGCCGCTGCACCGCCTGCCTAGCCACGCCTCAGCTTAGTAGTAGCGCCACCACTGACGCCCCCGCTCACATGAATAGCTAAGCTCCACCCCTCTGCCGATTGCTAGGGAAAAGATTTCCTTTTTCTTCCACCTCCATTGTTGGCAAAGTTCAAGACTTGACCCTCTTCCTGTGATCGGAGCTAGCCCCGTAGTGTGAGTTCTTCTCGACGTGTTCTTCCTTCCAGGGTATCATGCTTATCTCTCCTTTCATCAAATTATGCCCTAATTGACGAGTAGCTAGCTTTAATTGATGCAATTGAATTATCTACCCATGATTAGTTGCATTAATTAGCTAATTGACTCAAACTAGGATGCAATATATTCATGCCTATCTATTAATTGCATATCTAGGGTTTGTCTCCTTGTCTAGTCTACAGTTAGATTTATCTCCCATTATTTGACTATACACTAGATGATCAATTTTGTTGCTTTGCATATTTGCCTAGTGATCATGTCCTTCATTCAGTGCTAGGGTTTCTATTGAGCATTCTCTCCTAGCGGTGCTTTGCTTATAGATTTATATAGGACAGTAGCAGTAGGCAGACATAGCAGGATCAGGACAGGACAAGGGAAAGGGGAAAATGCCTGAGAAGCCTAAGACCAAGAAGAGACCAAGACTGGATCCAGAGTCAGAGAGAGCCAGGAGGTTGGCTCAGCACTTGGACGCCATGGAGCAGTCACGCAGGACACCTAGCTCCCGTCTGAGGATCAGCCAACCAGCTGAGGACCAGGCCTTGAGGAGGAGCACCAGGCAGAGGACTGCACCTCTAGCAGTTGGAGTGGTGCCACCACCATGGCTGCAGCGTACTTTGGTTTCCCATCAGGAGAGATCATCAAGAACTACAGATCAGGGATCCTCCAAGCAGTAGGAGGAAGAGGAGACTGGAGAGGAGACCTCAGAATCTGAGTCTGAGGAGCTTCAGGTTGAGGAGGCTGAGCAGACTGTCCCCCAGAGGACAGCTCACCGGGCAGGAGACCAGAGGTGCACCTCTACAGTGTGCACGAGGAGGCTACAAAGGCTACAAGGTTCCTGCCAAGGACCTTAAGGCGCTTCGCTTGGTACCCTTCGAGCAGTGGGTTCTAGTTCCCAGAGACCCCGCTGCTGGAGAGAGGTACTGGACTGGCCTCCAGAGGAGGATCGGTGATTGTCTGAGATGTTACCTTGGCCTGAGAGGCAAGGACAGACTTTTCATGCTGCAGCAGTACACCACGTACGAGGCCATGAGGAGGGCCACCGGTATAGAGATGGAGCAGTATTTCACGTACTTGCCAGGGCTAGCAGAGCATGTTACTGCTCCACACAGGTTCAGAGAGGACGTGGTGCTAGAGTTCTACGCCACATTGTGGGTTGCCAGGGACCACTCAGAGTTCTGGTTCTTATTCAGAGGGCAGCCACAACGTGTGACTAGAGAGGATCTGATCCATAACCTAGGACTTCTTTCGTCAGACTTCTTACTATACAGGAGGTCCTATGGTACACTTGCACCACCCCACAGACCTCAGGGAGGGAAGATGCCGACAGACGAGATGGTGTCGATTGGCTTTCCACCACCTCACACACCAGGCTTTGACAGAAGCCCTACGAGACTCACTGCAGAGGCTAAGGTGGTGAGAGTGATAGTCACCAGGACTATCATCCCTAGGTCAGGATACAGAGAGGAGTTCACACTTCTCCATCAGTGGGTTGTAGCAGCTATTCTGAGGAGGCAGCCATTTGACTTGGCAGACCTTCTGATTGGAGAGATGGAGGTGGTGATCTCTGAGAGGGTTGGAGGATGTCACTTGGTCTATGGTCCCTATATCTGCTATCTCCTGATGAGGATGGGCCTAGTGACGGTGGAGCAGTATGAGACTTTCCCTAAGGCGACCACCAGCTATGCACCCAGAGTCCCCAGGGGTTCACAGTCAGCCTCCGGCCAGCAGACAGGAGAGGAGGAGTAGGAGTCACCGTCAGTCACTCACGAGCCGCTAGCTCAGCCAGAGACGGTGGTTCCTGAGTCAGCCAGTACAGGAGCACCTTCATAGCCGACGGGCTCACAGTCTGAGGATGTTGTGACTGTGGCAGCATTAGCAGGATGGCTTGGAGACTTTATTCAGAGTGTCTTGGAGGATAGACAACAGATGATGGAAGTTATCAGAGGACAGGCAGAGCTTCAATGCCAGCAGATGGCACTTGTTACCGCTCTGATGACCCAGATGGCAGAGATGAGACAGACAGTTCAACAGCCAGGGCCTTCAGCATAGCCTCAATACCAACAGCTGTAGACTCAGCCAAGACCATTCACAGCCTTGATGACAGCACAGTCCAGCGGACTGTCACTCTCAGGGGTTCTACCGATAGGGGGAGCAGGACCTACACTCTCCTCAGCTCAGCTCTCTCCCGTGTCAGCTTTCTCAGTGTCAGCCTTGTTCGTCTCTCCATTGCACTCTTCTACCACTCAGATGGCTGGATCCTCCGCCTTGCAGCACCTATCAGTCAGAAGTCTGTTTTCTGACATTGTACACACCACTCGTACAGACTCTCAGACCGCCCCAGATATAGCTACAGTGCCCCTTCCTACTGCTACGGTCAGCACGATCACACCTTAGGTAGCAGAGGATCTTGTCCGTGGAGGCTTCTCGTAGCAAGACGTGGCAGATCTCGTACTTCTCCAGACCTCAGCTCAGGATACTGCCAGGGTCACACTAGCAGCACAGGACAATGGGTCTGAGTCCTCAGAGGACCTTGGCTTCTTTGAGCAGCTAGACGCTCAGGAGGCTCAGACTCAGGGACAGCAGCAGGACATAGGTCAGGAGCAGCCCAGAGCAGAGCCCACAGAGGACGTCATTGCACCGCTTCCTTCGACCACGAGCATGTAGATGTTCTTCTTTTCCACTTTTTGGTGCTTGTTGCCAAAGGGGGAGAAGTAGTCATAGGTCTAGGGGGAGTCGGAGTGTGATCCTGTGCAATCGAGAGTAGTCTTGTATCTATGGGGAGCATATGTGTTCATTGGTTTTGGGAGTTAGATACTTTTGGATGTTTTTTTGGTGGTTTTATCGAGATGTTCGTGGATTTTGATGAGTCATAGTTTTCATTCGATTTGTTTGACTCATCTTGATCTCACTTGGTTTATTTTTTCATATGCAGTGCTTGCCTTTCCTTATTTATCCTGTTTGCCTATGTATGATGCCATGATGATGAATGCTTGTTCTTAATTCTTGTGCTTTGTCATTCTATCCTGTTGCATTTCATCATTTATGTCTTGCATTGCATGTCTTTATGCTTTCCTTTATTACTTTGCCATGACATGCATGCATTATCATCTAGAGTGTGCTTTTCTCTTTTCCTTAAAGCTCTAGCATGATTGATTGAGTAGAACCTTGTGTGTTTCTCTCGTTATGTTTTCGTGGTTCCTCTCGATCATAGTGTAGCTCTTTTAGCCCTATGGACCTGTTTATTTACAATTAAGTAGTGGTTGTCATCAATCACCAAAAAGGGGGAGATTGTAAGCTTCATGACCGTTGATGGCGGAATCCCCAAGGTATGAATGTTTTGGTGATAGATGACAACTATGAAATTGTGGGCTAATATCTACACGAGTGTTGTATATGCAGGAACCTTCACTATACTCTACTACAAATCATATGGATGATGGTGTCCTTGGCGATTGATGACGATGACCGCAAGCAAGGAGGCTTGTGAACTTGATGAAGTCCAAGGGTTGATGGAGATGGATCAAAGTTGAGAACAAGCCATAGAGTAAGTATTTGGTACACTTGTCTAGTTGTTAGGATTTGAGTCCATAGGAAAAACTGGACTATCAAGGGGGTCTAGGTCATTCTCTTAGGTCATGTCTAGGCGGTGATGTGCAAGGTTACTCGGTGAAATCACAAGCACTAGTTGATAGTGGAGAAGCCAAGGAGCTGTTCGGAGAAGCCGAGAAACCAATTCAAGCGAGGACAATAAATTTCAGCTTCTAGACGTAGTGACTGGACAGAGGGGTCAGAGGTGACCGGACTGTACGGTCACTATGTGGAGTTTTCAAGGACTTAGCGCAAGGAGGAAGGACTCTGACTGTAGGAGACTCCATACAGACCGGACGGTCTGGTCAGTAGGAGTGCAGGGACGATAAAGAGATTGCAATTTGCGGACCTTCCTAGAATGGAGAGAGAAAGTGGACCGGATGGTCCGGTCTAGTGACCGGACAGTCTGGTCAGCAGGAGTTCAGCACAGGGCAGAGAGCCGTTAGAGCTCAATTTGCAGTGACCGAACGGTCCGGTCAGGCAGTGACCAGACAGTCCGGTCTGGAGGCCCAGAAATCTGATTTCATGGAGCAACGGCTAGTTTGAGATTGGGAGCCTATATAACTTTGTTGCTAGGGTCTTTATGACCTCTCTTGGCCAGTGGATTACCTGAGAGTATTTGGTAAGATCCAAGAGGAAAAGAGGAGAGCACTAGGAGAGGATATTGGATATCTTGAGAGTGCTAGTCAGAGTAACATGGAGTGATCTTGCACATCTAAGGCTAGGGTGTCCTTGAGGGTGTGATCTAGGGTGAGACCTAGACCGGTCAGGTGTCGGTGATCAAGCCTATCGTGATTGGTTGTGAAAGCCGTCACAAGTTTGTACACGGTTTGAGCCCGCCGTTGGAAGGGGCATCAATAGTGAGCGCCCATGCCGGCTCGGGGAGTCTGGCAAGTTCTCGAGGGAGGCGAGCTTGTGCTTTGTGCAGCGGTGACGCACACCATGTCTTCACTCGAGGAGTGATTGCGGGCTCGTGGGCGAGAACTCCACTTGGTGGTGGGAGGGACCAGAACTCCAGCAGGAGTGGTCCAACGCGGAGTAGGGGAAGGTGCCATCCTTCAAAGACCTCGGGAAAAGATCATGAGCATTCCTTGACCCTCTCTTTACTATTCCACAATTGTGTGCTCTAGTGATAGGGTAACTTGTGGCTTGCATAGGCTAGTGTGAATAGCTTCCGTGCATTACTTTGCATGATGAACACTAGCATGTGTAGGGTCTTGTCCTACTCGAATTCTTTAGGTTGCAACAATTCATTAGGTTTAAGAAACATGAAACTGAAGTTTTTGGATTCGTGGTCGGCTACCGACTCAGCCCCCCCCCCCTCGGTAGGCCTTTGGTCCTTACATGACGTCTGCCACATTCTATTGAAAGAAACCTCCACGGACAAGATCCTCTGCTGCCTGAGTAGTAAGAGTGGAAACTGTGGCAGTAAGAGGTGGAGTTGAAGCTGTAGCTGTCTCTAGGGCAGTCCGGGAGTCTGCACAAGTAGTGTGGACTATGTCTGAGAATAGACTCCTGACCGGTACGTGCCGGGAACTAGAGGGTCCTGCCATCTGCGAGCTAGAAGAGTGTGAGGGTGAGACAAACAATATAGACACAGAGATGGCTGATATAGGAGAGAGCTGTGCTGAAGAGAAACTCTGTCCTGCTCCCCCTGTCGATAAGACCCCTGAGAGTGATAGTCTGCTGGACTGTGCTATCATCAGTGCAGTGAAGGGTCCTGGCTGAGTCTGCAGCTGCTGAAACTGAGGAATCACTGAAGGTCCTGGCTACTGACCGGCCTGCCTCTAAGTAACCTCCGTCATCTGAGTCACTAGAGCGGAGACAAGGGCCATCCGATGATGTAGAAGCTCTGCCTGTTCTTTGATCAGCTCCATCATCTGACGTCTGTCCTCTGACACACTCTGTATAAACTCACCCAACCATCCTGCAAGTATTGTCACTATGACAGTGTCCTCAGACTATGAACCTGTCGGCTGGGGAGGTGCTCCTGTACTGGATGGCTCAGGAATCACCGTCTCTGGCTGAGCTGCCTGCTCGTGTAGTATTGGTGACTCCCGCTCCTCTTCTCCTGTGTGCTCCTCAAGAGATAGAAGATGTAGGGCCTGTAGATCAAGTGACGTTCTCCAACCCTCTCAGAAATAACCTCCTCTATCTCTCCAATGAAGAGGTCCACTAAGTCGAAGGTCTGCCTCCTCAAGATGGCTGCTACAGCCCACTTGTGTAAGAGTGTGAACTCTTTTCTGTATCCAGACCTGGGAATGATAGTCCTGGTGACTATCGCTCTCACCACCTTGGCCTCTACAGTGAGTCTTGCAGGGCCTCTCTCAAAGCCTGGAGTGTGGAGAGGTGGGAAAGCAATCGACACAAGGTTGTCTGAAGGTAGCTTCCCTCTCTGAGGTCTGTGAGGTGGCTCTAGTGTACCGTAGGCACTTCTGTAAAGTTGGAAGTCTAAAGCTAGGAGTTCTAGGTGGGAGATCAGGTCCTTCCTGGTGACTCGTTGTGGCTGCCCTCTGAATAGAAACCAGAACTCTGAGCTGTCTCAGGCAACCCACAACATAGCGTAGAAGTCCAGAACTATATCCTCCCTGATCCAGAGTGGAGCAGTGACTAGGTCAGCTAGTCCTAGCAGGTACGAGAAGTACTGCTCCATGTCTGTGCATGTGGCCCTCCTCATGGCCTGGTAGGTGTTGTACTGTTGTGGTACAAGGACCCTATCTCTCGTCCTCAAGGCAATAGAGCGTCTTAGGCCCTCTCCTATCCTCCTCTGGAGCACTGTCCAGTACCTCTCTCCGGCAGTGGGGTCTGGTGGAACTGGCACCCACTGCTCGAAGGACACGTACCGAAGTACCTTAAGGTCCTTTGCAGGAACTTTGAGGATGTCCGGCTCTCCAGCTGCCTTTACCAGTCTCTGCAGCCTCCTCATGCACACCTCATAGGTACACCTCGGGTCTCCTGCCCGGTGAGCTGTCCTCTGGGGAACAGTCTGCTCTACCTCCTCCTCTGACTCCTCCTCAACCAGCTCCTCAGACTCTGACTCTGAGGTCTCCTCTCCAGTCTCCTCCTCCTCGGACTCCTCCTCCTGCTTCCTGGAGGATCCCTGATCCGTAGTTCTCGACGATCTCCCCTGACGGGAAACCGGAGTACACTGCGGCCACGACGGTGGCACAACTCCGACTGCTAGAGGTGCATTCCTCTGCCTGGTGCTCCTCCTCAAGCCCTGGTCCTCAGCTGGCTAACTGATCCTCAGACGGGAGCCAGGTGTTCTGCGTGACTGCTCCATGGCGTCCAAGTGCTGAGCCAACCTCCAGGCTCTCTCTGACTCTGGGTCCAGTCTCGATCTCTTCTTGCTCTTAGGCTTCTCAGGCATCTTCCCTTTGCCCTTATCCTGTCCTGACCCTGCCATGTCTGTCTGCTGATTGTACTGCTGTCACTGCACGCACATAGGTGTACATGGGATAAGCACAAAGTCCTAATACATCTACAAGCAAAGCACCGCTAGGAAAGAATGCGCAAATAGAAATCCTAGCACTGAATGAAGGACATGATCACTAGACAATTATACAAAGTAACAACAGTGATCATCGACTATATGTGGCTGGTGTGACTTGTCTAGTGTGCATTCAAATAATAGGCAATTAATCTAACTGCAGACTAAACAGGAGACAAACCCTAGACATGCAATTAATAGATAGGCATGGAATTAATTGCAGACTAGGTTGAGCTAATTAATTAATTAATGCAACTAACAGATGGGAATTAGTACTAATTGCATCAATTAAATAATTACTCGGAATTAGGGCATAAGACAATGAAAGGAGAATAGTAGCAATACCCTAGGAGGAAGTAGACACCAAGATCAAAGAACACCGTGGAAGGCGCTTCGATCACCGAAAAGGTTGGAGCTTTGAGGTCGCCGACAATGGAGATTGGGGAAAGCTCTAAACTTTGCCCTAGGAGAAATGAGCTCGGCACTTGTGGTGTCTCTATCCTTGCGCGGGAGGTGGCTGCGGCACGGGAGGTGGTGCACGGCGGCGGCGGTTCGATGTACGCACAGGGCAAGGCGGCGGTGCACGGCGGCTCTGGAGGCGCGTGGGTGCGGAGGCGCAAGTGTGCGGGAGGCACTGGCGTCGGCTACCGGCGAGGTGGGTCTTCAGCACGGGGTGAGGGCGACGAGGGAGCAGCGGCGGAGTCCTGGACGTGTTCTCGGCATCGGCGATCAAACGGGGAAGAAACAAAACGACTCTGACCTATTGACTTAGGGCAAAACTTGAACGAATGGCCGAGATCAATCAAGGTTTGATCAATGGCTCAGATCTGGAGCTGCATCGTACGTCCAAGCGAACTGACCGGACTGTCCGGTCCCTACACCGAACTGTCCGGTCACCTTGGGGTCTGCTGGCCTTCTGCAGACCGGACGGTACGGTCTCTAGGGCCGTTCTGTCTAGTCTCTATGACCAGACTCCCCCTAGGCACTGTTTCCAGTGCCACTGATCAGACTATATGTTCTAAAGACCAGATCGTACGGTCACTTCCAGAAAAATGCTAAGTCAAGGAAATTTTCCATTTTCCAAGTGCCCTCGCTAAACACACAACCAAACACCGCACTTGGAATATAGAGGGAACTCTCAAACACTCTTTTTCAAATAGTGGCGCTCTATGGCCTCATAGTTTTTGCAAATGCCAAATAAAAGATCGAGCAAACAAGAACCAAGGCAAATAAGAACCAGAAGGTTATGTATGAGCCTTAGTCCATGAACCGCACGAGTAGATTTAACCTCGGAGTTCAGAAGAGCTTGATCAATGTTCATGAAGCACAATCCTTTCCTTTGGTCACACTTACGGAGATGTAATCTCATATAGAGCATGAGGCACAAATATCTCCAAATGTGACAAGCCTCCTTTCTGTTTCCTGTATGATGCATGCAACATGCATTTTACATATGCAATGAAGGTAAACATGCCATGTGAATGCAAGCAATATTAAGAGCAAGACACAAAGGAAACTTAATAATGTCAAGTTTGAACTCCTCCCAAGCTTACTCACTATAAGCCATGCCCTTGCCTTAAGAGAAGTCAAACCACTATCTCAAGCACTCCCCCTCGCTTATAGCTATTTTGGATGGGTTAAACATTGACTAATTTTTATGTGTTTTTCTTTTAGTTATTTACACATGCATGGATGCAAAGCATACTAGTCACAAAGGAGTCCTAATTACCATGCAATGCTAGAGAAAGAAAAACACACTACATCTACTAAGAACATACACGATTACCTCCCCCATGAGTAGATAGGTCATTGAGGTCCATGTCACTTGTGGTGGACTTCACATGATCTTCATGAAAGCACCCGGTCCACCACCACCACCATCTAGGTCTTGTTCTTGGGCACCCACTTGTACGTAGCCGATCTCTCAAGATCAACAATGCACTTAGGCACCCATATGCTCTAGATCTTTCGCTTCTTGTTTGGTGGTCCCAAAGCCTTGGCTTTCACCTTGCCATCCTTGTTCCTAAAAAGCTTGAAATGGGTGTTCTCATGGAACAAGTTAGCATTAGGTAAAGCAATGGAACTTCTCACCCTTGGACAATCCTTGGTGGCGTGGCCATCCTTGAAATACCTCTCGCAATAGTAGTCGTCGGCGAGTAAGGGCTTGATCCATTCGGGAATGGAGTCACTCGTCCCGATGATGTCGATGGCGGCGGGATATGAGCCAAGTCCCTGATGGGTGACGTTGTTCACAAGATTCCTTCCAAGAATCTCCTTGTGAATGGCTCTACCACATGTAAGCCTTTTGGAGCCATCCATCACCATCTTCCTCTCTTCCTTGAGCTTGTGATATTCCTTCAAAACAAGTGGCTCAAGAGAAGAAACCTCAACCGAGGTGGTTAGTTTATTACACATAGTAGAAGCATCACTCTTTGATGAACAAAAGGATGGAGAGGCATGGTTCTCAACATTTATTGCCTCAAAAGTAATCTCAAGGGCCTTGTACTTCTCATGAAGCTCTACATGATCACCCTTGAGTTTGTCACAACTCTTGTTTAGTGCATCATGAGATGTGACAAGGTCCTTGAGCTCACTCTCAAACTCACCAACACGGTCCTTAGCCATCTTACACTCTTTTCTTACCACATCCAACATTTTGGATTTCTTGATGGCGATGTCACGGGTTAGCCCAAGCATACTCCACAATTTGGCACAAGTGCGCTCCTCGTCATTGCTGTCATCACTACTCTCATCCTCACTCTCTCCATGTTGGCTGGAAGCCATGAGGCACGTGGGAGGAGGAAGGAGAGCACATGGTGATGTGGTCTTGATCATGGCTAGGCCGACCACTTCTTCATCACTTGAGGAGGTGGACTCATCACTTGAGTTGTCGCTTGTCCACTCCCCCACAAGTGCCTTGCGAGAGAACTTTTTCTTGTAGTCTTGGGGCTTGCCTTTACCCTTGGACTTGTCTTTGTTGCAGACTCTCTTCTTCTTTTGCTTGGCTTTGGGGTCTTCTTCTTCTTCTTCACTTGAATCTTGTGACTTGAATGCATCTCTCTTGGGCTTTGGGCACTCACGAATAAAGTGATTCTTCGACCCACAATTGAAGCACTTGCCCCGGGACTTGGAAGCAAAAATGTTCTTGAATGTCTTCATTTTCTTCAGGAGGAGAGCCAAGTCCTCGGTCAAGTCACCCTCATCATCATCTTCTTCTTCATCATCGGTGTCCAACTTCTTCTTGCCTTTCTTGCTCTTGCTTGATTCTTGCTTGTCAGCTTGTAGAGCAAGGTTGGATGGTTGAGGACCATCCATCCCTAGCTGATAGCTCTCGAAGGCGGTGATCTTGCCAAGTACATCCTTCATGGTCTTGGTCTTGAGGTCACTCTACAAGATGTATGTGATGATGGACTGATACTTGGGGTCTTTGAAAAGCCTCAAGAATCTTCTGATGACCTCCACGGGCTTGAGCTTGAAATCATCCCCAAGTGCATTGATCTCCTCCACTAGCAAAGTTATCATGAAAACGAGAATACACAATATTAGCTCTCTCATGTGGCAATCTAGCAAAGTTATCAAACTTGTTCTTCAGCACATAGTATATTTCCTCTTTGACATCACTAGTACCCTCGTGGATACTCTGAATCTCAGTCCAGATACCGTGTGCTATGAAACTAGCATCCAATCTAGCAAACACATCCTTGGAGATGCATGAGAACAAAGCATTCTTGGTCTTAGCGTTGTTCTTAATGAAGTCAGCTACAGAAGGTTAGCATCCGCATCGGACTCATGGGTCACTGCCCATATCTCTGGATCAAGGGACTCAAGGTAGGCTTGCATACGAGCCTTCCAATACCCAAAGTCCTCCCCATTGAATATGGGAACATTTGCCACCTTTCCCGGCATCCTTACTCAAGGCGGTGAAGCCTCAAATTGAGCACTTGGCTCTCATACCATTTGTAAGGACCGAAGGCCTACCGAGAGGGGGGGGGGTGAATCGGTGGGACAACCACGAATCCAAATACTTTAGTTTCACGCTTCTAAAACCTAACGAGTTATTGCAACCTAAACAATTCTAGTAGGCCAAGACCCTATACATGCTAGTGTTCATAATGCAAAGCAAAGCGCGGAAGCTAAGCATACTAGCCTATGCAAGCCACAAGTCACCCTATCACTAGAGCACACAAGTGCGGAATAG
Source organism: Eleusine coracana subsp. coracana (assembly GCA_032690845.1). Lineage (NCBI taxonomy): Eukaryota > Viridiplantae > Streptophyta > Magnoliopsida > Poales > Poaceae > Eleusine > Eleusine coracana. The sequence goes on along the minus strand of CM064418.1, from coordinate 23,198,667 downwards.
TAATGAGAGGGTCAAGGAATGATCATGATTTTTTCCCCGAGGTCTCGGAAGGATGGCGCCTTCCCCTACCCCTCGTTGGACCACTCCCGCTGGAGTCTCGGTCCCTCTCGCCACCAAGTGGAGTTCTTGCACACAAGCCCGCAATCACTCCTCGAGTGAAGACACGGTGTGCGTCACCGCTGCAAAAAGCACAAGCTCGCCTCCCTCGAGAACTTGCCGAACTCCCCGAGCCGGCACAGGTGCTCACTATTGATGCCCCTTCCAATGGCGGGCTCAAACCGTGTACAAACTTGTGACGGCCTTCACAACCAATCACGATAGGCTCGATCACCGACACCTAACCGGTCTGGGTCTCACCATAGACCAAGAGTAACAACCTAGATCACACCCTCAAGGCCACCCTAGCCTTAGATGTGCAAGGTAGCTCCTTGTTACTCTCACTAGCACTCTCAAGATATCCAATATCCTCTCCTAGTGCTCTCCTCTTTTCCTCTTGGACCTTACCAAATACTCTCAGGTATTCCACTGGCCAAGAGAGGTCTCCAAGACCCCAACAACGAAGTAATATAGGCTCCCAACCTCAAACTAGCCGACGAAGTTATATAGGCTCCCAACCTCAAACTAGCCGTTGCTCCATGAAATCAGCTTCCTGGGAACTCTGACCGGACAGTCCGGTCACTGCACCTCTATGAACAAATGGCTCTGCCCCTACTGAATCTCCAACTGACCGCACAGTCCGGTCACTAGATCGGACCGTCCGGTCCACTCTCTCTCTCCATTTAGGAAGGTCCGCAAACTGCATCCTCTCTGTCGTCCCTACACTCCTACTGACCGGACCGTCCGGTCAGCAGACCGGACCATCTGGTCTGTATGGAGTCTCCTACAGTTAGAGTCCTTGCTTCTCGCGCTAAGTCCTGGAAAACTCCACATAGTTACCGTACAGTCCGGTCACCTTTGACCCCTCTGTCCGGTCACTACGTCCAGAAGCTGAAACTTGTTGTCCTCGCTTGACTTGGTTTCCCGGCTTCTCCGAACAGCTCCTTGGCTTCTCCACTATCACCTAGTGCATGTGATTTCACCAAGCAACCTTGCACATCACCGACTAGACATGACCTAAGAGAATGACCTAGACCCCCTTTATAGTCCGGTTTTTTCTATGGACTCAAAGCCCTAACAACTACTCAAGTGTTCCAAACACTTCCACCATAGCTTGTTCTTCGCTTTGATCCATTTCCATCAACCCTTGGACTCCATCAAGTTCATAACCCTCCATGCTTGTGGTCATTGTCATCAGTCGCCAAGGACACCATCATCCATATGATTTGCAATAGAGTTAGGAGATGATTCCGACAAATACAACACTCATGTAGATGTTAGCCCACAATTTCATAGTTGTCATCTATCACCAAAACATCCATACCACAGGGATCCAATCTTGCACTCATGAAGCTTACAATATCTTTGTTAAATCAATATAATCTTACGCCTAGCTTCCCTGTGGAAAATAAATACGATACCTTGGAATACTCCCGGGTAAAATGCTACAATGGTGTTCCATGCGCTTGCGGATTAATTCATTTTATTCTTAAAGCATAACAAATGCCAACAGTTATTTCTAGCACCATACCAAGAATAATCATATTCTTGATGCGACATAAAGAAACACCAACAACCGCGACAACAACATTGAAGCCTTCAAGCAGAAGATGAACCGCTTCTACAAGAAGGGAATGAACTCCAAGAAGTTCGCCAAGGCCATTGCATGCGCTTGCATTGCTGCCTTGAGCGATGTCAACCTCACATCAAGCGATGATCTCACAAGCTTTGAGAATAAGGTTGAGAAGCCACGAGTCAAGAGGAAGGATGACTTCACTAGGCTTTGCTTCATGGCAAAGAACGACCACGACACCGACTCTGGCTCCGACTCCGACATAAGCGAGGTACCTCCCACTCTTGATGATCTCTTTTCTAAACTTGATCATTTGCATGATGTTTTGCTCATGCAAGATGATAAGCTTCACAACGCTGTTCGTGAGAGTAGAGAGCTTAAGTCTAAATTGGAGAGTGCTGAATACGAAATCACTTCGCTTAGGTCCAAGCTTGCTAGAGAAGACATTGTTAATGAGTGTGGGTCTTGTCAAGTTGTGTTGAATGATGTTGCATAGAGGAAAAGTGTGCATGCTCAAGTTGCCAGTTAGGTTGGGAGTGCCCTTAAAGAGCTTGATGAATTCAAGGCTAGACTAACTCTTTTGGGTGCATGTCAGAAGTGCCCCAAGCTCACTAGTGAGTTGGAAGCTCAAACCCTCAAAGCCAAAGAGCTCGAGTCCAAGCTGCTAAATAAGACTCGCTCTAAGGTCCTTCCACCACCATGTGAAGTGTGTCTCTCTCTTAAGGACAAGCTTGTAATCACTAGGGAGGAAAACAAAGTCCTAGTCCAAGAAAAGGACTATCTTGTTTCTAGGCTCCAAAGAACCCTAGTGAATGAGGAGAAGATTGAGAGTGACTTGACAAGAGTCAAAGAGAGTGCTAGTAGGTCAACCTACAACTTGGGCTTGGGATTTGAGAAGTGTGACAAAGAGAGTGAAAATGTGGGTAAGTTTGTGCCTAGCTCTAGCTACAAGGATGAGGAACAATCCATCAAACCCACTGACACATACTATCCAGCAAACCCCAAACCATCCTTCAACCCAAAGCAAACAAAGAACCCAAAACCCAATCTTCTTGTGCAAACAAAGCCTAAACATGAGAGTGTCTACATTGCATGTTCTGTGGTCATAAGGGTCACTTGGATGAGTATTGTTATAGGAGTAAGAGGATTGAGAGGATGTAAGCTGAGTTAACTAGGAATGTGCATCTTGATGATTTTGATGGTTTTCAGGCTCGTTCTTTTTCTCATGCCTATCATGGACAGGGTCATTCCTCATATGGCTTTGATTCACAAAATAGAGGCTTTGCGCAGCAGTGCTTTGGTGTCCTATGTTTTCCCCATCGTGGTGAGCATCGCTTGCATGGATTTGGCTTTCACACAGATGATTTCTATCCTCACAACCCCTGGTTTGAGTTGAGACGCTTTGACAGGCCATATTTTTTCCATCGTGGTTTTCATCCTATGCGTTCGAATGATAATGTGCAAAGAACTGTGATGACTAATACCGATCGTATGGTGAAATGTTAGATTCCCAAATGTTTTTTGACTAACCCCAGCACTGAGCTATTGACTTTTCCTTCTCGTTCTCTATAAGTAGTAGGTGGAGGTTTGGAGAACAAATGGTTGATGGACTCCGGGTGTTCGCGCCACATGACCAGAGATGCAAAGTGGTTCTCCAGCCTCACTCCCTTGAAGCACCGGGAGTATGTGACATTTGGTGATGACAAGAGAGGGAGAGTGAAGACAAGAGGCGCGGTAAAGGTAAATGAAAAATTCACTCTCAAGGATGTTGGTTTGGTTGAGCATCTCAAGTACAATCTTCTCTCTATTTCTTAGCTGCTTGATGTTGGTTTGAAAGTGCACTATAAGAAAAATGTTTCTTTTGTTCTTGATTCAAATGGCTCTTTGGTTTGTGGGATTTCTAGTATTTGAAAAGTTTTTCAGGCTGATTTTTCTGTCTTTCCTGGTTCTCACAAGTGTTTTCTTCTGAGCTTTGGAAATGGCATAGGAGATTAGATCACATGAGCTTTGACTTGCTTTGTCGCTGGCCTAGGTTTGGTCCAAGGATTTCCTAAGCTCAAATTTGATAAGGATTTGGTTTGTGCTCTGTGTCATCATGGGAAAATGATTGCCGCTTCTCATCCACCAATTAATTTGGTGATGACTGAATGCCCTAGAGAGTTGCTTCACATGGACATTGTTGGTCCTTCTCGGGTTCGTTCGCTAGGCATCGTTTGCTAGGCTTAAGACTTTCTTGCTAGAGCGCGGGTATATCATGGGGTGTGTTGACAAAACCTTGTTCACTTTTAAGCATGACAATGACTTTCTAATGGTTCAGATTTACATGGATGATATCATCTTTGGAGGTTCATCTCATGCTCTTGTGTCCAAATTTTAGGAAGCCATGGAAAGTGAATTTCAGATGTCAATGATGGGCGAGCTCACCTTCTTTCTTGGACTTCAAATCAAGCAGTGCAAGCAAGGCACCTTCATACATCAAGCCTAGTACACGAAGGATCTCTTGAAGAAGTTCGACATGGTCAATGTGAAGCCGTTGCCTACACCAATGTCCATTACAATGGAACTTGACCCAGATGAAGACTATGAAGCGGTGGACCAAAGGGAGTATAGGAGCATGATTGGCTCCCTCTTGAACCTAACGGCAACAAGACCCGACATACACTATGCAGTGTGTCTTTGCGCCCGCTTTCAGGCTTACCCAAGGGTGACTCATCGCAAGGCTATCAAGCGCTTCTTCAGGTATCTCAAATACACTCTTGAGTTTGGTCTTTGGTATTCTGCATCTTCATCTCTTGATCTCATTGGGTATTCGGATGTGGACTTTGCTAGGTGTACAATTGATAGGAAGAGCACTTCTGGTACTTGTTATTTCTTGGGTACTTCTTTGATCTATTGGTCTTCTCGTAAGCAGTCCAGTGTAGCCTAATCCACCACAGAGGCTGAGTATGTTGCTGCCGCTAGCTGCTGCACACAAATCCTATGGATTGTGACCACCATGAGAGACTATGGGTGTTGATGATACATACCATCGAGGTACCTCATGGATAAGAAAAGAAGAGTAGACCCCTACAAGGATAAGAACAGTAGACCGTCTAGGACTCTGCCATGTAACCCTGTCCCCCCCCCCCCCGGATATATAAGGAGGGACAGGGGTCCTCCTCAAGGGACAAGTTCTCAAGTAGACAAGCCATAGCATTGGACAAGTCAACAATTAGACACGTTCAATTAGATAGATCCTACACGGGATATAGATTAGACACAACTAGACATCATCGTCTAAGTCTATCCTTCTCCTCTAGATCTTTAGATCTAGACATATCAATACAAATACCCACGAAACACAGGACATAGGGTTATTATCCTTCGGGAGGTCCGAACCTGTCTAAATTGGCGTCTTGTGTTACTATCGTCTCTCGATCTCGCGCATACCCCTGTCCTATCTATAAATCCACATAGATGGACTATCCTATGTCTATTGCCGAGATTAAGTCTCGATAGTTGGCGCGCCAGGTAGAGAGCCCAGTGCTATGATCGGTATGTTGAGTTCAATGGTCTCAAACCACTTTAAGATTTCATCGCGAGCAGACCCTCGTTGAAGCGCTTGAGTCGCCGCATTTTTGAAGGCTTTCTACTTCAACATCTGATTGCGAGCAGACCAGCACCAAATCACTGACAACGCTCGTGTTGAGATCGGCTCGTCGAAATTTAATGGCCAGTCTACTTCTTCAAGATCGGTCAACAAGCATACAAGGCCAGGTCGTGAGGCAAACCGTTATAGCTTGAGCTATACGCATGTACTCCATATGCACGCGTGATTATATGTCGGTCATCTTGCTTAGCCAAGCAGTCCAACATTGTCGTCAGCGGCCAGGAGGCTATTCCGTGCCTACACCCGGTGTCCTGTCAAAATGACCTGGAGATGAAGTCGACGAAAAGTAATCAGCCAACTCGTCGAGTTCTCCACACAACATGGAAGTTTCCTTCAAAAGCTTGTACACACGGAGGAGGACCAGTCCAAGTCGAATACTTGCATTATGGAAACGGAGGGCGACAGCGTCACGTGCTTTCCAAAATACCAGAGCTTCAGTCGGCGAGTTATTAATCCTTGAAGCAATATACTCGCCGAGTCTGACTGATACACGAATGCTATTCGGATTCAATTCCTTCCATGGAACAAAAAGGGCCTGCACGTGTACATCGGGAAGTCTCTTTCCTTTCTCTGCTTCTCCACGTTATGTTATCACTTATTTACTAATCAACATGATTATAGTATACATAATACTAACCATGCAATGCTTCTTGCTTGTACGCAAGCTTCATAGAAGCTGCCACTTGAGGAATCGGCTTGCGGGTAAGGCGGCGTGTAGAACATGTCTGCTTCCCCGCACTCGCTTCACACACAATCTGCGCCGACTTGATGGCCAGCGATCAAGCCAGGGGCTCACATGGCGACTCGTGCAGCGACCAGCAGCCGAGCTGAGACCTACACCTGGCGACCCGCAGCCGTTTGTTTTTTCCAACACCAACGACTCAACCTCGATATCAAGGTTAGATTTACCAGGGGCATCCGAATTTCAATCAGGACTCCAGTCCATGATGCCAGCTCGCCTCATGAGCTGCGGTGAAGCTACATGGAGTTGCTTGTTTTGGTGATTCAAGATCCCAGCTATTCAACAACTCGACAACTCAGCTTGCTCATTAAGATGATGTCTTCAATAAGGGCGACCGTGACTCGGCAACATCGCCGCGACTCAACGGCTCGACCCCGCTCGGCGGCCCCATAGACATGTCTGGGGCCTACTCTGCCATTCACCTGGCCACTCGGCTACTCGACGACGACTAGTCGACAACGCCACTCGGCAACAACGCCGCTATTCGGCCACTCGGCGACATCGTCTCGATTCAACCACACGACGACATTGCTGCACTATGACGACTCGACAGTCACCCAGTTACTCAGCGACGCCGTCAATGACTTGGCATTTTGGATTTTCACTCACTCTGTCAATCAGCGACGCTTCCGACTACTTGGCGACACAAGCCAACCACTCTGAGCTTTAATATTTCGGCGATATGATGGCTTGACTTTGATGTTCGACCACTCACCAACAATATCAACACGCTCGGGGGCTCCTCTTCAACTCGCCAAATTGCAAAGCTAAGTATCTTTATACTTTCTCGATTTACTTTCGAGGTTTTGAGCTCATGTCCTTCATATTATTTTCCCCATGGCCATTTATTTCTGTTTTCTAAGGAGAAGGTCGTAGAATTTTTTATGAGTAAAGTTAGGCTTTTTAATTAGTGCTCTTTTTATGGCTTTATTCGTCTTTATATTGTCTCAGTTCTATAATCCTTCGCATTAAACAATCAAGCCAGGGGGCTATTTGTGTATCTATACACATGTTCTCCCACTTTTTTATGAATCTAGTAGTACACATGTCGATCGGTGACCTTTCAGTAGTGCATCAACCCTGACACCATATGACCCATGTCATTTATTCAGTTTCACTCTTTTTTTGCTATAGCCTCGACCGATATATTATATTTTATATTGCGACTTGGTCTTATTTTTTAGTCTTACGCCGACTAGTGACTAAGTCATAAAACTTTTTTGCCCTACACGACAGACTGCCACTACACTAAATCCAGAGCCAAAGTTGCGAGAGGTCATCTGTCGATTGGTTCTGATTGCTATGCAAGAATGATTATGACCAATATTGTTACGGTAGACCGAGCTCCAAGTTCTTTATATATTTTCCTAAGTATCCTACGGTGGGTCAGTCTGGTTGCTAATGCACGAATACGCTGCTATGCGCCAATCGGTCTACATAAAGGAGAAAAATAGATACGTACTTGACTTTTTAGTCGACTGATTTGTTTGGCTTATAAAAATAAGTTTCCAAGCAAACAATGTTAATTATAACTAATTATCCTAATTTCCTTTATTGTCAGGAACATTTTTGATGAGTAGGTGAATACACCACTCGATATAGAGTGATTTCCTCGTCTTCATCGGTCGACAATGCCAGCTCCGACCGCTTTCATCAGTCGGCCATGCTAACATGGACTGTCTTCATCGGTTGTCTTACAACTCCGACTGCTTTTGCCGGTCGGATACAACAGCTCCGACTACCGCCATCGGTCTGCCACATCATATCTGACCACCACCATCGGTCTGCCACATCACGTATGACCGCCACATCGGTCGGCCACATATTAGACCGATGTCACTCGGTCATCACTTCATCAGCGGTCGGCAGCTACAACAACCTTGACTGCTTTCTTCACTCGACCTTATCATCATGAGTTAAGTACCGCTGCCACTTGGACAATATTCTGAGTTGAGCGCGGCTGTCACTCATAATTGCGATTGTCTCAGGGGCTTCTTTGAAGAGAAGCACCCTCCATCAAATTTATGGTTGATGCCATAATATATAAAAATATATGATTTGATGATCATATAACCGTGACTTGATGATCACTTGGTTAATATGTGTTTCTTTGAATAGAAGTGCATTATAAAAAATGGTTGATGCCATAATCATTCAAAGCATGATTTGATGATCACGTCGCTATGACTTGATGGTCATATATGCGAAATAACTAGCATCACATGGCTGATTGAAGTCAGTCTATAATAGTGAAAATAAAGTTCAATGATTAATATTCTTAAGGAAAGGTTACTTAATCATGATTGAAGTCATGGTAACTTAGTACTTGGCTATGATTGATGTCATAAGGCCTCATTCACTCGCTTGTGATTGATGTCACCCCTAAACCTAATATTACTCGGTTGTGATTGATGTGACCTGAGTATATTATATAGCACTCGGCAATGATTGAATTCATTGGTTTGAGTCATCAACCACTCAGCGGTGATTGAAGTCACTCATCTGAATTATGTATCATTCAATAGTGATTGACGTCATTCTATTGAGTTATTTATCACTCGGATCTGATGATTTGAGTGGTATTTCCTTAAAGAGAGCCAAGATGACTATTCTTGATTTGGACTCTTGCATTATTTGTAGTTTCCAAATTATAAAAGAGTCGAGGGCTACACCTAATTAGGTGCACATACTCGGTGCACCAGTGGATTTCTTGAAGACATTTTTAGATCTTTGAGATTCTTACAAGCTCGTTGATATAAAGCTGAAGCATTATATATGGCACGAACCAGTCGGGAAGCTATTGAAGGTTATCATCCAGCTTGCAAGACTCTCGGGGGCTTGTCGATGATACATACCATCGGGGTACCTCATGGATAAGGAAAGCAAAGTAGACTCCTACAAGGATAAGAACAATAGACCGACTAGGACTCTGACATGTAACCCTGTCCCCCCCCCCTGGATATATAAGGAGGGACAGGGGTCCTCCTCAAGGGACAAGTTCTCAAGTAGACAAGCCATAGCATTGGACAAGTCAACAATTATACAAGTTCAATTAGATAGATCCCACACGGGACATAGATTAGACACAACTAGACATCATTGTCTAAGTCTACCCTTCTCGTCTAGATCTTTAGATCTAGACATATCAATACAAATACCCATAGAACACAGGACATAGGGTTATTATCCTTCGGGAGGACTGAACCTGTCTAAATCGGCGTCTTGTGTTACCATCGTCTCTCAATCTCGCGCATACCCCTGTCCTATCTATAAATCCACAAAGATGCACTACCCTATGTCTCTTGCCGAGATTAAGTCTCAACAATGGGTTAACCTTTAAGAGTGTTTCACTTATGGATGATAACTCCAGTGCCATATGCTTAGCCAAGAACCCTATCCAACATGATAAGGTCAAACACACAATGTGGGATTCTAGTTCCTGCGAGATAATGTTGAGAAGGGAGATGTTGAGCTCAAATACATCGACACCAAAAACCAATTGACTGATATCCTTACCAAGCCCCTAGATGCTTCACGATTTGCTTTTCTTCGGGGGGAGCTTGGTATTTGCCATCCTTATGGCATCATTTGAGGGGGAGTTGGTGTCCTCTTGTATATATGTATCTTACCTTTTGTGCATTCCATCTCATATGTAATATATGTATTAGTAGATGATCTTTGATTCTTATGCTTTCTTGCATTTCTCTTTGCTATGATTGAGCTTGAGCTAAGTTGTGTGGATGTGATAGTAATCTCTGATACCTAGATTTTCTAGATGGCTTGTTATAGATTCTTTTAATCATCTTGCAAATCTTAAAGGTAAACTTAACTTCTTGTGAACCTTATGAACTAATCTTGCTAAAACTTGCTCACCATGTGTATAATTGCCTTTATCCTTGTTGAAACTTGCATTGAGGCTAGTCTAGAGGATATCCTGGCCATGGCACCTTGTGTTTGCAAAATGTGGCTTTGCAAATGTTTAGCTCATGATGGAACATTGTAGGAACGTTTATTCCTTTTGCCACAAAGGCATGCTCATCCTTATGCTTTTAATTTGCAAAATAAGTTGATTGTGCTTCGAAGCCTCGAGGTGTTTGCCATACCTAGTCGTGCGATCCTCCGCATGGATTAGAAGTAATATAAAATGCTAAATCCAAATATTATACTTCAAAGCCTCCGGGTGTTTCTCGTACCTAGTCGTGCGACCCTCCGTACGGATTCGAAGATACATGAGGATCACATAAGAATAATGCTTTTCTCTTTTCTTATGAGTCTCTATTGCATATGTGAGCATTTGTAGAGCTTATTTTCTATGAATGCTTGTTGCCCTAGTTGAGATTGAGACTGGCTAGTATATTTTGATTCACTTGATGCTTGTTTTGTCTTTGATGGGAGTAATTATACTTGTGGTGGTAGCTTTTCTCATGAGGAGTAAATTTGATTCTATCTAAGCTAGACAATCCTTTTGCTTAGCTTGTATAGCTCTTGGTGTTTATGCCTTGCAATCTTTTTTTCATCTTTGTATGATTGTGAGCTATTGCTTTTACACTTCATGGCTCTATGTTTATGATTAGCAAGATTAAATTCTTGTCTACATAATTGTTGAAGCTCCTTAGGTTTGCATTTTCATACATTGCATGCTTGTTCTTTTGCTGCTTTGATGAGTTCATTGCCAATGAGGGAGAAAATTTTGGGTCATGCACAAATAATGCTAAGAAACTTAAAATGATCCATTCTGCATTACATGAGACCTACCCAACTTGAGGGGGAGCATATCATGATCTTGAGTGTTTTCTTGCACTTTCCACATTCTTTGCATCTCGAGAGCCGCTTTCTTTGCCAACTCTTGGTTTTGTGATCCCTACTTTGCTAGATGGCTTGTTTTCGCCTTTTTCTTTGGGTTTGGCCATTTGGATGAACTTATTCAGTTTTGCATTTCAATTTCCAGTCCTTGTGCATTTGGTGTTTTCAATGTACTCATCAAGGGGGAGATTGAGAAACCATGTGGTTATGTGTCATGGTTTGCAATATGTGACGAGTAATTGACATTGGCTGAGTTGGTGTTGTGGTTATGTGTCATGGTTTGCAATATGTGACGAGTAATTGACATTGGCTGAGTTGGTGTTTGAGTTGAAATGTGGGAATTTGGGGATTGCATGGATTTGTGCATGCCATGGTTTTGACTAACCAGAGTTGGAGAAGATATTGGTGAAGTTGTAGGAGATAGGAAATTTGTTTGCTTGTCTCATGATGTGTAGGTCACTGGAGTCAACTTGGCGATCAACGGCAAAAGGATCGAGCAAAAGTAGGAGACTTGGGGCGGGATGATCTGGAGGCCAGGTGGAGTCAAGGGTGATCCATACCGTATATGTGGAGAGGCAGGAAGCATGGACGGTTTTGCGGTTGAGCCTCAAAACCATGGGTGGTGATCAAGATGGTGGGGTTGACCAAGTCAAAGGGGATCGGGCGTTGGTTCAAGTAGAGGCTTCCAAAGGACCGGAGGCGGGAGAGACATGCATGCGAGGAGGATCGCGAGACGAGGTGACACGCATCAAGATCAAGAAGTCACGCTTTGAGAAGCGTGCAAGACGGTTTCTCGGTTTGGCCTCAAAACCGGTGGCAACGATTGAGGTGCATGTGGCACCATCGCGTAGCTTTCGTCGAGGCGAAGCAATGTCATGATGGGAATGATGGCGTTAGGGCAACAAGGAAAAAGATGGACGGTTGTGCCCCTGGTGGTAGGTGGCAGTGTATTGTAGGTGAGAGGTAGTATGGTCTTTAGGACAACCCCTAGGCCTATATAAGGAGAGGTAGGGCTGGTGGAAGAGGTGCCTCTCTTTCCCTTAGCCTTGCTAGGTCTTCATTTCAAAGTGCTAGGAGAGGTCTTCATGTTTTAGAGGAGAGGAGAGGGTGTGTGAGAGACATCTCTTTCTATTCAAAATAGTGGGAGGAAGAGGGTGGCTTCCTAGCCTTGTACCTATGGATCTTGTAAGCATGTTTCCATGATATGAGAATTATTTTCATGCTCAAGATCTCCTTCTCTTCCTAAATCTCAAATTTCTCTTTTTCTCTATTTTTGGAGCCATTTTTGTGGAAATTTTTAATCTCACTTTTTGGGACATTTTTGGCCGGATTTCTTGGGGGATCTTGGTGCTATGATGAGCTAGAACAAATCCCCATAGGCTCTTGGCCAAATCCATAGCTCTAGCACCTTTGATTTGAAAGATTGCTCTTGTTTCCCCTTTTTGGTGTTCTTGGCACAAGATCTGAAATTCATGATGATTCCTTGAACCAATTGAGTAGATCTTCAAGAAATACGGCCGTGATGTGTTGAGGATTGTCTGTTACAAAAATCACATCATTTAGAGTTCGTTTGATTAGGTTTTGGTCAAGTTTTGCCTAATCTCGAGTCCTTTTTCTGTTCTATCACGGGTCAATCGGCACTACCGGTGGGTCAGAACCCGGATCGGCACTGCAGATGCCACGACCGGCACCGCCGATGGACATGATCGGCACTGTTGATGCCAGTGACCGGCACTGCCAATGGTCATCCAGTAACTTGTTTTGAGTTTGTTTCTTGACCAGTTCAAGTTTCTGTTATTCTCCTTTGCTTCTCTCTAGTTCTTCTGCTGGTGTAAGTCACTCCTAGGGTTAGCACATCACAAGTTGGTGTGTGTGGGCTTGGTGATTCTCTCAGAGGTTGGTTGGGATTATATGTGGGATATAGGCCAAGTTCTATTAAAGCATTTTAATTGGCTCCCATTCACCCCCTCTAGTCACCTTCTCGGTCCTTCAACATGGTAGCAAGCATCAAACAATCAACATCAATTGCATCATTAGTGTGCTTATCATACTCCCTCTTCTGGGCAGCACTAGCAGTTTTAGGCAGGCGATCAGGATAACAAAGCTCTAGAACATATTCCTTTTTCTCTTGCTTGAGAACAGTTCTCAAGTTGCGATACCAATCTATAAAGTTTGTTCCATTAAGTTTTTCTTTCACAAGAATCGAACGCAAATTAAAACTAGAAGCATTATTAGCGGGTGACATGATCTACAATAGAAACACATGCAAGTGTATAAGCACTATGTAAATGTAAAACTCCTATTTAACAATTTTAAAAGAGTTTCTTCACTATATGCTTGGAATCATTGCTCTCAAAATGACATATAGTGGTCCAAGATCCTTATTCAACTAGTTTCCAGTGAACTTTGCCATCACTGCTAGAAATGTAGCATCCTAGTTGTAAGAAACATTTGCTAATCACATCATATGTGACTCTTGTTTGTTGGGAGGCATCATATGCCACGGCGCTCAACACCATGCCCCAAAGCCCAAAACTGTTTTAATAGCTTTGTCAAGCAAACCAATACTATGCTTGTGAATGTCCGACATTCACCCTAATTGTTAAGATAGTTGGAGCACTCTACTTTGGGAGACCTACCGCACAATGATCAAAACTACAATAGGTGCAGCTATTGGAAGGGCATCAATTTTAATCTCAATTTTTCTGAGGAAACCTATACTAGAATGATCATTATATCCAACATATTATATATGAAAGAATAGGATGTCAGGAACATCATCACAGGAAATAATATTAACTATTAAATAGTATGACCCTTTCATATGGTGATCTCCATATCCATTGTTGTAGGCCTCCTCCTGTCCATATGTCCACCATGCTCCAAAACTGGCCTCCTTGAATAAGTACTAAGCTACTACATCTAATAGCTAGTAGTGAATTACATGAAGAGATCGAGCATCACAAGTCAACATGCAGGTCGTTATAGAATAAAATGACAGCCTTAACCCAGTTGTTTTAAACATGACTCGCATGTCATGAAAGAACACAAACATGTATCACGTACACATTCTAGGTCATGCTATTCACAACATAATCTGCAATAACAAGTTAGGCGATAATGGATTCTGTCGTGTGAATCAAAAGGGGTATAACCAACTAGGAGTGTGTTCATACTGCGGTCCCAATGGCAATAGAAATGTCATTGGACAAATCATATTTGGCCGAATCCGAGTCATTCATAATGCCTCAAGTTTCATTAGGGTTTCATGATAGACCGCGACACATAGTCCTGATCTGGTCGATCTCCTCTCCTGGTTTACGCAGTTAGTCCTGATGGTGATACCAACCAGTAGGGATAGATCGCTTACAATGAGAGGCAACATGATTACATCAGTGACACATGCATGCTATCCATCAAACACCTTGTGGACCACCCACTAAGACCGATTGATCTAATCAACCCGCACTACAAAATCATGCAATAGATCTAATCTACTACATCGGCATATCAACTGTATGCGCAAGATCCAGATTGCAAACTAAACAAGGTCGGATCGGATACCACTATTGGGGATGGGGAGGCTATGATAGCTAGGAACAATTTCTACCGTTCAATCAGGAAGCCTTACAAAAGGGGATCATAGATCATTACCACTAGACACGTAGGCGGAGCGGAAGCAAGGTTGGAGAAGCAACGTCCAACATAGTCGTGCGTCGATGTAGAGGATGTAGTCGATCACAACAACCGTCTCCTCATGGTTCAGCCGAAGCACCACAGCTGCAACACCTCCTTGCGGTATCCACACGTACAGGTCAAAAGACCGTGCGTGATGTGCTAGCACCGATGACACGGTTTAGGGTGACGTGGGAGAGAGAGGGAGGTGGCGGTGGCTAGGTTTTTTGGTTGGAGGATTACCTGCGCCTTAAGCCCCTCATCAACTTAAATAGACCCTTCTAATGGGCCTCTACTAGTTGGCCCATTAGTGGACTAATCCCTCATGGATCAATATCTGTATGACCCTCACATACGGATCAAATCTGTATTGACTCTTGGGTATATCTCCAAGAGCTTCTATCTACCACATCCAGAATTTGAACTGCACAATTGTGGGGTTTCTTCAAAAAACACAATAGTTTCCTATATATGAAAACTTTCATCTCTGATCGTGATTTTGACATTATTTTCATAATTGACTCTCCTTTCTAATTGTTTGTATTCATTAGTGGATCTGGAACTTCTACAAACACTTGTAATTGTCAGTATTAAAGAAACCAACCTATTAGCTTGACAGCCTACTTAATGTTTTACTCAAATTTTACATTGCAGCAAGCTCCAGTTAGGGAGAAAACAAAGGAAGCCTCTGCCACGACGAAAGGAAAGCAAGCTTCTGCCAGGGAGAAAGGAAAGAAAGCTACAGGACATTGTTGCACCTTGCATGAGTGGAGGGCTAGTGAGAAAGGGACTCAAGCTGCTGGCATGGGCAAACGGAAGCAAGCTCTGGTGAGCAATAAGTCCTCCTCCTCCCTGCTATTTTGGGTTAAGTGGATGAAAGCTGATTCTGGTTCTTAGTAGTTGATTCTAACAATTACTTATATGCTGATGTAATTACTCTATTGTATAGATCATAGAATACCAGCAATGCGATCAGCTTAAGGAAAGAAAATTTGTTTATTGGCTGAAAGCTGATTCTGGTTCTTAGTAGTTGCAACAGGAGTGATGTTGTATGGAATGTGCTGCTGTTGTGACTGTTGTGCAGGAAATCATATCATACATTTATGTCTTTGTGTTTGAACAAGCTTTGTTAGTGACCCTGAATTATTTTATAATAAAATACCAGTGTTTATGAAAGTACAAGAACCAGTAGATAGTAGGAAGCAATTAATGTTACAAATAAACTCATATGTTATGGAAATTTTATACTAATTGGTTGATCTGATCTGTCCCAGTGTCTAGCGGTCTTTAACTTATGGTCATTATGCATAAAACCATTTCTCATTATATTTCTCGAGCAGCTCATTATAATTTGTAGTATTAAGTTTTAGTTGTGCTTCACACATATAATTAGTTAATTACTACTTTTGGACAATACATATATGAATCGTTTGGTTGTTTAAGCCTGATTCAATTTATTTTGTTAACTTGTTCTTATATTATGTTCCTAATTTATGTACCTATTTTGTTAACTTCTAGCAAGATCTAGCTAGGCAGAAAGGAAAGCAACGTGCAGGCAGTGAGAAAGGCAAAGAATCTACAGCCAGGTGTAAAGGGATGCCAACTGTTTCCTCCATCGCGCTAGCCATTACGGTGAGCAACAATACATCTTCCTCCCTGCTGTTTTATGTGTTAGTCTTTCATGTGTTATCTCCATATGATATCATCATCCCTCCTCACTTTACCCCTTCACTTTCTAACTCTCTTTGCATGGCCGCTGTTGTGACTGTTTTGCAGGAAATGAAACAAGAAATTAACACAAGCGACCTTCTGGTTCCGCAAAATAGTAGTAACTGTGATTTACATGAATGACTCTGATGGCGAAACCAAGGCGAAGATGCTGACCAATAACCAGGTAATCTCTAGAAACTTAGCTCATACTCACTGATTCCATAACCTAACATGTACCTAATCCCATTGTCTCATGTTAGGTGATTGAAAAAGCGGAGGAGTTGCGGGCACTCAAGTGGAGGTCCAAGTATGTCAGTGATTCTGATGACAGTGATGCCTGAGGCATTGCTTAAGTCGTAGAGTGATGAAGTGGTCCGTTATGTATGTACTAGTTGCTTAAGTCGTAGGGTGATGAAGTGGAGCCTGTTTGGAGAAATGGTGAAGACCCCTGCTGATGATCACCACGGTCGTGTTAGACGCTATGACATGATCGATTTCACCTAGCATCATTTCGAACCACCTCTGCAAGCCCCTCTGTTTATCCGCCCACAGCCATCTTTCAAATAGCCACCTCCCTTTTATTGTTATTAGTCTTTTGATGTTTAGTTTTAAGTTTGCTGGATCACTGTGGAAGACACTTGCTTGTAATTAATGATGTATGCACTCAGATTGTATTTTAACTTGTGAATGCTTCATGTTTTCCATTATTTGCATGATGTTCTCAATTACTATGAGCAAAGTAGACTGAGTGATCACTGTCCCTGACTTCTCTACTACTAAAAAAGTCACAAGTGCATTCTATCTCTCACCTACAATCTTTGTCCAACCTGCGATCCATTTTCCCACATACGACCCAATTGTATCCTGAAAACCAGTACCCCACTTCCGCAGCATCCCCACGTTCATAGCGCCCCCGCCATATCCCCTTCCTCCGCCCCTCCGACCCCATTCACCTTCGCCAGCTCGGCCTCCCCCTCCGCCTAGATTGGTTCTCGCCGGCCACCTCCTCCTATGACCTGCCGACACAATCTGGATCTGCACACCGCCATGTTCGACGCCCCCGGCCGCCTCCCCCGCTTCCCTGGACCGCCTCCCCCTCCGCCTTCATCTGCAAGTTGAGCAATCTGTGGACCAGGAGTGGCTATCCACTGCTTCCACCTCCACCCATCGGCATGCGGCTCACCGAGGGAGACCGGGAGAGGCGCCTGCTTGCCCACCGCAACCGTTGGCGCCTCCATCGACCTTCATCGACGCCTCCATCGACATCCGCCTGCGAGATGCCGTCCCCTGTCTCCGTCTTCACCCATTGTAGAGGCGCCTGCTCGCCTGCCTCCGCCATCGGCCTGCTCCCAGTCACCCCGCGTGGTGCTCTGCCATCCTGCCTGCTGTAACACCCTAATTTTTTCAAAAATTGGAATATTTTAAAATTTTCTAGAATTAAATAGGTTGTTAACATTTTTCTAAGAAAAAGAATTATTTTCTAAAGAAAATAATCAAATATAGTTTATTTTTAAAATATTTGTTTGTTGCATTCATGTTGATTAGTTGCATTTAGGATTTTATTGTGTGTAACAATCTATTCTTAAAATTTGATTAGGAATCGATTTAGTTTTAGATTTAGGAAAGAAAATCAGAGAAGAAAAGAGAAAGAAAACAAAACTTGGCCGAAGGCCAAATTCCCCTAGCCCAGCTCGCTTCCCCCCTCCTCGGTCTGCTTCGGCCTAGGCCGATTTCTTTCTCCCCTCCCCCCCCCCCCCCCCTTCCCGTGCGGCCCACCTTCCCCCACCCCTTTTCCTCCTGGCCAGCCTAGCCTAGCACACCCTAGCAGCCCATCCGCATAGCCCAGCTTGTCCGCCAGCCATGCAGGGCCCACCCCGCCACTCGGCCCAGCTCACCCCGCGCGCCCGCCCAAGAAACCCTAGATGTAGCCGATCCCCGCTGCTACAGCATTCTTGATGTGCGCACCAAGCCACCCAGGGGCCCGTGCCTTTTAAAAAGGCGGGACCCACCTCCCCTGTTGTTGCCACCTCGCCCGCTGCCGCTCGCACTTCGCCTGCCATCTCCGAAGCCCGTTGCCGACTCCCCGCCATCGCCCGACCTCCTCCGTCCTCCCCACCCGCGCGTGACCTCCCCGGTGAGTTCACCTCTCTGCGCCATAATCCCCTCTCTCCTTCCTGCCACCTCCCACGCGCCAGAGCCCCTCCCCGGCGAGCTCTGGTTGCCACCAATGGTCGACGCCACATCCTATCGCCGGCGTCGCCATTTCCTCTTGCTGAAGCCCCCTAAAGGCCTGTGTCGCTTCCTATCTAAGATCGATGGCCGAGATTAGAACACTGAAGGGGTATGGGTTCTGGTTCCACTGTGGACCGTAGACCCTGGGTCAACGCTCGGTCCATAGAACCATGGACCCGGTCCATGAGATTTTTTAGGGTTTAATTTAATTAATTAAATTCCCAGTAATGCTAAACTAAAAGGACCGAGTGACCGATAGAGGGGGGGTGGGTGAATCGGGAACTCGCACTATGTACCAAATTCGCCAATTCCTAAAACCGACTACTCAAATCAACTCCTACACAATTCTAGTGGTGATCACACTAGCAAGATAATGAACCTATGAAAGGAACAACAACCTAAGCATACTAGTGGATCACACAAGGCAATACAACTCCTATGCAAGCTTGTGATAAAAGATACGTGGAAGCACACAACTAGCTAGCAAGAAGTCCTACTCATGCAAAGCTACTAGAACAACAAGCACATGGAAAGCACATAAGCATGAGTAGCATAATACATACATGGGTGATCAATCAAGCCAAAGCAACTCCTATATAGGCTAGTAATCAAGTATGAAGGCTAAGCACTACTAGCAAGTACAAAAGCCTATTCATGCAAGTCTGCAAGGTAGTCAACTAGAATAAGGTAAGCACACAAGCATGAATAGCACAGTATGTAAATGTGGAAAGTAAAACATCATAGTAAGGAGTAGAGTAAGAGATGGCTCATGATTTTTTCCTGAGGTCTCGGAAGGATGGCGCCTTCCCCTACTCCTGGTTGGACCACTCCCGCCGGAGTCCGGTCCCTCCCACCACCGTTTTGGAGTTCTCGCAATCACTCCTGGAGTGAAGACATGTTGCGCGTCACTGCTGCCATCATGGCACAAGCTTGCCTCCCTCGATAACTTGCCGGACTCCCCGAGCCGACACGGGCACTCACTATTGATGCCCTTTTCACCGGCGGGCTCAAACTGGGTACAAACATGTGATGGCCTTCACAACCAATCATGATAGGCTCGATCACCGACACCTAACTGGTCTAAGTCTCACCACAGAACAAGAGTAATAGCCTAGATCACACCCTCAAGGACACCCTAGCCTTAGATGTGTAAGATGCTCAAGCTACTCTACACTAACACTCTCAAAATATGCAGTATCTCCTCCTATTGCTCTCAACTTTGCCTCTTGGCTCTCACCAAATGCTCCAAGAAATTCCACTGGCCAAGAGTGGTCACAAAGACCCCAGCAACAAAGTTATATAGGCTCCTAACCTTAAACTAGCCATTGCTCCATAAGATCACCTTTCTAGACGCACCGGCCAGACTGTCCAATCTCTACCTGACCGGACCGTTCGGACACTCCTGTAATGGCTCCCTGAGCTGTTGGCTTCACTATGCGTAGGTAAACTCCACGTACTGACCTTCCGTTTGGTCAGTAGACCGGACCGTTTGGTCTGTCCAACAGTCGGACAAGTCCAACGCATCGGACATCCTCGTCGAACTCTAGAGAGTTGGCTTCCTCTCCTTCCCGTGCTTCACCCATACAGACCGGACCGTCTGGTCTCTATGGTCCCTCGCACAGACAAATTCCTCGCTGGTCTTCTTCTCTAGACTATCCTCTCCTCTGTTGATCATACAGTCCGGTCACTCCTTGAAAGACTGTCCGGTCTCTCTGTCCAGAAGCTGAAACTCCTCGTCCTCGCTTGACTTCATTTCTCGGCTTCTCCGAACAGCTCCTTGGCTTCTCCACTGTCACCTAGTGCCTATGTTTCACCAAGAAACCTTGCACACCACCAACTAGACATGACCTAAGAGAATGACCTAGACCCCTTGATAGTTTGGTTTTTCCTATGGACTCAAAGCCCTAACATCTAGACAAGTTTCCCAACACTTGCTCCATAGCTTGTCCTTAGCTTTGATCTATCTCCATCAACCCTTGGACTCCATCAAGCTCACAAGCCTCCATGATTGCGGTCATTGTCATCAATTGTCAAGGCCACCGTCTACAATCGTCATAATGTAGACAAGCTTTCCTATATGAACAACACTCGTATAGACATTAATCATATTTCACGTTTGTTATTCATCACCAAAACATCATACCTTGGGGTGACCTCAATGGTCATGAACCATACATGAAAATTTGCGCATGGGCCCTTGAGTTTTATTTAAATTAGATTCTTAACCTAATTTTTCTACAGAATCTTTATCTAATTATATTTAGGTCCTTGAGCTTGTAATTAATTATTTTCTAGCACTATATTTTTGTAGAAAAAACCTTTCATAAATAATATTTTAGAACTATACTTTTACAAACAACCCTATACTTTCTAGTAATTTTAGTTTAGCCCTAAATTTTTATAAATTATAATTTAGGTTGGGTATTTTATGCTTAGGCCCCTAAAATTATAAATAATGATATTTTGGGCCTATAAATTTTACATTTAAGCCCCTAAACTTTTGAAAAATTACATTTTAGTCCCTAAACTTTGCACAAATTATATTTTCACCATGATATTTTATAAATTAGTCCCTATGCTTTTCTAAAATTACTTTTGTCCTCAAACTTGTCCGTTTTTACATTTTAGCCCCTGAAACTACAAATCGCCATAACATTTTAAGCGTAGCTCGAAACTGAGAAATTCTTGTGCCAATGCGATCGTAGGAATGAATATTATCTATTCGTACTATTTCTAGTAGTTTTTTTATTTTACTATTTTAACTAGACATTTAAACCTTCATAACTTTTAGCTTGTAACTCGGATTTAGGCGATTCCTACGCTCACGCGATCGTAGCAGTGCGTACTATTTCATCGTTTTGTTTTCATTTCTATTTGGTATTGTGTGGTGTGTTGTTTCTTAGTTATTTGTATGCTTGTCTTTTTGGTATGACATTGAGTAGACGAAACGCTGTTAGAGAACTTTTGGGATCTCCATCTTTAAGACTTTGAGCAGCAGCAAAGGGAACTAGGCAAGTGTCCTTGATGCTTTTTTGAACCTATGTTTTACATTCCTCTCTATCTCTATGCATGCTTATTAATATTGAATCCTATGTGTCATCCTTCTATTCCATATTATTCCTTGTCGCCTGGGTTCTGGTGCAGCTTATTAGTGTCAGTATGTCATGCTTAGTTTACTATGTCGGGAATGCAACTGTCTACTATTAATCTTGACTAATGTCTCACTTGAACAGAATCATGAGGGATGGGTAATCCTTTTTAGCAACATGGAACCTAGGGTGATCCAAGCAGGATGATGATGATGATGATGATGGTTCGGGTATGCACGTGTACTCAGTACAGTACAGTGGGTTTATGGTGGTACCTGCTTGGGATCACAAGAATAGGTTCATGGAATGTGTAACCATGAAAACAACGCAAAGCACATGGCTGATATCGATAGGTTTGGTTGAGTATCAAGATATCTTCCTAGTTTTGTGGGTAGTCGAGGGATGAGGACAGAATGGTTTACTCTTGGACTCAGGCGATGGACGGTTCACTCCTAGCCACGGCGCCTAAGGGGGCTTCTATAGGAATGGTTTAATTCCGCAGTAGTGGAACCATAGTGTGGATTGTTTGTAATCTGGGAAGCTCTTTGAAAGACCTTGTGGTGATCTCCTGGTTTCACACCTAAGGTAGTGTGGATTGGACAACATGGAGACTCTAGTCACTACATAGTGATGAAATCACCAACCAGTGGGTAAAGTTGTGCAACCTCTCCAAAGTGTTAAACTGTTATAACAGCCATGCTCATGGTCATAAGCAGAATGGACCTTTCACACGATTAGTGTGTTGGTGATGCGTGGACTTGGTGGGTAGCCAAGTTTGGTTTGGGCGGTGTAACCCTTGGTTTGCTACAGGCGGTATAACCTGTAGTGTGGTGTCTTATGGGCAGTTTAACCCATATTTGCTACAAATGGTGTAACCTATAGTGTTGGATAGATGAGATAACTTGGGAGAAATTATTCACCTAGTAATAGGAATGCTATTCAAATGGTCTTAGGTGTAGTGCTCATTTATGCAAATGAACCACTATGTTAGCCTTTCTTCTATTAAGCCTGTATGTCATATTTTCCCCTCACTTGCTGACTACGGCATGTGCTCACCCTTACTATTTTTCTTTGTTGTTGTACTATAAACTGTTGCTCAGAAGATGGAGAGATGGACTACATTGATGAAGACTACTTCTAGGCGAGCGTGCCCCCAATCGATTGCCTGTGGTGTTTGAGATGCATCGACACCTGGAACCTAATGGCCTCAAACTCCCTGGTATATTCCTCTACTATTCTATACTGCTTGATTTCCAGTAATTCATCCAGAGCAGTGTGGTAATCACAGACCTCGAGTTTCTCCTCAACTGCAGCCATGACTTTATCCTAGCCTACTAGACCATTCTGCAACTTAAACACTTATACCACTTAGCAGCATTGCCCTCTAAGTGTAGAGATGCGGCAGACGTTTTCATATTTGCAGGTATGTTGTACTGTTTAAAATACTCTTGACATTTATCTATCTAGATCTTAGGACCCTCGCCATCAAATTTAGGGAAACACATCTTAGGCAGGAAGGGGCGGTCGGGAAAATCATGATCAAACCTTGCTCGAGCCGATGGGAAGCACGAGCGACGGACCGAAGGACCTGGGTCTAGATCGGCGAACAGATTCACTTCCTCTCTGCCAGACTTAGGGGACTCTAAGCCCATCTCCATCTTGTGTTGCCACATGGTGAACCGCGCAACTGCTTCACCCGTAGCCTTGAGCTGCTTCTCCATGGGCACTTGATCTTGAGCGACTTGGTTGACCGCCTTGGCACTCAGCTCCAGCTGAGCTAAAATCTGTTGTTGTGCAGCATTCACTGAGCTAGCTTGTGAGAAAAGGAGGTCCAGACTCTGTTTTATTTCCTTCCAATGCTCAGCCCCTGCTTGCTCGGCCGCCATGATTTGATCCAACATGGACTATGTTTGAACCGAGACCTCTTGCTTTTTCTTAGGCGTCGTGGTGATCACTCCTCAAGCTCCGCTAACCCGAGAGGAATTATGGGGTAATCGAACTTCACGACTAGGTCATCTTGTTCAATCTCAACCCTACCACTCAAGGGAATTTTACAGCGTAGTCGAAGGGATTCAGATTTGGAGCCACATACCCAAGAATCAAGTGTCTTTGATACCACATGTGATCCCCCCCGTAGGATGCCGACGGTGAGGAACCGGGGCGTGAGGTTCTCGCGGTCTCTCACTAGGTCTGCCGCTCTCTGCGTGCAATGCAAGAAGAACGAAGACAATATTTGTTTGGTTTTTTTTCTTACTTCTTTTTCCTCGGCATCACCCGGTTCTCAAATAGTCTCGGTTACACGGTGCCCTACTTGGCCGACTCAACCCGACGCTTACACGGCCCACTGGCCTGAATTAATGCACATAGCTATAGATGAAGACGCCCCAATAGAATATGCCTCCAGACTTCAACCTGTAACTCAGGTGCTGACAGTAGCCGGTGTTACAGTTCCCGATCCGGCGATGTAGTCCAACAGGTGTGACTCGATCTGCTCTCCACCCTGGTGAACATGGAGTCGAGTTTTGCTGTGCGATGAGCCCAGCGGCGAGCTTCTCATGCAGTTCCGGCAAGGCTGACTGGCCGCTGACTGGCGCTTATGTGGTAGCTGATGTGGCGCTGAGCTGTCAATTGCTTTAATGCCTAGAAAATTTCAGAAAATGAGCAAAATCTTGTAAAAAGCATAGTAATTAAACTACAAATCCAATGAAGCCCAAATAAAGTTTGTTAGACTCATCTTAGTCTGCTCTATTTAAGACAAATGATAACAATGTGCTCCTGTCTAAGTATTTTTATTAATTAATAAACTTTTTAAAACACTAATTAAATCACTATAAATTCTATATTTTAAATTTAAATCTAATCACTTGCATGCACTGTTTCATGTTATTACATCACCCTGATTTTTGGTTAAGCTAAATTGACAATATTTCACACTCTAGGATTTATTTAGTACTTTAAGTTGTATAATTGCTAGTAACTAAAATGTTAATGTTCAGAAGTTGTAACTTGGTAAAAATGATGTTCATATATGTCTCTATCCATGATAAATCACTCAAATCCATAAGCACATTTTTACTAATTTAATTGCATTATTTATTCATAAAACTTTATTAACCCTATTTAAATGGTTATCACACATAAAATAATGAAACTCTAACTTGCTTCTTTGAAGCATATGGCTTCAAGAGCATATTAATAACAAAAATATCACATTAACACTAATGCATTATGCATCCATCATGTCATTGCATGTAACAGTGTTACGATAATACCATTAATCCATTGTTCATCTATAGGTAATGACACTCAGGAGCAGGAGCCGGACTTCCAGCAGGACATTGAGTCCGGAGAGCCAGAGTCTACTGTTGCTAACACTAGTGTTGATCCAAGCAAGCCCGAGTTTACATTTGCCTTTTTATAAAGTTTGCTAGTTTTATATCAGTGCTAGTGTCGATATTTGATTGTTGCATTAGGTCATAGGAGTTTGTTGGAACCCACCTTGCATCTTTCCCCACATGACCCATGTTACGTTTATATGAGTCTTGGTAGGATCTGGTACTGTGCTGCTATGCTTAGTAATTGAATAATAGCTTTAGTTTTATTATTCGTACTAAGAGGATGAACTTGATCACTAAATTTGAACTTAGTGCAAGTAAGTTTACTTTGATGTTATGACCGGGTAGGGATGATACATGTGTAGGTTTACAGCAACACATGGGTGTTGACTGCAGTAGTCCTACCTTGTCGAAACTAGGATCCGTCCTTTGTTGGCCCCTCGATCAAATATTGAACAATACCGAAGGCGTGCTAGTTTATGGGCACTAGTAAACTGATGTAGCATTAAAAATTACTTGCAATAGGAACGGTTAAGGTGCATTGGTTATTGACCCTTCTGCTACTGGAGTGGGTGGTTCATACCATGAAGTATTGTTGGCAGAACCGTATGCCCACTCGATGTCACCACACCGGGTCTGAGGTGTAAGTTCTTTTATTGTGAAAGGTTGCCATATAGAACCTTTATTGGTGCGTATGTGTCGTGTATTTCGGGTTTTCCTAGTTGGTGTAAATCAATTGCAATTGATGTCCCTCGCAGTAATAAGTACTGCTTGGTCACTGAGTCATCACGTAGTTCACACGATACTATGAAAGTTGATCACTTGGTTATTGTGGATTATTATTACTATTGCTCTTATATTATAATTAGTTCACATATTGATTTCATTATTTTGATGTTACTCGACTAATGTTATATTCCTATTCTACCCAATTAACATGACTAAATAAAATTTTGTAGAACTAATAGGTTGCTTAGTGTTAGTGTTTGCAAACAGTCATCCTAATAGAGCCAATTCATGTCTAGGTTGATGATAGGTAAGTCTTGCTAAGTAATTAGTACTCGAGCTTTGTGCCATTATTTTTTTTAGGTAATAAAGAAATAGAGTTGCATGTGAATGTGATGCCTTGGGACATGCAAGTCCCTGAAGGTTTGACTGCCCACTGGGAGTCCGACTTGCCGCCGCAGTGATGTTGTGTGCTGCTAGAGTGATGATTCTATGGGCATGAATCATTACTACTGCTGTATCATCGAGAGCTCGTATTAGTTATCGTTAATTGCTTCCTCTATTTTTGAACTATCTTAAATTGTAATATTCCGCTACACTTTAGTACTCTGTTTATGTAATAACTTTACTTAAAATGGACAAATGTTGTATTATCATGTGTCTGTGTTATCAACACCTTCGGAACCTCGATATTCCTGGAAAGGGCACTTCAGCTCGTATCAGAGCCGTGGTCCTTCATAATATAATAATTAGAATGTATTTTCAAAAACTATGATGTTTACGTGTGACGATACGTTAGTATTGCCCATATAGATAATAGGGTTGGTGACAAGCTAACACATTATGCTTGAGTTGGTTTTCTATTTGGTTTTTCATTTTGCATTTAAAGTTCGCTCGCAAGGACTGTGGCTTTGTGGGATGATTTCTTCCATGAATCATCACCAACATATTTTATTTCTGGCTCCATGAGCAAGTATAGGAGCGTCGAGTTCGCTCATGAGGGCTATGGTTTCACGAGACGGTTTCTTCCATAAACCATGCCAACTTTTTCTTAGTGATGCTCATCATGGTAGATTTATGAGCATGGGTCCGCTTGCGAGGACCATGGCTTTGCAAGGCGGTTCGTTTCATGAACCACTACAAAGTAGTATATAAACTACTTTTTTTTATAGTTTCTTTTGAATTTATTGTAATGTTTCTGGACTCTTGCAGGTACACTAACGTTGTTAGTACCATACTTAGATTAACTTACGTGTTGAGTGCGGGTCATCACCAATGATCGTGCCGCTAAGTACCGGCAAAATAGGTGTTGTATTGTGAGGAACGATAGGTCAATAAATTAAAAAAATTTCATCATGCATCCTTATATAACTTAACTCAAATTTTGTTCTCCCCTTGCTCACCCACCTATGATTTAGAAATCTCCAAGCATGTTGAGTATAAAATTTCTAAGTCCAATTGTTAAGTTAACAACAATCTATCCTATTTTTAGCTGCTAACTTTCATAATTCGTAGTTATTAATTTACTTCACCAAATGATACATATAAATACTTGTTAGAAATATATAAACATCCTCTATCACCTAAATTTTAAATTAATTTTTGATCATAACAAAAACATCCCCAAAATCAGCCTAGAAGTACAATCTGTCAGCCTCCTATTTTCAGCATGTCCCTGAAATTAACAATCTCATAACTATAGTTACACTTAAAATTTAGAGGTGTATGAGCCCAACATGGAAAGCCTTAAAAGTCTATTTGCATTTCCAATAGGTCCCAGCATCTAATAATTTTTCCTCTGTCCAGTAGAGTCGAAACACTAGGTCTCTGTCATCCAGAAATCAAATCTGTCAACCTAAACCTATAAAAATCATAAGTCCGGTTTTATTTGGAATTTTTGGGAGTATTAATACAATCTGGAAATCTATGAAAGTCTACTATAACATGGTACCAACCACCAGTTCTGAAGATTCTGTTTCTGGACAAAATACTAACTTTTCTGACTGTTGTATAGTCAAGACAGAACCTATTTTAAAACCCCTTTCCGTATTATTGCCCCTTGAAGGTGGAAAATGTGAACTAAAACTTTGCTCCTGTATTTCATAGCACTTTATATGAAATACAATTTTACTATAAGGAATATTTGACTCAATCAAATTATATTCCTTGTAGATGTTACCTCAATTTATCGTTGGCTTATAACCTGATCCACTTTGTGATGTTCATCACCATGCTTACTGGCTGGATTTGAGATCCAAGTTTGTATCAAACTCTATCTTCCATAGGTCACCTTGATCGCACAAATAAATACCATGACGGAATGCACACATCACTAAACTTGCACAACAAATGTTGCAGTGGACCAGAGTTTCATTCGATTGCCGATAAGTTTTTAGACCAAGTTTAGTACTCTTGATCTCCTCTCAAAACTGCCCTTCTTTTTCTCTCTACCGCTGCACCATCAGATCAGATTATCGACTCATTTTAGGAAGTACTACGAATTGATCGTTCCTATGCAGCCATTGTTTTTGCAACTAATATTCATAAAAACCCAACAGTATGACCATACCTTCTTACTCAATATGTCATGTTCACCTGACTAAAAGATATTCATACATCTTATGACATTGTACGTTCATTGCACTTTTTCATTATTGTGTATTTGTATAATGTGATAAATTTCTTCTCCTAGATATGATGTTCTCCTGCAAAATCTCAAATTCATCCTGCAGTTTCCTACTCAAATTATGTCATCAACCAATCATATATATGACTAACCTTGGTTGTACATTTGGGTGTAGTATTGATTACTAATTTTTCCAGACCCTAACCATTACAATTAGATATGTATCGAGAGATAATATCGATAGTACTCCTAGGTATGTGTATGAGTATGAAAGCCGATGGACATTGGACAACGGGTTTATACAGGTTCAGGCCTCCTTACGGATAAAAACCCTACGTCCTGTTTGGTGTTCTTGTATTTCTAGGGTTCGCACCGGGCAATGATTCCTGATACGAGTTCTGATGATCTCTAGAGACCCGCTACCTCCTTATATAGCCGAAGGGTGGTGGTTTACCTAGTAATCTTTGATTCGGTTATATTTGATTCTATCTATACACCATATCTCTTAACCTAACTTGTAGCCTACTCTAAACAAATATCCGAATGGTTATCTTCTGGGCCTTGATCTACAATTCTCCACAACCAAGCCTTCAACCCACTCGGCCATATTGCCGAGCGGTTAAGTATCCCATATGCATATATACCACAGTAGCCCCCAAGAACTTTTCAAATTTGAATATGAATCTTCAACTTATCTTGATATTTCTCAAAATTGAAAAGTGCTTCTTAAAAAATCTCCATCCCTGACAATTAAAAAAGGCATATTCCATAAGCATAGCCCCCAACTCATAAGGTATTGAAATCTTCTTCAAATGCCTTGTGAGTTTGAAATAAACAATGTCGATCATCTATCAGATATCCATATGCGATTACAGTCTCCCATATAATAGTTACTTGAACTAAATAACTCTCAAAGTTCACTAAGAAGGAACTGCAGCCCCCAAGATTTGCAGATGAGTACTTCCTCCGAGTGATTTTTCCAAGAACTAATAACCATAGTACCCAATATTGATACTATCTCTCCTCCCAAATGATTTAATAGTCTTTGATGCCAAAACAAATGTATTCTAACCACCAAAGCTTCAATGTCAATCATCCGAGTGATTCCAAAAATAAATCACAAAACACAGGCAATATAGCCCCTAGTTATGGGACTTTCAGCCATGATCTGAGTTACATTATTAATAAGTTACCAAGAGCTTAAATTATGATACGCACTTAATGCTCGGAACAGTATAACCGCTTCCGCCTATCGGGGCAAAAACTCGCAAACCATTCATACCCGTTAGGTCAACATGCCTGAGACTCATAAAAATACTCATAATAATACTGAGAACTGAGAATGATAATACTCATAAAAATATTGAGAGTGATACTCTCAAATAGGAAGCGTGGCGTGACCCTATAAAAGTTAAGATCAAAATAATGACATAGTAACATAATCCTGCAAGGCACGTTCGTGCAAGACAAAGGAACTATAGACCAAATCATGAGGCAAAAAGAATAAGAAGGCAAAAGGTTACTGTTGATAGTACATTGCGTGTCCAGGCTATGCATAAAGACAAGTAGCCTAAGTCATTGTGAGCCATTGAGGGAGAATATTATCATGCAAGGCCACCAGAAGGAGAAAAAGGAGTACGCACTGAGTGTCCTTGATACAGGAAGATGGAGGATACGTGTGTCCTTCATATAGGAAGATGGAGGTTACGTGTGCTAAATAAACAGGAAGGGAGTACCACTCGCTCGACTATAAAAGGAGGACCTTGGCTTCGGAAGAAGGAGACCCATCGCAGAGTCACCAAGCCATCCACTGCAATCCTCGAGAGCGCTCTTCCGCCTCCGCCACCAAGTAGTAGTAGAATCCACTTGTAAAATAGAGAGTGTAACTCCACTGTAAAATACCACCTATAAGGTAATTTTCTTTCTTGTGTTTAAGTGTTCGGGGGTTTCTCGAAAGGGAAAACCATATGTAAGCTATATTTGTGGAAATGAAGTACTGTTGTCTTTGAGAATCCCTTGATATGATCTAGTTCTTGCATATGAATTAAGTTTTTATGCTAGGGACCCTATAGAAGAAACCTCTATGGTGCAGTCCTCATTTTAGCCTAGAATCATGGCGTTAGGGCGGACCCTGTGTGGCCGTAGAGAAGTGTTCCCTTCGGGTGGAACTGCCTGGGGAGACGATAAAAACTTTCTGCATATGCTTGTGACTAGCTAATATGGGGAAAGACTTCGTTACTTCTGAAACAAATTAGCGAGAAGTATGGTGATTACCGAGTAGGATTTTTACACCTGAGAGCTTATACCGCCCGGCAGTCCGATTGGCCTCGCCAGCCTAAGCAAAGATCCTGAAAGAAGAATAATATTAGCAAGACGCTTAATATAATTGAAGACGTCGTTGTCCGAATAGTAGTGCACAGGAATCTAAATAGTAGTAAATAGTAATTCAAATAGTGCCGAAGCACTAGGTGAGTGCATACTCCACCGTACTAGTGGGCTTGCACTATAGAAATTCTGAATTTGAATAGTAACCGGAATTTGAATAGTATCCTGAATATAAATAAGCAAACAAAAATATAAATTCTTGCTCCCTAATTATACTTCATTTCCACAAATATAGCTTACATATGGTTTTCCCTTTCGGGAAACCCCTGAACACTTAAACACAAGAAAGAAAATTACCTTATAGGCGGTATTTTACAGTGGAGTTACACTCTCTATTTTACAACTGGATTCTACTACTACTTGGTGGCAGAGGCGGAAGAGCGCTCTCGAGGATTGCAGTGGATGGCTTGGTGACTCTGCGATGGGTCTCCTTCTTCCGAAGCCAAGGTCCTCCTTTTATAGTCGAGCGAGCGGTACTCCC
This sequence comes from Eleusine coracana subsp. coracana, assembly GCA_032690845.1. NCBI lineage: Eukaryota > Viridiplantae > Streptophyta > Magnoliopsida > Poales > Poaceae > Eleusine > Eleusine coracana. Next base: position 23,167,545 of record CM064418.1, on the reverse strand, counting down.
TTCCTGTTTATTTAGCACACGTAACCTCCATCTTCCTATATGAAGGACACACGTATCCTCCATCTTCCTATATCAAGGACACTCAGTGCGTACTCCTTTTTCTCCTTCTGGTGGCCTTGCATGATAATATTCTCCCTCAATGGCTCACAATGACTTAGGCTACTTGTCTTTATGCATAGCCTGGACACGCAATGTACTATCAACAGTAACCTTTTGCCTTCTTATTCTTTTTGTCTCATGATTTGGTCTATAGTTCCTTTGTCTTGCACGAACGTGCCTTGCAGGATTATGTTACTATGTCATTATTTTGAGCTTAACTTTTATAAGGTCACGCCACGCTTCCTATTTGAGAGTATCAATCTCAATATTTTTATAAGTATTATCATTCTCAGTTCTCAGTATTATTATGAGTATTTTTATGAGTCTCATATATATATATATATATATATATATATATATATATATACATATATATATATATATATATATATATATATATCACTCCTTCACCTTCTTTACTTCATATCGCAGGCGTCGCTATCTCCTCTGCCCGAACCCTAGATATCAGATCTTCATTTCTGCTCGGAGATTTCCGCTCATCCCCATTCCTTCCGAACACTGACTGCAATGGCACCCAAGCGTACTCGCCAAAACACCAAATCCAAGTCCAAGAAGCAAGCTTCCCCTGGAAAAGGCTGAGGACGAGGCGGTCTTTGACATTCTCGCGGGGATTAGGGAGTTCCCCTCTTCCGCCATGGATGTGGAGAAAATCAACAGGCTTGTGATTGACGGAGTGCTCCAAGATCAATAAACCGGGGACTGGATTGAAGCCATATGTTAGAAATTTCTGCAACCCCCAGTTGATCACATCACTGTTTTCTCCTCTTTTTTCTATCGCGGATTTGGGATCCCCTATAGTGATTTGTTTCGAGGTCTACTGTTGTTCTATGGAATCAATATTGTAAATCTGAATCCAAACTCAATCCTCCACATTTCTATCTTCATTCATCTGTGTGAAGTCTTCCTGGGAATCCCCCCCCCCCCCCCCCTCATTTTGACACTTTCATAGAACTGTTTGTTCTAAAATCAAACAGTAGCAATGTGATTGGGGGTGCAGGATCCCAGCTGAGAAACAAATCCAAATACATCAAAGTTCCCCTTCCTTCGATGAACAAAGGGTGTCACACAGACTGGTTTTACCATGGAAACCATGCGCCCCATTTATCGGAATTTACTGCTGAGGCCCCTGTACCTCAACCCGTGTGGTCCACGAAGGCAGCCCCAAACAAAAAGGCCCAGGTCGATGCAATCTTAGAACAGATTGTTGTGCTAAAATGAAAAGGATATGGTGGAGTGGACGTTGCTTCGAGCTTCATTCGCCATGTCCAGCCCATCAAAAAATGCCATGTCCCTGGTTGGAAATTAAATCTTCGTGTAGATCCCACCATGGAGGTGCCTGAAGAGTTGTCAAAGCGAGAATTAACACTCTGACATGAGAATATTTTTTCCTCATTGCTTGACTAGACCCCAAGGTCTACAATAGCCGGACATCATTCCAAGACTAATAGGAATGCAGTATGTGATCTCTGCTCATCTTGGTAATCCCGACATTTCGGTTATCTTCGAAAAATGATTAACATGTCACATAAATTGCATAATCTTAACATTTACTCGTCGACCCCACCGTTGCCTCTTGTGACACGAGAAAGGTCACCTAGTCGGCCATCAGCCCCCGAGTGCCGCAAAGCTCGCATCAAAGAATCCGATAACGATGAGTCCTTAGTAGAGAGATCTGCTAGACTTCAAGAGCAATCAAGGAAAAATGCTGCAACCAAGTCATCAACCACTCGGCAAGCCCCTGCAAGTAACATAGAGGCCAAGTCTCCGAAGGGACAAAATCACCCGAGTGAAAAAAATACGAAGAATACGTCAACAGAAAACAGTCCTGGAGCTGCGGAAAAAACCAACACGTCTAATCCGCCCCCAATGCTGTCAGGATTGAAGTTTAAGCGTCAGACAAGATAAGTGTGCCTAGTGATCATGTGTCTAATTTGTTGTGAAACAACTCTACTTATGGCCATATGTTATGTAGATCGGACACCACTTCATATGGCAACACAGCCCCTCAGAGCTCTGTTCCCAAGAAAGATCAATCTGATGCAAAGAATAAGACACCCAGAAATGATGCCTTTGATCACTCGGTGAAGAAGCCGAGTGACACTAGTGCTGCTCCAACATCTCCTCGGACAAGTCAAGAGACTAGCGAGCCCAAGGTCCCGGATTTAAATGTACCTGGGACAACCATGACTCCTGTTACTCCTCCATCAATCGACGTCGAAGAGCCAACTCTGGTTTTTGAAAGGATGCCAGAGCCATCATATGATCACCCTATCGGCCCTAAAGAAAATGTCACACTGACTCCCATTCACCAAGTGGTGAAGGAAGGAATCTCAGAAGAGACTCTCCCCACCAGGTCAGTGTACCATATTGGTAAGTTTGCAATTGCAGGTTTTGATGAAACCACAAAGCAAGAAGAGTCAATAACCTTCGAGGGCTACACCAAAAAGGCCTACCACTCGTTTCAGGTACACTCTCCCCTGAAAATTAGATGTATGTCCATTTTGAATTACTTACACAAGGAAATGATACATCCCCTTCTTCTATTCTTTCATTGCAGCGCTTGAAGTCACACATGACTAACAAGAGCAAACTTCTGCAACTTGTAGAAAGGACTTCTGCCAAAGCCGTAGACATTGAAGATCAGCTTGCCAAAGAAAGGCTTGAAGTCAAGCGCCTGTTCCTTGAGTTGAAAGCGCGTTCATCCTAGATGGATGAACTTCAATTCAAGCTGTTAGGTACGTTACCAATGCATGATTTGAGTAGAATGATCTTTTTTGGTGCCACATTTTTCAGACTTCGTTGTCACAGAGGTGTCGCAAGAACTCACTTTGAGACGCAAGAAAGATGCTGACTCGGCAACGATAATTGCTGAATGAAAAGACCATCTGAGGACTCTGGAATCATCCTCCAATGCTATCAAAGCTTTGAAAAGCGAAAATCAAGAATTGAAAAAGCGACTCCAAACTTCGGATGAAATTAAAAATAATTTTGAAAAACTGAAGGATGACTTCAAAACCATGCAGGAGTCCCAGGCTCATTGGAAAAAGAGGGCGGAAGGTATAAATTTACATTTCCTTATATTTGAAAATCCAGCTATCAACTTACTCCCTTTGCATAACAGAGGCTGAAGAAACAATCAAAACTCAAAGAGAAAGAAACACTGAACTGTAGAACAGGCTATCCAAAGCTGAAGGCATTTTCAAGAAAGCCGTAGATGAGCTAAACAAATTCAAAAAATCCTTCAAATAGATGGAAAAGCTCAAGGAGGAATATAAAATGAAGGCGGCTACTCTTGAAGCAGAAAAATCTGACGCCGAGAAGTGTCTGAAAGGTAAGTTCTGTTCTTATATTACCTGCACCACCGAGTCCATATTTGAAAGGAAATATGTGATAATTGTGTTCCTGTAGGATCAAAAAAAGGCTTATGAGCTTTTACAAAAGAAATTTATTGAAGGTGATGAAAATCTTCGCTGGTCTCTTGCAGCTCTGCAAAAAGATGCGGAGGTGGTAGCCCAATACGTCTTGCCAGAAGAAAAACCACCCCGATGTCGAGACCTTCTTACTCAGTTACAAGAAGCCCCAAGCTGAGTGAAAGAGCATGCTTGGCATATCACGGAATTAGCGGGCGCTCAAAAGTTGGCGATCATCAAATCCCATATTCTAGACATTAGTCTGGATGTGGTCGCTGAAGGTTTCCATGAGGACCCTTCTTATGAGCTATGTGAAGCTCTGGTAACAAAGGCATAAAAAACTGCCAATGTGTTAGCTGACCAGATAGAGTTGAATCCCTTATCAAAGGTGTAAAGGTCTGTACCATTTTTTGGAAACCATATTTCACCACCAGTGATGTAGTAAAATTTAATCAGTAGACCCTTAGGATCCAGATCCATCAACCATGGACTGAACTTGTCTTGAGACCAGATCACAAACCGTGAAGTCTCGGGACCTAACATTTTTGTCATGATATCACCGCAGGCTTTGCTGATACTTGGCTCACCGAATTAAAGTGGCGTCGCATTTTTCCTCCAATAGTAAAAGGTCATCGCGCCGATGTTCGTTGGAAGTCTTTTCTTCATATGCACCTGCACGTGGTGAAGCAAACAGTACTTCGGTCGGCAACATTGCTTCGGAGCCATAGACTAGCAAGAAAGGCGAGTGCCCTGTGGCCCAACCGATATTGGTTCGTAGCCCCCACAATACTGATGGTAACTCTCGAACCCAATGTCGAGCATATTTCTCTAATCTATCGAATATGCGAGGCTTAATTCCTGACAATAGGAGGCCATTCGCCCGCTCGACCTGACTGTTACTTTGTGGATGGGCGGCTGAAGTGTATCCAATCTTGAATCCCACCCTGTCTGCAAAGTCCTTGAACTCTTGTGCTGTGAACTGACTACCATTGTCAGTGATGATCTTGTGTGGAGCCCCAGACCGAGTTACTGTCTCGGTCATGAATTCAACAGCCTTCTTCGCAGAGATTTTTTTGACTGGTTTTGCCTCAATCGATTTAGAAAACTTATCCACGGTCACGAATAGATGAGTGAAACCTTCCTGAGCCTTCTAAAAAGGGCCAACAATGTCTAAACCCCAGACTAAAAATGGCCATGTTATCAGGATATTTTGGAGTTCGGTGGCAGGTACATGCATTTGACGGGAAAAAGACTGGCAACCTTCGCATTTCCAAACAATGTCCTTTGCATCAGCAATCATCGTGGGCTAATAAAACCCTTGTCGCATTGCTTTGGTTGCTATAGTCAAGGGACCCACATGGTTGCTGCATATGCCATCATTGATTTCCTTTAATACGGCGATGCCCTCTTCCCGTGACAAGCACTTCAAGAGTACACCATATGGGCTTTGTTTATATAGGAGATTGTCCACGGTGCAATATAGCCTTGACTTGAGAATGATATGAAGGGCTTCTTTTTGTCGATAGGCAATATTTTACTATCCAAATACTCGATGAATGGAGCTCTCGAGTCTATCTCCACCATAACAACCTGCGGTGTTGCCTCTTTACCTGTGACAGCCTACGCCATAGTCTGCTGGGTTAGTACAGATGGCTTGTGTAACTCATCGAGAATACCCCATCAGGTACCTGCGCTCTGCTGGACCCAAGCTTGGCTAGCACATCCGCGTCCTCATTGAACTTTTGGAGGACGTGCTTGTACTCGATGCCATCAAACTTGTCTTCGAGCTTCTGAACCTCGGCGTTGTATGCTTTCATGCTTTCATCGGAGCAACACTATTCCTTCGTCACTTCATTAATTATGAGCGCCGAGTCGCCAGAGACACTTATCCATTTGACGCCGAGTGATATGGCCGTCCGCAAGCCACGTAAGAGGGCTTCGTACTCCGTTGCGTGTTAGATGCTCGAAAATGCATTCGGAGGACATGGCGCATCCGGACTCCTTCTGGAGATACTAGTACTACCTCTACACCATCTCCCTCTAGTTGTAAAGAGATGTCAAAGGACATGGTCCAGTAGCTTGTTTCCTGTGGTGTCGGTGGTATTCGGACTCGGTCCACTCGATGATGGAATCTGATAGCGCCTGGCCTTTGATTGCGTCACGAGGCTTGAAGGTAATGTCGTACGACCCGAGCTTGATAGATCACTTGGCTATTTTGCCCATTGTGTCTCGGTTCTGTAGCAGTTCTCCTAGTCCAAAGGAAGTATGCACTTCAATTGGATGATCCTCAAAATAGTGTTTTAGCTTCCAAGACGTCATCAATAGCGCATACACCAGCTTTTGAAGATGGAAGTAATGCACTTTAGAATCTGATAAGACCTCACTGATGTAATACACTGGACGCTGCACCCTTTGAGCCTTGCCATCTTCCGCCTGTTCGACCGCCAGCACGGTGCTGATAACGTGTGTGGTTGCGGAGATGTACAACTGCAAAGTTTCTTTTGGTTCAGCGGGTGTAAGCGCCAATGGACCACTAATGTAGGCTTTGAAGTCTTCCAAGGCTTTCTGGGCTTCATCATTCCAAATGAATGAATCTTGCTTCTTTAGCAGTTTGAACAAGGGTAGTCCTTTGACGCCCGCCATGCAGCCGGTCAACTTCTGGTTGTCCTTCTGAGAATACGGACACCCCATTGACAATATGGCATTTACTTTCTTGAGAATTGCCTGAATTCCTCGACATGAGACCAGGAAACCGAGTAATTGTCCTGATGGAACACCGAACACGCTCTTTTCGAGGTTTAGCTTCATGCTGTATTTTTGAAGGTTTTCAAATGTCTCGGCTAGGTCTTGTATTAAGTCGGAGGCGAGCCGACTTTTGACCACCACGTCGTCTATGTAGGCCTCTGCGTTCCTTCCGATCTGGCTGTCTAAGCATCGTTGCATTGTCCGCTGGTATGTAGCACCCGCGTTCTTTAGCCCGAAAGGCATTGTCGTGTAGCAAAAAGCTCCGAAAGGCGTAATGAACGAGGTTTTCAACTGGTTAGACTCATGCAGAGGGATCTGATGATAACTTGAATAGGCATCTAAGAAGCACAATAAAACGCAACCAGCCATTGAGTCAACCACCTAGTCGATGCGAGGGAGGGTGAATGGATCTTTGGGACACGCCTTGTTGATGCCAGTGTAATCCATCCACATTTGCCACTCCTTATTCTTTTTCCTCACCAATACTGGGTTAGCTAACCAGTCGGGATGAAATACTTCTTTAATAAAACCGGCTGCCAGTAATCTCCCGATCTCTTTCCTAATCGCATCCTTACGATCTTATGAAAATCGTCTAAGACGTTGCCGCACAGGCTTAACACTCGGTCGAACATGTAGTTTGTGCTTAGCCTTTTACCTTGGAACACCCGGCATGTCAGAAGGTTTCCACGCAAATATGTCTTTATTGTTACAAAGGAAAAGGATGAGTGCACTTTCCTATTTAGCGTCTAGATTGACCCTGATATTGGCGGTCTTGGATACACCGTTATCATCAACTGGATCTGCTTTGATTCTATAGTCTATGCCTACATCGTGGCCTTCAGCGCCTTTTTCGGAGGGGAGTCAAGGTTGGTCTCCTCCGTATTTGCAGCCACTAGCTTCAGCTCGGCAAGCTCCGACGCCATTGCCATCTTCTCCGTCAACTCACAACTCTAGTTGTCACAGTCGTAGGAGGTTCTCACATCCGAATACAATGAGATGACACCATTTGGTCCTGGCAGCTTCATCATCATATATGGGTAGTGTGGCACGGCCATAAATTTGGCGATAGTTGGTCGCCCAATAATGGCATGGTAGGTGGAGTCCAGATCAGCAACTTTGAAGGTGATGTGCTCCATCCTGTAATTCTCCTGAGTGCCAAATGTTATCGGCAGAGTGATTTGTCCTACTGGAACTGTTTGCATGCCAGGGATCACACCATGAAAGGGCGACCTGTTGGGCTTGAGGTCGGTCAAAGCTTTGCCGAGTTCCTTGAATGTCTTCATGAAAAGGATGTCCAGGCTGCTACCACCATCCACCGGTACTCTATGAAGCCAAACTCTATTAACAGTCGGTAATAATACTAGTGGATATCTGCCTGGTCTGGGGATGTGGTCCGGGTGGTCCGACCCATCAGAAATTATCGGGACCTCGGACCAGCGAAGGTATTGTGGGACTGTGGGAGTTACCGAGTTAACTTCTTGGTAAAGGATCTTCTGTTGATGCTTCGAGTGAGCCGTGGACCTGCCGTAGATGTAATTAACCTTGCGCTCCGGGTCTTGGAACTCCTCCTTGTCCTTATCCTCCTTCTCCACGTCCCTTTTGCCTCCCTTGGGAATCCAGGGATGCTCTTTAGTTTGAAACACTCTTTGGCCTTATGAGCACCATCAGGCAACAAACATGGGCCATCCAACATCCTGTCGAAGTCATCCGAAGTCACCTGTCTTTTCTGATTGGGACACTCGGTGTTGGCAACCGTTCTGTCCTGCTTTTGCTTCTTATCGTCGTCCTTGTTGTAATTGGACGGACCCAACTAACCGCGGTTTCGTGGCACTTCATCCTTGTACTGACGAACTTGGAAGAGGGCCAAATTGCCAGCTACGTACTTGTTGGCCATGGTGAACAACTCCTTGGCTATTAGGCTTCCGACAGCATTTAATCTCCCGATCTTCTTGACCAAGTCATCATTGCGAAGTCAGCCCTAGAAAGCAGCGATGACCTGAGCATCTGAGATGGTGGGGATGGTGTTCTTCACTCAACAGAAGTGTTGGATGTACTCCCGTAGAGGCTCCCGGTCGCTCTGCTTGATCCTGGCGCCTATCAAATGTTGCCTGGAAGTTGGTCGTGAACTTCTTGCACAACACCACTCAAGAACTAATACAGTTGGTAGGCAGATTGGTGAGCCAAGTCCTGGTTGCCGGAGCCAAGCACACATGCAAATAATTGGCCATAACAGAATTGTCGCCACCGAGTGCCCGGATAGCCGTCGCATAGACATGAAGCCAATCATGCGGGTTTGTCTCGCTGTCTAATTTCTTGATGCCAACGGGCTTGAAACCAGCTGGCTAGCTAATAGCTTGCAATTCATGAGTGAATGCCCTGGTGCCGGCCTCATCATCATAATCATCGATGATGAGGGTTCGCTCCCATTCACGACCATCTTCTTGGTGATATATGTCCTCGCGCCGCCTGTCATTCCGTTGGTTGTAGTACCGATCATCCCTGGGTGGCTCTCTCCTACCGGTATGTTCGTAATATCGGTTGTCAACAGAGCCACGACGATGTCGTTTGTCTTCATATTCTCAGCGAGCCACCTCATCTCGCTCCTACTACCTGTTGTCCAGTCGAATTTGGGCGTCGCACGATGGTATACCACTATGAAGATCGGCATGTGGGTTCTGGTCATGGTGGTCTATGATCGGCTGCCGTCGTGGCCCGGCTGGGGGTTGCCTATCGATCGACTCATTGTTGACCTCTTCTTTCCTGGCTAGGCATCGAGCTAGCAGCACTTGACACTGACTTACTCGGCGTTGAACGTGCGTCTCTAGTACAGCCACCGACTTAATGTGCGCCTTCAGCTTGTTGATCTGTGGTGTCAACTCTGGGCTTAGTTGGAGCATAGGCTCTATCGAGTTCATCAGGGCTGCTACAGCCGTGATGTTGTGCTACGAGGTGTTGAAAACATCTTCACTGTCCAGTTTTAAGCTGATGTTGCCCATGTTCAGGTTTTGCATGACCCGATATCCTTGCGGAGCATCTGGTTGTCGAAGCGACGGAGTATCAACATCTGGGTCGTCGTCTTCAAGCTCCGTCTCCTGTCCGTCCCGAGGATCCGCATCTTGTATTGTTCCTCGTGCGGTGCCTGATGTGGATGTTTCCCCAACGGTGCCTCCTGGGGCAGTTGGTGCTACCATGAAGACCTTATGATAATCCGACGAGAAACTTTCAGAATCACTCGGCTCTTCAATCAAGTCCAGGATTGACTCGTGATCGATGCCGATCGTAGCTACTAATCTTGATCTAAAAAAAAGGTTTGGATCTTCATCTGACTCTTCCATGTGAAGAGTCAGGAGATCAACCGCAGTCAAATCCGAGTCGACCAAGCTTGCCGGTTGGTCCATTGTGGGGAATGCTAAGAAGGAACCCGGGAGGGTATCCGCCTAAAGAGCCGTCGCTATGTAGCTGAGGCCGAATGGGAGCTGGCGGATCTGGTTGACCTTGTGTTCAGCCGATGGAGCTTTGTTGATTGCGGGGCTTGACGGCGTGGCGGTGACCGAAATATCCACCGAGCATTGCTTGACGAAGCTCCCATTCTCATCAGCAACGAAGCTGAGGGTACCAAAACGGATCTTGTCTCCTGGGTGAAACTTGGCATCAAGGAAAGCCATCGATTTCAATGGAGAAACTCAACACATTCCCCTTCCTGGCACGCCAACTGTCAAGAGATAATCTCGATAGTAATCCTAGGTATGCGTATGAGTATGAAAGCCGATGGACACAAGACACAGGGTTTATACAGGTTGAGGCCACCTTACAGATAAAAACCCTACCTCATGTTTAGTGTTCTTGTATTTCTAGGGTTCGTACTGGGCAATGATTCCCAATATGAGTTCTGATGATCTCTAGAGACCCCTGCCCTCCTTATATAGCTGAAGGGCAGCGATTTACCTAGTAATCTTTGATTCGGTTACATTTGATTCTATCTATACACCATATCTCTTAACCTAACTTGTAGCCTACTCTAAACAAATAACCAAATGGTTATCTTCTGGTCCTTGATCTACAATGCTCCGCAACCAAGCCTTTAGCCCACTCGGCCATATTACCGAGTGGTTAAGTATCCCATTATGTCACCAACCAACCATATATATGACTAACCTTGGTTGTACATTTAGGTGTAGTATTGATTACTAATTTTTCCAAACCCTAACCATTACAATTAGATATGATGGCAGTAAAGGACATAGGTAAGTCAGCAAATATAATTTAGAGACTGTCCAAACATCATGGACCACCATCATTGCCCTGTTCATAGAAGGGAAATGATGGTGGTCCATGATGTTTATCTTGACTTCATATGGCCATATACAGTTTATCCTGCTTGTTACAGAATTTCACTTAGATACTAACCTAGTAAGAGGCCATCTAATAATGGAAGACTACCAAAAACCCCAAATAAACTTCTTACTCCTGATTTTGTCCATCCTAGATGCCTTGTAATTGACTTTTCTCTTATTTACAGGACCACCACATTATTACCCTTGTAAGTTTACTACTACTCCTGAACCACTAAGACTTTGCTCCAAAATTTGACAATTTGTAACCATTAGAAAACTAGCTACAACATTAATAAGTTTTTTTTTCATATTCTCTTATTACCCTGAGACACTTTCCCTCTTAATTGTGTTTGTAACCCTACCCCAGACCAACCAACTTCAATTGGATGCCATGCTTTTATCAATCACAATTTTATCTTGAATTGTGTCGGTTCGCCCAGGCGCTTCTCAACCTAGAATTATGATGCAAGAATTTCACCATCTTATTGGACTTGGTATAGGGAATCCAGCATAACATTGATTTGGATGGATGGCGTATTCTCTTGTACGCAACCGGAAAGAAAATGTAATGCATGGAGTCACTTGTTGGTACCATTAGTCATTCCCCTCTCCTAAGCCTATAAAATCTCCCAGACTAAGACCGACATAAACATATAGTTCTGTTCCATTAAAATTTTTACTTTCTAAAATGGTGTAGCCTGCACATATCCCATTCTAACTGTGGGTACACTCTAAACTTTAGAAGCTAAAATCCCTCTTCTATGTCCATAAACTTGACTCTCATTGTCTGATTACCATAACTAAGATTCTGTGATTTTGCAAATGGCTCTGCCCTTTCTATGGAACTGATCGTTACAAGCATAGAAATGATGGGGGCGACGAGGAGGTGCCGAAGAAAAGGAATGGACCTCCTGAGAAAGTGATGTGGTATTTTCCTATCATCCCTCGTCTGAAGTGTTTATTCGCAAATAGCAAAGAGGCCAAACTTCTACGTTGGCAACGCAAGAAAGATGGAAAGATTCGACATCCCGTAGACTCATCTCAATGGAGAAATATGGATTTGAGATACAAAGATTTTGCTGAAGACTTGAGAAATATCAGATTTGCATTGAGCACGGATGGAATGAATCCATTTGGTGACATGAGTGTTGCCCATAGCACTTGGCCAGCCATGTTGAGCATATACAACCTTTCACCATGGCTCTGTCATAAGAGGAAGCACATTATATTGGCAGTGTTGATCTCTAGTCCAAAGCAGCCTGGCATCAGCATCGATGTTTATTTTAGGCCACTAATAGATGATCTTAAAACATTATGGTCTCATGGTGTTGATGTCTGGGACCAGCACAACCTGGAATACTTCAAGCTGCATGCAATGCTCTTGTGTACCATTCAAGATCTTCCAGCATTATATTCTGTGTCAGGGCAAAGCAAAGGAGGAGGCAAAGCTTGCCCTCAGTGCATGTATGACAATGAGAGTGTGTGGCTCAAGAACTCAAAGAAACCGGTATATGGCAGACATCAAAGGTTCCTTTCAAAGAATCATGCATACCGAAAGATGAGGGCTCAGTTCGACGGCAGCGTTGAGAAAGCGTCAGCCCCAAGGCATTTTTCTGGTGAAGAACTTTATGAAGATGCACAAAAATTGGGTTCGGTTCTCGGGAAGAGGAAATAACCTTCTAAAGGTGATGGAAAAGGGATGTGGGAAAAAAAATTCAATCTTCTAGGAGCTACCATATTGGAGGTACTTGGATGTTCGCCATTGCATCAATTTCATGCATATTATAAAGAACATATGTGATAGTCTTGTGGGAACCTTCCTGAATATAAAAGGAAAAAAACAAAGATCATAAAAATGCATGTGCCGACTTGGAGGAAATGGGCTTGAGGCCCGAGCTTTATCCCAAGGGTGATGGTGAAGATCTACCCACATCATGCATCACAATATCCAAGAAGGAGAAAAGAGAACTATGTGAGTTTTTGAAGAGTGTTAAGGTACCGTCTGGCTACTCCAACATTTCAAGGATTGTCTCGGTGCCAGAACTAAAATTGGTTGGTAAGATGAAGTCTCATAACTGCCATATCTTGTTGACTGCTTTGCTTCCTGATGGGATTAGAAACATACTACCCGTCAAGGTTTGAGAAACCATCATTAGTTTTTGCTTCTTCCTGAATGCAATTGACAAGAAGGTCATTGATCCACTATCTTTGCCAGAGCTACAAAATAATCTCATAAAGACTCTATGCAATTTAGAGATATACTTTCCACTATCTTTTTTTTATATGATGGTCCACCTGACAGCACATCTTGTAAAAGAAGTCTTCTACCTCGGTCCAATGTTCCTACATAATATGTATCCATATGAGAGATATCTTTGTACTTTGAAGTCTTATGTGAGGAACAAATCCTTGTCTGAGGGATGTATTGTACAAGGTTACTCTATAGAGGAGGTAGTTGAATGGTGTGCTAATTACATTGATCCGGAAAATCCCATTGGTATATACCTAAGTCTCCACACGAGAATAGGCTGGCTGGAATTGGCACCCTTGGAAAGAAGGCAAAAACACCTGAGCGTGATGCTTATGAAAAGGCTCATTTTGTTGTGCTACAACACATCAAAGAAGTTTCAAATTACATTGATGAGCACAAGGCATTACTTCGTCAAAAATATCCAGATCAAAGTGAATCTTGATTGGCAAAGGAACATATGAAGAAGTTTGACATTTGGTTCAGAGACAAAATCAATGAGAGTCCAGAGAAGTGTGACTTACTGCTTCGAAAACTAGCTGCAGGGCCCGTGCTCACAGTGGTTACATATCAAGGTTATGAGATAAATGGTTATACATTCTACACCATTGCCCAAGACAAAAAAAAAGCACTAACCAAAACAGCGGTGTATGTGTATATGCATATGACAATGATATGCAGAAAAGCGCATATTATGGTCAGATCGAGGAGATTTGGGAGCTCAGTTATGGGACCGTTGGGTACAGGGCAAAACAGGTGTCCAAAAAGATCGACATGGGTTTGCTACAGTTGACCTCAATCATGCTGGGTACAAGCAAGAACTATTCGTACTCGCCACACATGTAGAGCAGGTTTTCAATGTTATGGACACAATGAATAAGAAGTGTCATGTCGTTGTCCCAGGGAAAAGACGGATTGTTGGAGTTGAAAATGTTGTGGATGAGGAAGAGTATAACCAATTTGATGAAGTCCCACCATTTGCTACTCCAGACATACCTGAAGTATCTCCAAAGGAGAAAACTCCCTACCTAAGAACTGACCACAGTGAAGGAGTACGTGTGCCAAAACGTCACAAAAAACCAGTAGTTCATTCTGAATAATTGATGCAAAGGTATCTTTTTAGTAATCTTGTCGAAATTTGGCTTTTGTTGTCTGCAAGTAATCTTGTCTCAATGTAACGAGTAATTTGATTTCTGCACACTTCATATAGATATATTGTGTATTTCTGCAAGTAATTTGTGACTGCTGCAGTTTTGAACTGATAATTGTGTTTTGGACATTACTCCTTTATTATGCCATAGAATATATTATATGCTCTTGTGACAGCCGAAAATCTGAAATGCTTTAGACTAATGATTTTTCCCCCTCAAAGTAGCATAAATATTGCTTCAGAGATTATATGACAAATGTACTTTGGAGTGTTTCCTATAAGACCAAAATATAGCATTTGCTTCCCAGATTATTGAGAATTAACATGTAACCCTGATAAATAATCCTATAAGACCAAAATGTAGCATGTGCTTCCCAGATGATTATAACATTCATAAACGTCTTGCAGAATGACTTCTGATAGTTTAATATGTTCATTTTTTTCATTTGATACTGAAGTTTTTTCCCTGCTTCTTTTTTTCAGGAAATGGGCAACATTTCTGTTAGAGACATTGAGTGGAACACGCCTGATTCATCCAAAGTATCTGATGTAAGGGAAATAATCACAGAATCCGAAGAAAATAGCTTGGATATTCCTGTTGAGACTTGATGGCATACCGGTATCTCAAACCAGACCGGCAATTCTTCACAGCCCTCAATTGTACCAGATTCTCATTTTATTTGGCTACAGAGATCCCTCTTCATGTTCGATGCATTTCCCCATCTTGTATCTCTTCAAATGTATGCCCTCTAAAGCATCATGTTAACGTAACACCTAATTCTGATTCACTCTGTTTTGCATTATAGAATATAATTGGTTCAATAAAAGTTGGTTGCGTGCCTACTAATTTGTGAAGTTCACTACAATTTCTTGAATTCAGGTACACTGGGCCAAAAAATAAACAGTTGGTGTATCAAGCTCACAGGTGAAAAAAAGTTAAAAAAAAATATGACTTGGAAGGATGTCGAACTGGTGACCTCCTCACCAAGAGAGGAACGGCTCACCACTAGGTAACTACATTTATATGTTTGAATTTGTTTTTTTATTTATTTTATACACATACTAGCAAAGTGTCCGTGCGTTGCTACGGACTTAAAAAACAAAACACTCTTTTTAACTTAAATATAAATTATTTACATAATAGAATTATTAGATATATACAATATTATTTATATTTTTTACATGAAAGATCATATTTATATTATTGTTGGTGCTTCTTAGTATACCATTTTATATGTCAAAAATAATATTTTTTTCACTATTTTTTTATTATATTCTAGAAGTGTTATCTGAAAAGAAAAATAAATTTACTCAGTCTACAAAATAGCACTACATTACAACATGATTTTGAACTTGAAACCTTACTCCAATGGAAAACGTTAAAACATAAAAGTTGTAAATCTCGTCGAGGCCTTTTCGAAACATATGTGGATCATATTAATTGGACTTCAGAGCTAGAAGATATAGACCCCGGACAGAGACCTGCGCAGAGAAGTCTGAATCAGAACAAATACTTTTGCATCGCATATTTGAAAACCTAAACTGTAGGATCTGTACTTATATTGAATATCAAAGTTATAGAACTTTTCGAGAGCTACGATATAGAGTCCAAGTTTGCTTAATTTGAGCTCCGGATGAGGGAGTTATAATTTTTGAAATTTGGTACTTGATATGAAAGGTACGAAACCGATTTGGATTCAATCGCTAACTTTGTGGACACGAATTATACGACCGCACCTCAATTAATAGATTGTAGAGATTGTAGCACACATACTTAACCGTAAACAACTATCTGTTCACTAGGAGCTCATTTGCCTCATTCCTCCCTCGACATAGGGTTAGCTAGGGTTCCCCGGAAGCGCCACCGTGAGAAGCTCGAGCTCCCACCTCCGCCATCCTTGGTCCTCCTCCTCTGGATCCCACCTCCGCCGTTCTCGGTCCTCCTCCCGTCCGTGAGCACGTGGCAGCGACCGTCATCCTCAACGCCCTCCTCCTCCGGATCGAGCTGCCGCCGTCCTCCGCCCTCCTCTGGATCGAGCAGCCGCCATCCTCATCCCTCCTCCTTCGAATCCTGCCGCCACCATCCTCCACCCTCCTCCTTCGGATCAAGCCACCACCATCCTCCACCCTCCTCCTTCGAATCCCGCCGCCACCATCCTCCACCCTCCTCCTTCGGATCGAGCCGCCGCCATCCTCCACCCTCCTCCTTCATCCCGCCGCCACCGTCCTTCTCTAGTTGTGACCTCATCCTCAACGGGACCTCAAAGTGAGACCACTCTTCCTCATTATCTTCTGTTTAGTTGGTTTCTGGAGAAACCACGAGTCCATGATGGATTTGGATTAGCTACTATATCTGATGCTCTGGCCTTATAGGTTATTTCTAATGCCATTGTATATATTAATTATTGGTAATGCTTTTATTTCTCAACAGATAGCTCTATGTTAGTATTGTTATTCTATTTCTCAACAGATATAGGTAACTCTTATCTATAGTACTGGTCTTATGTCATGTAAAAATACTCTGCATCCAAACAAGAGTTAGTCATGTAGACTAAAACTGAGATGATGATGTTCTTTTAGTTAGATATAGGTATTTTGTTTTGCTCTTAAGGTCAAGCTTACACATCAAACTAACATATAATGTTTTGCTCTTGGCAATGTTTAACATAAGGTTGTCTAAAACAGATAGCTAGGTGTATGTGACTACATGTTTTGGTTTACCTGTTGCTGATAATACATTATATTGTAGGTCACACCATCTGAGTTATTATTTTTCTTTTGTAGATGTCTTCATCCTCCTGCTTGTCGCACGAGACTAACTCTGAGGAGCAAGAAGAGGGTCACTCTGGGTCTGAGGAAGCAGCAGCCCCAAGTGACACAGCCAGGAAACAAGAGAGTGATGATGAAGCAAGATTTAGGGCAGAGGCACAATGGCCTACAGATAAGATCATGGTTACATCAATTACACCTGATGGTATGCCTATTGTTAGAAGGGAGAAGCTACGGATGAGGAGGCTGGCAGGGCTAATAGCGAGGCAGAAGGTTTCTTTACTCCTTCCAAAATTTTCAAGCTTGGGAAAAGATGGAAAGGTCTTGTTTGAGGACTATATTCTTCCTTACCTAGAATTTAGCCCACAAATGAGGACTAGGGGACAGAAGAGGGCTATGAAAGCGATCTCAAAGTGCTGGAGGAACTTTAAGAGCATGCTTGTGAATGAGTATGTGCTGAAAGACCGCTCTCCACTTGAACGTTTCAGCCATTTGAAGCAGCGTGATTGGGAGTCTTTTGTTGTGTTGAAGACCTCAGAAGCTTTTTTGGAGCAAAGTGACAGGATGAAGGGTCTTAGGGCAAGGAACAAGCATAAACATCATTTAGGGATAGGATGATACGAGGGAAAAATCTCAGAGTGGGAGGTTGAAGATGAAAGGTTAGCAAAGGACGGTTTGCCAAACCCATGGCTGCAGTTCCCTAGGCGGTCCCAGCCTTGGCTGCGAGCAAGAGGTTCACTAACATAGACTGGGGAGATCAGCTTCAAGAGCCCTGACACCAGAGATGTCTCTGATAGAATTAAACAGCTCAGCCAAGACTCAACATCAAGCACTAGGCAGGAAGATGCACTCAGCACCGCCTTGGGACAACTTAGGGTCTGTTTGGATGTAGCACTTACAACAACTCGGAGCATCCAGGTTAGCACTTGCAACAACTTAGGGTCTGTTTGGATGTAGCACTTACAACAACATAGCCTATTGAAGTTCCTTGTTAATGTTCCTGTGATAGTTTTTGTGTTGCCTAGTGATGCTGGTATTGTCTTTATATACAGTCTTTTGTATTTTTTTTGTTAAATAACTTGGTCGGATCTTCTTTTGTAGGTCGTGTGTGAGGTGTCTCAAGTTACCAGGGCTGGAAGATAGCATTACCAGGATACCATATAGGAAGAGAATAACTGATGATGATATGCAAAAGCTAGCAGATAGTCTTCGGGTTCAAGTCACGCAAGATATCATCGCAAGCATGCCAAAACTTCTAGCAGCCCAAGGTCTAAAAATAGTTCCAGTATCTCCAAGTCCACAACATAGAAGCCCAGCAGATGCGCGGAGGAGCAGCTCTCATCCATTGACGCTCCCATTGCAACTGAGCATGACCTTTATGTTGAGATGATGCAGCCCAAGACGCATGTCCCATAGTTGGATACTGATTCCATAAGCCACTTAACAGAGCCAACAAACTGCACATTGTTAGCCAATGTTACAGGATATCAAGTGCAGGTTGCAACAGGTCAAGTGTTTCCTCAACAAAGTGTTCTCCATTGTGTTCAAGTGGAAGAAGGATTTGTGGTGGTTTTTGTAGACTCGGTGGTTTCCAAGTTTCGGGACCAAAGGCTGGAACACCCCATGAATGATGAGGTAACAACTCTTGGTGAAGCCCTTCTACAAAGGGTGCAGTGGCAAAGAGGTTATGTTGTGATCTACCACACACCTTTACCTTCTCCCACTTCCTGTCCTAAATTTTCACTTGGCAGCAAAATCCTACGAAAAAGGTTAATCAACCGTCTAGACATCACAAAGAAGTGGCAACGAATGACAATAGAAGTGGACAAGACTCTCAGAATGACAAGATTGTAGAAGGCAGATCAACAAAGAAAGACAAGACTAGTGACCAACATGACAAGATTGTAGAAGGTAGAGAAGCAAAGAAAGCCAAGACTAGTGACCAACATGACATGATGGAAGAAGGAAGAGAAGCAAAGAAATCCAAGAGTTTGGGAAATGTACCTTCAACACATGATAACCATGCACCTAAGCCACCACTGAGCATCAAGACAGGGAAGAAGGCCAAGAATGATGTTGTAGCAATATGCTCTAAAAAGACTGAAGACATTGAGACTCCAAAACAGCAGTGTGGACTAGCATGAACTCCAAGTACATGTACGGGAAGCGGATGATGACTCCAGACGATCTTGAAAAGGCAGGGCCTTCTTGTGTCAGCCTTCATACATATTGTATGAACGGTGTCAAACAGAAGAAGAGACAGTTTGTGGTGTATGTCAAACCTCCGTAGCTCCTAAAAAGTGAAGGCACTCCATTCATTCTGGACTATGGTGACCTATATGATCTATTTAACATTGATGCCCTGGACATGTCAGTTATGCGAACATTCACGTTGTAAGTTTTTCAACTAGACCAAACTTCTTAAATTTTGCATATGCAAATGCTTATCCATAACATTGGTGAAAGAGATATTTGATCCATATCTTGTCATTTCTCTCCAATGATGTCAGGTATCTTTCTCAAGAAAGCAGAGTCCATAAGTGGCCTGTTGTGATACTTGATGCTCGAATGATGGCGCTGCCAACTATTGAAGCTGACCATGAAGACGCTGTCAAGAGCTATGTGGCGAAGGCAATAAGCCATTGCATGAGGGCTGACAAAGAGTTTGTGATGTTTCCTTGCATGACCAGAAATCATTGGATCGTTGTGATCTTGAGCCCAAAATGGCGCACCTGTGGTATCTGGATTCCATGTTTGACATGACTTATGATGTCACAACGTTAACAAAACTGCTTGACAAGTAAGTATATAGTGATCCTATGTTCTTTATTCAGTTTGTGGGCATACAGTTAGCCCTTGTGATGCCCAGTCAGTTAGCTGTTATTTGTCATAGTAGGTTGTTGTTATATACTTGAGAAGTAAATATATGCTACTTGACATAATAGGTTGCTGTTATTTGTGTAGTGATAATATATTGCTCCATAGCTCTGTACATAATGATGGTACCTGTATTGTAGGTCTTTTGCAGTCAACATTGCAAGTGATCCAAAAAATAAGAATGATCGAGCTGTACTAAGGCATCTTACCAAATTTCAGGTAGCTGACCTTGTATTCCACTAGCAATAGAAATGTTACTACTTACGACTCCCTCTATAAACTTTGAAACTATGGTCTTTGTATATGCAGTGCTTCCAGCAGCAAGGTGACAATGCATGTGGCTTTTATTGCGGTCACCATATGATACATTTTGCAACACTGAAGAACATCTCAAATCTCCAGGTATGTCATTTTTCTTGTCTTGTCCCAATGTATCGGATTACTCTAGTTTTTCTTTTTATTTTTATCACTTTGGCTCTGTTTGGACAAAACTTTGATAATCAGAAACTATATATAGTTTTTTGTGACAGTAGTATTCAGCAGGAAAGAAACTTTAGACAAAACATAGCAACTACAATTCATGAACATATAATTGAGATGTACATTCATGAGCTGCCAATATTGTAGTACTTAGAAACCAGAGTTTTTTTTTTTGCTGTTTTGAAATAAACCATGATGTGTTTGGCTACTGCAGTAGTATATCTTGTTCAAAAACTTAATTAGCTGGTGTGAACTGTTATATATTTATCAAAACCTTGTCAAAACTGTTGTATGTCTAATACTAAGAAAAAACTGAGCATCCAAACAGACCAGGCTCAGTTTTTTTTGGAGTATCTCCAGAATTATGTTAGTTTTTCTTGGAGTTTCTGAAACTACCATTTGTCTAGCTGCTGAACTAGTTGTGTATTGTCTCAAAAAAAAACTAGCTATGTATGCCTGGAATTTTTTTAAAAAACTGAGTTTGCTGCTGATATAGAAAAAAGAAATGATGAGTATGTTACAGAAAATAAATATCTTTTAATTTGTAAACTAATATGCAAACCATTGATACATTCATCCCATGCTATTCGATGTGCAGGACATCAATCTGTTGACATGTCCCCTTGATAATTGGGTGCTTGCTGGTCTTTGGGAGAGGATATGTACACTTATAATGACACAGGTCATCTCTCCTAAAGGGAAGTTCCATCTCGCTACTGCTACCTACTGAAAACTCCTGGAGCACTTGGTGGCATATTTCTGAACTATATGTAGCATCTGGTAGTTGAAATAGATTAACTAGCTGAACTTGATGAACCGAGCATCTTTTGGAACTATGACTAGCATTTGTATGCCTCGAGCTTCTAAACTAGCATTTGTCTAGCTGCTGAACTAGATTTGTATTCCTATGTATGCTAGCTGCTGAACTTCTGAAATGCCTATGTATGGATCGTACTATTAACATGATATGCAAGCATTATGTTTGTGAAATGCCTGTGCATGCCCCGGCAGCAAGTATCTTTTGGAAATGCTTACATGCTGCATGTATATTCTGGTGCTTGTGGGAAACCATATTGATGGTTGCTCTGAAAACCGTCACAAGCCTTTTAGGGACGGTTGGACAAATATCCGTCAAAATGCTTTTTGGAACGGTTATATATAAAGCCGACACAAGACATTAGGGACGGTTACAGAAAAAGACGTCGCAAAAACATTTGTAACGATGTCTCTTTTCACCGCCACTAATAGTCTCTGACAGGCTTACACAACAACGTCTCTAAATATTTCAGACCGTTTTTTTAAATGTCTATTGTTTCTGACGGTTTCTAAAAGACCGTCTCTAATTTTTGAGATGGTTCTTCAAATGTCTGTCAGAACCATATTAGTGACGGGTAAAGAAGCTGTCTAGATTTACTGACGCGTTTTTAATGACGGTTTTGGTTTTCGTCACTGACAGTGTAAAAAAACCCGTCACTAAAGGTCTTTTTTGAGGTAGTGATAATTAGCCTTCTAATTTGGATAGTCAGCAAAATATTTTTCTTACCACACACTAAAACTCATTTTGTCCATAATTGAGTAATTCTAGATTCATCAACCAACTCTGAGGATCCCTCTAACCTATTACTATTATCTGATCAAAATGTATCCTTAGAGATCTAAAAGATCCATTTGTCTTCTACGATCTAGGTATTCATCGATTTCTTCCTATTGACCTTTAAATTGCTCAAGTAACTTAACCAAGCTTGACACTTGAATTTACTAAGTTTAGGAAATTTCAACTTGACTGACAACATCTCGAGAACCAAGTTTCTATTCCATTTATCATATCTACGTGTTTGAATATTCATTAGAGAGATAAATCTATTCTCTACAACTTTGAAATTCAAATCATCTTTGCAATCATCCTCTAATTGTTCAGATCTAATTTCAACTTAAGATCCACAATCTGATTTTGGTTTCGAAGTCCAACCAACACATCATTTGCAACTTCACTCTACACCTTGTCTTGAGGCTTGTGATTACTCGTTATATAGCCACGAAAGTTCTATATGACTTTGGTATTCTGAGTCTCATTTGCTTCTACCTCCAAATGTATTGAAGCTTTTTTTTATCGACTGTAATTCAGTCAGGACAGATATAATGATAAACATGAGTGTTTTCCTGATTATCCCAATTAACACACCTTGACCTCATGCATTTTGATGCCTGTATATAGCCTAATAGAAATATCTTCACTCTATTTGACACGTACATCAGCAATAATGGCTCAAATCATCTAAGCATTTTCAGCTCTATTATAAAATCTCAGACCTAGCATAGCAATCCAAATTCTCCATCCATCAAGGCAGTAATATTTGTACACGACATTGTTCAAGATACCCAGAAAAGGTTTGAGTTATTCCAGCTAATCTCAAGCTACAAAATCCTATCAAGAAATATAGGCTCACAAAATCCATTATCATTATTTTTGTAAGACCATGACCATCTTTAACCGTACCTAACATACTCCAAACAACTGATAAAAATCCTTGATGAAAAAGAACGCACAATCAAATTTTATAAAGTACAATAGAGTAATCATTTAGAAGACGAATCCACTCGGGAATCTGAAGAATCTCTATGTACTCATTACCCATAATCCTCATCATCATTCTCAGGTATATTTTGATTACCGCATTTTTCTCTAGTTGTCGTGATCTTAATCTTAGGACGAGATTTCTTTAAGGAGGGAGGGTTGTGACACCCCGGTGTCTCATTTCCAATTTAACTAGCATGCTAAGGCTAAATTGAAGCTCAAGTGTAGCATAAAATAATAGAGCCATTTGAAATTTTGATTTTCATCAAGTGAGATAAAAACCCTGCAAACAAGGCTATGAAACAATTTAAATATTCTCTACATATAACACATGCCAAGTAATCATACCATTATTATGAGAATACTAAAATAGAATTTTAGACAAAATTTGAGAATTTTATCTTATTTGAAAATACCACAAATAATTAAATTAAACCTAGAAACCTTTCAAGTTTAAAAATTTAATTCAAAAATGATTATAAACCAAATTAAGTTTTGGTCTTCACCAACCTGTCCCAAACATGATGCAGAACTCGTGCACCAAAGTTCATCAATAATTGAGGCCTGTAGCTACTCTAAATTTAATAATCATCAAAATAGGGACTTAGTTGCGAGAGCAGAAGAACTCAAGGGCCTTATTGAAAAACGTGTCTTCTTCCTCCTGGAGCTGACGGCAGAACGCATCGCCGTCAGTCGCTTTTCTCCCTTTCCCGGGACTTGGTCCCGCACTAGCGCTCCCGTCGCCATTGCTGTAGCATCCCGCTGCCCCCTTGGCCACAGCACGCCGCAAAACGACGTCGTTTTGCCTCTGCCTGATGCCTGCAATGGCAGCGATTGGAGCTCAAGTTTCACGGCGCTGCGCTGTTCCCTGTTGCCCCTACACCCTCCCCTGCGCCAAGGATTAAATTCGTGACCACCCTGCGCCGAGCCCCGCTCTTAATTCGGCCGCTCCGTCCTCCCTCACTCAGTTTTCTCTCGGGTTGTTATTCTCCCTTCCGCCATGGCTGATGCCCGTAGAATCTTGAAACTCCATCATTCCCTTTGATTCCTGGCCAATTAAACACCACAATTAGCTGCCCAGAGACTCTCAGCTGCCAATCCCCTAATTACTCAATACTCATTTGAACTGTGACATCGAAGACAATTTTTGTACGTGTTCCAAACCGACCAAGCCAATTGCTCTCTGAAATTCGTCTGATTGGGTGAGTCAATTTCAAATTACTTTGGCATGCAAGTAGCTGAATCCTTGAAGCGTCCATTTAACCCTTTTTCTCTCTATTTCGTGATGTGAGGTGGCCGAAATCATCTTTTTCCCCGCCGCTAGTTTTCTGCCCCGTCGGTCTTCATCACCTCGCCGATGAGCTAGGTTCCAGGCCTCCTCGACACAAGACAACTAGATGCTGCTCTGCTCCATATCGTCTTGAAGTCTCACCAACAAACGGCATTCAATTTGGTGCCCTGTACCACTCGCACAACATCGCAGAACATCGAGCTTCCGCCACCCTCAACGCCGGCCATCCTCCGATGTGTTCCCGACCCGACAAATCTGTCCAATAGGTGCGCCTCGATCTGCTCTCTGCCCTGGTGAGCACGGAGTCAAGTTTTGCCGCTCGACTAGGCCAGCGGCAAGCTTCTTGTGCAGTTCTGGCAAGGCTGATTGGCCGCTGACTCACGTTTATGTGGCAGCTGATGTGGCGCTGATCTGTCAATTGCTTTAATGCTCAGAAAGTTTCAGAAAATGAGCAAAATCTGTAAAAAGCAAAGTAACTAAACTATAAATCCAATAAAACTCAAATAAAGTTTGTTAGACTCATCTTAATCTGCTCTATTTAAGACAAATGATAACAATCTGCTCCTGTCTACGTATTTCTAATAATTAATAAACTTGTTAAAACACTAATTAAATCACTATAAATTCTATATGTTAAATTTAAATCTAATCATTTGCATGCACTGTTACTTTATGTTATTACATCACCTTGATTTTTGGTTAAGCTAAATGGACAATATTTCACACTCTAGGATTTATTTAGTACTTTAACTTGTATAATTGCTAATAACTAAAATGTTTACATTCAGAAGCTGTAACATGATAAAAATGATGTTCATATATGTCTCTATCCATAATAAATCACTCAAATCCATAATCATATTTTTACTAATTCAATTGCATTATTCATTCATAAAACTTTATTAACCCTATTTAAATGGTTATCACACATAAAATAATAAAACTCTAACTTGCTTCTTTGAAACATATGGCTTCAAGAACATATTAATAACAATAATATCACATTAACACTAATGCATTATATATCCATCACGTCATTGCATGTAACGATATTACGACAATACCGTTAATCCATTATTCATTTATAGGTAACGACACTCAGGAGCAGGAGCCGGAGCCGGACTTCCAAGAGGATATTGAGTCCGGAGAGCCAGGTCTACTGTTTCTAACACTAGTGTTGATCCAGACAAGCTCCGGTTTGCATTTGACTTTTTATAAAGTTTGCAAGTTTTATATCACTACTAGTGTTGATATTTGATTGTTGCATTAGGTCATACGAGTTGGTTGGAACCCACCTTGCATCTTTCCCCAGATGACCCATGTTACGTTTATATGAGTCTTGGAAGGATCCGGTACTGTGTTGCTATGCTTAGTAATTAAATAATAGCATTAGTTTTATTATTCGTACTAAGAGGATGAACTTGATCACTAAATTTGAACTTAATAGAAGTAAGTTTACTTTGATGTTATGACCGGGCAGGGATGATACATGTGTAGGTTTGCAGCAACACATGGGTGTTGATTGCGGTAGTCCTGCCTTGTCGAACCTAGGACCCGTCCGTTGTTGGCCTCTTGATCAAGTATTGAACAGTACCGAAGGCATGCTAGTTTATGGGCACTAGTAAACCGATGTAGCATTAAAAATTACTTGCAATAGGAACGGTTAAGGTGTATTGGTTATTGACCCTTCTGCTATTGGAGTGGGCAGTTTGAGAAACCATGTGAATATGTGCCATGGTTTGCTATATTTGTGATGAGTAATTGACTTCAGCGGATTTGGTGTTTGAGTTGAAATGCGGGAATCCTGGTATTGCATGGGTTTACATATCATGGTTATGACTAACCAGAGTTGGTGGAGGAATTGGTGATGTTGCAGGAGTTGGAAAATGTGTTTGCTTGTCTCATGATGTGTAGGTCACTGGAGTCGACTTGGCGGTCAACGGCCAGAGGATCGGGCACAAGTAGGGGACTTGGGGCCAGACAATCGGGGTGTCGGGTGAAGTCAAGGGTGATCCACACCGTACACGTGGAGAGGCAAGAAGCACGGACGATTTCGCGGTTGAGCCTCAAAACCGTGGTGGTGATGAAGACGATGTGTTGACCAAGTCAAGGCGAATGGGATGCCGCTGCAAGTGACAAGGGGGCCCGATGGATAGGGACTAGGAGAGACTTACCGGTGGTCAGGATCGCGGGACAAGATGACACACGCCAACATCGAGAAGTCACGCTTTGAGAAGCATGCAAGGCGATTTCCCGGTTTGGGCCTCAAAACCGGTGGCGGTGGTTGGTGGTGCACGTGGCACCATCACGGAGCTTGCTTCGAGATGAAGCAAAGACATGAAGCGTCTGATGGCATTCAGGCAATGAGGAAAAAGATGGACGGTTATGCCCCCAGTGGTAGGTGGGTGTGTTATGTAGGTCAAGGGTAGAGTGGTCATGTGGATAATAAATCATAGGCCTATATAAGGAGAGGTGTGACTAGTGGGAGAGGTGCCTCTCTTCCCATTAGCCTTGTGTTAGGACTCTATTCAAAGTGCTAGGAGAGAACTTCATGTTTGAGAGGAGAGTAGTGGGTGTGTGAGAGACATCTCTTACTCTTCCAAATAGTGGGAGGAAGAGGGTGGCTTCCTAACCTTGTACCTATGGATCTTGTAAGCACCTTTCTATGATATAAGAAGTTTTTTCGTGCTCAAGATTTCCATCTTCACTTGAATCCCGAAATTCCCTTTTTCCTATTTTCGGATCTTTTTTGTGGTGATTTTCGATCTCACATTTGGACGAATTTTTGGCCCGGATTTCATGAGAAACTTGTTGCTAGGATGAGCTAGGAAAATCCTCTATGGATCCTTGGTGGAATTATTAGCTCTAGCGCCTTCGATTTGAAGGATTTCTCAAGTTTCCCCTTTTTGGTGTTCTTGGCACAAGATCTGAAATTCGTGATGATTCCTTGAGCCAATTGAGTTGATCTCCTAGGATTAGGGTCATGATGTGATGAGGATTCACTGGTCCAAAAATCGCATCATTTGGAGTTTGTTTGATTAGTTTTTGGAGAAGTTTTGACAAGATCCCGAGAGATTTTCTATTCTGTCGGGGGTCAACCGGCACTGCCGATGACCAGGACCGGCACTGCCGATTGGTCTAGTATGTAGGTTCCAGTGCGACAGCATCTCACACCGGCACTACCGATGACGTGCACCAGCACTGCCGATAGGCATGACCGGCACTGCCGATAAGTGTTCAGTTCTGGACTGTTGAGTATTTCGTCTTCCCTTTTTATTTCCGCTGTGTTTCTTTGGTATGGTTGATCACTCCTAGGGCTAGTACACCACAAGTTGGTATGTGTTGTCTTGGTGATCGATTTAGAGGTTGGCTTGGGTTGTTTTTGGGATATAGGCCAAGTTCTCTTGGAGAATTTCTTGGAGAATTTTATTTGGCTCCCATTCACCCCCCTCTGGTCGCCTTCTCGGTACTTCAATTGGTATCAGAGCCAGTTTGATCACTAGTTGACCTTCACCGGCTTTGTGATCCGAAGGCGACATGGAGAAGCGTGCTGTCAAGCTGTGGATGTTTGATGGAGAGGACTTCCCCTACTGGAAGTCAGGGACCAAGGCGTATCTGCTGAGTCAAGGACGTGCAATTTGAGAGATTATTGATCAGGAGTATGCTATACCACAAGACTTGAACACTACTTCTACAGGTGAGTTAGTCAGGTATGAGAACAACTCCAAAGCTGTCAATATTCTGCTTTCTGCACTTGGTAGGAGCGAACATGATAGGGTTGCACACCTTGACACTGCTCATGCTATTTGGGATAAGCTCTGCACTTACCATGAGGGTATCAACCAGGCCAAGTCTATGCGTAAGGATTCATACAATAGATAGTACCAAACCTTTGCACAGAAACCGGGCGAGTCACTAGATGACACTTTTCGTAGGTTTGAGACAATTGTGTGCAACTTGCGGGCTTGTGGTACCCATGTGTACAATGACAATGATAGAGCTAAGCAACTGCTGTACCCACTTGATGAAAATGTTTGGGGGGTTAAAATTGCTGCTCTAGAAGAAACTGCTAAATTCAATACCCTGAATTGTGAGCAACTGTATAGCAAGCTGAAATCTCATGAACTGTCTAGGAAATCTCGTCCTAATCTTGCTATTTCTGCTTCTAGCATGGCTTTGCTTTCTAGTTCTCAGAAGGGTGATCACAGTTGTGCTTCTTATGGAACTAACCCCTCACTTGACAAGTCTTCCTTGGAGTTTGCTTTGTCTTCTCTTGTTGCAGCTTCCGATGAA
The DNA here is from genome assembly GCA_032690845.1 of Eleusine coracana subsp. coracana. Classification (NCBI taxonomy): domain Eukaryota; kingdom Viridiplantae; phylum Streptophyta; class Magnoliopsida; order Poales; family Poaceae; genus Eleusine; species Eleusine coracana. The sequence goes on along the minus strand of CM064418.1, from coordinate 23,139,253 downwards.
CAGATAGAGTGCATTCCTGACGAGGAGCTGTCCTTGCTCACAAGGAAGTTCAGGAAGTTCTACAACAACCGGAAGGAGAGAAGAGGAGGTGGTTCAAGAACCTGCTTTGAGTGCGGTGACCCGGGACACTTCATCGCTGATTGTCCCAAGAAGAAGAAGAAGGCCGGGTACCGCGACAACAACACTGAAGACTTCAAGCAGAAGAAGAACCACTTCTACAAGAAGGGCAAGAACTCCAAGAAGTTCGCCAAGGCCATTGCACACGCCTGCATTGCCGCCTTGAGCGATGTCGACCTCACATCAAGCGAAGGCCTTTCAAGCTCAGAGGAGGAGGTTGAAAAGCCACAAGTCAAGAGGAAGGATGACTTCACCGGGCTTTGCTTCATGGCAAAGAACGACCATGACACCGACTTCTCGTATGCAGTCGAGTGTTGCCCAATCCACCACAGAGGCTGAGTATGTAGCTGCTGCTAGCAACTGCTCACAAATCCCATGGATTGTATCTACCATGAAAGACTATGGGTTGACTTTTAAGGGTGTTCCACTCATGTGTGATAACTTTAGTTCCATATGCTTAGCCAAAAACCCAGTCCAACATGGTAAGGTCAAACACATCAATGTGCGATTCCACTTCCTGAGAGACAATGTTGAGAAGGGGGATGTTGAGATCAAATACATTGATACCAAAAACCAACTAGCCGATATCCTCACCAAGCCCCTAGATGCTTCGAGACATGCTTTTCTTTAGGGGGAACATGGTGTTTGTGATCCCTATGACATCATTTGAGGGGAAGTTGGTTTTCTCGTGTATATATGTATCTTACCATTTTCGCATTGCATCTCATATGTAATATATGCATTGGTAGATGAGCTTTGATTCTTATGCTCTCTTGCATTTCTCTTTGCTATGATTGAGCTTGAGCTAAGTTATGTGGATGTGATGGTAATCTCTCATGCTTAGATTTTCTTTGATGACCTATTATAAACTCATGTGAGCAACTTGCTAATCTTAAAGGTAAACTAAGCTTGTTGCGAACCTTATGATCTAATCTTCCTAAAACTTGCTCACCATGTGTATAATTGCTTTTATCCTTGTTGAAACTTGCGTTGAGGCCAGTCTAGAGGATGTCTTGGCTTTGGCACCTTGTGTTTGCGAAATGGAAGGCTTTGCAAATGTTTAGCTCATGATGAAACATTATGGGAACGTGTGTTCCTTTTGCCGCAAAGGCATGCTCTTTTGTCTTGTGCATAATCTTGAAAAATCTACTGAGTGCTTTGATCAAGAACTACTCAATAATGCTAAATCCAAACATTGTGACTTGAAACCTCGGGGTGTTTGCCGTACCCAGTCGTGCGACCCTCCGCATGGATAAGAGGATAGATGAGGATAAACTATAATTACTTGATCAACTGAGTCTATGTTTCATATGTGAGTATTTGTAGAGCTCATTTTCTGCGAGTGCTTGTTGCCCTTGTTGAGATTGAAACTGGCTAGATTCTTATGATTCACTTGGTGCTTGTTCTGCCTTGGATGAGAGTACTTACACATGTGATGGCAGATTTTCTCATGATAAGCAAAACTTGATTCTATCTAAGCTAGTCAATCTTTCTGCTTAGCCTGTATAGCTCATGGTGTTTATGCCTTGCTGTCTATTTTTTATCTTTGCATGATTGGGAGCTATTGCCTTTACACTTCATGGCACTATGGTTATGGTTAGCAAAGTTAAATGCCTGTTTGCATAATTGTTGAAGCTCCTTAGGTTTGCATTTTCATGCATTGCATGTTTGCTTGTTCTTTTGTGGTCATGCACAAATAATGCTAAGAAACTCATATGATCCGTTTTGCTCTACATGAGACCTACCACAACTTGAGGGGGAGCATATCATGATCTTAAGCGATTTCTTGCGCTTTTTACATTCTTTGCGTCTCAAGTCGCTTTTCTTGTCAACTCTTGGTTTTATGATCCCTACTTGCTAGATGGCTTGTTTTCACCTTTTCTTTGGGTTTGGCCATTTGGATGTGCTTATTTGGCTTCGCATTTCAATCTCTAATCTTTGTGCATTTGGTGTTGTCAATGTACTCATCAAGGGGGAGATTGAGAAACCATGTGGATATGTGCCATGGTTTGCTATATTTGTGATGAGTAATTGACTTGAGCGGATTTGGTGTTTGAGTTGAAATATGGGGATTCAGGGATTACATGGGTTTGCATATCATGGTTATGACTAACCAGAGTTGGTGGAGGAATTGGTGATGTTGCAGGAGTTGGAAAATGTGTTTGCTTGTCTCATGATGTGTAGGTCACTGGAGTCGACTTGGTGGTCAATGGCGAGAGGATCGGGCACAAGTAGGGGACTTGGGGCCAGACGATCGGGATGCTGGGTGAAGTCAAGGGTGATCCACACCGTACACGTGGAGAGGCAAGAAGCACGGACAGGTTCACGGTTGAGCCTCAAAACCGTGGTGGTGATGAAGACGACATGTTGACCAAGTCAAGGCGAATGAGATGACGGTGCAAGTGACAAGGGGGCCCGATGGACAGGGACTGGGAGAGACTTGCTGGTGGTCAGGATCGTGGGACAAGGTGACACATGTCAACATCGAGAAGTCATGCTTTGAGAAGCGTGCAAGGCGGTTTCCCGGTTTGGGCCTCAAAACCGGTGGCGGTGGTTGGTGGTGCACGTGGCACCATCACGGATCTTGCTTCGAGATGAAGCAAAGACGTGAAGCGTCCGATGGCATTCAGGCAATGAGGAAAAAGATGGACGGTTATGCCCCCGGTGGTAGGTGGGTGTGTTATGTAGGTCAAGGGTAGAGTGGTCATGTGGACAATATACCCTAGGCCTATATAAGGAGAGGTGTGGCTAGTGGGAGAGGTGCCTCTCTTCCCATTAGCCTTGTGTTAGGACTCTATTCAAAGTGCTAGGAGAGGACTTCATGATTGAGAGGAGAGTAGTGGGTGTGTGAGAGACATCTCTTGCTCTTCCAAATAGTGGGAGGAAGAGGGTGGCTTCCTAGCCTTGTACCTATGGATCTTGTAAGCACCTTTCTATGATATGAGAAGTTTTTTCGTGCTCAAGATTTCCCTCTTCACTTGAATCCCGAAATTCCTTTTTTCCTATTTTTGGACCTTTTTCGTGGTGATTTTTAATCTCACTTTTGGACGGATTTTTGGCCCAGATTTCTTGAGAAACTTGTTTCTAGGATGAGCTAGGATAATCCTCTATGGATCCTTGGTGGAATTATTGGCTCTAGCACCTTCGATTTGAAGGATTTCTCAAGTTTCCTCTTTTTGATGTTCTTGGCACAAGATCTGAAATTCGTGATGATTCATTGAGACAATTAAGTTGATTTCCTATGATTAGGGTCGTGATGTGATGAGGATTGACTGGTCCGAAAATCGCATCATTTGGATTTCGTTTGATTAGTTTTTGGAGAAGTTTTGACAAGATCCCGAGAGATTTTCTATTCTGTCTGGGGTCGACCGGCACTGCCGATGACCAGGACCGGCACTACCGATTGGTCTAGTCTGTAGGTTCCAGTGCGACAGCATCCCGCACCGGCACTACCGATAGGTGAGACCGGCACTGCCGATAGGCGTGACCAGAACTGCCGATGGCAGGGATCGGCTCTGCCGATGAGTGTTCAGTTCTAGACTGTTGAGCATGTCGTCTTCCCTTTTTTTTCCGCTGTGTTTCTTTGGTATGGTTGATCACTCCTAGGGCTAGTACACCACAAGTTGGTGTGTGTAGTCTTGGTGATCGATTTAGAGGTTGGCTTGGGTTGTTTTTGGGATATAGGCCAAGTTCTCTTGGAGAATTTTATTTGGCTCCCATTCACCCCCCTCTGGTCGCCTTCTCGGTCCTTCATGGTTCATACCACGAAGTACTGTTGGCTGAACAACATGCCCATTCGATGTCACCAAACCCGGTCTGAGGTGAAAGTTCTTTTATTGCGAAAGGTTGTCATATTGAACCTTTATTGGTGTGTATGTGTCATGTATTTCGGGTTTTCCCAGCTGGTTTCAATCAATTGCAATTGCTATCCCTCGCAGTAATGAGTACCGCTTGGTCAGTGAGTCATCACGTAGTTCACACGATACTATGAAAGTTGATCACTTGGTTACTATTGATTATTATTATTGCTTCTCTTATATTGTAATTACTTCATGTATTGATTTCATTATTTTGATGTTACTCCACTAATGTTACATTTCTATTCTACCCAATTAATATGGCTAAATAAAATTTGGTAGAACTAATAGGTTACTTATTGCTAGTCTTTGCAAACAGCCATCCCAATAGAGCCAATGCATGTCTAGGTTGATGATGGGTAAATCTTGCTGACTAATTAGTACTCAAGCTTTGTGCCATTGTTGTTTTTTAGGTAATGAAGAAATAGAGTTGCCTGTGAATATGATGCATTAGGACATGCAAGTCCCTGAGGGTTGGACTGCCCATTGGGAGTCCGACTTGCCGCCACAGTGATGTTGTGTACTGCTAGAATGATGATTCTATGGGCATGAATCATTACTACTGCTGTATCATCGAGATCTCGTATTAGTTATCGTTAATTGCTTCCACTATTTTTGAACTATCTTAAATTGTAATATTCTGCTGCACTTTACTACTCTATCATGCGGGAGGGACCGGTACTCCGGTGGGAGTGGTCCAATGAGGATTAGGGGGAGGCGCCATCCTTCCGAGACCTCAGGAAAAAATCATGAGCATTCCTTGACCCTCTCTTTACTATTCCGTATTTGTGTGCTCTAGTGAGTAGGGTGACTTGTGGCTTGCATATGCCAGTGTGATTGGCATCCGTATTTTATCTTATCATGAACACTAGCATGTGTAGGGTCCTGGCCTACTAGAATTGTTCAGGTTCCCTTATCTTGTTAGACTTGAGTAGCGAAATTGAAGTATTTGGATTCGTGAGCGGCTTACCGATTCACCCCCCCCCCCCTCCACTCTCGGTACGCCTTCGATCCTTACAAGTGGTATCAGAGCCAAGTGCTCATCTTTGAGGCTTCACCACCTTGAGTAAGGATGCCGGGACCAGCGAGGAGTGTTCCCATATTCAATGATGAGGACTATACTTATTGGAAGGCTCGCATGCAAGCCTACCTTCAGTCCCTTGATCTAGAGATATGATCGGTCACTCACGAGTCCAATGCGAATGTGAACCTACTTGAGCCTGACTACATTAAGTGTAATGCTAAGGCCATGAATGCTTTGATTGCTTGCATTTCTAAGGATGTTTTTGCTCAGCTAGGTGCTAGTACTATAGCACATAGTATCTGGACTGAGATTCAAGGGCTCTATGAGGGCACCAGTGATGTCAAAGAGGAAAGATACTATGTGCTGAAGAACAAGTATGATCACTTCACTAGATTGCCACATGAGAGAGCTAACACTGTTTATTCTCATTTTCATGTACTTGTGGAGGAGATCAATGCACTTGGGGATGATTTCAAGATGAAGCCCGTCGAGGTGATAAGAAGATTCTTGAGGCTATTCAAAGACCCCAAGTATGAGTCCATCATCACCTTCATCTTGCAAGGTGACCTCAAGACCAAGACCACAAAGAAAGTGGTTGGCAAGATCACCATCTTCGAGAGCTATCAATTGGGGTTGGATGATCCTCAACCATCCAATCTTGCTCTACTGGCTGACAAGCAAGAATCTAGCAAGAGCAAGAAGAACAAGAAGAAGGTGATTATTGAGGATGATGATGAAGAAGATGATGATGAGGGTGACTTGACCGAAGACTTGGCTCTTCTCATGAGGAAGATGAAGAACTTCAAGAACAAGTTTGCTTTCAAGTCAAGAGGCAAGTGCTTCAATTATGGCTCAAAGAATCACTTTTCTGAGAGTGCCCAAAGCCCAAAAAAGAAGCATTCGAGTCACAAGATTCAAGTGAAGAAGAAGAAGAAGATTCCAAGGCCAAACACAAGAAGAAGAGATACTTCAACAAAGACAAGAGCAAAGGCAAAGCTCAAGACTACAAGAAGAAGTTCTCTCGCAAGGCACTTGTTGGAGAGTGGACAAGCGTGACGAGTCCTTTTCCTCAAGTGATGAAGAAGTGGTCGGTCTAGCCATGATCAAGACTACACCTCCATGAGCTCTTCCTCCACCTCCCACGTGCCTCATGGCCGCGAGCCAACTTGGGGAGAGTGAGGATGAGAGCAGCGATAATAGCGATGATGAGGAGCACACATGTGCCGAGTTGTGGAGCATGCTTGAGCAAGCCCGCGACATCGCCATCAAGAAGTCCAAGATGTTAGAGGTGGTAAGAAAAGATTGTAAGTTGGCTAAGGACCGTGTTGGTGAGCTTGAGAGTGAGCTCAAGGACTTTGTCACATCTCATGATGCCCTAAACAAGAGTTATGACAAACTCAAGGGTGATCATGTAGAGCTTCATGAGAAGTACAAGGCCCTTGAGATCACTTATGAGGCCATCAATATTGAGAACCTTGCCTCTCCCTCCTCTAGTTCATCTAAGAATGATGCTTCTACTATGTGTGATGAACTAACCACCTCAGTTGAGGTTTCTTCCCTTCAGCCACTTGTTTTGAAGGAATATCACAAGCTCAAGGAAGAGAGGAAGATGGTGATGGATGGCTTTGAGAGGCTCACACGAGGTAGAGCCATCCACAAGGAGATCCTTGGGAGGAACCTTGTGAACAATGTCTCCCACCATGGACTTGGATCATATCTCACCGCCATCAACATCATAGGGACGAGTGATTCCATCCCTGCATGGATCAAACCCCTTCACGCAGACGGCTACTATTGCGAGAGGTGTTGCAAGGATGGCCACACCACCAAGGATTGTCCCATAGTGAGAAATTCTATTATTTTCCCTAATGCTAACTTGTTCCATGAGAACACAGATTTCAAGCTTTTTAGGAACAAGGATGGCAAGGTGAAAGCTAAGGCTTTGGGACCACCAAACAAGAAGAGGAAGGTCAAGAGCATATGGGTGCCTAAGTGCATTGTTGATCTTGAGAGATCGGCTAAGTACAAGTGGGTGCCCAAGAACAAGACCTAGATGGTGGTGGTGGTGGACCGGGTGCTTTCATGAAGATTATGTGAAGTCCACCACAAGTGACATGGACCTCAATGACCTATCTACTCATGAGAGAGGTAACCGTGTTAGTTCTTGATAGTTGTAGTGTGTTTTTCTTTCTCGTGCATTGCATGGTAATTAGGACTCCTTTTTGACTAGTATGCTTTGCATCCATGCATGTGTAAATAACTAAAAGAAAAACACATAAAAATTAGTCAATGTCTAACCCATCCAAGATAGCTATAAGGGGGAGTGCTTGAGATGGTTGTTTGATTTCTCTCAATGCAAGGGCATGGCTTATAGTGAGTAAGCTTGGGAGGGGATCAAACTTGACATTGTTAGGTTTCCTTTGTGTCTTGTACTTAATATTGCTTGCATTCACATGGCATATTTACTTTCATTGCATATGTAAATTGCTTGTTGCATGCATCATATAGGAAACACAAAGGAGGCTTGTCACATTTGGAGATATTTGTGCCCCATGCTCTATATGAGTTTACATCTCCGTAAGTGTGACCAAAGGAAAGAATTGTGCTTCATGCCCATTGAGCAAGCTCTTATGAACTATGAGGATAAGTCTACTCACGTGGTTCATAGACTAAGGCTCATACATATCCTTTGATTCTTATTTGCCTTGGTTCTTATTTGCTTGATCTTTCATTTGGCATTTGCGAAAACTATGAGGCCATAGTGTGCCACTATTTGAAAAATGAGTGTTTGAGAGTTTCCTCTATATTCTAAGTGCGGTGTTCTTTTGTGTGTTTAGCGAGGGCACTTGGAAAATGGAGAAAGTCCTTGACTCAGCAATTTCTAGAAGTGACCGTATGGTCCGGTCATATGACCGTACAGTCCGGTCTGTGTAGCAATACACAGTACTTCAGGAAGAAAGAAAATGGTGACCGGACAGAACAGTTCTAAAGACTGGACAGTCGGGTGTGCATCCTTTCTGGTTCTCCAGATTTCTGATTTTCAGATATCCCGAAGTGACCGGACAGTCCGGTCTAGTGAGCGGACCATCCGGTCAGTTCGCTTGATCGCGTGATGCGGGTCCCGACCTGAGCCGTCGATCTGTCCTTAATTGATCTCGGCCATCCGTGTCACCTTTGACCTAGGTCAAAATCTCTTGGACGTATCCCTGTTCATCGTCCCGATGTCGAGTTCATGTCCTCGACGCCATCGCCGCCTCCTTCGTTGTCGACCTCGCGGCACCGCCTTGCTCCCGCGCTAGCGTCGCCGCTCTCACACCTACCCTCACCCGAGCGCGCGTCCGCGACCACAGAAGCACCGCCACCACCACGCATTGCCGTTTCTGCCTCACGCGCAAGCCGCTGCCGCCGAGGTCTAGAGGCGCAGCTGTCGCCCTGCTCCTTCATAGCCTGCACACAGCTACGCCGCCTCTATCACCTCTCGCGCGCACACTGCTACTAAAGCTGAGCTCGATTCCCACAGATTGCCTCCCTCTTCCTCGCTCTTCATTACCAGCAAAGTTCAAGTCTTGACCTTTTTCTGGTGATCGGAGCAAGTCCCACGGTGTTTGTTCTTCTCGGCGTGTTGGATTCCTCCCTCAGGGTATCACACTGATCTTCCATTCATCAAATTATGCCCTGATTTCGAGTATTTAGTTAATTAATGCAATTAGACATAATTCCTATCATTAGTTGCATTAATTAATTAATTGGCTCAACCTAGATGCAATTAATTACATGCATATCTGTTAATTGCAATTCTAGGGTTTGTCTCCTGTCTAGTCTATAGTTAGATTTATTGCCATTATTTGACTATACACTAGATGACTCGCACCAGCCACATATAGTCGATGATCACTGTTGTTACTTTGAATAATTGTCTAGTGATCATGTCCTTCATTTAGTGCTAGGATTTCTATTGCGCATTTTTTCCTAGCGGTGCTTTGCTTGTAGATGTATTAGGACTCTATGCTTATCCCATCTACACCTATGTGCGTGCTGTGACAGCAGCAGCAGACACAGATGGTAGGGTCAGGGCAGGACAAGGGCAAGGGGAAGATGCCTGAGAAGCCCAAGACGAAGAAGAGACTGAGACTGGACCCAGAGTCAGAGAGAGCCCGAAGGTGGGCTCAGCACTTGGACGCCATGGAGCAGTCATGCAGGACACCTAGCTCCTGTCTGAGGATCAGCCAGCCAGCTAAGGACCAGGGCTTGAGGAGGAGCACCAGGCAGAGGACTGCACCTCTAGTAGTCAGAGTTGTGCCACCGACGTGGCTGCAGCGTACTGCGATTTCCCACCAGGGGAGATCGTCGAGAACTGTGGATCAGGGATCCTCCAGGCAGCAGGAGGAGTCCGAGGAGGAGGAGACTGCAGAGGAGGAGACCTTAGAGTCAGAGTCTGAGGAGCATGTTGAGGAGGCCAAGGAGTCAGAGGAGGAGGCAGAGCAGACTGTACCCTAGAGGATAGCTCACCGGGCTGGAGACCTGAGGTGCACCTATGAGGTGTGCACGAGGAGACTGCAGAGACTGGTATAGGTAGCCAGAGAGCCGGACATCCTCAAGGTTCCTGCAAAGGACCTTAAGGTACTTCGGTTCATGTCCTTCGAGCAGTGGGTGCCTGGTGCTCCAGAGGAGGATAGGAGAGGGCCTGAGACGTTGTGTAGCCTTGAGAACCAGAGACAGGATGCTTGTACCACAATAGTACAACACCTACCAGGCCATGAGGAGGGCCACAAGCACAGACATGGAGCAGTACTTCTCGTACCTGCCAGGACTAGTTGAGCTAGTCACTGCTGTACTCAGGTTCAGGGAGGACGTGGTCCTTGACTTCTACGCGACGCTGTGGGTTGCCAGAGACCGCTCAGAATTTTGGTTCTTATTCAGAGGGCAGCCACAGTGAGTCATTAGGCAGGATCTGATCGCCAACCTAGGACTCCTTGCTTCAGACTTTTAGCTTTATAGGAGTGCCTACGGTACACTGGAGCCATCTCGCAGACCTCAAGGAGGGAAGCTACCTTCAGACGACCTCGTGTCGATTGCTTTCCTACCTCCCCACACTCCAGGTTTTGAGAGAGGCCCTGCTAGACTCACAGCAGAGGCCAAGGTGGTGAGAGCGATAGTCACCAGGACTATCATTCCCAGGTCTGGCTACACAGAGGAGTTCACACTCTTACATCAGTGGGTTGTAGCAGCCATCTTGAGGAGGCAGACCTTCGACTTGGTAGACCTTCTCATTGGAGAGATGGAGGAGGTCATTTCTGAAAGGGTTGGAGGATGTCACTTGGTCTACGGACCCTATATCTGTTATCTCTTGAGGAGGATGGACCTAGTGATGGAGGAGCAGTACGACACTTTCGCTGAGGTGACCACCAGCTACTCACCTAGAGTCCCCAGGGGATCCTAGTCTACCTCTAGCCAGCACACAGGAGAGGAGGAGCAGGAGTCACTAGTACTTCACGAGCAGGTAGCTCAGCCAGAGATGGTAGTTCCTGAGTCAGCCAGTACAGGAGCACCTCCCCAGCCGACAGGTTTGCAGTCTGAGGACACTGTCACAGTGACAACACTTACATGATGGTTGGGTGAGTTTATACAGAGTGTGTCAGAGGACAGACGTCAGATGATGGAGCTGATCAGAGGACAGGCAGAGCTTCAGCGTCAGCAGATGACCCTTGTCTCCGCTCTAGTGACTCAGATGATGGAGCTTACTCAGAAGCAGGCCAGTCAGCAGCCAGGACCTTTAGTGTTTCCTCAATTTTAGCAGCTATAGACTCAGCCAGGACCCTTCACGGCACTAATGACAACACAGTCTAGCGGCCTATCACTCTCAGGGATCTTATCGACAGGGGGAGCAGGACAGACTTTCTCTTCAGCACAGCTCTCTCCCATGTTAGCCTTCTCTATGTCAGCGTTGTTTGTCTCACCCTCACACTCGTTGAGCTCACAGATGGCAGGACACTCCAGCTTATAGCATGTACCGATAAGGAATCTGTTCTCAGACATAGTCCACACTACTCCTGTAGACTCCCAGACCGCCCCAGAGACAACTACAGCTTCAGCTCCACCTCTTACTGCCACAGTTTCCACTCTTACTACTTAGGCAGCAGAGGATCTTGTCCGTGGAGGTTTCTCTCAGCAGGACGTGGTAGACCTCATACTACTCTAGACTTCAGCTCAGGAGACTGCCACAGTCACTACAGCAGCATAGGACAGCGGGTCTGAGTCGCCTGTAGACCTTGGTTTCTTTGAGCAGCTGGATGCTCAGGCGGCATAGGCTCAGGGAGCACAACAGGATCCACCTCAGGAGCAACCAGGAGTAGAGCCCACAGAGGATGTCGCTGCAACACCTCCTTTGACACGAGCGCATAGATGTTCATCTTTTCCCACCTTTTTGGCTTTTTGGTGCTTGTTGCCAAAGGGGGAGAAGACATTAGGTCTAGGGGGAGTGGGAGTGTGATCGTGTTATGATCGAGAGTAGCTTGTATCTAGGGGGAGCTACGAGGTTCTAGGAGATAGACCACTTGGTTCTTATTTCGAGGAGTTATTCGTTGTTCGTGGATTATGATGAGTCATGGATTTCATTTGCTTGTGCTTGACTCATTTTGATTTTCCTTGGTTTATTTCCTTTTATATGCAGTGCTTGTATTTATTGATTATCTTTTATGCCTGTGTATGATATCATGATAATGAATGCTTGTTTTTAATTATTATGCATTGCCATGCTAACTTGTTGCATCTCATCATTTATGCCTTGCATTGCATGTCCTTATGCTTTCATTCAATATATTGCCATGACATGCATGCATGTTTCATCTAGAGTATGCTCTTCACTCTTTTCCTTATATCTCTATATGATGTTTGATTGGGTAGGACCTTATGCGTTTCTCTCATATGTTGTTATGCTCTTCACTCTTTCCCTTATATCTCTAGTTGAAGTTTATATTATCATTATAGTAGTATGCCATGTGCATTGCATCTTTCATGTGCATTGAAAGTTATGTCATAGACTGATGTCACGAATGTACCGGTACAACATCATGGGATGCAGCTCCATATCTTGTTGGATATGCAGGTAGGAGACATGCATTTGCATTCATATGCACTCATGAAGTATTTTCAAGTGATGTGTTGTTATCATTGAATCTCTATTGTCCGTTATGTTCTATTTGGAAGTTATTTATTTTATATTAATTTCATATCTTGATTATCCTATAATTGAAATTTAATGCTAAATCATTGCTTAATCCTAACTTATGGTTTAAATAGCTTGTCAAAACAAATTTACTTGTTGAGAGTTTTATCTCACCCTTGTTTTACTCTCTCCAGGTGCATGATGATTGCTAGGAGGGGAAGAGGGGCATGCCTTGCACTACATTAATCTTAATAATTGAAGTTTAATTATTAGAGCATTGTGCTTAATTCTTAAAGGAGTGTGGATGTTAAACTTATGTTTTTGGACTTACTCTTGCCTTTCGTTAGGATGTTCCATCAATGCTAGTGTGATTTATAATTCTTTAATCATTTCAATGTATTTTTCTTCGGCGTTGCTTATAAATACAAAGGAGATGCTACTGAATTTACTATTTATTGGTTCGGCTATTTATTTGTAAGGTTTTAGTGATATCTCGGGTGTTTACGGATTCCGGGGTGTTACACCCACCGTCCACCCCCGGTGACTCCGCCTCCTTGCATCACCTTTCTCGCTCCCCTCCCCATCACCCGCGCGTCGCCACTGCCCTTGTCGACAACCGCCTCCCACCAGAACCCCCCCCCCCACCCGTCTTGGTTGCCCGATCTGGGCCAATGGCCCAGAGTAGATCGAGCCAAACGGGTGTGGCCCTAGTCCACCATGGACCATGGACCGGTGCACCTCCCCCCTGGTTCACGAGACCCCATGGACCTAGCCCACAGGATTAGTTTTATATTTTTATATTTTTTATTTAATTACTAGTTAATGCTAATTTTAGATCTAGGCCCCTGCATTTTATTTTAATTACATTTTAATCCTAATTTTTCTATTGAACCATTAGAAATTTATGTTTACATCCCTGTTTAATTATTTTAGCACTATATTTTTATAGAAAAGACCCTAGATTTTTTATGAATAACATTTTAGTCCTATAGTTTTACAAAAACACCACAGACTTAATATTAATAATATTTTAGTCTTGCCTTTTTACAATTTATTCCCCAAAATTTTCTAAAATTATATTGTTTGACCCTTATACTATTCTAAAATTACAAATAGGTCCCTAGCCTTTTTGTGTTTAATGTTTTAACCCTAGGACTTCAAACATTGTCGTAACTCGGATTTAGGCGATTCTTGCGCTCACACGATCGTAGCAACGTGTACTATTTAATAGTATTATTTCCATTGCTGTTTGGTACTATGTGGTGTGTTGTTTGTTAGTTGTTTTTATGCTTGTTTTTTTGGTGTGACGTTGAGTAAATGATTCATAGTTAGAGGACTTCCAAGGTCTCCATCTTGAATGTTTTGAGCAGCAGCAAGGGGAACCAGGCAAGTGTCCTTGATGTATTTTGAACCTATGTTTTTAATTGTGTCTTTTACAAACATGCATCTTGTTTCATACTGAATCCTATGTGTCTTTATAACCTCTTCCTTATCATTCCTTGTCGCCCAAGCTCGGGGTTTGTGTCATTAGGTAGATCATCATGCTTAGTGTTGCAGTGTCATCTTTGTGAGTCTTAATCTTGACTAATGATTTACTTCAATTAAATGTTAAATTGGTAATATTTTTAGCAACATGGAAAGCTTTGGTTTCAGCAAGAGGATGTTATGGCGGTTACTGTCTGTACACCTTGGTGGTTTCTGGTAGATCTTGCTCGAATCAGCTAAGGACCGGTTCCTGGAACATGTAACTATGATAACAACACAAAGCACATGGCTGATATGGGTAGGCTTGGTCAAGTAGCTAGTTTTATTCCAACTTTGTGAGCTCTCGAGGAAAGGGGTTGAAGGATGGACTTCCAGACCTTGGGGAGGAGCACCGTAGCTCTTAACTATGGTGCTAGAGGGGGCTTTTGTAGGAAGAGAGTACTTCTGCAATAGTGAAACCTTAGCATGGATTGTTTGCAAGCTGGAGGGCGCTTTTGAAAGACCTTATGACGATCTCCTAGTTTCACACCTAAGGTAGTGTGAATTGGACAACATGGAGACCCTAGTCACTGCATAGTAATGAAATCACCAATCTGTGGGTAAAGTTGTGCAACTTCTACAGAGTGTCAAACTATTATAACAACCATGCTCATGGTTACGAGTGGCATGGACCTTTCACACGATTAGGGAAAATGGTGGGCAGCCAAGTTTGGTTTGATTGGGATTGGCTGGTTTCTTAGTGAATAGTGTTCTATATAAACTTCTCAACTCTATGTGAGTTGGTGATACTGGATAGAGTCTATGTGAATCATAGACATTTGTGGGCTATAACAACTTAGAATTAACAGGGTTTAGTAGTTCATTCCGTCTTGTAATAGGATGGATCTTGAAATGGTCTTAAGTGTAGTGCTTATTTGTGCAAATGAACCATTATGTTAGGCTTTCTTCTATTATGCTTGCATGTCATACGTTTCCCCCACTTGCTGAGTATCATATGTACTCACCCCTGCTATTTCCCTTTGTTGTTGTATTATAAATAGCTGCTCAGAAGATCATCGAGAGATGGACTACATTAAGGAGGACTACTACTAGGCATGTGTGCCCCCGATCGATTGCCTGTGGTGTTATGGTGTTTTACGTTGCTATTCATCGAGAGAGTCATTTGTCCTTGAAGACAATTATTTATGTAATAATTATACACTATAATAATGATAATGATTATTCTGTTGTTCAATTAACTATTGTAGTGCCTACTTTTACCTGTAGTTGCCTTCCAATGCATACAAAATTGTTGTAGCACCAATTATTCTTATTATTTCCGCATGTATCTGTACCCCATCAGTACTACTGGTTGTCCATCGACAGTATCATCAGCATTGCCGATCAGTCTGGTCGACACTGTCGATAGTACTGATAAAAGTTCTTAACTCTAAATTCATAGGATATTTTGGGTTTGCCTATTCAAACCCCCCGCCCCCCCGGCACACACCCTGTGGGCAACTTTAAGAGGCTCATGATTTTTTGTTGTTGTCTTGAAAGGTTAGCGCCTTCCGATTATCCTTGTTGGATCATTCCACACAAGAGAACTTTAATCCCTTATGCTGCACATAACACTTCTCACCTACACCATACTTCACTCCTTGAAGGGCACTGATTAGTGATGCTCTTTTGAGCGGAGCAATCCAAACCACTTACAACTTTCATAATTTTAACCAAATGCTTAACACTGATGCCTAACCAAATCTAGGCCTCATTAGCTAATAAAAAAGACTACTAATAAGTCTTGAGGTTCCTTCTTTACAGTTATAAAAAATCTAGAGGTTCAACGGATGCACTCTAGCTCATCTCCCAACCATTGAAGGTTCTCCAAATCTTTCTTTTGTCCTTCCTCTTCTTGCCATTAACTTGGGTTCTACGTTCTCTTACTAGTTTAACTTGCAAAGAAACCCCTGCTGGTAGTCTAGGGTGACTTGAAAGTAGTCTATGAAAATAATCATGGTATAGAACAACATAACTTATAGTGACAAGTTCAAGGAATCTTACTATGGCTACACATATTTAAACTTTTCAACTATTAGATGAACTGTAGGTAACCCATACACTATATTATTGTAACCTATGTGAATGACCCACCATAACTTATAAGTATTTCAGATGAAAGACTTCACTGTACCTTAGAGCGACCTCTCAAATAAGCTAGAATTCCTCATTCCATTGGATACTTGATTCTAATTGTATTGTCATGAGACCTTGGTTTCTCCATTTCCACTCTGGTACACACATGCATTTAAACACGTCTCCAACTTTGGTGTAAGAAAAAAATTTCAACCCTCTTTGTTTGTCCGGATTTTTATCCTATGAACTAAATGTGGACAACTTTTCTTGGGGAAGACACACAATTGGCCCCATCACAATCTTAATCGTGATGGATTCTTCATAGGGCAAACACTATCAAGAAACTTCAACTAAAATCATAGAGGTGAAAT
Source organism: Eleusine coracana subsp. coracana (assembly GCA_032690845.1). Taxonomy (NCBI): domain Eukaryota; kingdom Viridiplantae; phylum Streptophyta; class Magnoliopsida; order Poales; family Poaceae; genus Eleusine; species Eleusine coracana. Next base: position 23,123,119 of record CM064418.1, on the reverse strand, counting down.
TGTTGCTTCATGAATAAGACAACCAATCATCCAAATTAAAGTGACAATATAAGTGATAATACCTACGTTGACGCACAATAGTCATGAAAAATGTTAATGGTTACGAAGCTTAAAATATCATTGGGATTATTTTTACATTGGAACTTTTGGGATTGTAACAATATTTTTTGAATGATGGAAACGACTTTCTCACATGATTTCAAATTTACAGAAGACAATCAATCTCATTCGAACATTGTTTTTGTGTGTGCTATTAAAATATGGAGCATAGAATGGCGGGAGAAAATTTGGATCAACTAATGCTGGGAAAGATTTACGGTGGATTTCATTTTAAATGATTGAATAAGTACACTCAAAGTGTTCCAGAATTAAAATAATGCATGCATTTTTTAGACTCACAATTTCCATAGCTTTTTATTTTATATTTTATCAATAACAAGAAAATATCTGTGTCTTTCAAGACTGCCAAATCATTTATGGTAGGAGAAAATTTTAATTTAAAATTTCATCCTACTTATATCAATGTGCGAGCCAACCATGGATTCCCTCTAATTTACGAAATAAAGATGGAGAATCCAGGGAGTGACGGTATAGATTATTCGAATAGAGCATCTCGTGCAAAGTTGCGTATAAGTCAAGATATGGAAATTGATAAATGATACATAGTTTCATATCTTTATCTATAGAAACTAATGATCGTATCATATTGACGTATCTTTCGATAGAAGTTAATAAAAAAAATACACATGCTAGAAACATATAGTTCATAGACCTTATAAATTGCCGTTGATAGCTCTCTAGCGGACTCATCTAAAGCCTTTGAGAGCAAACACTAACCTTCCCATCCACCACTCATGGATCAAACGGGTTTCCCTATCAAATGTTGGAAAAATTAGCACTTTTAGTTTTATATTAATCCAGATATAAATCATAAGTATGATTAACAGATTGTATAATAAACTAGACAAGTCTACGCAAGATCTAGATAGGTCTATAAAGCCAGACAAAAGCACAACATCTACCATACTAGCAACATCCATCATAGACAAGCAGACTACGAAAGCTAGTATGGAAGACATAGTTTGAGATGAGAGTACGTACGTTTCCTTCTGGACTGGGTAGAGAAGGCGGCGACGACGTGCAGCACCGTCACGTTGTTGGCGACGGCGGCTGAGACCGACTTGACGACTAGGAAGACGAGCCGTGGTGATGAACTTGATGAAGACGAGGAAGCGATCGAGCAGTCGCGCAGAGCGCTTCCCAAAAACCTTATTCGCCCTCTCCTGGTGCAGGATCGCAGAGGACGACGGTTTCGGAGACCTGCTCTCCCGTTCGCCGGTGCACGCCGACAATCGGGATGGAGAAGACTTGGCGGTACAACAGTAGCGAGAGGCAAAACCCTAGGAGATTGCGTAATATGATTTGCGGCGGTACCCGTACGTATTTATGGGAAGGAACCGCTAGGGTTGGGCGTCCCGCAACCGAGTCGATTACCATATTAATATGTCAGTTTCCATAATTAAATATATGGAATACGCAGCAAAAAGAAAGTGCAAAAGGAAGCCGCGCCCCCGCAAGGCAAGGCACCGAATTCGGCGGACCATTCACGCAGGTGATGCGAGCCCACGCCCACGCCCACGCCCCGCCCGGCGAGGCGAGGCGAGCGAGCGCGCGCGTGTGTTCTTCCTTCCTCCCATCCACACACTTGCAAGAGATGCTAGAGCAACCAACCTTATAAGTTGGACTCCCTCCACCTTCACTAGCAATGTGGGACTAAACCTTTACACTCCCACCACTCATGAATGGGCCTTTGAGATTTTCTAGAAATTATTATGAATATTAATGGGCCAAGCCCATATAATTCTAACATCAAAGGTTTTCCATGGAACCAAGCTCAAAGGGATGCAAATACAATTTCAAACCCTTCGGGTAGTGCCCCCAATGTCCATACTCCCCGAGAACAAAATATGATGCCTATAAATATAGGAGCAATACCACCACAAACAAACAGCCCTATACCACCACCAATGACCATCATGTCATCACCAGGGCTCGTGCAAAGCTCAGAGAATGAGCCAGAGAGACTGGCATTGCAAAATAAGTTCCTTACGACCCCTGTGATTGACTACTTGAACTTTACTGGCAAAATGCAGATCATGTCTACGGAGCCTCCATCAATTACGTCGTTGCTGCAAGGAGACCCGTCAGCCATTCTTCATGCCCATCTTAGTGTCGCTGGGTTGTTGGATGCAGGTCCAATCTTTGAGGAACATGCCATGCACATTTCCAAGGTTTCCCCCTCCCCTGTTCTAATGTACTTCTTTAATTACCACAGTGGTGAATCTCTAATAGAAAAAAAAATTACATGCAGGAAGAGGAGATGAACATCCTGCATGGATCTGATCCTCATGGAAAAATGCCAAATGTTGAACCAAACTATTTTGGTCAATTCCCTATGTACCCTTATGACCAAATGGAGCAGCAATATGTGCCAAGTTCTCTCCCAAGTGGTGATTCTTATGGTGCTAGCAAAGCTACTATGACGTCTACAGTTGAAGTTGAAAGTAGCAAGCATGTGTATACTTGCAAAATTTGTAATGCTACTTTCAACTCACTAGAAACATATGGCGGTCACATGATGTTGCATACTAAAGCGAAGGGTAAAAACTAGGATGGTTATCTATCCTCCCCATGCATATCATATCTGGGCAAATAGTTATAATTAAATGAAACTCAAATGTGGGGTCTAGTAGCTCATTAGGGCTTTTATTTGTTGTGGAGTGGAAAAACAACTTTGAGGAATAATAATTGTCAAATTTCTTCGCCTTGTTTTCTTATGGAAATATCAAAGTCATATTGGTTGCATTTTGTCGAGTTCTATTCGTCAATGTAATATAAAATTGGTCGATCTAACCTTTTCTTTATTCACTTGATGTGTCATGGAAGTATATATTTTGCACATAAATTTTAGTACAACATAAAGTACATAGAATGCAAAAGAATGGAAAAACATTTTTGGCCTGACATGAGATACATCGGTATTCAGTATGCATAATAGAAATTTTGCTATCTCTTCAAAGATGTATTATTAAACAACCGTGAAATTTGTGACAATCTGGAAAATAACCAGGAGACATTGTCCAATAACATATCCCCTAAGCAATGCTTCGTATGGCCCACATCCACGCTGTGAATCTCCCAGAGCACGTTCTGCCCACATCCACGCATCCTCTTCGCCGTTTGCAATCCTCAACATATCCCTATGGCAACCGTCCACCTACTATGATCCCTGATGTCTACCTACAAGAACCTCCGCCACCTGTGATCCCATTCACCTACATGCGGCCACCGCATCATGAACACCTGCGTTGGCTGTGCTTCGTGGCGCTGCCGTGAGTGCCGGTTCAGATTGTCTATCATTGGTTTGATTACAGAGTGTAAACATTGAACATACCACGTAGAAGCAAAACTGAGATTGTTTTATGGTGTTTCATCAAATGGTGTGAATCAACCAAGGTTGATGTAAAAATTATAAACAGTTATCAATCATATGCTTCTAAGCCATCGTGTAATGAACAATTTAATCATTTTTGTTTAACCAATGTACTTAAATTCTATTAGCAGAAACCCTGAGCATTGCACTGGGCTGTCAAATTAACATAAAAGTTGGCCCTGGAAACAGTCATATATCACCATTGTCACAGATAATATTTCCAAAGCCATCAAACTCAATTCAAAATGATAAAAGCAATACATAACCATATAACAAGATACCACATTGTGATCAGGTTACTCATTCACTGTTTTTCTCTCAAACACGCAGGAGAGATATGTATTATGTTAAGAAGAAGAAGGGCAGAGCCTGTACAACACACCTGTTGGATTAATTGGGATTTGCCCTGTTTTTAATTAATCAGAATTCCAAGCCCATGATTTATGCTACAGTGTCACAATATAATATGTCATTTGAACAAAAGAAGGAATCAACACAAATTAAATAGGTGGATTTTTATGCACCTATCGTGAGGGTGGGCAAGAGAAAAGAGTGCGATGCACGCGCGCGTGACATGACAGACATGTTGTGTTAGCGTTGCATGCTGATCTCTTTTGCAGATATAAATAAATGGTGAATGTCAGTTACAAGTCTCTAATGGAGGGTAAAGGACATTTGTTTCAGTTACAAGTCTCTAATGGAGAGTAAAGACGTACGTTGCTGCATGCATCAGATATGGTGTGCATAAAGAGAATAACAACACCAGATACTAGTGCATGACGTTGTTCCTTCTTCTCCTCTTGTGACAAGAGTATAAATAAAGAGGCTCTGTCTCTTTGAGCGATGGTCCAGAACAAAAAAGGCCCTTTCTCCTCTATTGCTTCTGCCATTTGAGACACTAGTGCACTTTCTTTTCCTCTGTCGAGTTGCCTTTCGAGTCTTCCTCATCTAGGCGATCCGCGTGCACGGAGCTTCGGTAGAGCAGGCCTCCGGATCCTCTCCCGCAAGGCGACACCTGCTCGGGTGTGCGGGCGATCAGATTTTTGGGGAGCGCTTTACGGCGCAACTGCTCAACCTCGTCGACTTCTTCCCGACGCGTCCCCGATCCACGACTCCCGGCACCATTCGAGGGACTGCACGACAAAGATATTCTACCTATATCAACTAAGATCGACTACTTCAAGCAACGTCCCGTGATAACTGGTACAATGGAGCCGCCGGTGTCTCTGGCACTGTTCCCTTCGCGGGGTACACTCTTATTCTCCTTGTGCTTACTAGTCTGATTGCGATCTTAACTAGTAGTTGCAAATTTATGAAATTTGTCATCACGTATATGCTGCTAATAATATGGATTAAATTCAACCTGAAAATGCCTAATTTTCTAACAATCCAAAAACCTGATAGACATTTTTTGTTAGAGGATTTGCTATTGCATTGAAACCCGATAGTTTTGATGGTACGTTTTACAAGAGGTTGTGTGCACGGATGATACTATGGTTGACAGCAATGAATTGCTATCACGCTGCACAGGGGAGGCCCGAACAATTCACTCCTGAAGAGGAGAAAGTGTTCAAGGCTGCCGACAACCTGTTTCATGGCGGTGTGATTAGCGCTCTTGCTGACAAGTATGTTGATTCCTACATCACATGTAAAACTGCCAAAGAGTTGTGGGATGCATTGGATGCTAAGTTCGGTATCTCTGATGCTGGGAGTGAGCTGTACGTCATGGAGCAAATGTTTGACTACAAGATGGCTGAGAACCGTTCTGTAGTTGAACAAGCTCATGAAGTACAAGCGCTAGCAAAAGAACTGGAACAATTTCCTTGTGTGTTGCCTGACAAGATTATGGCTGGAGGTATTATCTCCAAATTACCACCCTCTTGGAAGGATTTTGCTACTTCTCTAAAATACAAGAGACAAGAGTTCAGCGTGGCTGGCCTTATTGGGACTCTTGATGTTGAGGAGAGGGCGAGAGCAAAAGACACATGTGGAAATGGCGTTGAGTCTTCTACCGCCAATGTGGCGCAAAAGAAAAATAATTTCAATGCATCTCGCAATAAAAAGAAGAAACAGGAAAAAAAGAGAAGCCAAAGTAGACTACCATGTTTAAGAAGAAAAAGGGAAAAGAAAAACGAGGGTTGTTTTGTTTGCGGCAGAAGTGAGCACTGGGCAAGTGCATGTCCAGACCGCAAATTTATCCAGCCAAAGAAATCAGCAAACATGGTAATTAGCGAGACTGCAGGAATATTGGGGTACGGTAATTTGTTACCTACTATTCTTTTAGTTTGTCATTCGCCTGAATGGTGGATGGACACTGGGGCTAATGTTCATGTGTGTGCTGATATGTCTTTATTCTCTTCTTATCAGGCCGGCGTGACTGGACTTTTGTTGATGGAAAACGGGTCACCTGCGCGTGGACTTGGTGTTGGTACGGTCGCTCTGAATCTTACTTCGGGAAAGACCGTGTTTTTGAAGAACGTCTAGCATGTCCCGTCCATCATGAAAAATCTAGTTAGTGGCTCTCTACTATGTAGAGATGGCTTTAAGATTGTTCTTGAGTCAAATAAATGTGTACTTTCTAAGTATGGGATATTTGTTGAAAAAGACTTTGATTGCGAAGGCTTGTTCCGCTTCTCTTTGAATGACAATGTCTGTAATAATATTGTGAACAATGTCTTGATTTTGGATGAGTCGAATATTTGGCATTCATGGCTTTGTCATGTTAATTTTGGTTGTATGACGCGGTTAGCAAATTTGAATTTAATTCCTAAATTTAACTTAGTCGAAGGTTTCAAATGTCATGCATGCGTGCAATCTAAGAAACCTCATAAGCCTCATAAGGCTGTGGAGGCGAGGAACTTAAAGACATTAGAGCTTGTTCATACCAATTTGTGCGAAATGAATGGTGGCGAAATGAATGGTGAATTGACTAAAGGCGGCAAAAGATATTTTATGACTCTTATAGATGATTGTTCCCGTTATTGCTATATTTATTTGTTGAAAACAGAAGATGAAGCGTTGCATTACTTTAAGATCTATAAAGCTGAAGTAGAAAACCAACTTGAGAGGAAAATCAAACGGTTAAGGTCTGATTGCGGTGGAGAATATTTTTCCAATAAATTTTTTGACTTCTGTACTGAGCACGGAATTATTCATGAGAGGACACCGCCTTACTCACCTGAATCCAATGGGCTCACCGAATGAAAGAACCGCACTCTAACTGATTTGGTTGACGTCATGTTAGAGACCGCGGGACTATCTAAGGAATGGTGGGGTGATACAATTTTGATGGCATGTCATGTCCTGAATAGAGTGCCAATAAAGAATAAAGAAATTTCACCATTTGAGGAATGGTTTAAGAGGAAAATAAATCTTTCATACTTGCGCACTTGGGGTTGTTTGGCCATGGTGAACATGCCAATTAACAAAAAGCGCAAACTAGGACCCAAAACTGTTGATTGTGTTTTCCAAGGTTATGCATTTAACATCATGGGTTATAGATTCTTAGTTGTTAAATCTAGAGTATCTGACATGGAAGTTGGTACAATTTTTGAGTCCAGCGATGCTATATTTTTTTAGAGTAATTTTCCAATGAAGAATGACCATAGCATTTCTAGTCATGATTCTATAATTCCCCATGAGATTTTTACACCGGTTATACACAGTGAATAGCCCCATGTGAGTAATCTTGAGGAGGATGACAATGGAGTCACTCAAAAGAGTAAGAGACATAGGGTTGCAAAATCCTTTGGTGATGACTTTAAATTGTACCTTGTGGATGACACTCCTAGTACTATTGAGGAGGCATATTCCTCTCGTGATGCTAACTTATGGAAGGAAGCAGTAAGGAGCGAGTTGGATTCTATTATGTCTAATGGTACTTGGGAAGTCTTCGAGCGCCCTTATGGTTGTAAACCTATAGGGTGCAAATGGGTGTTTAAGAAGAAGCTTAGGCCTGGTGGTACCATTGAGCGGTACAAGACAAGGCTTGTGGTAAAGGGATATTCACAAAAGGAAGGTGTAGATTATTTTGACACCTATTCACCTGTCGCTCATTTGATCACAATTCAAGTATTACTTTCCCTGGCAGCCTCACATGGTCTTCTCGTCCACCAGATGGACATTAAGACAACTTTCCTACATGGAGAGTTAGAGGAGGAGATCTATATGGATCAGCCCAATGGGTTTGTAATTGATGCTCAAAAAGGACTCTTATGTAAATTGCTGAAATCCCTATACGGCCGAAAACAAGCACCTAAGCAATGGCACGAGAAGTTTGAAAGAACTTTGATATCGGCCGGCTTTGCTGTGAATGAAGCTGACAAATGTGTAAATTATCGGTATGGTGGGGGCAAGGGAGTTATCTTGTGTTTGTATGTTGATGGCATTTTAATCTTTAGGACCAACCTTAATGTAATTAAGGAGGTAAAAGATTTTCTGTCTAATAATTTTGAGATGAAGGATTTGGGAGAAGATGATGTTATACTTAACATCAAGCTAATTAGAGAAGGTAATGGTGGGGTCACACTGGTGCAGTCCCACTATGTGGAGAAGGTCTTGAGTCGCTTTGGGTTTAGCGATTGTTAATCTGCTCCAACACCTTATGACCCTAGTGTGCTATTAAGGAAAAATCGAAGAATAGCAAGGGATCAATTAAGATACTCCCAAATCATAGGTTCACTCATGTACTTAGCTAGCGCTACGAGGCCTGACTTCTCTTTTGCTGTGAGCAAATTGAGTTGGTTTGTATCAAACTCGGGAGATGATCATTGGCGTGTTCTTGAGAGATTAATGTGTTACCTAAAGGGTACAATGAGCTATGGCATTCACTATAACGGGTATCCAAGGGTACTAGAAGGTTATGGTGATGCCAATTGGATATCTGATGCTGATGAGATGTACGCCACGAGTGGATATGTGTTTCTACTTGGAGGTGGCGCTGTTTCCTGGAAGTCTTGCAAACAGACCATCTTAATGAGGTCAACCATGGAAGCAGAACTAACAACATTAGACACTGCCACAATTGAGGTTGAGTGGCTTCGTGACTTCCTTATGGACTTATTGGTGGTTGAAAAAACTATACTAACTATTTCCATGAACTGTGATAACCAGACTGTGATTGTCAAGGTGAACAGTTTCTAAGGATAACATGAAGTCATCTAGGCATGTTAAAAGGCGGCTAAAATCTATCAGGAAAATGAGAAACTCCAGAGTAATAGCGTTGGATTATGTCCACATGTCTAAAAATCTGGCAGATCAATTCACAAAGGGGTTGTCATGTAATATGATAAATAGTGCATCGAGTGAGATGGGCATGAGACCCACTTGATAGACTGTTTCAGTGGTAACCTGTTCCATGTGATCGGAGATCCCGTGAAGTGGAACGGCGAAACAAGCTGAAACTAGTTTGAGAGAAAATACCCTTTATCGGTCCATCTTAGATGTACTTCTTTCCTATGTTGTATGGTAGGCTGGTTTTCCTTTACCTTAATGTGTTCCAATGGCTTATGAGAAGCAGAGATATCAACCCACAGGATATCCTCCGAGGAATGCACCTATGTGAGTCCGACTGCTAGTCACGGTCCATGAGATAATAGGAATCTCTAGATGCTCATGAAAGGGCCAGGAGTATGACTTATACACTCCAACCAGAGGGGATGCTCATGGCAACCTTGTATTAGTAAAGGGCCTTGGTGAAACCTCTTTCGCACAAAACTGTCAATTCAAGGCGTAGTCCATTATTCAGTTGTGAAAAGGTGTAACTTCTGCTCTAGGTGGATGTTCAACTTAACAGTCTCTATCGAAATACTGGTATATCAAACGACAGAAGGGAATGCAACATTTTGTGTGTCTTGGAATTTGGTGGGGATTGTTGGGTTAATTGGGATTTGCCATGTTTTCAATTAATCAGAATTCCAAGCCCATGATTTATGCTACAGTGTCACAATATAATATGTCATTTGAAGAAAAGAAGGAATCAACTCAAATAAAATAGGTGGATTTTTATGCACCTATCGTGAGGGTGGGCAAGAGAGAAAAGTGCGATGCACTCGCGCGTGACACGATAGACATGTTGTGTTAGCGTTGCATGCTGATCTCTTTTGCACATATAAATAAATGGTGCATGTCAGTTACGGGTCTCTAATGGAGAGTAAAGGACGTTTGTTTCAGTTACAAGTCTCTAATGGAGAGTAAAGACGTCCGTTGCTGCATGCATTAGATATGGTGTGCGTAATGAGAATAACAACACCAGATACTAGTGCATGACTTTGTTCCTTCTTCTCCTCTTGTGACAAGAGTATAAATAAAGAGGCTCTGTCTCTTTGAGCGATGGTCTAGAACAAAAAATGCTCTCTCTCCTCTGTTGCTGCTGCCATCTGAGACACTAGCGCACTTTCTTTTCCTCTGTCAAGTTTTCTTCCGAGTTTTCCCCGTCCCGGTGATCCATGCACACGGAGCTTCGGGAGAGCAGGCCTCCGGAACCTCTCCTGCAAGGCGACACTTGCTCGGGTGTGCAGGCGATCAGGTTTTTGGTGAGCGCTTGACGGCGTGATTGCTCAACCTCGTCAACATCTTCCCGGCGCATCCCCGATCCACGACTCTCAGCGCCTTTCGGGGGACTGCACGACAATGACGTTCTACCTGCATCCACTAAGATCCACTACTTCAAGCAACGTTCCATGACGACTGGTACGAATGGAGCCGCCGGTATCTCCGACACTGGTCCCTCCGTAGGGTACACTCTTATTCTTCTTGTGCTTACTAGTCTGATTGCGATCTTAACTAGTAGTTGCAAATTTGTGAAATTTTTCATCACCCATATGTTGCTAATAGTATGGATTAAATTCAACTTGAAAATGCTTAATTTTCTAACAACACTCTACACACCCTCGGTTTTTACATGAACATTGCACCTTTTACAGATTGGAAAAGAAATGACCATAGACACAACTAGTCTGCTGTGAGGGGAGCTCTTAGGAAGGAAATTCGTTTTGCTCCAGCTAGCTCCCAAAGCCTTTGCTCATCCCCAACTTGGACTAATGCAGTAGACAGAATAGGAGGGATGTTATCAAGGACACATCTATTTCTGTCTGTCCAAATGGCCCAGGCACCCAATGAGGCGCCCCTTCCCGGAGGATCGAGGTCCCGAAGGTGCTGATAACATAGACACTTGATAATACAACAATGATCCAATATTTAAGTTTAATTATTACATCAAAGTGCAGCGAAATTACAAGTTCATGAGGTTTCAAAAATAGCGGAAGCAAAATAACAATAAGAACGACGAGCTCGATGATACAGCATAGTGATGATTCATGCCCGAGGAACCATCACTCTAGCAGCACACAACAGTCACTGCAGCGGAAGGTCAGACTCCCAGTGGGCAGTCCAACCCTCAGGTACTTGCACGTCCCAAGGCAACACATCTACAGGCAAATCTATCTCTTTAGTACCTGAAAACCTCATAAGCATAAAGCCTGAGTACTAATTACTCAGCAAGACTTACCCGTCAAAACCTAGACATGCCATGGCTCTAATAGGTGGCTTGTTTGAAGGGACTCTCACTAAGCAACCTATTAGTTCTATCAAGTTTTATTTTTCAAGTTAAATGGGTTGAGCTGAAATGTAACTTTAGTTGCAACAATAATAAAACAATACAAAAAATAAGTACAACAATAGAGCATTAATAATAATTAGTAATAAGCAATACAAATCCATATCCATAATATCATGTGCAACTACGTGATTGGCACGGTGACCAAGCGGTACTCATTACTGCGAGGGACAACAATTGCAATCAATTTGCACCAGCTGGGAAAATCCGAAGTACACAACACATACGCACCAATTAAGGTCGTATATGGCAACATTTCGCAAGAAAAACCACCCACATTCTGGCCCGGGTGTGGTGACGTCGAGTGGGCATGCCGTCCTACCAACAGTACTTCGCGGTATGGACCGCCCACTCCAGCAGCCGAGGGGTCATAAAACCAATGCACCTTAACCGTCTTTGATGTAAGCGACTTTTAATGCTACATCGGTTTACTAGTGCCCATGAAACTAGCATGCATTTGGTACTGTTCAAAACTTGATCAAGGGGCCGACCACGGACGGGTCCTAGGGTGGGCAAGACAGGGCGACCGCAGTCAACACCCATGTGTTGCTGCAAACCTACACATGCATCATCCCTGCCCAACCATACATCAAAAGTAAACTTCTTTTATAAGTTCAATTTAGTGGTCAAACTATTCCATAGTAATTATTTCTACCGAGACTATTAATTACCAAGCATAGCAGTTTAATACCGAGCCTACCAAGTTTCTAATAATATCAATATAAGTCATTTGGTTGACATGCAAGGTGGGTTCCAATCAACTCCTATGACCTAATGCAACAATTAAACATAGACACTAGTAGTGATATAAACTAGCAAAACATTATAAAGAGGCTAATGCAAACGGGGGCTTGCCTGGATCCACGCTAGTGTTAGCAACTACAGTCTCTTGGTCTTCAGGCTCTTGGTCCTGCTGGACGTCGTGCTCCTGCTCCCGAGTGTCGTTACCTATTGATGAACAATGGATTTAACGGTATTATCGCAACACTGTCACATGCAATAATATGATGGATGCGTATTGCATTAGTGTTTTGGTGCTAACAACCTTATTAACAAGTTCTCGAAGCCATATGATTTAAAGAAATAAATTAGAGTTTCATTATTTTATGTGTGTTAATCAGTTCATTAGGGTTGTTATAGTTTTTAAGAACAAGTAAGCAATTAAATTAGTAAATAATTGATTCTGGACTTGAGTGATTTATCATGAATAGGGACATATATGAATTGCATTTTTACCAAGTTACAGCCTCTGAATTGTATTATTATATTTACTAGCATTTATTTAAGTCAAAGCATTACATAATTAATAGAGTATTATATACTACAAAACTAACTTAACCAAAAATCAGGGTGGTGTATTAATATGGAATAACAGTGTACGCAAAAGATTAGAATTAAATTCCATTCCTAGAATTATTAAGAAGTTAATTAGTATTTACACAAGTTATTTAATTAATTAAAATATATTAACAGAGACAGCTGGTTATTATTTTACTAAAATAAAGCACATTAGTATGAAGCTAACAAAATTGGTTTGAGGTCATTTGGACTTAAAATGACTTTACTATGCTTTTTAGAAGTTTAAGCCATTTTCTGGAATTATTATGGTTTTAATTTAAACACGTCAGCGCCACATGTGCACCATGTAGGCTGCCAAATAGGTGCCAGCTCAGCTGCCAAGCAGCTGTGCGTGAGCGCGGCGGTGCGCGGCCGGGGCTTGCCGGAGGGCTCGCCACTGGGCGCGCCGAGTGGCAAAAGCTCGTCACGATGGCATGGCTGGGCTCAGCACGTGAAGGCGAAGCTAGTGATGGTGATCGCGAGGAGGAAAACTCACCAGAAACAAGTCGGCGACGAGCGGTGGTGGAAGCTTGAAGTTTGGCGATATCGCAATTTACGCTCGGCGTAGGAAAAGGTGTGCGCCTGGCTCCTAGAGCTTCACGGAGGCACATCGGGGATCGGCATCGGGTCGTCGTCCACCGAAGAGGGCTGGAAGGTGGTGCTTGTCGAGGAGGCGGCTCGGGCACAGCGGCGCAGGGAGGGGGGGGGGGGGGGTCAGCTAGGGAAAGGAGCCATGCCGGCGATCTTGTGCACGGAAATAAGAGGGCAGCAGGTTAGGCACCAGTGGGTATGAGTTGAGTATACGCGCGAAGCGGAAGGAGGGTGTATGGCTCACCAGAAGGGAAGAATTTTGTGGCGGCGCCAATGGAGCTTACTTGAAGTTCCCCCTTTAATCTTGGTCAAATTCCGTCGGGCCGAGAGCGGTGGTGGTCAGCGATAGGCGTGGGAAGTAGACTGGTGTTCTTGCGTGATGTTTTGCAGTGCTGCCCTTGGCTGAGGGGCACTGGAGAGGGGGAAAGAGTTCGAGCACAAGCTCGGTGCTAATGGCCTGAGAACAGGGGACGTGGAACTGAGGGAAGGCAGGGGGTTTTATAGGTCGGGGTTTGTCACTTGGGGTGGCAATAGGCTCGCGGGGGTTTTGCGCGCTGTTTTGAGGGCTCCCGAGCTGTCGGGAGTCGTTGGGCGCGTAGAGACGGCAGTGCTCTGCCATGGCCATGTCGCCATTGGGTAGAGGGAAAGTGATGCACGAGCATGGCGGCTAGCGGCGTGCAGTGATGACCGAGTGGGCAGTTGCGAGGTGACAGAAGAGTTGTGCGCGGCTTCTCATGCGGTTAGAGGGCGGGGAGCGGCTGGTCGCGAGGAGACCGGTCGACAACTTCCATGACGGTGAGTCCCTATGTGGTGAAAGCAACTCGCGATGTTGGCACTTAGCGGCGTGCTGGCGAGTGGGGAAACAGCAGCGAGGCAACGGCGATGTGAAGGGGTGAGCTGTGCGCGCTAGTGCGGCTATGAGTTCCCAGGCAGCAGACAAGGGCAGCAGTAGCCGGCGTCGGGAACCATGGGCGCGGCAGAGGCATGACGACTTCGGGCAGAGCAAAAGGAACTCCATCGCGTGGTGGCTAGTGGTCGAATGGCAGAGGCGAAGTCACGGCGGCGAGTGGCGAGGCGCGGAAGTGCAGGACTGAGTTCCAAGGGCGGCAGAGCGGGTGGCTGGGATTCGCGCGGGCGCGCACGTGCGGGCGGGAGACGGGAGGAAGAAGACGAATTTTTGCAGAGGGGTCCTCCAGCTTTTGAAAAGTTCTGAAAAAGGTCCCTGGTTTTTAGTTTGTTTAATTTCCCTATGCTATAAGCCTCCAATTTGAATAAAATCTTATATTTGGGATTTTAGAACAATGGGCAATTTACTAGTGAAGTCTATCAGGCCAGAAAAGAATTTATTTAGTTGGAATTAATAATTAAAGTTAAATCATTTTTAGGTTTAATTTATTTATTTGATTGATTTCTTAATGGAATAAAAATCTGGTTTTCGGCCCAAAATTCTATTTTATTTTATTTTCATAATTCTAATGTAATTAATTGGCCTATGTTTTATAGAAAGTTTTATTTGCTTTAAACTTTTGCTTGCAGGGATTTAACTTAGCTTTGAGGAAAATTCCACTTTAACTTGTCCCTATTATTTCATGCTTCTTACTTGAGCTAAAAATTTTGGCAATTTGTGCTAGGCAAGAAAAAGAGACACCTGGGTGTCATAGCCCTCCCTCCTTAAAGAAATCATGTCCCAAGATTAAGAACAAAGCAGACTAGAGAGGGGCAAAAAATTTACCTGTGAACGAAGACCAGCATTTCGGGTAATGAGTACTCAGAAATTCTTTCGATTCCCAGGTGGATTCATCTTCTAAGTGGTTACTCCATTGCACTTTATAGAATTTGATGGTTCTTTTCCGGGTTGTGCGTTCTTTTTCATCAAGGATTTTTATTGGTTGTTCAGAATAAGTGAGGTCCGGCTAAAGATGATCATACTCTTCCAAGACAATATCTACTGGAGGTTTGAGGCACCGTTTTAGTTGTGACACACGAAACATGCTATGTACTCCAGATAGATTCGAGGGTAACTCCAGCTTGTAGGTTACTTGTCCACATTTCTCCAAGATTTTGAAAGGGCCGATATAGCGGGGTGCTAACTTTCCTTTGATTCCAAAATGCTGAATGCCCTTCATCGGTGATACTCGGAGATAGACAAAATCTTCCTTGTTGAAAAACAGTGGCCTACGTCATCGGTTTGGATACTTCTCTTAACGACATTTAGCAGCCTTGAGATTTGCTTCAATTGTCCGAACTTTTTCTTCTGCATTCTTGACAAGATCAGGACCAAAAGTTACTCTTTCTCCTGATTAGGACCAGTTTAACGGTGTTCTACAACTCCGACTGTAGAGTGCTTCAAAAGGGGACATTTTTACACTCTCTTGGTAACTGTTGTTGTATGAGAATTCCACATATGGTAAGTACTCATCCTAGTTACCACCATGCGTTAAAACACAGGCTCTAAGCATGTCTTCCAAAATCTGGTGGACACGCTCTGTTTGTCCATCAGTAGCGGCATGATAAGTAGAACTCCGAATCAGCTTGGTACCCAGAGATGCATGCAGTAGTTCCCAGAAACGAGCGACAAATTATGAGCCATGATCTGTAACAATGGTCTTGGGTACTCCATGGAGACATAGAATTCTTGCTATGTATAGCATACTGCCGTACGTTGTATCTGGTGTTGACTGGTAGGAAGTGAGCAGATTTTGTGAGTCTGTCCACAATGATCCAAATTGAATCATGCTTTTGTGAAGTGAGAGGGAGGCCAACAATGATATCCATGCTGATGTCTTCCCATTTCCAGGCTGGAATACTCAATGGCTATAGTAGTCCGGCTTGCTTCAAATGGTCAACCTTAACTCCCTGGCAACTGTCACATTCCATGACATACCGAGCAACTTCTCGCTTCATTCGGGTCCACCAGAAATTTTTCTTCAAATCCTAGTACATCTTATTACTTCCAGGATGAATAGAGTATTTGGAGTGATGGGCTTCATCCAAGATTTTTCGACGAAGCTTGAAATCCTTGGGTACTACTAGACGGTTATTGAACCTCAGAGTACCATCTGAATCTTGTGTGAAGCATTTTGCCTTACCACTCTTAATGTTCTCCCGTATGTGCTTCATTCCAACATCTTGCTTTTGTGCAGCAATGACTTCATCCTGAATGGTGGAGTGAATACTAAGATTGCTGATCACTAGGGCAGGCAATACATGTAAGCTTGGTTCGGTGAAACTAGCTTCAACACTGTGGTCTATCACTAGATTATTGCAGTGTGTCTTCCGACTCAAAGCGTCAGCGACCACATTAGCCTTGCCTGGGTGATAATGAATCTCCAGATTATAGTCCTTGATTAACTCTAGCCATCGACGTTGTCTCATATTCAGATCAGTCTGAGTAAAGATGTACCTCAAGCTCTTGTGATCTGTATAGATGTGCACTAAATTACTGAGCAAATAATGCCTCTAGATTTTTAGTGCAAGTACAACGGCAGCTAGTTCCAAATTGTGAGTCGGATAATGCTCTTCGTGCTTCCGCAGTTGTCGAGATGCATAAGCAATGACACGACCATCCTGCATGAGCACACATCCAAGTCCTGTCCCAGATGCATCACAATATACGTCGAACGGCTGGGTGATGTCTGGCTGAGCCAATATTGGGGCAGTAGTCAATAATTTCTTCAATTTTTGAAATGCTTCTTCACAATTATTGCTCCAATCAAACTTCTTCTCCTTTTTTAGTAGCTTGGTGATGGGCTTGGTCAACTGAGAGAAATTGGGAATGAATCTCCAATAATCCAGCTAGTCCGAGGAAACTGCGAATTTGATGGTCAGTTTTCGGTGGCTTCCAATCTAGCACATCTTGAACCTTGCTTGGGTCTATAAAGATGCCTTCGGCGGATACATCCCTCAGTGAGCAATGTAGACATATGAATACAAAGGCAGACTCGCAAGGGCCTGAGAAGGCTGCAAAGTTTCTGATTGAAACCGAGCCACCAACACTCCTTTCCTGGAATGAATCCTGCCAAACCCTATGTTATACATCTGATATGGTAGGATACACCTGCACTAGGACCATCATCCAGGGCGAGCGAGTTTCACAACTTAGTCAGCCTAAACAAAGCGATCATGCCCAACTTGATATAAAGCAAATTATTCGCTACATGATCAAGTCCACCAGGGAGATCTGACTCATTGTGATGCAACTGATGTATCAAATCAACCGTGTGAATCTTCGCATCCTTCAACGATGCAAAATTCAAAATGCCAACATAATTATCTAAAAATCATCATGGTCTGCCTCTTCTTAGGCTACTTGCCAGCAAGGGAGCAACATTCTCTGACAATGTCACTTAGACGCCGCCGTTCATGAAATTTCATTTTGCTTCAAAGATAGGAAGCCAAACAGTCACCAAGAGAAAGCAACAATGTGAGCCATCTCATCAGTAAAGGTCCTAAAGAAGAGCCAGCTCGCTGGCTCTCCAAAAATGTGGAGAAAACCTAATGCGCCTTACGAACCTTGCTATTCCTAGATTCAGATGAATCAGAATTAGCGACCTTCACACTGAAAGAAGGGCTATGGATATTGTTGTTTATCTCTACCAAGTTCTTCACTAAGAAGCCATGGAGAGAGGCATGCCTAATGACATCACTCCTATTTAGTAGATATTCCTCTATAGATGATTCATCATCCGAGAGACATTAGAAGCAAGTAAGAAAACCATCCGATCGACGGTCACACAAAGATTCTTCCTCCAGCGGCCTCACCTTGGTGACACTATCTGGAGACAATGACTGCACTACAGTCGCCTCATTCCTAAGCAGAGCACTTACCGCATGAGCAGTCTCCGAGGACCAGCGACGAGAGCACTCCAGCACCCCCATGATCAGCCACCACTCATGCCTCCCAGATCACTGCTTTATTGCCGCACCATCCTCCTTTTCTTCGTATGCAACTAGAAGCAATAGGCAGTTCTGGGGAGTTGGGGTCGGTCGAGTCTTAAGAAAAAATAGAAAAAAAGGAATGATTTGGGATGAGTGAATGCAATTGATTTTAAGACTGCATTTGGATGTAGACATTGTTGGCCTTGGAATTAAATTGAGCTCAATTCCAATTCAACCTAGGCATTATATTGAGTCTATTGTTTGGATGTCGATAAAATTACAAGATAGAATTCAACTAATGAGCAAATACAAATTTATGTTTGGATGAAACTCAAGATGTAATTAGGAACTCCTACCTTTCTTCTTCTTCTTCCTTCCACCCCGATGCCCCACCCTACAGCCACCGTCGTTCCCCTCACCTCGCGTCAATGAGGGAGGAATGGTGGGGGAATTGGCAAGGTGAAGGGAAGCGTTGGCGAGGGCGAGGGTCGGGGGCATAGGAGCTCGGAGGGCGGCCGAGGGCACCGGAGCTCGGGCGAGGGCTGGGGATGCTAGAGCTCAGAGGACTATCGGGAGCGCCAGAGCTCGGGGGATGGCCGGTGGCGCCAGAGCTCGGGGGGAGGGTCAGGAGCACCAGAGCTCGGAGGGAGGGGAGGGTGCCACAGCTGGGGGGTAGGGTCACGGTGCGCTCAGGCAATTCCACCCAATTCAGAGCCAGAGCGCTCTGAATTGGCCGAAGAGGTGCACAGGCTACTGAAAAATGGTTCGAAATCGAGGCTGTTTTCGGGAAGGAATTCCAACAATGGAATTGATTTCAATCCAATGTCAATTCTGAATTCCAGGGTTCAATACCAACATCCTAACGTAGTGTAAGCCTTTTCGCTCTTATGCATGTTGTTTTCAGCTCAACTACCAATAGTAACTATCAATTTTATTGGCCATGGCATGGAGTTATTTACACACAAGAGTAATTGTGATTAACTGCCAATTTAGGCAACTTGTTTTCCTGATACTAATGCCTAATTTTAGGCATCTGCCTTTTAATTTACTGTAGTTGCTGGATTTGGACTTGAAATTATGGGTTAAAATTCTGATAGTATTTTACAAGGACAAAAGGGAAGGTAAGTAAATGCATTTGATGAGTCCTCTTTGGCTTAGAGGAAGCTCAGCTAGCTGACACACAACTTCGTGTTGTTGAAGTTGGCAAAGATCGGTCCAAACTCAACAGAATTGTGCGAGCCTAGGGAATGTTCTTCAGTCTGTAAGACTTATCCTTTGACTTCTTTAGTTACAATAGGTTGTTATATGATAGAAGATCAGTGCATTTCTTAGTCCTTGCAGTAGTATTTCCACTTTATTTAAAGAAATGTTCCTACTTCTGTGTCTCTCTACCAATTCTAGGTGTCTACTCAGTAAGTGTCTGTTCAGATTGGTCAATAGTGATGGGATCTGGCAGCAAATTTTTCATCACAAGTACTTGCAATCTAAAATGTTGTTTCGGGTAGAACACGTCCCCGGAGACTCACATTTTTGGACTAGCCTTTTAGAGGTTAAGAGCGACTTGTTTAATTTTGGGTCTTTTCGTCTAGGTCATAGATCAAAAATTAGGTTTTGCGAGAACCAGTGGACTGGAAACAACAGCTTGAGGGATAGATTCCCAAACTTGCATAACATTGTTCGATCTAAAAATTCAACAATTCAATCAGTCTTATCTTCCAACCCCCTAAACATTTCTTTTCAAAGAGATTTTGTGGGTCAAAATTAGTGTCTTGGCATTAGTTAGTGTTATCGGTAGTTGATGTCAACTTATGAAACCACAGTGACTTGTTTATATGGTCGTTGCATCAGAATGGATCTTTCTCTATCAAATCCATGTATTTAGCTATCTACACAACTCAAGCTTTGCCTTATACCATGAATCTATGGATAATATGGGTACCTCTCAAGAATAAGGTGTTTCTCTGGTATTTATATAAAGGTGTTATCTTAACAAAAGATTATTTAGCCAGAAGGAACTAGAATGGAACTGTTAAATGTAGCTTTTGTAATTTAAATGGGAGTATACAACATTTGTTTTTGGAATGCCCATTGGCTTGCTTTATTTGGCACGTGGTTTGTTGTGCATCTAATCTAAAACCTACATAGAATCTCCAACATATGTTTGATGGCTGGTTAGGAGGCATGATTTAAAAAAAGAAAAAAATCATTTGGAGTGGAGTGGCAAGCTTATGTTAGTCTATGTGCCTGTGTCGAACTGATGTGGTTTTTGACAAGACAATGATACCCTCCTTTTTACAGGTTCTTTTAGGGGGGGGGCTACTGGACTCGCCTTTGGCCCATCTTTCTGAAGGAGGAGGATCGCCCGTTGATGAAAACGACAACTACAATTCTGGAAACAGTGGCCATGGAGATTTTTGCTCATAACGGGTGGCTTTATTCCAATATAATTACATCATAGTGTTAAATAATGGATATAAACTTTGTGTTCCAAATACCATGGCACAATAGGGATTTTTTTTTGTTTCTTTGTTTCGATGTAATAATCTAGTGCTATATGTATTGGTCGATACAGAGGTAGGAATATTAATTTAATATATTCCCTTTTCTCAAAAACCCATTATATCCTTATTGATTTTGCTTCCCTGTTATAATTTTACTAATATATTGTTGCAAAATTATTTCTTTCTTATTACGGCTTATAGAATGTGAAAAACATAAGAAAAGTGGAAGGAAGTTTATTTAAAGTACACCAAAGATTTGTTTTAATATTTTGTTTAGTGCAATGATCAAGAAGGTCCTGCATATTGAGTATCAACCGATTGATGATTGAGCCGATGAAGCTTTGAGTGGGCAAGCTTTGCACTATGCTCAAAACACTTTTTGTTTCAGGTATGTTAGGAAACCACACTTGTCGTCCCCAGATCAAGAGTGGGTTTTACAAACAGAAGGACATGATCATGTCTCACCATGGGTGAATATTGCTTCTATGGTTTATCTAGAATACTAGTTGTGTAGAAATGTGTATTGAGAATCTGAGATGAAGTGCATATTAGTCCTTTGGTTTAACAATGGATGAGTAACCATCTACTTATTTCTTGTGTATTTGCACGTCAATTCTGGTTCCTATGGGTCAGACAGTTTGGCCGTCAGGATCTTTCACGACAACCTGATGCTTTGTGCTTCATCGAATGGTGGAGGAACCTGAATGAGACTGTAGCAGTGTGGGATATATATATCAGGGATACCTCACCACTCGGATATATTGCCGAGTGGGCCAGGATCCAACAAAGATAAAGCCCATGAAAATAATAACTTGGATTATTACTTAGAGTAGACGACAAGTCAATACTAGAGATAGAATCCTAGACAAAAAATCATGTTGTAACCGACTAGGACACTTGCCATGTAACCCTGCCCCCCAGATATATAAGGAGGGGCATGGGCTCTCTCATAGACACCCGCATAATACACCATAGAACACAGGACGTAGGATTGTTATCCTTCGGGAGGCCCGAACCTGTCTAAACCTTGTGTCTTATATGTCCATCGACTCTCGGTCTCGCACATGCCTTTACTGATAAACAAGAATCATGGGTAGCCCTATGATCCACTGCCGATATTAGTATCGACAGTTCACGCACCAGATAGGGGACACGCGGTGATTGGCTTGTCGAGTTTGATGGCCAAGTTTTTGGAAAAATATAGACCCATCTGTTTGCTTGTTCAAGATTTGTCAACAAGCATATATCGCTCGGCATTCGATGTCATCGGTGGCAATGTGAGCTATACCACACGCATGATGTTGTGTTGTGTGGTTCTGTTTGGTTGCAACCGGCGCACAGCACATCGGCAAATCAATTGGTGAAGCAAGCCAACGAGAGCTGATTAACTCGTCGAGTTCAAGATCTCACAAGATTGGAGTTGTGTCGAAATCGATCTATTCACGGGCCAAGATCTTTATCAACGCCGATAGAATACATGCAGGCCGTGGTGATCGCATCCTACACGATGTTGGTGAGTGAATAATGTAATCGCCAAAGCAAACCAGTACAAGAGTTGATTTACCAGGAGGTCTGATCCGGTCGAAGATTCTTTCTTTATAGTTTCCATATTATTTTATTCCTTGTCTGCTAATTAATATGATTAGCACAATATCCATCACGTGACGCCATGGTTTCGTTTCACAAGGAGTCCAGGGCGTTGATGTGCCTAGCAGGGAAGATTTTATCATTTTTTATTTTTTGGCATTATTTTATTCCTATACACTAATCAATCTGATTAGTGGAGAATATTAATTATATTTTGCTTCTTTTGCACATGCGTAAGGTGCATGGTGACTCGAGGTCAGGCTATGATTGACGACTCGGGTCAGCTTCATTGTCACCTCCATGCTCGATTTACTGTGCACTCATTCTTGCAGGCACATCAGGCAACGAGTTCATGGTCCGGTCGATGCAGCGAATGAAAGGCAGGGATTTGTAAGATCCATCGGTGGTACAAGTTGGTTACTGCACAAGACCCCTATTCTACGGGTCGATCGAGTTTTGACGAGTCTTAGCCACAGCCGTGAGCTGCGACCAAGTCCGATTTTACTATCAAAAGTTTCATACATGCATACGGGACAAGGGAAGGAACATTCTTTTCTTTATTCCTTTCACATTGTTTCATTGGCAATATGCTATGGTATAATCATGATTCAGTCAGTCTGATTACTCAGCACGATGCTTCATTTTGCATCGATGCGTGCGCGTGTTGCTGATGGCAACACGAGGTGACTAGAAACAGGAAGTTGCATCGTTGGTGTGGATTACAAGATAGTACATGCTGGCCGAGTATTGCATCACACGAGAAATCGGCGAGTGAACCGCTGAGGATCAGGAACGAGTCCATAGCAGATTCAGAAGTGGGCGATCTCTTTGAACTCTGGTTATACACGTACTTGGAATAGCTAAGTTCGAGTCAACACCAAAAACTCCAAGCCTTTGCGACCAGTTGTGTATGTGCCGAACAAGACCCGGCTTGGAGATTCGTGACTTGGCGATTGGTCAACATGACAGCTCAGCAACATGGTCAATCACTCGGCCAATTCAGGGGAATTTTTTTTTCTTCTTTATTTTCATTTTACATATATTTTCCATAATGATTTATTTTTCTACTATGCTAATCAAGATTGGATTAGTATGAATATTCATTACATGACGTCTTTTTTGCATGGATGTGAGTTGAGTCCAGGATTCGGCCACGAATCACTCGGTGATTCAGCAACTGGATGTCACGGCGTGGAGATTGCTGAATTTGATCACTCGGTGATTAGGAGTACTCGGCGAGGCAACCCGGCGACTCGTCATTTAACGATTCGAACAATGAATCACTCGGCTGCTTGATTGCCAGCTGGACAATGTATTGGCATGTCAGGAATTCATCTACATATCGTCCATCATCGCAAAGTTTTGGGTATTTTTATAAGTTTTATTTTTATAAGTTTTATTTTATTCATACAAACCGGATATGAATGTCGTAGGTTATTCATCTTGCGGTGATGGTTTTGGGTTTCTTTTGCACTTGTCTTTTTACATCTACAAGTTTATTATTTACACCATAGTTAGTTGTATGGTGTTCGTTAAAGTAAATTAGGTGCTTGTTGCTGTGAAAAAGGCGGGTGATCAAGATGGCGAGGCCGGTTGTCCACTCGGCTGATGGGTCGGCAACTCGGCGACACAATGGCTCGTCTACACGGTTGAAGGCACAAGCACACTGTGAGGCTGTGGAGAGTCGATCCTGGTTTCGTATACACCCAGGAATCTATATATATGTTGCGTGTAGTGCAGCGGCGGCCGATGTGTGCCACTGTATGTGATTAACCAATCAACACAATCGTCTTGCCAAGTTGCTCGAAAATTGAAGGGATTCAGATCGAGTACATATCAGGGATGTTTTCTGTTCATCTTTAATCTTTCATATTATTTTATTATTTACACATTATACCAATTGGTCTGGTTAAATCTCATCATGTTTCATGGTTTCTTTTGCATGGACGTGTGTGACATGGAGTTCATACTCTGGGTCATGTTGGAGACTTGGGGGTTGACTTGGCCACTCGGACGATGATGTAACTATTCAACCAATGACTCGACACTTTGATGTTCCGACAACTTAGCTGTTTGATGACTCAATTAATCACTCGACAAGGCAACACGGTGATTGGGTTACTCGCATCGACAATCAAGCAGCATGCTCGGAGGCTTGTCTATGGCTTGCATATGGCTCATCTACAATTCGTCTACTAACACAAAACTAAGTAAACTTTATATTTTTTTTATTTTATTCATATCAACTCAATTTGAAGGCCGTAGGTTCTTCATCTTACGGTAGTAGTTTTGAGTTTCTTTTGGACTCATCTTTTTGCCTTGACAATTTTGGTCAATGTTTTTTCTTGGTTGATTTCGACTCATACATGTTTGGTCGAATGAGTTTTAGCAGTACATAATTGGTATTAGGAGGAGTTCAGCTGTTTGCTTAGTTGCCCGTCTGACTCCCATTACCCAAATTGGTTAGTCTAGTTCTATGGCTCATGTCGTTTATCAAAATCGTCGTGCACATTGTTCTTCTAATGAACCTTATTTAGTTTTTATGTCTGTTTGTTGAATGATCAGTACTCTAAGCAAAAATAAGCCTTAGACGAATAACAGAAATCCAACAGACTTAGATATTAAGACGTTGTTTCATTAATGCTTTGTATTAATTTTACATATAACTATATTATTTGTGTTCTTGTATTACAGTTATCTCATTGATATCACTCAGTCATGGAGCGCCGAGTCATTCGATCACTTGGTCACGGAGCGCCGAGTCATTGGATCACTCGGCCATGATCAACTACTCATGGTTTCTAGAATTTTGATCCCTCGGACCTTTTGAGCTGTTATGTCGAGGGCTCGTCTTTAGCTCGATGGCTATTAAGCAGCTAAGTATTTTTTATAATTTCAGTTTTATTCATCTAATTAAAGGTCATAGGTTCTTTAACTTAGAGATGATTTCTTTTTGTATAATCTTGATGCATTAGACTCTCGATATTACCTTAACTTGCATATGCTTGATAGAGTGAGTTCTTAGTCTCCATGGTTCATGTCGTTTGTTGAGGATCGAGACGGCTTTTTACCTTGACTCACATGTTCATCCGAGTGAGTTCTTAGTCTCCATGCTTCATGTTGAATGTTAAGGAAGTCATTTAGTAGTATTGGTACCTGATATTTACTCGTTGTGACAGTTAGCCTCAAGTTTATACAGTACTTAATCATCCAATACAACCCAAGCATCTATTGCATTTCTGGCAATGGATCAATATTGTTATTTTATATATGTATTACATATTGAATACATTATTTGATTTATCAATGTATTACTTATTGAATACATTGTTCGATTTATCAGTGTATTACCTATTGAATACATTGTTTGTTTTATTAATGTATTATTTATTAAATACATTATTTTTATGGATTATAGTAGCTATATCAACTAGAGCTATTTTATTGACATCACTCAGTTTTGTTATCCCGAGTTATTGAATCATTTAGCTTCATTATTGGATCACTCGGTTTTCTTGTCTCGAGTCGTTATATCATTCGACTATATTATTGGATCATTCGGCCATTATTGATTGCTTATGATTTTACTAATATTGGAAAGCCCTGCAAGAGTTGTTATTTTTCACTCGGAATCACGCCCGGGGCTGCTATACTTGTTATATTTAATCAAGTATTCCTTGGATATTTTTTTATGGCTATTATACTTGTTATATTGGATCAAGTATCACCCGGATATTTTGATGACTGCTATGCTTGATATATCTAATCCAGTATCACTCGGATTCATTAGTACCAATAGTTCCTTTTGTTGGGGGGAGTGGTAGAACCAATCTTAGGGGCTACCGTATTATAACTCCTCATCGATCAGTCGGGGAAAGTGGTAGATCTGGATTTACATACGGTATTATTATTTTTGACTCACAAGATATTTTGTGATCTAAATACGTTCTGAGCCGGGGGCTATACCTACGCTTAGTAGGTGGATTTTTCCCTGCATATGCATATTATTTGGCGCATAGTCCTTTTTGAAGATTGTTGGAGACCTTTACAAGTTTGTTGCTGTACATGAAAAGGCTTAATCATATTCATGGCAAAGCATTAGTCAATCAATTGAAGATCAGCAACTAACTTGCAAATCTCTCGGGGGCTACTATGGGATATATATACCAGGGATACCTCACCACTCGAATATATTGTTGAGCAGGCCGGAGTCCAACAAAGATAAAGCTCATGAAGATAACTACTCGGATTATTACTTGGAGTAGACGACAAGTCAATACTAGAGATAGAAAGTTAGAGATAGAATCCGAGTCGGAAATCATGTTGTAACCGACTAGGACACTTGCCATGTAACTTTGCCCGCCGGATATATACGGAGGGGCAAGGGCTCTCTCATAGACACCTGCATAATACATCACAGAACACAGGACGTAGGGTTGTTATCCTTCGGGAGGCCCGAACCTGTATAAACCTTGCATCTTGTGTGTCCATCGACTCTCGGTCTCGCGCATGCCTTTACCAATAAACAAGGATCATGGATAGCCCTATAATCCACTGCCGATATTAGTATCGACAAGCAGGATAGGCAAAAACACTACTATAGAAATGGTCATCAGTAGTGGTTTAAAACACCTCATCAGCAGTGGTTCTGGAACTGCTGCTGATTAGCCATTGCTGATAGTACATGGTGAGGACATCACTCCTAAGGATACATGCAACACTCCTCCAATTCTGGACTTGCAAGGTCCAATGACTAGATCTCGTGCACGACGACTAAATTTAGAGGTGAGCTCGTTCCTACGTTCTTTATTATATGTCACTTTTGAGAATGGTTTGCTACCTTGATTATATTGTAATTAGGAACCATGGAGAGGACCAGGAGATGATGGGAGAAGGACTTGGAGATGTGGAGGACCAGCAAAGACGTGGAAGCCAAGGTGGAGGCCCAACCAAAACCGACTTCGAGTCCGTTTCGGGGCTCAGGACCAGTCTGCACTAAAACAGATGTCCGGGACGCATACGGACTCGGATATGGACGTTCTATATATGCACGGAAAGATAAGAAGAAGACCTTTCCAATGCCGCAGGTCTCATATCAAAATTCATCCAGAGTCATTAGGAATCATCGAAACAAGAGAGGGTCCAGAATCTGTTTCGGTGTTGCGTCGCCAGTTTTTGGCCTTTGGGCTTTGTATCTAGTTGAGCCCAATTAGGGGTGTGTCCAGAGGGTCTTGCACGACCCTAGGGTCTTCATATACAGCCGCCGCCGCACCATTAGGGTTGGGTTTTGCTTAGATTATTCTGTTCATAACAGTTTTGCCGTCATCATGGTTTATGAGACCCCAACTTCGTGAGATTCATAATAGATCTGCAATTGTGTTGCCTTCTTCTTTGTTCTTGCTTGTGTTCTTGATTCGCAGGCAGGGATTAACCTTCTCGGCGAGGTCAATCATTTTAGGATGGTTGATAACCAGAGGAGACGTCGTGCTGCGATTGCGGGGTTTAGAACGTGTTGTTCTAAAGCCGGATCGATTTGTGTGTCACCTTCGACCAAATCAACGTATCCAGAACCTTTCGGAAGATCGGGAACCCTTATCCACATCAAGTGGTATCAGAGATTCAGGTGCACCGTCAGGTTCGTACTACCCTTAGTTAATTTCGTTTTGTGTTCATCCTATCATCCACAAAAAAGCCAAAAAAAAAAAAAATTCCCCTCCGCCCATAATCATGTGTTTAGCCTTTGCATATTTCAATTTCAGAGTCCATAGTGTTGAGTTTGTGCCCTAGTTTTTGTTTTAGTCGTTGGTTTAGTTTGTGTTTTTGTCATCAGTAGTGTTTCCCTTGCAACCCTAGCCGCCATCCCCTTCACCACCCTCTGTTCTATTGGCTTTGTGTGCTAGGGTTGATTGATCAATTCACCCACCCTAATCCCACCCTCAAACACCTCAGACCAATCCCCACAAATTCCACTTTCCGCTGCATCCACACCGCCAAAAAAATCTTACCCGATTCCAAACCCGACCCCTAACCCGACTCAGGTTTCTAGAAAACCGACTCCGACCCCCCTTCGGTAAAACGGGCATAACTTTTCGCTCGGTTGTCCGTTTTGGCTGAAATTTTTACAGGAGATTCTTGACTCAAAATTGAGCATATCCACATTGGGCTATGCTCTGTATGTCTGCGTCAAAAAATTCAAAAAAGTCGGGAAGATAAAGAAAAAATTGATTTAAGTTTAAACCTGACGTTTTCTGCAACTTCAAGATTTTCTGTAGGCCACATCCTACCTCTATTTGAGCTGAAATTTTTTGTGGATTCTCCTCCATTGTTAGTGAGTTGGAGAAAAATATCAAAAAAATAAAATAAAATAAAAGAAATTTGGGATTTCTACTAGTGCTACATCTAGCCCCGTGAAATTTCTAGATTTGGCTGTTTTGCACTTAGCCCCTGTTATCGCCTATTGTGCCTTTGTCTCCGTGTTTCTACTTTGCTATCACTACTGTTCTAGGACATACTTAGACCAGCAACTAGGGACAAGTTACTTGGGCACTTATTCAGCTTTACTATCTGTTTTTGATTTGTGTACCACTCACATATATATATTTGGCCTTCCTAGCTCTACATATTTCTTCTGAACAGC
Organism: Eleusine coracana subsp. coracana; assembly: GCA_032690845.1. Taxonomy (NCBI): domain Eukaryota; kingdom Viridiplantae; phylum Streptophyta; class Magnoliopsida; order Poales; family Poaceae; genus Eleusine; species Eleusine coracana. Next base: position 23,094,479 of record CM064418.1, on the reverse strand, counting down.
ACACAGGTTATTTTGTGACCCTTGCAATCATGGAACACATCTCTCTGGTATCCTTTGCTTTGCTTTTCAGAACTTTGTAAGGAGTCTCCTTTTGTTGTGTTGAGAGGCACCACAACTTAGCTGTTTTGTAGGGATAACCTTCACTGTTTGTTTCCTGTTTTGGTGTTTGTGATGGCAGGAAGTAATGACGGAGAGATGGCTTCACCCTCACAATTTGCTGAGTGCGTGAGCCAGGAGCAGCTCCAGAAGGCTTTGCAGGCTGCTCAGAGTGATTTGGCAAAGACGACCACCAGAGCCGTTACTGATGCGGTCAGCAAGCTTCACATTGGAGAAAGCATCGAGCGGTTAGAGAAGCGGGTTTCTAAGTTAACTGATCAGGTTGTTGCATTAGAGACCGCTCCTAAAACCAACAATACGAACACCAATAATAACAACAATGACGTTGAAGACGTCCATGATGAAGACACGGTGTATAAGGCTGATGGCACCGTGGATAGGTCAACTACAAGGACCGCACGATTACAACTTCGTTTGCAACATAATACTCAAGGTATGGATGGTTTCCACAACTACAATCATCGTCCACACGGTAACTATGCTCCAAATGACCCGTATGCTAAAATTAAGTTTTCAATTCCTTCGTTTTCGGGTCAGTATGATGGTGATGTTTATCTTGATTGGGAGATGACTGTAGAACAAAAATTCAATGCCCACCTTGTTCCTGAACAACATAGAGTTAGACAAGCTACTAGCGAGTTTAAGGACTTTGCTATTGTTTGGTGGAGTGGTCTAGCTGCTGAAATTGATTTGCCAACTACTTGGGAAGAACTTAAGGTAGCAATGCGTGATCGTTTTGTTCCCCCTTCTTTTTATAGAGAGATTTATAATAAACTACAGCGTTTAGAACAAGGAGATAAAACTGTTCAGGAGTACTTTAGTGAGCTTCAGAAGGGTTTGATTCGTTGTGCTGTAGTTGAAAAAGTAGAGGATCAGATTTGTCGCTTTTATTCTGGTTTAAGAAAAGAAATTCAGGACATCCTTGATTATAAAGATTATTATACCCTCACCCAGTGTTTTCAGTATGCTATGATTGCAGAGAAAGAATCACAGGGACTTTTCTAGGCTTTTGAGGAGCACAGCAAGTCAAGGAACTCCTACCCCCCACGCTCGACGGGGACTTTGGGGCTGCCCAGGCCATCTTTCCGGCCGCCCCCACCAGCAGCTACCAAGGGAACCAGTGTTGTTTCTGCAACCCCAAGATCAGCCCCTGCACCTTCTACGCGCTCAGGTAAACTTTCTGTGCAGGTACCAGCTAGTAGTGCCTTCTCTGTTGCTTTCACAGGGCGCACTACAGGGATTCAGTGCCACCGCTGCCATGGACTTGGTCATGTGCAGAAAGATTGTCCAAGTAGGCGGGCATATGTGGCGACAGACGATGGCGGTTACATGAGCATCTCCGATGTGGAGGATGAGGAGGAGGACATCGCTGCCACCAGCAGTGACCTCATCCTTGGAGGCGAAGACACTACGGGATACATGAACATTATTGTTCAACGTGTCCTTAGCACACAAGTTCATCAGCCCGAGACGATGCAGCACCACAACTTGTTCCAGATTTTCTTCGTCATCAAGAACCGCCGAGCACGTGTCATCATTGATGGAGGGAGCTGTAACAACTTGGTGAGTTCTGATGTGGTCAACAAGCTTGCTTTGACCACACGTCCACATCCACATCCGTACTACATTCAGTGGTTAAACGACTCTGGCAAAGCTAAGGTAATACAAACTTGCAGAGTTCCTTTTTCCATTGGTTCTTATATGGATTCTGTTGATTGTGATGTCGTACCCATGCAAGCATGTTCACTTTTATTGGGTAGACCTTGGGAATTCGATAATGATGCTATACACCATGGTAGAGGTAATAAGTACACTTTTATGCATAAAGGAACTAAAATTACTTTGTTACCAATGACCCCTGCTGAAATTGTACAAGCTGATTTAGAAAGAGCTGCTAGTTTGAAAAATAAAGGTCCTGAAATTCAACAACCTGTTAATTCTAATTCTACACCTAGTAATGTTAATGATTCTTCAAGTTCTAAGGGTGCTGGAATTAAATTACAAGGTCGTTCATGTCTTGCAACAAAATCTGAGCTTGCTAAAATTTCTGATAATGATGATATTTGCTATGCTTTGATATGCAAAGAAGCTTTGTTTTCGCTTGATGATATTGCTTCTAGTGTTGTGTCTCCTGCTGTCACTAACCTTTTGCAGGAGTATGAGGATGTTTTTCCAGCTGAGATACCCCCGGGATTGCCACCTTTGAGAGGGATTGAGCATCAAATTGATTTGATTCCGGGTGCTACTTTGCCAAACCGTGCTGCTTATAGGACCAACCCTGAGGAGACTAAGGAGATACAACGACAAGTTCAAGACCTTTTGGATCGTGGGTATGTTCGTCAATCACTTAGTCCTTGTACTGTTCCTGTACTTTTGGTTCCTAAGAAAGATGGTACTTGGCGTATGTGTGTAGATTGTAGAGCCATTAATAATATTACTATTAGGTATCATCATCCTATTCCTAGGCTAGACGACATGCTTGATGAGTTATGTGGTGCTATAATTTTCACTAAAATTGATTTGCGTAGTGGCTACCATCAAATTAGAATGAAACTTGGAGACGAATGGAAAACAACTTTCAAAACCAAATTTGGATTATATGAGTGGTTAGTAATGCCTTTTGGGTTAACTAATGCACCTAGTACTTTCATGCGCTTGATGAATGAGGTTTTAAGAGCTTTCATTGGCAAATTTGTGGTAGTTTACTTTGATGATATCTTGATTTATAGCAAATCTATAGATGAACATATGAATCATTTGCGTGCTGTTTTTGATGCTTTACGAGATGCACGTTTATCTGGTAACCTTGAGAAGTGCACCTTTTGTATGGATCGAGTCTCTTTTCTTGGCTATGTTGTGACTCCACAGGGAATTGAGGTGGATGAGGCGAAGATTGAAGCCATAAAGAGCTGGCCTGTACCAAAAACTATCACACAGGTGAGGAGTTTTCTTGGTCTTGCAGGTTTCTACCGCCGCTTTGTCAAAGATTTCAGCACCATTGCTGCACCTTTGCATAAGTTGACAAAGAAGGGCATTGATTTCCATTGGGGTAAGGTACATCATGAGTCTTTTGATGCTTTGAAGGATAAACTTACACATGCACCATTGCTGCAATTACCTAATTTTGATAAGATTTTTGAGCTTGAATGTGATGCTAGTGGTATAGGCATTGGTGGTGTTTTGATGCAAGATAATAAACCTATTGCATACTTTAGTGAGAAAATTACTGGGCCTGTTTTGAATTACTCCACGTATGATAAGGAATTGTATGCACTTCTACGTTGTTTAGAGATGTGGCGTCATTATTTATTGCCCAAAGAATTTGTTATTCATTCTGATCATGAATCACTTAAGTATATTCGTTCTCAATGTAATTTGAACCGTAGACATGCTAAATGGATTGAATTTATTGAGTCTTTTCCTTACATTATTAAACATAAGAAAGGGAAGGATAATATGATCGCTGATGCTTTATCTAGGCGCTATACTTTATTGTCTCAACTTGATTGTAGAATTTTTGGACTTGAGGCAATTAAAGAACAATATGCTGCTGATGTTGATTTTAAGAATGTATTGCTGCATTGTAAAGAAAGTCGTGCATGGAATAAATTTGTGTTGAATGATGGATTCTTGTTTAGAGCTAACCGCCTATGCATTCCAGTTGGTTCCGTTCGTCTTTAATTATTACAGGAGGTGCATGGAGGTGGATTGATGGGTTACTTTGGTGCCAAGAAGACGGAGGATATTTTGGCCACACACTTCTTTTGGCCAAGGATGAGGAAACATGTTGAGCGCTTTGTTACTCGCTGCACTACATGTCAAAAAGCTAAGTCTCGCTTGAATACACATGGTTTATACATGCCACTTCCTGTTCCTTCTATTTCTTAGGCGGATATTTCTATGGACTTTGTTTTAGGACTGCCTAGGACTAAGAGGGGGAGTGATAGTATTTTTGTTGTTGTGGATAGATTTTCTAAGATGGCACACTTTATACCATGTCATAAGACTGATGATGCTAGTTATATTGCTGATCTCTTTTTCAAAGAAATTGCACGTTTGCATGGTATGCCTTCTACTATTGTTTCAGATCGTGATGCAAAATTCTTGAGTCACTTTTGGCGCACGCTTTGGAATAAGTTCGATACAAAGTTGTTGTTTTCTACAACTTGTCACTTACAAATTGATGGACAAACTGAGGTGGTGAACCGCACTTTGGGTACTATGTTGAGAGCTATTTTGAAGAAAAATTTGAAGCAATGGGAAGAATGTGTGCCTCATGTTGAGTTTGCATATAATCGGGCAACATATTCTACTACCAAGGTAAGTCCTTTCAAGGTAGTGTATGATTTTACTCCCCGTACTCCACTTGATATACTTCCTCTATCTATTCATGAGAGAGTGCATGTTGATGCTAAGGAACGTGCTGAATTTATTTTGAAAATGCATGAGACCACTAGACTTAGCATTGAAAAGATGAATGATAAGTATAAAATTGTTGGTAGTAAATGTAGAAAAGAAGTAAAACCTGATGTAGGAGATTTAGTATGGTTACACTTGAGAATAGATAGATTTCCAAATTTGAGAAAGTCTAAATTAATGGTCCTTTGAAAATAATTGAGAAGATTAATGATAATGCATACAAACTTAAGTTACCTCCCGAGTTCGGGGTTAGTCCTACTTTTAACATTTCAGATTTGAAACCATACTTGGGTGAAGAGAATGAGCTTGAGTCGAGGACGACTCCACTTCAAGAGGGGGAGGATTATGAGGACATCACTCCTAAGGAGACATGCAACACTCCTCCAATTCTGGACTTGCAAGGTCCAATGACTAGAGCTCGTGCACGACGACTAAATTTAGAGGTGAACTCGTTCCTACGTTCTTCATTATATGTCACTTTTGAGAATGGTTTGCTACCTAATGATTATATTGTAATTAGGAACCATGGAGAGGACCAGGAGATGATGGGAGAAGGACTTGGAGACGTGGAGAACTAGCAAGGACGTGGAAGCCAAGGTGGAGGCCCAACCAAAACCGACTTCGAGTCCGTTTTGGGGCTCAGGACCAGTCTGCACTAAAACGGATGCCCAAGACGCATACGGACTCGGATTTGGACGTTCTACATATGCACGGAAAGATAAGAAGAAGACCTTTCCAATCCCGCCGGTCTCATATCAAAATTAATCCGTAGTCATCAGGAATCATCAAAACAAGAGAGGATCCAGAATCTGTTTCGGTGTTGCGTCGTCAGTTTTTGGCCTTTGGGCTTTGTATCTAGTTGAGCCCAATTAGGGGTGCGTCCAGAGGGTCTTGCACGACCCTAGGGTCTTCATATACAGCCGCCTCCGCACCATTAGGGTTGGGTTTTGCTTAGATTATTCTGTTCATAACAGTTTCGCCGTCATCACGGTTTGTGAGATCCCAACTTCATGAGATTCATAATACATCTGCAATTGTGTTGCCTTCTTCTTTGTTCTTGCTTGTGTTCTTAATTCGCAGGCAAGGATTAGCCTTCTCAGCGAGGTCAATCATTTTAGGACGGTTGATAACCAAAGGAGACGTCGTGCTGCGATTGCGGGGTTTAGAACGTGCTGTTCTGAAGCCGGATCAATTTGTGTGTCGCCTCCGACCAAATCAACGTATCAAGAACCTTTCGGAAGATCGGGAACACTTGTCCACATCAGTACAATTGTCAGCAGTGGTTCCAAAACCACTACTGATAATCTCACATCAGCAGACAGAACCACTACTAATGTGTGCCTATCAGCAACGGTTCTGTATTCTGAACCACTGCTGATAATCACATATCCACAATGGTTTAGAATATAGAACCACTGCTGATGTGTGATTATCAGAAGGAGTTTAGAATACAGAACCACTGCTGATGTGTGATTATCAGAAGCGGTTCTGTATTTTGAACCGCTGCTGATGTGTAGAGTATCAGCAACGGTTCAGTATTATGAACTGTTGCTAATTTTTCAAGGAAAAAATAATAATGCTCATGTTAACAGAATCTCAATACATAACTCCACATAATCTCAACAGACAAGTCCACATCTATATTGATGCCATGCAAATCCACAAATAGGCATGCCGCATAATTATACAAGTCCAACATAAGTATCACATCAGCATACATGTCGACTAAACTACTCAACATAAATCTTACATGAACACAAAAGTCTTACATCAACACAAATTTGAACTCACTTATTAATCGAGGAATCTGAAATGCATTTCTTTCTTGAATGAGAGGTAGGGATCAAGCTCGATGGTGGTGTTAGTGAAGGGCGGACCTGTGATATGTCCCATTTGAAAACATGGTACCTATCAGACTCTGGAATAACATGCTCATTTACGAAACCTAGAAGTTGTTCCTGAAGTGCTAGAATATTTTGTGGGCCTTGTCCCCATTGTCTACAAGAAAAAAATGAAAGAAGTTAAGTCAGCGTCATATATGTGTGAGCTACAATGCAACATATACAAAGAATCCATCTAAATTTTATCAACATATGCATTACCTTACCACAATTCTTTTGTGCTCATTGGTGAAGTAAAGCATTGAATCACATACACAGATGATGCTAACGGTGTTGGTGCCGGTGACAACCATTGTGTTGGCACTGGTGGACAGGGTGTGGCAGTCACAGCTGGAAGGTTCGCTAGTGGTAGAGGATTCGACTTCAATGAAGACTTCAGATTTGCCGGCTCTGGTTTTAACTCCAATTTTGGCCCATTACGACTGAGCTTCAAGTCGGGCTTGGGATGGCCAAACCAGAGGGATTTCTACAGCCATGTCGGAGGTCATAATCATGGAAGAGGAAGGTTTCCCAGTGGGCATCCCGCGCTTGCTGGCCTATGTGAATTGGGTAGCACTCAACCGGCTCAACCTAGGTGGGACCATGTTGAGGTGCCAGTGGGTGCACAGTGCACAAACCATGGTGCCTCATCAACAACCAGTGGTGTTGGAGTCGGTTGTGGCTACAACAAAGGTTGGCGCAGCCTCTGTGGTAGGCACGTCATCCGATTTCATGGTAGAGAAGAAAGAGCTTGTGACCAAGGTAGTGATAGATTTGGTTGAGGATATCGATTCCTTGATAGCTAAGGAGAATTTGAGGATATCGGTAAACTTGACAATGCTTTGAAAAATAGGAATTATTATCGTTATCTTAATAAGGGGTATTTGATTAGGCATTGTACCTTAGAATTTCTATGTGAATTTTGTGAGAATATGGAACATGCTTTGTTTAGATATCCACTTAATGATGAACCAATGCCGGTGGCTCAATCAGTGGGGCATGCCAGTGATGCGTTAGGTGCATATTATAAAGCTCATCCTCCGATTCAACTGACAAAGAAGTGTTCTAGAAAAGCTGTTATTATGGTGGAGGGTGGGTCTGTCTCAAAGTTGGAGCCAATTCGTCATGTGGAAGTTGCCTAGGGGGTGAATAGGCAATCCCAAAAATTATCTAAAAAACACACTTAAATCAAAATTAAAAGGAATGACGGAACTGATGAGGACATAACTTCTATGGATGCACACAACACTCCTCCAATTATAGACTTGCAAGGTCCAATGAGAAGAGCTCGTGCACAACCACTTGATTTAGAGGTGAGCTCGTTCCTACATTCTTCATTATATGTCACTTTTGATAATGGTTATCTACCTAATGATTATATTATGATTAGGAGCCATGAAGAGGTCTAGGAGATGATGGGAGAAGGACTTGGGGACGTAGAGGACTAGCAAGGATGTGGAAGCCAAGGTGGAGGCCCAACTAAAACTGACTTCGAGTCAGTTTCAGGGCCCAGGACCTGTTAGCACTAAAAAGGGTCCCATGACGCATACTGACTCGGTTTTGGACATCCTACATATGCACAAAAAGTGTGATACCCCTACCTAGGATACACTATGCTTCCTTACCAATCTCTAGACCAGTAGTTGGTACACACATACAAATGATACAAAAGATGACACAACGATCTTTACTAACTCCGCGTAGGAACAATAGAGTAATACAAGTCTTAGATTACAAGCCAAAGAGGTGGTCGGGCCATCCTCTAAAATATGAAAAACAACATGCAAGCTTTATTGAACTTCCACTGGCAACTCGAGCATAGGACACAACCTATTCGTCAAACTCCATGGGTGCTTCATCCTCTTCTGCATGTTCTAAATAATTAATGTAAAACAAGCATGAGTACATATGGTACTCTGCAAGCCCTACCTCTAGCAAGGGTATATATATGCAATTGGGGTAGGAGTCAAGGAGTGGGATTGAGTTTTTAGTGTTTTGCGAAAATCGTGTATGCAGGGGGCTTACTATAGAATGAAAGGGGGCTTTGAGAAACGAAAACAGTTTTATAATATTTGGTTGTTTGGATCTGGGGAAGATTATGATCTATCCCAACAGTTCCCATCTTTTAGTTGAGCCTTCTGACAGACAGTTACATTGACCCTAGCACACCCTGCCATCAGCCTTTACCAAAACATGGGTTTCACTACACCCACTCACACATCAAGGAATTATTGTTGTGGCTAATCGTAAGAGCCCAATGATTTGGTGTGTCATGATCAGTGACAACGGACTTTGAATGATTTGGGTAATAACTATGCAGAGCTTAGTACGTTGTACCCATAGGCTATGTGCTCTTAGCCACGGAATCACATAACACTTCTACTTCGCCTGGGCATGCCCACAAGCCCACCACGGATTTCAGGGGTTCAGTGACTATGACACACACATCATATCACCATATATTCCTGCCGAGTACTGGACTTATCACCACTTGCTCCAAAACCAACCCCTAAGTCCGTTCCTACTTCGCCGAGTGGCACTTACTTGCTGCGTAACTAAAGTTCCGTGTTATTCCTACCCATACAGGTTATGTGGTCGCACTGAAAATATCACCAAGTTGAGGTCTTGCGAATCGATCCCTATGCGGCTCCTGATTCTCTTCATCTGCAGATCGTGAACTATGCGTAAGCTATCATGAAGTACGACAAACTAAAAAAATCCAATAAATTTGAATGATGAGAAAACCAAATAAATTGGGACTAGGTGAAGGGCTCCACAGGCTAGGATTCGAGACAACGATTCCAACAGCGCAAGAATCGTCCAACTCAGAGTTACGCTTTGAAAATTAGGGCTTTTTGTAAGGTCTAGGGGTCTTTGTGTAATTTTCAGAATGTCTTGAGGATCTTTTTTGTAATTACAGGGAATATCAGGGGCTTGGTTGTAAAATGGTAGGGGCTAAAATATAATTATAGAAAAATTGATGTACTTTTTATGAAAATTTTAGGCTATAAAATAATTGAACTAAAGTTCAGGGGCAAGGTGCAAAACTATAAGGTTTTTGTATTTATGGGGTATCCTGGAATTATTTTTCTATAAGAAAATGTATTGAATAGGTCTATGAGTTGGTGGACCGGGTGCATGGGGATGGTCCACAGACTAGGGGTTGTGGGCCATTGATCAGTGGATCGACAGCTCGGATTTAAATACCCGAAGGGGTAAGAGATGTCTTAATCTTGGTTGTTGACTAGGGAGTGAGCAGCGCTGGCCGAAGGGAAAGGCGACGGCGGCGCAATTGCCTCCAACTCCGGTGAGGACAATGCGAGCTTAGTATGGTTAAAGGGTGGCTAATAGGGGTTCCAGTGAGTGCGGAGTCACACCGCATCCACTGGGTATGGTCTCGAGGTGCAGGGTGGTCTCGGGTGAGCTCGGCATGAAAGGGGAACTAGCTCGGGAATGGTGGGAGAGAGAGAAGGGGAAGGATTGGGCTTGCCTTGGCTAGTGACGGGCGGCGGTGAGGTTGTAGCGGGCAGTGGGGCGGCTATTCATAGGCGGCGCGGGTAGTGGCGCGCACGGCAAAGGTGTTGAGCTCCAGCTCGGCCATGATGGTTAGTAAACTCAGGAGGGCCACCTAGATGGGTGAGGAAGGCTAGCAACATTGGGTCAAGGTGAGGTGACCGTTCGCTGTCATATGAGGTCAATGGCTGGACGAGGGGACAGTGAGAGGTCCGGTCATGAGAGCACATAGTGTGGTCGATGTTGAAGGGTTGTGCAGAGGCGTTGCGGCATGGATTAAGACAGTTGGTAGAGGACAGCTACGTTGTGATTCCTGGCGAGGGCATGGCAACGTGAACAAGCATCACTTGTCGGCTACATCGTGTCGAATGGGGGGAGCAGTGCGACGGTGCTGTGCACGTCATGATGCGCGTTAGGGAGAGATGGGACATGTCTTTGGTTTCGTTGTGATGGGGTGGTGTTAAAGTGTTGCGGGACCAAGGAGGAGTGATGGTGGCGGCATCGACTTGCATCGGTGCTGTGCTCGGTGCTAGGCAAATAGGAGTGAAGGCATGTTGGTGGCGACAACGTCGAGCCTGGGCATGGTGACGGTGTCGGGAGGAAGGGGAAGCAGGGGAGGCAAGTGTGGGAGTGGGCCAGGTAGCCGAGTGCGCTGGGATGGCTAAGTGGGGAAGTAGGCTGGGTACTGGACTTTACGGACGAAATAGAGAGGAAAAGAGGTTGGGTCGAGCGAAATGAAAGGAAGGGGAGGTGGCCTGATAGAATGGGATGGTCTTTCCTAATTTTGGCTTTCTACAAACAAGAGTCAAACTAAATCAATCTAAATAAAAGGTTCAAACAAATTCAGGCAAGAACCAAAGCAAAGCACAAGAAGGAAAGAAAGAGATCAAACACTTCATCGTGTCCCGGTTTTATTGTTTTTGGAAATAGATATTTATTCTATGGTTATTCAATTTTTATATTTTTCTTTATGTTTCAAAAAGGATTTTCCTGAAATAAATAGAAATGATTTATGAGGGTCTCATAGAAAGTTAAGAAGAAGGCCTTTCTAATGCCACTGGTCTCATGTCAAAATTTGTCTGGATCATAAGGAATTGTCAAAACAAGAGAGGGTCTAGAATCTGTCCTGGCGCTGTGTCGTCTGGTTTTGGCCATCGAGCTTTGTATCCAGTTGAGCCCAATTAGGGGCACGTCCAGAGGGTCCTGGACAACCCTAGGGTCTTCATAAACAGCTGTCACCGCTCCATTAGGTTTTAGGTTTTGCTTAGATTAATTCTGTTCATATATATTGTTGTCGTTCATTGGTTTGTGAGACCCCAACTTTGTAAGAGTAATCATACATCTACAATTTGGTTGCGTTCTTCTTTGTTCTTGGTTGTGTTCTTGATTCGCAAGGAGGGATTAGCCTTCTCAGCAACATCAATCATTCTTTAATGGTAGATAACCAGAGCGGACGTTGTGCTGCGATTGCGGGGTTCTAAATGTGTTGTTTAGAAGCCAAATTGATTTCTGTTTTGCCTCCACTGGATCAGGATTACTGGAACCTTTTGGAAGATCAGGAACCCTTGTCCACTAAATCAAGATTACCATCTCTAGGCATCAATTTAGACTTTCTCAATTCTGTAAATCTATCTTTTCTCAAGTGCAACCACACTAAATCTCCTACATCAAGCTATACTTCCTTTTTACTTTTACTACAAGCAATTTTATATTTTTCATTCATCTTTTCAATGCTAAGCTTAGTCTTTTCATGCATTTGCAAAATGAAATCAGCATGCTCTTTAGCATCAATATGAACTCTCTCATTAGTAGGCAAAGGAAGAATATGAAGTGGAGCACATGTCATCATCGATGGAGGGAGGTGTAATAACTTGGTGAGTTCTAATGTGGTCAAGAATCTTACCTTGACCACATGCCCACATACATATCCATACTATAGTCAGTGGTTAAAGGACTCTAGAAAGCTAAGGTAACATAAACTTGCAGAGTTCCTTTTTAAATTGGTACTTATGCTGATTTTGTTGATTGTGAAGGACCGAGAAGGCAACCAGAGGGGGGGGGGGGTGAATGGGAGCCAATTAAAATTCTTCTCAAGAACTTGGCATATATCCCATATACATCCAGACCCAACCTCTAAAAAAATCACCAAGGCCACACACATCAACTTGTGATGTGCTAACCCTAGGAGTGATCAACATCAATAGCGGAACATAGTGGAAACAAAAAAGAACTGCAAAGACTCAAAACTGTCAAAGAAACACACACAAGACAGACATCTCTGGATAACCATCGGCTGTGCCGACCACAACCATCGGCAGTGCTGGTTGACACCATCGGTAGTGCCGGTCACATGCATAGGTAGTGACAGTGTAGGGTTCTCAAAACTATGGAAAGCTACAGTCGGAGCGTATTGGCAGTGCCGGTTGACCCGTCGGTAGTACCGATATGGATTCAGACCCAAGCTACCGGCAGTGACGGTCCAGCCATCAGCAGTGCCAATCAGGAGTTCTTTCTCTCGCACCGATAGTGTGAGTTTAGAGAACGGCAATGCCTATCAACACTTTCTAGAACAAAGCAGAGGCGCCCCTTCCCCGAGCATCGAGGTCCCGAAGGTGCTAATAACACAGACACTTGATAATACAACAGTGATCCAATATTTAAGTTTAATTATTACATCGAAGTGCAGCCGAATTACAAGTTCATGAGGTTTCAAAAACAGCGGAAGCAAAATAACGACAAGAGCTATGAGCTCGACGATACAGCATAGTGATGATTCATGCCCGAGGAACCATCACTCTAGCAGCACACAACAGTCACTGCAGCGGAAGGTCAGACTCGCAGTGGGCAGTCCAACCCTCAGGGACTTGCACGTCCCAAGGCAACACATCTACAGGCAAATCTATCTCTTTAGTACCTGAAAACGACATAAGCAAAAAGCTTGAGTACTAATTACTCAGCAAGACTTACTCGTCAAACCTAAACATGCCATGGCTCTAATAGGTGGCTTGTTTGAAAGGCCTCGCACTAAGCAACCTATTAGTTCTATCAAGTTTTATTTTCCAAGTTAAATGGGTTGAGCAGAAATGTAACTTTAGTTGCAACAACAATAAAACAATGCATAAAGTAAGTACAACAATAGAGCATTAATAATAATTAGTAATAACTAATACAAATCCATATCCATAATATCATGTGCAACTACGTGATTGGCGCGGTGACCAAGCGGTACTCAATACTGCGAGGGACAACAATTGCAATCGATTTACACCAGCTGAGAAAACCTGAAGTACATGACACATATGCACCAATTAAGGTCGTATATGGCAACCTTTCGTAAGAAAAACCACCCACATGCCGGCCCGGGTGTGGTGACATCGAGTGGGCATGCCGTCCTGCCAACAGCTCTTCGCGGTATGGACCGCCCACTCTAGCAGCCGAGGGGTCATAAGACCAACACACCTTAACCGTCCTTGATGTAAGTGACCTTTAATGCTACATCGGTTTACTAGTGCCCATGAAACTGACATGCATTCGATACTGTTCAAAACTTGATCAAGGGGCCGACCACGGACGGGTCCTAGGGTGCGCAAGACAAGGCTACCGTAGTTAACACTCATGTGTTGCTGCAAACCTACACATGTATAATCCCTGCCAGGCCATACATCAAAAGTAAACTTCTTTTATAAGTTCAATTTAGTGGTCAAACTATTCCATAGTAATAATTTCTACCGAGACTATTAATTACTAAGCATAGCAGTTTAGTACCGAGCCTACCAGGTTTCTAATAATAGCAATATAGGTCATTTGGGTGACATGCAAGGTGGGTTCCAATCAACTCCTATGACCTAATGCAACAATTAAACATAGACTCTAGTAGTGATATAAACTAGCAAAACTTTATAAAGAGGCTAATGCAAACCGGGGCTTGCCTGGATTAGTGTTAGCAACTACAGTCTCTTGCTCTTGAGGCTCTTGGTCCTGCTGGACGTCGGGCTCCTGCTCCTGAGTGTCGTTACCAATTGATGAACAATGGATTTAACGGTATTATTGCAACACCGTCACATGCAATGATATGTTAGATGCATATTGCATTAGTGTTTTGTTGCTAACAACCTTATTAACAAGTTCTCAAAGCCATATGCTTCAAAGAAGAAAATTAGAGTTTCATCATTTTATGTGTGTTAATCATTTGATTAGGGTTGTTATAGTTTTGAGAACAATTAAGCAATTAAAATAGTAAACAATTGATTCTGGACTTGAGTGATTTATCATGAACATGGACATATATGAATTGCATTTTTACCAAGTTACAGCCTCTGAATTGTATTATTCTATTTACTAGCATTTATTTAAGTCAAAGCATTACATAATTAACAGAGTATTATATACTGCAGAACTAACTTAACAAAAATCAGGGTGGTGTATTAATATGAGGTAACAGTGTATGCAAAAGATTAGAATTAAATTCCATTCCTAGAATTATTAAGGATTTAATTAGTGTTCACACAAGTTATTTAATTAATTAATATATATTGACAGAGACAGCTGGTTACCATTTACTTAAATAAAGCACATTAGTATGAAGCTAACAAAATTGGTTTAGGTAATTTGGACTTGAAATGAATTTACTAGGATTTTTAGAAGTTTCAACAGTTTTTCTGTAATTACTCTGTTTTTAACTTAAGCACGTCAGCGACACGTCGGGCCACATGGGAGCCACGTGGGTTGTCAGGGGGGCTGCCAGGGGGCACAGGTCAGCGACACCGGGGCTTCGCCGGAGTTGGTCAAAGCTCGACGTCGTCGCCTGCACGCGATGAAAGCTCACCGCGAAAGCACGGGAGTGGTGAGCATGACGAGGTGAACGCGTGGGTGTAGGTCGCGAGAAGAAGAACTCGCCGGAGCTGGCCGTCGGTGAGAGGCGGCGGAAAGCAGTACTCCGGCGGCGTCACGATTCGGCTAGGGAGCAAGAAACTCGATGCCGTCTTCGCCTGGAGCTTCACGGGGGCGAGGGGAAGACCGACATCATGTTGCGATCATCCAGGAGGGCCGGAAGGTGGGGCTCACCGTTGAGGCGGCACGGACATGGCGACGCAGAGGGGTTTAGCCAGGGAAAAGTGCAATGCCGGCGTCCTTGTCCATAGGGTCAATGCAGTGAGGGGTCAGAACTGATTGTAAGGAGTTTGCGCTTCGCTACGGAGAGAAAAGGGGTGACGAGGCTCACTAGAATCACCAAAATTGGAAACGACGTCGTTGGCAGCCGTCGGGAAGCAGAGTTTGGAAATTCTCCAAATTGGTCGAGCTCCCTGGGGGTTTGGTCTAGCCATGTAGTTGGAATGTAGAGGGGATCAGACGGGTATGTTTGCGGTGCCGGCTTTCGTCGAGAGGCCCTGGAATGGGGAGACAATCGAGCTCGAGCTTCGGCTCCAATGGTGAAACCCAGCGGTGCGGGGATTTGCAGAGGGGATGGGAAATTTATAGGCGGGGAGGCCAGAAAGGGGTCAAGGAGGAGCTGCACGGCTGCGCGTGGTGTGTGCGCGTTGGTTTAAGTGCGGTCGGACTGGCAGAAGCCGTTGGGCGCGAAGAAACAGAAAGGCAGGGCAGTGGTAGCTATGGCAGAGCACTTTGGGCAGAGGCAAAAGTAACTCATGCGCTTGGCTGGGAGTAGCGTGCAGAGAGGAGGAGCGAAGAGTGAGGTGACCGGTCGTGGTCGTGCGGGTGGGAGCGGCCGGGTGCACGGAAATCGGTCAGAGGCCAGGAATCGAGGGCAGCCGTAGCAGCCATGGCGGCAGAGGCGTCGGCCTCGTGCAGGGCGAAAAGGGGACGCGGAGCAGTGGCAGCTAGCAGCTGGGTAGTAGCACCGATGGGACGACGCGATCATGCGCGCTGTCTGGAGCGGGTCGGGGCAACAGGGACAGCCGGGCGCAGAGAGGTAGGCCAGGAATTGGGGAGCAACGAGGCGATGGCGACCTTGGGCAGTGGTGAAAGAAACTCGTGGCAGCAGCGGCTAGCGGCTGGACGACAGCAAGGTGCGGCGACGGTGAATGGCAAGTCGAGGAGGTGCGGGATCGAGTTCCGACGGCGGCAGAGCGGGCGGCAGGGATTTGCGCAGGCGCGCGCGCGGGCGGGAGACGGGAGGAAGAAGATGAATTTTTTCAGAGGGGCCCTCCAGCTTTTGAAAAGTTCTAAAAAAGGTCCCTGATTTTTAGTTTCTTTAATTTCCCTATGCTATAAGCCTCCAATTTGAATAAAATTTTATATTTGGGCTTTTAGAACAATGGGGAATTTATTAGTGAAGTCTATTTGATCAGAAAGGAAATGATTTAATTAGAATCAATAATTAAAGTTAAATCATTTCTAGGTTTAATCCATTTATTTAATTGATTTCCTAATGGAATAAAATTCTTGTTTTTGGCCCCAAGTTCTATTTTAGTACTTTCATAATTTCTGATGTAATTATTTGGCCTACGCTTTATAGAAAGTTTTATTCGTTTTCAAGATTTTGCTTGCATGGATTTATTTTAACTTCGGGAAAAACCAAATTCTTAACTTGCTCTCATTATTTCATGCTCATACTTGAGTTCAAAAATTTTGGCAATTTGTGCTAAGCAAGGAAAAGAGAGACCTGGGTGTCACAGCCCTCCCTCCTTAAATAAATCTTGTCCTGAGATTAAGAACAAAGCAGACTAGAGGGGCAAAAATTTACCTGTGAACAAAGACCAGAATTCCGGGTAATGAGTACTCAGAAATTCTTCAGATTCCCAGATGGATTCATCCTCTAAGTGATTACTCGATTGTACTTTATAGAATTTGATGGTTCTTTTGCGGGTTGTGCGTTCTTTCTCATCAAGGATTTTTATTGGTCGTTCAGAATAAGTGAGGTCCGGCTGAAGATGATCATACTCTTCCAAGACAATATCTATTGGAGGTTTGAGGCACCATTTTAGTTGTGACACATGAAACGTGCTATGTACTCCAGATAGATTCAGGGGTAACTCCAGCTTGTAGGCGACTTGTCCACATCTCTCCAAGATTTTGAAAGGGCCGACATAGCGGGGTGCTAACTTTCCTTTGATTCCAAACGCTGAATGCCCTTCATCGGTGATACTCGGAGATAGACAAAATCTTCCTTGTAGAAAAGCAGTGGCCTACATCGTCGGTTTGCATACTTTTCTTGATGACATTTAGCAGCCTTGAGATTTGCTTGAATTGTCCAAACCTTTTGTTCTGCATTCTTGACAAGATCAGGACCAAAAGTTACTCTTTCTCCCGATTCAGACCAGTTTAACGGTGTTCTACAACTCCGACCATAGAGTGCTTCAAAAGGGGACATTTTTACACTCTCTTGGTAACTATTGTTGTATGAGAATCCCGCATATGGTAAGTACTCATCCCAGTTACCACCATGTGTTAAGACACATGCTCTAAGCATATCATCCAGGATTTGGTTGACATGCTCAGTTTGTCCATCAGTAGCGGCATGATAAGCAGAACTTCGAATCAACTTAGTACCTAGAGATGCATACAGTTGTTCCCAGAAACGAGCAACAAACTACGAACCTCGATCTGTAACAATGGTCTTGGGTAATCCATGGAGACATAGAATTCTTACTATGTATAGTTCTGCATACTGCCGTATGCTGTATCTAGTGTTGACTGGTAGGAAGTGAGCAGATTTTGTGAGTCTGTCCACAATGACCCAAATCGAATCATGCTTTCGTGAAGTGTGAGGGAGGCCGACAATGAAATCCATGCTTATATCTTCCCATTTCCAGGCAGGAATACTCAATGGCTGAAGTAGTCCGGCTTGCTTCAAATGGTCAGCCTTAACTCTCTAGCAAGTGTCACATTCCATGACATACCGAGCAACTTCTCACTTCATTCGGGTCCACCAGAAATTTTTCTTCAAATCCTGGTACATTTTGTAACTTCCAGGATAAATGGAGTACTTAGAATGATGGGCTTCGTCCATGATTTTTTGACGAAGCCCTAAATCCTTGGGTACTACTAGACGGTTATTGAACCACAGAGTATCATCTGAATCTTGTGTGAAGCATTTTGCCTTGCCACTCTTAATGTTCTCCCGTATGTGCTTCATTCCAACATCTTGCTTTTGTGCAGCAATGACTTCATCCTGAATGGTGGAGTGAATACTAAGATTGCTGATCACTAGCGTAGGCAATACATGTAAGCTTGGTTCAGTGAAACTAGCTTCAACACTGTGGTCTATCACTAGATTATTGTAGTGTATCTTCCGACTCAAAGCGTTGGCAACCACATTAGCCTTGCCTGGGTGATAATGAATCTCTAGATTATAGTCCTTGATTAACTCTAGCCATTGACGTTGTCTCATATTCAGATCAGTCTGAGTAAAGATGTACTTCAAGCTCTTATGATCTGTATAGATGTGCACTAAATTACCGAGCAAATAATGCCTCCAGATTTTTAGTGCAAGTACAATGACAACTAGTTCCAAATCATGAGTTGGACAATGCTCTTCGTGCTTCCACAATTGTCGAGATGCATAGGCAACGACACGACCATCCTGCATGAGCACACATCCAAGTCCTGTCCTAGATGCATCACAATATACGTCGAACGACTGGGTGATGTCTGGCTGAGCCAATACTGGTGCAGTAGTCAACAATTTCTTTAATTTCTGAAATGCTTCTTCACAATTATTGCTCCAATCAAAGTTCTTATCCCTTTTTAGTAGCTCGGTGATGGGCTTGGTCAACTGAGAGAATTTGGGAATGAATCCCCGATAATATCCAGCTAGTCCGAGGAAACTGCGAATTTGATGGACAGTTTTCGGTGGCTACCAATCTAGCACATCTTGAAACTTGCTTGGGTCTACAGAGATGCCTTCGACGGATACTACATGACCAAGGAATGGCACACGGTCCAACCAAAACTCACACTTGCTGAATTTCGCACGGGGCTCAATATCCAACATGGCTCTATGGGTTTTTATCCACATCATGCCAATAATTAGATCAATTTCTTGATTATGGAGCATGATAAAATAAGTGGGGTAGATTCTCTGGTTGATTTCTAGTGGAGCTTTGCATACTATTTCATTAGCTAGAATTTGTCCAGCTGGAGATCGGACAGTAAAGCACTAATTTATAGTGGTGGTGTGGAGATTATGTTTTTGCACACAAGTTCTGCTAATAAAATTATGAGTAGTACCAGAATCAAAGAGAGTGGGAACAGGCTAGCGGTAAAGTGAGAGCATACCGGTCAGCACGGGGTCACCCTGAGGAATATCTTTAGCGCTGTTGTAGTTCACTTGGGCACCACGAGACGGTGCATTCACATTCTTGCTCTACGGAGGATGTTGATTGTTGTTGTTGTTCTTGCGCCGGGGTGCTGTACATTCTCTGGCATAGTGGCTGGTGCGACCATAGTTGTAGCACGGGTAGTTGCCTCCACGACTAACAGGCTGTGGAGCACGTGCATTCTGACTTCCCTGCTGCTGGTAGGGTGCACGGTACTGAGTGTACTGCTGCTGCTGTGGTGCACGGGGCGGGAAATACTGCTGCTGCTGAGGCCTCGGGCACTGAAACTGCTGCTGCGGGGATGTCCGGTACCACTGTCCAGATAGGGAAGTGTACACCAGGCGATGCTTCGCCTGCGGGGCAGCAGAGGCACTAGCAGGGGCCTTCCTCTTGCGCTCATCTTCCTCAACTTAATGCATGGCACACTCTTGGACAATAGCAGCATTGACCAAATTATTGTATGTGCTAGTCGTCTGCCAGGTCAGACGCTCCTTCAGGGCGGCATTCATGCCACGTAGGAAAGCATACCTCTTCTTCTCCTCAGTGTTGACATACTCAGTGGCATATTGAGCAAGATGGTTGAACGTCTCAGAATACTGGAGGACATTCCTCTCTCCTTCTTTCAGATCCATGAACTCCTGAAACTTCCTCTGCACAAGACCGGTTGGAATGAAATGAGCTCGAAAGGCAGTCCAAAACTCATTCCATTCGACGCGGGTTACAGCGGGTAGTGAAGTGACGTAGTTCGCCCACTAGGCACTAGCAGGGCCCTGGAGTTGCTGCAGCGAATAGCACCTTCTGGTGCTCAGTGCAGTCAAGCAGACCAAACTTAGACTCGGTCTGACGCAGCTAGTGGTCGGCGTCCAGAGGCTCTCTGGCACGCTCGAAGGTCGGCGGGTGCATATCTAGAAAGTCTGAGTAAGTGCACTATCGGGGCTGGTTGTTGTTGCGGTTGCCCCATTGGCCAGCCAAGTGGGATGTGATATCAACCAATCGGCAGAGCAACTCGGAGTCGTTCTGCTGTCGGTTGAGCATGGCAGTCAAAACATCGGCCAATGAAGGCTGATTATTAGCTCCCTGCTGAGAGCTCTTAGGGTCATCCTGATTCCGAGTTTGCACCTTGCTGCAATTTACATTCTACACATTAGTCATTTCTTGAAATTTTTCCATAGGACATGTGTAAAAACTTGCAAGGGTGCTCTAAGGTTTTAGGAAATGACAACCATTTTCACAAATTATAGTTGGGTACATGGTTGTTAAAAAGGATTACATCACACTAATTCATCCATACATGCGTCGACGCCTAACTATGGTATTGCGGACACACTATGGCTTATACACGACCAAATCATCTACACTTGGTCTATTACTTTCGGCTCATTGGGTTCTAGTGGTTCCAACGGTTCTTCTGGCTCTCCTGGTTCCATCATCCCTTCATCGACATTATCTGCTTCCTCCATCTCTTCATCCACTTGCTCTCCATACTCCATAGGGATCTCATCCTAGTTATCTATGATGGGAAGGTGGGTAGCCTTGAAGGCGTCAAATTCGACTTGAACCTCCTGCAATTCAGACTCCATTATGTCTGCATCTCCAAGGGCTGGGTCACGCTCGTCGATGATCATATCCATCTCGTCATTCTTCGCTTGGATTTGCTGATTCAATTTTGCAATCTCTAGAATCTTGGCTTGCTTTTCTGTTTCAGAAAGCCAAAGTGCAGCCCAAAACATTTCCAGCTGACGGTACAAGTTCTTGCATATGTCAAATAGGGAGAGTCCATAACACTCTGCCATATGTAGCGCTAGACGATAAAGTGGGTGGTTTGGGTCAAAGACAAAATCCAGGCGACGGTTCCACTCAAGATCCTCCATATTATCAATTGGCAACAGGGTTACCGGTGTTCCTGCGACCTCATTCTTGCGGACTTCACAGAATAGAGTGAGGGCTTTGAAGGCAGCAACACTCCAAGTAGTGAGTAGGTCTACTCCAGAGACACTGATAGTCCATGATTCCCATGCCGGTAGGAAGGAATAGTTGGTGGGAACTGCAACATGGACTACACAGGAAGTGATTCCATTCTCTTCAATGGTCTTTCCAACATATGTAGGAGGAATATCATGTCCATATCCCCGACGGACACTCCAAAAGAGTTGAGTCATCCCAGGGATGTTCAGACCGTCGGTGATTTCCCAACCTGGTGGAGCTTGGAAATTGTTTTCAGTCATCTACAAGGGTGAAATCTGAATGAGTCAGAATTTTCCTTAAAGTAAGGTACATTTCACGTACAACTTCATGAAATACAGAAACAAATTTTTAGTTACATTTTCCAGCCTCAAGGGGCAATAATACGGAGACGGGTTTTCAAACAGATTCGGTCTTGACTATGCAGCAGTCAGAAAATTGAATATTGTGTCCAGAAAACAAAATCTCCCGAACTGGTCCTTGGCACCATGTTATAGTAGACTTTTATAGATTTCCAGATTGTATTTATACTCCAAAAAATTCCAAGTAGAACTGGACTTATGATTTTTACAAGTTCAGGCTGACAGATTTAATTTCTGGATGACAGGGGCCTAGTATTTCGGCTCTAGTGGACAGAGGAAAAATTATTAGAGGTTAGGTCCTACTGGAAATGAAAATAGACTTCTAGGGCTTTCCAGATTGGGTTCACACACCTCTAAATTCCAAGTGAAACTCCAGTTATGTATTTTGCAAGTTCAGGGACCTGCGGAAAACAGAAAGTTGACAGATTGTTATTATCTTAACAAATGGACTTAAGAGTTGAAATTTTCACTCAACAACTTGTAGATTTTTATTCAGAGGTGGGTGAGTAAGGAGAGAACAAAATTTTAGTTAAGTTATAAGGAATGCATGATGCAAAATTCTCAATTTATTTACCTATCGTTCCTTACAACACACACATATATTGCCGGTACTTAGCGGCACAAAAATTTGGTGACGGCCCGCACTCACCACGTAAGTCAACCTAAGTGTTGTACTAACGGCATTAGTGTACCTGCAAAGAAACTCATTGTAGAAACATTACATTAAATTAAAAGAAACTACGAAAATAAGGGTAGTTCTACAACGGTTCATGGAACGAACCGCCTTGCGAAACCATGGTCCTTGCGAGTGAACTCTACGCTCCAACACTTGTCAAGAAGCCAAAAATAAAAAATGTTGGCAACGATTCATTGAAGGAATCGTCCCGCAAAGCCACAGTCCTTGCGAGCGAACTTTAAATGCAAAAAGAAAAACCAAATAAAAGCCAACTCAAGCATAACCCGTTAGCACTGTCACCAACCCTAAATAACTACTAGGGGCAATACTAACGTATCCTCACACGTAACATTGTAGTTTTTGAAAATACATTTTAATTATTGTATTATCATGGACCACGGCTCTGATACCAGCTGAGGTGCCCCTTCCCGCAAGATCGAGGTCCCAAAGGTGCTGATAACGCAGACACTTGATAATACCACAATGATCCAATATTTAAGTTTAATCATTACATCAAAGTGCAGCGGAATTACAAGTTCATGAGGTTTCAAAAATAGCTGAAGCAAAATAACGATAAGAGCTACGAGCTCAATGATACAGCATAGTGATGATTCATGCTCGAGGAACCATTACTCTAGCAGCACACAACAGTCACTGTGGCGGAAGGTCAGACTCCCAGTGGGCAGTCCAACCCTCAAGGACTTGCATGTCCCAAGGCAACACATCTACAGGCAAATCTATCTCTCCAGTACCTGAAAACCACATAAGCATAAAGCCTAAGTACTAATTACTCAGCTAGACTTACTCGTCAAACCTAAACATGCCATGGCTCTAATAGGTGGCTTGTTTGAAAGGACCCACACTAAGCAACCTATTAGTTCTATCAAGTTTTATTTTTCAAATTAAATGGGTTGAGCTAAAATGTAACATTAGTTGCAACAATAATAAAACAATACATAAAGTAAGTACAACATTAGAGCATTAATAATAATCAGTAATAACTAATAAAAATTCATATCCATAATATCATGTGCCACTACGTGATTGGCGCGGTGACCAAACGGTACTCATTACTGCGAGGGATAGCAATTGCAATTGATTTACACCTGCTGGGAAACTCAAAGTACACGACACATACGCACCAATTAAGGTCGTATATGGCAATCTTTCATAAGAAAAACCACCCACATCCCGGCCCGGGTGTGGTGACGTCGAGTGGGCATGCCGTCCTACCAACAATACTTCGTGGTATGGACCGCCCACTCCAGCAGCCGAGGGGTCATAAGACCAACACACCTTAACCGTCCTTGATGTAAGCGACCTTTAATGCTACATCGGTTTACTAGTGCCCATGAAACTAGCATGCATTCGGTACTATTCAAAAGTAAACTTCCATACCTTATTAAACATAGAAAGGTCCTAGGATGGGCAAGGGGCCGACCACGGACGGGTCCTAGGATGGGCAAGACAGGGCTACCGCAGTCAACACCCATGTGTTGCTGCAAACCTACACATGCATAATCCCTGCCCGGACATACATCAAAAGTAAACTTCTCTTATAAGTTCAATTTAGTGGTCAAACTATTCCATAGTAATAATTTCTACCGAGACTATTAATTACTAAGCATAACAGTTTTGTACCGAGCCTACCAGGTTTCTAATAATAGCAATATAAGTCAATTGGGTGACATGCAAGGTGGGTTCCAATCAACTCCTATGACCTAATGCAACAATTAAACATAGACACTAGTAGTGATATAAACTAGCAAAACTTTATAAAGAGGCTAATGCAAACCGGGGCTTGCCTGGATCCACGCTAGTGTTAGCAACTACAGTCTCTTGCTCTTCAGGCTCTTGGTCCTGCTAGATGTCGGGCTCCTGCTCCTAAGTGTCGTTACCAATTGATGAACAATGGGTTTAATGGTATTATTCCAACACCGTCACATGCAATGATATGATGGATGCATATTGCATTAGTATTTTGGTGCTAACAACCTTATTAACAAGTTCTCGAAGGCATATGCTTTAAAGAAACAAATTAGAGTTTCATCATTTTATATGTGTTAATCAGTTAATTAGGGTTGTTATAGTTTATAAGAATGAGAAACCATGTGGAAATGTGCCATGGTTTGCTATACTTGTGATGAGTAATTGACTTGAGTGGATTTGGTGCTTGAGTTGAAATGCGGGAATCCAGGAATTGCATGGGTTTGCATCTCATGGTTATGACTAACCAGAGTTGGTGGAGATATTGGTGATGTTGCAGGAGATGGGAAATATGTTTGCTTGTCTCATGATGTGTAGGTCACTGGAGTCGACTTGGCGGTCAACGGCGAGAGGATCGGGCACAAGTAGGGGACTTGGGGCCAGACGATCGGGATGCCGGGTGAAGTCAAGGGTGATCCACACCGTACACATGGAGAGGCAAGAAGCATGGACGGTTTCGCGGTTGAGCCTCAAAACCGTGGTGGTGATGAAGACGGCATGTTGACCAAGTCAAGGCGAACGGGATGCCGGTGCAAGTGACAAGGGGGCCCGATGGACAGGGACTGGGAGAGACTTGCCGGTGGTCAGGATCACGGGACAAGATGACACACGTCGACATCAAGAAGTCATGCGTTGAGAAGCGTGCAAGGCGGTTTCCTGATTTGGGCCTCAAAACCGGTGGCAGTGGTTGGTGGTGCACGTGGCACCATAACGGAGCTTGCTTCAAGATGAAGCAAAGATGTGAAGCATCCGATGGCATTCAGGCGATGAGGAAAAAGATGGACGTTATGCCCTCGGTCGTAGGTGGGTGTGTTATGAAGGTCAAGGGTAGAGTGGTCATGTGGACAATAGACCCTAGGCCTATATAAGGAGAGGTGTGGCTAGTGGGAGAGGTGCCTCTTCCATTAGCCTTGTGTTAGGTCTCTATTCAAAGTGCTAGGAGAGGACTTCATGTTAGAGAGGAGAGTAGTGGGTGTGTGAGAGACATCTCTTGCTCTTCCAAATAGTGGGAGGAAGAGGGTGGCTTCCTAGCCTTGTACGTATGAATCTTGTAAGCACCTTTCTATGATATGAGAAGTATTTTCGTGCTCAAGATTTCCCTCTTCACTTGAATCCCGAAATTCCCTTTTTCTATTTTTGGAAGCATTTTCGTGGTGATTTCCGATCTCACTTTTGGACGAGTTTTTGACCCGGATTTCTTGAGAAACTTGTTGCTAGGATGAGCTAGGATAATCCTGTATGAATCCTTGATGGAATTATTGGCTCTAGCACCATCGATTTGAAGGATTTCTCAAGTTTCCCCTTTTTGGTGTTCTTGGCACGAGATCTGAAATTCGTGATGATTTCTTGAGCCAATTGAGTTGATCTCCTAGGATTAGGGTCGTGATGTGATGAGGATTCACTGGTCCAAAAATCACATTATTTGGATTTCGTTCGATTGAGTTTTGGAGAAGATTTGAGAAGATCCCGAGAAATTTTCTGTTCCATCGGGGGTCGACCGGCACTGCCGATTGGTCCAGTCTGTAGGTTCCAGTGCGACAGCATCCCGCACTGGCACTGCCGATAGGTGGGACTGGCACTGCCGATGACTCGCACCAGCACTACCGATAGGCGTGACCGGCACTGTCGATGGCAGGGATCGGCACTGCCGATGGGAGTTAAGTTCTGAACTGTTGAGGGTTGCTTCTTCCCTTTTTGTTTCCACTGTGTTTCTTTGGTGTGGTTGATCATTCCTAGGGTTAGTACACCACAAGTTGATGTGTGTAGTCTTGGTGATCGATTTAGAGGTTGGCTTGGGTTGTATTTGGGATATAGGCCAAGTTCTCTTAGAGAATTTTATTTAGCTCCCATTCACCCCCCTCTGGTCGTCTTCTCGGTCCTTCAATTGGTATCAGAGCTGGTTTGATCACTAGTTGATCTTCACCGGCTTTGTGATCTGAAGGCGACATGGAGAAGCGTGCTATCAAGCTGTGGATGTTCGATGGAGAGGACTTCCCCTACTGAAAGTCACGGACCAAGGCGTATCTGCTAAGTCAAGGACGTGCAATTTGGAAGATTGTTGATCAGGAGTATGCTATATCACAAGACCTGAACACCGCCTCTGCAGGTGAGTTACTCATGTATGAGAACAACTCCAAAGCTATCAATATTCTGCTTTTTGCACTTGGTAGGAGCGAACATGATAGGGTTGCACACCTTGACACTGCTCATGCTATTTGGGATAAGCTCTGCACTTACCATGAGGGTACCAACCAGGTCAAGTCTATGCGTAAGGATTCTTACAATAGACAGTACCAAACCTTTGCTCAAAAATTGGGCGAGTCACTAGATTGTGTGCAACTTGCGGGCTTTTGGTACCCTTGTGTACAATGACAATGATAGAGCTAAGCAACTGCTGTACTCACTTGATGAAAATGTTTGGGGGGGGGGGGGGGGGGTTAAAATTGCTGCTCTAGAAGAAACTGCTGAATTCAATACCCTGAACTATGAGCAACTGTATAGCAAGCTGAAATCTCATGAACTGTCTAGGAAATCTCATCCCAATCTTGCTATTCCTGCTTCTAGCATGGCTTTGCTTTCTAGTTCTTAGAAGGGTGATCACAGTTGTGCTTCTCATGGAACTAACCCCTCACTTGACAAGTCTTCCTTAGAGTTTGCTTTATCTTCTCTTGTTGCAGCTACCGATGAATAGATGGAGTGCATTCCTGACGAGGAGTTGTGCTTGCTCACAAGGAAGTTCAGGAAGTTCTACAATAACCGGAAGGAGAGAAGAGGAGGTTGTTCAAGAACCTGCTTCGAGTGTGGTGACCCGAGACACTTCATCGCTGATTGTCCCAAGAAGAAGAAGAAGGCCGGGTACCGCGACAACAACACTGAAGACTTCAAGCAGAAGAAGAACTGCTTCTACAAGAAGGGCAAGAACTCCAAGAAGTTTGCCAAGGCCTTTCAAGCTCGGAGGAGGAGGTTGAAAAGCCACGAGTCAAGAGGAAGGATGACTTCACCAGGCTTTGCTTCATGGCAAAGAACGACCACGACACCGACTCTGGATCCTACTCCGACACAAGCGAAGTACCTCCCACTCTCGATGAGCTCTCTTCTAAACTTGATCATTTGCGCGATGTTCTGCTCATGCAAGATGATAAGGTTCGAAGTGTTGTTCGTGAGGGTAGAGAGCTTAAGTCTAAGTTGGAGAGTGCTAATTTTGAAATTGCTTCGCTTAGGTCCAAGCTTGCTCGTGAGGACATTGTTGTTGAGTGTGAGTCTTGTCAAGTTGTGATGAGTGATCTTGCACAGAGGGAGAGTGTGCATGCTCAAGTTGCCAGTCAGCTGGAGAGTGCCTTCAAGGAGCATGATGAGTTCAAAGCTAGACCAACTCATTTGGGTCCATGTCAGAAGTGCCCCAAGCTCACAGATGAGTTGGAACCTCAATCCCTCAAAGTCAAAGAGCTTGAGTCCAAGTTGCTTCATGAGACTCGCTCTAAGGTCCTTCCACCACCTTGTGAGGTGTGTGTCTCTCTTAAGGACAAGCTTGTAATCACTAGGGAGGAAAATAAATCCCTAGTTCAGGAAAATGACTATCTTGTGTCTAGGCTCTAGAGAACCCTAGTGAGTGAAGAGAAGATTGAGAGTGATTTGGCAAGAGTGAAGGAGAGTGCTTATAGATAAATTTATAACTTGGGTTTGGGATTTGAGAGGTGTGACAAGGAGAGTGAGAATGTGGGTAAGTTTGTACCTAGCTCCAGCTACAAGGATGAGGAAAACACCATTAAACCCACTGACACATACTATCCACCCAATCCAAAACCCTCCTTCAACCCAAAGCAAACAGAGGAGCCAAAACCCAACCCTGCATTGCATACCAAGCCTAATCCTAAGGCTGTCTACATTTGCATGTTTTGTGGTCACAAGGGTCACTTGGATGAATTCTGTTTTAGGCATAAGAGAATTAAGAGGAAGCAAGATGAGTTGACTAGGGATGCTTTTTATGATGATTTTGTTGACTTTCAGCCTCGCTCTTTTTCTCGTGCCTATCGTGGATAGGGTCATTCCTCATATGGCTTTGATTCACGAAATAGAGGCTTTGCGCAGCAGCGCTTTGGCGCCCCACGTTTTCCCCATCGTGGTGAGCGTCACTTGCGTGGATTTGGCTTTCACACAGATGATTTCTATCCTCACAACTCAAGGTTTGAGTCGACATGCTTTGACAGGCCACGTTTTCCCCATCGTGGTTCTCATCCCATGCGTTCGAATGATAAAGTGCAAAGAACTATGATGACTACTACCGGTCATGTGGTTAAGTGCTGGATTCCCAAATGCTTTTTGACTAACCCTAGCACTGAGCCATCGACTTTCACTTCTCGTTCTTTGTAGGCAGTAGGTGGAGGCTTGGAGAACAAGTGGTTGATGGATTCTGGGTGTTCGCGCCACATGACCGGAAATACAAAGTGGTTCTCCAGCCTCACTCCCTTGAAGCGTCGGGAGTATGTGAACTTTGGAGATGACAAGAGAGGAAGAGTGAAGGGAAGGGGCGTGGTAAAGGTAAATGAGAACTTCACTCTCAATGATGTTGGTTTGGTTGAGTTTCTCAAGTACAATCTCCTCTCATGAGAACATCACACCTATGGATACACACAACACTCCTCTAACTAAGATGAAAGTTCATGTGCATCACCTGAATTTACAGGTGACTTCGTTTCTAATGTTTTGTTTATGTGATTTTGAGAATAGATTGCTACCTAATGATTTAATTATTGTTAGGAACCATGAAGATGATGATGATATAGCTGAGGAGGTGATTGGAGGCGTGATGGGCCAGCAAGAACGTCCAAGCCAAGGTGGAAGCCCAATCCAAAACCGACTTCGAGTCTGTTTCGGGGCCCAGAACCAGTCTGCACTAAAACGGACGCCCAGGACGCATACGGACTCGTATTTTGACGTTCTACATATGCCTGGAAAGATAAAAAAAAGATCTTTCCAACCAAACTGGTCCCATATCAAAATTCATCTTGAACCATCAGCAATCATCAAAACAAGTTGATGTCCAGAATCTGTCCTGGTGCTGCGACACCGTAATCGGCCTTTATGCCATGTATCGAGTTGAGCCCACTTAGGGTTTCGTCCAGGGGGTCATGCACGACCCTAGGGTCTTCATATACAGCCGCCACCTCTTCATTAGGTCTTGGGATTTGCTTAGATTATTCTATTGATAACAGTTTTGCCATTTGATCGGTTTGCCATTTCATCGTATACTTGCAAATTTGGTTGCATTCTTCTTTGTTCTTGCTTGTGTTCTTGATATGCAGGCAAGGATAAGCCTTCTCGGTGAGGTCAATCGTTCTTGAACGGTTGATAACCAGAGGAGACGTTGTGCTGTGATTGCGGGGTTCAGAACGTGTCATTCGGAAGCCGAATCGATTTGTGTATCGCCTCTGCCTTAATCAAGATTATCAGAACCTATTGGAAGATCAGGAACCCTTGTCCACATCATCCTCTCTGTCTCTCAGCTTCTTGATGTTGGTTTGGAAGTGCGCTTTAAGTCGAATGCTTCTTGTGTTCTTGATTCGAGTGGTTCCTTGGTTTTTGGGATTTCTCGTAGTGGCAGAGTTTTTCAGGCTTATTTTGCTTGTTCTCCTGGTTCTCACAAGTGCTTGTTTGCTCAATCTTCTTCTGAGCTCTAGAAATGGCATAGGAGACTGGGTCACATGAGCTTTGACTTGTTATGTCGCTTGAGTGGCCTAGGGTTGATCCGAGGATTGCCTAAGCTCAAATTTGATAAGGATTTGGTTTGTGCTCCTTGTCGTCATGGGAAAATGATTGCCACTTCTCATCCACCAATCAATTTGGTGATGACTAAACGCCCTGAAGAGTTGCTTCATATGGACACTGTTGGTCCTTCTCGGGTTCGTTCGGCGGGTGGGAAGTGGTATGTTCTTGTGATTGTTGACGACTACTCTCGCTACTCTTGGGTCTACTTTCTTGAGAGCAAGGATGAAGTGTTTCATCACTTTTGGAGCTTAGCTTTGAGGTTGTTCAAGGAACTCCCTGGTGCACTATGAGCAATTCACAGTGATAATGGCACCAAGTTCAAGAACTCCTTCTTTGATGCTTTCTATCTTGAGCATGGTATTGAGCATCAGTTTTCAGCACCTCGGGTACCCCAGCAGAATGGTGTGGTTGAAAGAAAGAACAGAACCTTAGTGGAGATGGCCTGGACGAGGCTCGATGAGCATAGGACTCCGAGGCGGTTCTGGGCTGAGGCCATTAGCACTGCTTGCTATGTTTCCAATCAGATTTTCTTGCGCTCAATTCTTAATGTGACTTCTTATGAGCTGCGTTTTGGGAGAAAGCCCTCGGTTTCTCATTTGCGTGCCTTTGGTTGCAAGTGCCTTATTCTCAAGCGTGGCAATCTTGATAAGTTTGAGTCAAGGTCTTCTGATGGAATCTTTCTTGGTTACTCTCTTCATGGTCATTCCTACAGGGTTTTGAATTTGGAGACTAACACCATCATAGAATCCTACGATGTAACCTTTGATGAATCAAACTCTTTTGCAAGGAATGTGATTGAGTCTGCAGGTGACAAGGAGATGAAGGAGAGCATCTTTGTAGAAGAGGACCTATAGGGCTTGGATGATGATGATGATGAGTCATTCCATCCCACATCCGAGCTTGTTCCTGCTACTACCACTACTCCAGCAGAGGGTCCAGAAGCTTCTACATCGACTTCAGCAGCTGTCGAGCAAGCTCTAGCTGTGGTTGAGGGGGAGGTACACTCTAAGAGAGAGGCTCCTCACCACATTCAGCGTCAACATCCACCTCAACAGATGATCGGTGATCTCTATGAGAGGACAACAAGGTCAAGGTCTGCACATCTTGCTTGCTTTACCAATTCTCTCTTTGTTGCAACCTTTGAACCCCGGGATGTTGGACACGTAGGGTGTGTTTGGTATGGTTTCAGATTCATCGAGAATCAGAAACATTTCAGATTCTCTCCTAAAACGTTTCACAGGCAGAAACAGAATCACTTCTGAAATCGTTTGGCTACTATCTCGATTCAGATTCATTAGAAAAATGTGGAGAATTGAATTGACCCATATACCCTTTGGTAACATGTAACAGATTATAAAAGTAGACACTCATAGGATGAGTTATCCTATCATATATCATTACAAAATAATTAAAGAACATACATTTCAATAACAATAATCATCCTTCTGTTTGGACGTCCAAAACATGAGTGCTCGTACCATATACATTCTTTTAAAATACATCCCAAAATGATCCAGTATGGACTACTAAAGACACCAATATCACAGAAAACACCTATGATCTGGACTGTAATATTGCAGCTGCTAGGTCATCACGAAACCTATCCATACTCATGTCATTTGGGGAGGATGTCGATGCATCAGACACGTTTTGAGATGGTGCATGCCGTGCATACCTTCGAGGTATTGTAGGCACATACTCTGGATCCCGATCACATCTTCGAAAATGCCTATCAAGTGCATGATTTTCACGGATGAAATTATGAAGACACATGGTAGCAGCAACTATCATCTTTTGCTTGGACATTGGATAACTTGGCATCTTGAAAAGAATTCTCCACTTCTGCTTCCATACACCAGAGGTGCGCTCAACGACATTGCGGATACTTGAGTGCAAATGGTTGAATGATTCTTGTTCACCACTAGGAGCAACACCTATCCTCCAATCAGGAATATGGTACCTTTGCCCCTTGTATGGTGTCAAGTATCCTGGTCTATTTGGATAACCGGCATCAACCACATAGTATTTTCCTAAGTACACAAGTACAAGTCAATTTAAGGGCAAAGACAAAATAAAATACAAGAAAAATGGTAAAAACTACCTAATGGAGGATGTGGAAAGGTTTGGGTATCATGTTCGATAGCATGAAATAGCACACTTGTATCATGCATGGAGCCTGGCTGCCCAATAGATGCATATGTGAACCGCATGTCAAAATCAACAACGGCCATCACATTTTTAGTTGGAGTACCGGATCGACCAATATATCTCACATAATCTCGTGGAGGTGGTACTGCAGTAATATGGCTGCCATCAATAGCTCCAATGCAATCTTTAAAATGTGGCCACATCCTCCGATCATTGGTAATTCTGTTGTGCACATTAGTAAAGTTACGATCCCGAGGTCGAATATAGTCCTTAGCCATTCTGATTAGGGACTGTAACACATCATCAAATTTCCTAGTTATTGTTTCCCCTGAGTGTTTGAATGTATTCTAAACTGAACTATTTGATCTATTTTGACCACAGATGCGCAAAAAAATAGCCAGAGATTCTATTGAACTCATATGGATGGATGATTTGAGACCATAATCACTCACCAAAAGATCATGAAGTCTGATAAAGAGCCTTTCATTCATCCTGAACATCCTATGGCTTTCTCCAGGAGTGTTAAGGGTTTCCATAACCCATGCATATCCACTGAGCTGTGAAGTCCTTGGTGGATTCTTATCATGATAGGTCATATAATAGTCATAGAGAACACTGACAGTAGATAACAATCCTGCTTGTAGCACTTGATGTTGTTTCACAACTTTTAAAACAAAAGCATCATCGAAGTCAGAGTCATCAACAGAGTCAGTCACATCCCTTTCACTTTTGCTAGAGGACATCTGTACAATAACATGACAAGTAATATTAGAGCATAGGCTTTAAAGCATCAACACAAACTCATAAGATACAATTCATTATAATTAAGTTTTCAGTAGAACCATTACAAACTCATCAGAGCCATACTCAAGTTAACATGGAAAATCAAAGATACAATACACATGCTGATCATGTGTCACAAATTAATGGCCATATTTCACAAAATGCTTCATAGTGAGCCATTCAAAACGCTCCTGTGGTGTGTCCAATGTCATGAACATCTCTCTCTCCGCCTTCTTGGTAAATAATTCAGAAGCAATAAAGAACTCCTTCGTACCAGGAGCAGCACCAGACTCCTTCACAATGGCCATTACTTCCTTAATGGACAACCCAGAATTATCCTCCCTGCTTCTTGCCAAGGACTCAACTGATGCTGTTGACCTCTCATGGAAAGACACAATTTTACTAACTTGATCTTGCATCCATTGTCCACCACTTGTTTTAGGCGTTTTTCCTTTCTCATTTTTAGCGGGAATACCTCTCTTTCCTTTGCCCTTGGGAGGAGGGGTAACTTCTTCTTCATCAGAAGAAACATCATCTTCAGTACCCTCCTCACCACCGTCTGATCCAACAACAGGACTTTCAGCAGGAATGACACCCGATGAAGCACAAAAATGGTCATCGCCCGTGTTTCGAAGGTCTTCAAACATAACCTTCAGGTTGTCCTCATTTTAGAGTCTCTTTCCTTTGAACTTGCCACAACCAGGAATATCCTACCAACATTGAGATAAATATAAGAACTTATTTTCTCTTTAACGCATAAAAACATGCTCTGATTGACATAAGAACTTACTTTTCTAGCCTTCTTCCACCAACTCTTTGGCATGTTAATTGTGTTGTTCTTGTCATCCCAACCTAGTCCTATCTGTTTCAGCAAAGTCTTCCAACAGGTATACTCACCCCTCAGTTTTGACCATTTGTTTTTAAATTGCATTCTGGAGTACTCCAAACCAGTTTGCGCTTTGTATTTCTGAATCACATTTTGGAATCCTACATTGTTCAAGTGGGTACTCGAACGATTTCCACATCTCACTTGCTCAGCAAATAACTCACAAACAATTCTAACATGCTCCTCATTTGACCAATCAGCCAAATTAGACATCTACAATTGTATTGAGACCTCGTAATGCACTAATCTCTTTGTTTTATTGTTGTACATAAAAATACAGGGAGCAGAAGAGCTACCTTCTCAAAGACAGTAGCCTGTAGCACCCTGGCAGTCGGCGTGGACTTCCAGCCCCTGGACGACTCGTCTATGGCTGGGAGCGGCGAGCGTGACCAACAGCGACGTCGACGAGCGCGCAGCCAGGAGCGACGAGCATGGCCGATAGCGGCGTCGACGAGCGTGCAGCTAGGAGCAGCATCGGTGACCCTGGCGACCAGAGCACATGAGCGGATAATGTTTTGGTGGTTGTGTGTTGTGCGGTCGTCCTGGTTGGAAGTAGGTAGGCAGTGGCATTTTTACCGTAAATAACAGGGAACTTCGAGGGGAGGTGTCATACAAGCGAAGCGTTTCGGCGGTGAAACACTGATTTCATCGTTTCACGCACGCAAGTCAAAAACACGAATCGTTTCACACCGATTCACAGTCGAATCGTTTCAGTTTTTTACTCTTTGGTAGCGTTTCGACCGATTCGGCCCAGAAATGAAATTGTTTCGAGCTGCCAAACGCACCCGTACTATCTGATGAACATTGGGTTCATGCCATGCATGAGGAATTGGAAAACTTTGAGAGAAACAAAGTCTGGACCCTTGTAGAGCCTCCCAAAAATGTCAATGTCATAGGAACCAAGTGGGTGTTCAAAAACAAACATGGGGAGGATGGTGAGGTTGTGAGAAACAAGGCTAGGCTAGTTGCTCAAGGTTTTAGCCAAGTGGAGGGCTTAGATTATGGTGAAACCTTTGCTTCTGTTGCCCGCATAGAAGCCATTAGGATCTTGCTTGCATTTGCTGCCTCCAAGGGCATTATACTTTATTAAATGGATGTCAAGTGTGCCTTCCTAAATGGTTTCATAGAGGAAGAAATGTATGTGAGGCAACCCCCTAGCTTTGAGCACCACAAATACCCAAACCGTGTGTACAAGCTTCAGAAGGCTTTGTACGGGCTAAATCAAGCACCTAGGGCATGGTATGCTAGGCTTAAGACCTTCTTGCTAGAGCGTGGGTATGTCATGGGGTGTGTTGATAAAACCTTGTCACTCTCAAGCATGGCAATGACTTTCTAATGGTTCAGATTTACGTGGATGATATCATCTTTGGTGGTTCCTGTCACACCCGGTTCGAACGGCCGAAACTGAATGCATCTGTATGTGTGTCCAGGATCAAGTTTTCACGCACACAGGACAATTATTGTGATAAAAGAACAATATCTTTATTACATCGATAAAATTATTATATAGGTGACCCGTAGGTCAAAGAAAAAGATTACATTGCAGCGGAATAACTATCCGTTGGCGTCCTTCAGCTCCCACAGGAAGTCGACCGGAAGACCGCAGGCCTAGAGCTCTTCTCCACTGTCTTCATAGTTGTACCTTCATTCTCCTGTAGCTGAGCAGCAATATGGTGTAGCAAGGGTGAGTACGTGTCGTACTCAGCAAGTGGGGGAAAAGATGACATGGGGCTAAGTAAAGGAAGGCTTAATGGGGATTATTGCATGAGCTTTTAATTTCCTAAGCATCCTAATTACGAGGTGGGGTCATCCCAACCCTCAATCCACAAGGTACTATCCAAGCCAAGTCCGAACCATCCAACCATCCCAACCATTTCAAACCACACCCAATTAATCTTGTGAGGATCCATGCCGCTCTTGATCGTGAGCACGGCTGTCATGACAGTTTTCACTCTACAGAGGTTGTACACATTCCCCACGAGAAGCAATTTCATCCCCTGTTCCCTGGTGACTAACTCTCCATCCTGCCGTGCCAGCCAAGCATATGCACACTTCCTATGGTGTGTGGCCAGGAGATCACTTCAAGGCTTTTCAACGGCTTCCTCCAGCTTGTACGTGCCCACTGAGGTTTCACCCATCGGGAAGTAAACCCTTTACTCGAGAGGCCCCCTCTTGAGCCAGATGGTTCTAGGACCTCGTCCCTTAACCACACCTCCCCTTGGGACTACCGGTGAACCCCTGCATAGTCCCTCCGTCTTCACACGCACCAGCTGGTCTCCACCGCATACTACGCCAGGCCGCGCCCATAACTTGGCTCGTGGTTGTACGGTTCACATGGGTTGCCGCTCCAAGAACCGGTTATTAAAGTGATTTAGGTGATAAGCAAACCAGGGAACTGCCGGTGAACCCCTGCATAGTCCCCGGACTACCGGTAAACCGCTGCACAGTCCCCATACCGATCACCCAAATCCTAAGCCATGTTGCTAATCTTAATTACCATTTCCAACCATGAAGGGACATAGCTCATTAATCAGGATTAATCTTAACCCAACATCCCACAAGCAGCCTAAGCATTTCTACCCATAACCAACCAATCAACTAGTTCAAGGCGACAAGGAAAAGGATAAAGCAATACTAGAAAAACCCTAACAATAGGTACCATTCATTTGACACAAGCATACAATTCTACAATAACATTCATAATAGGATCAAAATGCATCAAGGACACTTGCCTTATATTTGATGTTCCTGCTCAGTGAAAACATAACTTGATCTTCGTCCTCGTACGATTCCCATGCATAAAACTCCTATTGGCAAAGCATACACACAATAAATACACAATGCAAGGTATGGGACAATTGGATATGGTTGGATAAATGTTGCAATTAGATAGTTTATTTGCATATAAGAATGTAGGTTGAAGAATCATCTAGATCGGGGTTGTGGATCACAAGATACGCAAGGTTAAAGCTGCAAGGATTGCGGCCGCGCACAGATAGTGCAAACTCTATGTACGCATTCCCAATGATTGGCTCTGGTTATAAAGGAATTGTTTGAACAGAAATCGTCCTAGTGGTGTGGGACATGTCAAACGCAAGGTGAATTAGATCATAAATTACCTATACTGGAGATCGGTTGGCTGCATCATGAGGAGGTCATCCAGCAGCACATGACGCACAGATCGCGTTCCTGGTCGCACTAGCGCCGTTCTAGGAGAACCCTTTGGTGGCGATGATCACAAGGGCCTGAAACACAAGTAGGAGTGGCGGTGGTATCAAGAACATCCCTGAATTGGAAGAAAAGGTGATGGTTTTACCGTCGCACATGCTGGATTCGCCCAGATCAGGGAGCAGCTGACATTGTGATGCAGATCCTGGAGGCATACGACGTCCAATGGTGCTGGATTTTGGATATGTTGTAGAGGACATATGGGTGCACCACCATGTAAAATTTGGCAGCATTTGGATAGGTGGATCACCAGAAACTCCAAAGCCAACCGGCAGAACTGTTGCTGGACGCGAGGGCAGGGTGGCGTGGCGGCAGCCTTGTGGCGTGGTGAGGGTTTGAGGGGAATGGGGAGGATGTTGGAGGGCTGCTGCTATTTATAGGAGGGGTGGGCCTGGTGGGGGGAGAAATATGGAAAGACAATTAAGTGGAATTAATGCATTTATTGGAGGCAAACATGAAAGGCATAAGAAATATGGAAAGGATGTTATTCTCTTGTTCTTTCCTTATGAATGTTTATAGAAGGTAGAATTTCTTTCCATAGAAATGTATATGGAAGGTGGGTTTATTTCCATAAAATGTTTATGGAAGGAGGAGTTTCTTTCCATAGGAATATTTATGGAAGGTGGGGCAAACATGGAAGGTCTGACGTCTAGGTACGTCCATGCGGTAGGTGAAATGAATGAGGATGAAAATGAGTATAGATATACCAACGGCATGTAGGGTGAAACATTTGAGGAACAAAGATACAATATGATGAAATAGGTTTGGAAGTCGGTGTTCGACAATGCATATACGTGAGTCAATGAGACATAGATGGTTGAGCCCCATTTTAAAACAGAATGTACATTTATAAAGTTTGATTGAAAGGATTTCAATTTTCTTAAATTATCATGGAATCAAAAAATGATAAAATATTAAAATCAAATAAAATAAAATGATTTTACTTATTTAAAATGGTTTTGGTTTCAAACTAAAAACTTTTGTGACATAGAGCAATTTCTTCAACCCAACAAAATCTTTGTTAATTTGCAAAGTGTCTTATAAATAGTTTCAAAATTTGAGAAATCTACCTCTATTGTTTGAAATTGGTTCACATTCCAAAATGGGAAATTTTGGGATGTGACAGTTCCTCTCATGTTCTTGTGTCCAGGTTTCAGGAAGCTATGGAAAGTGAATTTCAAATATCGATGATGGGAGAGCTCACCTTCTTTCTTGGGCTTCAAATCAAGCTGTGCAAGCAAGGTTCTTTCATACATCAAGCCAAGTACACGAAGGATCTCCTGAAGAAGTTTGACATGGTCAATGTGAAGCCGTTGTCTATACCAATGTCCACTACAACAGCTCTTGACCCTGATGAAGACTATGAAGCGGTGGATCAAATGGAGTACAAGAGCATGATTGGCTCCTTCTTGTACCTGACAGCGACAAGACCCGACATACACTTTGCGGTGTGTCTTTGTGCTCGCTTTCAAACTTCCCTAAGGGTGACTCATCGCAAGGCTGTCAAGCGCATCTTCAGTTATCTCAAATACACCCTTGAGTTCGGTCTTTGGTACTCTACATCTTCATCTCTTGATCTCATTGGGTATTCAGATGCAGACTTTACTGGGTGTAGAATTGATAGGAAGAGCATTTCTGGTACTTGCCATTTCTTGGGTACTTCTTTGATCTATTGGTCTTCTCGTAAGCAGTCGAGTGTTGCCCAATCCACCACAGAGGCTGAGTATATAGCTGCTGCTAGATGCTGCTCACAAATCCTATTGGTTGTATCTACCATGAGAGACTATGGGTTGACTTTTAAGGGTGTTCCACTCATGTGTGATAACTCCAGTGCCATATGCTTAGCCAAAAACCTAATCCAAAATGGTAAGGTCAAACACATCAATGTGCGATTCCACTTCCTGAGAGACAATGTTGAGAAGGGGGGTGTTGAGCTCCAATACATTGATACCAAAAACCAACTAGCTGATATCCTCACCAAGCCCCTAGATGCTTCGAGACATGCTTTTCTTCAGGGGGAGCTTGGTGTTTGTCATCCCTATGGCATCATTTGAGGGGAAGTTGGTTTTCTCTTGTATATATGTATCTTACCATTTTCGCATTGCATCTCATATGTAATATATGCATTGGTAGATGTGCTTTGATTCTTATGCTTTCTTGCATTTCTCTTTGCTATGATTGAGCTTGAGCTAAGTTGTGTGGATATGATGGTAATCTCTCATACTTAGATTTTCTAGATGGCTTGTTATAACCTCATGTGAGCAACTTGCTAATCTTAAAGGTAAACTGAGCCTCTTGTGAACCTTATGATCTAATCTTGCTAAAACAAGCTCACCATGTGTATAATTGCTTTTATCCTTGTTGAAACTTGCACTAAGGCTAGTCTAGAGGATGTCTTGGCTTTGGCACCTTGTGTTTACGAAATGGAAGGCTTTGCAAATGTTTAGCTCATAATGAAACATTGTGGGAACGTCTGTTCCTTTTGCCGCAAAGGCATGCTCTTTTGTCTTGTGCATAATCTTGAAAAATCTGCTAAGTGCTTTGATCAAGAACTACTCAATAATGCTAAATCCAACCATTGTGACTTGAAGCCTCAGGGTGTTTACCGTACCCAGTCGCGCGACCCTCCGCATGGATAAGAGGACACATGAGGATAAACTATAATCACTTGATCAACTGAGTCTCTGTTTCATATGTGAGCGTTTGTAGAGCTCATTTTCTATGAGTGCTTGTTGCCCTTGTTGAGATTGAAACTGGCTAGATTCTTGTGATTCACTTGGTGCTTGTTTTGCCTTGGATGAGAGTACTTACACATGTGGTGGCAGATTTTCTCATGATGAGCAAAGTTTGATTCTATCTAAGCTAGTCAATCTTTCTGCTTAGCCTGTATAGCTCATGGTGTTTATGCCTTGCTATCTATTTTTGATCTTTGCATGATTGGGTGCTATTGCCTTTACACTTCATGGCACTATGGTTATGGTTAGCAAAGTTAAATGCTTGTTTGCATAATTATCGAAGCTCCTTAGGTTTGCATTTTCATGCATTGCATGTTTGCTTGTTCTTTTGCCTCTTTGATGAGTTCATTGCCAAAGGGGGAGAAAATTTTGGGGTCATGCACAAATAATGCTAAGAAACTCATATGATCCGTTTTGCACTACATG
Source organism: Eleusine coracana subsp. coracana (assembly GCA_032690845.1). Lineage (NCBI taxonomy): Eukaryota > Viridiplantae > Streptophyta > Magnoliopsida > Poales > Poaceae > Eleusine > Eleusine coracana. Next base: position 23,054,314 of record CM064418.1, on the reverse strand, counting down.
AGACCTACCACAACTTGAGGGGGAGCATATCATGATCTTGAGCGGTTTCTTGCGCTTTTCACATTCTTTGCGTCTTAAATCGCTTTCTTTGCCAACTCTTGGTTTTGTGATCCCTACTTACTAGATGGCTTGTTTTCACCTTTTCTTTGGGTTTGGCCATTTGGATGTGCTTATTCGGCTTCGCATTTCAATCTCTAATCTTTGTGCATTTAGTGTTGTCAATGTACTCATCAAGGGGGAGATTGAGAAACCATGTGGAAATGTGCCATGGTTTGCTATACATGTGATGAGTAATTGACTTGAGCGGATTTGGTGCTTGAGTTGAAATGCGGGAATCCAGGGATTGCATGGGTTTGCATATCATGGTTATGACTAACCGGAGTTGGTGGAGATATTGGTGATGTTGTAGGAAATGGGAAATGTGTTTGCTTGTCTCATGATGTGTAGGTCACTGCAGTCGACTTGGCGGTCAATGGCGAGAGAATTGGGGCAGAAATAGGGGACTTGGGGCCAGATGATCGGGATGCCAGGTGAAGTCAAGGGTGATCCACACCGTACACATGGAGAGGCAAGAAGCACGGACGGTTTCGCGGTTGAGCCTCAAAACCGTGGTGGTGATGAAGACGATGTGTTGACCAAGTCAAGGCGAATGGGATGCCGCTGCAAGTGACAAGGGGACCCGATGGATAGGGACTAGGAGAGACTTGCCGGTGGTCAGGATCGCGGGACAAGGTGACACGCGTCGACATCAAGAAGTCGCGCTTTGAGAAGCGTGCAAGGTGGTTTCCCGGTTTGGGCCTCAAAACCGGTGGCGGTGGTTGGTGGTGCACGTGGCAACATCATGGAGCTTGCTTCGAGATGAAGCAAAGATGTGAAGCGTCCGATGGCATTCGGGCGATGAGGAAAAAGAAGGACGGTTATGCCCCCAGTGGTAGGTCGGTGTGTTATGATGGTCAAGGGTAGAGTGGTCATGTGGACAATAGACCCTAAGCCTATATAAGGAGAGGTGTGGCTAGTGGGAGAGGTTCCTCTTCCATTAGCCTTGTGTTAGGACTCTATTCAAAGTGCTAGAAGAGGACTTCATGTTTGAGAGGAGAGTAGTGGGTGTGTGAGAGACATCTCTTGCTCTTCCAAATACTGGGAGGAAGAGGGTGGCTTCCTAGCCTTGTACCTATGAATCTTGTAAGAACCTTTCTATGATATGAGAAGTATTTTCGCGCTCAAGATTTCCCTCTTCACTTGAATCCCGAAATTCCCTTTTTCCTATTTTCAGAAGCATTTTCGTGGTGATTTTCGATCTCACATTTGGACGAGTTTTTGGCCCGGATTTCTTGAGAAACTTGTTGCTAGGATGAGCTAGGATAATCCTCTATGAATCCTTGATGGAATTATTGGCTCTAGCACCTTTGATTTGAAGGATTTCTCAAGTTTCCCCTTTTTGGTGTTCTTGGCACGAGATCTGAAATTCGTGATGATTTCTTGAGCCAATTGAGTTAATCTCCTAGGATTAGGGTCGTGATGTGATGAGGATTCACTGGTCAAAAAAATCGCATTATTTGGAGTTTGTTTGATTGAGTTTTGGAGAAGATTTGAGAAGATCCCAAGAAATTTTCTGTTCTGTCGGGGGTCGACCGGCACTGCCGATGACCAGGACCAGCACTGCCGATTGGTCTAGTCTGTAGGTTCCAGTGTGACAGCATCTCACACCAGCACTGCCGATAGGTGGGACCAGCACTGCTGATGACTCGCACCAGCACTGCCGACAGGCGTGACCGGCACTGCCGATGCGCACCAGCACTGCCGATGGCAGGGATCGGCACTACCGATGGGAGTTCAGATCTGAACTGTTGAGGGTTGCTTCTTCTCTTTTTGTTTCTGTTGTGTTTCTTTGGTGTGGTTGATCACTCCTAGGGCTAGTACACCACAAGTTGGTGTGTGTAGTCTTGGTGATCGATTTAGAGGTTGGCTTGGGTTGTATTTGGGATATAGGCCAAGTTCTCTTGGAGAATTTTATTTGGCTCCCATTCAGCCCCCCCCCCCTCTGGTCGCCTTCTGGGTCCATCAAAGAACAAGTAAGCAATTAAAATAGTAAACAATTGATTCTGGACTTGAGTGATTTATCATGAACAGGGACATATATGAATTGCATTTTTACCAAGTTACAGCCTCTGAATTGTATTATTCTATTACTAGCATTTATTTAAGTCAAAGCATTACATAATTTATAGAGTATTATATACTACTGAACTAATTTAACCAAAAATTAGGGTGGTGTATTAATATGGAATAACAGTGTATGCAAAAGATTAGAATTAAATTCCATTCCTAGAATTATGAAGGAATTAATTAGTGTTTAGACAAGTTATTTAATTAATTAAAATATGTTGATAGAGACAGCTGGTTATCATTTTACTAAAATAAAGCACATTAGTATGAAGCTAACAAAATTGGTTTGAGGTCATTTGGACTTAAAATGACTTTACTATGCTTTTTAGAAGTTTAAGTCATTTTTTGGAATTATTTTGGTTTTAATTTAAACATGTCAGTGCCACATGTGCGCCAGCTCAGCTGCCAAGCAGCTGTGCCTGAGCGCGCTAGTGCGCGGCTGGGGCTTGCCGGAGGGCTCGTCGCTGGGCGCGTCAAGGGGCAAAAGCTCGTCGCAATGGCATGGCTGGGCTCAGTACATGAATGCGAAGCTAGTGATGGTGATCGCAAGGTGGAAAACTCATCGAAAACAAGTCGGTGACGAGCGGTGGCGGAAGCTTGAAGTTCGGCGACGTCGTGATTTACGCTCGGGGCAGGAAAAGGTGTGCGGTTGGCTCCTAGAGCTTCACGGAGGCACGTCGGGGATCGGCATCGGGTCGTCGTCCATCGAAGAGGCCTGGAAGATGGTGATCTTGTGCACGAAAACAAGATGGCAGCAGGTTAGGCACCAGTGGGTATCAGTTGAGTATTCACGTGAAGAGGAAGGAGGGTGTACGACTCACCAGAAGGGATGAATTTTGCGCGGTGCCAATGGAGCTTACTTGAAGTTCCCCCTTTAATCTTGGTCAAATTCTATCAGGCCGAGAGCGGTGGTGGTCAGCGATAGGCGTGGGAAGTAGACTGGTGTTCTTGCATGATGTTTTCCAGTGCTGCCCTTAGCTGAGGGGCACTGGAGAGGGGGAAAGAGTTCAAGGATAAGCTCAGTGCTAATAGCCTGAGAATAGCGGACGCGGAACTGAGGGAAGGCAGGGGGTTTTATAGGTCGGGGTTGGTCACTTGGGTTGGCCACAGACTTGCGGGGGTTTTGCGCGCTGGTTTGAGGGCTGCCGAGCTGTCGGGAGTCGTTGGGCGCACAGAGACGGCAGTGCTCTGCCATGGCCATGGCGGCATTGGGTAGAGAGAAAGTGACGCACGAGCATGGCGGCTAGCGACGTGCAGTGATGACCGAGTGGGCAGTTGCAAGGTGACAGAAGAGTTGTGCGCGACTTCTCATGTGGTCAGAGGTCGGGGAATGGCTGGCAGCAAGGAGACCGGTCGGCAACTTCCTTGGTGGCGAGTCCCTATGCGGTGAAAGCAACTCACGACGTTGGCACTTAGCGGCGTGCTGGCGAGCGGGGAAACAGCAGCGTTGACGGCGATGTGAAGGGGCGAGCTGTGCGTGCTAGTGCGGCTATGAGTTCCTAGGCAGCAGAGAAGGGCAGCAGCAGCCGTCGTCGAGAACCATGGGCGTGGCAGAGGCATGACGACTTCGGGCAGAGAAAAAGGAACTCCATCGCGTGGCGGCTAGTGGCCGAATGGCAGAGGCGAAGTCACGGCGGCGAGTGGCGAGGCGCAGAAGTGCGGGACCGAGTTCCGAGGGCAGCAGAGCGGGCGGCGGAGATTCGGGCGGGTGCACGCGTGGGCGGGAGACAGGAGGAAGAAGACGAATTTTGGCAGAGGGGCCCTTCAGCTTTTGAAAAGTTCTAAAAAAGGTCCCTGGTTTTTAGTTTGTTTAATTTCCCTATGCTATAAGCCTCCAATTTGAATAAAATTTTATATTTAGTCTTTTAGAACAATGGAGAATTTATTAGTGAATTCTATCAGGCCATAAAAGAATTTATTTAGTTGGAGTTAATAATTAAACTTAAATCATTTTTAGGTTTAATTTATTTATTTGATTGATTTCTTAATGGAATAAAAATATGGTTTTTGGCCCAAAATTCTATTTTATTTTATTTTCATAATTTTGATGTAATTAATGGGCCTATGTTTTATAGAAAATTTTATTTGCTTTAAACTTTTGCTTGCAGGGATTTAACTTAGCTTTGAGGAAAATTCCATTTTAACTTGTCCCTATTTTTTCATGCTTCCTACTTGAGCTAAAAATTTTGGCAATTTGTGCTAGGCAAGAAAAAGAGACACCTGGGTGTCACAAAAACTTTATAAAGAGGCTAATGCAAACCGGGGCTTGCCTAGACCCACGCTAGTATTAGCAACTACAGTCTCTTGCTCTTCAGGCTCTTGGTCCTGCTGGACGTCGGGCTCTTGCTCCTAAGTGTCGTTACCTACTGATGAACAATGGATTTAACAGTATTATCTGTCACATGCAATGATATGATGGATGCATATTGCATTAGTGTTTTGTTGCTAACAACCTTATTGACAAGTTCTCGAAGCCATATGCTTCAAAGAAGCAAATTAGAGCTTCGTCATTTTATGTGTGTTAATCATTTGATTAGGGTTGTTATAGTTTTGAGAACAATTAAGAAATTGAAATAGTAAACAATTGATTCTGGACTTGAGTGATTTATCATGACATGGACATATATGAATTGCATTTTTACCAAGTTACAGCCTCTGAATTATATTATTCTATTTACTAGCATTTATTTAAGTCAAAGAATTACATAATTAATACAGTATTATATACTGCAGAACTAACTTAACCAAAAATTAGGGTGGTGTATTATTATGAAGTAACAGTGTATGCAAAATATTAGAATTAAATTCCATTCCTAGAATTATTAAGGATTTAATTATTGTTTACACAAGTTATTTAATTAATTAAAATATATTGTCAGAGACAGCTGGTTACCATTTTACTAAAATAAAGCACATTAGTATGAAGCTAACAAAATTGGTTTGAGGTGATTTGGACTTGAAATGAATTTACTAGGGTTTTTAGAAGTTTCAGCAGTTTTTCTGTAATTACTCTGTTTTTAGCTTAAACACATCAGCGCCACGTTGGGCCACGTGGGAGCCACGTGGGTTGCCAGCTGGGCTGCTAGTGGGCACAGTTCAGCGACGCCGGGGCTTCGCCAGAGTTGGTCAAAGCTTGACGTCGTTGGTTGTGGGCGATGAAAGCTCACCGTAGAAGCGCGGGAGTGGTGAGCACGACGAGGCGAACACGTGGGTGTAGGTCGCGAGAAGAAGAACTCACCGAAGCTTGCCATCGGCGAGAGGTGGCAGAAAGCAGTACTCCGGCGACATCGCGATTTGGCTAGGGAGCAAGAAACTTGATGCCGTCTTCGCCTGGAGCTTCACGGGGGCGAGGGGAAGACCGGTGTCATGTCGGCGATTGTCGAGGAGGGCCGGAAGGTGGGGCTCACCATTGAGGCGACCCGGACACGGCAGCGTAGAGGGGTTTAGCCGGGGAAAAGTGCAATGCCGGCGTCCTTGTGCATAGAGTCAATGCAGCGAGGGGTCAGAACTGATCGTAAGGAGTTTACGCTTCGCTGCGGAGAGAAAAGGGGTGACGAGGCTCACCAGAAACATTGGAATTGGAAATGACTTCGTTGGCGGCTGTCGGGAAGCAGAGTTTGGAAATTATCCAAATTGGTCGAGCTCCCTGGGGGTTTGGTCAAGCCATGGTGTTGGAATGTAGAGGGGGTCAGATTGGTATGTTTGCGGTGCCGGCTTTCGCCGAGAGGCCCACGAATGGGGAGACGGTTGAGCTCGAGCTTCGACTCCAATGGTGAAACCGAGCGGTGCAGGGATTTGCAGAGGGGATGGGAAATTTATAGGCGGGGAGGCCAGAAAGGGGTCAAGGAGGAGCTGCACAGCTGGGCGAGGTGTGTGCGCGTCGGTTTAAGTGCGGTCGGACCGGCAGAAGCCGTTGGGCCTGAAGAAACAGAAAGGCAGGGCAGCGGTAGTAGTGGCAGAGTGCTCTGGGCAGATGCGAAAGTAACACGCACGCTTGGCTAGGAGTAGCATGCGGAGAGGAGGAGGAAAGAGTGAGGTGACCGGTCGTGGTCGCTCGGGCGAGAGCGGCTGGGTGCACGGAAATCAGTCGAAGACCGAGAATCATGGGAAGCCGCAGCAGCCATGGCGGCAGAGGCGTTAGCCTCGTGCAGAGCACAAAGGGGACGCGGAGCAATGGCAGCTAGCAGCTGGGCAGTAGCACCAATGGGATGGCGCAATCACACGCGTGGTTTGGAGCGGGTCGGGGCAATAGGGACGGCCGGGCGCAGAGAGGCAGGCCGGGAATTGGGGAGCGTCGAGGCGATGGCGTCCTTGGGCAGTGGCAAAAGAAACTCGTGGCAGGGACGGCTAGCGGTTGGACGACAGCGAGGTGCGGCGACGACGAATGGCGAGTCGGGGAGGTGCGCGATCAAGTTCCGAGGGTGGCAGAGCGGGCGCCGGGGATTTGCGCGGGCGCGCGCGTGGGTGGGAGACGAGAGGAAGAAGACGAATTTTTGCAGAGGGGCCCTTCAGCTTTTGAAAAGTTCTGAAAAAGGTCCCTGATTTTTAGTTTGTTTAACTTCCCTATGCTATAAGCCTCCAATTTGAATAAAATTTCATATTTGGGCTTTTAGAACAATGGGGAATTTATTAGTGAAGTCTATTTGATCAGAAAGGAAATAATTTAATTAGAATCAATAATTAAAGTTAAATCATTTCTAGGTTTGATCCATTTATTTAATTGATTTCCTAATGGAATAAAATTCTGGTTTTTGGCCCAATGTTCTATTTTATTACTTTCATAATTTCTGATGTAATTATTTGGCCTACGCTTTATAGAAAGTTTTATTTGTTTTCAAGATTTTGCTTGCATGGATTTATTTTAACTTGGGGAAAAACCAAATTCTTAACTTGCTCTCATTATTTCATGCTCATACTTGAGTTCAAAAATTTTGGCAATTTGTGCTAAGCAAGGAAAAGAGACACCTCGGTGTCACAACCAAAAACCAAATTTGTGATTTGGTTAGAAAATTGGCAAAACTAACCAAACAAACTCCAAAAATCACAAAACTTGGACCGAAGATGTATCATAGTAGGACATTCCTTATCCAAGTGAAATGACACAAAAAGCTCAAGAATTCATCACAAATTTGAGGTTTTACAAAGGTCTAGGGTTTGAATGTTCTTGAGGAAATCCACCAAATCAAAAGTGCTCTTTCCTAGGATTCAACCAAGGATCCATGAAGGAATGTTTAGGCATGTCTTAGCACCAAGATCTCTCATGAAATTCTTACCAAAACCTACTCAAAAATGAGATAAAAAATCACCACGAAAATAGCTCCAAAAATAGAGAAAAAGAGAAACTCGGGATTTTAGGGAGAGAACATGATCTTGAGCACGGAAATAACCTTCATATCATAGAAACATGGTTACAAGATCCATGGATAAAAGGCTAGGAAGTGACCCTCTTCCTCCCACTATTTGGAAGAGAAAGAGATGTCTCACACACACCCTCTCATCTCCTCTAATACATGAAGACCTCTCCTAGCACTTTGAATGAAGACCTATGGCAAGGCTAAGGGAAAGAGAGACACCTCTTCCACCAGCCCTACCTCACCTTATATAGGCCTCGGGGTTGTCCTAAATACCATCCTACCCCTTACCTATAATACACTACCACCTACCACCAGGGGCACAACCGCTATCTTTTTCCTCCTCACCCGAACGCCATCGAGCCCTTCGTGACTTTGCTTCACCTCGACACAAGCTCCGCGATAGTGCCACGTGCACCTCCCATCACTGCCACTGGTTTTGAGACCCAAACTGGAAAACCGCCTTGCACGCTTCTCAAAACATGACTTCTTCATTTTTACGCGTGTCACCTCATCCCATGATCCTCCTTGTTGGCAAGTCCCTTCCGCCTCCGGTCCCTTGGAAGCCTCTACTTGCACCAACGCCCGATCTCCTTTGACTTGGTCAACCCCACCATCTTGATCACCAACGATGGTTTTGAGGCTCAACCGCGAAACCGTCCGTGCTTCTTGTCTCTCCATATGTACGGTACGGATCACCCTTGACTAAACCTGGCCTCCCGATCGCCCGGCCCCAAGTCTCCTACTTGTGCCCGATCCTCTCACCATTGACCGCCAAGTTGACTCCAGTGACCTACACATCATGAGACAAGCAAACACATTTCCCATCTCCTACAAACTCTCTAACATCGTTACCAACTCCAGTTAGTCAAAACCATGACATGCACAAGCTCATGCAATTCCTAGATTCTCACATTTCAACTAAAACACCGAACTCAACCAATGTTAATTACTCATCACATATTGAAAATCATGGCACTTATCCACATGGTTTCTCAGATTATGATGTTGTACCCATGCAAGCTTGTTCACTTTTATTGGGTAGATCTTGGGAATTTGACAATGATGTTGTACACTATGGTAAAAGTACCAACTACATTTGTATGTGTAAGCTTCATGACCATTGATGATTGGATCCCAAGGTACGAATGTTTTGGTGATAGATGACAACTATGAAATTGTGGGCAAATATCTATATGAGTGTTGTCTATGTAGGAATCATCTCTAAACTCTATTATAAATCATATGGATGATGGTTGCCTTGGCGATTGATGACAATGACCACAAGCATGGAGGCTTGTGAACTTGATGGATGCCAAGGGTTGATAAAGATGGATCAAAGTGGACAACATGCTTTGGTGCAAATGGTTGGTACACTTGCCTAGTTGTTAGGGCTTTGAGTCTATAGGAAAAAACGGACTACCAAGGGGGTCTAGGTCATTCTCTTAGGTCATGTCTAGTCGGTGATGTGCAAGGTTGCTCGGTGAAATCACAGGCACTAGCTGACAGTGGAGGAGCCAAGGAGCTGTTCGGAGAAGCCGGGATACGAAGTCAAGCGAGGATGATGAGTTTTAGCTTCTGGACAGAGACCGGATAGAGGGGTTAGTGGAGACCGAACTATACGGTCACTATAGGAGTTGTCTGGGACTTAGAGCGAGGAGCAAGGATTCTGCCTGTAGCACATCCTGTACAGACCGAATGGTCCAGTCTATTGACCGGACGGTCCGGTCAATTGGGATTGCACAGGGCAGAGTGGAAGGCTTTAGCACAGAATGTTTCTAGACTGGATAGAGAAATGACCGGACGGTCTGGTCTACTAACCGGATGGTCCGATCAGTACCGATTTCAACAGGGTCAGAGTTTTCTGTACACAGTGCTACAGTGACCGTACTGTCCAGTCAGAGGGCCCAGGAAGCTGATTTCGTGAAGCAACGGCTAGTTTGAGGTTGGTAGCCTATATAACTTCGTTGCTGGGGTCTTGGTGACCTCTCTTGGTAAGTGGAATACCTGAGAGCATTTGGTAAGGTCCAAGAGGAAAAGAGGAGAGCGGTAGGAGAAGATATTGCATATCTCGAGAGTGCTAGTGGAGAATAACTTGAGCATGTTGCACATCTAAGGCTAGGGTGTCCTTGAGGGTGTGATCTAGATTGATACTTTTGGTCTATGGTGAGACCTAGACCGGTTAGGTGTCGGTGATCAAGCCTATCATGATCGGTTGTGAAGGTCGTCACACGTTTGTACACGATTTGAGCCTACGGGTGAAAGGGGCATCAACAGTGAGTGCACGTGCCGGCTTAGGAAGTCCGGCAAGTTCTTGAGGGAGGCGAGATTGTGCTTTGTGCAGCGGTGATGCACACCATATCTTCACTCTAGGAGTGATTGCGGGCTCGTGGGTGAAAACTCCACTTGATGACAGGAGGGACCGGGACTCCGGGAGTGGTCCAACGAGGATTAGGGGAAGGTGCCATCCTTCCGAGGCCTCAGGAAAATATCATGAGCATTCATTTACCCCCTCTTTACTATTCCGCAATTGTGTGCTCTAGTGACTAGGGTGAATTGTGGCTTGCATAGGCTAGTGTGTTTGGTTTCCGCACTTTACCTTATCATGAACACTAGAATGTGTAGGGTCTTGGCCCACTATAATTGTTTACGTTTCTTCTCTTGTTGGTTACAAGTAGTGGAAATTGAAGTAATTGGATTCATGAGCGGCCTACCGATTCACCCCCCCCCCCCTCTCGGTACGCCTAGGGTCCTTTGTAAGGACCGAAGGTGTATCAAGATAGGGGGGGGGGTGAATCGGTAAGCCGCTCACGAATCCAAATACTTCAATTTTGCTACTCAAGTCTAACAAGATAAGGAAACCTAAATAATTCTAGTAGGCCAAGACCCTACACATGCTAGTGTTCATGATAAGATAAAGTACGGAAGCCAATCACACTAGCCTATGCAAGCCACAAGTCACCCTACTCACTGGAGCACACAAATGCGGAAAAGTAAAGAGAGGGTCAAGGAATGCTCATGATTTTTCCCGAGGTCTCGGAAGGGTGGCGCCTTCCCCTAATCCTCATTGGACCACTCCCGCCGGAGTCCCGGTCCCCCCCACTACCAAGTGGAGTTCTCGCCCACGAGCCCGCAATCACTCCTCGAGTGAAGACACGGTGTGCGTCACTGCTGCACAAAGCACAAGATCGCCTCCCTCGAGAACTTGTCGGACTCCCCGAGCCGACACGAGCGCCCACTAGCGATGCCCTTTCCAACGGTAGGCTCAAACCGTGTACAAATGTGCGATAGCATTCACAACTGATCATGGTAGGCTCGATCACCGACACCTAATCGGTCTAGGTCTCACCATAGACCAAGAGTAACAATCTAGATCACACCCTTCTAGTGCTCTCCTCTTTTCCTCATGGACCTTACCAAATGCTCTCAGGTATTCCACTGGCCAAGAGAGGTCTCCAAGAACCCAGCAACGAAATTATATAGGCTCGCAACCTCAAACTAGCAGTTGCTCCGTTGAATTGCCTTTCTGGACACACTGATCGGACTGTCCGGTCACTACCTGACCGGATGGTCCGGTCACTCTGGTAATTGCTCACCTATCCATTGGCTTCTCTGTCCAGTCAAGATCCAATACTGACCGGACTGTCCGATCACTGGACCGGACCATCCGGTCCACTTTCTCTCTCCATTCTAGGAAGGTCTGCAAAATGCATCCTCTCTGCCGTTCCTGCACTCCTACAGACCAGACCGTCCGGTCTGTATGGAGTCTCCTACAGACAGAGTTCTTGCTCCTCGTGCTAAGTCCTAGAAAACTCCCCATAGTGACCGCACAATCCGGTCTCTATGTCCAGAAGCTAAAACTTGTCATCCTTGCTTGACTTGGTTTCCCGGCTTCTCTGAACAGCTCCTTGACTTCTCCATTGTCATCTAGTGCCTGTGATTTCACGGAGCAACCTTGCACATCACCGACTAGACATGACCCCAGAGAATGACCTAGACCCCCTTGATAGTCCGGTTTTTCCTATGGACTCAAAGCCCTAACAACTATTCAAGTGTTCCAAACACATGCACCATAGCTTGTTCTCTGCTTTGATCCATCTCCATCAACCCTTGGACTCCATCAAGTTCACAAGCCTCCATCCTTACGGTCATTGTCATCAATCGCCAAGGACACTATCATCCATATGATTTGCAATAGAGTTAAGAGATGATTCCTACAAAGACAACACTCGTGTAGATGTTAGCCCACAATTTCGTAGTTGTCATCTATCACCAAAACATCCATACCACGGGGATCCAATCATCAATGGTCATGAAGCTTACAATCTCCCCCTTTTTGGTGATTGATGACAACCACTACTTAATTGAAAAACTTTAATGAATAATCAGACTAAACAAGCTACACAAAGATCGAGAGGAACCATAACAATATATGAGAGAAACGCATAAGGTCCTACCCAATCAAACATCATCTAGAGATATACGGAAAAGAGTGAAGAGCATACTCTAGATGAAACATGTATGCATGTCATGGCAATATATTGAATGATAGCATAAGGACATGCAATGCAAGGCATAAATGATGAGATGTAACAAGTTAGCATGGCAATGCATAGGAATTAAAAACAAGCATTCATCATCATGATATCATACATAGACATACAAGATAATCAATAAATACAAGCACTGCATATGAAGGGAAATAAACCAAGTGAGATAAAAATGAGTCAAACACAAGCAAATGAAATCCATGACTCATCATAATCCACAAACAACAAATAACTCCTAAAAAAAGAACCAAATGGTCTATATCCCAAAACCTCATAGCTCCCCCTAGATACAAGCTACTCTCGATCATAACAAGATCACACTCCCAATCCCCCTAGACCTAATGTCTTCTCCCCCTTTGGCAACAAGCACCAAAAAGTCAAAAAGGCGAGAAAAGATGAACATCTAAGTGCTCGTGGTCGAAGGAAGTGGTGCAACGAAGTCCTCTGCGGGCTCTACTCCTGGCTGCTCCTGTGGTGTATCCTGCTATGCTCCCTGAGCCTGTGCCGCCTGAGCATCCAGCTGCTCAAAGAAACCAAGGTCTACAGGTGTCTCAGACCCGCTATCCTGTGCTACTGTAGTGACTGTAGCAGTCTCCCGAGCTGATGTCTGGAGTTGTATGAGGTATGCCACGTACTGCTGAGAGAAACCTCCACAGACAAGATCCTTTGCTACCTGAGTAGTAAGAGTTGAAACTGTGGCAGTAAGAGGTGGAGCTGAAGCTGTAGCTGTTTCTGGGGCGGTCTGGGAGTCTGCACGAGTAGTGTGCACAATGTCTAAGAACAGACTCCTGACATGTACGTGCTGTAAGCTGGAGTGTCCTGCCATCTGTGAGCTCGACGAGTGTGAGGGTGAGGCAAACAACACTGACACAGAGAAGGCTGACACGGGAGAGAGCTATGCTGAAGAGAAAGTTTGTCCTGCTCCCCCTGTCGGTAAGACCCCTGAGAGTGACAGTCCGCTGGACTGTGCTGTCATCAGTGCAGTGAAGGGTCCTCACTGATTCTGCGGCTGCTGAAACTGAGGAATCACTAAAGGTCCTAGCTGCTGGCCGGCCTGCCTCTGAGTAAGCTCCGTCATCCGAGTCACTAGAGCGGAGACAAGGGCCATCTGCTGACGCTGAAGCTCTTCCCGTCCTCTGATCAGCCCATCATCTGATGTCTATCCTCTGATACACTCTATATAAAGTCATTCAACCGTCGTACTAGTATTGTCACTGTGACAGTGTCCTCAGACTGCAAACCTGTCGGCTGGGGAGGCGCTCCTGTGATGGTTGACTCAGGAACCACCGTCTCTGGCTGAGCTACCTGCTCGTGAAGTACCAGTGACTCCTGCTCCTCCTCTCCTGTGTGCTGACTGGAGGTAGACTGGGATCCCCTGGGGACTCTAGGTGAGTAGCTGGTGGTCACCTCAGGGACAGTGTTGTACTACTCCTCCGTCACTAGGCCCATCTTCCTCAAGAGATAACAGATATAGGGCCCGTAGACCAAGTGACGTCCTCCAACCCTATCAGAAATGACCTTCTCCATCTCTCCAATGAGAAGCTCCGCCAAGTCGAAGGTCTGCCTCCTCAAGATGGCTGCTACAGCCCACTAGTGTAAAGGCGTGAACTCCTCTCTGTAGCCAGACCTGGGAATAATAGTTTTGGTGACTATCGCTCTCACTACCTTGGCCTCTGCTGTGAGTCTAGCAGGGCCTCTCTCAAAACCTGGAGTGTGGGGAGGTGGAAAAGCAATCGACATAAGGTCGTCTGAAGGCAGCTTCCCTCCCTGAGGTCTTTGAGGTGGCTCCAGTGTACCATAGGCACTTATGTAAAGCTGAAAGGGTGAAGCAAGGAGTCCCAGGTTGGCGATCAGATCCTGCCTGGTGACTTACTATGGCTGCCCTTTGTACAAGAACTAGAACTTTGAGCAGTCTCTGGCAACCCACAACATCGCGTATAAGTCGAGGAGCACGTCCTCCCTGAACCTGAGTGGAGCAGTGACTAGCTCAGCTAGTCCTGGCAGGTACGAGAAGTAATACTCCATGTCTATTCATGTGGCCCTCCTCATGGCCTAGTAGGTGGTGTACTGCTATGACACAAGCACCCGTCTCCGGTCCTCAAGGCCACACAACGTCACAGGCCCTCTCCTATCCTCCTCTGGAGCACCGTCCAGTACCTCTCTCAAGCAGCGGGGTCTCAGGGAACTGGCACCCACTGCTCGAAGGACATGAACCAAAGTACCTTAAGGTCCTTTGCAGGAACCTTGTGGATGTCCGGCTCTCCGGCTGCCTATACTAGTCTCTGCAGCCTCCTCGTGCACACCTCACAAGTGCACGTCGGGTCTCCTGCCCGATGAGCTATCCTCTGAGGAATAGTCTGCTCTGCCTCCTCTTCTGACTTCTCAGCCTCCTCAACAAGCTCCTCAGACTCTGACTCTGAGGTCTCCTCCTCTACAGTCTCCTCCTCCTCAGACTCCTCCTGCTGCCTAGAGGATCCCTGATCCGCAGTTCTCGACGATCTCCCCTGATGGGAAACCGGAGTACGCTGCGGCTAAGGCGGTGGCATAACTCCGACTGCTAGAGGTGCAGTCCTCTGCCTGGTGCTCCTCCTCAAGCGCTGGTCATCAGCTGGCTGCTTGATCCTTAGATGGGAGCCAGGTGTCCTGCGTGACTGCTCCATGGCGTCCAAGTGCTGAGCCAACCACTGGGCACTCTTTGACTCTGGGTCCAGTCTTGGTCTCTTCTTGGTCTTGGGCTTCTCAGGCATCTTCCCCTTGCCCTTGTTCTATCCTGACCCTACCATCTCTGTCTACTGCTGCTATCACTGCACGCACATAGGTGCAGATGGGATAAGCATAGAGTCCTAATACATCTACAAGCAAAGCACCACTAGGAAAGAATGCGCAATAGAAACCCTAGCACTGAATGAAGGACATGATCACTAGACAATTATGCAAAGTAACAACAGTGATCATCGACTATATGTGGCTGGTGCGAGTCATCTAGTGTACAGTCAAACAATGACAATAAATCTAACTATAGACTAGACAAGAGACAAACCCTAGACATGCAATTAATAGATAGTCCTGGAATTAATTGCAGACTAGGTTGAGCTAATTAATTAATTAATGCAACTAATAGATGGGAATTAGTACTAATTGCATCAATTAACTAACTGCTCAACAAGTAGGGCATATATCGATGAATTGGAAGAATTAGCATGATACCCTGGGAGAACTCAACATGCCGAGAAGAACGAACACCGCGGGCTTGCTCCGATCACCGGAAAAAGATCAAGACTTGGGCTTTGCCGGCAATGAAGAGCAAGGAGGAAATAGCAATCGGTAGAGATGAGGCTCGGTGGGGTGTTGCTCGTGGGGGAGGGGTTGCTGCTGCTCGTGCGCACAGGAAGGGCAAGGCGACTCGGCGGCGGCTTGCAGCGGCGAGGTGGAGAGGCGACGCCTCGAGTCAGCTCTATACGGCGGCATGCGGGGCGAGCAGGTGTGGCGGCGCGGTGGCTGTGGCGCGTGGCGGTGGTTCTGCGGTGGAGAAGCAGCGGCGGCCTGTTGCACGCGAGGGCGAGGTAGCGCGGTGCAGGTGGAGACGGCGGTGGCTAGTGACTACGCGGGTGTGCATGTGGTGCGAGCGAGCGCAGCGCGGGCGCGTGGTGGCGAGGCGGCTCGACGGCCCGGGGCAACGATGGCGAGGAGGGCGAGGTCGGCGGCGCTTTGGGTGAGAACTCAGCATCGAGAGAAGAACGAAGAAACGACCAAATCAGTTCTGACCGATTTTGACCTAGGTCAAATCATAATCGATGGCCGAGATCAATCAAGGCACGATCAATGGCTCAGATGAGGACTCACATCGCGCGATCAAATGAACTGACCAGACTGTCCGGTCTCAACACCGGACTGTCCGGTCAGGTCGGGGTCAACTGGCCACTGTAGACCGGATTGTCCGGTCTATACGACCAGACTCCCCCTAGGCACTGTTACCAGTGCCACTGATCGGACTATACTGTCTAAAGACTGGACCGTACGGTGACTTCCAGAATTTGCTGAGTCAGTGACTTTCTCCAAATTCCAAGTGCCCTCGCTAAACACACAAATAAACACCACACTTGGACTGTCCGGTCAGTTTAGGGTCTACTAGCCTTTGAGCAGACCAGACGATACGGTCTCTAGGACTGGACTATCTGATCTCTATGACCAGACTCCCCCTAGACACTATGCTCAGTGCCACTGACCGAACTGTACGGTCTAGTGATGGGACTGTACGGTCACTACCAGAAATTTGCTAAAACAAGGAATTTCTACATTTTCCAAGTGCCCTCACTAAACACACTAATAAACACTGCACTTGGAATATAGAGGGAACTCTCAAACACTCTTTTTCAAATAGGGGCACTCTATGGCCTCATAGTTTTTGCAAATGCCAAATGAACGATCGAGCAAATAAGAACCAAGGCAAATGAAGAACTAAAGGGTATGTATGAGCCTTGGTCCATGAACCGCGTGAGTAGATTTAACCTCGAAGTGACGGAGCTTGCTCAATGGGCATGAAGCACAATCCTTTCCTTTGGTCACACTTACGGAGATGTAAACTCATATAGAGCATGAGGCACAATATCTCCAAATGTGACAAGCCTCCTTTGTGTTTCCTATATGATGCATGCAACAAGCAATCTTACATATGCAATGAAGGTAAACATGCCATGTGAATGCAATCAATATTAAGTACAAGACACAAAGGAAACCTAACAATGTCAAGTTTGATTCCCTCCCAAGCTTACTCACTATAAGCCATGCCCTTGGCTTGAGAGAAATGGGTTAGACATTGACTAATTTTTATGTGTTTTTCTTTTAGTTATTTACACATGCATGGATGCAAAGCATACTAGTCACAAAAGAGTCCTAATTACCATGCAATGCACGAGAAAGAAAAACACACTACAACTACCAAGAACTAACACAGTTACCTCCCTCATGAGTAGATAGGTCATTGCGGTCCATGTCACTTGTGGTGGACTTTACATGATCTTCATGAAAGCGCTCGGTCCACCACCACCACCATCTAGGTCTTGTTCTTGGGCACCCACTTATATGTAGCCGCTCTCTCAAGATCAACAATGCAATTAGGCACCCATATGCTCTTGACATTCCTATTCTTGTTTGGTGGTCCCAAAGCCTTTGCTTTCACCTTGCCATCCTTGTTCCTAAAAAGCATGAAATGTGTGTTCTCATGGAACAAGTTAGCATTAGGTAAAACAATGGAACTTCTTACCATGGGACAATCCTTGGTGGTGTGACCATCCTTGCAACATCTCTCGCAATAGTAGTCATTAGCGAGAAGGGGTTTGATCCACGTGGGGATGGAATCACTCGTCCCTATGATGTTGATGGCGGTGGGATATGAGCCAAGTCTACGGTGGGACACATTGTTCACAAGGTTCCTCCCAAGGATCTCCTTGTGGATGGCTCTACCTCATGTGAGCCTCTCAAAGCCGTCCATCACCATCTTCCTCTCTTCCTTGCGCTTGTGATATTCCTTCAAAACAAGTGGCTCAAGGGAAGAAACCTCAACCGAGGTGGTTATTTCATCACACATAGTAGAAGCATCATTATTAGATGAACTAGGGCAAGGTTCTCAACATTGATGGCCTCATAAGTGATCTCAAGGGCCTTGTACTTCTCATGAAGCTCTACATGATCACGCTTGAGTTTGTCATAACTCTTGTTTAGGGCATCATGAGATGTGACAAGGTCCTTGATCTCACTCTCGAGCTCACCAACACGGTCCTTAGCCAGCTTACACTCTTTTCTTACCACCTCCAACATCTTGGACTTCTTGATGGCGATGTCGCAAGCTTGCTCAAGCATGCTCCACAACTCAGCACATGTGTGCTCCTTATCATCGCTATCATCGCTGCTCTCATCCTCACTCTCCCCAAGTTGGTTCGTGGCCATGAGGCATGTGGGAGGTGGAGGAAGAGCTCATGGAGGTGTAGTCTTGATCATGGTTAGACCGGCCACTTCTTCATCACTTGAGGAAGAGGACTCATCACTTGAATTGTCGCTTGTCCACTCTCCAACAAGTGCCTTGTGAGAGAACTTCTTCTTGTAGTCTTGAGCTTTGCCTTTGCCTTTGCTCTTGTCTTTGTTGAAGTATCTCTTCTTCTTGTGCTTGGCCTTGGGATCTTCTTCTTCTTCTTCACTTGAATCTTGTGACTTGAATGCTTCTTTCTTGGGCTTTGGGCACTCTGGGACAAAGTGATTCTTTGAGCCACAATTGAAGCACTTACCTCTTGATTTGGAAGCAAACTTGTTCTTGAAGTTCTTCGTCTTCCACATGAAAAGAGCCAAGTCTTCGGTCAGGTCACCCTCATCATCATCTTCTTCATCATCATCCTCAATGATCACCTTCTTCTTGTTCTTCTTGCTCTTCTTGCTCTTGCTAGATTCTTGCTTGTCAGCTGGTAGAGCAAGATTGAATGGTTGAGGATCATCCACCCCCAATTGATAGCTCTCGAAGGTGGCGATCTTGCCAACCATTTCCTTTATGGTCTTGGTCTTGAGGTCACCTTGCAAGATGAAGGTGATGATGGACTCGTACTTGGGGTCCTTGAATAGCCTCAAGAATCTTCTTATCACCTCGACGAGCTTCATCTTGAAATCATCCCCAGGTGCATTGATCTCCTCCACAAGTACATGAAAACGAGAATAAATAGTGTTAGCTCTCTCATGTGGCAATCTAGTGAAGTGATCATACTTGTTCTTCAACATATAGTATCTTTCCTCTTTGACATCACTAGTGCTCTCATGGAGCCCCTGAATCTCAGTCCAGATACCATGTGTTGTAGTACTAGCATCTAGCTAAGCAAAAACATCCTTAGAAATGCAAGCAAACAAAGCATTCTTAGCCTTAGCATTACACTTAATGTAGTCAGGCTCAAGTAGGTTCACATTTGTATCAGACTCGTGAGTGACCGACCATATCTCTGGATCAAGGGACTGAAGGTAGGCTTGCATGCGAGCCTTCCAATAAGCATAGTCCTCACCATCGAATATGGGAACACTCCCCGCTGGTCCCGGCATCCTTACTCAAGGTGGTGAAGCCTCAAAGATGATCACTTTGCTCTGAAACCACTTGTAAGGACCGAAGGCATACCGAGAGGGGGGGGGGGTGAATAGGTAAGCTGCTCATGAATCCAAATACTTCAATTTCACAACTCAAGTCTAACAAGATAAGGAAACCTAAACAATTCTAGTAGGTCAAGACCCTACACATGCTAGTGTTCGTGATAAGTTAAAATACGGAAGCCAATCACACTAGCCTATGCAAGCCACAAGTCACCCTACTCACTAGAGCACACAAATGCGGAATTGTAAAGAGAGGGTCAACGGATGCTCATGATTTTTCCCAAGGTCCCGGAAGGATGGCGCCTTCCCCTAATCCTCGTTGGTCCACTCCCACCGGAGTCTCGGTCCCTCCCGCCACCATGTGGAGTAGTCGTCCACGAGCCCGCAATCACTCTTGGAGTAAAGACATGGTGTGTGTCACCGCTGCACAAAGCACAAGCTCGTCTCCCTTGAGAACTTTCTGGACTCCCTGAGCCGGCACGGGCGCTCACTAGCAATGCCCCTTCCAATGGCAGGCTCAAACCATGTACAAACGTGTGACGGCCTTCACAACCGATCATGATAGGCTCGATCGTCGACACCTAACCGGTCTAGGTCTCACCATAGACCAAGAGTAACAATCTAGATCACACCCTCAAGGACACCCTAGCCTTAGATGTGCGAGATGCTCAAGCTACTCTTCTCTAGCACTCTCAAGATATGCAATATCTCCTCCTAGTGCTCTCCACTTTTCCTCTTGGACCTTACCAAATGCTCTCAGGTATTCTACTGGCCAAGAGAGGTCTCCAAGACCCCAACAATGAAGTTATATAGGCTCCCAACCTC
Source organism: Eleusine coracana subsp. coracana (assembly GCA_032690845.1). Classification (NCBI taxonomy): domain Eukaryota; kingdom Viridiplantae; phylum Streptophyta; class Magnoliopsida; order Poales; family Poaceae; genus Eleusine; species Eleusine coracana. The sequence goes on along the minus strand of CM064418.1, from coordinate 23,034,303 downwards.
AAACTAGCCGTTGCTCCATGAAATTGCCTTTCTGGACACACTGACTGGACTATCCGGTCAATGCCTGACCGGACCATTTGGTCACTGCCTGACCGGACCATCCGGTCACTCTGGTAACGGCTCTCCCAGCCATTGGCTCCTCTTTCCAGGCAAGATCCTGTATTGATTAGACTGTCCGGTCACTAAACCGGACCGTCTGGTCCACTTTCTCTCTCCATTCTAGGAACGTCCGCAAAATGCATCCTCTTTGCCGTTCCTGCACTCCTACTGACCGGACCGTCTGGTCAGCAGACCGAACCGTCCAGTCTGTATGGAGTCTCCTATAGACAAAGTTCTTGCTCCTCGCTCTAAGTCCTGGAAAACTCCCCATAGTGACCGTACAGTCCGGTCTCCACTGACCCCTCTGTCCGGTCTCTATGTCCAGAAGCTGAAACTTGTCATCCTCGCTTGACTTGGTTTCCCGGCTTCTTCGAACAGCTCCTTGACTTCTCCACTGTCACCTAGTGCCTGTGATTTCACCCAGCAACCTTGCACATCACCGACTAGACATGACCTAAGAGAATGACCTATACCCCCTTGATAGTTCAGTTTTTCATATGGACTCAAAGCCCTAACAACTACTCAAGTGTTCCAAACACTTGTACCATAGCTTGTTCTCCGCTTTGATCCATCTCCATCAACCCTTGGACTCCATCATGTTCACAAGCCTCCATGCTTGTGGTCATTGTCATCAATCACCAAGGACACTATCATCCATATGATTTGCAATAGAGTTAAGAGATGATTCCTACAAAGACAACACTCGTGTAGATGTTAGCCCACAATTTCATAGTTGTCATCTATCACCAAAACATCCATACCACAGGGATCCAATCATCAATGGTCATGAAGCCTACATCCTTACAAGTGGTATCAGAGCCAGGTGCTCATCTTTGAGGCTTCACCTCCTTGAGTAAGGATGCTAGGACAGGCGGGGAATGTTCCCATATTCAATGGGGAGGACTATTCTTATTGGAAGGCTCGCATGCAAGCGTTTCTACAGTCCCTTGATCCAGAGATATGGATGGTCACTCACGAGTCTGATGTGGATGTGAACCTACTTGAGCCTGATTTTATTAAATGCAATGCTAAGGCCAAGAATGCTTTGTTTGCTTGTATCTTGAAGGATGTTTTTGCTCAGTTGGATGCTAGCTCCACAATACATGGTATGTGGACTGAGATTCAGGGGCTCCATGAGGGCAACAATGATGTCAAAGAGGAAAGATACTATGTGCTGAAGAACAAGTATGATACCTTCACTAGATTGCCACATGAGAGAGCTAACACTGTTTATTCTTGCTTTCATGTACTAGTGGAGGAGATCAATGCACTTGGGGATGATTTCAAGATGAAGGCCATTGAGGTGATGAGAAGATTATTGAGGCTATTCAAGGACCCCAAGTATGAGTCCATCATCACCTTCATCTTGCAAGGTGACCTCGAGACCAAGATCATGAAGGATGTAGTTGGTAAGATCACCGCCTTCGAGAGCTACCAATTGGGGATGGATGATCCTCAACCATCCAACCTTGCTCTACCGGTTGACAAGCAAGAATCTAGCAAGAGATAGAAGAACAAGAAGAAGGTGATCATTGAGGAACATGATGAAGAAGATGATGATGAATGTGACTTGACCGAGGACTTGGCTCTACTCATGAAGAAGATGAAGACTTTCAAGAACAAGTTTTCACCCAAGTCGAGGGGAAAGTGCTTCAATTGTGGCTCAAATAATCACTTTGTTTGAGAGTGCCCAAAGCCCAAGAAAGAAGCACTCTAGTCACAAGATTCAAGTGAAGAAGAAGAGGAAGACCCCAAGGCCAAGCACAAGAAGAAGAGGCACTTCAACAATGACAAGAGCAAGGGCAAAGGCAAAGCTCAAGAATACAAGAAGAAGTCCTCTCGCAAGGCCCTTGTTGGAGAGTGGACAAGTGATAACTCATGTGATGAGTCCTCTTCCTCAAGTGATGAAGAAGTGGCCAGCCTAGCCATGATCAGGACCACACTTCCACGAGCTCTTCCTCCACCTCCCACATGCCTCATGGCGGCGAGCCAACTTGGGGAGAGTGAGGATGAGAGCAGCAATGATAGCGATGATGAGGAGCACACGTGTGCCGAGTTGTGGAGTATGCTTGAGCAAGCCCATGACATCACCATCAAGAAATCCAAAATATTGGATATGGTAAGAAAAGAGTGTAAGTTATCTAAGGACCGTGTTGGTGAGCTTGAGAGTGAGCTCAAGGACCTTGTCACATCTCATGAGGCCCTAAACAAGAGTTATGACAAACTCAAGGGTGATCATGTAGAGCTTCATGAGAAGTACAAGGCCCTTGAGATTGCATATGAGGCCATCAATGTTGAGAACCTTTCTTCTCCCTCCTCTAGTTCATCTAAGAGTGATGCTTCTACTATGTGTGATGAACTAACCACCACGGTCAAGGTTTCTTCTCTTGAGCCATATGTTTTGGTGGAATATCACAATCTCAAGGAAGAGAGAAAGAGATGATGGATGGCTTCGAGAGGCTCACACATGGTAGAGCCATTCACAAGGAGATTCTTAGGAGGAACCTTGTGAACAATGTCTCCCACCGGGGACTTGGCTCTTATCCCGCCGCCATCGACATCATAGGGACGAGTGATTCCATCCCCGCATGGATTAAACCCCTTCTCGCTGACGACTACTATTGCGAGAGGTGTTGCAAGGATGGCCATGCCACCAAGGATTGTCGCATGGTGAGAAGTTCCATTCTTTTTCGTAACGCTAACTTGTTCCATGAGAACACACATTTCAAGCTTTTTAGGAACAAGGATGGCATGGTGAAAGCCAAGGCCTTGTGACCCCCACACAAGAAGAGAAAGGTCAAGAGCATATGGGTGCCTAAGAGCATTGTTGATCTTGAGAGATCGGCCATGTACAAGTGGGTGCCCAAGAACAAGACCTAGATGGTGGTGGTGGACCGAGAGCTTTTATGAAGATCATGTGAAGTCCACCACAATTAACATGGACCTCAACAACCTATCTACCCATAAGGGAGATAACCGTGTTTGTTCTTGGTAGTTGTAGTGTATTTTTCCTTCTCTTGCATTGCATGGTAATTAGGACTCCTTTGTGACTAGTATGCTTTGCATCCATGCATGTGTAAATAACCGAAAGAAAGACACATAAAAATTTGTCAATGTCTAACCCATCCAAGATAGCTATAAGCAAGGGGGAGTGCTTGAGATGGTGGTTTGACTTCTCTCAAGGCAAGGGCATGGCTTATAGTGAGTAAGCTTGGGAGGGGTTCAAACTTGACATTGTTAGGTTTTCTTTGTGTCTTGTTTTTAACATTGCTTGCATCCACATGGCATGTTACTTTTGTTGCATATGTAAAATGCTTGTTGCATGCATCATATAAGAAACACAAAGGAGGCTTGTCCCACTTGGTGATATTTGTGCCTCATGCTCTATATGAGATTACATCTCCATAAGTGTGACCAAAGGAAAGGATTGTGCTTCATGCCCATTGAGCAAGCTCACATGAACTCCAAGGTTAAATATTCTTGCGCGGTTCATGGACTAAGGCTCATACATACCCTTTTGGCTCTTAATTGCCTTACTTCTTATTTACTCGATCCTTCATTTGGCATTTACAAAAAATTCTAAGGTCATAGAGTGCCACTATTTGAAAAGGAGTGTTTGAGAGTTCCCTCTATATTCCAAGTGCAGTGTTTATTAGTGTGTTTAGTGAGGGCACTTGGAAAATGTAGAAATTCCTTGTTTTAGCAAATTTCTGGTAGTGACCGTACAGTCCCATCACTAGACCGTACAGTTCGGTCAGTGGCACTGAGCATAGTGTCTAGGGGGAGTCTGGTCATAGAGATCGGATAGTCCAGTCCTAGAGACCGTATCGTCTGGTCTCCTCAAAGGCTAGTAGACCCTAAACTGACCGGACAGTCCGGTCTAGAGACCGTACCGTCCAGTCACTATGAATGATCGAATGAAGCAACTACAATCTATGACCGTTGATCCATCCATGAGTTGATCTCCGCCGTTCATCAAGATTTGACCTAGGTCAAAATTGAGTCAGCTCTTTTGTTCTCTTCCCCATTCCACCCCTGACGCTGAGTCCTCGTTCTCGCCTCACTCTCGTCGATGCTGCCTTCTTCTCACCGTCGATGACTCCACCTCGCCGTCGCCACCCAGCGCCGCCTTAGCCTTGCTCACGCGTGCCCACCATTCACCCTCACCGCACAGCTCCTGTGTGCCGCCGCTCGCCCACACTGCGCCGCACCCGAGCCACCGCCGCACGCCTCCACTTCGCCCGCGCCACCATAGCGGCACCACCGCGCCGTCTGTTGCCATCGCAGCTCGCCGACGACCAGTGCCGCCACCTCTGCTACTCCCCTCGTGTGCGTGCTTCCAGTCCGCCGAGCCCGTGCCCCTACTGATTGCAAGGGCAAGGGTTTCCTTCCTCCTGCATTGCCAGCAAGTACTAAGTTTTGAACTTTTCTAGCAATCGATCATGGAGTCCTCGATTTTTGGTGTTGATTCATCCTCGGGTGATAGCAGTTTGCAGCAGCAGAGATGGTAGGTTCAGGTCAGGATAAGAGCAAGGGGAAGATGCCTGAGAAGCCCAAGAGCAAGAAGAGACCAAGACTAGATCCAGAGTAAGAGAGGGCTAGGAGGTTGGCTCAACACTTGGATGCCATGGAGCAGTCACGGAGGACACCAGGGACACAACTTGTCCTAGAGCAGCCTCGTGACACACGGTCTCAGGAGGAGCACCAGGTAGAGGACTGCACCTCTGGCCGTAGTGTACTCCGACTTCTTGTCAGGAGAGGTCGTCGAGACTGCGGAGCAGGGATCCTCCAGGCAACAGGAGGAGGAGTCAGAGGAGGAAACCTCAGAGTCTGAGTAGACCGAGCAGCAGGCTGAGCAGACTGTCCCTTAGAGAATAGCTCACCGGGCAAGAGACTCGAGGTGCACCTGTGCAGTGTGCACCAGGAGGCTGCAGAGACTGGTACAGGCAGCCGAAGAGCCGGACATACTTAAGGTTCCTGCAAAGGACCTTAAGGTGCTATGTCTGGTTCCCTTCGAGTAGTGGGTTCCAGTTCCCAGAGACCTTGCTGCTGGAGAGAGGTACTGGACAGTCCTCCAGAGGAAGATTGGAGAGGGACTAAGACGTTGTCTGGCCATGAGAGGTAGAGACAAGACGTTCGTGCCACAGCAGTACATGACCTACTAGGCCATGAGGAGGGCCACCGGTACTGACATGGAGCAGTACTTCACGTACTTGCCAGGGCTAACAGAGCTAGTTACTACTCCATTCAGGTTCAGAGACAATATAGTGCTTGAGTTCTATGCTACGCTGTGGATAGCCAGAGAACGCTCAGAGTTCTGGTTCCTGTTCAGAGGGCAACCACAGCAGGTCATGAGACAGGATTTGACTGCTAGTTTTGGATTCCTTGCTCTAGATCTCTAGCTGTACAGGAGTGCCTACCCTTCACTAGATCCACCACACAGACCTCAGGGAGAAAGACTACCTACTGATTAGATGGTGTCAATTTCCTTTCCACCACCTCACACCCCAGGCTTTGAGAGAGGCCCTGCGAGACTCACTGTAGAGGCCAAGCTGGTGAGAGCGATAGTCACTAGGACTATCATCCCTAGGTCTGGCTATAGATAGGAGTTCACACTTCTTCACCAGTGGGCAGTAGCAGCGATTTAGAGGAGACACCACTTTGACTTGGCAGATCTTCTCATTGGAGAGATGGAGGAGGTCATCTCAGAGAGGGTTGGAGGACATCACTTGGTCTATGGTCCATATATCTGATATCTCTTAAGGAGGATGAGCCTAGTGACGGAGGAGCAGTACGAGGCGTTCCTTGAGGTGACTACCAGCTATGCACCTCGAGCCCCTAGGGAATCATAGTCAGCCTCCAGCCAGCAGACAGGAGAGGAGGAGCAGGAATCACCATTAGTATCGCACGAGTAGGCAGCTCAGCCAGAGATGGTGGTTTTTGAGTCAGCCAGTACAGGAGCACCTCCCTCGCTGACAAGTTCACATATTAAGGATGCTGTCACTATGTCAGCACTTGTAGGACGGCTGGGAGAGTTCATTCAGAGTGTGTCAGAGGACAGATGCCAGATGATGGAGGTCATTATAGGACAGGCAGAGCTTCAGAGGCAACAGGTGACACTTGTCTCCACCCCAATGACACAGATGGCTAAGATGACATGGAGACAGGCAGGACAACAGCCAGGGCCTTTAGCACCACCTCAGTACCAGCAGCTGCCGACTCAGCCGGGACCCTTCACTACTTTGATGATAGCTCAGTCCAGTGGACTGTCACTTTCAGGGGTCTTACCGACAGGGGGAGTAGGACAGACCTTCTCTTCAGCTCAGTTCTCCCCCGTGTCAGCTTTCTCCGTGTTTGCGTTGTTCGTTTCCCCCTCACATTCTTTGACATCACAGATGGCAGGTCCCTCCTCTACTCAGCACTTACCGGTCAGGAGTTTGTTCTCACAGATTGTTCATACTACACGTGCAGACTCCCAGACAGCTTCAAAGATAGCTACAACTACAGCTCGACCTCTTACTGCCATAATTACCACTCTTACTCCTTAGGCAGCAGAGGATCTTGTCCGTGGAGGCTTCACACAGTAGGATGTGGCAGATCTCATTCTTCTCCATACTACAGCTCAGGAGACTGCCACAGCCACACCAGCAGCACAGGATAGAGGGTCTGAGTCGCCAGTGGACCTTGACTTCTTCGAGCAGTTGGATGCTCAGGCGGCACAAGCTTAGGGAGCACAACATGATCCACCATAGGAGTAGCCCAGAGCAGAGCCTACAGAGGACATCGCTGCACCACCTCCTCAGACCACGGACGTGTAGATGTTCATCTTTTCCACTTTTTGGTGCTTGTTGCCAAAGGGGGAGAAGATCCTAGGTCCAGGGGGAGTGGGAGTGTGATCCTGTGCAATCGAGAGTAGCTTGTATCTAGGGGGAGCATACGAGGTTTTTGGGAGTTAGATACATTTGGATCTTATTTTGATGGAGTTATTCGATGTTCGTGGATTTTGATGAGTCATGGTTTTCTTTTGCTTGTGTTTGACTCATTTTTTAAACTTACTTGGTTTATTCTCATATGCAGTGCCTTGTATTCATTAATTATCTTGTATGCCTGTGTATGATATCATGATGATGATTGCTTGTTCTTAATTCTTATGCATTGCCATGCTAACTTGCTGCATCTCAACTTTCATGTCTTGCATTGCATGTCCCTATGCTTTCGTTCAATATATTGCCATGGCATGTATGCATATTTCATCTAGAGTATGCTTTTCTCTCTTTTCCTTGTATCTCTAGATGATGCTTGATTGAGTAGGACCTTATGCGTTTCTCTCATATGTTGTTATGGTTCCTCTCAATCTTTGTGTAGCTCTTTTAGCCTAGTTGTTTATTGATCAATTTTTGATTAAGTAGTGGTTGTCATCAAACTCCGCCTATGTTGAGTCTCAATATAGCCAGTCCCAAGCCTGGGTAAAGGAGGAGGGTTGTGTTAGGTTTGGCAAACCAACGTCAAAAACCCAGCCACTCAAATGGATATGAAACCCATAAGAAATTCGTTGGGGCGTAACCCTCTTAGCGACGCGCTACATCGGAACCCGGGTGTGGTGTCAAATGGGCAAGGGCCGGGTCGTCACAACCTTAGTGGCGCGTCGTATCGTGACCTGGGTACGATGAATAGTGAGCAAGGGTCGGGTCGTCGCAACCTTAGTGGCGCGCTACATCTACGCCCGGGTGTGGTGAAAAATGAGCAAGGGTCTTCGCACTTTCCTCGACGGGTGCGAAGGGTAAGAAAGTTAGCCGAGCCAACTAGGATTCGTCTAGGGAGTTGGAACGTAGGGTCCCTAACAGGCAAGTTACGAGAGCTAGTCGATGTGGCAACTAGGAGGCGTGTAAATATCCTATGCGTTCAAGAGACTAAATGGAAGGGCCAGAAGGCGAAGGAGGTGGAGAATACGGGCTACAAGCTTTGGTACACGGGTACAACATCGGGTAGAAATGGTGTAGGCATCTTGATCGACAGGAGCCTTAAGGATGGAGTCGTAGATGTTAGGAGGCACGGGGACCGGATTATCCTTGTTCGGCTGATAGTTGGAGATTCGGCTTTAAATGTGATCAGTGCATATGCCCCTCAGGTAGGTCTTAATGAGAGCATCAAGAATCAGTTTTGGGAAGATTTAGATAGCATGGTTAGTGGCATACCTATCAGTGAGAAGCTTTTCATAGGAGGAGACCTTAACGGCCATGTGGGGACGTCTAATGTAGGGTTCGAGCGGGTCCATGGGGGGTTCGGGTATGGTAGTAGGAATCAGGAGGGGGTGGATATACTTAATTGGGCGCTAGCTTATGACTTGTTGGTAGCGAATACCATATTTAGGAAGAGGGAATCCCATCTAGTGACCTTTAGAAGTGCACAACACTCGAGCCAAATCGACTTTATCCTTGCCAGGAGGGAGGACAGGCGTGCTTGCTTGGACTGTAGGGTGATACCTGGGGAGTGTGTCGTCACTCAACATAAGCTTGTGATGGCGGATTTTCGTTTTCGGGTACGGGTATACAGGGACAAACGTACCAAAACCGCGAGAACGAAGTGGTGGAAGTTTAGAGGGGAGCTGGCGCAAACTTTTAAGGAGAGGATGCTAGGAGAGGGACCCTGGGAGGAAGGAGAAGGACCAGATGACATGTGGCTAAAAATGGCAACATGTGTTCGGAAGGTAGCTTCAGAAGTGTTTGGCGTGAGTAGAGGAGGCAAACAAGAAGCAAAAGACACCTGGTGGTGGAATGATAAGGTGCAAAGGGCTATCAAGGAGAAGAAGGAGTGTTTCAAACGCCTACATCTTGACAAGAGTGCAACCAACATAGAAGGCTATAAAATAGCCAAGAGGGCTGCAAAACGAGCAGTGAGTGTAGCAAAGGGTCAGGCATATGATAACCTTTATCAGCGACTAGGCACGAAGGAAGGAGAGAAGGACATCTATCGGATGGCTAGGATCCGTGAGCGGAAGACGAGGGACATCAACCAAATCAAATGTATCAAGGATGGGGTAGACCGACTCCTGGTGAGAGATGAGGAGATCAAGGACAGATGGCGAGAGTACTTTGATAAGTTGTTTAACGGAGAGGAGGAAGGTCCTATACTTGAGTTGGATGACTCATTTGATGATAACAACAGACGCTTTGTGAGAAGAATTCAGGAGACAGAGATAGAGGAAGCTTTGAAGAGGATGAAGAGTGGTAAAGCGATGGGCCCTGATGGTATCCCCATCGAAGTATGGAGATGCTTAGGTGCCAGAGCCATAGTATGGTTAACTAAGCTTTTTAACCTCATCTTTCGGTCAAACAAGATGCCGGAAGAATGGAGGAGGAGTATAGTAGTACCGATCTTCAAGAACAAGGGAGATGTTCAAAGTTGTACTAACTATCGTGGGATTAAGTTGATGAGCCATACGATGAAGCTCTGGGAGAGAATCATCGAGCATCGTCTAAGAAGAGTGACAAGTGTGACGCAAAACCAGTTTGGGTTCATGCCTAGAAGATCAACCATGGAGGCGATTTTCTTAATGCGACAATTGATGGAGAGATATCGGGAGCAAAAGAAGGACTTACACATGGTCTTTATTGACCTCGAGAAGGCATATGACAAAGTGCCAAGAAGTGTCATGTGGTGGGCCTTGGAGAAGCACAAAGTCCCAACTAAGTATATTACCCTCATCAAGGATATGTACAGGGACGCGAGGACGTGTGTTCGGACATGTGATGGCGATACCAATGACTTTCCGATTAAAATAGGACTACACCAAGGATCAGCATTGAGCCCTTATTTATTTGCTTTAGTGATGGACGAGGTCACACGAGAAATATAGAGTGATGTCCCTTGGTGTATGCTCTTTGCTGATGATGTGGTGTTAGTTGACGAGAGTAGGGATGGGGTTAATAGGAAGTTGGAGCTGTGGAGGCACACATTAGAGTGCAAGGGTTTCAGACTTAGTAGGGCCAAGACCGAGTATATGATGTGCGAGTTTAGCGTGACTAGACATGAGGATGGAGACGTTAGCCTTAATGGACAATTGGTGGCCAAGAAGGATACATTTCGTTATTTAGGATCGATGTTGCAAAAGGACGGTGACATCGATGAAGATGTTAGGCATAGAATTTCAGCCGGCTGGTTGAAATGGCGTCAAGCATCCGGCGTCTTATGCGACAAGAGGGTGCCACAAAAGCTAAAAGGTAAATTCTATAGGACGGCAATTCGTCCGGCGATGTTATACGGTGCTGAGTGCTGGCCTACGAAAAGACGACATGTTCAACAACTAAGTGTAGCAGAGATGCGTATGTTGCGTTGGTTTTGCGGGCATACAAGAAGAGACCGAATACGGAATGAAGATATCCGGGACAGGATAGGAGTGGCACCTATCGAGGAGAAATTGGTTCAACATCGGTTGAGATGGTTCGGACATGTCCAACGGAGACCTCCGGAGGCGCCGGTATGTAGTGGGGTTCTAAAGAGAGATGCTAATGTTAAGAGAGGTAGAGGCTGACCTAACTTGACTTGGGACGAGTCGGTTAAGAGAGACCTGAAGGCGTGGGATATCCCTAAGGAGCTAGCTATGGATAGGAGTGCTTGGAGACTAGCAATAGACGTGCAGGAACCGTGATTCTCTTCTTTTTTGGGTTCCCATGGGTTTCATCTCTAGCCTACCCCAACTTGCTTGGGATAAAAAGGCTTTGTTGTTGTTGTTGTTGTTGTTGTTGTAGTGGTTGTCATCAATCACCAAAAAGGGGGAGATTGTAAGCTTCATGACCATTGATGTTTGGATCCCCAAGGTATGAATGTTTTGGTGATAGATGACAACTATGAAATTGTGGGCTAATATCTACATGAGTGTTGTCTATGTATTAATCATCTCTAAACTTTATTACAAATCATATGGATGATGGTTGCCTTGGCGATTGATAACAATGACCACAAGCATGGAGGCTTGTAAACTTGATGGAGTCCAAGGGTTGATGAAGATGGATCAAAGTAGAGAACATGCTTTGGTGCAAGTGGTTGGTACACTTGCCTTGTTGTTAGGGCTTTGAGTCCATAGGAAAAATCGGACTATCAAGGGGGTCTAGGTCATTCTCTTAGGTCATGTCTAGTCGGTGATGTGCAAGGTTGCTCGGTGAAATCATAGGCACTAGGTGACAGTGGAGGAGCCAAGGAGCTGTTCGGAGAAGCCAGGAAACAAAGTCAAGCGAGGATGATGAGTTTCAGCTTCTGGACATAGACACTGGACAAAGGGGTCAGTGGAGACCGGACTGTATGGTCACTATGGGAGTTGTTTGGGACTTAGAGCAAGGAGCAAGGATTCTGTCCGTAGTAGATCCTATACATACCGGACGGTCCGGTCAGTAGGGATTGCAAAGGGAAGAGAGGAAAGCTTCAACGCAGAATTTTTCTGGACTGGAGAGAGAAACGACTGGATGGTCCGGTCTACTAACCGGACGGTCCAGTGAGTACACGTTTTAGCACGGTCAGAGTGTTCTGTACACTATGCTGCATTGACCAGATTGTCCGGTCAGAAGGTCCAGGAAGCTGATTTCGTGAAGCAACGGCTAGTTTGAGGTTGGGAGCCTATATAACTTCGTTGCTGGGTCTTGGAGACCTCTCTTGGCCAGTGGAAACCTGAGAGCATTAGGTAAGGTCCAAGAGGAAAAGAGCGGAGCACTAGGAGATGATATTGCATATCTTGAGAGTTCTAGTGGAGAGTAACTTGAGCATCTTGCACATCTAAGGCTAGGGTGTCCTTGAGGGTGTGATCTAGATTGTTACTCTTGGTCTATGGTGAGACCTAGACCGGTTAGGTGTCGGTGATCGAGCCTATCGTGATCAGTTGTGAAGGTCTTCACATATTTGTACATGGTTTGATCCTATCAGTGAAAGGGGCATCAATAGTGAGCGCCCGTGCCAGCTCAGGGAGTCCGACAAGTTCTCGAGGGAGGCGAGCATGTGCTTTGCGCAGCGGTGACGCACACCATGTCTTCACTCTAGGAGTGATTGCGGGCTCGTGGGCGAAAACTCCACTTGGTGATGGGAGGGACCGGGACTCTGATGGGAGTGGTCCAATGAGGATTAGGGGAAGGCGCCATCCTTCCGAGACCTCAGGTAAAAATCATGAGCATTCTTTGACCCTCTCTTTACTATTCCGCAATTGTGTGCTCTAGTGACTAGAGTGAATTATGGCTTGCATAGGCTAGTGTGTTTGGCTTCCGCACTTTATCTTATCATGAACACTAGCATGTGTAGGGTCTTGGCCTACTAGAATTGTTTAGATTGCTTCTCTTGTTGGTTACAAGTAGTGGAAATTGAAGTAATTGGATTCGTGAGCGGCTTACCGATTCACCCCCCCCCCCATCTCTCAGTACACCTTCGGTCCATACAGTATGTATAAAGGAACTAAAATTACTTTATTACCATTGACCCCTGCTAGAGTTGTGCAAGCTGATTTAGAAAGAGCCGCTAGTCTAAAAAATACATATGCTGCAATTCAGCAACCTGTTAATTCTATTTCTACACCTAGTAACACTAATTGTTCTTCAAGTTCTAAGGGTGCTAGAATTAAGTTACAAGGTCATTCATGTCTTGCAACAAAAACTGAAATTGCTGAAATTTCAGCTGATGACAATATTTGCTATGCTTTGATATGCAAACAAGATTTGTTTTGGCTTGATGATATTTCTCCTAGTGCTTTGCCTCCTGCTGTCACTAACATTTTGCAGGAGCATGAGAATGTTTTTCCAGCTGAGATACCCCCAGGATTGCCACTTTTGAGAGGGATTGTGCATCAAATTGATTTGACTGCTGGTGCTACTTTGCCAAACCATGCTGCATATAGGACCAACCCTGAGGAGAGTAAGGAAATACAATGACAAGCCCAATACCTTTCGGATCAATGGTATTTTTGTCAATCAGTTAGTCCTTGTGTTGTTCCTGTACTTTTGGTTCCCAAGAAAGATGATACTTGGCGTATGTGTGTAGATTGTAAAGCCATTAATAACATTACTATTAGGAATTGTTATCCTATTCCTAGTTATGTGGACAAGGGTTCCTGATCTTTCGAAAGGTTCTGGATACGTTGATTTGGTCGGAGGCGACACATAAATCGATCCGGCTTCAGAACAACACGTTCTAAACCACGCAATCACACCATGACGTCTCCTCTGGTTATCAACCATCCTAAAATGATTGACCTCGCCGAGAAGGCTAATCACTACCTGCGAATCAAGAACACAAGCAAGAACAAAGAAGAATGCAACACAATTGCAGATCTATTATGAATCTCACGAAGTTGGGGTCTCACAAACCTTGATGATGGCAAAACTGTTATAAACAGAATAACCTAAGCAAAACCCAAACACTAATGGTGCGGTGGCGGCTGTATATGAAGACCCTAGTGTCGTGCAAGACCCTCTGGACGCGCCCCTAATTTGACTCAACTAGATACAAAGTCGAAAGGCCAAAAATAGGCGATGCAGCACTGAAACAGATTCTGGACCCTCTCTTGTTTTGATGATTACTGATGACTGATGAATTTTGATATGGTACCAGCAGCATTGGAAAGGTCTTCTTCTTATCTTTCCATGCATATGTAGAACGTCCAAATCCGAGTCCGTATGCGTCCTGGGCATCCGTTTTAGTGCAGACTGGTCCTGAGCCCCAAAACAGACTCGAAGTCGGTTTTGGTTGGGTCTCCACCTTGGCTTCCACATCCTTGCTGGTCCTCCACATCTTCAAATGCTTCTCCCGTCATCTCCTGGTCCTCTCCATGGTTCCTAATTACAATATAATTATTAGGTAGCAAACCATTCTCAAAAGTGACATATAATGAAGAACGTAGGAACGAGCTCACCTCTAAATTTAGTCATCGTGCACGAGCTCTAGTCATTGGACTTTGCAAGTCCAGAATTGGAGGAGTGTTGCATGTATCCTTAGGAGTGATGTCCTCATCATCCTCCCCCTCTTGAAGTGGAGTCATCCTCGACTCAAGCTCATTCTCTTCTCCCAAGTATGGTTTCAAATCTGAAATGTTAAAAGTAGGACTAACCCCGAACTCGGGAGGCAACTCAAGTTTGTATGCATTATCATTAATCTTCTCAATTATTTTGAAAGGACCATCAGCTCTAGGCATTAATTTAGACTTTCTCAAATCTGGAAATCTATCTTTTCTCAAGTGTAACCATACTAACTCTCCTACATCAAGTTTTACTTCTTTTCTACCTTTACTACCAGCAATATTATACTTGTCATTCATCTTTTCAATGCTAAGTCTAGTGGTCTCATGCATTTTCAAAATAAATTCAGTACGTTCCTTAGCTTCAACATGAACTCTGTCATGAATAGGTAGAGGAAGTATATCAAGTGGAGTACGGGGATCAAAACCATACACTACCTTGAAAGGACTTACCTTGGTAGTAGAATGTGTTGCCTGATTATATGCAAACTCAACATGAGGCAAACATTCTTCCCATTGCTTCAAATTTTTCTTCAAAATAGCTCTCAACATAGTACCCAAAGTGCGGTTCACCACCTCAGTTTGTCCATCAGTTTGTGGGTGACAAGTTGTAGAAAACAACAACTTTGTACCCAACTTATTCTGAAGCATGCGCCAAAAGTGACTCAAGAATTTTGCATCACGATCTAAAACAATGGTAGAACGCATACCATGCAAACGTACAATTTCTTTGAAAAAGAGATCAGCAATATAACTTGCATCATCAGTCTTATGACATGGTATAAAGTTTGCCATCTTAGAAAATCTATCCACAACAACAAAATTACTATCACTCCCCCTCTTAGTCCTAGGCAGTCCTAAAACAAAGTCCATAGAAATATCCGCCCAAGGAATAGAAGGAACAGGAAGTGGCATGTATAAACCATGTGGATTCAAGCGAGACTTAGCTTTTTGACATGTAGTGCAGCGAGCAACAAAGCGCTCAACATCTTTCCTCATCCTTGGCCAAAAGAAGTGTGGGGCCAAAATATCCTCCGTCTTCTTAGCACCAAAATGACCCATCAATCCACCTCCATGCGCCTCCTGTAACAACAAAAGACGAACAAAACCAACTAGAATGCATAGGCGGTTAGCTCTAAACAAGAATTCATCATTCAACACAAATTTATTCCATGCACGACCTTCTTTACAATGCAGCAATACATCCTTACAATCAACATCAGCAGCATATTGTTCTTTCATTGCCTCAAGTCCAAATATTCTACAATCGAGTTGAGACAATAAAGTATAGCGCCTAGATAAAGCATCAGCGATCACATTATCCTTCCCTTTCTTATATTTAATAATGTAAGGAAAAGACTCAATAAACTCAATCCATTTAGCATGTCTACGGTTCAAATTACATTGAGAACGAATATACTTAATTGATTCATGATCAGAATGAATAACAAATTCTTTGGGCAACAAATAATGACGCCACGTCTCTAAACAATGTACAAGTGCATACAATTCCTTATCATACGTGGAGTAATTCAAAACAGGCCCAGTAATTTTCTCACTAAAGTATGCAACAGGTTTACTATCTTGCATCAAAACACCATCAATGCCTATACCACTAGCATCACATTCAAGCTCAAAAATCTTATCAAAATTAGGTAATTGTAGCAATGGTGCATGTGTAAGTTTATCGTTCAAAGCATCAAAAGACTCATGATATACCTTACCCCAATGGAAAGCAATGCCCTTCTTTGTCAACTCATGCAAAGGTGCAGCAATGGTGCTGAAATCTTTGACAAAGCGGCGGTAGAAACCTGCAAGACCAAGAAAACTCCTCATCTGTGTGATAGTTTTTGGTACAGGCCAGCTCTTTATGGATTCAATCTTCGCCTCATCCACCTAAATTCCCTGTGGAGTCACAACATAGCCAAGAAAAGAGACTCGATCCGTGCAAAAGGTGCATTTCTCAAGGTTACCAAATAAACGTGCATCTCGTAAAGCATCAAAAACAGCATGCAAATGATTCATATGTTCATCTATGGATTTGCTATAAATCAAGATATCATTAAAGTAAACTACCATAAATTTGCCAATGAAAGCTCTTAAAACCTCATTCATCAAGCGCATGAAAGTACTAGGTGCATTAGTTAAACTGAAAGACATTACTAATCACTCATATAATTCGAATTTGGTTTTGAAAGCTGTTTTCCATTCATCTCCAAGTTTCATTTTAATTTGATGGTAGCCACTACGCAAATCAATTTTAGTGAAAATTATAGCACCACATAACTCATCAAGCATGTCGTCTAGCCTTGGAATAGGATGACGATACCTAATAGTAATATTATTAATGGCTCTACAATCTACACATATACGCCAAGTACCATCTTTCTTAGGAACCAAAAGTACAGGAACAACACAAGGACTAAGTGATTGACGAACATACCCACGATCCAAAAGGTCTTGCACTTGTCATTGTATCTCCTTAGTCTCCTCAGGGTTGGTCCTATAAGCAGCATGGTTTGGCAAAGTAGCACCCGGAATCAAATCAATTTGATGCTCAATCCCTCTCAAAGGTGGCAATCCCGGCGGTATCTCAGCTGGAAAAACATCCTTATACTCCTGCAAAAGGTTAGTGACAGCAGGAGGCAAAGCACTAGAAGCAATATCATCAAGCAAAAACAAAGCTTCTTTGCATATCAAAGCATAGCAAATATCATCATTATCAGAAATTTCAGCAAGCTCAGATTTTGTTGCAAGACATGAACGACCTTGTAATTTAATTCCAGCACCCTTAGAACTTGAAGAATCATTAACATTACTAGGTGTAGAATTAGAATTAACATGTTGTTGAATTTTAGGACCTTTATTTTTCAAACTAGCAGCTCTTTCTAAATCAGCTTATACAATTTCAGCAGGGGTCATTGGTTACAAAGTAATTTTAGTTCCTTTATGCATAAAAGTGTACTTATTACTTCTACCATGGTGTACAGCATCATTATCAAATTCCCAAGGTCTACCCAATAAAAGTGAACATGCTTGCATGGGTACGACATCACAATCAACAGAATCCACATAAGAACCAATGGAAAGAAGGAACTCTATAAGTTTGTGTTATCTTAGCTTTTCCAGAGTCATTTAACCACTGAATGTAGTACAGATGTGGATGTGGACGTGTGGTCAAAGCAAGCTTGTTGACCACATCAGAACTCACTAAGTTATTGCAGCTCCCTCCATCAATGATGACACGTGCTCGGCGGTTCTTGATGACAAAAAAATCTGGAACAACTTGTGGTGCTGCATCGTCTCGGGCTGATGAACTTGTGTGCTAAGGACACGTTGAACAATAATATTCATGTATCCTGTGGTGTCTCCGCCTCCAAGGACGAGGTCACTGCTGGTGGCAGCGACGTCCTCCTCCTTATCCTCCACATCGGAGGTGCTCATGTAACCGCCATCGTCTGTCGCCACATATGCCCGCCAACTTGGACAATCTTTCTGCACATGACCAAGTCCATGGCAACGGTGGAACTGAATCTCTGTAGTACGCCCCGTCAAAGCAACAGAGGAGGCACTACTAGCTAGTACCTGCACAGAAGTTTTACCTGAGCGCGTAGATGGTGCAGGGGCTGATCTTGGGGCTGCAGAAATAACACCGGTTCCCTTCGTAGCTGCTAGTGGGAAAAGATGGCCTGGGTAGCCCCAAAGTCCCCGTCGAGCGTGGGGGGTAGGAGTTCCTTGACTTGCTGTACTCCTCAAAAGCCTAGAAAAATCCCTGTGATTCTTTCTCTGCAAGCATAGCATACTGGAAACACTGGGTGAGGGTATAATATTCTTTATAATCAAGGATGTCCTGAATTTCTTTTCTTAAACCAGAATAAAATTGACAAATCTGATCCTCTACTTTTTCAACCACAGCACAACGAATCAAACCCTTCTGAAGCTCACTAAAGTACTCCTGAACAGTTTTATCTCCTTGTTCTAAACGCTGCAGTTTATTACGAATCTCTCTATAAAAAGAAGGAGGAACAAAACGATCACGCATTGCTACCTTAAGTTCTTCCCAAGTAGTAGGCAAATCAGTTTCAGCAGCTAGACCACTCCACCAAACAATAGCAAAGTCCTTAAACTCACTAGTGGCTTGTCTAACTCTATGTTGTTTAGGAACAAGGTGGGCATTAAATACTTGTTCTACAGTCATCTCCCAATCAAGATAAACATCACCATCATACAGACCCAAAAACGAAGGAATTGAAAACTTAATTTTAGCATACGGGTCATCTGGAGCATAGTTACCATGTGGACGATGATTGTAGTTATGGAAACCACCCATACCTTAAGTATTATGTTGCAAACGATGTCGTAATTGTGCGGTCCTTGTAGCTAACGTATCCACGGTGCCATCAGCCTTATACACAGTGTCTTCACCATGGACGTCTTCAACGTCGTTGTTGTCGTTATTGGTGTTTGTATTGTTGGTTTTGGGAGCGGTCTCCAACGTGACAACCTGATTGGTTAACTTAGATACCCGCTTCTCCAACTGCTCGATGCTTTCTCCAATGTGAAGCTTGCTGACCGCATCAGTAACGGCTCTGGTGATCGTCTCTGCTAAATCACTCTGAGCAGCCTGTAAAGCCTTCTGGAGCTGCTCTTGGCTCACGCACTCAGCAAATTGTGAGGGTGAAGCCATCTCTCCATCGTCACTTCCTGCCATCACAAACACCAAAACATGAAACAAACAGTGAAGATTATCCCTACAAAACAGCTAAGCAGTGGTGCCTCTCAACACAGCAAAAGGAAACTCCTTACAAAGCTCTTACAAATTTCTAAAAAGCGAAACAAAGGATACCAGGGACGTGTATTCCACGATTGCAAGGGTCACAAAAGAACCTATGTGTTCCACGATTGCAAGGGTCACAAAAGGAAGGCCAAATACATATATGTGAGTGGCACACAAATCAAAAACAGATAGTAAAGCTGAATAAGTGCTCAAGTAACTTGTCCCTAGCTGCTGGTCTAAATATGTCCTAGAACAGTAGTGATAACAAAGTAGAAACAAGGAGACAAAGGCACACAGGCGATAACAGGGGGCTAAGTGCAAAATAGCCAAATCCAGAAATTTCAGGGGGCTAGATGTAGCACTAGTAGAAATCCCAAATTACTTTTTTTTATTTTATTTTTCTGATATTTTTCTCCAACTCACTAACAATGGGGGAGAATCCACAAAAAATTTCAGCTCAAATAGAGGTAGGATGTGGCCTACAAAAAATCTTGAAGTTGCAGAAAACATCAGGTTTAACCTTAAATCAATTTTTTCTTTATCTTCCTGATTTTTTTTCAATTTTTTGATGAGGGTACACAGGGTGGGTATGCCCAACTTTGAGTCAAGAATCTCCTGTAAAAATTTCAGCCAAAACGGACAACCAAGCGAAAAGTTATGCCCGTTTTACCGAAGGGGGGTCGGAGTCGGTTTTCCAGAAACCCGAGTCGGTTAGGGGTCGAGTTTGGAATCGGGTAAGATTTTTTTTGGCGGCGTGGATGCAGCGGAAAGTGGAAATTGTGGGAAGTGGTCCGGGGTGTTGATGGTGTGTTCAGGGTGGGATTAGAGTGGGACTAGGCTAGGTGTGTTGATCAATCAACCCTTGCACAAAAAGCCAACAAAGCAGAGGATGGTGAAGGGGATGGTGGCTAGGGTTGCAAGGGAAATACTACTGACGACAAAAACACAAACTAAACCAGCGACTAAACAAGAACTAGGGCACAAACTCAACACTACGGACTCTAAAATTGAAATATGCAGAAGCTAAACACGTGGTTTTTGGCGGAGGGAAAATTTTTTTGGGCTTTTCTGTGGATGATAGGATGAACACAAAATGAAATTAACTAAGGTTAGTGCGAACCTGATGGTGCACCTGAAGCTCTGATTACCACTTGATGTGGACAAGGGTTCCTGATCTTCCGATAGGTTCTGGATACATTGATTTGGTCGGAAGCGACACACAAATCGATCCGGCTTCGGAACAGCACGTTCTAAACCCCGCAATCACAGCACGACGTCTCCTCTGGTTATCAACCATCCTAAAACGATTGACCTCGCCGAGAAGGCTAATCCCTGTCTGCGAATCAAGAACACAAGCAAGAACAAAGAAGAATGCAACACAATTGCAGATGTATTATGAATCTCACGAAGTTGGGATCTCACAAACCATGATGACGGTGAAGCTGTTATAACAGAATAATCTAAGCAAAACCTGAACCCTAATAGTGCGGCGGCGGCTGTATATGAAGAACCTAGGGTCGTGCAAGACCCTCTGGACGCGCCCCTAATTAGGCTCAACTAGATACAAAGCCCAAAGGCCAAAAATAGGTGATGCAGCACCGAAACAGATTCTGGACCCTCTCTTGTTTCGACGATTCCCGATGACTCCGGAGGAATTTTGATATGGGAGCGGCGGCATTGGAAAGTACTTCTTCTTATCTTTCCGTGCATATGTAGAACATCCAAATCGGAGTCCGTATGCGTCCTGGGCATCTATTTTAGTGAAGACTGGTCTTGAGGCCCAAAACAGACTCGAAGTCGGTTTTGGTTGGGCCTCCACCTTGGCTTCCCCATCCTTGCTGGTCCTCCACGTCTTCAAGTCCTTCTCCCATCATCTCCTGATCCTCTCCATGGTTCCTAATTACAATATATTCATTAGGTAGCAAACCATTCTCAAAAGTGACATGTAATGAAGAACATAGGAACGAGCTCACCTCTAAATTTAGTCGTCGTGCACGAGCTCTAGTCATTGGACCTTGCAAGTCCAGAATTGGAGGAGTGTTGCATGTATCCTTAGGAGTGATGTCCTCATCACCTAGGCTATGCAACATGCTTGATGAGTTTTGTGGTGCTATAATTTTTACTAAAATTGACCTACATACTAGCTACCATCAAATTAGAATGAAACTTCAAGATGAATAGAAAACAACTTTCAAAACCAAATTCAAGTTGTATGAGTGGTTAGTGATGCCTTTTGAATTAACTAATGCATCTAGTACTTTCATTCATTTTATGAATGAAGTTTTAAGAGCCTTCATTGGCAAATTTGTGGTTGTTGAATTTGATTATATCTTGATTCGAAGCAAGTCAATGGATGACCATTTGGATCATTTGCGTGCTGTTTTTTGATGCTTTGAGAACTTCACGTTTATTTGGTAACCTTGAGAAGTGCACCTTTTGCATGGTTCGAGTCTATTTTCTTAGCTATGTTGTAACTCCACAGGGAATTGAGGTGGATGAGGCAAAGATTGAAGCCACAAAGTATCCGATACCAAAAACTACCACACAGGTGAGGAGTTTCCTTGGTATTGGAGGTTTCTATGATTGCTTTGTCAAAGATTTCAGCATCACTGATGCACCATTGCATGAGTTTACAAAGAAGGGCGTTAAGTTCCATTGGGGTAAGGTACATCATGAGTTCTTTCATGCTTTGAAAAAGAAACTTACACATGCACTGAGAAAACGTATGGATAAGTGCCATGGTTTGCAATATGTGATGAGTAATTGACTTTGGCTGAGTTTGTGTTTGAGGTGAAATGCAGGAAACTGGGGATTGCTTGGATTTGTGCATTGCTATGGTTATGACTAACCGGAGTTGGTTAAGTTATTGGTGATGTTGTAGGAGAAGGGAAATGTGTTTGCTTGTCTCAAGATGCCTAGGTCAATGGAGTCAACTTGGCAGTGAACGACGAGAAGATCACGCACAAGTAGGGACTTGGGGCCAGACGATCAGGAGGCTGGGTGGAGTCAAGGGTGATCCACATCATACATATGGAGAGGCAAGAAGCATGGGCAGTTTCGCAGTTAGCCTCAAAATCGTGGGAGCAATAAAGACGGCATGTTGACCAAGTCAAGGCGAACATGATCCCGGTGCAAGTGATAAGGGGGCCCAATGGAGCGGGACCAGGAGAGACTTGCCGGTGGTCAGGATCACGGGACACGGTGACACGTGTCCACATTAAGAAAGACATGCTTTGAGAAGCATGCATGCTGGTTTCCAGGTTTGGGTCTCAAAACCGGTGGCGGCAATTGGAGATGCACGTGGCACTATCACGGAGCTTGCATCGAGGCAAAGCAAAGATGTGAAGAGCCTGAGGGCATTCGGGCGAAGGAAAAAGAGATGGTCAAGTTTTCCCTTGGTGGTAGGTGGTAATGTATTGTTGGTCAAGGGTAGTGTGGTCTTTAGGACAACCCAAGGCCTATATAAGGAGTGGTAGGGCTGGTGGGAGAGGGTGTCTCTTCCCATTAGCTTTGTGTTAGGTTTTCTTTCCATAGAGCTAGGACTGTACGTCATGTTGTAGTGGAGAGAAGAGAGTGTGCGAGAGACAAGCTTTTCTCTTCCAAAGAGTTGGAGGAACAGGGTGGCTTCCTAGCCATGTATCCATGTATCTTGACTTGATGAATCAATGATATGAGATTCAAATTCGTGTCCAAGTTCTTCCTCTCTCCCTAAATCTCGAATTTCTCCTTTTCTGTATTTTCAGAGCTATTTTCATGGGTATTTTTTATCTTGATTTTGTGTGGGTTATGGGACGAATTTCTTGGGGGATCTTTGTCCTATGATAAACTAGAACAATCCTATATGGGTCCTTGACCGAATAAAAAGCTCTAGCACCCTTGATTTCATTGATTTCACAAGTTTCCCCTTTTTGGTTTTTGTGGCACAAGATCCAAAATTAATAATGAATCATTGTGCTATTTGAGTGGATCTCTTTAGAGGAGAGTCGTGATGTCTTACGGATGATCTGGTCCAAATTTCAGGATTTTTGGAGTTTGTTTGATAGGGATTTGGTAATTTTCTTTTCCAAAATGGAGCTTCTGTTTTGTCCAGGACAGAAATTCTGTTGCTAGGACAAAACTTCTATCAGCATGACGGAATATCCATCAAGGACCACGGAACTTCCATGAGTGGTAGAAGTTTTGTTGCTTGGAACTTCAGTGAGTGACAGAACTTCCGTCGTGGACTTTGGAACTTCCATCAGGCACTATGGATCTTCTGTCAAGCTCTAGAATCATGTTTTCTCGGATCATTTTTATTCATCTTTGGACACCCCCCCCCCCCCTTGAGCTTCCGCTATGTATTCTATTTCTTTAAATCATTCGTAGGGTTAACACATCACAAGTTGGTGTGTGTGACTTTGGTGATTTGCCTAGAGGAGGGTTTGGTTGTAGTTAGGACATAGGCCAAGTTCTTCAGAAGAATTTTAACTTGTTCCCATTCACCCCCCTGGTTGCCATCCCATCCTTCAATTAGTATCAGAGTAGGTTTGATCACTAGTTGACCTTCACCGATTTTGTGATCCTGAGGCGACATGGAGAATTCTGCGGTCATGCTTGTGCTGTTCACTGGGGAAGATATCTTCGAGGACATGATATCTTCGACATCGTCGAGCAAGAATTCAACATACATGCCAACCTCAACACTGCAACCATCGGTGAGTTGAATAGGTATGATCACAATTCCAAAGCTGTCAACATCTTGCTTTCTGCACTTGGTAAAAATGAACTTGATTGTGTTTCCCATCTTGACACTGCTCATGCAATTTGGGAAAAGCTTTGCACGTACCATGAGGGTACCAATCAAGTCAAGTCTATGTGTAATGATTCTTACAATATACAGTACCAAACCTTGGAACAAATACCTAGCCAATCACTAGATGATACCTTTCACAAGTTTGAGGCTATTGTGTGAAACTTGAGGGCTTGTGGTAACCTTGTGTATAATGATAATGATAGAGCTAAGCAATTGCTGTATTTTCTTGATGAAAATGTTTAGGAGGTTAAGATTGTTGCTTTAGAGGAAATTGTTGTTTTCAATTCCATGAATTGTGAGCAACTGTATAGCAAGCTGAAATCTCATGTATTGTCTAGGAAATCTCATCCTAATCATGTTAATCCTGCTTCTAGCATGGCTTTGCTTTCTAGCTCACCAAAGGGTAGTCATGGTAGTACCACTTATGGAACTATCACCTCACATGACAAGTCTTCCTTGGAGTTTGCTTTGTCTTCTCTTGTTGCAGCCTCTGCTGAACAGATAGAGGGCATTCCCGACGAGGAGCTATCATTGCTCACAAGGAATTTTAGGAAGTTCTACAACAACCGCAAGAAGAGAAGAGGTGGTGGTTCATGAACCTGCTTCGAGCATGGTGACCCTGGACACTTCATCGGGCTTTGCTTCATGGCAAAAATTGACCATGACACTGACTCTGGCTTTGACTCCGACATAAGCGAGGTACCCCCACTCTTGATAAGCTCTCTTATGAACTTGATCAATTGCGCGATGTTCTACTCATGCGAGATGATAAGCTTCGCAGTGCTGTTCATAAAGGTCACTTGGATGAATGTCAACATTTGCATGTTTTGTGGTCGTAAAGGTCACTTGAATGAATTCTGTTATAGGCGTAAGAGGATTGAGAGGATGCAAGATGAGTTAACTAGAAATGTGCATCATGATGATTTTATTGATTTTCACCCTTGCTCTTTTTCTTGTGCCTATCGTGTATAGGGTCATCCCTCATATGATTTTGATTTATGAAACAGAGACTTTGCGCAATAGCGCTTTGGTGCCCCATGTTTTCTTCATCATGATGTGCGTCGCTCGCGTGGATTTGGTTTTCGCACGGATGATTTCTATCCTCAAAACCCAAGGTTTGAGTCAAGACACTTTGACAGGCCGCACTTTCGGTATCGTGGTTCTTGTCCCATGCATCCAAATGGTAATGTGCAAAGAACAGTGATGACTTCTACATGTCGTATGGTAAAGTGCTGGATCCCCAGAAGCTTCTCTCTAACCCCAGCATTGAGCCATTGATCTTTCCTTCTTGTTCTTTGTAGGCAGCAGATGGAGACCTAGAGAACAAATGTTTGATGGACTCCGGGTGTTCGCGCCACATAACCGGAGTTGCAAAGTGGTTCTCCAGCTACACTCCTGTTGGCACTCCCTAAGTGCCCCTTTTATATGTGAATATTACCCCAATTAGAGCATAATTGATACTAATTTAGATCATTTACCTATGATATTGCGTTGGTTTAGAGCTTTATTGCAGAAACAGGTAAAATTGGCGATTAAAGTGATGCTGGAGAGGGCAGGAATCCAGAACCAACAAAAAGCACTGAAGAAGCCCAGTGCGCCGATCGGCATAGTCCATGAGCCGGTCGGCGCAAGGGTGTTTTGGCCCACAGAAGTGATCGAGGCCCATTCCACATGTTTATGGATGTTTATCTGTGCAAGACACTTGAAGATATTTACCTAGAATATTTATGGAACTTCAAGATCTCAACTTATAGTACAAGACTTTATCTTGAAGGAAAAGGCCCACATGACAGCTGTGGAAGGCAGAAGAACCGACTTAGAGGAGAAACTAGAGAAGACACGGCTTGCGCTGATCTGCGCAATCCTGCACCGATCGGCGTAACCGCCTTATTTGCTAGAAACCGAGTCCTCTACGAGTAGAACCTCTATAAATACTTGTAAACCCTGGTCTCGGCAAAAGGGAGGTAGAGGCAATAAAGGGACAACAGATCCGTGAGTTAGAGCCACCGGGGCTTGCCCCGTTAGAATAGATCTCTAGTTGAGTTTTAAGAACCATTGGTGTTAAGAGTTGATCCGTCAAGGTAGGCCATCTCGACAGGGATGAATCTTACTCTATGTGTCTCAAGGATGATTGAATATGTTGATGATGGTTTTGGTGATTTGTCTATCTTGATTCTATAATTATGCATGTGCTTATTCCAATTGCTTAGTTCTAGGCTAAGTAAGTAGATATTATCTTGATCATGGTGATTAGGATAGTATTCAGACATTATATTGATTATGGTTGCTTGATGATGCTGGTAGTGTGGTATAGCGGTGACAACACTAAGCCTGCGCAACACTATTGGATAGTTAGGAAGGGTAAGATACTCGCGTGATTAAGGGTTTCCTCTCGGCAGCGATAAATCAGGAGCCGCTTAGAAAGCAGGGTGGTCTTACTCATCATAGGTTCTCACTGATCCATGTAATTATCCATTATTATGCTATTCAACTAGACTTTCTGGTTGTGATCTCACTAGTAGATACTTGGCTACTCACTTAACAGCTTAGGCTTACAAGGTATCTGGCGCACTTTGGCTTAGATTCACTAGTGTGCTGATCAGCTCAACACCTGCGCTGAAAGGCGCGACGATAGATTCACCAGTGTGCCGATCGGCTCAACACCTGGCGCCGATCAGCGCAACGACATATTTACTGTCTGGCGCACCTTTGCGCTAGCCATTCTTCCCTCATGCATCCTGACCTCTACAATAGCTTTGACTAGATCTTTTACTGTTAACTTTGTTTAATTATCCCTAAGGTCTTAGTGGATTCGACAAACCTTGGAATACTCAATTTTAGGGAAAAAGTGCTACAATCATACACCGTCATCTTGCAATATATAAGTGGGTGCGTAGTTACGAACAACAACTCCCTTGAAGTGTCACGAGTTTGTGACTTTCGGGGATGACAAGAGAGGTAGAGTGAAAGCAAGGGGCATGATAAAGGTAAATAAAAACTTCACTCTCAAGGATGTTGGTTTGGTGGAGCATCTCAAGTATAATCTCCTCTCTGTTTCTCAGCTTCTTAATGTTGGCTTGAAAGTGTGGTTTAAGAAAAATGCTTCTTGTGTTCTTCATTTGAATGGTTCTTTGGTTTTTGGGATTTCTAGCATTGGGAGAGTTTTTCAGGCTGACTTTGCTATTTCTCATGACACTCACAAGTGCTTGTTTGCTAAATCTTCTTTGGAACTCTAAACTTGGCATTGAAGACTAGGTCACATGACCTTTGACTTGCTTTGTCGCTTGAGTGGCCTAGGTTTGATCCGGGAATTGCCTAAGCTCAAATTTGATAAGTATTTGGTTTGTGCTCCTTGTCGTTGTGGGAAAATAGTTGTTGCTTCTCATCCTGGAGCGTTGCTTCACATGGATACTATTGGTCCTTCTCGGGTTCGTTCAGTGGGTGGGAAGTGGTATGTTCTTGTGATTGTTGATGACTTGTTCCACTATTCTTGGATTTACTTTCCTGAAAGCAAGGATGAAGTGTTTCATCACTTCTGGAGCTTAGCTTTGAGGTTGTTCAAGGAACTCACTGGTTCATTACGAGCAATCCACAGTGATAATGGCACCGAGTTCAAGAAATCCTCCTTTGATGCTTTCTGCCTTAAGCATGGTATTGAGCATCAATTTTCAGCACCTCGTGTCCCTCAGTAGAATGGTGTGGTCGAAAGAAAGAACAGAACCTTTGTAGAGATGGCCCGGGTGATGCTCGATGAGCATATGACTCTGAGGCAGTTCTGTGCTAATGCCATTAGCAGTGCTTGCTATGTTTCCAATTGGATTTTCTTGTGCTCAATTCTTAATGTGACTTTCTGTGAGCTACGCTTTGTGTGGAAGCCCTGTGTTTGTCATTTGTGTGCCTTTGGTTGCAAGTGATTTATTCTCAAGCGTGGCAATCTTGATAAGTTTAAGTCAAGATCTTCCGATGACATCTTTCTTGGTTACACCCTTCATGGTCATTCCTACAGAGTGTTGAATTTAGAAACTAACACCATTGTAGGGTCCTGCCATGTAACCTTTGATGAATCAAACTCTTGTGCAAGCAATGTGGTTGAGACTGCAGGTAGCAGGAAAATGGAGGAGAGCATCTTTGTAGATGATGACCTACATAATTTTGATGATGATTCATCTCATCTCTGATCTGAGCTTGTTCCTGCTGCTTCCACTACTCTAGCAGAGGGTCCAAAAGCTTCTACATCTACCTCAGTAGCTGTCGAGACAACTCCAACTGTGGTTGAGAGGGAGGTAAACTCTGAGATAGAGGCCCCTCTTCACATTCAACGTCAACATCCTCCCCAATAGATAATCAGTAACCTCTATGAGAGGACAACAAGGTCAAGGTATGCACATCTTATCTGTTTTACCAATTCTCTATTTGTTGCACCCTTTGAACCATGGGATGTTGGACATGCACTGTCTGATGAACTAGGTTAATGCCATGCATGAGGGGTTGGAATACTTTGAGAAAAACAAAGTGTGGAACCTAGTAGAGCCTTCTGTTAGTGTGAATGCCATAGGAACCAAGTGGGTGTTCAAAAACAAGCATGGGGAAGATGTTGAGGTTGTGAGAAACAAGGCTAGGCTTGTTGCTCAGGGTTTTAGCAAAGTGGAGGGCTTAGACTATGACAAAATCTTTGCCCTGTTGCTCGCATTAAAGCCATTAAGATCTTGCTTGCCTTTGCTGCTTCTAAAGGAATTAGACTCTATCAAATGGATATCAAGAGTGCTTTCCTAAATGGCTACATAGAGGAAGAGGTTTTTGTGAAACAACCACCTGGCTTTGAGCACCACAAATACCCAAACCGCATGTACAAGCTTCAGAAGGCTTTGTACGGGCTAAAGTAAGCAACCAGGGCTTGGCATGCTAGGCTTAAGACTTTCTTGCAATAGCACGGGTGTGTCATGGGGTGTGTTGACAACACCTTGTTTAGTCTAAAGCATGGCAATGACTTTCTAATGGTTTAGATATATGTGGATGATATCATCTTTGGTAATTCCTTTCATGCTCTTGTGTATAGATTTTAGGAAGCTATGGAATGTGAATTTCAGATGTCGATGATGGGCGAGCTCACCTTCTTTCTTCGACTTCAAATCAAGCAGTGCAAGCAAGGCACTTTTATACATCAAGCCAAGTACACGAAGGATCTCCTGAAGAAATTCGACATGGACAATGTGAAGCCGTTGTCCACACCAATGTCCACTACAATGGCACTTGACCTAGATGAAGACTATGAAGTGGTGGACCAAAGGGAGTACAGAGCATGATCGGCTCCCTCTTATACCTGATGGCGACAAGACCCGATATACACTTTTTGGTGTATCTTTGTGCTCGCTTTCAAGCTTCCCAAGGGTGACTCTTCACAAGGCTATCAAGCGCATCTTCAGGTGTCTCAAATACACCCTTGAGTTTGGTCTGTGGTACTCTACATCTTCATCTCTTGATCTCATTGGGTATTTGGATGCAAACTTTGCTGGGTGTAGAATTGCTAGGAGAAGCACTACGGGTACTTGCCATTTCGTGGTTACTTCTTTGGTTTGTTGGTCTTCTCGCAAGGAATCTTGTGCATCCTAATTCACAACAAAAGCTGAGTATGTTGATGCCGCTAGTTGCTGTTCCAATATCCTATGGATTGTTTTCACCATGAGAGACTATGGGTTAACCTTTAAGAGTGATCCACTTATGTGTAATAATTCCAGTGTCGTTATCCTAGCTAAAAACCCAATCCAGCATGGTAAGGTCAAACACATAAATGTGAGATTCCACTTTCTAAGGGACAATGTTGAGAAGGGAGATGTTGAGCTCAAATATGTTGACACTAAAAACCAACTGGCTGATATTCTCACCAAGCCCCTAGATGCTTCAAGATTTGTCTTTCTTCGGGGGGGGGGGGGGGGGGGCTTGGTTTTTGCCATCCCTATGGCATTATTTGAAGGGGAGTTGCTATTTTTGTATATATGTATCTTACCTTTTTCGCATTGCATCTCATATGTAATATATGAATTGGTAGATGAGCTTTGATTCTTGTGCTTTCTTGCATTTTCATTACTATGATTGAACTTGAGCTAAGTTGTGTGGATGTGATAGTAATCTCTCATGCTTGGATTTTCTAGATGGCCAGTTATTGACTCTTTTGAGAAACTTGCTAATCTTAAAGATAAACTTGGCTTTTTGTGAAGCTTATGAACTTCTTGCTAAAAATTGCTCACCATGTGTATAATTGCTTTTATCCTTGTTGACACTTCTGTTAAGGCTAGTCTAGAGGATATCTTGGCCATGGCACCCTATGTTTGCGAAAAGTGGCTTTGCAAATGTTTAGCTCATAATAGAACATTGTGGGAACATGTATTCCTATTGCCGCAAAGGCATGCTCAGGCTTTGCTTTTAATTTGCAAATAAAGTTGATCAAATGAAAATTGCTTCGAAGCCTCGGTGGGTCTGCCATACCCAGTCGTGCGACCCTCTGCATCGATTAGAAGTTTCATAAAAATGCGAAATCCAAAAATTGTGCTTCGAAGTCTCGGGGTGTTTGTTGTACCCAGTCGTGCGACCCTCCGAGCGGACTAGAAGTTACATGAGGATCACATAAGAATAATGCCTGTTTCTTTTCCTTATATGTCTTGTTGCATATGTGAGCATTTGTAGAGCTTATTTTTAGCAAATTTGCCTTGATTGGGATTGAGAATGGCTAGATTCTTATGATTCACTTGATGCCTGTTTTGCCTTGAATGGGAGTAAGTTACACATGTGGTGGCAGCTTTTCTCATGATGACCTAATTTGATTCTATCTAAACCAGTCAATCTCTCTACATAGTTTGTAAAGATCTTGGTATTTATGCCTTGCTATCTAATTTTGGTCTTTGTATGATCATGAGCTATTGCTTTTATACTTCATAGCTCTATGTTTGTGATTAGCAAGGTTAAATGCTTGTTGGCATAATTGTTCAAGCTCCTTAGGTTTGCATTTTCATCCATTGCTTGTATGTTTGTTTTGCTTCTTTGATGAGTTCATTATCAAAGGGGGAGAAAATAGTAGGTCATGCACAAATAATGCTAAGAAACTTAAGATGGCCTCATTTTGCATTTCTTTTGAACTACCACAAGTTGATGGGTAGCATATTATGATCTCGAGTGTTTTCATGCGCTTTTCACAGTCTTTGTATTCTCACATCGCTTTCTTTGCCAAGTCTTGGTTTTGTGTTCTTTATTTGCTAGGTGGCTTGTTTTACTTTTTCTTTGGGTTTTAATCATTTGGATGTGCTTATTTGGTTTCACATTTCAAATTCCAAGTCTCTGTGCATTTGGTGTTGTCAATGTACTCATCAAGGGGAGATTGAGAAACCATCTGGATAAGTGCCATAGTTTGCAATATGTGATGTGTATTTGACTTTGGCTGAATTTGTGTTTTAATTGAAATGCGGGAAATTGTGGATTGTATGGATTTGGGCATTGCTATGGTTATGACTAACCTAGAGATGGTGAAGTTATTGGTGAAGTTGCAGGAGAAGTGAAATGAGTTTACTTATCTCATGATGTGTAGGTGAATGGAGTCAACTTGGCGGTTAACGGTGGGAGGATCGGGCACAAGTAGGGGACTTGGGGCCAGACGATCAGGAGGCTGGGTGAAGTCAAGGGTGATCCACAACGTACACATGGAGAGGCAAGAAACATGAGCGGTTTCGTGGTTGAGCCTCAAAATCGTGGAAGCAATAAAGATGGTGTGTTGACTAAGTCAAGGTGAGCGGGATGCCGATACAAGTGACAAGGGAGCAGTTTCCTCAAATGCCGGTGGTCAGGATTGCAGGACAAGGTGACACGTGTCGACATCAAGAAAGAAGTGCTTTGAGAAGCATGCAAGGCGGTTTCTCAGTTTGGGCCTCAAAACCGGTGCTGGCGATTAGAGGTGCACGTGGAACCATCACGGAGCTTGCATCGAGGCAAAGCAAAGATGTGAAGGGCCCAAGGGTGTTCAGGTGAAGGAAAAAGAGATGGTTTAAGTTTGCCCTTGGTGTAGGTTGCAATGTATTGTAGGCCTATATAAGGAGAGGTAGGGCTGGTGGGAGAGGGTGTCTCTTCCCGTTAGCCTTGTGTTAGGTTTTATTTCCATAGAGCTAGGAGTGTGCTTCATGTTGTAATGGAGAGAAGAGAGCATGTGAGAGACAAGCTTTTCTCTTCCAAAGAGTGGGAGGAAGAGGGTGGCTTCCTAGCCATGTATCCATGTATCTTGACATAATGAATCAATGATATGAGATTCAAATTTGTGCTCAAGTTCTTCCTCTCTCCCTAAATTCTAAATTTCTCCTTTTCCAGATTTTTGGAGATATTTTCATGGGTGTTTTTATCTCAATTTTGAGATAGAAAAATCCTATATGGGTCCTTGACTAAATCAAAAGCTCTTGCACCCTTGATTTCATAGATTTCTCAAGTTTCCCCTTTTTGGTGTTCTTGGCACAAGATCTGAAATTCATGATAATTCCTTGTGCTATGGGACTAGATCTTTTTAGAGGAGAGTCGTGATATCTTGTGGATGATCTAGTCCAAATTTCATGATTTTTGGAGTTCGTTTGATAGGGTTTCGGTAATTTTCTTTCCGAAATTGAGCTGTTATTCTGTCCAGGACAGAACTCCCATCGAGGACCACAGAACTTCCGTGAGTGATAGAACTTTCGTCACCTAGAACTTCCGTGAGTGAGTGAACTTCCGTCATGGACTTGGAACTTCCATCGGGCACTACGGAACTTCCATCAAACTCCAGAATCGCTTTTTCTCGGATCATCTTGGTTCCCCTTTTGATCATTCCTAGGGTTAACACATCACAAGTTGGTATGTGTGACCTTGGTGATTTGCCTAGAGGAGGGTTTGGTTGTAATTGGGACATAGGCCAAGATCTTGAGAAGAATTTTAATTGGCTTCCATTCACCCCCCCCCCCCTCTGGTCGCCTTCTTGGTCCTTCATGCACCATTGCTGCAACTTCCTAATTTTAATAAGACTTTTAAGCTTGAAGGTGATGCTAGTGGTATAGGCATTGGTGGTGTTTTGATGCAAGATGGTAAAACTATTGCATACTTTAGCGAGAAAATTATTGGGCCTCTTTTGAATTACTCCATTTATGATAAGGAATTATATGCACTTGTGCATTCATTAGAGACGCGACATCATTATTTGTTGCCCAAAGAATTTGTTATTCATTCTGATCATGAATTGCTTAAGTATATTCGCTCACAATGCAATTTGAACCGTAGACATGCTAAATGGGTTGAGTTTATTGAGTCTTTTCCTTATATTACCAAACATAAGAAAGGGAAGGATAATGTGATTTCTGATGCCTTCTCTAGACATTATACTTTGTTGCCTCAACTTGATTGTAAAATATTTGGAGTTGACGCAACTAAAGAACAATATGTTGGTGATGCGGATTTTAAGGATGTAAAGAAGGTAGTGCTTGGAATAAATTTGTGTTGAATGATGGGTTCTTATTTAGAGCTAACCGCCTACGCATTCCAGTTGGTTCTGTTTGTCTTTTGTTGTTGCAGGAGGCACATGGAAGTGAATTGATGGGTCATTTTGCTGCTAAGAAGACGGATGATATTTTGGCCACACATATCTTTTGGCCACGGATGATGAAAGATGTTGAGTGTTTTGTTGCTCACTGCACTACATGTCAGAAAACTAAGTCATGCTTGAATCCACATGATTTATACATGCCACTTCCTGGTCCTTCTATTCCTTGGGCGAATACTTCTATGGATTATGTTTTAGGATTGCCTAGGACTAAGAGGGTGAGTGATAGCATTTCTATTGTTGTGGATCATTTTTCTAAGATGACACACTTTATACCAAGTCATAAGACTGCTGATGCTATTCATATTGCTGACCTCTTTTTCATAGAGATTGTATATTTGCATGGTATGCCTTCTACTATTATTTTAGATTGGGATGCAAAATTCTTAAGTCACTTATAACGCACACTTTGGAATAAGTTGGGTACAAAGTTGCTGTTTTCTACAACTTGTCATCCATAAACAGATGGACAAACTGAGGTTGTGAACCGCACTTTGGGCACCTTGTTGAGAGCTATTTTGAAGAAAAATTTAAAGCACTGAGAAGAATGTTTGCCTCATGTTGAGTTTGCTTATAATCGAGCAACACATTGTACTACCAAGGTAAGTCCTTTTAGGTGTTGTATGGCATTGATCCCTGTACTCCACTTGATATTCTTCCTTTACTAATGAGAGTTCATATTGATACTAAAGAGCATGCTGATTTCATTTTGCAAATGCATGAAAAGACTAGGCTTAGCATTGAAAAGATGAATGAAAAATATAAAATTGCTGGTAGTAAAGATAGAAAGGAAGTAAAGCCTGATGTAGGAGATTTAGTGTGCTTGCAATTGAGAAAAGATAGATTTTCAGAATTGAGAAAATCTAAATTGATGCTTTGAGCTAATGGTCCATTCAAAATTATTGAGAAGATTAATGATAATGGATACAAACTAGAGTTGCCTCCCAAGTTTGGGGTTAGTTACTTTTAACATTTTAGATTCGAAACCATACTTGGGAGAAGAGGGGGAGGATTATGAGAATATAACTTCTATGAATGCACACAACACTCCTCTAGTTATGGACTTGCAAGATCTAATGACTAGAGCTTGTGCTCAACGACTTAATTTAGAGGTGAGCTCGTTCCTACGTTCTTCATTATATGTCACTTTTGATAATGGTTTGCTACCTTATAATTATATTATGATTAGGAACCATAAAGAGGACCAGGAGCTGATTATAGAAGGACTTGGGGATGTGGAAGCCAAGGTAGAGGCCTAACTAAAACCAACTTCGAGTTGTTTCGGGGCCCAAGACCAGTCCGCACTAAAATGGACCCGTAGGACGCACAGTGACTCAATTTTGGATGTTCTACATATGCATGGAAAGCTAAGGTGAAGATCTTTCCAATGCTACCAATCACATTTCAAAATTCGTCTGAAGTCATCAAGAATCGTTGAAATAAGAGAGGCTCTAAAATTTGTCTGGATGCTGCGTCGCCTGTTTTTGGCCTTCGGGCTTTGTATCCAATTGAGCCCAATTAGGGGCACATCTATATGGCCTTTCACGACCCTAGGGTCTTCATAAACAGCTGCCACCACTCTAATAGGTTTTGGGTTTTGCTTAGATTAATTCTATTCATATATAGTGTCGCCGTTCATCGGTTTGTGAGACCCCAACTTCGTGAGTTTAATCATACATCTGCAATTCAGTTGCATTCTTCTTTGTTCTTGATTCGCAGGCAGGAATTCACCTTCTCGATGAGATCAATCGTTCTTTAACAGTTGATAACATGAGGGGACGTTGTGCTGTGATTGCGGGATTCCGAACATGTTGTTTAGAAGTCGGATCTATTGCAGTTTCGCTTCCGCCAAATCAAGATTTCCAGAACCTTTTGAAAGATTGGGAACCCTTATCCACTTCAGCAACTTCCATCATTTACTCAAAGAGCTTGCATGATCATGGAAGTTTTGTTGGCTGACGGCAGTTCCCTCATTTGGGAGATTAAAGCTTAATGACACATGGAATAAAACCAGTTTGAAATAATCTACTTGACTAGAGGTGTTGTAGGCATGGTGTAGAGATCACATCCTACTGGAGATAACAAGCCACAAAACACAAATGGAGATTGGGCACAATATTGTAAATGAAAGAAACAAGCTCTAGAACAACAACAAGCCCAAGAATAACAAAAAAGGCATGGTGATTTTTACCGAGGTTTGGCAGCCACACTAAGTAGCTCCTAGTTCTTCCAGTGACGGAAGTTCCATCACTGGGCGAGGGAACTTCCGTTGCTCACTAATTGGAACTGGTGAGTTGGCTCTTTTTAGGTTATTTTTTAGCTAAATTTTCTCTCTAAGCTTTAGGTTCACTTGAGCACAATAACTCCCTGTAAGAAAAATTAGTTATCCCTCTTAATAGTTCGTCGTACCTACACCCAAAATTAAAGATCTGCATGAAGAGCTCTTTGTAGTCAATCTTTTCCTTCTTTGTTTGAGGGATCAATCGTCTTGCCTTGTGGGTAGATAAAATTTATATATCATGTTCATAATTTCATAAACCCGTTAAATCATCCAATCTTTTGACATTAATCATCAAAACCCACTAGGGAGAGACCTAGGTGCATCTTCAATCTCCTCCTTTTTGGTGATTGATAACAAAAATATTAAAAAGGATAACAAGGATACCAAATAAAATAAAGAACAAAATATAGAAGAGCTCCCCCTTAAACTATGAATGATCCATAAAAGGAAATGGAAGAGCTCCCACTATATTTTGGAACAAGTGGGGTGCCTAAAGCAAGTGAGCAAGATGCAATTGTAGTGATAAAATAGGAAAAAGCACAACAAAATGGACACTTCAACACATGGCAAAAGAAGTTAATAAGACAAGCACTACACATCCTCATAAAACAATAGCATAATCATAATACAGTAAAGGTTTTACAAAAAGGTTTTCAACAATGTAACTTGTCCAACTCTAAATCCTTAATTAAAGCAAACTAGCCTATTACATCCTTTTTCATCTCACTTTTATCTTCCCCTTTGGCATCAAGGCACCAAAAAAAAATAAAGGGTGAGGGAGAAGTAGGGTAAGAGAGAATCAGTCATCATCCTCAACGCTCTCTTCATCTTCGTCTTCACTTTCTTGATCATTGCTTGGTTCAAATGGGGGTGGAGCATGGGAAATCGATTCATAAGCTTGGAAAGGATTTGCAAACACTGGAGGAGCATCTTCTTCACACTTGGACCCATCGGGTGATTCTTCCCTTCCTTGAGCCCTTTGCTCACTTGTGATTCTCCTTGTGAGATTCTTGAACCGTCTCTTGTTTTCATAGATCTCCACCGCAGTGTGGTAGCAAACGTTGAAGATGCTCTTGAAGAACAAGACAATAGGAGAAGATGGCTTGAGAGGATCTTCTTATCGAGGAGGAGCAGTGGAAGAATATGGTTGTGTTGCTGTTACTACTGCTGCTATCTCCTCATCATGGGATCTAGGAACGCTAGCCCTCCCAGAAGATGACACTCCATGTGGCCCCACCATTGCCGGGTGAAGCGCATGCTGCACTCTTGGCATGGCCATCACCCATTATGAGTCTTGGAGTGTGTGTTCTGCCTTATGAGGTTCCACAGAGGAAACAATCAAGTAATGGTGGCAAAAAGTAGCAACTTGAGATCTAGTAGTTACCCCTTTTTCAATATCAATAAGAATATTGTCCACGGGGTGATCTTTTTGAATACTAGATCGAACTCTTGGGCGAATTGGCCTAGGTGCATGTTCTTCTTCATGATGTTCATCATTTTGATCATTATCTCCACCATATTAATGTTTCTCTTGGCTGTGGTCTTGATCATGATCGTCACCTTGATCTTGCCCACTTCCTTGATCTTCTTCATTTGATGGATCTTATGGAGGTTCTTGGTCTTCATTTGAGGAAGATGGTCCTTCCTCTTGACTCGTGACTTCTCAACCTCCTCCTCAGAGCTTGTAAGACAATTGCTTGATGTGAGGTCGACATCTCTCAAGGCGGCAACGCAGGCACGTGCAATGGCCTTGGCGAACTTCTTGGAGTTCTTGCCTTTCTTGTAGAAGTGGTTCTTCTTCTGTTTGAAATCTTTAGTGTTGTTGTCGTGGTACCCAACCTTTGTCTTCTTCTTGGAACAGTCAACAATGAAGTGTCCCGGGTCATCACACTCGAAGCAGGTTCTTGAACCACCTCCCCTTCTCTCCTTGCGGTTGTTGTAGAACTTCCTTGTGAGCAAGGACAGCTCCTCGTCAAGAATGCACTCCATCTGTTCATCGGAAGCTACAATAAGAGAAGGAAGAGCAAACCCCCAAGAAGACTTGTCAAGTGAGGGGTTAGTTCCATAAGAAGCACCACTGTTACTACCCTTTTGAGAGCTAGAAAGCAAAGCCATGCTAGAAGCAAGATTAACATGATTAGGATGAGATTTCCTAGATAGTTCATGAGATTTCAGCTTGCTATACAGTTGCTCGTAGTTCAGGGTATTGAAATCAACAGTTTCTTCTAGAGCAGCAATTTTAACCCCCAAAACATTTTCATGAAGTGAGTACAACAGTTGCTTAGCTCTATCATTATCATTGTACACAAGGTTACCACAAGCCCGCAAGTTGCACACAATAGCCTCAAACCTACGAAGTGTCATCTTGTGACTTGCCAGTTTTTGTGCAAAGGTTTGGTACTGTCTATTGTAAGGATCCTTATGCATAGACTTGACTTGATTGGTACCCTTATGATACGTGCAAAGCTTTTCCCAAATTGCATGTGCAGTATCAAGATGAGCAACATGGTCATGTTCATTCCTACCTAGAGCAGAAATCAGGATATTGACAGCTTTGGAGTTGTTCTCATACCTGTTTAACTCACCTATTGGCGCGGTGTTGATGTCAGCCAGTATGGCGTAGTCCTGCTCATCTCCCAAATTGCACGTCCTTTGCTTAAGAGATAAGCCTTGCTCCGTGACTTCCAGTAGGGAAAGTCTTCTCCATCGAACATCCAAAGCTTGACTGCACGCTTCGCCATGTCGCCTTCAGAGTATAAAGCCAGTGAAGGTCAGCTAGTGATCATACCAGCTCTGATACCAATTGAATGAGAGCCAATTAAAATTTTTCTCAAGAACTTGGCCTATATCCTAAAAACAACCCGAACAAATCTCTAAAAGACTCACCAAGGCCACACACATCAACTTGTGATGTGCTAACCCTAGGAGTGACTCACACCAGCGGAAGAACTAGAGAGAAGCAAAGGAGAACAACAAAACTCGAACCAGTCAAGAAACAAACTCGAAACAAGTTACTGGATGACCATCGGCAGTGCCGGTCACTGGCATCTGTAGTGCCGATTGGTACTATCGGCAGTGTCGATCATGTCCATCGGTAGTGCTGATGCGGGGTTCAGACCTGAGCCATCGGCAGTGCCGGTTGTGACATCGGTAGTGCCAATCTGGGTTCTGACTCACTGGCAGTGCCGGTCCTAGTCGTTGCCAGTGCCGGTCAACCCGCGATAGAACAAAAAAAAGGATTCAGGATTAGGCAAAACTTGACCAAAACCTAATCAAACAAACTCCAAATAATGCAATTTTTGGACTAGTCAATCCTCAACACATCACGACTCTGATCCTAGAAGATCTAATCAGTTGGCTCAAGGAATAATGATGAATTTAAGATCTTGTGCCAAGAACACCAAAAAGGGGAAACTTGAGAAATCTTTCAAATCGAAGATGCTAGAGCTATGGATTCCGCCAAGGGCCTATGGGGGTTTGTTCTAGCTCATCATAGCACCAAGATCCCACAAGAAATCCGCCCAAAAACTTGATGAAAAGTGAGATCGAAAATTCCCACAAAAATAGCTCCAAAAATAGGGAAAAAGAGAAATTCGGGATTTAAGGAGAGAGGAAGATCTTGAGCACGAAAACAACTCTCATATCAAGGAAACATGCTTACAAGATCCATAGGTACAAGGTTCGGAAGTCACCCTCTTCCTCCCACTATTTGGAAGAGAAAGAAATGTCTCTCACACACCCTCTCCTCCCCTATATTACATGAAGACCACTCCTAGCACTTTGAATGAATACCTAAGGCAAGGCTAAGGGAAAGAGAGGCACCTCTTCCACCAGCCCTACCTCTCCTTATATAGGCCTAAGGGTAGTCCACATGACTACTCTACCCTTGACCTACATAACACTGCCACCTACCACTAGGGGCAAACTTGTCCATCTTTCTCCTCGTCACCCGAAAGCCCTCGGGCTCTTCACGACTTTGCTTTGCCTCGAAGCAAGCTCCATGATGGTGCCACATGCACCACCAACCACCGCCATTGATTTTGAGGCCCAACCTAGAAAACTGCCTTACATGCTTCTCAAATCACAACTTCATACTCACTTCCACCAAAGCAAGACTTCATGATCTTGTCACATGTCACCTCGTCCTGTGATCCTCCTCGTCGACAAGTCTCTCCCGCCTCCGGTCCATTAGAAGCCTCTACTTGCACCGACGCCCGATCACCTTTGACGTGGTCAACTCCGCCTTCTTGATCACCACCCACGGTTTTGAGGCTCAACCGTGAAACCATCTATGCTTCTTGCCTCTCCACATGTACGGTGTGGATCACCCTTGACTTCACCTAGCCTCCCGATCGTCTGGCCCCAAGTCTTCTACTTATGCCCAATCCTCTCGCTGTTGGCCGCCAAGTTGACTCCAGTGACCTACACATCATAAGACAAGCAAACATATTTCCTATCTCCTGCAACTTCACCAATATCTTCACCAACTCCGGTTAGTCATAACCATGACATGCACAAACCCATGCAATCCCCAAATTCACGAATTTCAACTCAAACACCAAACTCAACCAATATCAATTACTTATCACATATTACAAACCATGACACATATCCACATGGTTTGTTACGATGGATACTCAAGGTTCATAGTAGACACCCGTCAAATGTTTGCCATTCCATACTCTATTTATAGCCTTCAAGAGCAGGCTTTGGGGGCTTAAGCCCCTTGCTGGCCGACTAGTGGCAGGGCGGCAGCACCTCGCCGGGCATAAACACAAGGCCGGGCACCAGCACATGGTCGATCGGCATGCCCACTTGATCTTGCTGCTGCGTGCTTGCTTTGTTGTTAATGGGAATGTAATAGGGAGTACAGCCATGTGCTCTTTTTACAAATCTTGGTCATGGTGAGACCCTCCTTTTTGCAAATTGTTTCAAGGGCAACATTGCTCATGCTTTAGCCACCCATGACCTAATTGTCTTGCTCCCGGGTGATCATTTTTCCTGAAAAATGACCCCCCGGGCCTCGATTTTAGCCAAGTAATTACCTGGCTAGGTTAGCATCCTGGACACCTAGTCAGGAGGTCATCTAGCATGAAAAACGGCCTCCCGGTCAATGATCTTGACCAGGTATTGGCCTAACAGATTTAACAACCCAAGGTGTCGGCCGATTGATCATTTGGCCTAGAAATCAGCCAGTCAGCTGATGCAGGGTAGCACCAAATTTTTTTTAGTTTTTTTTTACAAATTTTTCTATTATCCATGTTTAATCAGTAAAACAAAGAAGCAAAAACAACATAAGATATTAGTATATACGAGGGATATTGAAGGGGGATAAATATCGGTTACCTTCGAGGGTTCAGTTTTTACGTCCCAAACAAGACGGTCTCCTTTTTCCATACCTGAATCTTCTATTTAGCCACTATGGCGGTGACCTTTTTGAGTTTTCTATTGTCCATTCTTTTTTTTCATTTTCTTTTAGCTTCACTTGGTCCATTGATTTCCCGTAATTGTTAGCGCAAATTTATTCGTCTATAATAGGCATATCTCTATTAATCCATAAATCAACCTAGACACCTGTTGACGCGAAAAAAATAGACTATTGATCCTCCACGTGCAAACACGAGGCCTGGGAGATCTGGTTAGCTCCAGTGCAGGTCCGATGGAGCATGGTATATAGTGCGCGGTGTGCCAGTCAATTTGACCATTCAACTGACAAGGTGTGCACCCGTAAGTCGACCGAGGATAGCCTCCATGCACAGAGTCGATGCATGCACAAAGTCGATGCAAACACAGAGTTGATGTAGGCTAAGTACATGATTGAGTATTAGCTTTATCTTAATAACATAAAGCATAAATCTACAAGTCGATGCACACTAGACTAATTATAACAATTAATATTATATCGGCCAGTTGATAGAATCACGATACCTAGATGATACGACACTGATAAATAAATAAACTACATCGGCTAGACAAATAAGACTAGTGCAATACCTAAAGCCGATGGACTAGTAGTCGATGAACAGGAGCCCATAAAAAAGAACTAAACATATGAATATCTATCGGCTCCTGCTAGTAACCAGATAACACATTGGTT
Source organism: Eleusine coracana subsp. coracana (assembly GCA_032690845.1). Lineage (NCBI taxonomy): Eukaryota > Viridiplantae > Streptophyta > Magnoliopsida > Poales > Poaceae > Eleusine > Eleusine coracana. The sequence goes on along the minus strand of CM064418.1, from coordinate 22,992,672 downwards.
AAACACTCCAATGATAACCCGAAAAGACCCTTGCGATGTGATTGTTCTTATATGGTTGTCCAACTAGAAGATAGGAGTTAACCGAGACAGTTCTAGATATCCCAGAAGATCGGTCTGAACCGAGACAGTTTTTGGAATGAATGAATGACCACACAATATAAGATCTAATCGCTAAGATCTATTTGGAGCTGACTCGAATATACAGATCAAAATAGATTGAATCGCTAGAATTAACTACGATAGATCAGTTATCCCAAGATAGTATGTAGCTAATCCTAGTAAAACAGGCTAGAAAGATCTAGTATACCGGATAACTAGCAACCACGATAAACTGACCAAAATATCAGACTGAACTGAGAAAATCCTAGGCATGTCACTGTGATCACCGAGGTAGCGAGTCCTCCGTCATGTCACCGAGGTCGAATTAGTCGATGCAGTTTGCTTCATGATGACGAACCCACCGGGGTGACAAGTGCTACATCTATCACGGAGAGCCTGCTCTAGACGAAGAACCCGTTAGGATATACTATTTTCAGGATTGGTGATGCGCTGAAATTGTATATTGATCTAGAGTAAAAAATTATATTCGTCACCACCCTTTATAAATATAGGGTCGGTGTTCCGCTCGTACAAGGAAAAGATCTAGGCTTAACCTTGGTGCTGAAGTTACGTACAAGATCTATACGCTAATCTAATACATTTTAGTTTCCAAACTACTAAGCCTTGCCGCCGCCAATCAGCCATCAGCCGATGAGAAAAGAAGAGCCATGTGCAGCTTAACGTCACCAGCTTGAAACTATGTAAGTATGGCCATAATTAATTTTTGAACTGGGCATACTAGCGGCCATAGTTGACTTGACAAGAATCTAATAACATATTGAAGGTCCAACCATCGGCTCCATATTCTGCCATTGTCATTGTCACCGTAATTAAGCCAATGGTTGTGCCCTAGGAAGTAATCCTCACGCCCATGCAAGAGTCATTGAGTCAAATATTGATCTTCACATAGTACTTGTACTCGCTGCTAAAATGACCATGCATCATCAGACCACCTTGGGGTCTATGTCACCCAGCCAATATGCTTAATGACCGGCTTTAGCATATTTGATTTGCTTGGAAACTCTTCAATTACTTAAATCTTGTATGCTAATAAACCGAGACAATTTTGAGCAGGAGATATTTATTCCATGTGCGATCACCACTTTCAATTGTCCTCTTCAATCAATAATAAGATAATCTGGCCATTATACTAATCATATTAGATAATGAACACCTTGCGCCATTTGTTCTATACACCAATAATTCCTTCATGTAGATGTCATTGACACTTGCCAGCCGACTGCCCCCCCCCCCCCCCCCCCCCCCCCAGCCTTTCCATTGTTCTAGCCGACAGACAGAGAAGCCAATACAATGTAACTCCACCAGCTTAAGACCATGTAACTCTGGCAATAACTAATGTAACTTCTTGGCCACCACGTGTCTAGCTTTCATGGCAAAATAGCATAACTCCATGATTGTGTCCCAGCAGTTATAGCAGTTGACTTGATTAGTATGGTGACCAAACCGGCTTCAGTGCTCAACATTGACAAGCCGATGCATAATGTAGAGTCGATAGAACCATCTTTTTTTTACTATGAATAGGCTCACATTGGGCCCTAAAGTTGCTTTCATCCTAACTTCATTCAATACAGAGGCACCTAGCTTCAAATCTCGAATACTCACAACCCAGAGCTTGTCTCTTTCAAGTCAAACATCTGCGCATACTTGCATTCAACTTTCCTCACATGCATGCATTTAGGTAGCTCAAAGCAAGTCGATGGAAAGACAGAAGCCTGACGTACAACCAGAACCAGGGCCACTAACGGTCGCAAGTCCACTCTGACATGCATGTTGCTTCATGTAATAGGTCTTCTCATTTGCTTTTGCTATCGATAATAAACTAATACGGCCATAATACTAATCTCATTAATTAAGGAAAAATCTTTCATGACTTGCTGCAGCGGCGCTTCCTTCGCATAGACGTCAATGATACTTGCCTTCTAATGTGTTGTACAAACCGATGGGGAAGGGAATAAAAGAAACACAACTAGCCAATGGTGAAGTGCAAAAGCATAGGCAACACATATATAAACCGATAACAAAATGATGAAAAATGATACCGGTTGTCTTCATATAATGTCCACACATCGGCTTGGTTTTGAATCACTCAATATATTATGACGCTAATTCTTCTAACTTTTTCCAATGCACAGTGCCAGATAATTGAAGATAAACCCCTGAGTCTTGGCAACTGAAATTTTGACAACGACACTTGCTGAATCATATTGAAAATTCCCAAGCCTATATTATGAGACTCTTGAACCTTGCCGTCGTCTGCTAATCAACCACATCTGCCAACACCTTTGTCTCGACTTTGAAATCTGAGACCTATGGTGTAATATGCATGCCGGCCGATGGCAAACTAACGGATGGTGGAATAGCATCTCTTGAGTTGATCCACGTATGTACGCGCTTGCACCATCTCAACTCAAAAGTCGATCTCCACACCAATCAACTAACGTTGCTTGTTCTTCGCATGAGTCTGTAGTGCTGCACATGTATATACCTAGCCCGCCAGCCTGTACCAAATGTTTGCCGCTGTCATCCCATCAAATATTCTGCTTGTGGCTGGACAGAGTCTGCACGAAGTCAATAGGGAATCCTCCATCGACACTTTTAGTCTATAGCTTGCAGAAGTGTTCGGCTGGTACTCCATTGTTCGCTCCGCCATCAACTCCTTCGAGTCCAAGCCAAGTCACTGTCACACAATCATGAATTAAATATATGCACTGGCAACTATTCACTTTTTAATCAGGTTCTAGACCAATCTTCACTCTGCGCTTCTCTAGGATCAGTATCATCGAACAAAACAGGCTGTCATTAAACAGAAACTTTCCAATCTTGATGGGCAGACTGGAAAGCCATAACAGGAACAAAGCTGGATGAACCGATTTTCCTGCATGTTAATGTACATCGGCAATAGTTGTTGACTCGATATACAAATGCTGTAAAACAGCTTAGCTTCGTTGCTTCATGGTGCTAAGTTAATCCATATATAACATGCTGACATAGCGATATGGCAAGCTGATGATGAAAAACTCCAACCTGTTATCGTAATGCTACCATGCATCAGCTCTGCCCCCCAAAGCAAAAATAAAGCATCCTCTTGATCATCATCATGTTCTAATGTTTCTCTGAGTAATTTGATGAATAATATTTTTTTCTTAGTCGATACCCCTCAAACAGAGTCACAAGTCTAACCTGATCATGTGTTCTGATTATGCCATAAACAAATCTTCTATGGCCCACCTTTTCCCCTTTGCGTTAATCATGTTTGCATGCTACACACTCCCAATTTCACATAAGTCTTCCAACGACGAGCTTTTTCCAATTCCATGCTCAGGTGGCCATTGGAATATTGTATACTTAACTGTCGGCTTCACAACAGATTCATCGCATTGACAGAGCCGACAATGATCGCCGGTTCGAACTCCCAGCAAGCTTGCAAATTCCCGTCTGATCAAGACCAAACAATGCCACAGTAGATAATGAAAAAAAAATATAATCACACATTGGTATTGCCCCCTGAGAAAAAATAAAGCCTGATGTGACATCTTTCCCGACCTCACAAGATATTGAAAATAAATCTGAATTCTAATCTAGTGAGAAAAATATGGGTTATTCTGATACTCACCAAATAATGAAGATGAGTCCTGCTGGGTGTGCCTAAAGTGTGTTGACACGAAAAATATAGACTGTTGATCCTCTGCGTGCAAACACAAGACCTGTGAGATCTGCTTAGCTCCAGTGCAGGTCCGATGGAGCGCTATAGACGGTACGTGCCATGCCAGTCAATTTGACCATTCAACTAACAACGTGTGCGTCTGCAAGTCGACCGAGAATGGCCTCCAGACACAGAGTCCATACATGTACAAAGACGATGCATGCACAAAGTCAATAAAAACACAAAGTCGATGTAGGCTAAGTACATGGTTGAGCATCGGTTTTATCTTAATAATATAAAGCATAAATCTACAAGCCGATATACACTAGACTAATTATAATAATTAATATTATATTGGCCAATTAATAGAATCACGATACCTAGCCGATACAACACTGATAAATAAATAAACTACATGATGAATTATCGGCTAGATAAATAAGACTAATGCAATACCTAAAGCTGATGGACCAGTAGTCAATGAACAAGAGCCCATAAAAAAGAACTAAACATATGAATATCTATCGGCTGCTGCTAGTAACCAGATAACTCATCGGTTAAATACTCCAACGATAACCCCGAAAAGACCCTCGCGATGAGATTGTTCTTATATGGTTGTCCAACTAGATGATCGGACTTAACCGAGATAGTTCTAGATATCCCAGAATATCGGTCTAAACCGAGATAGTTTTTGGAACAAACGAATGACCACACAAGACTAGATCTAATCACTAAGATCTATTCATAGGTGACTCGAGTATACAGATCAGACTAGATTGAATTGCTAGAATTAATTATGATAGATCGGTTATCCCGAGACAGTATACAACTAATTCTAGTAAAACAACCTAGAAAGATCTAGTATACCGGATAACCAGCAACCACGATGAACATACCAAAATATCAGACTGAACTGAGGAAGTCCTGGGCAGATCATCACGATCACCGAGGTAGCGAGTCATCCGCCATGTCGCCGAGGTCGAACTAGTCGATGCAGCCTGCTTTAAGATGACGAACCCGCCGGGGTGACGAGTTCTACATCTATTACGGAGAGCCTGCTCTAGACAAAGAACCCGTCGAGATATACTATTTCCAGGATTGGCGATGCATCGAAATTATATATTGATCAAGAGTAAAAACTTACATTCATTACCACCCTTTATATTTATAGGGTCGGTGTTCCGCTCGTACAAGAAAAAGATCTAGGCTTAACCTTGGTGCTGAAGTTACGTACAAGATCTATACGCTAATCTAATACATTTTAGTTTCCAAACTACTAAGCCTAACTTATAGTATTTTATTCTACCATGTGCATATACGTACGCGTGACACATAGTTTTCCTTCTTGGCCACGCACATGGATCCCCTCTGGTAGCACGACACTGGACTCCTCAAGTATTGCATAACCCATAACCCAACTGACTGGGCTGGCCATGTCTCACGAATATATAGAAAATAGAAGGCCATGTATCGTATAGAAATCCAATATTAAAATAATCCGGTCTCGCCATTAATCATGTAGATAATGACGGTTTCCTTTCCAACGCTGCACATGTTTCTTCTTCATCCAAAGCTCTTTATTTCCAATTGCCAAAATACCATCACGTAACTCATTTGTGCCATATATTCTCAATGACCTTCTATCCACCTTTCTCCCCTAAATTCTCAATGCATAAAATTCTGATGCCAACACCACCATCATATATTTGTTGAAAATAACTGCCAAATCCTGATGTCAACAACACCATGTCTAATTTGACCAATTAAGGATGGAAAACAGACACATTTTCCTTATTTCATATCAAAGCATCATAGAGAGATGACCATTTTTATGTTGTTCAGTTTATCATACAAGTGAATGTGATATGCAACCAAACAAGGAACGCTTATCACAGCCACAATTATACATTTCAAGAATGTTCTATATCATACTCATATGTGGGACACACAACCAAGCAATGAATGCATAGCCCAATAAGTGATATAATAAGAATGTAACATTAGTTGTAGACAAAACAATTGAATCAATATCCAAGTTGTCCAAATAGATAGATTAGGGGCAAGATTTGGGGGCTTACCTCCTTGAAAATTAAGTTGTAGTGGTACATGATGATTCGTTGAGTAGTATCGCAACACCATGGGTTCCTCTTCTTTGAAAAATTGCTCCAAGGTCAAGGAGATTGTGACCTATTTGTTCCACACTCAAACAAAATAGGGGTGATCCTGCCAAGGCTAGCGGTTAATTTGCTCAATATACAATCAATATTAGTCTCAAAATCTTATCCATTGCTTCCTCGGCAATGGCGCCGGAAACGCATGTTGGTGTTTGCTACGTTCTAAAGATAAAATCAATTAATTCCACAGGCGCACATAACACTATTGTAGCATTTCACCCGGGAGTATTCTAGGGTATCGTATTTGTCCTCAGGGAAGCAAGGCGTAAGAGTATCCAGAGTTAACAATCTTATGTCTATAAGGAAATCACCAACCCAACCAGGGAGGGGGTTGAGGCTAATGAGTAGGTAATATGGTGGACGCATCAACAGAAGACCACACTACCGGTATTTAATAGAGAAAAGTACAGCTAGTTGGGAGGACAACGAGTCAAGTTGGATTTCCTAAGTAATGATGTTCTAAAATTCCCAAGACAAGCGTTAAGTGTTACTTCTAGAGCTGCACCATTTACTAGCGACTCTACGTCTCACGTTTTGTTCACTTCGAGGCATGAAAACGATCCACTAATATGGGTCGGTAACTAACCTCTGTACTAGTGGGTACACTATCGCTAGAGAACCTTGCTTGAGACTTCCCGAACATGGTGGATTGCTGAAGGGATGGACAGGGCTGTCACCACCTGCCGCCTACCACACAGTCTGTGGGGATGAATGCATAACCAGCTAGCTTTTACATAGGCACCACGCCTACACTCACACTAGATATTCTTCCATAGATCTTTGCGGAAGAACAACCGAGAAATAACTAAGTCTAAAACCCTTACTTAGGACGGGGACATAATTAAGTCCTAGTCGGGAAACCCGTGAACATGTAAATCATGGAAATGCTGTCAAAAGGTGCAATTAGGAAACAACAACAAAGCTTAAGAAGGCACTATAAGACTTGGATAAATAAAAGAACAAACCTCTTTATAATTGAGGCATAAGTCTCATAGAAGAAAAGGGTACAAGAGAACTTATACAAAAGCTTCCAAGACAATTCCGGAATCCCGAGGAGAAGCTCTCCACCTGACTCTAACTCTCAAGCTAACTATCCTATTCAACATTGTAGCAGAAAGTAGTGGGAAAGTAGTCTTCTTGATGTGTTTCTTCATTGATCCCCTTTTCTATGAAATACTCCTCTATTTATAGGTGGCAATGGGGAGTGGGGTACTTGTAGGTGAAGTAGAGTGGGTAGGCTAAAGTCAGTCTTCCGGGCGGCGGGCCATGCTGGGCAGCCACGTGTGCCAGGCGGCCAGGCATGCCCTTGGATCGTGTTGGTTTCCCGACCGACCTTCTCCCAATGGCTTGGATTTTATCCCGATGGCAGTTGTTTAGTCGGTTTCCACCGACTCTCTTCTTTTGGGGTCAATAGACTTCATGGGCCTCATGGGCTGGTAAACCCGGGTGCCAACCCTAGGTTGTGCAGCAGGCTAGGCCGTGTGACAAACCTAGGCTAGGCGGCAGGCCATGCCTCATAGGGTTGCTTTCATTCTCAAGAGTATAACCGGTCTCCACAATATTTCAATTGGGAGGGTCGATTGACAACAAGTACATGTTCATACGATGCTTGTACCAACTAAAATCCTTGCCTTTAATATAAGGCAATCTTCCACTTCTGTTGCCATTGATTTTGGCAACATCATTATAGTTGAATTTGCATGCATCAAAAGTGTCATCTCTTGTACTTGAGGCACCAAACTATCATCAAAGTTTGGACCATTGTCTATCATCGTCTTTCCTTCTCAAGTTGTTAGGCTCTTAATGAGGAGGTCTGCTCTGATACCAATTGAAAGTTGCATGACTGACAGCAGTTCCCTTGTCTGGGAGATTAAAGCTTAATGAAATGAGGAATAAAACAAGTTTGAAATAATCAACTTGAATAGAAGTGTTGTTGTCATGATGTAGAGCTCAAATCCTGGTAGAGAAACAAGCAACACAACACACAAGGGGATCGGGAATTGTATAAATAAAAGAAACAAGCTCTAGAACAATAACAAGCACAAGAATAACAAGAGAGACACAGTGATTTTTACCGAGGTTCTGCAGCCACACTAAGTAGCTCCTACTTCCTCGTTAAGGAGCCACACAAAGTAGTCGAGTCTCTCTCAATCTTGTTCCCGCCAAGCGACCACTAAGATCAAGCTTGGATTCTTTCTTTACTTGATTATTTTGCTTTTGAAGGTGAATCACACCTTGACAAACGTCCCATGGCTTACCACAATCTTTGGGAGCTCTAGGGCGTTGCTTAGCCATCTAGGAGAATAAATCTCCAAGAGTAACAAGCAATCCATGTCTTGTTTGCAAGGGAATGAGTGTGCTCAAGCTTTGGATTAGTTTGATGCAAGCTTTTGTTGGTTGGATCTCTCTCACAAATGTTGGGAATTAGAAGAATGAATGGAGAGTGAGAGGGGAAAGCTGAAGCTTGAAGATGAATGAAATCTCAAAGTATCCAACCCCTCCCAACGGGTATGGGAAGGGGTATATAAAGACAAGCCTAAAAATCTGACCGTTTAAGTGTTAAATCGACCATGATGTAACTGCCATAAATTCAAAAAGAGTGAAGTGTGGGCTAGGGTTTCACTGTGAAAAGCTACGACGGAACTTCCATGACCTGGGCCACAAAAATTCTATAGCAATCGGGTTGGTAAGGAGTGAAGCCATGGTATTTCCATGACTCATGGCACTAGGTTTCCAATGACGGAAGTTCCGTCACTAGGCGACAGAACCTCCATTGCTCTCTGTTTTGCACTGGTGAGCTGGCTCTTTTTGGGTTATTTTGTGGCTAAGTTTTCTCTCTACAATTTAGATTCACTTGAGCACAAGAATTCCCTGTAAGCAAGATTGTTTACCCCTCTTAATAGTTTTGCATACCTGACTCAAAAATTAAAGATCTACAAGAAGAGCTCTTTGGAGTCTATCTTTTTCTTCTTTGTTTGATGGATCAATCATCTTGCCTTGTGGGTAGATAAACTTTTGATATCCTCTTCATAATCTCATAAACCCATTAAATCATCTAACCTTTTGTCGTTAATCACCAAAACTCACTCGGGGTGACCTAGGTGCATCTTCACCATCTGAAAATGTTGATACGCTCAAACTTCAACTGGGAAATAAAGGAGGGAAACGAGAATGTCTACAAAGTTATCTTTCCTAGTAGAACTGAACTCCTTTGATCTACTTGTTTATTGAGTGCTAAGCTCCCAAATGGAACATATCTAAAGATTGAGGAATTCAAAGAGGAAGGGGAGCATTATGGGCATTTGTTGCTTAATGTTTGGACGCGTGTCCTTATCTTCTGAAGATTTTGAAGAAATATAGTATTATTTGGGCAGTGGGCACCATGTTTGGTGTCACCCAAAAAGTTGATCTGAGAATGACAAAGAATAACACTTTGGGAGGTTTTGTGTTGCTGTATTAAACTCAGAGATGATTTCTACTAATACAGATGTTATAGATGCGAACCAGTATTTCCAATTAAAATTTGAAGTTGAGTCATTTCCCCCTTATAGGGGTATTTTTAGTCAAGGTAGAATTGAGAATGATGAGAAAGATGATGGAGAAGATAAAGCTGATCATGGCTTAGTGGTGGAGGATGCTGCAATTCAGGAGCATAGTAAGGTAGCTGGTAAGTATTTGTCTCAGTTGGAACTAGGCAAATCGAATAATAATCAATCTCGGCATGATGACGTGGGGGAAGAAACTTTTAACTGGGACCAAGGCGACCTTTTAGATGATGAAGAGGATCTGGCTATGAAAGTTTTTGTTAATGTTAAGCCGCATGAAAAAATTAGTGTCCCCAAAATTGCTTCTTTTACATCAAAACTGGGACCATCTCTATTGTTGGCTGCTTATGTGGCGCCATCATATGATTGTTCATCTAAGGGAGCACTAGCTGCTAAGGTGAATGCATAGGTAAACGTGTACCACGTTGACACTGGCACGAACAAAGATGTGGTGCCTCAATCATGGTGCAAATATCCGGACCAAAGCAGAATTCCATGGCTATGGTGCATGCAGGTACATCCTCCAAGGCAGCATCGATGCAAAGTAAGGAAAATGGGACCGTGGCGGCAACTGGCAATCGGACATCCGTTAGTACGAAAGCGAATAGTGTGCTTGGTGCAATGAAGTGTGTTCATGAACGTGCAGTGACAACTGCATCCTCCCTGTTAGAATCGGCACCGGCACTAGACGGAACTGGCTCAGGGAGCGTGCAGTGTCCCCTAGGCGACTTGGTGGACACCCTGCTAAAGGTGGGTGTAGCAGCCTATTTAACTGCATACTAGATGACTCGCATCAACCACTCATAGTCGATGATCACTGTTGTTGCTTTGTATATTTGTCCAGTGATCATGTCCTTCATTCAGTGCTAGGGTTTCTATTGCGCATTCTTTCCTATTGGTGCTTTGCTAGTAGATGTATTAGCATATGTTTGGTTTGAAGGATGTCCCGGGACAGGATCATCTCGTCCTACTTTTGTATGCGTTTGTTCTAGAGGCAGTAAGAGTGGGATGGTCCCTAGAAGCGAATATGCCGCTCAGATCCGAGACGGCTTGATCCACCCAAAACCAAGCGGATGAGGTCATCCCACCTGAACGGCATCACACTCCCGTCTTCCCTGCTACTCGCTAGCACCCTCCAACGCTCAGAGTTCTCATTCCTCTCTTCTCCGAGCTTGACATGGCGAGAACGACAAGGAGCACTGAGATATCTTGATGCTCGATGCGCATACACAAGGGCGGCTCCCTCACGTGCATCCCTCAAGGAGGATGAGCACGCACTCCACTATCAAGTTCAAGTTCTGCTACCCTGTCTAAATCTTGCTCATTGAATGCTATTGCTTTGAATTTGTTTTATTTTTTGGTGTTGCGTGCGTGCTGTGATGAAATTGCCGCTAGATTAGTCGATCGCGCGTCCAAGGTGATACAGCGCAAGAACACAAGAGTTACGGAGGTGCGAGCAGGCGAGGCGCTCTGCGGGTGCGGTGGCGCCAGCGTGTGTGAGCAGCCTACACGAGCTGTGGTGGGAGCTTGATCGCCTTGCCGTGTGAGAGCTTGGGACACAGGAGAGCGCGGTGGCATGCACGATGGATGTTCGATGAATTGACCGAATCAAACGAGCTAACAGAGTAAAAGACGGTGTCCATCTCTATCCCTCCTAATCCCTTCTATCAAACATGGAACAAGGATCACCCTATCCCTCAAATGAAACATGTGCCGGGATGGTCCTGCCCCTAAAAACAGGGATGGTTCCATCCTGTCCCATTGTCTCAAAACCAAACACATCCGTAGGGTCTATGCTCATCTTGTCTTTACCTACGTGCGTGCAGCAACAACAGTTTGCAGCTGTGACATCCCATGTCACAAAATGGAATTTAACTAAACCCAATATTAATTGAGGGCTAATTAAAAATATAATTAATCAAGGTGCCAAAGAATAAAGGGAGAAGATTAATTAATTAAATCCAAAATATCTAAATGAGGACCATTCTCAAACATCACAGAAACCCATGGGAGTGCACTAATGTTTTTGCACATTCTGAATGGCCACATTAAAAGAGAATTTTGAGAATTTTATCAGAATTTTTGGTAACCATTTCGTACCCTTAAAAATTCCCCTAAAGTCAAATAAGATCATTTCTGTCCTGGAATTGTAAAACTTTATCTAAGCCGAATTGGATCATGCCCCCAAAAACAAAGTGGGAGCACATGATTCCCTGGGTATACACAAAAATCAGCGTGAAATTTGGAGCAATACAACTTGGTAAATTTCAGCCAAACCCGAGCACTATTCAGAGTCAAGGCAAGTCAATCTTCCTCTTTTCTCCCTGGCCAACCCCAGCTCGACACCGGAGAGTACCCGATCCCCTGTGCCACCGCTGATCACTGTCGCTCTCCCAAGCTGGCCACTGCACCGTCATCTCCTCTCCTGTGCCGCCGGCCAAATTGAACCCCCTAGCATCGATGAGCCACTCCCCTGCCGACAGCGCAACCCCACCTCTCCCTCTGCTCTCTCTCGCTCTCTTACTCCGATCGGGACAAAAGGGGCAGCTCGCTCAGCGCGCCTCTCCCAGCTCTCTCTCTGCTCACACTCACCGTGCACCTCCCAGGAGAACTTCCCGCAAAGCCAGGCGCCTCTGCCCTCCCTCTCCCTCTCTCTCCCCGGCGAACCCGAGCCTAGAGCTTTGTTTCCACCGCCATGGCCGCCGCCACGCCCAGATCTGCCTAGGCATCTCCTCCTCTCCGGTTTTCTCCTCAAATCAGCGTGCAAGACCATCACCTCACAGCCCCCTGAGCCTCTCCCTCCCTCGTGTAGTGTCCTCGCTAGAATTCGCGAAGCCCGGAGCCACCGCCGTCGGGATTCGGCCACCCCGCCGGAGAGAACCCCCCTCTGGCCCTCCTCCTCGATGTTTTCCTCGATGCCGACCCTCCCCGACCTGCAATGAAGCTCTCCGACCATGCCCCGGCCTCCCTCTTCCTTGGCATCATCACGCGAACCTCATTGGAGTTTCCCCGCTGCCACCCCCTCGTCGCCGGCAGTCTCCGGTAAGCCCCTGCCCCCTCCGACCGCAGCCTCGGGACCCTCGCAGCATTGGGAACATTTTGAGGTGCGTGCTAGCCCTGGCCACACTGCCGATCGGCCGCTGGGCCGAACTCACCGTCGCCGGCTGCTGCACGGGCGCACGTGCGCGCCTGGGTTGAATTGAAATGCTGATGGCAGTTCTGTAACTAAGTTGGAACTTTGCTTCAAACTTTGAAATTCAATAACTTGTGATATAAAAGTCCAAATATTATGAAACCAATTTTTTTCGACTCCTAAAATTACCCTCTACCAGAAAAACAAGTTGAAGTCCAATGTTATGCAGTGAATTAATTTATTTAATTCCCTAAAGTTACAACCCTAATTTGCTTAATAAATTCATAAGTAAGTAAATATAAGTGGTTAATTCATGAAACTTTCTCAGTGATCATCCCATGCCATGCCTAAACTTTCTGTAAAAGCACATTTCCATTTATATGCATATTTTTAGTATTATTGCATAATCCTCATTTTTAGTAATTGAATTTATATAAATTATTGGCTAAGAATTTATTTATGAAATTTGGTATACCTGTTCCGTATGCCCTTGTACACTCCTATAAAATTCCATGTAAAATTTGAAGCAACTTAAGTATACTTTTTGCTGTCGAATTGGTCACTGAATAGTTAACTTAGGAATTTCCATATGAATATTGCCTTTTATGTGCATTTAGTAAAAGTAGGAATAAATTCATCCCTGGAATATTCATGCAGAATAATTCATCTTGACATTACAGTAGAAATCCTCATTTCCCATTATATGCCCATGGTTCCTAAGTAACTATATGTTCCCAGAGCTAGTATGTAATTCAACGTTGTCATCTTGTGTATAATGCTAGTCACATGCATATTGCCACTTGAACTAAGTTACTTAAAAGTAAACTTCTGAAGTATTGGCCCTAGTACTACATTTTCATGTCACCATCATCACGTAATGCCATGTGGTTCTCATCTATGCCATGCTCATGTTTAAGGTAGACATACACTAAGTTTTCAATGATTGAAAACTATATTCTTTTAATTAGAAGTTTGTCCCCTTCAAATTCAGTGGTTACCATTTCATACCTGTGTGTGCATAACCATTCATTCATGAGTATCAGTTTCATTAATTTTATTTGTTGAGAAAGTGCCATGAATCATCATGCTATTCATTTCATCTATAATTAAGGAACTCCATGACCCCTTGTTTATCCCTTCGTATTTATGCATATTCATTTCATATAGGGACCGAGACCAAGGAGATCACACCGGAACAGCCGGGATCTGAAGTGAACTTTGGTGAAGACACTAACTATGATCACTCCCAAGGCAAGCCCTGGTGCATACCCAATTAATTTTCGAGTCCTTTATACTTTGTCACAAGTTAGGAATATTGTATTGTGCATTACGTGTAGTACTTGGATGAAACCCACTTGCATACTCTAGCAATGACCTATAACTAGTTTATGTTAGTAAGCTTTTCCATTAGTGAATGCTATGCTTAAACTAGTGGAGTCAACGGTAGGTTATGGATTAAACTATGGTTCACATGACAAATGAACTTGATAAAAATGGAGCACCTATCGTTGCAACTCCGTGAACAAGTGTTGGACAATACCAAGTACATACCTTTAATATGGGAATTAGTAAACCTAGTAACTTAGGCGCCGTATTATTGGACGGCCATACTCATCGATCCAGAGGTGTTGTGAACAGCATGATGGTTGCACGGGTTTGAGGACCGCTGAAGAGTGCATGGGTTAAGCCTCAGATACAAAGTACTGTATCGTGGGGAGGACGTGTACTCGGGATCCATGGCCCCGGATCAACTTTATAGCAATCTTGTGAACGGTGGTCATACGTGTTCTTAAGTGATGCGTATGTCGTGTATTTGGGTTTTCCCTGCAGGATGTAAATTGATTTGAATTGCCGTCCCTCGTGGTTATGAGTACCTCTTGTTCGAGCAGCGGTAATGATATGTTAAGTAGTAAAGTTGTGGTTATGTTTCTGAAATTTACTTATGCTATGACTACATATTGCTATGATGTATTGCTCTTTTCTTATTTTCAAGTCTTAGCAGCTAGCTAGACTCACCATAGCTGTTTTCTGCAATAAGCAAAGTAAAATCTTGATTAAGAAATGAAAGTGCAGCATAGAACTAATAGGAGCTTTTTATGCAAGTATCAAATAAACCCAGTCAGCCCGCTGCATACTAGGAGTCGGTTTTAGTAAACCTTTTGATGGGTAAGTCTTGCGGACTATGTTAGATACTCAGGCTTTGCGATTATGTTGTTTTTTTAGGTTTTCCTCAAGCGACTTATTGTGATTGTTGTAATAAGGTGGTTTGGGAAGGCGAGGAGCCTCAGAATTGGACCATTGAATGCGTCCCTAGCTCCCCTACCGTGATGAGTGAGCCATCGCCATAGGGCTGGCATGGTTTACGTAGGTGATCGACATCGTGTATTGTCGCTTCCGCATATTTATGTAATATAATTCAAGGACATATGTATTGTAATAAATCTGAACTTGCTTCCACTTGACCTTTGAAATTGTAATATTATGCACTTAAGTGATGTAACTTTGTAAATGATGAATCTTCATGTGTGAATGCTATGTATGGTTACTTCGTTAATCATCTCCCGAGGCGATCCTGTATGACATACTCTACTTTTCAGAGTAGGGTTGTCACAGCTGGTATCAGAGCCATCTCGGGATAAGCTATACACAAATGAATATTTTAAAACATAAACAAGCTGTTTTTACACCTTACGGTGAGGTACGAACTAGTAGTGCCCATATAAGAGTCTTGTAGGTGGCAAAGCTAACCTTGGGTTATGTTTGTTTAAATTACTTGCAACTATGGATTCTTCAATGAAGGTACATGTGTGACTCGAATACACTCTTATTCGAGAGCTCCCATGCGAGGCGAGGTGGTCATGGATTTGTCGTGCTTAGATAGGAATTTATTCAAACTAGTGTGACTCGAATACACTCTTATTCCAGAGCTCCCGTGCGAGGCGAGGTGGTCACGGATTTCTTTTGGATTTTTCTTTTGAATTTGATGTATTGTTTCTGAAATGGATCTCTTGCAGGTACACTAACCACGTGTAGTTCATTAGACAAATGTGCGAGAGGTGTGTGTGCCACCGAAAGGATCGAGCTATATAATCGGTCAAGTTTTTCTTTTTGTGAGGATGTAGGGACCTGTCATATTGAGCATTGGCATTCATGCATACCATATGCATTCAACCTTACCAAATCATGTAAAGAGGTCACTAAGATTTCAAACTGATGAAATGACCAGGTTTTGGGCGAATTTGAATCCCTATGGCATCTAAACCGAAAACTTGAACTCACCGATAAAAAAATCCAACCTTGCCAGAAAAGTCAGTTTCACCAAAACAAGCATAACTTCCTCAATTTTGATTCAATGAAGGTGAACAAGTACTCGTTGGAAAGCTTAGGTTTTGCTCTACGAGTTTGGTTTAGGAACTTTGTCTTGGAAAAATCTGGAACTGGGTCGAATTTTGCAAAAACAGTAGCTTTTCTGCAAGTTCAGAAATTGCTTCTTTTCTGTCCCATCTTTGAAGAGACTTTATTGGATGGATATGTGTGAGTATGCGTTGGAATGGTGATAAAGTTCTCCACAACATTTGTAAAACCCAAAAATCTTAATTTTGTCCAGAAGCTAAGCGTTTTTGCGCATTTCTACGGTTTTCTCCGTCGACCGCAGAAATTTGTTGTTACCGGTCATTAAACAGATCGGGAACCTCATGTATTTTCTTTTACCAATCAATCCTTATGCTATTTTAAGCATGTGTGCTTAGTGGGATATTAAGTTTTGACTCACCCCTGTAAAACTTTATTCCAGTAGATGGATGTTGGCAAGCTCGTGAAGGACCCCGAGTACCTTGCCGCCCGCATTCTCGAGTTGGAACGAGAGCGCGAGGCGCTGCTCTCCACACTTGTTACCCGTGATGCCCAGCTTGCGAAGCGTGATGCTAAGATTGCAAATCTTGAGGACAATCTGCACACTAGCAAGTTGGAGCGGGCCGACCTTTTTGAGCAACTCCATGATGCTCAGCTCATCATCGAGGGCGATGCAAGCGATCAGTTGCAGGAACAACTGAACCAATGCAATGCCCAGCTCACCGCTGCCAAGAGGAGATTTACTCTTTTCATGGTCAGTTCACCGCTCTCTTGGAGGAGCGAAGTGAGCTACAGGCTTTGCGCGAAGAAGCTCAAGATGCGCGGGATGTGATGGAAGGAAACCTCAACGACGCTCACATCATCATCGCGCAACAAGAGTAGCTCATTGGGCATCTCCAAGCTGCTAATGGCCAGCTGAACGCCATCCTTAATGATCAGCCACCCATTCCACTCGCAGTGATTCCCCCCGATGACGCTGATTTGAGTGAGAACGGTGATTCCGGCGTCGACTTCGAAGCACCCCCTGGACCGGGTGATATGGACGTGGAGTCCGATGGTGATAGCCACGTTGGGTGACCGAGTAGTAGTATGTACATAGGGTGGAGATCTCGTGAGACATTGTAGTTGTATGTGCATAGTGTTAGTAATGCTAAGCTAAGTTGTAACCTAAGCTCTCCGAGATCGTGTGGTGTCATGTTCCGAGTGATGTAACCAAAAACTTGCTATATATCAAAGTTACATCACATGTATCTATAGTTTTTATCATAATTATGTTGCCTATGGTGTTGGAAATTATGGAATTTAAGTTATCTCTTATGTCCGCACTGTTTACTTGTCAAGCCTTTCAATTATGAGCAATCTGAAATTTTATTTCATCACCATGTCATAGCCTTGTTATCATATTGTCTCACATGATGATCGGGCTAACATGCTTTGTTCATGTGTCAGATGGTGCAAACTCGCCGTGGTGGAAAAAAACGTCGGTGATGCTCCCAGCGCCTCGAACGTTGGTGGAAATGGGCCGCTGCCCAACGCGCCACCCATGACGGCTATGGAGCAACTGATCCATAACCAGAACGAGATGTTCCACATGTTCATGGAGAACATGAACCGTCAAGGAGTTCCTGTACCACCACCACTACAGCAGTGGGAATCCTCCTACGGCGACTTCTGGGCGACTCACCCGCCCACCTTCGGAGAAGTCGGTGATCCTCTGGAAGCGGATAATCTTATTCATACTCTGGAGTCAAAGTTCGCTCTCCTCCACTGCACCGAGCAGCAGAAGCCCCTCTTCGCCGCGCAGCAGCTCCGTGGCTCCGCAAGTGCTTGGTGGGCCAGTTTCACCGCCACTCTCGCCGCTGGTCACCAAGTCACATGGGCGGAATTCTGCACAGCTTTCCATGCACACCACATCCCCGCTGGACTCATGAAGCGCAAGTTGCAGGAGTTCCTTAACATGAAGCAAGGCTCCGGAACCGTGCAAGAGTATGCACGGAAATTTAATTACCTAGCTCAGTACGCATCGTATCACGCTGATACGGACGAGAAGAAGAAGGACTGTTTTTGTTCGGGTCTTACCCCGAAGCTGCAAGACCGCTTGGCACAAGTCACCGCCGGCACGTTCAATGATTTGATGAGTGCCGCCATCGTGCAAGAAGATGCCAGCCGTGCCAACCAGGAAGACAAGAAGAGGAAACGTGCTATGGGAAGTTCATCTGGCTCCGCACCGCCCATGTACAAGCTAGCAATCACCTCCCTGACAGGACAGAAATTCCGGGCTGCGGTACCATCGGGAGGAGGACCTTGCCCATCGTTCTCGCAGCAGCACTCGCGATTCCATAGAGGCAACCAGCAGCAATCTTCTGGTTCTCACCTTCCACAGCAGAGTAACCAAGTGGTGAAGACCAACTCATCGCAGCCATGTTACAACTGCGGCCGCACCGGTCATTTTGCTAAGGAGTGTCGGTTCCCGAAGCGCAACCCGAATAACAACAACAACAACTCCAACACTTCCGGGAACAACAACAACAACCACAACAACGGCAGCAACAATGGCAGCAATGGAAGTCGTCCCCAGTCTTCTACCCCCACGCACAAGAATGGCCGAGTCAACTATACCATGGTCGAAGAGACCCAAGTTGGAGAACCCGTTCTTGCGGGTACGTTTTCGGTCAACCAACATGCTGCCATGGTTCTTTTTGATTCAGTAGCAACGCATGATTTTATTAGTCAAGCATGTGCAAATCATTTGAAAATCACTCCCACCACTATGGGAACACCGTACATCATCACATATCCCGGTGGAAAAGTAAGAGCTCATCTTGAGTTAAGGAAAGTGCCACTTAAATTAGCAAGCAACGTATATCCCACTTCCCTAATCATCTTAGATGGCCAAAACATCGACATAATCCTTGGTATGAGATGGATGACTAGTCATAAAGCTGTATTGCACATTAAGGACCGGGAAATCCATTTGAGCTCACCCTTACATGGCCCATCTATTCTCCGATTGCCGTATCCCAAGCTGTCCACTTCTCAAGTGTGTCATGTTGAAGGAAAAGAGCTACAAAATATTCCAGTGGTATGCGATTTTCCCGGACGTATTTTCAAATGATTTGCCGAGAATGCCTCTGGACAGGGATGTTGAGTTTAAGATTGAACTCATACCCGGTACAGCGCCTATCTCTCGTAGGCCATACAAAATGGCTCCTAATGAGTTAGCGGAGTTGAAAGAGCAGTTACAAGAGCTTATGGACAAGGGCTACATCCGACCAAGTTCATCTCCCTGGGGCTGTCCCGCTCTATTTGTGAAGAAGAAAGACAAGACCCTACGCCTATGTGTTGACTATAGGCCGTTGAATGCCGTAACCATCAAGAACAAGTACCCTCTACCTCGAATCGATATTCTCTTTGATCAACTAGTGGGTGCTAAAGTCTTCTACAAGATTGATCTCCTATCTGGTTATCATCAAATAAAGATCCAAGCCGAAGATATTCCAAAAATAGCTTTCTCCACTCGATATGGTCTGTTCGAATATCTTGTCATGTCTTTTGGTCTCTCCAATGCTCCAGCCCACTTCATGTATTTGATGAATTCCGTGTTCATGCCCGAGTTGGATAAGTTTGTTGTTGTGTTCATTGACGACTTCCTTATCTACTCCAAGTCAAAGGAAGAACACGCCGAACATCTCCGCATTGTTCTACAACGACTCTGAGATCATCAACTTTATGCCAAGTTTAGCAAATGCGAATTTTGGCTAAAGCAAGTTCCATTCCTGGGTCACGTCATATCAGCAAAAGGAGTAGCCGTGGATCCTAGCAAAGTAGAGGATGTGCTGAATTGGAAAGCTCCGAAATCGATCAAGCAAATTCATAGTTTCCTTGGTCTTGCCGGTTATTATCGGAAATTCATTCCCAACTTCTCAAGCATTGCCAAGCCTGTGACCAAGTTGCTGGAAAAGGATGCTAAGTTCAAGTGAAGCTTTTCAGTCGCTCAAGAAGCATTTGACAACCGCTCCGGTTTTGGCTAAACCCGATATCACAAAACTGTTCGATGTTTACTGTGATGCCTCTGGCACCAGATTGGGTTGTGTGCTTATGCAAGAAGGCCGTGTTGTTGCCTATGCCTCACGACAGCTTCAGAAACATGAGCAAAATTATCCCACCCATGATTTAGAATTGGCCTCCGTTGTCATAGCCTTGAAAACCTGGCGCCATTACTTACTCGGTAATCTTGTTAACCTCTACACCGATCACAAAAGCCTCAAATACATCTTCACGCAACAAGAACTGAACATGAGGCAGTGCAGATGGTTAGAATTAATCAAGGACTATGAATTGGAAATTCATTATCACCCCGGAAAAGCCAACGTGGTTGCCGACGCCTTGAGTCGAACGGACCAATGCAATCACGCCATCATTTTCTCTATGGAAGCTTGCACAATTTCAGATCCTAGCGAACCAAGTCTTCGTGTCATTCCATATGGATCCTTGTATAATTTGGCGCTTATTCCTACCCTTCGGGAAGAAATTGTGGAAGCCCAAAAGAAGGACAAGGGAATGGAATATATCCGCCAGAAAATAGGGAAGAAGGAAGTGGCATGTTTCCGACAAGACGAAGATGGAGTGCTATGGTTCAACAATCGCCTTGTTGTTCCAAAGAACGAGGAACTAAGAAAGAAAATTTTGGATGAGGCTCACTTGTCCAAATACTCCATACACCCCGGCAGCAGCAAGATGTATCGCGGGTTAGGAGAAAAGTTTTGGTGGATGCGTATTGATGAGGACATAACTCCTAAGGATATATGCAACACTCCTCCAATTTTGGACTTGCAAGGTCCAATGACTAGAGCTCGTGCACGACGACTAAATTTAGAGGTGAGCTCGTTCCTACATTCTTCATTATATGTCACTTTTGAGAATGGTTTGCTACCTAATGATTATATTATAATTAGGAACCATAGAGAGGACCAGGAGATGATGGGAGGACTTGGAGACGTGGAGGACCAACAAGGACGTGGAAGCCAAGGTGGAGGCCCAACCAAAACCGACTTCGAGTCTGTTTCGGGGCTCAGGACTAGTCTACACTAAAACGGATACCCAAGACACATACGGACTCGGATTTGGACGTTCTACATATGCACGGAAAGATAAGAAGAAGACCTTTCCAATGCCGCCGGTCTCATATCAAAATTCGTCCGGAATCATCACGAATCATCAAAACAAGAGAGAGTCCAGAATCTATTTCGGTGCTGTGTTGCCTGTTTTTGGCCTTTGGCCTTTGTATCTAGTTGAGCCCAAGTAGGGGTGCGTCCAGAGGGTCTTGCACGACCCTAGGGTCTACATATACAGCTGCCGTCGCACCATTAGGGTTTGGGGTTTTGCTTAGATTATTCTGTTCATAACAGTTTCGCCGTCATCACGGTTTGTGAGACCCCAACTTCGTGAGAAACATAATACATCTGCAATTGTGTTGCTTTCTTCTTTGTTCTTGCTTGTGTTCTTGATTCGCAGGCAGGGATTAGCCTTCTCGGTGAGGTCAATCGTTTTAGAATGGTTGATAACCAGAGGAGACGTCGTGCTGCGATTGCGGGGTTTAGAACGTGTTGTTCTGAAGCCGGATCGATTTGTATGTCGCCTCCGACCAAATCAACGTATCCAGAACCTTTCGGAAGATCGGGAACCCTTGTCCACATCAAGTGGTAATCAGAGCTTCAGGTGCACCGTCAGGTTCGTACTACCCTTAGTTAATTTCGTTTTGTGTTCATCCTATCATCCACAGAAAAGCCCAAAAAATTTTTTCCCTCCGCCCATAACCACGTGTTTAGCCTTTGCAAATTTCAATTTCAGAGTCCGTAGTGTTGAGTTTGAGCCCTAGTTCTTGTTTAGTCGCTGGTTTAGTTTGTGTTTTTGTCGTCAGTAGTGTTTCCCTTGCAACCCTAGCCGCCATCCCTTTCACCATCCTCTGCTTTGTTGGCTTTTTGTGCTAGAGTTGATTGATCGACACACCTAGCCTAGTCCCACCCTAATCCCACCCTGAACACACCATCAACACCCCGAACCAATCCCCACAATTTCCACTTTCCGCTGCATCCACGCCGCTAAAAAAAATCTTACCCGATTCCAAACTCGACCCCTAACCGACTCGGGTTTCTGGAAAACCGACTCCGACCCCCCTTCGGTAAAACGGGCATAACTTTTTACTCGGTTGTCCGTTTTGGCTGAAATTTTTACAAGAGATTCTTGACTCAAAGTTGAGGTGACCCACACTGGGCTATGCCCTGTGTGCCCTCGTCAAAAAATTCAAAAATCATCGGGAAGATAAAGAAAAAATTGATTTAAGTTTACACCCAACGTTTCCTGCAACTTCAAGATTTTCTGTAGGCCACATCCTACCTCTGTTTGAGCTGAAATTTTTTGTGGATTCTCCTACATTGTTAGTGAGTTGTAGAAAAATATCAAAAAAATAAAATCAAAAAAAGAAATTTGGGATTTTTACTAGTGCTACATCTAGCCCCCTGAAATTTCTGGATTTGGCTGTTTTGCACTTAGCCCCTGTTATCGCTTGTTGTGCCTTTGTCTCCTTGTTTCTACTTTGCTATCACTACTGTTCTAGGACATACTTAGACTAGCAACTAGGGACAAGTTACTTGGGCACTTATTCAGCTTTACTATCTGTTTTTGATTTGTGTGCCACTCACATATATATATATTTGGCCTTCCTAGCTCTACATATTTCTTCTAGACAGCACACAGGTTATTTTGTGACCCCTGCAATCGTGGAACACATCTCTCTGGTATCCTTTGCTTTGCTTTTCAGAACTTTGTAAGAGCTTTGTAAGGAGTTTTCTTTTGTTGTGTTGAAAGGCACCACTGCTTAGCTGTTTTATAGGGATAACCTTCACTGTTTGTTTCCTGTTTTGGTGTTTGTGATGGCAGGAAGTGACGATGGAGAGATGGCTTCACCCTCACAATTTGCTGAGTGCATGAGCCAAGAGCAGCTCCAGAAGGCTTTGCAAGCTGCTCAGAGTGATTTGGCAGAGACGATCACCAGAGCCGTTACTGATGCGGTCAGCAAGCTTCACATTGGAGAAAGCATCAAGCGGTTAGAGAAGCGGGTCTCTAAGTTAACCGATCAGGTTGTTGCGTTGGAGACTGCTCCTAAACCCAATAATACGAACACCAATAACAACAACAACGATGTTGAAGACGTTCATGATGAAGACACGGTGTATAAGGCTGATGGCACCGTGGATAGGTCAGCTACAAGGACCGCATGGTTACGACGTCGTTTGAAACATAATACTCAAGGTATGGGTGGTTTCCATAACTACAACCGCCGTCCACACGGTAACTATGCTCCAGATGACCCGTATGCTAAAATTAAGTTTTCAATTCCTTCGTTTTTGGGTCAGTATGATGGTGATGTTTATCTTGATTGGGAGATGACTGTAGAACAAAAATTTAATGCCCACCTTGTTCCTGAACAACATAGAGTTAGACAAGCTACTAGTGAGTTTAAGGACTTTGCTATTGTTTGGTGGAGTGGTCTAGCTGCTGAAACTGATTTGCCTACTACTTGGGAAGAACATAAGGTAGCAATGCGTGATCGTTTTGTTCCCCCTTCTTTTTATAGAGAGATTCATAATAAATTGCAACGTTTAGACCAAGGAGATAAAACTGTTCAGGAGTATTTTAGTGAGCTTCAGAAGGGTTTCATTCGTTGTGTTGTAGTTGAAAAAGTAGAGGATCAAATTTGTCGCTTTTATTCTGGTTTAAGAAAAGAAATTCAGGACATCCTTGATTATAAAGAATATTATACCCTCACCCAGTGTTTCCAGTATGCTATGCTTACAGAGAAAGAATCACAGGGACTTTTCCAGGCTTTTGAGGAGTACAGCAAGTCAAGAAACTCCTACCCCCCACGCTCGACGGGGTCTTCGGGGCTTCCCAGGCCATCTTTCCGGCCGTCCCCACCAGCAGCTACCAAGGGAACCAGTGTTGTTTCTGCAGCCCCAAGATCAGCCCCTACACCTTCTACGCGCTCAGGTAAACTTTATGTGCAGGTACCAGCTAGTAGTGCCTCCTCTGTTGCTTCGACAGGGCGCACTACAGGGATTCAGTGCCACCGCTGCCATCCTTGGTCATGTGCAGAAAGATTGTCCAAGTAGGCGGGCATATGTGGCGACGGACGATGGCGGTTACATGAGCACCTCCGATGTGGAGGATGAGGAGGAGGACATCACTGCCACCGGCAGTGACCTTGTCCTTGGAGGCGGAGACACCACAGGATACATGAACATTATTGTTCAACGTATCCTTAGCACACAAGTTCATCAGCCCGAGACAATGCAGCGCCACAACTTGTTCCAGATTTTCTTCATCATCAAGAACCGCCGAGCACGTGTCATCATTGATGGAGGGAGCTGCAATAACTTGGTGAGTTCTGATGTGGTCAACAAGCTTGCTTTGACCACACGTCCACATCCACATCCGTACTACATTCAGTGGTTAAACGACTCTGGCAAAGCTAAGGTAATACAAACTTGTAGAGTTCCTTTTTCCATTGGTTCTTATGTGGATTCTGTTGATTGTGATGTCGTACCCATGCAAGCATGTTCACTTTTATTGGGTAGACCTTGGGAATTTGATAATGATGTTGTACACCATGGTAGAAGTAATAAGTACACTTTTATGCATAAAGGAACTAAAATTACTTTGTTACCAATGACCCCTGCTGAAATTGTACAAGCTGATTTAGAAAGAGCTGCTAGTTTAAAAAATAAAGGTCCTGAAATTCAGCAACCTGTTAATTCCAATTCTACACCTAGTAATGTTAATGATTCTTCAAGTTCTAAGGGTGCTGGAATTATATTACGAGGTCGTTCATGTCTTGCAACAAAATCTGAGCTCGCTAAAATTTCTGATAATGATGATATTTGCTATGCTTTGATATGCAAAGAAGCTTTGTTTTCGCTTGATGATATTGCTTCTAGTGCTGTGTCTCCTGCTGTCACTAACCTTTTGCAGGAGTATGAGGATGTTTTTCCAGCTGAGATACCCCCGGGATTGCCACCTTTGAGAGGGATTGAGCATCAAATTGATTTGATTCCGGGTGCTACTTTGCCAAACCGTGCTGCTTATAGGACCAACCCTGAGGAGACTAAGGAGATACAACGACAAGTTCAAGACCTTTTGGATCATGGGTATGTTCGTCAATCACTTAGTCCTTGTGCTGTTCCTGTACTTTTGGTTCCTAAGAAAGATGGTACTTGGTGTATGTGTGTAGATTGTAGAGCCATTAATAATATTACTATTAGGTATCGTCATCCTATTCCTAGGCTAGACGACATGCTTGATGAGTTATGTGGTGCTATAATTTTCACCAAAATTGATTTGCGTAGTGGCTACCATCAAATTAGAATGAAACTTGGAGACGAATGGAAAACAGCTTTCCAAACCAAATTTGGATTATATGAGTGGTTAGTAATGCCTTTTGGGTTAACTAATGCACCTAGTACTTTCATGCGCTTGATGAATGAGGTTTTAAGAGCTTTCATTGGCAAATTTGTGGTAGTTTACTTTGATGATATCTTAATTTATAGCAAATCTATAGATGAACATATGAATCATTTACGTGCTGTTTTTGATGCTTTACGAGATGCACGTTTATTTGGTAACCTTGAGTAGTGCATCTTTTGCACGGATCGAGTCTCTTCTCTTGGCTATGTTGTGACTCCACAGGGAATTGAGGTGGATGAGGCGAAGATTGAAGCCATAAAGAGCTGGCCTGTACCAAAAACTATCACACAGGTGAGGAGTTTTCTTGGTCTTGCAGGTTTCTACCGCCGCTTTGTCAAAGATTTCAGCACCATTGCTACACCTTTACATGAGTTGACAAAGAAGGGCATTGATTTCCATTAGCGTAAGGTACATCATGAGTCTTTTGATGCTTTGAAGGATAAACTTACACATGCACCATTGCTGCAATTACCTAATTTTGATAAGATTTTTGAGCTTGAATGTGATGCTAGTGGTATAGGCATTGGTGGTGTTTTGATGCAAGATAGTAAACCTATTGCATACTTTAGTGAGAAAATTACTGGGCCTGTTTTGAATTACTCCATGTATGATAAGGAATTGTATGCACTTGTATGTTGTTTAGAGACGTGGCGTCATTATTTGTTGCCCAAAAAATTTGTTATTCATTCTGATCATGAATCACTTAAGTATATTCGTTCTCAATGTAATTTGAACTGTAGACATGCTAAATGGATTGAATTTGTTGAGTCTTTTCCTTACATTATTAAACATAAGAAAGGGAAGGATAATGTGATCACTGATGCTTTATCTAGGCGCTATACTTTATTGTCTCAACTTGATTGTAGAATTTTTGGACTTGAGGCAATTAAAGAACAATATGCTGCTGATGTTGATTTTAAGGATGTATTGTTGCATTGTAAAGAAGGTCGTGCATGGAATAAATTTGTGTTGAATGATGGATTCTTGTTTAGAGCTAACCGCCTATGCATTCCAGTTGGTTCCGTTCGTCTTTTGTTGTTACAGGAGGCGCATGGAGGTGGATTGATGGGTCATTTTGGTGCCAAGAAGACGGAGGATATTTTGGCCACACACTTCTTTTGGCCAAGGATGAGGAAAGATGTTGAGCGCTTTGTTGCTCGCTGCACTACATGTTAAAAAGCTAAGTCTCGCTTGAATCCACATGGTTTATACATGCCACTTCCTGTTCCTTCTATTCCTTGGGCGGATATTTCTATGGACTTTGTTTTAGGACTGCCTAGGACTAAGAGGGGGAGTGATAGTATTTTTGTTGTTGTGGATAGATTTTCTAATATGGCACACTTTATACCATGTCATAAGACTGATGATGCTAGTTATATTGCTGATCTCTTTTTCAAAGAAATTCTTCGTTTGCATGGTATGCCTTCTACTATTGTTTCAGATCGCGATGCAAAATGCTTGAGTCACTTTTGGCGCACGCTTTGGAATAAGTTGGGTACAAAGTTGTTGTTTTCTACAACTTATCGCCCACAAACTGATGGACAAACTGAGGTGGTGAACCGCACTTTGGGTACTATGTTGAGAGCTATTTTGAAGAAAAATTTGAAGCAATGGGAAGAATGTTTGCCTTATGTTGAGTTTGCATATAATCGGACAACACATTCTACTACCAAGGTAAGTCCTTTCAAAGTAGTGTATGGTTTTGATCCCCGTACTCCACTTGATATACTTCCTCTACCTATTCATGAGAGAGTTCATGTTGATGCTAAGGAACATGCTGAATTTATTTAAAAATGCATGAGACCACTAGACTTAGCATTGAAAAGATGAATAACAAGTATAAAATTGCTGGTAGTAAAGGTAGAAAAGAAGTAAAACTTGATGTAGGACATTTAGTATGGTTACACTTGAGAAAAGATAGATTTCCAGATTTGAGAAAGTCTAAATTAATGCCTAGAGCTGATAGTCCTTTCAAAATAATTGAGAACATTAATGATAATGCATACAAACTTGAGTTGCCTCCCGAGTTCGGGGTTAGTCCTACTTTTAACATTTCAGATTTGAAACCATACTTGGGAGAAGAGAATGAGCTTGAGTCGAGAACGACTCCATTTCAAGAGGGGGAGGATGATGAGGACATCACTCCTAAGGATATATGCAACACTCCTCCAATTTTGGACTTGCAAGGTCCAATGACTAGAGCTCGTGCACGACGACTAAATTTAGATGTGAGCTCGTTCCAACATTCTTCATTATATGTCACTTTTGAGAATGGTTTGCTACCTAATGATTATATTATAATTAGGAACAATGGAGAGGACCAGGAGATGATGGAAGAAGGACTTGGAGACATGGAGGACCAACAAGGACGTGGAAGCCAAGGTGGAGGCCCAACCAAAACCGACTTCGAGTCTGTTTTGGGGCTCAGGACTAGTCTGCACTAAAACGGATGCCCAAGTCACATACGGACTCGGATTTAGATGTTCTACATATGCACGGAAAGATAAGAAGAAGACCTTTCCAATGCCGCCAGTGTCATATCAAAATTCGTTCGGAATCATCGGGAATCATCGAAACAAGAGAGAGTCCAGAATCTATTTTGGTGCTGTGTCGCCTGTTTTTGGCCTTGCACGACCCTAGGGTCTTCATATACAGCCGCCGTCGCACCATTAGGGTTTGGGGTTTTGATTAGATTATTCTGTTCATAACAGTTTCGCTGTCATCACGGTTTGTGAGACCCCAACTTCGTGAGATTCATAATACATCTGCAATTGTGTTGCTTTCTTCTTTGTTCTTGCTTGTGTTCTTGATTCGCAGGCAGGGATTAGCCTTCTCAGCGAGGTCAATCATTTTAGAACGGTTGATAACCAGAGGAGACGTCGTGCTACGATTGCGGGGTTTAGAACGTGTTGTTCTGAAGCCGGATCGATTTGTGTGTCGCCTCCGACCAATTCAACGTATCCAGAACCTTTCGGAAGATCGGGAACCCTTGTCCACATCAAGTGGTAATCAGAGCTTCAGGTGCACTGTCAGGTTCATACTACCCTTAGTTAATTTCGTTTTGTGTTCATCCTATCGTCCACAGAAAAGCCCAAAAAATTTTTTCTCTCCGCCCATAACCACGTGTTTAGCCTTTGCATATTTCAATTTCAGAGTCCGTAGTGTTGAGTTTGTGCCCTAGTTCTTGTTTAGTCGCTGGTTTAGTTTATGTTTTTGTCATCAGTAGTGTTTCGCTTGCAACCCTAGCCGCCATCCCCTTCACCATCCTCTGCTTTGTTGGCTTTTTGTGCTAGGGTTGATTGATCGACACACCTAGCCTAGTCCCACCCTAATCCCACCCAGAACACACCATCAACACCCGAAATGTTTTTGCATATTCTGAACGGCCACATTAAAATAGAATTTTGAGAATTTTACCAGAATTTTTTGTAACCATTTCATACCCTTAAAAATTCCCCTAAAGTCAAAGAAGAGCATTTCTGTCCTGGAATTTTAAAAATTTATCTAAGCCGAATTGGATCATACCCCCAAAAACAAAGTGGGAGCACATGATTCCCTGGGCATACACAAAAATCAGTGTGAAGTTTGGAACAATGGAACTTGGTAAATTTTGGCCAAACCCGAGTACTGTTCAGAGTCAAGGCAAGTCAATCTTCCTCTTTTCTCCCTGGCCAACCTCACCTCGACACCGGAGAGTACCCGATCCCCTGTGCCACCGCCGATCACTGCCGCTCCCCCATGCTGGCCACTGCACTGCCATCTCCTCTCCTGTGCCACTGGCTGAATTGAACCCCCAGCGCCGGTGAGCCACTCCCCTGCCGACAGCGCGATCCCTCCTCTCCCTCTGCTCTCTCTCGCTCTCTTACTCCGATCGGGACAAAAGGGGCAGCTCGCTCAGCGCACCTCTCCCAGCTCTCTCTCTGCTCACACTCACCGTGCACCTCCTAGGAGATCTTCCCGCGAAGCTAGGCGCCTCTGCCCTCCCTCTCCCCCTCTCTCCCCGGCGAACCCGAGCCTAGAGCTCTGCTTCCGCCGCCATGGCTGCCGCCGCGCCCAGCTCTGCCTAGGCAACTCCTCCTCTCCGGTTTTCTCCTCAAATCGGCACTTAAGACCATCACCTCACAGCCCCCTGACCCTCTCCCTCCCTCGTGTAGTGTCCTTGCCAGAATTCGTGAAGTCCAGAGCCGCCGCCGTCGGGATTCGGCCACCCCGCCGGCGAGAACCCCCCATCGACCCTCCTCCTCGATGTTTTCCTCGATGCCGACCCTCCCTGACCTGCTGTGAAGCTCTCCAACCAAGCCCCGGCCTCCCTCTTCCTCAGCACCGTTGCGCGAGCCTCACCGGAGTTTCCCCGCCTCCACCCCCTCATCGCCGGCAGTCTCCGGTGAGCCCCTCCCCCCTCCGACCCTAGCCTTGGGACCCTCACAGCATTGGGAACATTTTGGGGTGTGTGCTAGCCCTGGCCGCACCGCCGATAGGCCGCTGCGCCGAGCTTACCGTCGCCGGCCGCCACACGGGCGCGCGCCCCTGGGTTGAATTCAAATGCTAATGGCAGTTCTATATATAAGTTGGAACTTTGCTTCAAACTTTGAAATTCAATAACTCATGAAATAAAAGTCCAAAAATTATGAAACCAATTTGTTTTGACTCCTAAAATTACTCTCTACCAGAAAAACAAGTTGAAGTTCAATGTTATGCAGTGAATTAATCTATTTAATTCCCTAAATTTACAAACCTAATTTGATTAATAAATTCATAAGTAAATAAATATAAGTGGTAAATTCATGAAACTTGCTCAGTGATCGTCCCTTGGCATACCTAAAGTTTCTGTAAAAGCACATTTCCATAATATATGCATATGTTTAGTATTATTGTATAATCCTTATTTTCAGTAATTGAATTTATATAAATTATTGGCTAGGAATTTATTTATGAAATTTGGTATTCTTGTTCCTTATGCCCTTTTACACTCCTATAAAATTCCATGTAAAAGTGGAAGCAACTTAAGTATACTTTTTGCTGTCGAATTGGTAACTTAATAGTTAATTAGGAATTTCCATATGAATATTGCCTTTTATGAGCATTTAGTAAAAGTTGGAATAAATTCATCCTTGGAATATTCATGTAGAATAATTCATCTTGACATTACAGTAGAAATTCTCATTTCCCATTATATGTCCATGGTTCCTAAGTAACCATATGTACCCAGAGCTAGTATGTAATTCAACGTTGTCATCTTGTGTATAATGCTAGTCACTTGCATATTGCCACTTGAACTAAGTTACTTGAAAGTAAACTTCTGAAGTATAGGCCCTAGTACTACATTTTCATGTCACTATCATCATGTAATTCCATGTGGTTCTCATCTATGCCATGCTCATGTTTAAGGTAGACATACGCTAAGATTTCAATGATTGAAAACTATATTCTTTTAATTAGAAGTTTGTCCCCTTCCAATTCAGTGGTTACCATTTCATACCTATGTGTGCATACACATTCATTCATGAGTATCAGTTTCATTAATTTTATTTGTTGAGAAAGTGCCATGAATCATCATGCCATTCATTTCATATATAATTAAGGAACTCCATGAACCCTTGTTTATCCCTTCGTATTTGTGCGTATTTATTTCATATAGGGACCGAGACCGAGGAGATCACAACGGAACAGCCGGGATCTGAAGTGAACTTTGGTGAAGACACTAACTACGATCACTCCCAAGGCAAGCCCTGAATTAATTTTTGAGTCCTTTATACTTTGTCACAAGTTAGGAATATTGTATTGTGCATTACGTGTAGTACTTGGATAAAACCCACTTGCATACTCCAGCAATGACCTATAATTAGTTTATGTTAGTAAGCTTTTCCATTAGCGAATGCTATGCTTAAACTAGTGTTGTCAACGGTAGGTTATGGATTCAACTATGGTTCACATGATATATGAACTTGATAAAAATGGAGCACCTATCGTTGCAACTCCACGGACAAGTATTGAATAGTACCAAGTACATACCTTTAATATGGGAATTGGTAAACCTAGTAACTTGGGCGTCGTATTGTTGGACGGCCATACTCATCGATCCAGAGGTGATGTGAACAGCAAGGTGGTTGCACGGGTTTGAGAACCACTAGAGAGTGCATGAGTTAAGCCTCGGATATGAAGTACTGTATCGCGGGGAGGACGTGTACTTGGGATCGATGGCCCCGGATCGACTTTATAGCAATCTTGTGAACGGTGGCCATACGTGTTCTTAAGTGATGCGTATGTCATGTATTCTGGTTTTCCCTACAGGATGTAAATCGATTCGAATTGCCGTCCCTCGCGGTTATGAGTACCTCTTGTTCGAGCAGCGGCAATGATATTCTAGGTAGTAAAGTTGTGGTTATGTTTCTGAAATTTACTTATGCTATGACTACATATTGCTATGATGTATTGCTCTTTGCTTATTTTCAAGTCTTAGCAGCTAGCTAGACTCACCGTAGCTATTTTCTACAATAAGCAAAGTAAAATCTTGATTAAGGAAATGAAAGTGCAGCATAGAACTAATAGGAGCTTTTTATGCAAGTATCAAATAAACCCGGTCAGCCCCCTACGTACTAGGAGTCGGTTTTAGTAAACCTTTTGACGGGTAAGTCTTGCGGAGTATGTTAGATACTCAGGCTTTGCGATTATGTTGTTTTTTTTCAGGTTTTCCTCAAGTGACTTATTGTGATTGTTGTAATAAGGTGGTTTGGGAAAGCGAGGAGCCTCAGAATTGGACCATTGAATGGGTCCCTAGCTCCCCTAACCATGATGAGTGAGCCATCGCCATAGGGCTGGCATGGTTCACGTAGGTGATCGACGTCGTGTTTTATCGCTTTGTCGCTTCCACATATTTATGTAATATAATTCAAGGACATATGTATTGTAATGAATCTAAACTTGCTTTCGCTCGACCTTTGAACTTGTAATATTATGCACTTAAGTGATGTAACTTTGTAAATGATGAATGTTCATGTGTGAATGCTATGTATGGTTACTTTGTTAATCATCTCCCGAGGCAATCCTATACGACATACTCTACTATTCAGAGTAGGGTTGTCACAGCAGCAGCAGTGATGGTAGGGTTAGGATAGGACAAGGGCAAAGGGAAGATGCCTGAGAAGCCCAAGACCAAGAAGAGACCAAGACTGGACCCAGAGTCTGAGCGAGCCAGGAGAGTTGCTAGGCACCTAGATGCCCTGGAGGAGTCACGTAGGACACTGGAACTCATTTGATCCTCGAGCAGCTAGCTGAGGCACAGGGTCTCAGGAGGAGCACCAGACAAAGCACTGCACCTCTGGCAGTTGGAATTGTACCGCCACCATGGCCACAGCGTACTCCAACTTCTCGTTAGGAGAGGTCGTCTAGGACTGCAGAACATGGATCCTCCTGACAGCAGGAGGAGTTAGAGGAGGAGACCTCAGAGTCTGAGTCAGAGGAGGAGGAGCTTGAGGAGACTGAGCAGACTGTTCCCCAGAGGAGAGCTTACCGGGTAGGAGATCTATAGTGCACCTGTGTAGTGTGCACCAGGAGGCTGCAGAGACTGGTACAGGCAGCCGAAGAGCCGTACATACTTAAGGTTCCTACAAAGGATCTTAAGGTGCTATGTCTGGTTCCCTTCGAGCAGTGGGTTTCAGTTCCCAGAGACCCCGCTGCTGGAGAGAGGTACTGGACAGTTCTCCAGAGAAGGATTGGAGAGGGGTTGAGACACTGCGTGGCCATGAGGAGCAGGGATAGGGTGTTTGTGCCGCAGCAGTACATGACTTACAAGGCCATGAGGAGGGGTACTGGCACTGACATGGAGTAGTACTTCACATACTTGTCAGGGCTAGCAGAGCTAGTTACTGCTCCATTCAGGTTCAGGGAGGATATAGTCTTAGAGTTCTACGCCACACTGTGGGTTGCCAGGGATCGCTCAGAGTTCTGGTTTCTGTTCAGAGGGTAGCCACAATGAGTCACTAGGGAGGATCTGATAGCCAACCTAGGATTCCTTGCTTCAGACCTCCGGCTGTACAGGAGTGCTTACCCGTCCCTAGAGCCACCCCGCAGACCATAGGGAGGGAGACTACCGTCTGACGACATGGTGTCGATTGCTTTCCCACCTCCTCACACACCATGCTTTGAGAGAGGCCCTGCAAGACTCATTGCAGAGGCCAAGGTGGTGAGAGCGATAGTCACCAGTACTATCATCCCTAGGTCGGGCTACAGAGAGGAGTTTACACTTCTGCACCAGTGGGCAGTCGCAGCGATTATGAGGAGACAGCACTTCGACCTGGCAGATCTTCTGATTGGAGAGATGGAGGAGGTCATTTCTGAGAGAGTGGGAGGACATCACTTGGTCTACGGTCCCTATGTTTGCTATCTTCTGAGGAGGATGGGCCTAGTGACAGAGGAGCAGTACGAGGCATTACCTGAGGTGACCACCAGCTACGCACCTCGAGCCCCTAAGGGATCACAGTCAGCCTCCAGCCAGCAGACAGGAGAGGAGGAGCAGGAGTCACCACCAGTACCTCACGAGCAGACAGCTCAGCCAGAGACGGTGGTTCCTAAGTCAGCCAGTACAGGAGCACCTCTCCCGCCGACGGGTTCACAGTTAGAGGACGTTGTCACTGTGACAGCACTTGCAGGACGTCTGAGTGAGTTCATCCAGAGTGTAGCTGAGGATAGACGTCAGATGACGGACGTCATGAGGAGCCAGGCAGAGA
Source organism: Eleusine coracana subsp. coracana (assembly GCA_032690845.1). Lineage (NCBI taxonomy): Eukaryota > Viridiplantae > Streptophyta > Magnoliopsida > Poales > Poaceae > Eleusine > Eleusine coracana. Next base: position 22,958,458 of record CM064418.1, on the reverse strand, counting down.
TTCAGAGGACGCAGACTGCACTTGTTACCGCCTTGATGACACAGATGATAGAGTTGAGCCAGAGGCAGGCCGGTTAGTAGCCAGGACCTGTAGTGCTTCCATAGTACCAGCAGCTGTAGACTCAGCTCAGTCCAGCGGCTTGTCACTTTTAGGGGTCTTACCGACAGGGGGAGCAGGACAGACCTTCTCTTCAGCTCAGCTCTCCCCCATGTTAGCTTTCTCAGTATCTATGTTGTTTGTCTCTCCTTCACACTCTTCGACATCGCAGATGGCGGTCAGGAGCATATTCTCATAGATTGTTCACACTACCCATGCAGACTCCCAGTCAGCTCCAGAGTCAGTTACAGCTATAGCTCCACCTCTTACTACCACAGTTACCACTCTTACTCCTCAGGCAGCAGAGGATCTTGTCCGTGGAGGTTTCTTATAGCAGGACATGGCAGATCTCATTCTTCTCCATACTATAGCTCAGGAGACTGCCATAGCCACACCAGCAACACAGGACAGAGGGTCTCAGTCGCCTGTGGACCTTGACTTCTTCGAGCAGATGGATGCTCAGGCGGCACAGGCTCAGGGAGCACAGCAAGATCTAGTATAGGAGCTGCCAGAGCAGAGCCTTCAGAGGACGTTGCTGTACCACTTCCTTCGACCACGAGCTCTTAGATGTTCATCTTTTCCACCTTTTTGGTGCTTGCTACCAAAGGGGGAGAAGAGTCCTAGGTCTAGGGGGAGTGGAGTGTGATCCTGTGCAATGGAGAGTAGCTTGTATCTAGGGAGAGCATACGAGGTTTTTGGGAGTTAGATACATTTGGATCTTATTTTGTTGGAGTTAATCATTGTTCTTGGATTTTGATGTGTCATGGTTTTCTTTCACTTGTGTTCGACACATTTTAATCTCACTTGGTTTATTGATCATATGCAGTTCCTTGTATTCATTAATTATCTTGTACGTCTGTGTATGATATCATGATGATGACTGCTTGTTCTTAATTCATATGCATTATCATGCTAACTTGTTGCATCTCATCATTGATGTCTTGCACTGCATGTCTTTATGCTTTCCTTTAATATATTGCCATGACATGCATGCATTTTCATCTAGAGTATGCTTTTTACTATTTTCCTTATATCTCTACATGATGTTCGATTAAGTTGGACCTTATGCATTTCTCTCATATGTTGTTATGGTTCCTCTCAATCTTTGTGTAGCTCTTTTAGCCCGGTTATTAATTGTTCAAGTTTTTTGATTAAGTAGTGGTTGTCATCAATCATCAAAAAGGGGGAGATTGTAAGCTTCATAACCGTTGATGATTCGATCCTCGAGGTATGGATGTTTTGGTGATAGATGACAATTATGTAGGAATCATCTCTAAACTCTATTATGAATCATATGGATAATGGTTGCCTTGGTGATTGATGACGATGACTACAAGCATGGAGGCTTGTGAACTTGATGGAGTCCAAGGATTGATAAAGATGGATCAAAGCGGAGAAAAAGCTATGGTGCAAGTGTTGGGTACACTTGCCTAGTTGTTAGGGCTTTCAGTCCATAGGAAAAAACCGGACTATCAAGGGGTTCTAGGTCATTCTCTAAGGTCATGTCTAGTTGGTGATGTGCAAGGTTGCTCAGTGAAATCACAGGCACTAGGTGACAGTGAAGAAGCCATGGAGCTGTTCGGAGAAGCCGGGAAACGAAGTCAAGCGAGGATGACAAGTTTTAGCTTCTGGACATAGAGACCGGACAGAGGGGTCAGTGGAGAATGGACTGTATGGTTACGATGGGGAGTTGTCTAGGACTTACTGCGAGGAGCAAGGAGTCTGTCTGTGGTAGTGCCTGTACAGACCGGATAGTCCGATCTACTGACCTGACTGTCCGATCAATAGGGATTGCACAGGGCAGAGAGGAGGCTTTGGCGCAAAATGTTTCTGGACTGGTGAGAGAAACAGATCGGACGGTCCGGTCAGGTGACCGTACGGTCTAGTCAGCAGGAGAATAAGCAGGGGTCAGAGCCATTGGTGCACTGTGCTGTAGTGACCGGACTGTCCGGTAAGGCAGTGACTGGACTGTCCGGTCAATAGGCCCAGAAAGCTTATTTCATGAGGGAACGTCTAGTTTGAGGTTGGGAGCTTATATAACTTTGTTGCTTGGGTCTTTGGGACCTCTCTTAGCCAGTGGAATACCTGAGAGCATTTGGTAAGGTCCAAGAGGAAAAAAGGAGAGCACTAGGAGGAGATATTGCATATCTTGAGAGTGCTAGTGGAGAGTAACATGAGTATCTTGCACATCTAAGGCTACGGTGTCCTTGAGGGTGTGATCTAGATTGTTACTCTTGGTCTATGGTGAGACCTAGACCGGTTAGGTGTCAGTGATCGAGCCTATCGTGATCGGTTGTGAAGGTCGTCACACGTTTGTACATGGTTTGAGCCTGTCGGTGAAAGGGGCATCAATAGTGAGCGCCCGTGCCAGCTCAGGGAGTCCGGCAAGTTCTCAAGGGAGGCAAGCTTGTGCTTTGTGCAGCGGTGACGCATACCATGTCTTTACTCTAGGAGTGATTGCGGGCTCGTGGGTGAAAACTCCACTTGGTGATGGGAGGGACCGGGACTCCGATGGGAGTGGTCCAACAAGGATTAGGGGAAGGCGCCATCCTTTCGAGACCTCGAGAAAAAATCATGAGCATTCCTTGACCCTCTCTTTACTATTCCACAATTGTGTGCTCTAGTGACTAGGGTGAATTGTGGCTTGCATAGGCTAGTGTGTTTGGCTTCTGCACTTTATCTTATCATGAACACTAGCATGAGTAGGGTCTTGGCCTACTAGAATTGTTTAGGTTGCTTCTCATGTTAGGCTCAAGTAGTGAAAATTGAAGTAATTGGATTCGTGAGTGGCTTACCGATTCACCTCCCCCCCCCCCCCCCTCTCGGTATGCCTTCGGTCCTTACAACGGCCACGACCTCCAGTAGCTCGGCCGTGACCTCTGTCACCACGACCATGGCCCTGAGTGTCATGGGCACGGGCATGGCCTCTCAGAGCGGCACGACGCCCACGACCATGAGGTGGCTGATCGATCTCCTCTTCACGAGCAGCTTCCTCAAAACGAGCTTCGAGGCGGTTGGACCTTTGGGGTGGCATTTGTTGCATCAGAAATTCCAATAAGAAAAAAAAATGCTTGATCCAAAATATCATAATGCTTGCTAATTTGAACAAGATATGAAATCCATTGATGTTCAATGATAACTGCAAGAATCAACTCATCCAAACAGGCATCAGATTGTTCAGTTATGCACACTAGTCCATTGATTTGTTGCAAGATAACTTAGACGTGTCTCCTTTAGTATTAAGCATACCTTAACATGTATTTCAAGATCTTCACTTCAAGTAATCCTCTTAGTCGTAGCGGCTTCGTCATATGCGAGAATTTTACCACCTGTGATATCAAGGTATGATGAAGGAGTTGTAGGTTGAAAGGAAGACTAGGATTGATCCCTATACTAATGTCCGTTTCTAAGGGTCTCGTACCTACAGTCAAGTATGGCTCTAATACCACCTGTGATGACCGGATTTTACCAAAGGCAAAATCGAGCCGCTTGTAGCATGTACATCCATTCAAAAGTAGTATCATAAAACCATAAAAAGAACAAGACATAAAGATAAGATAGATCATCGTAACCACATCTCCATAAGTTAAACATTATCATCCGAATACATGGACATGGCACACAGGCCAAGGAAGATGAACACGACATCTAGCGGAAGCGAAATAACAAAGGAGAAAGTGAAATCTACAGCGGAAGTCATCATGGGTGAATCCATCTCCACAAGCAACTCGAGTGTAGACGAGAGACCGATCTACTCATCGTCATCCACATCGTCAAAGTTGTAGTCCGGTTCGCTGGCTACTCCATCTCCTGAAAGCGAGAAGGGAGCAGCCCTGAGTACATATCATACTCAAAAAGTCGATCAACCCCGAGTACGTGTCATACTCAACGAGTTGTACTAACCTAGAAAGGTATGCTATGCATGCAAGTATTTCAATGAGGGGGTTAAGGATGAGTGCAAAAAGCTAGGTTGGCAAATATTTTCTTTTAAAACATTTCAAAACATTTTGAATCATCAGGTTTTATTATCTTGCCTCATTGAGATTCACACGTCCCAACAAAGTTCAAATTTTAATCCTAGCTTCTATCCTCCAACTGAGCCACAGTTCTAGGCCGGATACAAAACAAGAGAGGGGGAAAGTAAGAGGGAAAACAAAACTAATCACTATGAAAGGTCTCAGGTGATGTCCATTACCGTGGACGTGGCTATATATATGGATCATAACTCTGCAGAGTGATACACTTGTACCCACATGATGTGGCCCTGTACAGAGACTATGGTCATAGCCTAAGCATAGAAAGTACACACAAAATTCTTACTCAAGCATCGACTGGCATCTCCCGCACCTCCAGAACTGTGCTCCCAGAGCCTCTCAAGACTAAGGATCCTGAAGCTGTGATGGGCCTACCACTGATCAGGTGGGGTATCCCTCTCGTGGAGCCGGGTCGCAACCAACGAGAACCACTAACACTACCTCGTACTCCTACGGCTAGAACACCAGTCCTCCACAAGTATCAAGATTCAGCCACTACCCACACAGGGTCGATGTGGTGTGTAAGTAATAACCTGGAGACATGTGTCACATGAATGTACCTAAAAGGGCAGCCGGGCAGGCATCTCCATCCTCCTCCTCCTATCCAATCCTCAACAGCCAAAACCACAACAGAGACCCATAGCCCAAGTCTCTACTCAACTGTGTCTGCCACAGACACTCTCCCAATGGGGGTTGCCCAATCTACCCCATGGAACCTAGTGTCACCTACGCCCGCCCCTACTAAAATCGGGTTTTGTGGAGTTATTTGCAAACACGCACTCAGAGCACATTTTAAATCATTTACACAAATTCATTTTATAGTGTCCAGATGAGAGATTGAAATTATGTGACTAACTAGACAAAGCATCCTCATAGTAGCAAAACATTTCTATGGCTTAACAGTAGAAAGGAAAGCATGTAGGGGCTTGGGTATGATTTAACGCCATTTTAAATAGTTGGCATGTAAAACAGTTGCAAACAACACATGCAGTTTTGAAAACTGGGTAAGCAATAGTGATCAAGGAGGCAGCTTGCCTTGAGAGTCGGTGTTCTAGTCAGGGTGCAGGTCCACAGTATGCTCCTTCTCGTACTCCTACGGCTCCGGTGAGTCTGTACATCCAATCGGAAACAACGAGTAAGCCATGATGAATAAAGACGATCTCGAGTCCAAATTAAATGATGATCCTAAAAGATGCTAGAAGACTCAACAGACATCACCAAAGCAAAGAGAATAATTCCACGAAACTAATGCAGTCGGAATCACTGAAAACGGAGCTAAGATGGAATTACTATGAATTTCTGAAGTTTAAAGAGAACTGAGAATATTCTAGGGAATATTCTTTTCTGGTTTTCACTGCTGACCGGTGGAGCCCATCTATCATTGGGTGGCAGAGAGCAGCCCATGTACCAGGAAATAAACAGAGACAACAATGGGCCAAATCTCCAACACAAAGACTAGACTCGGCCCACTCCCTACTCAGGCCCAGTCCTATAAGTTCTACTGGCCCGTGGATCCACTTGGCCCATGCATAAAAACAGGCCACAAGGCCTAGCCTTGGCCCAAGATCACCACACGGGCAGCCATGCCTGGCCGGACAAGGGCACCAGGACATAGCACCGTGCTAGGCTCCACTTGACCCATGCGAACGGCGAGCGAGCAGCAGATTGCTGCTCGGTCCCTCGCACCACCACCCCAGCAGAAACGCGCACGCGACCCCAAGTCATGTGCCCAACCAAGCAAGCACAACGCGGAGCAGAGACTACGCACGCACGTGAGCTCGTGCCCACAGCCATGGCGAGCACGCGACGCGGTAAATCAAGAGCAAGGCAGCACCGAATGGAGAGACAAGGGAAACAGAGCTACGGGCAGATGCGCATGGACTCACCACGATGATTTGAAGAGGAAAGCGAAGTCAAGGCTGCTCGAGAGAAGAAGGACAACGGCGACGATGTCCAACTTGCGGTACACAAGCAGGGTGGTGACCGCGGCCATGAACGATAGCTTCGTTCTGGGGAATCTGTAGCGGGATGAGGTCGCGATCAAAGCATGAAGAAAAGGCATGTGACTAGGGAGCGAGAACAGGGATCGGAAAAGCAAAGAAGCTCACCGGAGATGGGGAATTCGGTGGTGAGGTTGACACGACGGCGGACGGGGTTCTTCGAAGTACTTCCTCCTCCCAACCTGGTTCACAGTGCGATCAACACAAGCACATGCGCAAGAGAAAGGCGACGCAGAGGAGAAGGACTCGGCTTACCGGCGGTGATCACTTAGGGTGGCTTCACGCCAGTGGTGGCGAGGCGAGGAAGAGGCGGCGGCCAAGGGCTTTCCCGCAGCCTAGCGGCGCGAGAAGGGTTTGGAAGGGAGCGGTGGTAGCTAGGGCTACTTATAGGCGAGCACAGGGCTAGGGTTTGGCAGCACGACGCAGGAGATGGCGACACGTGGTGATTTTTCGGCGTCCGTGCACGAAACGGCTATGATCGGTAGGGAAAGATGGGAGAGGGAGACTTGGTCACCAATTTGGGCCAAATGGGCTGATTCCGAGCTTGGGCTTCAAACCAGAGTGAGGAGAGGGAAACGGTCTGTGTCCAGACAGAAGAGAGAAAGTGGCCCAAGTCAAAATACGCTGGAGAAAATGGTTTGAACATAACTTGAAGCTGGTTCAATGTCGTTTGAATTTGATTTTGATCCAAGTTCGAATTTAGTATTAGATTTGAAATTGATACAAATGCGGGTTGTAACAATTTGTCTTAAATGGAGAAGATTAGGATGAGTCTAACAAACTTTATTTGGGCTTCATTGGATTTGTAGTTTAATTACTATGCTTTTTACAAGATTTTGCTCATTTTTGGAAATTTTTTGGCATTAAAGCAATTGACAGCTCAGCGCCACATCAGCTGCCACATAAGTGCCAGTCAGCCTCGCCGGAGCTGCGTGAGAAGCTCACCGCTAGGCTAGTTGCGCAGCAAAACTCGACTCTGTGCTCACCAGGGCGGAGAGCAGATCGAGGCGCACCTGTTGGACAGCTTTGCCGGGTCGGCAACACACCGGAGGATGGCCGGCGTCGAGGGTAGCAGGAAGCTCAACATTCGGTGACATCGTGCGAGTGGTATAGGGCACCAAATTGGATGTCGTTTGTTGGTGAGGCTTCATGACGATATGGAGCAGAGCGGCATCTAGTTATCTTGCATCAAGGAGGCCTGGAACCTAGAGCTCATCGGTGATATCATGAAGATGTAAGGATCATGACCATTAAGGTCACCCAAGGTATGATGTTTTGGTGATGAATCACAAACATGAAATGTGACTAATATCTATACGAGTGTTGTTTATGTAGGAATGATCCCTAAACTCTACTACAAATCACATGGATGAGGGTTGTCTTGGCGATTGATGACAATAACCGCAAGCATGGAGGCTTGTGAGCTTGATCGAGCCCAAGGGTTGATAGAGATGGATCAAAGCTAAGGACAAGCTATGGAGCAAGTGTTGGGAACACTTGTCTAGATGTTATAGCTTTGAGTCCATAGCAAAAATGGACTATCAATGGGGTCTAGGTGATTTCTCTTAGGTCATGTCTAGTCGGTGATGTGCAAGGTTGCTCGGTGAAATCACAGGCACTAGATGATAGTGAAGATGCCAAGGAGCTGTCCAGAGAAGCCGAGAAACGAAGTCAAGCAAATACGACAAGTTTTAGCTTCTGGACATAGTGACCAGCCAGAGGAGTCAGTGGTGACCGGACTGTATGGTCACTACAAGGTTTTAGGTCTATTGCAAGGCCCTAAAAATGTTGCTATATGAGTATTTTTGTTGCAATAATAAACTATCACAACGATGTCATGTCATTGGGAGGCGTCGCAAGTAGTCACGTTGTGATAGCACATTGCATCGATTTTTTATATCATTGCAGTAGTTGTGGCTTGTTGTAACGCCATGTGGCATTGCGTATAGGTGATATGGCAATGATAGCTGTGTTGTAGTAGGACGGATTCGCAACTATGCATATCGTTGCTATAATGGCTATTGCATCAACATTGCATAGTTGCAAATACGCAATATTGCAACGCTCTTGAGGTGTAGCGAATGCCGTAATTGCCACGCAGGTACTCATCACGATATCTAAACCCAAACTGCAACAACCTCCTCCGCGTTGCTATACGTTGAGTGTATCGCAACGAAATGAATAGCGTACGAAATGAATATCAGCCATGGCAATCTGCCTTTAGTGTATCGCAACAAAATGAATAGTGTACATCAATTCAATATTATTGTTAGTTATATCAATCCGGTATTCACTCATACAGCCCATTCAAATCAGGAATTGCAATTGTATCCATAGAAATTTCTGCATACCGAAATGATAACATTGAAGGGAGAATTAAGGTTGCTTTGCAGCTAGGCAATCCTGAACCTTATATATCACCCCGCCAAATCTCAATGTTCCTGCATGCCCAAATAAGAGACATATAGGATTTCTACTGAGATGAGAATTACAGCTTGTGGAGCTATATAGAAATGCATTGATAAAACTTAAGGCAATTATGAATGAAGGTCTATTTCTATTTCTTACATGCATGCTGATTCCTTTTACCTCCTCGCCTTCTACTTAGAACTATCAGCTCATTTCAAGATATGAAATTTTTTGATGGCTCATAATCACGAGATTCCTTTGCCAAATTCTTTGACAGCTTGGTAGATTTTGGTTTGCGAGCTAGAACATTTTCTTTTTGTATTGGGATAATGCTTCTTGTCTCAATCTGGTATAAAGACGTTGGAATATTGTTAGCTATAATCCAATCACCATATCATCATGATTGCCATACTTGTTCAAAACCATTACCTGCTCCGGCTCGAGTGTTTGAACAATATTATGCACTGGTGTTGCATCAATGTTGTCCTCAGTGTTCCTAGCTTCATGTTCTGTTGTATTGTAGCTTATTACATTGTCCGCCGCTTCATTGGTCTCCTTTGCAATTATGCCTTCAGTGGTCTCTAATGCAATGTTGGTTTCATTGGTAGCAGCCTGCAAATTACAAAACAGAGATCAAATTTGGTAGTATGACAAATTTAAAAGCATTTGAGATTTTGACTATAATCTATGTGAGCAATTTCAGAAACTTTCATGAGCATTATGAATCTTTAATTGGCAACAGAGCTTGGTAGTGGTGGAGCTAGAACCAAGCTCTAGGTTGGGCCTAATGCTATCGGGCTGGTTTGGCTGCGCCAAAGGAAAAAATACCAAAAACATGCGCAAAAAAAAAGGAGTTTTACTATACAAAATATTGGCAACTAGTTTTGTAAAACTACTGGTAAGTAGTTTAAGGATAATTTTGCAATTGCACTATTAACTAATAAATTAATGTTTATTTTTATGATAGAATATTAAGTCTACCAAATTATTAAAGCATTAGTTTATCTTTAAAAAAATAAAAAATTAGTTATTAATCAGATTGTTAATATAACTTTATTTATAATAATAAAAATTAATTGCTATAAATCTACAACTCTTATTTTTTTTCCGATATTATCCTCAAATTGAGAAATTACTAGTCAGTAGTTATGATTTTAGATTATGAAATCTCTATTGTTAGATCAAACTACTAACCCGGGCCCTCAGTGTTCGAACAGTGTTATACACTGGTGTTGCATCAATGTTGTCATCAGTGCTCCTAGCTTCACGTTCAGTTGTATTGTAGCTTATTACATTGTTTGTCGCTTAATTGGTCTCCTCTGCAATTATGCCTTCAGTGGTCCCTAATGCAATTTTGGTTTCATTGGTAGCAGCCTACAAATTACAAAATAGAGAATAAATTATGTAGTATGATAAATTTAAAAGCAGTCAAGATTTCGACTATAATCTATGTGAGCAATTTCAGAAACTTTCACGAGCACTACGAATCTTTAATTGGCAACAGAGCTTGGCAGTGGTGGAGTTAGGCCCAAGCTCTAGGTTGGGCCTAATGCTATCGGGCTGGTTTGGCTGGGCCAAAGGAAAAAATGCCAAAAACAGATGCAAAAAAAACAGGAGTTTTAATATCCAAAATACTAGCAAGTAGTTTTGAAAAACTACTGATCAGTAGTTTGAGGGTAATTTTGTAATTGCACCATTAATTAATAAATTAATGTTTATTTTTACAATAGAATATTAAGTCTACCAAATTATTAAAACATTAGTTTATCTCTAAACAAATAAAAAAATTAGTTATTAATTAGATTGTTAATATAACTTTATTTATAACAATAAAAATAATTGCTATAAATCTACAACTCTTATTTTTTCCAATATTGCCCACAAATTGAGAAACTACTAGCCAATAGTTATGATTTTAGATTATAAAATCTATATTGTTAGATCAAACTACTGACTCGGGCCCTCAGTGTTCGAACAATGTTATGCACTGGTGTTGCATCAATGTTGTCCTCAGTGCTCCTAGCTTTACATTCAGTTGTATTGCAGCTTATTACATTGTTCGTCGCTTCATTGGTTTCCTCTGCAATTATGCCTTCAGTGGTCCCTAATGCAATGTTGGTTTTATTGGTAGCAGCTTGCAAATTACAAAACAGAGAACAAATTATGTAATATGAGAAATTTAAAAGCAGTTGAGATTTCGACTATAATCTATGTGAGCAATTTCAAAAACTTTCACGAGCATTACGAATCTTTAATTGACAACAGAGCTTGGCAGTGGCGGACCTAGGCCCAAGCTCTAGGTTGGACCAAATGCTATCGAGCTAGTTTGGCTCGGCCAAAGAAAAAATGACAAAAACAGATGCAAAAAAAAACAGATGTATCTTTCGGATCTGAGGGTGGGCATGAGAGTTTTAATTACCACCGGATTGCAGTTTTGTGGAAACATTGCTGGAAACTCTTGCAACAATTTTTCTTGAAGTTTGGTCATGAGTCGCTCCTCTTCTTCTTCCTTGTCGGCAGCTTGCTTTGCAAGAAGCGCTTTTAGTTGCTCAAGCTCAAGAGCTTGTTCTTGGACCCTTAAGCAGTTGCTTTTTATTTGGATTACGCATGTAACCTTGGCCACGTAACCTGCTTGATTTGGCGCCGGTTGTTTCCATGTACGATTGGTGGAGAATAAGGCCCTCTTTACCATATGCAGATGGGTTACTTTTTGCTTCGTCACAACCCAATTCAGATGATTCAGCTATATGCAATCTCCTGGCTACATTGCTCTGAGGAAAAGAAACAAATGTATGTGATCAATGTACGTAATGTTGCGACAAAAAGTAAATTAGTTCACAAAGTTTATAGCACTCACATAAATACTTTCAGACGTCTAATTTGACCATTGTCCATGCTTCATGTGAGTAACCTTAAAGAGTTCTATAGGGCTTGGCTCAGCACCAGTTTCTATATCTCTCTGCAAATGCAAGCGTACACATCACTAATATGTCAGATTAATGTGTTACAAGTAGAGAACAGTCATGACAATGTTTACCATTTCCCAACTACACTGAGACAAAGGCTTCGAACCCATCACATGCATACTTTTCATTTCCTTACGATTCGTAGAGTTCTGGCTGCTGATCTTCCGCGGAAAGTTAACAATTACAGTTAGGAAACTTAAACTACTACTATAAAACATAGAAGGTTAGGACTTTCCAATAGTTCAATATGCAGATGATACGCTCCTAACAATGGACAATACATCACACTTTCATCCCTGCCTACTTGGGACATGCATGGTTACAAGGCCAAAAAACAAGGTAGTTTGGGAATCAAGAAATTAGCAACACCGAATGATACGCTCCTGGTAATGGAATCCTACCAAGACGACAGCTCTGAAAACCCTACTACACACATTTGCTAAATTAACTGGCTTTAGCACTACTAGAAAAAAAACCCTATTGATATGCTTTATTTATGAGATAGATACGTTTATTTCATCTTTATAGTAATATAGAAAAATTTTCAAAAAGCATGTTGGAGGCATCTCCGCACGTGCCATGTCAAAAGCTTGTAGAGGTGAATTTTAAAAGCGTGTCTAAGATATAAAAGATGTTTGATAGAGACGATATATACACATTTACATATCTACATACGCTTTTCTATTACATGTCTATTATTTTAGACATGTTTTTGACGTGTTAATAAATTGAGACATAGATTGATTGATTCGTTTATATTATGTATCTACTAATATAGAGACATTTTATATAATGTTTTAATATATTATTCTTTATCACCTCTTTAACTTTGACAACCTAGTCTAACCATCTCATCTTATCACATTGACACATTTTTCAAATTGTGTTAAAAAGTGTCTTTAAGTCTTGATGTAAAGACGTTTATAAAAACGTAACTACACAATCATGTCTAGATGGCCTTTTTCTTGTAGTGTAGAGAGTAATAGATCACAACAAATCAATCATAGTTGTACTAAATGTCAGCAATGACAGAATGGAGGTCCTGGCTAACACAGTTGGGTGTAATGTGGGAAATTTGTCATTCACATACCTATGATTGCCACTATTTACCAGAAAACCAAGATTAGAGGATTTCATCCCACTTATCCAAACAATTGAGAAAAAGACTCACAAGTTACCATGGAGAATTTGGACTACAAGAAATGAACGCTGTGTTACCTTGAATTTTGAAGTTCCAAAGTACTCGATTAAATAGTGCCACTCTACAATGTCTAAGTCTTCAGGCTTATGCTTCATTCTGGCATCACAACTCTGAATGAAAATATTATTACTAATCAAAACAAAGTAAAATTTATACAAAAATGATTGTATATTATTTAAAAAATATTATTGACTATTTCTAGCGGTAAAGTCACTAATGATAGTGTTACTATAAATCTCGTCCAACAATTTCTTCTCAATATATAAAGTGGCCAAATCATTCAATCTTTGACATTGTGGACCTTTAAATAGTTCTTCAACAATTTCAACTTTAAGAAGCTTCTTTCAGCTAATGCCACAGTCACGGACACAGTAAATAAGATTCGATATGCAATAGAAATATTGAGATCTACTTGATATGATTTATCCAGGGCTCCTTTCTGAGATCCCAAGAACTCTCCTTTTTGTTTCTTCTTTCTCCTTTTCTTATGCCCAGATGGATATTTTCTAGTTGACATGACTTGAAAAAAAATGTAAAAATAATTAGTCAAACAACCTTCTCGTTTGATTATAAATTTTACACCAATTATGCAAGAAATCAATTGAACTCGAATCTAGTCCTGATGGTTGCTCCGCTGGAACTCAACATATGGGACAAATTTGCTTGTACATGTATATGCATATGCTATGGGTCCGGGCCCCTTTGTTTTGGGGGATCAGGAAACAAACATGCTCTTAGCTAGCAGCACACCAGATTGGTACAGCTTATGCAACAGCTTATGAAGCAGTTTTCGACTCAAGCTGCACCAAACGATGAAGTTGTAAAATAGTATATGCAAAATCAGTCATAAGCAGTTCTCCATTTTGCTCTACTTGTCCAAGCTGAAAATAGTAGCTTATCATAGCTCATGCAAGCATGGTAGTCATTTCATATATATAATCCATTTTTGAAAAGTTGTTTTGCCAAACGGTTTGACTACGTAAGCTAGAATAAGCCAAAAAACTGCTTTTAACTGATAATCCAAAGCTAAACCTGTTTTTAATGTGAGGTGAAGCTGTACAAAACAGACAACAAAATAACGCAGTTCATCTAGTTCCACCATGAGGTCAATAAAACACAATCAGAAGTGTTCAACACAAACATACAACTACAAAGAAAAAAACGACGATGACAACGAGACTTGAAACTAGCTACGCAATGAGGAGGGGACGATGAGCATCCACAGAGACGAGCGATGATGGCGATGATGAGGGGACTCATCAGTCGACCCGAGCAATCTTGCGGTGTAGCTCGATGACGTCGGGCCTCCGTATTGTGGGGGTGGCTGATGAACCGGGACACATGCATGACGACCGCCATGCTGGAGTCGTACTTCCGGTCATCGTTGCAGAACGGGCACCGATACCAATACTTGCCAGAGGGGGTGGACCGAGAAGGAATGCGCAATCCAACGGCGAAGGGAGGCTCTTCGTCACTGCTATGGTCGGTGGTGGTGTCGTCGTCACCGATGGCCGCCTTGACGACCTCCGTCGACGGCGCCTCCTCCTCTGCCGCCGGGATGACCACCTCCTTCCCCTTCATGGCCACCGAGGTGACCTCCTCCTCCTTCTCTGAAGCTAGGATGAACTCCTCCTCCTCCTTCTCCACCTCTAACACCAGAACAACCTCCACCTGTGACACCCAGGTGTCTCTTTTCCTTGCTTAGCACAAATTGCCAAAAATTTTGAACTCAAGTATGAGCATGAAATAATGAGAGCAAGTTAAGAATTTGGTTTTTCCCCAAGTTAAAATAAATCCATGCAAGCAAAATCTTGAATACCAATAAAACTTTCTATAAAGCATAGGCCAAATAATTACATTAGAAATTATGAAAATAATAAAATAGAACTTTGGGCCAAAAACCAGAATTTTATTCCATTAGGAAATCAATTAAATAAATGGATTAAACCTAGAAATGATTTAACTTTAATTATTGATTCTAATTAAATTATTTACTTTCTGATCAAATAGACTTCACTAATAAATTCCCCATTGTTCTAAAAGCCCAAATATAAAATTTTATTCAAATTGGAGGCTTATAGCATAGGGAAATTAAAAAAACTAAAAACAAGGGACCTTTTTCAGAACTTTTCAGAACTTTAATTGCTTAATTGTTCTCAAAACTATAACAACCCTAATCAAATGATTAACACACATAAAATGATGAAACTCTAGTTTGCTTCTTTGAAGCATATGGCTTCGAGAACTTGTTAATAAGGTTGTTAGCAACAAAACACTAATGCAATATGCATCCATCATATCATTGCATGTGACGGTGTTGCAATAATACTGTTAAATCCATTGTTCATCAATAGGTAATGACACTCAGGAGCAGGAGCCCGATGTCCAGCAGGACCAAGAGCCTGAAGAGCAAGAGATTGTAGTTGCTAACACTAGCGTGGATCCTGGCAAGCCCCAGTTTGCATTAGCCTCTTTATAAAGTTTTGCTAGTTTATATCACTATTAGTGTCTATGTTTAATTGTTGCATTAGGTCATAGGAGTTGATTGTAACCCACCTTTTATGTTACCCAAATGACCTATATTGCTATTATTAGAAACCTGGTAGGCTCGGTACTAAACTGCTATGCTTAGTAATTAATAGTCTCGGTAGAAATTATTACTATGGAATAGTTTGACCACTAAATTGAACTTATAAAAGAAGTTTACTTTTGATGTATGGCCGGACAGGGATTATGCATATGTAGGTTTGCAGCAACACATGGGTGTTGACTGCGGTAGCCCTGTCTTGCCCATCCTAGGACCTGTCTGTGTCGGCCCTTTGATCAAGTTTCGAACAGTACCGAATGCATGTTAGTTTCATGGGCACTAGTAAACCGATGTAGCATTAAAGGTCGCTTACTTCAAGGACGGTTAAGGTCTGTTGGTCTTATGACCCCTCGGCTGCTGGAGTGGGCGGTCCATACCGCGAATAACTTTTGGCAGGAAGGCATGCCCACTTGACGTCACCACACCCGGGCCAGGATGTGGGTGGTTTTTCTTGCGAAAGGTTGCCATATACGACCTTAATTGGTGCGTATGTGTCATGTACTTTGGGTTTACCCAGCTGGTGTAAATCAATTGCAATTGCTATCCCTCGCAGTAATGAGTACCGCTTGGTCACCGCGCCAATCATATAGTTGCACATGATACAACTACATGATATTATGGATATGAATTTGTATTGGTTATTACTGATTATTATTAATGCTCTAATGTTGTACTTACTTTATGTATTGTTTTATTATTGTTGCAACTAAAGTTACATTTTAGCTCAACCCATTTAACTTGAAAAATAAAACTTGATAGAACTAATAGGTTGCTTAGTGCGAGTCCTTTAAAACAAGCCACCTATTAGAGCCATGGCATGTTTAGGTTTGACGGGTAAGTCTTGCTGAGTAATTAGTACTCAGGCTTTATGCTTATGTGGTTTTCAGGTACTGAAGAGATAGATTTGCCTGTAGATGTGTTGCCTTGGGACGTGCAAGTCCCTGAGGGTTGGACTGCCCACTAGGAGTCTGACCTTCCGCCGCAGTGACTGTTGTGTGCTGCTAGAGTGATGGTTCCTCGGGTATGAATCATCACTATGCTATATCGTCGAGCTCGAGCTCTTATCGTTATTTTGCTTCCGCTATTTTTGAAACCTCATGAACTTGTAATTTCGCTGCACTTTGATGTAATAATTAAACTTAAATATTGGATCATTATTGTATTATCAAGTGTCTGCGTTATCAGCACCTTCGGGACCTCGATCCTCTGGGAAGGGGCGCCTCAGCTGGTATCAGAGCCGTGGTCCATGATAATACAATAATTAAAACGTATTTTCAAAATCTACAACATTACGTGTGAGGATATGTTAGTATTGCCCCTAGTAGTTATTTAAGGTTGGTGACAATGCTAACGGGTTATGCTTGAGTTGGCTTCTATCTGGTTTTTCTTTTTGAATTTAAAGTTCACTCGTAAGGACTGTGGCTTTGCGGGACGATTCCTTCCATAAATGGTTGCCAACATTCTTCATTTTTGGCTCCTTGACAAGTGTTGGAGTGTAGAGTTTACTCTTGAGGGCTATGGTTTTGCGAGACGGTTTCTTCCATAAACCGTGCCAATTTTTCTTAGTGATGCTCATCATGATAGGTTTATGAGCATTGGTTCGCTTGCGAGGACCATGGTTTCACAAGGCGGTTCCTTCCATGAACCGTTATAGAACTACCCTTATTTTCGTAGTTTCTTTTAATTTAATGTAATGTTTCTGCAATGAGTTTCTCTGCAGGTACACTAATGCTGTTAGTACAACACTTAGATTGACTTACGTGGTGAGTGCGGGTCGACACCAAATTTTCGTGCCGCTAAGTACCGGCAATATAGGTGTGTATTGTGAGGAACGATAGGTAAATAAATTAAGAATTTTGCATCATGCATTCCTTATAACTTAACTAAAATTTTGTTCTCTCCTTACTCACCCATCTCTGAATAAAAATCTACAAGTTGGTGAAATCTACAAGTTGTTGAGTGAAAATTTCAACTCTTAAGTCCATTTGTTAAGATAATAACAATCTATCAACTTTCTGTTTTCAGCACATCCCTGAACTTGCAAAATTCATAACTGGAGTTTCACATAGAATTTAGAGGCGTGTGAACCCAATTTGGAAAGCCCTAGAAGTCTATTTTAATTTCCAGTAGGACCTAACCTCTAATAATTTTACCTCTGTCCAGTAGAGCCGAAATACTAGGCCCCTGTCATCCAGAAATTAAATCAGTATAACAGGACTGGCTTTAGGCAACACTTGTGTAACAACATATTAAACTTGTGTTGCTAGGAACCACAGTTTGCATCATATATCAAATGTTGTTAGATTAATTGTAACACATTTTGATATATTAAATAGGAGAGTGATAGTAGAGTCTTTTAGCATCACATACAATATGCTATGAGACAAATTTTTTTATCGAAATATTTTTGTTTGGATATTCGGTGGAATACTCAGATGCAGTCTGATGCAATGACGATTAACTTTTTTTAAAAAAAGGTGAGTCCAGAATGCACCATGGGGGCTCAAACCAGCAACCACATGGAGAACAGTCCTGTCTGAACACGGTAACCAACTCAGATGGAAACTCTTTTTGCAAGGAAACTGACAAGTAATCTATATTATGTTTCTATAAATCCATCAAACAGTGACGCCCAATGCTCGATTCACCTATTACGCCGCCGCTAGTTCTGTTCTACCCTCTTCTTGTACGTGCAATTTTCCTCTTCTTTCGCATCTGATCTGCATCTCACCAGTCGATCTCAATTTAGCCACCTGCTTTAGTGTGGCCTGGATGTTGTTAGGCGCTCGGCAGGATATGTTCGCGGCGTGAAAGCACGCGGAGAGCCAAGAATTCGACCGCAGGTCTGCAGCTAGGTGTGCTTCTTGAGATCGAATTGCGAGGGCTTGACGTAGATGCGCGCGAAGTGAACACACTAACTCGTGATCCAGAAGCAGGCTGTACCCCCCTACATCCAACACAGCAGGTTCGTTTCAAATCTCAACATCAGGCCTCATCTAGGAACAAATCAATTATTGCCTTGTTCCTGTTGGATTAGAATTTCAATAGAGTTTTGTCAATTAAGCTGTCATGATGTTAGAAGGTGATATCTGAAATTGAGATGAAAACACATAAATAGACAAAGTTTTAGCCGTTCAATTGTGTTTCTCGATTGGTATTTTGTTCAGTTTATTGCGATTCATATAAGGTATGGAGCCATGGATTATTTTTTCTTGTTACTAGAAAATTTAAATACCTTCAGTTTATTTACTGTAATGTGTCAGTTTTAGAATATGTTTCAAGTACCCTAAACAGAAGAGAATGAATTAATATTTTTTATGTTCAACACAGAGAATTCATGGATTTGAAAGCAATCAAGAAATTACTACTTTCTAATGAACCTAAGGAGTACAAGGCTGGTGTAAATGGTTTTCTTGAGTTTGCATATAAAGAAAAGAGTTCTAGTGCAAAGATATGGTGTCCTTGTGTCAAATGTGTCAATAGGAGGTTGAAGAAGCGAGATGAAGTGTATGAGCACTTACTTTATGATGGAATGCTACAAGGATACACTATTTGGGGTTGTCAATGCGAAAATGCAGCATATGTTCGTGCTATGCAAACATCAGAATCACAGCCTAAAGGAAATATAGATAGTAATATGCACCAGCTTGTCCATTGTGCTTTTCGATACAGAGATAACGAATTCCCAAATCAACAACGTCATGAGAACCTGAAGTCTACAAAATCTGGACCGGATCATGAAACAGAAGCTTTTTATAGTTTACTTAGAGAGGCTGATGAACCTTTATGGACAGGTTGTGATCTTTCAAGACTATCTTTTTTTGTACTTCTGTTTCACACAAAATCAATTAACAAGTGGAGTAACAAGTCTATGAATGATTTGCTTGCAATTTTGCAACTGGCAATTCCCAATGGTCAGAACTTACCTGGAACGTTTGCAGAGGCTCGGAAAATAATTGGGAAGCTTGGCCTTAATTATGAAAAAATCCATGCTTGTCCAAACATTTGTCAGCTTTATCATAAAGACAAGCTAAATGATGACTTCTGCTCAAAATGTGGAGCTTCGAGATGGAAAAGCGCACCTGACAAGACTACTTTAACTAAGAAGGAAAGAAGGAAGGCAAGGCCAAGTAAGGTGTTATGTTACTTCCCAATTAAACCACGACTTAAGAGGTTGTTCATGCACAAGGACACAGCTACAGCATTAAGATGGCATGATGAAGGACGTACAAAAGACAATGCTCTACGTCATCCCGCTGATTCTGAGGTATGGAAGTCTGTCGATAAGAGCTATCCTATCATTGCGAATGATTCACGGAACATTAGACTAGGAATAGCTAGTGATGGGTTCAATCCTTTTGGTAAGTTGAGTTCAAAATACAGTTGCTGGCCTGTTGTTTTGGTGCTCTACAATCTTCCTCCATGGTTATGTATGAAGGCCTCGTCTCTTATACTTTCTCTAATAATACCTGGGCCGTCTTATCCTGGACTGAATTTTCATGTTTTTATGGAGCCAATCTATGATGAACTAAATGAACTATTTGAGGTTGGTATGCCGACATATGATGCTTCTCGTGATGAGATCTTTCAACTTCGCACATTTTGTGTTATGGACTATAAGTGACTATCCTAGGTTGGGGATATTTTCAGGCCATAGTGTGAATGGTGAGAGTGGGTGTGTGGCCTGTTGTGAAGAAACATGGTCTATACGCTTGAAACATGGGCGCAAATTCTGTTCATGGGCCACCGTCGATTTCTACCTGTTGATCATGAATATCGATATGATGCTGCTTCATCTGATGGAACTGAAGAACATAGATCTAAACCAATAGCTTATTCTGAAGTATCAATTCTGCATAAGATAGAAGCAGTTGATGATTTTGAGAAATAAAAAATTTGGAACTGCATCAGTGGCCTCTATTCTCTATCTTATTGGGACTCCAATTTGCTTCGGTATAATCTTGATTTTATGCATATACAGAACAATGTTTGTGGAAATTTATCTGGTACACTTCTAGGAATGGAGGGTAAATCAAAGGAAAATTTACGTGCACGGCAAGACCTACAAGAAATGAATATCAGACCAGAGCTTCATCCTCAGAAGAAAACTTCAAATAGGTATTACTTGCCTCCAGCTTCCTATACCTTGTCTAAAAAGAGAAACAACAGTTCTGTAAAGTCCTTCGTGACATAAAGGTTCCAGATGGTTATGCTAGCAACATCTCGAGAAGTATAAATGTTGACCAAGGGAAATTATCAGGCTTGAAAAGTCATGATAGCCACATCGTAATGCAAGAACTTCTAGGAGTTGCTATTAGGGGTTTACTTCCAGATAATGTTACTTCTGTATTATTTAACCTATTTGCATATTTTAGAGGGCTTAATGAAAAAGTCCTCTACGAAGATGAACTTGAGAAGTGGGAGAAGCAAATTGCAATTACATTGTGTGATATGGAAGTTATATTCCCTCCTGGACTTTTTACAATCCTGGTGCATTTGGTAGTCCATTTAGCAACTGAGGCAAAACTTGGAGGACCAGTGTGTTATCGGTCAATGTGGTTTGTGGAAAGGTATGCTTATTGCATAAACAAAATAATGGTAGCTTGCTATTTGTTTTTTTATATACTGTAATTGATTTCTTCCTTTTTTTAATGTATATGTAGGTACCTCTGTGAATTGAAGTCATATGTCCGTAATAAAGCCCACCCTGAGGGATGTATTGCTGAAGCAGCTGTGGCAGCCGAGTGCATGACTTTTTGTTCAAGATTTTTGGATGGTTTTGAAACCAAGCATAACCAGCTTTCAAGGAACGATGACACCTATGAGCCCTTCAAACATTCTAGTGATCAACATAGATCGAATCTATTTCCTCAAAATGGTGGAAAACCACTTGGAATCCTTGGAACATATATTCTACAGGGTATCACGAAAATACAAGCACATAGATATGTGCTGTTTAATTGTTCAGATATCAATAACTACCTAAGGTAACATGAAAATATCACAATATCTTACTACCTAATGGTGCTATAAATTCACAATCGTTCTTTTTTTTCAAGGAAATTCACATTGTTTCTGACTAATGCAGAGCACATGCTGATGAGATCAGGGACAAATATCCTCCACGTCAGGTCACACAGAAGTTTATTGAGCGCAAGCAAAATGAAAAATTCCATCAGTGGCTTGAAACTTATGTAAGTACCATATTTGACATCCTCTTTGGTTACAAAGTATCCGATGACCTAACTTCTTTTGTTACTGCATAGATAACAAATTTGGAGAGGAAAATGGCGCTGATAGTATCGAAGAGGATATTAGATATCTAGCTCGTGGCCCAATCCCAGTAGCAAAAACATTTCGAGCTTTCAACATCAGAGGCTTTTGATTCAGGCCTAAACGTCTGGATGGTGTGACACAAAATAGCGGGGTGATGTTAACTGCAAAAACATCAAGTTATGCTACAGCAGATGATCCAAATCCAATTTTGGGAGATGTCATTTATTATGGGAGAGTGATTGATATTATAGAGCTGAACTATGTCAAATTTTCAGTTACACTGTTTAAATGTGAATGGGTTGATGTTATTTCTGGGAAAGGAGTCAAGAAAGACAAGTACGGATACACACTGGTCAACTTCTCACATTTGATACATACAGGGAATAAGCTGGAGCATGAGCCATTTATTTTTACTAATCAAGCTGATCAAGTATTTTATGTGGAGGACCAAATAAACCCAGGATGGTCTATTGTGATTAAAATGAAACCTAGAGATGTGTATGACACTGGCAAAGAGTCGATGGATGACATAGAAATGGAACCATTCCATGTTTCACACCTTGGGAAGTTCAATACTGAAAGGAATACTCAACAGTGGGTGAGAAATGATATTGAGGGAACAATAGTGGATGCTAATTGTAATGAGCCAAATGATGATTCGGTGGAAGAATCCTACATGTAGACAGGACATTATTGTATTTAGGCTACTGTGGTTAGGTTGCTCTTTTTTGTTATTCCCAACTGATATTGTAGTTTAATTTGATTGTTTTATCTCTCTTTGAAGTTTTTAGAGTTTTCAGAGGTGCGTTGGTCTTATGACCCCTCGGCTGCTGGAGTGGGCGGTCCATACCGTGAAGTACTGTTGGCAGGACGACATGTCCACTCGACGTCACCACACCCGGGACGGGATGTGGGTGGTTTTTCTTGCGAAAGGTTGCCATATACGACCTTAATTGGTGCATATGTGTCGTGTACTTCGGGTTTTCCCAGCTGGTGTAAATCAATTGCAATTGTTGTCTGTCACAGTAATGAGTACCGCTTGGTCACCGCGCCAATCACGTAGTTGCACATGGTACTTGGAAAGTAATTATGATGTGTATTGTTGATGTTACTGTTATTGCTCTTATGTCGTATTTACTTTATGTATTATTTTATTATCATATTGTTGTAACTAAAGTTACATTTCAGCTCAACCCATTTAAAATTGACAAATAAAACTTGATAGAACTAATAGGTTGCTTAGTGCGAGTTTTTTCAAACAAGCCACCTATTAGTTCTCAAAGCCATATGCTTCAGAGAAGTTGGGTTGTTAATTAAGATTTTAGGTATATATATTCTTTATGCAATTAAACAAGGTAATTGAGTGATATGAGCAATTAAATTAATTAGTAAAATAAATTTATGTTTCTGGACATGTGTTATTTACTGTGAATAGAGGCTTATATGAGTGATTTTTATGTCAAGTGGCAAGGGCAAATTATTTACAAAATAATTACTAGAATTAATCTAAGCAAACACACTAAATAAATTCCAGAGCCAAGAATAATTCATATTTTACCAAACAAAAATTTGTGGTGCTAGATATTCATATTTTTACTAAGCATGCCAAAAATCAGGATTTAATTTTATTCCTAAAATTTCTAGTGAATTATTTGGTGTTTTGGCAATTTAATGTATTATTAAAAATGCATGTACAGAGACAGTTATTTATCATTTTACTAAAATAGAGCACTGAAAGATGATTCCAACAAAATTTGTTTGGGCCTCATTGGGTTTAAAATCGATTTAGTATGAGTTTTGCAAGTTGTTGGCATTTTCTGTGATTTTTCGGGCATTTCTGGTTTAAAAGAGTGCCACGTCGGAGCCACGTGGGTGACACATAGGCTCCATGTCAGCGACACGCAGGCTGCCAGTGGATGCCAGTGGGCTCATCGGAGCGGGGTGGCGCGTGGCCGGAGAGTTCGCCGCCGGCGGCTACGCGCGAGGAAAACTCGCCGCGGCACCGGGTAATTGCTGCGCGCATCAAGGCAGAAGGAGAGGAGGGGTTCGTGGGGTCGGGTTCTCACCGGGAGGTGGTCATCAGCGAGAGGCGGCGGAAAGGAGCTCTTCGGCGACGTCGCGAAGATGGCAGAGGGCACGAAGTCGAGCGCGGTCTTCTCGTACAGCTTCACGGGAAGATGGAGAACGTCGGCGTCGAGTCGGTGTGTGATGAGGAGGACCGGAGATGAGAGCTCACCGTGGAGGCGGCTCGGTTCTGCCGGCGGGGAGGGAGATGACCGGAGGGATCGGTGTACCGTGGCCTCGCGAGAAGAAAACAAGGGGGAGAAATAATTAGGAATGTTTAGGAACAAGTTGCGCTCAAATGCGAAAAGGATTGAAGATCTAGGCTCACCAATTTGGGCGAAATCCATGTAGGCGTCAATGGAGCTCGACCGGGAGCGATTCTCGGATTTCCTACAATTTCATTCAATTCCCAGCGGAGGTTGGCTGAGCGCTGGGCATGGGAGGGGGAGGAGGTTTGAGCAAAGCTGTTTACGTCCTTGGCTTGGCTCGGGAGGCAGGGAAACAGGGAACTCAAGCTCGAGCTTGTGCTCGGTGATGGCAGGGAGCAGAGTTCAGAGAGGAGAATGAGAGAGAGCAGAAAGCAGTGAGCAGCGGGCAGAGATGGAGTGGGGTTGAGGACTCGCGGGTACCCTTTCAAGTCGCGTAGAGGAGAGTGGAGGGGGTTAGTGGCTGGGACGCGGTGATGGCGATCGGCATTGAAGCCTTGCCGGGTGACAGGGTTGGCTTGCAGAGGGGGAGAAGAGGCCGTTGGCGCGCGCGGTCGGTAGGACGGGACATGACAGGTGAGTAGGGAGGAGCAGGCGGCCACTATTGCACGTGCGGAGTCCCGAGGTGAGAGCGCAGGGCGCTAGCGTGCGGCAGAGAGGGAGCTGGCGCCGGGGAGAAGCTCTGTGCCAGTGAGAGGAAGAAGAAAGAGATTTGTACTGCAGCCCTCCGAGATTTGGATTCTTTGCAACTAGGTCCTTGGTCAAAGATAACTCTAAAACAAATAGCTAGGGGCCTCCAAACAAAATGGGATTTTGCACATAGGTCCTAAGAGATGTTCTTGGTGCTCTGGTGGGACCCATTTGCTCAGAATTTTTATAGTTATTTTATAGTTAATTCCCCATTGTGAAAGGTTTCCATGCTTTAATTAATTATTTAGGGTATTTCCACAATTGGTAAAATGCCCATTAAATTCATACAATTATATTTTAATATTACTAATATGATTATGAATTTAGTTGGCATATGTTCTATAATAAAATTTCATTTGGCTCATAATTTGTCCTGTAGGGTTTTTAATTTCCTGGAATTAATTTAAATAATTGGAGTGAGGCTTCATCAATTCATGCTATATTATTCATGATTTGTGCTTTTCATGTTTGTTAGATGGAAGTGAGACACCTGGGGTGTCACAACCCTCCCTCCATAAAGAAATCTCGTCCTGAGATTATGGGCAAGGCAAACTGGAGGGAAGTACAGTGGTCAAAACATACCTACGTATGACGACCAAAATTCCGGGTAATGAGTACTCAGAAATTCTTCAGATTCTAGGTGGATTCATCTTCCGAGTGATTACTCCATTGAACTTTATAGAATTTGAGTGTTCTTTTACGGTTGTGCGCTCTTTATCATCGAGGATCTTTCTTGGTTGTTCAGAGTATGTGAGATCTGGTTGAAGTTGGTCATACTCTTCCAAGATTTTTGTCAATGGGTGGTTTGAGACACTGCTTTAGCTGAGAGACGTGAAAGGTGTGATGAACTCTAGATAGATTAGCGGGTAACTCCAGCTTGTAGGCTACGTTTCCGCATCTTTCTAGAATTTGGAAAGGTCCAATGTAATGGGGTGCTAATTTTTCCCTTGACTTCAAACCACTGGATACCCTTCATAGGCGACACTCGGAGATAGACATAGTCACCCTTATTGAAATACAGTGGTCTACGTCGTCTATTTGCATACTTCTCTTGATGGCATTTGGCAGCCTTAAGATTCGCCTGAATGATTCGAACTTTCTCTGGGGCATCATTTACCAGATCCGGGCAAAATGTTACTCTTTCTCTGGATTTAGACCAGTTCAATGGTGTCCTACAACTGCGACCATAGAGTGCTTCAAATGGTGACATTTTCACACTCTCCTGGTAACTGTTGTTATACGAGAATTCAGCATAGGGTAGATACTCACCCCAGTTACCACCATGTGTTAAAACACATGCTCTAAGCATATCTTCCAAAATTTGGTTGACATGCTCTGTCTGTCCATCGGTAGCGGGATGGTAAGCAGAACTACGAATTAGACCTGTACCCAAGGATGCATGCAGTTGTTCCCAGAAACGAGCGATAAACTGCAAACCACGATCTGAGATGATGGTCTTGGGTACTCCATGACGACATAGACTTCTTGCAATGTATAGCTCTGCATATTGCCGTATGCTGTATCTACTATTGATGGGCAGAAAGTGGGCAGATTTCATGAGTCTGTCCACAATGACCCAAATAGAATCTTGCTTTCGCGAGGGGAGAGGGAGACCAACAATAAAATCCATGCTGATGTCTTCCCATTTCCAGGCGGGAACACTCAATGGTTGAAGCAATTCGGCTTGTTTCAAATGGTTAGCCTTAACTCTTTGACAAGTATCACATTCCGTGACATATCGAGCCATTTCTCGCTTCATTCTTGTCCACCAAAAATTCTTCTTTAGATCTTGGTACATTTTATTACTACCCAGATGGATGGAGTATTTGGAGTGATGTGCTTCATCCAAGATTTTTCGTCGAAGTTCAAAGTCTTTTGGTACTACCAAACAGTTATTGAACCATAGGGTACCATCGGTCTTGTGTGAAACATTTTGCTTTACCCTTCTTAATGTTTTGACGGATATGATTCATACCAACATCATTTTTCTGTGCGGCAATGATTTCTTCACGAATAGTAGAATGTACACTAAGGTTGCTAATCACCATAGCAGGCAAAACGTGAAGACTGGGTTCTGAAATAGTGACGTTATTGCCGCTGTTCTGATATTCCAGTACTAAGTGATTGCAGTGTACCTTCCTACTCAACGCATCGGTGACTACATTGGCCTTGCCTGGATGATAATGAATCTCCAGGTTATAATCTTTAATCAGTTCTATCCACCGACGCTATCTCATGTTCAGATCAGTCAGGGTAAAGATATACTTTAAGCTCTTATGATCCGTGTAGATGTGCACTAAGTTTCCAAGCAAATAATGCCTCCATATTTTCAGTGCAAGCACAACTGCAGCTAGTTCTAAATCATGAGTTGGATTGTGCTCTTCATGCTTCCATAGCTGTCAAGATGCATAGGCAATGACACGACCTTCCTGTATGAGCACACATCCAAGTCATGTCCCAGATGCATCATAATACACATCGAACGGCTTGGTGATGTCTGGGTGAGCCAATACTGGGGCAGTGGTCAATAATTTCTTCAATGCTTGAAATGCTTCTTCACAACTATCGTTCCAATTGAATTTCTTATCCTTTTTCAGCAGCTCCGTGATGGGTTTGGTCAGCCGAGAAAAATTTGGAATGAACCTACGATAATATCCGGCTAGCCCGAGGAAACTGCGTACTTGATGAACCGTCATCGGTGACTTCCAATCTAGCACTTCTTGAACTTTGCTAGGATCCACCGAGATACCTTCCGCAGAGACTATGAGACCAAGAAATGGCACACGGTCCAACCAAAATTCACACTTGCTGAATTTTGCATACAGCTTGTGATCTTGGAGGCGTTGAAGAACAATGCAAAGATGTTCAGCATGCTCTTCCTTGGACTTAGAATAGATGAGGATGTCATCAATGAATACTACCACAAATTTGTCCAACTCGGGCATGAATACCGAATTCATGAGGTACATGAAATGGGCAGGGGCATTTGTCAATCCGAATGACATTACTAGTTACTCAAACAATCCATATCTAGTAGAGAAGATGGTCTTCGGAATGTCTTCGGCTCTAATCTTGATTTGATGATAGCCCGAACGGAGGTCAATCTTTGAAAAGACCTTAGCACCAACCAATTGGTCAAAGAGGATATCTATACGGGGTAATGGGTATTTGTTCCTGATGGTAACTTCGTTAAGAGGCCAATAGTCAATGACAAGGCGCAAGGACTTGTCCTTCTTCTTCACAAAAATAGCAGGGCAGCCCCAAGGTGAAGTACTTGGGTGAATGAATCCCTGTGCCAATAACTCATTCAATTGCATTTTCAACTCATCCAACTTATTTGGGACCATTTTATATGGACAACGGGATATCGGAGAAGTTCCTGGTTGTAGCTCTATCTTAAATTCCACATCACGATCAGGCGGTAGACCAGAGATGCCCTCGGGAAACACGTCCGGATACTCACGAACAATGGGAATACTTTCGAGTGATTGCCCTTCCAAGTGATGGACAACCAAGGCTTTCAATGAATCGATATTCAGGGAAAGTGTGTCTTTTCCATGCAAGGGAGAATTGATGTGAACGATGCGTGGCTCAATGTCTAGCATGGCTCTATGGGTTGTCATCCAAATCATACCTATGATCAGATCAATCTCTTGATCCTTGAGCATGATGAAATCGGTGGGTAGATCATTCGATTAATTTGTAGTGGAGCCTTACACACTACTTCGTTAGCAAAAATTTGTCCAGCAGGAGAGCGGATGGTGTAGCATCGATTTATGACGGTGGTGTGGAGATTGTGTTTTTGCACACAAGCTTTGCTACTGAAATTATGCGTGGCACCTGAATCAAAAAGTGCAAGGACAGGCTGGCGATAGAGTGAGAGCGTACCGGTCAGCACGGGTTTACCCTGAGGAATATCTTCAGCATTGGTGTAAATCACTTGGGCACCACGAGACGGTGCATTCACATTCCTGTTCTGCTTCTGACGCTGGCTGCTGTTGTGGTTGTTGTTGTTGTTGCGCCTCGATGCAGTGCAGTTCTTGGCAAAGTGGCCGGTACGATCGCAATTGTAGCATGGATAACTGCTTCCACAATCAGTAGGCTGTGGGGCACGAGCATTCTGATTCCCTTGCTGCTGGTATGGTGCACGGTACTGAGTGTTCTGCTATGGGTATGGTGCACGGGGTGGAAAGTTCTCTTGCTTTGGTGGTCTCGAGTAGTTCTAACCATACCGTCGCTGATACTGCTGCTGCGGAGATGCCCGGAAACGCTGTCCGGTAGGTGAAGTGTAAATCAGGCGGTGCTTCGCCTGTGGGGCAGCAGAGGCACTAGCAGGGGCCTTCTTTTGTGATCTTCTTCTTCAACTTGGTGCATAGCGCCTTCCTGGACAATAGCAGCATTGACCAGGTCATTGTACATGCCAGTTGTCTACCAGGTGAGACATTCCTTTAGTGTGGCATTCATGCCACGCAGGAAAGCATACCTCTTCTTCTCTTCAGTGTTGACATACTCAGTGGCATACTAAGCAAGATGGTTGAAAGCTTCAGAATATTGGAGGACACTCCTCCCTCCTTGTTTCAGATCCATGAATTCCTGGAATTTCCTTTGTATAAGGCCAGCTGGGATGAAATGAGCACAAAATGTAGTCTTGAACTCATTCCATTCAATGCGGCGTCCAGCGGGCAGAGAAGCTTCATAGTTTGCCCACCAGGCATTAGCAGAGCCCTGGAGTTGTTGGGCGGCGAATAGCACCTTCTGGTGCTCGGTGCATTCCAGCAGACCGAACTTCGACTCGGTCTGACGCAGCCAGTGATCAGCATCTAGAGGTTCTCTGGCACGCTCGAAGGTTGGCGGATGAGTACCTAGAATATCTGAGTAGGTGCTCTATTGAGGCTGATTGTTGTTGTTGCGGTGGCCTCCCTGACCAGCTAGATGGGACATAATGTTTACCAGCCGACGAAGTAACTCAGAGTCATTTTGCTTCTGGGTCAGTGCAGCAGCCAATACCTCTGCTCGTGAGGGCTCAGCATTAGCTCCTTGCTGAGACCTTTCGGGGTCATCCTGATTCCGAGTACGCATCATGCTGCAATTTATACGGTTGCACATTAGTTATTTCTCAAAATAATCCATAAAAACACATGTGCAAGAATATAAATTTGCAAGAGGCACAGATAAATTTCACAAGTGACAACCATCTCCATTAATTCAATTCAGACTACATGGTTGTTAAAAGGACATCGTCACATGACTACTTACATATATGTGCCAACGCCTAGCTATGGTATTGCGGACACATTATGCAAGATTCACACTCCTACATCGAACTAGGGATACATATACTACATGACCATACATAGGGGTGTAGCAAACCATCTACTCCTGGTCTATGTCTTCTGGCTCTTCTGGTTCATCCGGTTCCATAGTGATGTGGACAAGGGTTCCTGATCTTCCGAAAGGTTCTGGATATGTTGATTTGATCGGAGGCGACACACAAATTGATCCGGCTTTAGAACAACACGTTCTAAACCCCGCAATCGCAGCACGATGTCTCCTCTGGTTATCAACTGTGCTAAAATGATTGACCTCGCCGAGAAGGCTAATCTCTGCCTACGAATCAAGAACACAAGCAAGAATAAAGAAGAATGCAACACAATTGCAGATGTATTATGAATATCACGAAGTTGGGGTCTCACAAACCGTGATGACGGTGAAACTGTTATGAACAGAATAATCTAAGCAAAACCCGAACCCTAATGGTGCAGTGGCAGCTGTATATGAAGACCCTAGGGTCGTGCAAGGCCCTCTGGACGCGCCCCTAATTGGGCTCAACTAGATACATAGACCACATGCCAAAAATAGGCGACACAGCACCGAAACAGATTCTGGATCCTCTCTTGTTTCAACGATTACTGATGACTCCGAACGAATTTTGACATGAGACTGGCGGCATTGGAAAGGTCTTCTTCTTATCTTTCCGTGCATATATAGAATGTCCAAATCCGAGTTTGTATGCGTCTTGGGCATCCATTTTAGTGCAGACTGATCCTGAACCCCGAAACAGACTCGAAGTCTGTTTTGGTTGGGCCTCCACCATGACTTCCACGTCCTTGCTGGCCCTCCACGTCTCCATGTCCTTCTCCCATCATCTCCTGATCCTCTCTATGGTTCCTAATTATAATATAACCATTAGGTAGCAAACCATTCTCAAAAGTGACATATGATGAAGAACATAGGAACGAGCACACCTCTAAATTTAGTCATCGTGCAGGAGCTCTAGTCATTGGACCTTGCAAGTCCAGAATTGGAGGAGTGTTGCATGTATCCTTAGGAGTGATATCCTCATCATCCTCCCCCTCTTGAAGTGGAGTCGTCCTCGACTCAAGCTCATCCTCTTCTCCCAAGTATGGTTTCAAATCTGAAATGTTAAAAGTAGGACTAACCCCGAACTCGGGAGGCAACTCAAGTTTGTATGCATTATCATTAATCTTCTCAATTATTTTGAAAGGACCATCAACTCTAGGCATTAATTTGGACTTCCTCAAATCTGGAAATCTATCCTTTCTCAAGTGTAACCATACTAAATCTCCTACATCAAGTTTTACTTCTTTTCTACCTTTACTACCAGCAATCTTATACTTGTCATTCAACTTTTCAATGCTAAGTCTAGTGGTCTCATGCATTTACAAAATAAATTCAGCACGCTCCTTAGCATCAACATGAACTCTCTCATGAATAGGTAGAGGAAGTATATCAAGTGGAGTACGGGGATCAAAACCATACACTACCTTGAAAGGACTTACCTTGGTAGTAGAATGTGTTGTCCGATTATATGCAAACTCAACATGAGACAAACATTCTTCCCATTGCTTCAAATTTTTCTTCAAAATAGCTCTCAACATAGTACCCAAAGTGCGGTTTACCACCTCAGTTTGTCCATCAGTTTGTGGGTGACAAGATGTAGAAAACAACAACTTTGTACCCAACTTATTCCAAAGCGTGCGCCAAAAGTGACTCAAAAATTTTGCATCACAATCTGAAACAATAGTAGAAGGCATACCATGCAAATGTACAATTTCTTTGAAAAAGAGATCAGCAATATAACTAGCATCATCAGTCTTATGACATGGTATAAAGTGTGCCATCTTAGAAAATCTATCCATAACAACAAAAATACTATCACTCCCCCTCTTAGTCCTAAGCAGTCCTAAAACAAAGTCCATAGAAATATTCGCCCAAGGAAAAGAAGGAACAGGAAGTGGCATGTATAAACCATGTGGATTCAAGCGAGACTTAGCTTTTTGACATGTAGTGCAGCGAGCAACAAAGCGCTCAACATCTTTCCTCATCCTTGGCCAAAAGAAGTATGTGGCCAAAATATCCTCCGTCTTCTTGGCACCAAAATGACCCATCAATCCACCTTCATGCGCCTCCTGTAACAACAAAAGACGAACGGAACCAACTGGAATGCACAGGCAGTTAGCTCTAAACAAGAATCCATCAGTCAACACAAATTTGTTCCATGCAGGACCTTTATAATGCAGCAATACATCCTTAAAATCAACATCAGCAGCATATTATTCTTTAATTGCCTCAAGTCCAAAAATTCTACAATCAAGTTGAGACAATAAAGTATAGCGCCTAGATAAAGCATCAATGATCACATTATCCTTCCCTTTCTTATGTTTAATAATGTAAGGAAAAGACTCAATAAACTCAATCCATTTAGCACATCTACGGTTCAAATTATATTGAGAATGAATATACTTAAGTGATTCATGATCAGAATGAATAACAAATTCTTCGGGCAACAAATAATGATGCCTCGTCTCTAAACAATGTACAAGTGCATACAATTCCTTATCATACATGGAGTAATTCAAAACAGGCCCAGTAATTTTCTCACTAAAGTATCCAACAGGTTTACTATCTTGCATCAAAACACCACCAATGCCTATACCACTAGCATCACATTCAAGCTCAAAAATCTTATCAAAATTAGATAATTTCAGCAATGGTGCATGTGTAAGTTTATCCTTCAAAGCATCAAAAGACTCATGATGTACCTTACCCTATTAGAAATCAACGCCCTTCTTTGTCAACTCATGCAAAGGTGCAGCAATGGTGCTGAAATCTTTGACAAAGCATCGGTAGAAACCTGCAAGACCAAGAAAACTCCTCACCTGTGTGATAGTTTTTGGTACAGGCCAACTCTTTATGGCTTCAATCTTCACCTCATCCACCTCAATTCCCTATGGAGTCACAACATAGCCAAGAAAAGAGACTCGATCCGTGCAAAAGGTGCACTTCTCAAGGTTACCAAATAAACGTGCATCTCGTAAAGCATCAAAAACAGCACGCAAATGATTCATATGTTCATCTATGGATTTGCTATAAATCAAGATATCATCAAAGTAAACTACCACAAATTTGCCAATGAAAGCTCTTAAAACCTCATTCATCAAGCGCATGAAAGTACTAGGTGCATTAGTTAAACCAAAAGGCATTACTAACCACTCATATAATCCGAATTTGGTTTTGAAAGCTGTTTTCCATTCATCTCCAAGTTTCATTCTAATTTGATGGTAGCCACTACGCAAATCAATTTTAGTGAAAATTATAGCACCACATAACTCATCAAGTTATAGCACCACATAACTCATCAAGCATGTCGTCTAGCCTAGGAATAGGATGACGATACCTAATAGTAATATTATTAATGACTCTACAATCTACACACATACACCAAGTACCATCTTTCTTAAGAACCAAAAGTACAGGAACAGCACAAGGACTAAGTGATTGACGAACATACCCACAATCCAAAAGGTCTTGAACTTGTCATTATATCTCCTTAGTCTCCTCAGGGTTGGTCCTATAAGCAGCACGGTTTGGCAAAGTAGAACCTAGAATCAAATCAATTTGATGCTCAATCCCTCTCAAAGGTGGCAATCCCGGGGGTATCTCAGCTGGAAAAACATCCTCATACTCCTGCAAAAGGTTAGTGACAGCAGGAGGCAAAGCACTAGAAGCAATATCATCAAGCGAAAACAAAGCTTGTTTGCATACCAAAGCATAGCTAATATCATCATTATCAGAAATTTCAGCAAGCTCAGATTTTGTTGCAAGACATGAACGACCTTGTAAATTAATTCCAGCACCCTTAGAACTTGAAGAATCATTAACATTACTAGGTGTAGAATCAGAATTAATTGATCGTTGAATTTCAGGACCTTTATTTTTCAAACTAGCAGCTCTTTCTAAATCAGCTTGTACAATTTCAGCAGGGGTCATTGGTAACAAAGTAATTTTAGTTCCTTTATGCATAAAAGTGTACTTATTACTTCTACTGAGAAACCATGTGGATATGTGCCATGGTTTGCTATATTTATGATGAGTAATTGACTTGGGCGGATTTGGTGTTTGAGTTGAAATGCAGGAATCCGGGGATTGCATGGGTTTGCATATCAAGGTTATGACCGGAGTTGGTGGATATATTGGTGACATTGTAGAAGATGGGAAATGTGTTTGCTTGTCTTATGATGTGTAGGTCACTGGAGTCGACTTGGTGGTCAACGGCGAGAGGATCGGGCACAAGTAGGGGACTTCGGGCTAGACGATCGGGATGCCGGGTGAAGTCAAGGGTGATCCACACCGTACATATGGAGAGGCAAGAAGCACGGATGATTTCACGGTTGAGCCTCAAAACCGTGGTGGTGATGAAGACGGCGTGTTGACCAAGTCAAGGCGAACGGGATGCCAGTGCAAGTGACAAGGGGGCCCGATGGACAGGGACTGGGAGAGACTTGTCAGTGGTCAGGATCGCGGGACAAGGTGACACGCGTCAACATCGAGAAGTCATGCTTTGAGAAGTGTGCAAGGCGGTTTCCCAGTTTGGGCCTCAAAACCGATGGTGCACGTGGCACCATCATGGAGCTTGCTTTGAGATGAAGCAAAGACGTGAAGCGTCCGATGGCATTCGGGTGATGAGGTGAAAGATGGACGATTATGCCCCCGCTGGTAGGTGGGCGTGTTATGTAGGTTAAGGGTAGAGTGGTCATGTGGACAATAGACCCTAGGCCTATATAAGGAGAGGTGTGGCTAATGGGAGAGGTGCCTCTCTTCCCATTAGCCTTGTGTTAGGACTCTATTCAAAGTGCTAGGAGAGGACTTCATGTTTGAGAGGAGAGTAGTGGGTGTGTAAGAGACATCTCTTGCTCTTCCAAATAGTGGGAGGAAGAGGGTGGCTTCCTAGCCTTGTACCTATGGATCTTCTAAGCACCTTTCTATGATATGAGAAGTATTTTCATGCTCAAGATTTCCCTCTTCACTTGAATCCCGAAATTTCCTTTTTCTTATTTTTAGAGCAATTTTTGTGGTGATTTTCGATCTCACTTTTGGATGAGTTTTTGGCCTGGATTTCTTGAGAAACTTGTTGCTAGGATGAGCTAGAACAATCCTCTATGGATCCTTGATCGAATCAATAGCTCTAGCACCATTGATTTGAAGGATTTCTCAAGTTTTCCCTTTTTGGTGTTCTTGGCACAAGATCTGAAATTCGTGATGATTTCTTGAGCCAATTGAGATGATGTCCTAGGTTTAGGGTCATGATGTGATGAGGATTCACTGGTCCAAAAATTGCATCATTTGGAGTTTGTTTGATTAGTTGTTGGCGAAGTTTTGACAAGATCCCGAGTGTTTTTCTGTTCCGGCGAGGGGCGATCGGCACTGCCGATGACCAGGACCAGTACTGCCGATTGGTCCTGTCTATAGGTTCCAGAGAGCCTGTATCCCACACCGGCACCGCCGAAGGATATGACCGGCACTACCGATGGCCCACACCGGCACTGCTAATAGGTGTGACCGGTACTACCGATACCAACCGGCACTACCGATGGGTGTTCAGTTCTGAACTGTTGAGCATTGCTTCTTTCCTTTTTGTTTCCGTTGTGTTTCCTTGCTGTGGTTGATTATTCCTAGGGCTAGTACACCACGAGTTGGTGTGTGTAGTCTTGGTGATCGGTTCATAGGTTGGCTCGGGTTGTTTTTGGGATATAGGCCAAGTTCTCTTGGAGAATTTTGATTGGCTCCCATTCACCCCCCCCCCCCTCTAGTCGCCTTCTCGGTCCTTCAATTGGTATGAGAGCCGGTTTGATCACTAGTTGACCTTCACCGCTTTGTGATCCAAAGGCGACATGGAGAAGCGTGCTATTAAGCTGTGGATGTTTGATGGAGAGGACTTCCCCTACTGGAAGTCACGGACCAAGGCGTATCTGCTGAGTCAAGGACGTGCAATTTGGGAGATTGTTGAGCAGGAGTATGCTATACCACAAGACCTGAATCCTGCATCTGTAGGTGAGTTAGTCGGGTACCAAACCTTTGCATAAAAACCGGGCGAGTCACTAGATGACACTTTTTGTAGGTTTGAGGCAATTGTGTGCAACTTGCGAGCTTATGGCACCCTTGTGTATAATGACAATGATAGAGCTAAGCAACTGCTGTACTCACTTGATGAAAATGTTTGGGGGGTTAAAAATTGCTGCTCTAGAAGAAACTGCTGACTTCAACACCTTGAACTGTGAGCAACTGTATAGCAAGCTAAAATCTCATGAACTGTCTAGGAAATCTTGTCCTAATCTTGTTATTCCTTCTTCTAGCATGTCTTTTCTTTCTAGCTCTCAGAAGGTTAGTCACAGTGATGCTTCTTATGGAACTAACCCCTCACTTGACAAGTCTTCCTTGGAGTTTGTTTTGTCTTCTCCTGTTGCAGCTTCCGATGAACAGATGGAGTGCATTCCTGACGAGGAGCTGTCCTTGCTCACAAGGTAGTTCAACAGGTTCTACAACAATCGGAAGGAGAGAAGAGGAGGTGGTTCAAGAACCTGCTTCAAGTGTGGTGACCTGGGACACTTCATTGCTGATTGTCCCAAGATGAAGAAGAATGTCGGATACCGCAACAATAGCACTGAAGACTTCAAGCAGAAGAAGAACCGCTTCTACAAGAAGGGCAAGAACTCCAAGAAGTTCGCCAAGGCCATTGCACGCGCCTGCGTTGCCGCCTTGAGTGATGTCGACCTCACATCAAGCGAAGGCCTTACAAGCTCGGAGGAGGAGGTTGAAAAGCCACGAGTCAAGAGGAAGGATGACTTCACCGGGCTTTGCTTTATGGCAAAGAAAAACCATGACACCGACTCTGGTTCCGACTCCGACACAAGCGAGGTACCTCCTACTCTTGATGAGCTCTCTTCTGAACTTGGTCATTTGCGCGATGTTCTGCTTTTGCAAGATGATAAGCTTCGCAGTGCTATTCGTGACAGTAGAGAGCTTAAGTCTAAGTTGGAGAGTGCTGATTTTGAAATTGCTTCACTTAGGTCTAAGCTTGCTAAGGATGACATGATTGTAGAGTGTGAGTCTTGTCAAGTTGTGATGAGTGATCTTGCATAGAGGGAGAGTGTGCATGCTCAAGTTGCCAGTCAGCTTGAGAGTGCCCTCAAGGAGCTTGATGAGTTCAAAGCTAGACCAACTCTTTTGGGTGCATGTCAGAAGTGCCCCAAGCTCACAGATGAGTTGGAAGCTCAGTCCCTCAAAGTCAAAGAGCTTGAGTCCAAGTTGCTTCATGAGACTCGCTCGAAAGTTCTTCCACATCCGTGTGAAGTGCGTGTCACCCTCAAGGACAAGCTAGTAATCACTAGGGAGGAAAACAATGTCCTAGTTCAGGAAAATGACTATCTTGTTTCTAGGCTCCAGAGAACCGTAGTGAGTGAGGAAAAGATTGAGAGTGATTTGGCAAGAGTGAAGGAGAGTGCTTCTAGGTCAACCTATAACTTGGGCTTGGGATTTGAGAGGTGTGACAAGGAGAGTGAGAATGTGGGTAAGTTTGTACCTAGCACCAGCTACAAGGATGAGAAAAACACCATCAAACCCACTGACACATACTATCCATCCAATCCAAAACCCTCCTTCAACCCAAAGCAAACAGAGAAGCCAAAACCCAAATCTGCAATGCAAACCAAGCCTAATCCTAAGGGTGTCTACATTTGTATGTATTGTGGTCGCAAGGGCCATTTGAATGAATTTTGTTATAGACGTAAGAGGATTGAGAGGAAGCAAGCTGAGTTGACTAGGGATGCTTTTTATGATGATTTTGTTGACTTTCAGCCTCGCTCTTTTTCTCGTGCCTATCATGGACAGGGTCATTCCTCATATGGCTTTGATTCACGAAAAAGAGGCTTTGCACAGCAGCGCTTTGGCGCCCCATGTTTTCCCTGTCGTGGTGAGCGTCATTCGTGTGGATTTGGCTTTCACATTGATGATTTCTAACCTCACAACCCAGGGTTTGAGTCGAGACGCTTTGACAGGCCATGTTTTCCCCATCGTGGTTCTCATCCTTTGCGTTCAAATGACAATGTGCAAAGAACTGTGATGACTACTACCGGTCGTATGGTTAAGTGCTGGATTCCCAAATCTCTTTTGACTAACCCCAGCACTGAGCCATCGACTTTTTCTTCTCATTCTTTGTAGGCAGCAGGTGGAGGCTTGGAGAACAAATGGTTGATGGACTCCGGGTGTTCACGCCACATGACCAGAGATGCAAAGTGGTTCTCCAGCCTCACTCCCCTAAAGCGGCGGGAGTATGTGACCTTTGGAGATGACAAGAGAGGGAGAGTGAAGGCAAGAGGCGCGGTAAAGGTAAATGAAAAATTCACTCTCAAGGATGTTGGTTTGGTTGAGTATCTCAAGTACAATCTCCTCTCTGTCTCTCAGCTTCTTGATGTTGGTTTGGAAGTGCGCTTTAAGTTGAATGCTTCTTGTGTTCTTGATTCGAATGGTTCCTTGGTTTGTGGGGTTTCTTGTATTGGCAGAGTTTTTCATGCTGATTTTGATGGTTCTCCTGGTTCTAACAAGTGCTTGTTTGCTCAATCTTCTTCTGAGCTTTGGAAATGGCATAGGAGACTGGGTCACATGAGATTTGACTTGCTATGTCGCTTAAGTGGCCTAGGTTTGATCCGAGGATTGCCTAAGCTCAAATTTGATAAGGATTTGGTTTGTGCTCCATATCGTCATGGGAAAATGATTGCCGCTTCTCATCCACCAATTAATTTGGTGATGACTGAATGCCCTGGAGAGTTGCTTCATATGGACACTGTTGGTCCTTCTCGGGTTCGTTCGGCAGGTGGTAAGTGGTATGTTCTTGTGATTGTTGACGACTATTCTCGCTACTCTTGGGTTTACTTTCTTGAGAGCAAGGATGAAGTGTTTCATCACTTCTGGAGCTTAGCTTTGAGGTTGTTCAAAGAACTCCCTGGTGCATTACGAGCAATTCATAGTGATAATGGCACCGAGTTCAAGAACTCCTCCTTTGATGCTTTCTGTCTTGAGCATGGTATTGAGCATCAGTTTTCAGCACCTCGTGTTCCCCAGCAGAACGGTGTGGTTGAAATAAAGAATAGAACCTTAGTGGAGATGGCCTGGATGATGCTCGATGAGCATAGGACTCCGAGGCGGTTCTTGGCTGAGGCCATTAGCAATGCTTGCTATGTTTCCAATCGGATTTTCTTGCGCTTAATGCTTAATGTGACTTCTTATGAGCTGCGTTTTGGGAGAAAGCCTTCGGTTTCTCATTTGCGTGCCTTTGGTTGCAAGTGCTTTGTTCTCAAGCGTGGCAATCTTGATAAGTTTGAGTCAAGGTCTTTTGATGGAATCCTTCTTGGTTACTCTCTTCATGGTCATTCCTACATAGTTTTGAATTTGGAGACTAACACCATCGTAGAATCCTGTGATGTAACCTTTGATGAATCAAACTCTTGTGCAAGGAATCTGATTGAGTCTGCAGGTGACAAGGAGATGAAGAAGAGCATCTTTGTAGAAGAGGACCTACAGGGCTTTGATGATGAAGATGATGATTCACTTCATCTCTTATCGGAGCTTGTTCCTGCTGCTACCACTACTCCAGCAGAGGGTCCAGAAGCTTCTACATTGACTTCAGCGGCTGTTGAGCAAGCTCCAGTTGTGGTTGAGGGGGAGGTACACTCTGGGAGAGAGGCTCCTCACCACATTCAGCGTCAACAACCACCCCAACAGATAATCGGTAATCTTTATGAGAGGACAAAAAGGTCAAGGTCTGCACATCTTGCTTGCTTTACCAATTCTCTCTTTGTTGCAACCTTTGAACCCGAGATGTTGGACACGCACTATCTGATGAACATTGGGTTAATGCCATGTATGAGGAGTTGGAAAACTTTGAGAGAACAACGTCTGGACCATTGTAGAGCCTCCCAAAAATGTCAATGTCATAGGAACCAAGTGGGTGTTCAAAAAAAACATGGGGAGGATGGTGAGGTTGTGAGAAACAAGGCTAGGCTAGTTGCTCAAGGTTTCAGCCAAGTGGAGGGATTAGATTATGGTGAGACCTTTGCTCCTGTTGCTCGCATAGAAGCCATTACGATCTTGCTTGCATTTGCTGCCTCCAAGGGCATTAGACTTTATCAAATGGATGTCAAGAGTGCCTTCCTAAATGTTTCACAGAGGAAGAAGTGTATGTGAGGCAACACCCTGGCTTTGAGCACCACAAATACCCAAACCGTGTGTACAAGCTTCAGAAGGCTTTGTACGGGCTAAAGCAAGAACCTAGGGCATGGTATGCTAGGCTTAAGACCTTCTTGCTAGAGCGTGGGTATGTCATGGGGTGTGTTGATAAAACCTTGTTCACTCTTAAGCATGGCAATGACTTTCTAATGGTTCAGATTTACGTGGATGATATCATCTTTGGTGGTTCCTCTCATGCTCTTGTGTCTAGATTTCAGGAAGCTATGGAAAGTGAATTTCAGATGTCGATGATGGGAGAGCTCACCTTCTTTCTTGGGCTTCAAATCAAGCAGTGCAAGCAAGGCACTTTCATACATCAAGCCAAGTACACAAAGGATCTCCTAAAGAAGTTTGACATGGTCAATGTGAAGCCGTTGTCTACACCAATGTCCACTACAACGGCTCTTGACCCTGATGAAGACTGTGAAGCGGTGGATCAAAGGGAGTACATGAGCATGATTGGCTCCCTCTTGTACGTGACAGCAACAAGACCCGAGATACACTTTGCGGTGTGTCTTTGTGCTCGCTTTCAAGCTTCCCCAAGGGTGACTCATCGCAAGTCTGTCAAGCGCATCTTTAGGTATCTCAAATACACCCTTGAGTTTGGTCTTTGGTACTCTGCATCTTCATCTCTTGATCTCATTGGGTATTCGGATGCGAACTTTGTTGGGTGTAGAATTGATAGGAAGAGCACTTCTGGTACTTGCCATTTCTTGGGTACTTCTTTGATCTGTTGGTCTTCTTGTAAGTAGTCGAGTGTTGCCCAATCCACCATAGAGGCTGAGTATATAGCTGCTGCTAGCTGCTGCTCACAAATCCTATGGATTGTGTCTACCATGAGAGACTATGGGTTGACTTTTAAGGGTGTTCCACTTATGTGTGATAACTCAAGTGCTATATGCTTAGCCAAAAACCCAGTCCAACATGGTAAGGTCAAACACATCAATGTGCGATTCCACTTCCTGAGAGACAATGTTGAGAAGGGGGATGTTGAGCTCATATACATTGATACCAAGAACCAACTAGCTGATATCCTCACCAAGCCCCTAGATGCTTCGAGACATGCTTTTCTTCAGGGGGAACTTGGTGTTTGTCATCCGTATGACATCATTTGAGGGGGAGTTGGTGTTCACTTGTATATATGTATCTTACCATTTTCGCTTTGCATCTCATATGTAATATATGGATTGGTAGATGAGCTTTGAGTCTTATGCTATCTTGCATTTCTCTTTGCTATGATTGAGCTTGAGCTAAGTTGTATAGATGTGATGGTAATCTCTCATGCTTAGATTTTCTAGATGGCCTGTTATAAACTCATGTGAGCAACTTCCTAATCTTAAAGGTAAACTGAGCTTCTTGTGAACCTTATGATCTAATCTTGCTAAAACTTGCTCACCATGTGTATAATTCCTTTTTTCCTTGTTGAATCTTGCGTTGAGGCTAGTCTAGAGGATGTCTTGGCTTTGGCACCTTGTGTTTGCAAAATGGAAGGCTTTGCAAATGTTTAGCTCATGATGTAACATTGTGGGAACATGTGTTCCTTTCACCGCAAAGGCATGATCTTTTGTCTTATGCATAATCTTGAAAAATCTGCTAATTGCTTTGATCAAGAATTACTCAATAATGCTAAATCCAAACATTGTGACTTGAAGCCTCGGGGTGTTTGTCGTACCCAATCGTGCGATCCTCCGCATGGATAAGAGGACACATGAGGATAAACAATAATCACTTGATCAAACTGAGTCTCTGTTGCATATGTGAGCATTTGTAGAGCTCATTTTCTACGAGTGCTTGTTGCCCTTGTTGAGATTGAAACTGGCTAGATTCTTATGATTTACTTGGTGCTTGTTTTGCCTTGGATGAGAGTACTTACACATGTGGTGGCAGATTTTCTCATGATAAGCAGAATTTGATTCTATCTAAGCTAGTCAATCTTTCTTCTTAGCCTGTATAGCTCATGGTGTTTATGCCTTGCTATCTATCTTTGATCTTTGCATGATTGGGAGCTATTGCCTTTACACTTCATGGCACTATGGTTATGGTTAGCAATGTTAAATGCTTGTTTGCATAATTGTTGAAGCTCCTTAGGTTTGCATTTTTATGCATTGCATGTTTGCTTGTTCTTTTGCCTCTTTGATGAGTTCATTGCCAAAGGGGGAGAAAATTTTGGGGTCATGCACAAATAATGCTAAGAAAATCATATGTTCCATTTTGCACTACATGAGACCTACCACAACTTGAGGGGGAGCATATCATGATCTTGAGCGTTTTCTTGCACTTTTCACATTCTTTGCGTCTCAAGTCGCTTTCTTTGCCAACTCTTGGTTTTGTGATCCCTACTTGCTAGATGGCTTGTTTTCACCATTTCTTTTGGTTTGGCCATTTGGATGTGATTATTCGGCTTCACATTTCAATCTCTAATCTTTGTGCATTTGGTGTTGTCAATGTACTCATCAAGGGGGAGATTGAGAAACCATGTGGGTATGTGCCATGGTTTGCTATATTTGTGATGAGTAATTGACATGGGCGGATTTGGTGTTTGAGTTGAAATGCGGGAATCCGGGGATTGCATGGGTTTGCATATCAAGGTTATGACCGGAGTTGTTGGAGATATTGATGATATTGCAGGAGATGGGAAATGTGTTTGCTTGTCTCATGATGTGTAGGTCACTGGAGTCGACTTGGCGGTCAACGGCGAGAGGATCGGGCACAAGTAGGGGACTTGAGGCCAGACGATCGGGATGTCGGGTGAAGTCAAGGGTGATCCACACCGTACACGTGGAGAGGCAAGAAGCACGGACGGTGGTGGTGATGAAGACGGTGTGCTGACCAAGTCAAGGCGAACGGGAAGCTGGTGCAAGTGACAAGGGGGCCCGATGAACAGGGATTGGGAGAGACTTGTCGGTGGTCAGGATCGCGGGACAAGGTGGCACGCATCGACATCGAGAAGTCGCGCTTTGAGAAGTGTGCAAGGCGGTTTCCCGGTTTAGGCCTCAAAACCGGTGGCGGTGATTGGTGGTGCACGTGGCACCATCTTGGAGCTTGCTTCAAGATGAAGCAAAGACGTGAAGCGTTCGATGGCATTCGGGCGATGAGGTGAAAGATGGACGGTTATGCCCCCGCTGGTAGGTGGGTGTGTTATGTAGGTTAAGGGTAGAGTGGTCATGTGGACAATAGACCCTAGGCCTATATAAGGAGAGGTGTGGCTAGTGGGAGAGGTGCCTCTCTTCCCATTAGCCTTGTGTTAGGACTGTATTTAAAGTGCTAGGAGAGGACTTCATGTTTGAGAGGAGAGTAGTGGGTGTGTGAGAGACATCTCTTGCTCTTCCAAATAGTGGGAGGAAGAGGGTGGCTTCCTAGCCTTGTACCTATGGATCTTGTAAGCACATTTCTATGATATGAGAAGTATTTTCGTGCTCAAGATTTCCCACTTCACTTGAATCCCGAAATTTCTTTTTTCTTATTTTTGGAGCAATTTTTGTGGTGATTTTCGATCTCACTTTTGGACGAGTTTTTGGCCCAGATTTCTTGAGAAACTTGTTGCTAGGATGAGCTAGAACAATCCTCTATGGATCCTTGATCGAATCAATAGCTCCAGCACCTTTGATTTGAAGGATTTCTCAAGTTTTCCCTTTTTGGTGTTCTTGGCACAAGATCTGAAATTCGTGATGATTTATTGAGCCAATTGAGATGATCTCCTAGGTTTAGGGTCAGGATGTGATGAGGATTCACTGGTCCAAAAA
This sequence comes from Eleusine coracana subsp. coracana, assembly GCA_032690845.1. NCBI lineage: Eukaryota > Viridiplantae > Streptophyta > Magnoliopsida > Poales > Poaceae > Eleusine > Eleusine coracana. Next base: position 22,914,604 of record CM064418.1, on the reverse strand, counting down.
TCACATCGTTTGGAGTTAATTTGATTAGTTTTTGGAGAAGTTTTGACAAGATCCCGAGTGTTTTTCTGTTCTGTCGGGGGTCGACCGGCACTGCTGATGACCAGGACCGGCATTGCCGATTGGTCCTATCTGTAGGTTCCAGAGAGCCTATATCCCGCACCGGCACTGTCGAAGGATATGACCAGCACTGCCGATGGTCCGCACCAGCACTGCCGATAGGTGTGACCGGTACTACCGATACAAACCGGCACTGCCGATGGCAGGGAACGGCACTACCGATGGGTGTTCAGTTCTGAACTATTGAGCATTGCTTCTTCCCTTTTTGTTTCCACTGTGTTTCCTTGCTGTGGTTGATTATTCCTAGGGCTAGCACACCACGAGTTTGTGTGTGTAGTCTTGGTGATCGGTTCGGAGGTTGGCTCGGTTTGTTTTTGGGATATAGGCCAAGTTCTCTTGGAGAATTTTGATTGGCTCCCATTCAGCCCCCCCCTCTAGTCACCTTCTTGGTCCTTCATCTACCATGGTGTACAGCATCATTATCAAATTCCCAAGGTCTACCCAATAAAAGTGAACATGTTTGCATGGGTACGACATCATAATCAACAGAATCCACATAAGAACCAATGGAAAAAGAATCTCTGCAAGTTTGTATTACCTTAGCTTTTCCAGAGTCGTTTAACCACTAAATATAGTACGGATGTGGATGTGGACGTGTGGTCAAAGCAAGCTTGTTGACCACATCAGAACTCACCAAGTTATTGCAGCTCCCTACATCAATGATGACACATGCTCGACGGTTCTTGATGACGAAAAAAATATGAAACAAGTTGTGGTGCTGCATCATCTCGGCCGGATGAACTTGTGTGCTAAGGACACGTTGAACAATAATGTTCATGTATCCTGTGGTGTCTCCGCCTCCAAGGACGAGGTCACTGCTGGTGGCAGCGACGTCCTCCTCCTCATCCTCCACATCGGAGGTGCTCATGTAACTGCCATCGTCTGTCGCCACATATGCCCGCCTACTTGGACAATCTTTCTGCACATGACCAAGTCCATGGCAGCGGTGGCACTGAATCCCTGTAGTAAAGCAATAGAGAAGGCACTACTAGCTGGTACTTGCACAGAAGTTTTACCTGAGCACATAGAAGGTGCAGGGGCTGATCTTGGGGCTGCAGAAACAACACTGGTTCCCTTGGTAGCTACTGGTGGGGGCGGCCAGAAAGATGGCCTGGGCAGCCCCGAAGTCCCCATAGAGCATGGGGGGTAGAAGTTCCTCGACTTGCTGTACTCTTCAAAAGCCTGGAAAAGTCCCTGTGATTCTTTCTCTGCAAGCATAGCATACTGGAAACACTGGGTGATGGTATAATATTCTTTATAATCAAGGATGTCCTGAATTTCTTTTCTTAAACCAGAATAAAAGCGACAAATCTGATCCTCTACTTTTTCAACTATAGCACAACGAATCAAACTCTTCTGAAGCTCACTAAAGTACTCCTAAATAGTTTTATCTCCTTGTTCTAAACGCTGCAGTTTATTACAAATCTCTCTATAAAAAGGAGGAACAAAACGATCACGCATTGCTACCTTAAGTTCTTCCCAAGTAGTAGGCAAATCAGTTTCAGCAGCTAGACGACTCCACCAAACAATAGCAAAGTCCTTAAATTCACTAGTGGCTTGTCTAACTCTATGTTGTTCAGGAACAAGGTGGGCATTAAAGTTTTGTTCTACAGTCATCTCCCAATCAAGATAAACATCACCATCATACTGACTCGAAAACGAAGGAATTGAAAACTTAATTTTAGCATACGGGTCATCTGGAGCATAGTTACCATGTGGACGATAATTGTAGTTATTGAAACCACCCATACCTTGAGTATTATGTTACAAACGACGTTGTAATAGTGCAGTCCTTGTAGCTGACCTATCCACGGTGTCATCAGCCTTATACACTGTGTCTTCATCATGGACGTCTTCAATGTCGTTGTTGTTGTTATTGGTATTCGTATCGTTGGTTTTGGGAGCGGTCTCCAATGTGACAACCTAATTGGTTAACTTAGAGACCCGCTTCTCCAACCGCTCGATGCTTTCACCAATGTGAAGCTTTCTGATCGCATTAGTAACGGCTCTGGTGATCGTCTCTGCCAAATCACTCTGAGCAGCCTGCAAAGCCTTCTGGAGCTGCTCTTGGCTCACGCACTCAGCAAATTGTGAGGGTAAAGCCAACTCTCCGTCGTCACTTCCTGCCATCACAAACACCAAAACAGGAAACAAACAGTGAAGGTTATCCCTACAAAATAGCTAAGCAGTGGTGCCTCTCAACACAACAAAAGGAAACTCCTTACAAAGCTCTTGCAAAGTTCTGAAAAGCAAAGCAAAGGATACCAGGGAGGTGTGTGCATGATTGGAAGGGTCACAAAAGAACCTATGTGTTGTCCAGAAGAAATATGTAGAGCTAGGAAGACCAAATATATATATGAGTGGCACACAAACAAAAAACAGATAGTAAAGCTGAATAAGTGCCCAAGTAACTTGTCCCTAGTTGCTGGTCTAAGTATGTCCTAGAACAGTAGTGATAGTAAAGTAAAAACAAGGAGACAAAGGCACACATGTGATAACAGGGGGCTAAGTGCAAAACAGCCAAATCCAGAAATTTCAGGGGGCTCGATGTAGCACTAGTAGAAATCCCAAATTTCTTTTTTTTGATTTTTATTTTTTGATATTTTTCTCCAACTCACCAACAAAGGGGGAGAAACCACAGAAAATTTCAGCTCAAACAGAGGTAGGAAGTGGTCTACAGAAAATCATGAAATTACAGAAAACATCGGGTTTAAACTTAAATCAATTTTTTCTTTATCTCCCCGATTTGTTTTGAATTTTTTGACAAGGGCACATAGGGCGTAGCCGAGTGTGGGTATTCTCAACTTTGGGTCAAGAATCTCCTGTAAAAATTTCAGCCAAAACGGACAATCGAGCGAAAAGTTATGCCCGTTTTACCGAAGGGGGGTCGGAGTCGGTTTTCCAGAAACCCGAGTCAGGTTTAGGGTCGGGTTTGGAATCGGGTAGGATTTTTTTTGGCGGCGTGGAGGCAGCCGAAAGTGGAATTTATGGGGATTGGTCTGGGGTGTTGACGGTGTGTTTAGGGTGGGACTAGGCTAGGTGTGTCGATCAATCAACCCTAGCACAAAAAGCCAACAAAACAGAGGATGTTGAAGGGGATGGCGACTAGGGTTACAAGGGAAAAACTACTGATGACAAAAACACAAACTAAACCAATGACTAAACAAGCACTAGGGCACAAACTCAACACTACGGACTCTGAAATTGAAATATGCAAAGGCTAAACGCGTGGTTATGGGCGGAGAGGAAATTTTTTTGGGCTTTTTTTGTGGACGATAGGATGAACACAAAACAAAATTAACTAAGGATAGTGCGAACCTGATGGTGCACCTGAAGCTCTGATTACCACTTGATGTGGACAAGGGTTCCCGATCTTCCAAAATGTTCTGGATACGTTGATTTGGTCGGAGGCGACTCACAAATCGATCCGGCTTCAAAACAACACGTTCTAAACCCCGCAATCACAGCACGACGTGTCCTCTGGTTATCAACCGTCCTAAAATGATTGACCTTATCAAGAAGGCTAATCCCTGCCTATGAATCAAGAACACAAGCAAGAACAAAGAAGAATGCAACACAATTGCAGATGTATTATGAATCTCACAAAGTTGGGGTCTCACAAACCGTGATGACGGTGAAACTATTATGAACAGAATAATCTAAGCAAAACCCAAACCCTAATGGTGCAGTGGTGGCTGTATATGAAGACCCTAGGGTCATGCAAGACCCTTTGGACGCGCCCCTAATTGGGCTCAACTAGATACAAAGTCCAAAGGCGAAAAATAGGCGACACAACACCAAAATAGATTCTAGACCCTCTCTTGTTTTGACGATTCCTGATGACTCCCGACGAATTTTGACATGAGACTGTGGCATTGGAAAGGTCTTCTTCTTATGTTTCTGTGCATATATAGAACGTCCAGATCCGAGTCCGTATGCGTCCTGGGCATCCATTTTAGTGCAGACTGGCCCTAAACCCCAAAACAGACTCGAAGTCGGTTTTGGTTGGGCCTCCACCATGGCTTCCACGTCCTTGCTGGGCCTCCATGTCTCCAAGTCCTTCTCCCATCATCTCCTGGTCCTCTCCATGGTTCCTAATTACAATATAATCATTAGGTAGCAAACCATTCTCAAAAGTAACATATGATGAAGAACGTAGGAACGAGCTCACCTCTAAATTTAGTCGTCGTGCACGAGCTCTAGTCATTGGACCATGCAAGTCCAAAATTGGAGGAGTGTTGCATGTATCCTTAGGAGTGATGTCCTCATCACATAGGCTCGTCTGGTTCCTCCAGATTCATCATTTCCACATCATTAATACCGACCAGCACCATCTCTACATCCTCTTGTTCTTCATACTTCATGATGATCTCATCCCAATTCTCTTCAATAGGAAGGTGGGCAGCCTTGAATGCGTCCAAGTCATCTTGAGCCTCAATCATGTCATGCTCAAAATCTGCTGCATCCAGCAAGGCTTGGTCACGTTCTTCTATAATCGCATCTATCTCTTTATTCTTTGCTTGAATTTGTTGGTTCAGTTCTATAATTTCCTCATCCTTAGCTTGTTTTTCGACTTCAGAAAGTCGAAGTGCAGCATGAAACATATCTAGACGCTGGCACAATTTTGTGCATAAGGCAAAAGTGGATAAGCCATAATACTCTATTATGGGCAGCATAGGATCATGGTGGCGATGGTTTGGATCAAAGATGAAATCCACATGCCTAATCCACTCAAAGTCCGTCACATCATTAATGGGCAGTAAGGCGATGGATGTTCCAGCAACATCCTGCTTGTGGTCTTCATAGAATCGAGTGAGTGCCTTGAAAGCAGCCACATTCCAAGTGGAAGGCAAATCTGTCCCAGTGACGCTAATGGTCCAAGATTCCCATGCGGGAATGACCGAGTAGTTGGCGGGAACTGCCACATGGATGACACATGAGGGGACTCCATGCTCCTGAAATTCCTTGCCAACATAGGTGGGAGGAATAGGATATACAAATCTCTGGAGAACTCTCCAAAACAGGTAAACCATCCCTGTGAACTTCAGGCCGTCGGTGATCTCCCAACCCGGTGGCGGTTGATTGGTGTTTTCAGCCATCTACAAGGAAAGTACTTCGATTGAGTGAAAGAGTATGATCAAGCTAGAATTCTTATGAAACTCTGTTGCAACAACAATAGCTGAAAGGGTACAACCAATACATAACATAAGTCAACATAGTCTTGAGGACATGAACTCAGAATATGTGGCCATCGAGTTACAAAGGCATCTCACGCAGTGATCCCCCAAAATACCACAACCTCGCGTGGTCGACAAAAGCTACCTACCCAACTTGTCCTGCCTACATGACCTAGTTCGGTCTATCATGATCCCCTAAGTCCTGTCTCCGGCTGGTGCCTCGTAGTCTACGTCAGACTCCTTGTCCATGCCCTCGTCCGATTCCTCCTCCTCTGGTGCTGCCGGTGGCGCCAGGACCACCTCCAGTTGCTGCTGCTGGCCCTGGCTCTCATGAGCCAGGGTCTCTAGATCCTCTCCCATAAGCTCCATCTCATGTTGTGGAGCCATCAACTGATGCTGCAGGTGCTCGTTGTGGTTGGCGCGCTGCTGCATAAGCACGCCACATCTGTCAACCTCCTACGTGAGGGTGTCGTGCTGTCCGGTGACCTCAGTAACGCGAGTCTCACTCGCCTCAAGAGCAGCGGTCAGTCATTGAATCTGCCTCTGCAATGCATCAACCTGTGTCTGCAGATCATTCCTCTGTACCCAGGCCTGCTCAGCGTCAGCCAGTAGGATCCTGCTGTGGCTGCTAGCCTCCTCATCCATGTTGAGGAGGTACTCGGAGTAGTGGGACATATGGTGGTACCTCGTGTGATACGTCGGGTTGTCATTGCGGGCGATGCGCCTCACGCACCTCTACCAGACCGGGTTGGCCTGGTGCCAAATGGGAATCATCTCAAATGGAGTCCCAGAGAGTGCTACTGTGTGACGCCCGCAGAAGTGAGTGAGAGCCCTATGGGCGACTCTCTCCAAGCCCTCATGGAGGCTCTCACAAATCACCGTGCTCTCCATCCCCGCCATGTCAAGGTTGCGTGGGTGGGTGGGCACGCTGATGTGCACCTCAGCAAGAGTCACCCCGTGGCGGTGGATCTCGCGGCCCTTATAGGAGGGTGGCTCGTCGTAGCCCAGCAAGTGTAGCAGATCCCACAAAAGTGTAGGAAAGCCACGGTGTTGGAGACCGGTGGTGTAGCGCCACCCATCGTGCATAAGCTCCTCAAAACCGTGGTCACCCATCTGGAACAAAAACCCAATGGTGAGTACAGTGTTCCATAGGCAATAATGCATATCACTAACAATTGACATGGTGCTGGTAATGATAGCAAAACTATACCACAACAATTTGATTGAGTCAAACCTTCCTTACAGTAAAGATGCATTTCATATAAAGTGCTATGAAATATAGAAACAAAGTTTTTAGTTTACATTTTCCAACCTCAAGGGGCAATAATACGGCAATGGGCTTTAAAACGGATTCTGTCTTGACTGTACCACAGTCAGAAAAGTGGATATTTTTAACAGAAAACAAGGTCTTAAAAATTGGAAGTTCGAATCATGTTACAATAGACTTTCACACATTTCCATATTGCATTTATACTCTAAAAAATTCCAAGTAAATCTGGACTTATGAATTTTGCATGTTCAGGTTGGCAGATTCTGTTTCAGGATGATAGAGGCTTAGTGTTTTGGCTCTACTGGACAGGGGGAAGCTTGTAAAATTATGAAACCTATTGGAGATGAAAATAGACTTCAAGATCTTTCCAGATTGGGTTTAAACACTTGCAAATTCGAAGTACATCTTCAGTTATGAAATTTCTAAGTTCAGGATTATGCTGAAAATAGTGAGTTGACAGGTTGTACTTGTTCTCTGTTTCTGAGGTTGTTACTGTTATGATCAAAATTTAATTTAAATTCTAGGTGACAGGGGGTGTTGAGACCTTCCTGAAAAGTATTCGTATGCCTTATTTGGTTAAGTAAATTAATAGTTATGAATTTTTGAAGTCGATAGCTAAAAATGGGACAGATTCTTGTTAACTTTGTAATTCAAAATCTTATACTTAACATGCTTATAGAATTTCTAGTCTGAGGTTGGTGAGAAAGGAGAGAACAAAATTATAGTGTAGCTATAATGGGATGCATGATGCAAAATTTTCAATTTATTACCCTATCGTTCCTCCCAACTCAACACATAATTTGCCAGTACTTGGCGGCTAGAGTATTTGGTGATGACCCGCACTCAACCCGTAAGTTATTTTAAGTGTTATACTAACGATGTTAGTGTACCTGCAGAAGATCCATTTCAGAAACAATACATCAAATTCAAAAGAAACTACAAAAATAAGCACATTTCTACTAGTAACGATCCATGAAAAAGGATCGACCCGTGATAAGTCACAAGCCAACAGTGTCTCGTATCCGCCTGCGAGCACAGACACCGATATCACGCGTATCGGTTGACCATGCACGTACCTTTGTTTGAAGAAGCCGTAGATGCAAGTAATATAAACAAACATAACCCAGGTTAGCTTTGTCACCACCCTATTATCTACATGGGCAATACTAACGTATCCTTACTCGCAAACATCGTAGTTTTTGAAAATACGATTTATTTGTTGTATTATCATGGACCACGGCTCTAATACCAGCTGTGGCTCCCCTTCCCGGAGGATCAAGGTCCCGAAGGTGCTGATAGCGCAAACACTTGATAATGCAATATTTGTTCAAATTTAAGTTGAATATTACATCATTAAGGTTATCAGACTGCAACTGAATAGTACAAGTTCATGAATGTTTTGAAATCAGCGGAAGCAAATAACAATAAGAAAACTACAAGCTCGACGATACAGTGTAGTAATGATTCATGCCCGAAGAACCATCACTCTAGCAGCACACAACATCACTGCGGTGGCAAGTCGGACTCCCAGTGGGCAGTGCAACCCTCAGGGACTTGCATGTCCCAGGGCATCATGTCTATAGGTAATTCTATTTCTTCATTACCTGAAAAATAGCAGTGGCACAAAGCCTGAGTACTAATTACTCAGCAAGGCTTACCCGTCGGATACCTAGACATGCAAAGGCTCTAATAGGTGGCTTGTTTGAAAAGACTCGCACTAAGCAACCTATTAGTTGGTGTGATACCTAGGTATCTCATTTCTTGCTTAGCACAAATTGCCAAAAATTTTGAACTCAAGTATGAGCATGAAATAATAGAGGTAAGTTAAAAATGGAATTTCCTCAAGCCAAAATAAAACCCTGCAAGCAAAAACTTTGAAGCAAATTAAATTTCTATAAACCATGGGCCAAATAATTGCATAAGAATTATGGTAATAATAAAATAGAATTTTGGGCCAAAAACCAGAATTTTATTCCAACAAGAAATCAATCAATTAAATGGTTTAAACCTAGAATTGATTTAACTTTAATTAATAATTCTAATTAAATTATTTTCCTTCTGGCCAATTAGAATTCACTAATGAAATGTCCATATTCTAATTAGCTCACCCTCAAAATTTCAGCTTAATTGGACTTATGGAAGTATTTTAAATCAATTAAAACAAAACTGGGGACTTCTTTGCAAGCTTTTCAAAAAGCCGAGGACCTCTTGATGTGGACAAGGGTTCCCGATCTTCCGAAAGGTTCTTGGTAAGTTGATTTGGTCGGAGGCGACACACAAATCGATCCGGCTTTAGAACAGCACGTTCTAAACCCCGCAATCGCAGCACGACGTCTCCTCTGGTTATCAACCATCCAAAAGGCGATTGACCTCGCCGAGAAGGCTAATCCCTGCCTGCGAATCAAGAACACAAGCAAGAACAACGAATAATGCAACACAATTGCAGATGTATGATTAAACTCTCGAAGTTGGGGTCTCACAAACCGATGAACGGCGAAACTGTTTATGAACAGAATTGATCTAAGCAAAACCCGAACCCTAATGGTGCGGCGGTGGCTGTATATAAAGACCCTAGGGTCATGCAAGACCCTCTGGACGCGCCCCGAATTGGGCTCAACTAGATACAAGGCCCAAAGACAAAAAATAAGCGACGCAGCACCGACACCGGATGAATTTTGACATGAGGCCGGCGGCATTGGAAAGGTCTTCTCCTTATCTTTCCGTGCATATGTAGAACGTCCAAATCCGAGTCCGTATGCGTCCTGGGCGACCGTTTTAGTACAGACTGGTCCTGGGCCCCGAAACAGACTCGAAGTCGGTTTTGATTGGGCCTCCACTTTGGCTTCCAAGCCCTTGCTGGCCCTCCACGTTTCCAAATCCTTCTCCCATCATCTCCTGGTCCTCTCCATGGTTTCTAATCATAAAATAATCATTAGGTAGCAAACCATTCTCAAAAGTAACATATAGCGAAGAACGTAGGAACGAGCTCACCTCTAAATTTAGTTGTCGTGTACGAGCTCTAGTCATTGGACCTTGCAAGTCCAGATTTGGAGGAGTGTTGTGTGTATCCATAGGAGTGATGTCCTCATCATCCTCCCCCTCTTGAAGTGGAGTCGTCCTCGACTCAAGCTCATCCTCTTCTCCCAAGTATGGTTTCAAATCTGAAATGTTAAAAATAGGACTAACCCCGAACTCGGGAGGCAACTCAAGTTTGTATGCATTATCATTAATCTTCTCTATTATTTTGAATGGACCATCAGCTCTAGGCATTAGTTTAGACTTTCTTAATTCTGGAAATCTATCCTTCCTTAAGTGTAACCACACTAAATCTCCTACATCAAGCTTTACTTCCTTTCTTCCCTTACTACCAGCAATTTTATACTTTTCATTCATCTTTTCAATGCTAAGTCTAGTGGTCTCATGTATTTGTAAAATAAATTCAGCACGCTCCTTAGCATCAATATGAACTCTCTCATTAATAGGTAGAGGAAGTATATCAAGTGGAGTACGGGGATCAAAACCATACACTACCTTGAATGGACTTACCTTGGTAGTAGAATGTGTTGCCCGATTATAAGCAAACTCAACATGAGGTAAGCATTCTTCCCATTGCTTCAAATTTTTCTTCAAAACAGCTCGCAACATAGTACCCAAAGTGCGGTTCACAACCTCAGTTTGTCCATCAGTTTGTGGATGACAAGTTGTAGAAAATAACAACTTTGTACCCAACTTATTCCAAAGCGTGCGCCAAAAATGACTCAAGAATTTTGCATCACGATCTGAAACAATAGTAGAAGGCATACCATGCAAACGTACAATTTCTTTGAAAAAAAGATCAGCAATATAACTAGCATCATCAGTTTTATGACATGATATAAAGTGTGCCATCTTGGAAAAACGATCCACGACAACAAAAATGCTATCGCTCCCCCTCTTAGTCCTAGGCAGTCCTAAAATAAAGTCCATAGAAATATCCGCCCAAGGAATAGAAGGAACAGGAAGTGGCATGTATAAACCATGTGGATTCAATCGAGACTTAGCTTTTTGACATGTAGTGCAGCGAGCAACAAAACGCTCAACATCTTTCCTCATCCTTGGCCAAAAGAAGTGTGTGGCCAAAATATCCTCTGTCTTCTTAGCACCAAAATGACCCATCAATCCACCTCCATGCGCCTCCTGCAACAACAAAAGACGAACGGAACCAACTGGAATGCATAGGCGGTTAGCTCTAAACAAGAATCCATCATTCAACACAAATTTGTGCCAAGCACGACCTTCTTTACAGTGCAGCAATACATCTTTAAAATCGACATCAACAACATATTGTTCTTTAATTGCCTCAAGTCCAAAAATTCTACAATCAAGTTGAGACAACAAAGTATATCGCCTCGATAAAGCATCAGCAATCACATTATCCTTCCCTTTCTTATGTTTAATAATATAAGGAAAAGACTCAATAAACTCAACCCATTTAGCATGTCTACGGTTCATATTGCCTTGAGAACGAATATACTTAAGTGATTCATGATCAGAATGAATAACAAATTCTTTGGGCAACAAATAATGACGCCACGTTTCTAAAGAACGTACAAGTGCATATAGTTCCTTATCATACGTGGAATAATTCAAAACAGGCCCAGTAATTTTCTCACTAAAGTATGCAACAGGTTTACCATCTTGCATCAGAACACCACCAATGCCTATACCACTAGCATCACATTCAAGCTCAAAAGTCTTATCAAAATTGGGTAATTGCAGCAATGGTGCATGTGTAAGTTTGTCCTTCAAAGCATCAAAAGACTCATGATGTACCTTACCAAAATGGAAGTCAACGCCGTTCTTTGTCAACTCATGCAATGGTGCAGCAATGGTGCTGAAATCTTTGACAAAGCGGCGGTAGAAACCTGCAAGACCAAGAAAACTCCTCACCTGTGTGATAGTTTTTGGTACAGGCCAGCTCTTTATGGCTTCAATCTTCGCCTCATCCACCTCAATTCCCTGTGGAGTCACAACATAGCCAAGAAAAGAGACTCGATCCGTGCAAAAGGTGCACTTCTCAAGGTTACCAAATAAACGTGCAACTCGCAAAGCATCAAAAACAGCACGCAAATGAATCATATGATCATCCGTGGATTTGCTATAAATCAAGATATCATCAAAGTAAACAACCACAAATTTGCCAATAAAAGGTCTTAAAACCTCATTCATCAAACGCATGAAAGTACTGGGTGCATTAGTTAACCCAAAAGGCATTACTAACCACTCATACAACCCGAATTTGGTTTTGAAAGCTGTTTTCCATTCATCTCCAAGTTTCATTCTAATTTGATGGTAGCCACTACGCAAATCAATTTTAGTGAAAATTATAGCACCACATAACTCATCAAGCATGTCGTCTAGCCTAGGAATAGGATGACGATACCTAATAGTAATGTTATTAATGGCTCTACAATCTACACACATACGCCAAGAACCATCTTTCTTAGGAACCAAAAGTACAGGAACAGCACAAGGACTAAGTGATTGACGAACATACCCACGATCCAAAAGGTCTTGGACTTGTCGTTGTATCTCCTTAGTCTCCTCAGGGTTGGTCCTATAAGCAGCACGGTTTGGTAAAGTAGCACCAGGAATCAAATCAATTTGATGCTCAATCCCTCTCAAAGGTGGCAATCCCGGGGGTATCTCAGCTGGGAAAACATCCTCATACTCCTGCAAAAGGTTAGTGACAGCAGGAGGCAAAGCACTAGAAGCAATATCACCAAGCAAAAACAAGGCTTGTTTGCATATCAAAGCATAGCAAATATCATCAGTAGAAATTTCAGCAAGCTCAGATTTTGTGGCAAGACATGAACGACCTTGTAATTTAATTGCAGCACCCTTAGAACATGAAGAATCATTAACATTACTTGGTGTAGAAGCAGAATTAACAGGTTGCTGAATTTTAGGGCGTTTATTTTTCAAACTAGCAGCTCGTTCTAAATCAGCTTGTACAATTTCAGCAGGGGTCATTGGTAACAAAGTAATTTTAGTTCCTTTATGCATAAAAGTGTACTTATTACTTTTACCATGGTGTACAGCATCATTATCAAATTCCCAAGGTCTACCCAATAAAAGTGAACAAGCTTGCATGGGTACAACATCACAATCAACAGAATCCACATAGGAACCAATGGAAAAAGGAACTCTGCAAGTTTGTGTTACCTTAGCTTTTCCAGAGTCATTTAACCACTGAATGTAGTATGGATGTGGATGTGGGCGTGTGGTCAAATCAAGCTTCTTAACCACATCAGAACTCACCAAATTGTTGCAGCTTCCTCCATCAATGATGACACGTGCCCGACGGTTCTTGATGATGAAGAAAATCTGGAACAAGTTATGTCGCTGCATCATCTCAGGTTGCTGGACTTGTGTGCTAAGCACACGCTGCACAATAATATTCATATAGCCCGTGGTATCTCCGCCTCCAAGGACGAGGTCACCGCTGGTGGCAGCGACATCCTCCTCCTCATCCTCCACATCGGAGGCGCTCATGTAACCGCCATCATCTGTCGCCACATATGCCCGCCTACTTGGGCAATCTTTCTGCACATGGCCAAGACCATGGCAGCGGTGGCACTGAATCCCTGTAGTGCGTCCCGTCGAAGCAACAGAGGAGGCACTACTAGCCGGTACCTGCACAGAATTTTTACCTGAGCGCGTAGAAGGGGCAGGGGCTGATCTTGGTGCTGCAGAAACAACACTAGCTGGTGGGGGCGGCTGGAAAGATGGCTTGGGCAGCCCCGAAGTCCCCGTCGGCCGTGGTGGGTAGAAATTCCTGGACTTGCTGTACTCCTCAAAAGCCTGGAAAAGTCCCTATGATTCTTTCTCTGCAAGCATAGCATACTGGAAACACTGGTTGAGGGTATAAAATTCTTTATAATCAAGGATGTCCTGAATTTCTTTTCTCAAACCAGAATAAAAGCGGCAAATCTGATCCTCTACTTTTTCAACCACAGCACAACGAATCAAACCCTTCTGAAGCTCACTAAAATACTCCTGAACAGTTTTATCTCCTTGATCTAAACGCTGCAGTTTATTACGAATTTCTCTATAAAAAGAAGGAGGAACAAAACGATCACGCATTTCTACCTTAAGTTCTTCCCAAGTAGTAGGCAAATCGGTTTCAGCAGCTAGACCACTCCACCAAACAATAGCAAAGTCCTTAAACTCACTAGTGGCTTGTCTAACTCTATGTTGTTCAGGAACAAGGTGGGCATTAAATTTTTGTTCTACCATCATTTCCCAATCAAGGTAAGCATCACCATCGTATTGACCCGAAAACGAAGGAATTGAAAACTTAATTTTAGCATACGGATCATCTGGAGCATAGTTACCTTGTGTGCGACGGGTGTGGTTGTGGAAACCACCCATACCTTGAGGGTTACATTGCAAACGGCGTCGTAACCTTGCGGTCCTTGTAGCTGACCTATCGACGGTGCCATCAGCCTTATACACCGTTGCTTCATCATGATCGCCTTCAACGTCGTTGTTGGTGTTGTTGTTGGTGTTGTTGTTGTTGTTGTTGTTGTTGTTGTTGTTGTTGTTGTTGTTGGTCTTGTGAGCGGTCTCCAATTCGACAACCTGATCGGTTAACTTAGAGACTCTCTTATCCAACCGCTCAATGCTTTCTCCCAGGTGAAGCTTGGTGACGGCGTCGGTGACGGCCCTGGTGATCGTTTCTGCCAAATCACTCTGAACCGCCTGCAAAGCCTTCTGTAACTGATTTTGGCTCACGCACTCATCCAATTTTGAGGGTGAAGCACCCTCCCCGTCGCTTCCTGACATCAGAAACACCAAAACAGGAAACAAAAAAAGTGAAGGTTATCCCTACAAAACTACTAAGCAGTGGTGCCTCTCAACATAGCAAAAGTAAGCTTCTTGCAAAGCTCTTACAAAGTTCTGAAAACAACAAAGCGAAGGATACCAGGGAGAAGTGTTCCATGATTGCAAGGGTTACCAAATAACCTATGTGCTGTCCAGAAGAAGTATGTAGAGCTAGGAAGGCCAAATATGTATATATGAGTGGCACACAAATCAAAAACAGATAGTAAAGCTGAATAAGTGCCCAAGTAACTTGTCCCTAGTTGCTGGTCTAACTATGTCCTAGAACAGTAGTGAGAGCAAAGAAGAAACAAGGAGACAAAGGGACACAGCCGATAACAGGGGGCTTAGTGTAAAACAGCCAAACTCAGAAATTTCAGGGGGCTAGATGGAGCACTAGTAGGAATCCCAAATTTCTTTTTTTTTGATTTTATTTTTTTGATATTTTTTCCAACTGACTAGCAAAGAGGGAGAAACCACAAAAAATTTCAGCTCAAACCGAGCTAGGACGTGGCCTACAGAAAATCTTGAAGTTTCAGAAAACGTCGGGTTTCAACTTGAATGAATTTTTTCTTTATCTTCCCGATTTTTTTTGAATTTTTTGACGAGGGCACACAGGGCGTAGCCAAGTGTGGGTATGCCCAACTTTTTGTCTAGAATCTCCTGTAAAAATTTCAGCCAAAACGGACAACCGAGCGAAAAGTTATGGCTGTTTTACCGAAGGGGTGTCGGAATCGGTTTTGAAGAACCCGGTGGTTTCAGTGAAATCCGAGTCGGGCTTGGGGTCGGGTAGGGAGTTTTTTTGGCGAGGTGGATGCAGCGGAAAGTGGAATTTATGAAAATTGGTCCGAGGTGGTGAGGGTAGGTTTAGGGTGGGATTAGGGTGGGTGTGTTGATCAATCAACCCTAGCACACAAAGCCGACAAAACCGAGGATGGTGAGGGGGATGGCGGCTAGGGTTGCAAGGGAAACACTACTGACGACAAAAACACAAACTAAACCAGCGACTAAACAAGAACTAGGGCACAAACTCAACACTACGGACTCTGAAATTGAAATATGCAAAGGCTAAACACGTGGTTATGGGCGGGGAAAATTTTTTTTTGGTATTTTCAGTGGACGATAGGAAGAACACGAAAACAAAACTAAAGGGTAGTATGAACCTGACGGTGCACCTGAAGCTCTGATTACCACTTGATGTGGACAAGGGTTCCCGATCTTCCGAAAGGTTCTTGGTAAGTTGATTTGGTCGGAGGCGACACACAAATCGATCCGGCTTCAGAACAGCACGTTCTAAACCCCGCAATCGCAGCACGACGTCTCCTCTGGTTATCAACCATCCAAAAGGCAATTGACCTCGCCGAGAAGGCTAATCCCTGCCTGCGAATCAAGAACACAAGCAAGAACAATGAATAATGCAACACAATTGCAGATGTATGATTAAACTCTCGAAGTTGGGGTCTCACAAACCGATGAACGGCGAAACTGTTTATGAACAGAATTGATCTAAGCAAAACCCGAACCCTAATGGTGCGGCGGTGGCTGTATATAAAGACCCTAGGGTCGTGCAAGACCCTCTGGACGCGCCCCGAATTGGGCTCAACTAGATACAAGGCCGAAAGACAAAAAATAAGCGACGCAGCACCGACACCGGATGAATTTTGACATGAGGCCGGCGGCATTGGAAAGGTCTTCTCCTTATCTTTCCGTGCATATGTAGAACGTCCAAATCCGAGTCCGTATGCGTCCTGGGCGACCGTTTTAGTACAGACTGGTCCTGGGCCCCGAAACAGACTCGAAGTCGGTTTTGATTGGGCCTCCACTTTGGCTTCCAAGCCCTTGCTGGCCCTCCACGTTTCCACATCCTTCTCCCATCATCTCCTGGTCCTCTCCATGGTTTCTAATCATAAAATAATCATTAGGTAGCAAACCATTCTCAAAAGTAACATATAGCGAAGAACGTAGGAACGAGCTCACCTCTAAATTTAGTTGTCGTGTACGAGCTCTAGTCATTGGACCTTGCAAGTCCAGATTTGGAGGAGTGTTGTGTGTATCCATAGGAGTGATGTCCTCATCACCTCTCTGCAAAAATCACCATCGTCTTCCTCCTGGTGCTGGCCAATTCCGGCCCGCGCATGCCTGCGCGATTCTCTGCCGCCGCTGCTTCTCGGAACCCGGCACCGCACTCCCGCACGCTCTCACTCGCCACCGTCCCTTCGCCCTGCTCGACTCCCGCGCCCAGCCGCTAGCTTCCGCTGAGGTGAGTTACCTTCGCCCTACACAAGGTTGAATTCTCTGCCGCCACGATTTTCCCCGCCTGACCGCTCCCACCCTTTCGGCGGAAGGCTAGCCCCTCGTGCCCACTCCGTCGCGTCACCTGCCTGCTCGGTCACCCGCTCATCGATAACTGCCACCGCTCCGCGTCCCTTTTTCCATGCCCGAAGCCGGCACAGCTCTACCACCCTCCTCGTTTCCCGGCTCCCAACCGCTCCCCGTCACCCAGCAGCACCAGAGCCCGCGCGTGATCGCCCCGTCATCTCACCCTGCCCTTCTCCCTCGCCGCACGCTGCTACCAGCCAAGCCCATGAGTTACTTTTCCCCTACCGTGCGCTGCCTCTGCTGCCGCGCCCGTGCTTCTTTCTCCCCGCGCGCTCAACGGCTCCCCGAGTCCCGGCATTGCTCAAAACCACGCCTTTAGTGTCCGACCAAGAATTCGAACTCTTGGGCCTATAAATAACCCCCCCCCCCCCCCTGTTCGCCCTTTTCTCTCCTACCCATATTCCCGCCATTGCCAGAGCCGAGCCCGAGCTCAACTCCTGGCCACTCCCTCACTCCGGAGCCACATCGAGAGCACCAAAACCCGCACTTACTTCCCCACTACCCTTCCACCCCTTGGCTTTCACGATCTTGCGGTGAAGCTCGGCTAATTTGGAGGATCTCCGAATTCTGTTCCTTGACGGCCGCCGATGATGCGCTCCCAAATTCTGGCGACTCTGGTGGACCTCGTCTCCTCTTTCCTCTTCTCAATGATTCGCAAGCTTCGTACGATCATTCCTGACCCCTCATTTCTTTGATTCCTTGAGCGAGAACGTCGGCCTTGAAATTTTCCCTAGCTGACCAACCCTCTGCGCCGCCGTACCCGAGCCGCCTCCATGGTGCGCCCCACCTTTCGGCCTTCCCCGACGTTCGCCGACCTGATGCCGATCCCCGCCATGCCCATGTGAAGCTCTGGTCGAAGACGACGTCCAAGTTCCCGCCTCGTAGCAGAAACGCGAAGTCGCCGAACCTCTGCCTCCCGCCGCCTCTCGTCGCCGACTACCCTCCGGTGAGTTTTCCACTACGCGAACCCCCTAGCCTCCCCGCCTCGCCGTGCACATCATTTCCCCTCTCCCGCGGTGAGCTTTCGGCCACCCTAGTGCCCTGCGGCGAGCCCTCTGGCCGCGCGCCGCCGCGCTCCGGCACAACCGTCTGGCAGCTGATCTGGCACCTAGTGGGCACTGATGTGTCGCCATGTGGCTGTTGACATGGCCATGCATGGCAATTGTTTAAAACCCAGAACATACCAGAAAAACTGCTGAAACTTCTAAAATGCATAGTAAATTCATTTTAGGTCCAAATGGCCTCAAACCAATTTTGTTAGCTTCATAATAATGCACTTTATTTTAGTAAAATAATAACCAATTGCCTCTGTGTGACACCCGGGTATCTCATTTCTTTCTTAGCACAAATTGCCAAAAATTTTGAACTCAAGAATGAGCATGAAATAATGGGAGAAAGTTAAAAATGGAATTTCCTCAAGCCAAAATAAAACCCTGCAAGCAAAAACATTGAAGCAAATTAAATTTCTATAAACCATGGGCCAAATAATTAAATCAGAATTATGGTAATAATAAAATAGAATTTTGGGCCAAAAACCAGAATTTTATTCTAATAGGAAATCAATTAAATAAATGGTTTAACCCTAGAATTGATTTAACTTTAATTAATAATTCTAATTAAATTATTCCTTTTCTGGCCAAATAGACTTCACTAATGAATTGTCCATATTCTAATTAGCTTACCCTCAAAATTTCAGTTTAATTGGACTTAAGGAAGTATTTTAAATTAATTAAAACAGAATTAGGGCCTTCTTTGCAAACTATTTGAAAACCTTAGGGCTTCTCTACAAAAACCCCCGTCGTCTTCCTCCCGTCGCACGCGCCCGCGTGAATCGGCCTCCCGTGCGTGCCGCGTGAATCTCTCTGCCGCCGCTGCCACCTCGGTACTCGGCCCCGCACTCCCGTGTGCTCTCACTTGCCACCGTCACATCGCCTCTGCTCAGTTCCCGCGTGTGCCGCTAGCCGCCGCTGCCGCGCGTTTCTTTCGCCACTGCCCGATGCCGCCATGGCCAGTGGCCAACCTCCCTGATTCAGGGCCCCTGACCGCTCCCTATCGCCCGACAGCCTCAGAACACGCGCGCGCACTCGTGCTGGCTCGCCTCGCCGCTAGCTGCCGAGAACCCGGTCTCTTTTGCCACTGCCCAACGCCCCGCTGCCCCACCGTGTCACTTCGCCTGGCCACTGCTCTCTCAATTCCCGGCCGCCGGCAGCTTCTTCTGCGCCACCCGCCTAAACCCCACGTGTGATCGCTCTGTCCCCTCATCCCTGCCCCCTTCTGTGCCGCACGCTGCTACCCGACGCGAGAACGAGTCACTTTGCCCTCTTCCGTGCTTGGCCCAAAAGCGCCACGCCCATGCCTTGCTAGTTTTCCCGCGCCGCTGCTGCACCCGGCCACGCAACCGCGTGTGCGAATCCCTTCTCGATCGAGGCCACCGTGACGCCTTCTACGGCTCCCCGTGAACCCCCCACCGAGCCCCTTGGCCTCTAAATACCCCCCTGTTCACTCCTTTCTCCCCCAACCATTTTCCGCCATTGCTAGAGCCGACTTCGAGCTCAAACTCTCGGCCACTCACTCCCTCCTGAGCCAAGTCGAGAGCAGCAATGAACGCACCTACCTTCCCGCTGCATTCCCGCGCACTGGCTCACACAATCTTCTGGTGAGCTCGGCCAATTTGGAGAATCTCCAGACTCTGCTCCCCATTGGCTGCCGTCAACGCAACCTGAAATTCCGGCAATCTTGGTAAACCCCGTCTCCCCCTTTCTCTTCTGGTTCGTGCGCAAACCTCAGCCGAGCGTAGCTGATCAACCTCCCATTTGGTTCCCTGCACAAGAGCGCTGGTTTCGCATTTTTCCCCAGCCACCGCTGCCGTGTCGGAGCCGCCTCGCTGATGACCACCACCCTCTGGCCCTCTCCGACAGACGCCGACAAGATGCCGATGATCGTCGCGCCCTCGTGAAGCTGTAGAAGCAGACCGTGCGTGAATTGGTACCCCCTGGGAGAAACGCGACGCCGCCGAAGATCTCTGTTCCGCCGCCCATCGTTGTCGACCACACTCCAGTAAGTTTCCGACCTCGTGAACACCCCCACTCCCTTTGCCTTGTTGCGCGCGTCATTTCTCCTCTCCCGTGGCGAGCTTCTGGCCACCGGAGCGCCCGACGGCGAGCCCTCCGGCAAGCCCCGGCCGCTCGCCGCCGTGCTCCAGCAAAGCTGACTGGCAGCTGAGCTGGCATCCAGTTGGCGCTGATGTGGCTGCCACGTGGCGCTGACGTGTCAATTGCTTAAACCCAGGAAATACCATAAAACTGATGGAACTTCAAAAATGCATAGTAAATTCATTTTAAGTCCAAATGACCTCAAATCAATTTTGTTAGCTTCATAATAATGTGACTTATTTTAATAAAATAATAACCAACTGCCTCTGTTAATATAATTTAGTTAATTAAATAACTTGTCCAAACACCAAATAAATCCTTAATAATTCTAGGAATGGAAATTAATTCTGATCTTTTACATGCACTGTTGTTTCATGTTAGTGCATCACCCTGATTTTTGGCTCAGTCAAATCTGCAGTATTTAATATCCTATTAATTAAGTAATTCTTTAACTTGAATAAATTCTAGTAATTAAAATAATACTGTCCAGAGGCTATAACTTGGTGAAAATGCACTTCATACATGTCTCTGTTCATGATAAATCACTCAAGTCCAGAATCATCTTGTTACTATTTTAAATTGTTTAATTGTTCTCAAGCTATAATAATCCTAATTAAAATGATCCATACACATGAAATAATGAAACCTAATTTGTTTCTTTGAAGCATATGACTTCGAGAACTTGTTAATAAGGTTGTTGGCACCCACACTCTAATGCAATATGCATCCATCATTTGTTTCATTCATCATGTCATTGCATGTAACGGTATTTCAACACTACCGTTAACCCTTGTTCATCAATAGGTAACGACACTCAAGAGCAGGAGCCCGACGTCCAGCAGGGCCAAGAGCCTGAGGACCAAGAGACTATAGTAGCTAACACTTGCGTGGATCCAGGCAAGTCCCGGTTTGCATTAGCCCCTTTATACAGTTTTGCTAGTTTAATTCACTACTAGTGTCTATGCTTGAATTGTTGCATCAGGTCATAGGAGTTGATTGGAACCCAACTTGCATGTTTTCCCCAAATGACCTATGTTGTTTTTATTAGAAACTTGGTAGGTTCGGTACTAAGATGCTATGCTTAGTAATTGATAAGTCTCGGTAGTTATCATGATTACTATGGAATAAACTTGGTCACTAAAATGGAACTTATGTAAAAGAAGTTTATTTTGATGTTTGGCTGCGGTAGCCCTGTCTTGCCCACCCTAGGACCCGTCCGTGGCCGGCCCCTTGATCAAGTTTTGAACAGTACCGAATGCATGCTAGTTTCACGGGCACTAGTAAACTGATGTAGGATTAAAGATCGCTTATATCAAGGACGGTTAAGGTGCGTTGGTCTTAGGACCCCTCGGCTGCGGGAGTGGGCGTTCCATACCATGAAGTACTGTTGGCAGGACGGCATGCCCACTCGACGTCACCACACCCGGGTCTGGATGTGGGTGGTTTTTCTTGTGAAATGTTGCCATATACGACCTTAATTGGTGCGTATGTGTCATGTTATTCAGATTTTTCCAGCTGGTGTAAATCAATTGCAATTGCTGTCCCTCGCAGTAATGAGTACTGCTTGTTCACCGCGCCAATCACGTAGTTGCACATGATATCATGGATATGGTTTTGTATTGGTTATTACTGGTATATTTTATTGTTCTACTATTGTCCTTATTTTATGTATTGTTTTATTATCTTATTGTTGCAACTAAAGTTATATTCAGCATAACCCATTTAATCTTAAAATAAAACTTGATAGAACTAATAGGTTGCTTAGTGCGAGTCCTTTTTAAACAAGCCACCTATTAGAGCCATTGCATGTCTAGGTTTTTGACGGGTAAGTCTTGCTGAGTAATTAGTACTCAGGCTTTATGCTTATGTGGTTTTCAGGTACTGAAGAAATAGAATTGCCTGTAGATGTGTTGCCTTGGGACGTGCAAGTCCCTGAGGGATGGACTGCCCATTGGGAGTCTGATCTGTCGCCGTAGTGATTGTGAGTGCTGCTAGGGTGTTGATTCTTCGGGCATGAATCATCACCATGCTGTATCATCGAGCTCGTAGATTTTATCGTTATTTCGCTTCTGTTGTTTTCAAAACTTCATGAACTTGTAATTCCGCTGCACTTTGATGTAATAGTTAAACTTAAATTTGGATCATTGTTGTATTATCAAGTGTCTGCATTATCAGCACCTTCGGGACCTCGATCCTTCGGGAAGGGGCGCCTCAGCTGGTATCAGAGCCGTGGTCCATGATAATATAACAATTAAAACGTATTTTCAAAAAACTACGATGTTACGTGTGAAAATACGTTAGTACTGCCCCTAGTAGTTATTAGGGTTGGTGACAATGCTAACGGGTTATGCTTGAGTTGGCTTTTAATTGGTTCATCTTTTGGCATTTAATGTTCGCTCGGAAGGACTGTGGCTTTGCGGGACGATTCCTTCCATGAATCGTTGCCAACATTTTTCATTTTTGGCTCCTTGACAATTGTTGGAGCGTAGAGTTCACTCGCGAGGGCTATGGTTTCGCGAGACAGTTTCTTCCATAAACCGTGCCAACTTTTTATTAGTAATGCTCATCAGAATAGGTTTATGAGCATTGGTTCGCTTGCGAGAACCATGGTTTCGCAAGGCGGTTCGTTCCATGAACCGTTGTAGAGTTATCCTTATTTTCGTAGTTTCTTAATTTAATGTAATGTTTCTGCAATGAGTTTTTCTGCAGGTACACCAACACCGTTAGTACAACACTTAGTGACTACGTGATGAGTGCGGGTCGTCACCAATTTTCGTGCTGCTAAGTACCGGCAATATAGGTGTGTGTTGTGAGGAACGCTAGGTAAATAAATTGAATTTTGCATCATTGCATTCCTTATAACTTAACTAAAATTTTGTTCTCCTCTTACTTACCCACCTCTGAAATAAAAGTTTGTAAGTTTGATAAGTACAAAATTTGAAATACACGTTTGAATTATTAAGTTAACAACAATCTGTCAACTCTCTATTTTCAACACGTCCCTGAACTTGCAAAGATCATAAGTCCAGTTCTACTTGGAATTTTTTGGAATACAAACACCATCTGAAAAGCTATGAAAGTCTACAGTAACGTGGTACCAAGAACCAGTTCTGTAGATTTTGTTTTCTGGGCACAATACTTGATTTCAAACTGCCGCACAGTCAAGACCGAATGTGTTAAAAATCCATCTCCGTATTAATACCCCTTGAGGCTAGAAAATGGAAACTAAAAATTTGTTTCTGTATTTTATGAAGTTGAACATGAAATGCACTTCACTTAAGGAAGATTGTGACTCATTCAGATTTCGCCCTTGTAGATGGCTAAAAACAATTTCCAAGCTCCACCGGGTTGGGAAATCACCGATGGTCTGGAGATCTCTGGGATGACTCAACTCTTTTGGAGTGTCCTTCAGGGTTATGGACATGATATCCCTCCCACCTACATTGGAAAGACCATTGAGGAGAATGGAATCACTTCCTGTGTAGTCCATGTCACAGTTCCCACCAACTATTCCTTCTTACCGGCATGGGAGTCATGGACTATCAGTGTCACTGGCATGGACCTACTCACTACTTGGAGTGTTGCTGCCCTCAAAGCCCTCACTCTGTTTTGCGAACTCCACAAGCATGAGGTCACTGGAACACCAGTAACCTTGATACCCATTGACAATATGGATGATCCTGAGTGGAACCGTCGTCTGGATTTTGTCTTCGATCCAAACCACCCACTGTATCACAAAGCGCTACATGTGGCAGAGTGTTATGGACTCTCTCTATTTGGCATATGCAAGAACTTGTACCATCAACTGGACATGTTTCGGGCCGCATTTCGGCTTTCCGAAGCCGAAAAGCAAGCCAAGATTCTGGAAATTGCAGAATTAAACCAGCAAGTACAAGCGAAGAATGAAGAGATGGATATGATCATCGAAGAGCGTGACCAAGCTATTCGAGATGCTGACATCATGGAGTCTGAACTGCAGGAGCTTCAAGTTGAATTTGATGCCTTCAAGGCTACCCACCTTCCCATCATAAATAATTGGGATGAGATCCCTATGGAGTATGGAAAATAAGTGGATGAAGAGATGGAGCAAGCCGAAAATGTTGGTGTAGAGCTGATAGAACCGGGAGCACCAGAAGAACCATTGGGACCGCCAGAACCCAATGAGCTGATAGTTATAGACCAGGAGTAGATGAGTTGGAGCCATAGTGCGTCCGCAATACCATAGTTAGGTGTCGAGGCACGTATGGATGAGTTAGTGTGATGATTATCCTTTTAATAACCATGTATCAACTTTGATTTGTGAAAATGGTTGTCATTTCCCTTAGAGCAACCTTGCAAGTTTTTACACCTATGTCTTATGGAACACTTGGAAGAATGACTAATCTGTAGGATGTAATTTGCAGCATGGTGCAAACTCAGAATCAGGATGATCCTGAGAGCTCTCAGTAGGGAGCAAATGCTCAGCCTTCGCTAGAAGATGTTCTAGCTGCAGCACTCAGCCGACAGCAGAACGACTCCGAGTTGCTCTGTCGGTTAGTTGATATCACGTCCCATCTGGCTGGACATGGGGGCAACCACAACGACAACCAGCCCCGACAGTGCACTTACTCAGACTTTCTGGGTACGCACCCGCCGACCATCGAGCGTGCCAGAGAGCCCCTGGACGCCGACCACTGGCTGCGTCAGACCGAGTCTAAGTTCGGTCTGCTTGATGGCACTGAGCACCAGAAGGTGCTATTCGCCGCCCAGCAACTCCAGGGCCCTTCACTACCCGCTAGGACCCGTGTCGAGTGGAATGAGTTTTGAACTGCCTTTTGAGCTCATTTCATACCTGCTGGCCTTGTGCAGAGGAAGTTTCAGGAGTTCATGGACCTGAAACAAGGAGGGAGGAATGTCCTCCAGTATTCTGAGGCGTTCAATCATCTTGCTCAGTATGCCACTGAGTATGTCAACACTGAGGAGAAGAAGAGGTATGCCTTCCTGCGTGGCATGAATGCCGCACTGAAGGAGCGTCTGACCTGGCAGACAACCGGCACTTTCTATGACCTGGTCAATGCTGCTATTGTCCAGGAGGGTGCCATGCGCCAAGTTGAGGAAGATGAGCACAAGAGGAAGGCCCCTGCTAGTGCCTCTGCTGCCCCACAGGCGAAGCATCGCCTGGTGTATACTTCACCATCAGGACAGCGGTACCGGACGTCCCTGCAGCAGCAGTATCAGCGCCCGAGGCCACGGCAGCAGCAACAGCACACTCAGTCCCGTGCACCCAACCTGCAGCAGGGAAGTCAGAATGCACGTGCTCCCCCGCCTGTCAGTCGTGGAGGTAACTACCCGTGCTACAACTATGGTCGCACCGGCCACTTCGCCAGAGAATGTACAGCACCTAAGCGCAACAACAACAACAACAATCAGCGCCCTCTGCAGAACAAGAGTGTGAATGCACCGCCTTGTGGTGCTCAAGTGAACTACACCAGCACTAACGATATTCCCCAGGGTGATCCCGTGCTGACCAGTATGCTCTCACTCTACCGCCAGCCTGTCCTCACTCTTTTCGATTCTGGTGCTACTCATAATTTTATTAGCAGAACTTGTGTGCAAAAACATAATCTCCACACCACCACTATAAATCAGTGCTTTACTGTTCGTTTCCCAGCTGGACAAATTCTAGCTAATGAAATAGTAAGCAAAGCTCCACTAGAAATCAATCAAAAAATCTACCCCGCCGATTTTATCATGCTCCATAACCAAGAGATTGACCTAATTATTGGCATGGAGTGGATGAAAACCCATAGAGCCATGATGGATATAGAGCCCCGTGTGGTCCATTTGAACTCTCCCCTACATGGTCCAGACACCCTTTCTCTTAGCACCATCTCCTCGAGGGATCTGGTTGTCTATCATTTGGAAGGACCATCACTTGAGAACATCCCTATTGTCTATGAGTATCCTGACGTATTTCCGGAAGATATTTCTGGACTTCCACCTGATCACGAAGTAGAATTCAAGATTGAGCTCCAGCCAGGAACTTCTCCAATATCCCGACGTCCCTATAAAATGGCTCTAAATGAGCTAGCTGAATTGAAGAAACAGTTGAATGAGTTGCTGGAAAAAGGATTTATTCGCCCAAGTACTTCACCTTGGTGCTGTCCCGCCATTTTTGTGAAGAAGAAGGACAAGTCTCTGCGTTTTGTTGTTGATTACCGGCCTCTTAATGAAGTCACCATCAAGAATAAATACCCGCTGCCCTGTATTGATATTCTTTTTGATCAATTGGTTGGTGCCAAGGTCTTTTCCAAAATTGACCTTCGGTCGAGTTATCATCAGATCAAGATCAGAGCGGAAGATATTCCAAAGACTGCATTCTCTACTAGATACGGATTATTCAAATATCTCATAAATTCAGTCTTCATGCCAGAGCTAGACAAGTTCGTGGTAGTATTCATTGATGACATTCTTATCTATTCTAAGTCCAAGGAAGAACATGTCGAACATCTTCGTATTGTTCTTCAGCGTTTACGAGATCACAAGCTATTTGTGAAATTCAGTAAGTGTGAATTTTGGTTGGACCGTGTGCCCTTCCTTGGTCACATAGTTTCAGCCGAAGGTATCTCTATAGACCCAAGCAAGGTCCAAGATGTGCTAGATTGGAAGCCACCGAAAACTGTCCACCAAGTTCATAGTTTCCTCGGACTAGCTGGATACTATCGGAGGTTCATTCCTAATTTCTCTCAGTTGACCAAACCCATTACCGAGCTGCTGAAAAAGGATAGGAAGTTCAATTGGAGCAACCATTGTGAAGAAGCTTTTCAGAAATTAAAGACATTGTTGACTAAAACCCAAGTATTGGCTCAACCAGACATCACCAAGCCGTTTGACGTATATTGTGATGCATCTGGGACCGGACTTGGATGTGTGCTTATGCAGGATGGTCGTGATATTGCCTATGCATCTCGACAACTGCGGAAGCACGAAGAGCACTATCCTACCCATGATTTGGAACTAGCTGCCGTTGTCCTTGCCCTAAAAATTTGGAGGCATTATTTGCTCGGTAATTTAGTACACTTCTATACAGATCACAAGAGCTTGAAGTACATATTTACTCAGACTGATCTGAACATGAGACAACGTCGATGGCTAGAATTAATTAAGGACTATAATCTGGAGATTCATTACCACCCAGGCAAGGCTAATGTGGTCATCGACGCTCTGAGTCAGAAGATACAATGCAATAATCTAGTGATAGACCGCAGCATTGAAGCGAGTACCACAGAACCCAGCCTACATATATTGCCTGCCCTAGTGATCAATAATCTCAGTATTCATTCCACCATTCGTGAGGAGGTCATTGCTGCATAGAAAAGAGATGTTGGAATGAAGTACATTCGGGAGAACCTTAAGAACGGCAAGGCAAAATGCTTCACACAAGATTCGGATGGTACTCTGTGGTTCAATAACCACTTAGTAATGCCCAAGGATTTTGAGCTTCGTCGCAAAATCTTGGATGAAGCACATCACTCTAAGTATTCCATTCATCCTGGAAGTAACAAGATGTACCAGGACTTGAAGAAAAATTTCTGGTGGACCAGAATGAAGCGAGAAGCTGCTCGATGTGTCATGGAGTGCGACACGTGTCAGAGAGTTAAGGCCAACCATTTGAAACGGGCCGGACTACTTCAGCCATTGAGTATCCCCGCTTGGAAATAGGAAGATATAAGTATGGATTTCATTGTTGACCTCCCTCTCACATCTCAGAAGCATGATTCGATTTGGGTTGTTGTTGACAGACTCACAAAGTCTGCTCACTTTCTACCAGTAAACACCAGATATAGCGTACGGCAATATGCAGAACTATACATAGCAAGAATTCTGTGTCTCCATGGAGTACCCAAGACCATTGTTACAGATCGTAGCTCGCAGTTTGTTGCTCATTTTTGGGAGCAACTGCATGCATCTCTGGATACTAAGTTGATCCGAAGTTCTGCTTATCATGCCTCTACTGATGGACAAACTGAGCGTGTCAACCAAATCTTGGAAGATATGCTCAGAGCATGTGTCTTAACCCATGGTGGTAACTGGGATGAGTATTTACCATATGCATAATTCTCATACAACAACAGTTACCAAGAGAGTGTAAAAATGTCCTCTTTTGAAGAACTCTACGGTCGGAGTTGTAGAACACCGTTGAATTGGTCTGAATCAGGAGAACGAGTAACTTTTGGTCCTGACCTTGTCAAGGATGCAGAAGAAAAGGTTCGGACAATTCAAGCAAATCTCAAGGCTGCTAAATGTCGTCAAGAAAAGTATGCAAACTAACGACGCAGGCCATTGTTTTTCAACAAGAATGATTTTGTCTATCTCCAAGTGTCACCAATGAAGGGCATTCAACGATTTGGGATCAAAGGAAAATTAGCACCCCGCTACATTGGCTCATTTAGAATCTTGGACAGATGTGGTCAAGTCGCCTACAAGCTGGAGTTACCACCAAATCTGTCTGGAGTACATAACATGTTTCATGTGTCTCAACTGAAACGATGTCTCAAACCTCCAATTGATGTTGTCTTGGAAGAGTATGATCGTCTTCAACCGGACCTCACATACTCCGAGCACCCAATACAAATCCTTGATGAAAAAGAACGCACAACCCACAAAAGAACCATTTAATTCTATAAAGTGCAATGGAGTCATCATTCAGAAGATGAATCCACCTGGGAATCAAAAGAATTTCTGAGTACTCATTACCCGGAATTCTGGTCTTCATTCACAGGTAAATTTTTGCCCCTCTCTAGTCTGCTTCGTTCTTAATCTCGGGACGAGATTTCCTTAAGGAGGGAGAGCTATGACACCCAGGTGTCTCATTTCTTGCTTAGCACAAATTGCCAAAAATTTTGAACTCAAGAATGAGCATGAAATAATGGGAGCAAGTTAAAAATGGAATTTCCTCAAGCCAAAATAAAACCCTGCAAGCAAAAACTTTGAAGCAAATTAAATTTCTATAAACCATGGGCCAAATAATTACATCAAAATTATGGTAATAATAAAATAGAATTTTGGGCCAAAAACCAGAATTTTATTCCAATAGGAAATCAATTAAATAAATGGTTTAACCCTAGAATTGATTTAACTTTAATTAATAATTCTAAATAAATTATTCCTTTTCTGGCCAAATAGACTTCACTAATGAATTGCCCATATTCTAATTAGCTCACCCTCAAAATTTCAGCTTAATTGGACTTAAGGAAGTATTTTAAATTAATTAAAATAGAATTAGGGCCTTCTTTGCAAACTATTTGAAAACCTGAGGGCTTTTCTGCAAAAACCCCCGTCGTCTTCCTCCCGTCGCGCGCGCCCGCGCGAATCGGCCTCCCGCGCGCGCCGCATGAATCTCTCTGTCGTCGCTGCTGCCTCGGTACTCGGCCCCGCACTCCCGCATGCTCTCACTTGCCACCGTCACCTCGCTTGTGTACAGTTCCCGCGCGTGCCGCTAGCCGCCACTGCCGCGCATTTCTTTCGCCACTGCCCGATGCCGCCATGGCCAGTGGCCAAGCTCCCTGATTCACGGCCCCCGACCGCTCCCCGTCGCCTGACAGCCTTAGAACCCACACGCGCACTCGTGCAGGCTCGCCTCGCCGCTAGCTACCGAGAACCCGGTCTCTTTCACCTCTGCCCAACGCCCCGCTGCCCCACCGTGTCACTTTGCCTGGCCACTGCTCTCTCGATTCCCGGCCACCGGCAGCTTCTTCTGCGCCACCCGCCTAAACCCCACATGTGATCGCTCCGTCCCCTCACCCCTGCCCCTTCCGCGCCGCACGCTGCTACATGACGCAAGAACGAGTCACTTTGCCCTCTGCCGCGCTCTGCCCAAAAGCGCCACACCCATGCCTTGCTCCGTGTTTTCCCGTGCCGCTGCTGCACCCGGCCACACGACCGCGTGTGCGAATCCCTTCTCGACCGAGGCCACCATGAAGCCTTCTACGGCTCCCCGTGAACCCCCCACCGAGCCCCTTGGCCTATAAATACCCCCCTGTTCACTCCTTTCTCCCCCAACCATTTTCCACCATTGCCAGAGCCGACTTCGAGCTCAAACTCCCAGCCACTCACTCCCTCCCGAGCCAAGTCGAGAGCAGCAATGAACGCGCCTACCTTCCCGCTGCATTCCCGCGCACTGGCTCGGACAATCTTCCGGTGAGCTCGGCCAATTTGGAGAATCTCCAGACTCTGCTCCCCGTCGGCCGCCGTCAACGCAACCTAAAATTCCGGCAATCCTGGTGAACCCCATCTCCCCCTTTCTCTTCTGGTTCGTGCGCAAACCTCAGCCGAGCGTAACTGATCAACCTCCCATTTGGTTCCCTGCACAAGAGCGCCGGTTTCGCATTTTTCCCCCGCCACCGCCGCCGTGTCCGAGCCATGTCGCCGATGACCACCACCCTCCGGCCCTCTCCGACAGACGCCGACAAGATGCCAATGATCGCCGTGCCCCCGTCAAGCTGTAGAAGCAGACCGTGCGCGAATTGGTACCCCCTGGGAGAAACGCGACGCCGCCGAAGATCTCTGTTCCGCCGCCCATCGTCGCCGACCACACTCCGGTGAGTTTCTGACCTCGCGAACAACCCCACTCCCTTTGCCTTGTTGCGCGCCGCCGCGCTCCAGTGAAGCTGACTGGCAGCTGAGCAGGCATCCAGTTGGCGCTGATGTGGCTGCCACGTGGCGCTGACGTGTCAATTGTTGAAACCCAGGAAATACCAGAAAACTGATGGAACTTCAAAAATGCATAGTAAATTCATTTTAAGTCCAAATGACCTCAAATCAATTTTGTTAGCTTCATAATAATGTGCCTTATTTTAATAAAATAATAACCAACTGCCTCTGTTAATATAATTTAGTTAATTAAATAACTTGTCCAAATACCAAATAAATTCTTAATAATTCTAGGAATGGAAATTAATTCTGATCTTTTACATGCACTGTTGTTTCATGTTAATGCATCACCCTGATTTTTGGCTAAGTCAAATCTGTAGTATTTAATATTCTATTAATTAAGTAATGCTTTAACTTGAATAAATTCTAGTAATTAAAATAATACTGTCCAGAGGCTGTAACTTGGTGAAAATGCACTTCATACATGTCTCTGTTCATGATAAATCACTCAAGTCCAGAATCATCCTTTTACAATTTTAAATTGTTTAATTGTTCTCAAGCGATAACAATCCTAATTAAAATGATCCACACACATGAAATAATGAAAATCTAATTTGTTTCTTTGAAGCATATGGCTTCGAGAACTTGTTAATAAGGTTGTTAACATTGAAACACTAATACAATATGCATCCATCATTTTATTGCATTTATCATATCATTGCATGTAATGGTGTTTCAACAGTACCGTTGGTCTTAGGACCCCTCGGCTACGGAAGTGGGCGGTCCATACCATGAAGTACTGTTGGCAAGATGGCATGCCCACTCGACGTCACCACACCCGGGTCTGGATGTAGGTGGTTTTTCTTGTGAAAGGTTTCCATATACGACCTTAATTGGTGTGTATGTGTCGTGTTATTCGGGTTTTCCCAGCTGGTGTAAATCAATTACAATTGCTGTCCCTCGCAGTAATGAGTACCGCTTGTTCACCGCGCCAATCATGTAGTTGGACATGATATCATGGATATGGTTTTGTATTAGTTATTACTGGTATATTTTATTGTTCTACTATTGCACTTATTTTATGTATTGTTTTAATATCTTACTGTTGCAACTAAAGTTATATTCAACACAACCCATTTAATCTGAAAATAAAATTTGATAGAACTAATAGGTTGCTTAGTGTGAGTCCTTTTTAAACAAGCCACCTATTAGAGCCATTGCATGTCTAGGTTTTTGATGGGTATGTCTTGCTGAGTAATTAGTACTCAGGCTTTATGCTTATGTGGCTTTGTGCAAGTCCCTGAGGGTTGGACTGCCCATTGGGAGTCTGATCTGCCGCCGCAGCGATTGTGAGTGCTGCTAGGGTGTTGATTCTTCGGGCATGAATCATCACCATGCTGTATCGTCGAGCTCGTAGATTTTATCGTTATTTTGCTTCTGCTGTTTTCAAAACTTCAAGAACTTGTAATTCCGCTGCACTTTGATGTAATAATTAAACTTAAATATGGATCCTTGTTGTATTATCAAGTGTCTGTGTTATCAGCACCTTCGGGACCTCGATCCTCCGGGAAGGGGCGCCTCACTCTATTATTATATTTTTGTTAATTAAATAACTTGAGTAAACACTAATTAATTCCTTATTAATTCTGTACAAGCAGTTTAATTCAATCTTTTGCATACACAGTTAATTCATACTAATACATCACCCTGATTTTTGACTAAGTCAAATCTGCAGTATTCAATATGCTATTAATTAAGTGATGCTTTAACATTAATAAATGCTAGTAAATAAAATAATACTGTCCAGAGGCTATAACTTGGTAAAAATGCACTTCATGTATGTCCCTGTTCATGATAAATCACTCATGTCCAGAATCAGTTGTTTACTATTTTAATTGTTTAATTGTTCTCAAAGCTATATCAACCCTAATTAAATGATCCACACACATGAAATAATGAAAGTCTAATTTGCTTCCTTGAAGCATATGGCTTCGAGAACTTGTTAATAAGGTTGTTAACATTGAAACACTAATACAATATGCATCCATCATTTTATTGCATTTATCATATCATTGCATGTAATGGTGTTTCAACAGTACCGTTAAACCCTTGTTCATCAATAGGTAACCACACTCAGGAGCAGGAGCCCGACGTCCAGCAGGACCAAGGGCCTGAAGAACAAATGACTGTAGTAGCTAACACTTGTCAAACCAAGAATTGATTTAACTTTAATTAATAATTCTAATTAAATTATTTTCTTTCTGGCCAATTAGAATTCACTAATGAAATGTCCATATTCTAATTAGCTCACCCTAAAAATTTCAGCTAATTGGACTTAAAGAAGTATTTTAAATCAATCAAAACAGAACTGGGGACTTCTTTGCAAGCTTTTCAAAAAGCCGAGGACCTCTCTACAAAAATCGCCATCGTCTTCCTCTTGGCACTGGCCGATTCCCGCCTACGCGTGCCTGCGCAATTCTCTGCCGCCGCTGCTTCTCGGAACCCGGCACCGCACTCCCGCGTGCTCTCACTCACCGCCGTCCCTTCGCCCTGCTCGACTCCCGCTCCCAGCCGCTAGCTGCCGCTGAGGCGAGTTACCTTCGCCCTGCATGAGGCCGACTTCTCTGCCGCCTCGATTTTCCCCGCCTGACCGCTCCCGCCCTTCCGGCCGAAGGCTAGCCCCTCGTGCCTGCTCCGTCGTGTCACCTGCCTGCTCGGTCACCCGCTCATCGCTAACTGCCACCGCTCTGCGTCCCTTTTTCCCAGCCCGAAGCCAGCACAGCTCTGCCGCGCTCCTCGTTTCCCGGCTCCCGATCGCTCCCCATCGCCCAGCAGCACCAGAGCCCGCACGTGATCGCCCCGTCATCTCACCCTGCCCTTCTCCCTCGCTGCACGCTGCTACCAGCCAAGCCCGCGAGTTACTTTTCCCTTGCCACGCTCTGCCTCTGCTACCGCGCCCGCGCTGCTTTCTCCCCATGTGCTCAACGGCTCCTCGAGTCCCGTCATTGCTCAAAACCGCGCACGTGCACCTGCCTTCGGTGTCCGACCAAGAACTCGAACTCTTGGGCCTATAAATAACCCCCCCCCTTTCGCCCTTTTCTCTCCCACCCATCTTCCCGCCATTGCCATTGCCAGAGCCGAGCCCGAGCTCAACTCCGGCCACTTCCTCACTCCGGAGCCACACCGAGAGCACCAAAACCCGCGCTTACTTCCCCGCTACCCTTCCACCCCTTGGCTTCCACAATCTTCCGGTGAAGCTTGGCTAATTTAGAGGATCTCTGAATTCTGTTCCCCGATGGCCGCCGATGATGCGCTCCCAAATTTCGACGACTCTGGTGAACCTCGTCTCCCCTTTCCTCTTCTCAATGATTTCCAAGCTTCTTACGATCATTCCTGGCCCCTCATTTCTTTGATTCCTCGAGCAAGAACGATGGCCATGAACTTTTCCCCGGGTGACCCCCCCCTCTGCGCCGCTGTACTCGAGCCACCTCCATGGTGAGCCCCACCTTCCGGCCTTCCCTGACGTTCGCCAACCTGATGCCGATCCCCGCCATGCCCCCGTGATGCTCTGGTCGAAGACGGCGTCCAAGTTCCTGCCTCGTAGCAGAAACACGAAGTCGCCGAACCTCTGCCTCCCACCGCCTCTCGTCGCCGACTACCCTCCGGTGAGTTTTCCACTTTGCGAACCCCCTAGCCTCCCCGCTTCGCCACGCGCATCATTTCCCCTCTCCCGCGGCGAGCTTTCGGCCACCCTAGTGCCCTACGGCGAGCCCTCCGGCCGCGCGCCGCCGCTCTTCGGCACAGCCGTCTGGCAGCTGATCTGGCGCCTAGTTGGCACTGATGTGTCGCCACATGGCTGGTGACATGGCCCTGCGTGGCAATTGTTTAAAACCCAGAAAATACCAGAAAAACTGCTAAAACTTCTAAAATGCATAGTAAATTCATTTTAAGTCCAAATGGACTCAAACCAATTTTGTTAGCTTCATAATAATGCACTTTATTTTAGTAAAATAATAACCAATTGCCTCTGTTATTATATTTTTGTTAATTAAATAACTTGAGTAAACACTAATTAATTCCTTATTAATTCTGTACAAGCAGTTTAATTCCAATCTTTTGCATACACTGTTAATTCATACTAATACATCACCCTGATTTTTGACTAAGTCAAATCTGCAGTATTTAATATTCTATTAATTAAGTGATGCTTTAAGTTTACTAAATGCTAGTAAATAAAATAATACTATCCAGAGGCTATAACTTGGTAAAAATGCACTTCATGTATGTCCCTGTTCATGATAAATCACTCAAGTCCAGAATCAGTTGTTTACTATTTTAATTGTTTAATTGTTCTCAAAGCTATATCAACCCTAATTAAATGAACAACACACATGAAATAATGAAAGTCTAATTTGCTTCCTTGAAGCATATGGCTTCGAGAACATGTTAATAAGGTTGTTAACATCAAAACACTAATGCAATATGTATCCATCATTTCATTGCATTTATCATATCATTGCATGTAACGGTGTTTCAACACTACCATTAAACCCTTGTTCATCAATAGGTAACCACACTCAGGAGCAGGAGCCCGACGTCCAGCAGGACCAAGAGCCTAAAGAACAAAAGACTGTAGTATCTAACACTTGCGTGGATCCAGGAAAGCCCCGGTTTGCATTAGCCTCTTTATAAAGTTTTGCTAGTTTATATCACTACTAGTGTCTATGTTTATTTGTTGCATTAGGCCATAGGAGTTGCTTGAAACCCACCTTGTAAGTTATCCCAAACGACATATGCTACTGTTATTAGAACCTTGGTAGGATCGGTACTAAATGCTATGCTTAGTAATTAATAAGTCTCGGTAGTTATCATGATTACTATGGAATAGATTTGATCACTAAAATGGAACTTATAAAAGGAGTTTATTCTTATGTATGACCGGGCAGGGAATTTGCATGTGTAGGTTTGCAGTAACACATGGGTGTTGGCTACGGTAGCCCTGTCTTTCCCATCCCAGGACCCGTCCGTGGTCGGCCCCTTGATCACGTTTTGAACAGTACCGAATGCATGCTAGTTTCATGGGCACTAGTAAACTGATGTAGCATTAAAGACCGCTTATATCAAGGACGGTTAAGGTGCGTTGGTCTTAGGACCCCTCGGCTGCTGGAGTGGGCGGTCCATACCGCGAAGTACTACTGGCAGGACGACATGTCCACTCGACGTCACCACACCCGGGTCTGGATGTGGGTGGTTTTTCTGGTGAAAGTTTGCCATATACGACCTTAATTGGTGCGTATGTGTCATGTTATTCGGATTTTCCCAGCTGGTGTAAATCAATTGCAATTGTTGTCCCTCGCAGTAATGAGTACTGCTTGTTCACCACGCCAATCACGTAGTTGCACATGATATCATGGATATGGATTGATATTGGTTATTATTGATAAATTTTATTGTTCTATTGTTGCACTTATTTTATATATTGTTTTATTATCTTATTGTTGCAACTGAAGTTATATTCAGCACAACCCATTTAATCTAAAAATAAAACTTGATAAAACTAATAGGTTGCTTAGTGCGAGTCCTTTTTAAACAAGCCACCTATTAGAGCCATTGCATGTCTAGGATTTGACAGGTAAGTCTTGCTGAGTAATTAGTACTCAGGCTTTATGCTTATGTGGTTTTCAGGTACTGAAGAGATAGAATTGCCTGTAGATGTGTTGCCTTGGGACGTGCAAGTCCCTGAGGGTTGGACTGCCCACTGGGAGTCTGATCTACCGCCGCAGTGATTGTTGTGTGCTGCTAGAGTGATGGATCCTCGGGCATGAATCATCACTATGTTGTATCGTCGAGCTTGTAGATCTTATCGTTATTTCGCTTCCGCTGTTTTCAAAAACTTCATGAACTTGTAATTCCGCTGCACTTTGATGTAATAATTAAACTTAGATTTGGATCATTGTTGTATTATCAAGTGTCTCCTTTATTAGCACCTTCGGGAACTCGATCCTCCGCGAAGGGGCGCCTCAATTTGATCAATTTTTATTTGTCAATTTTAAATGGGTTGAGCTGAAATGTAACTTTAGTTGCAACAATAGGATGATAAAACAATACATAAAGTAAATACGACATAAGAGCAATAACAGTAACATCAACAGTACACATCATAATTACTTTCCAAGTACCATGTGCAACTACGTGATTGGCGCGGTGACCAAGTGGTACTCATTACTACGAGGGACAGCAATTGCAATCGATTTACACCAGTTGGGAAAACCCGAGATGCACGACACATACGCACCAATTAAGGTCGTATATGGCAACCTTTCGCAAGAAAAGCACCTACACCTCAACCCGGGCGTGGTGACGTCGAGTGGGCGTGCTGTTCTACCAATAGTACTTCGTGTTATGAACCGCCCACTCTAGCAGCAGGAGGGTCAATGACCAACGCACCTTAACCGTCCTCAATGCAAGTGACCTTTAATTCTACATAGGTTTACTAGTGCCCATAAGCTAGCATGCATTCGGTACTGTTCAATACTTGATCAAGGGGCCGACCACGGACGGGTCCTAGGTTCGACAAGGCAGGGCTACCACAGTCAACACCCATGTGTTGCTGCAAACCTACACATGCATTATCCCTGCCCGGTCATAACATCAAAAGTAAACTTCTTTCAATAATTCCCGTTCCAGTGGTCAAGTTCATTCCTTATTAATAATAATATCTAGCCGAATGTAAACCGAGGCTTGCCTGGATCAACACTAGTGTTATCAACTTCTACTTCCTGCTTCTGGGAGTCAACATCCTTCTGAAAGTCTTCCTCTTGCTCCTGGTTGTCGTTACCTATATGATGGAATCGATTTAACGGCATTATCGGAACACCATTTTATGCAATGATATGATGCATGCAAACACATCGTGTTTTAATGTCAATTAAAATTATTATTATGTTCTCTAAGCCATATGCTTCAGAGAAGTTGGGTTGTTAATTAAGATTTCAGGTATATATATTCTTTATGCAATTAAACAAGGTAATTGAGTGATATGAGCAATTAAATTAATTAGTAAAATAAATTTATGTTTCTGGACATGTGTGATTTACTGTGAACAGAGGCTTATATGAGTGATTTTTATGCCAAGTGGCAAGGGCAAATTATTTACAGAATAATTACTAGAATTAATCTAAGCAATCACACTAAATAAATTCCAAAGCCTAAAGTAATTCATATTTTACCAAACCAAAATTTGTTGTTCTATATATTCATGTGTTTACTAAGCATGCCAAAAACCAGGACTTAATTTTATTCCTACAATTTCTGGTG
Organism: Eleusine coracana subsp. coracana; assembly: GCA_032690845.1. Lineage (NCBI taxonomy): Eukaryota > Viridiplantae > Streptophyta > Magnoliopsida > Poales > Poaceae > Eleusine > Eleusine coracana. The sequence goes on along the minus strand of CM064418.1, from coordinate 22,876,697 downwards.
AATTATTTGGTGTTTTGGCAATTTAATGTATTATTAAAAATGCATGTACAGAGACAGCTATTTATCATTTTACTAAAATAGAGCACTGAAAGATGATTCCAACAAAATTTGTTTGGGCCTCATTGGGTTTATTATCAATTTACTATGAGTTTTGCAAGTTGTTGGCATTTTCTGTGATTTTTTGGGCATTTCTGGTTTAAAAGAGTGCCACGTCGGAGCCACGTGGGTGACACATAGGCTCCACGTCAGTGACACGTAGGCTGCCAGTGGATGCCAGTGGGCTCGTCGGAGCGGGGTGGCGCGCGGCCGGAGGGCTCGCCGCCAGCGGCTACGGGCGAGGAAAACTTGTCGCGGCACCGCGAAATTGCTACGCGCATCAAGGCGGAAGGAGAGGAGGGGTTCACGGGGTCGGGTTCTCACAGGGAGGTGGTCGTCGACGAGAGGCGGTGGAAAGGAGGTCTTCGGCAACGTCGCAAAGATGGAAGATGGCACGAAGTCGAGCGCGGTCTTCTCGTACAGCTTCACGGGAAGATGGAGAACGTCGGCGTCGAGTCGGTGTGCGGCAAGGAGGACCGGAGATGGGAGCTCACTGCGGAGGCAGCTCGGTTCTACCGGCGGAGAGGGAGACGACCGAAGGGATCGGTGTGCTGTGGCTTCGCGAGAAGAAAACAAGGGGGAGAAATGATTAGGAATGTTCGGGAACAAGTTGTGCTCAAATGCGAAAAGGATTGAAGGCCGAGGCTCACCAATTTGGGTGAAATCCATGTAGGCGTCAATGAAGCTCGACCGGGAGCGATTCTCGGATTTCCTCCAATTTCATTCAATTCCCAATGGAGGTTAGCCTAGCGCTGGGCATGGGAGGGGGAGGAGGTTTGAGCGAAGCTGTTTGCGTCCTTGGCTCGGCTCGGGAGGCAGGGAAACATGGAACTCAAGCTCGAGCTTGCGCTCGGTGATGGCGGGGAGCTGAGTTTAGACAGGGGAATGAGAGAGAGCAGAGAGCAGCGAGCAGCGGGCAGAGATGGAGTGGGGTTGAGGACTCGCAAGCACCCTTTCAAGTCGCGCAGAGGGGAGTGGAGGGGGTTAGTGGCCAGGACGTGGCGATGGCGCTCGGCATTGAAGCCTTGCCGGGTGACAGGGTTGGCTTGCAGAAGGGGAGAAGAGGTCGTTGGCGCGCGCGGTCGGCAGGACGGGACGTGATGGGTGAATAGGGAGGAGCAGGCGGCCACTGTTGCGCGCGAGGAGTCCCGAGGTGAGAGCGCAGGGCGCTGGCATGCGGCAGAGAGGGAGCTGGCACCGGGGAGAAGCTCTACACCAGTCAGAGGAAGAAGAAAGAGATTTTGCACTGCAGCCCTCCAAGATTTGGATTCTTTGCAACTAGGTCCTTGGTCAAAGATAACTCTAAAACAAATAGCTAGGGGCCTCCAAACAAAATGGGATTCTGCACATAGGTCCTAAGAGATGTTCCTGGTGCTCTGGTAGGATCCATTTGGTCAGAATTTTTATAGTTATTTTATAGTTAATTCCCCATTATGAAAGGTTTCCATGCTTTAATTAATTATTTGGGGTATTTCCACAATTGGTAAACTGCCCATTAAATTCATACAATTGTATCTTAATATTACTAATATGATTATGAATTTAGTTGGCATATGTTCTATAATAAAATTTCATTTGGCTCACAATTTGTCTTGCAGGGTTTTTAATTTCCTGGAATTAATTTAAATAATTGGAGTGAGGCTTCATCAATTAATGCTATATTATTCATAATTTGTGCTTTTCATGTTTGTTAGATGGAAGTGAGACACCTAGGGTGTCACAATTACGCACAAAATCAGAGGGACTATATGACTCATACCAGGTGGGAGGTAAATAGGATTTTCTCCCTCGTAAAGAAAATAATACCAGCATCAGGCCCCCAGTCCCTGTCGGCTCCAACGTTGTTTGTCCACTAGCTGCTGTTGTGTCTCCGTCCTCAGCTCCAATGTCGCCTCCACCCTAGAGCAGTCGCTGGTGACATGGCCAAGGCATTCGGCGGCGGGAAGACTACGTCGAAAAGATGTGCGTGGCCAGGATTGTGGACGTCGGACTTGTCCTGCACCTCGCCTCCTGGAACATGAGCCATCCATGATAATTAAGGCCGAGATCTCCTAATACTTTTTGTGATTGGGGCTGATTGGCTGACTATTAAATCTGAGTAGTTTTGATCGTCGTTTGTTTATTAGTCCAGTATCAACAACCTTTTCTCCTATTTCAGGAATTTGCTAATTAGTTCCATTAATTTCGCTGATGGCGTCCGGGAATGATCGGAGTTGGATGCTGTTGCCACATGAAGATAAGGCTTGGCAGGACGGAGTTGAAAAATTCATTGAAGACACCTTAGAGGGCACTTTTCCAGGAGAGACTGTGAAATGTCCATGTAGTAGGTGTGGTTGCATGGAATATAGAACAAAGACTGAGTTTGCACGAACACCTGTTTCACAGAGGGTTTCATAAGGAATTCATAACACAGGAACATTGTTTACGTGATCCAGCTGCTGAGCCTATGGTTCTGGATGATAATCAGGATTTTACTGATGAAGGTGAACCTGCTCTTGATGGCCCCCCTATTAAAAATATGATGTACTCACTAATCAGTGGAGCTATACGTGGAAAGCTTAGCGGAAGCAAAAATAATACCGAGGAGCTAAATGATTCAGCAAAGGCTTTTTTCAAATTAATGCAAGAAGCAAAGAAAGAATTGTACCCAGGTTGTAAAGAGGCTACAAAAGTATCTTTCATTGTGAGGCTGTTTCAGATTAAGTGCATGTTCGGCATTAGCAACAATGCCATGGAGTAGATCCTTCGGTTAATATGTCTTTTTCTCCCCAAAGGATATTGTGTCCCAGATACATTGGAAAAAGTTTGAAAGGTAGTTTGAGAACTTGGCCTAGACTATGTGAAGATTCATGCTTGTGTCAACGACTATGTGTTATTTCATGGAGAATACCAGGATCTGCATGGGTGTCCAACATGCAGAGAAAGTAGGTGGAAAAATGCTGATCCAGAGGGGCATGCAGAGGGTGGTGCCACTCATGATGGTGGAGTAAAGAAGAAGAAGCTCTTTCCTCAAAATATATTGAGGTACTTTCCACTTATTCTTCGCCTTCAAAGATTATATATGAATGCGGCCACACCGAAGCAAATGCATTGGCATGCTGAAGAATTGGTCATTAAAGATGGAAAAGTTCGGCACCCGGCCAACTCATTGGCATGGAAGCACATAGATGGCGAGTATAAGGTCTTTGCATCTGATCCACGTAATGTTAGGCTAGGAATTGCATCAGGTGGCTTCAATCCATTTGGGATGTTGAATGTGAATTACACTACATGGCCGGTGCTCCTAATTCCTTATAACCTGCCTCCATGGTTGTGCCCTAAACAGTCTTATTGGATGATGTCGATGCTCATTCCAGGGCCTAGATCTCCAGGAATTAACATTGATGTGCATTTGCAGCCTCTGATCGATGAGCTGAAAGATCTCCGGATTAATGGAGTTGTGACTTGGGATGCAAAAGCCAAGAAGAATTTTAATCTACATGCAGTTTTACTTTGGACAATAAATGATTTTCCTACATATGCGATGTTATCTAGTTGGAGCACAAAAGGAAAGTTTGCTTGTCTTCATTGTCACAAGGATACTGATTACTTGTGGTTACAACATGGTAAAAAGCATTGCTATATGGGGCATCACTGTTTTTTGTCTTCAGGCCATAGGTGGCGAATGAATAAGGTGAGCTTCAATGACAAGGTTGAAGAGAGGGAGCCTCCAGTGCCGCTAACTGGTGAACAAGTTTTGCAGCATTTTGAGTGTTTTGAGCAAGTATGTTTTGAAAAGACTACTGTAGGGAAGAGGAAGTAGCGAGATGAAGATATTAGGTGGCACAACTAGAGGAAGAAGATTGTTTATTTTATTGAAAAAATTGCAGATACACCATAATTTAGATGTCATGCACATTGAGAAGAATATTTGCGAGAGCTTGATAGCGACTTTCCTTGGTTTAGCTTGTAAATGTAAGGATGGTGAGAAGGCTCGACTTGATCTGCAAGAACTGGATATACAGAAGGATCAACATCCATTACAAGAGAAAGGTAAATACACTTTGCCACCAGTGTTGTACACGTTAGGAAAAGATGAGAAGCAATTTTTTTGCAATTTCCTACAACATATTCAGATGCTAGATGGGTATGCCTCCAATATCAGGAGGTGTGTTCATCTTAGTGCCTGCAAGGTAACTGGACTTAAAAGTCATGACTACCATGTTTTATTACAAAAACTTCTACCCTTGGTGGTACGCGACATATTGCCCGAGGATGTAGTGGTCGGGATCATTGAACTCAACAGGTTTTTTAATGCAATATGTTCGAAGGAGCTTGAGGGTGCTGAACTTGAAAAACTTGACAAATCTATTAGGGAGACCCTTTCTCACCTTGAGATGATTTTTCTACCTACGTTTTTCGATATTATGGTGCACTTACCAGTTCATATTGCTTGGGAGGCTAAGTATGGTGGCCCAGATTGCTATAGATGGATGTATCCAGTTGAGAGGTACCTACGTACCCTCAAGGGCTACGTGAGAACAAAGCATGTCCTGAAGGTTCAATAGCAGAGGGATATCTCTCAGAGGAGTCACTTACATTTTGCTCTTGCTTCTTTGAAGATGTTAGTACAAAGCTCAATCGGTCAGAGCGTAAAGCAAAGAATATTGTTACTGAACCACCTTCTGATGGTATGAGCATATTCTACAGCAGGGACTACAGTAAAAAAAAAACCTTTTCAGCCCGACAAACCTGAGCCTCAAGAATTTCAGAAGATGAGGCACTGCATATTATCCAACTATGATGAGTGCAATGAATGGATAAAGTAAGTCATTGCATGTCACATATATGATTGATTTTTTTGAAACATGCGTTGTCTTATACTATATGTGCCTGATTATTTGCCTACTGTTGCAGTGAGCATGAGGAGGAGTCGAGGAAATCTGACTCATGGAATGTTGACAGAAGGCACAAGCAACAATTTGTAGGATGGTTTGAGCGAAAAGTGAGACTTATTCCTCTAATTTTTAAATACATGATATTTAAATTTACAATATGTTCCTAACATACCTCAAAATTTTTTTGAGGCAGATATGGAAACTATGGGCAAAGGGAGAAGTGGATGGCATGATATATGCTCTAGCTCGTGGTCCAGATCCTTGTATTCGTGTGGCTAACAGGTGCTCCATCAATGAATTTCTCTTTCTGACAAAAGAAGTAGAGGAAAACTTAACCACACAAAACAACGGTGTTGTCATCCAGGGGGTGGCATGGAATGGTATGGAGTGATTAGAAGAATTTTCATGCTAGACTATATTATGAAGAAGGAAGTCATTTTGTTCGAGTGTGATTGGTTTGATGTTCCAGCACCGGACAAAAACAAATCCAGAGGGTACAGTAAGGATAAATATGGCATTATCGATATTGATACCAGCAAGCTCAATATTTAGAGGAGCCATACATCCTGACGATCCAGGCAGAGGAGGTGTGTTATGTGAAAAGTGCCAGGAGAACGAATTGGTGCAGTGCCCTTAGAATGAAACCTAGAAACCTGTTTGCCATGCCAGAAGAAGGAGAGGAGAATGAAAATAATTTTGCTGACACCGATGCTGACTCGGTCATCGTAGGAGTGGAACATATGAACATTGAAGAGCGACCTTAGGAATTGAGAAATTGGAGCAGGACTAACATGGAAGGGTTAAGTGTCGATGCTGCTGTACTCGAAGAGGCGCGTGTTGCCTCCATGCCATAACCGGATGATGAGGACTTACAAGATGACTATGATGATTTTGATGATACGTACACTGCTGATGGAGTCTTAATTGCAGTAGATTCCATTGAAAATGATGATGATTTTTTTTTGTGTAAATTTGAGTTGCACTCTGGCTCCTCCAACTGTGTTACTGTATCGTGTTATCTATCACCAGCTTGCATCTACACATCAATATTGCACATAACTTGATAGCCAACTAGATAACCAGAATACATCTACACATGAACTTAGTTCGGAGACATAACCAACATACATGCAACTGAAGCTGCTTAACTACAACACAACACTAACTGGATATACATGCACCTATTGATTGCCAATCCACATGAACAACACAATGGCAACAAAAAACACACATAAAGCCTTCAGCCTGGTCTTCACCACCTTTAGCTTACTGACATCTGCCTTGAGGACCTCTTTTTCAGATTTCAGAGCATCCACCTTGTCCTCTTCTTCCTTCTTCACCACCGTCAGCTTCTTCTCCATCGAATCCACCCTAGCGGTTGCCTCACCAAGAGCTTTGTTCAGTGCTGTTTTCTCCTTCTTGAGAGACCACACGACATTGCGCAGATCCACGAGTAGTGTCTGCAAGAATGCATCATGCCAGCACTCATACCAATACATGAACGCGCAACCTCCAACCCGACGAAGAAATATGTAGGCCAAATAAACCAACCACGAATTCAAAATCAATTGAATGGGAACAAAACTATACTCACCCGAGCTCTATAGCACTTGAGGTAGTGTCGTCCGGGGATGTCGTCGCATCCACGAGATCCATAGCGCCGCCTTCTGCTAGCAGTCATAGTACACCGGGGGGTGGTAGTCCAACGGCCCGACGTAGTAAGGGATGGGGGAATGGTGCTTCTCCTCAGGCTCGACCGAGGATTAGGTCTTGGCGGTGGTCCATGACGAGCTCGAGCTGCCGGCCATGGCTCAAGCTCAAGCTAGGGTAACACCTCTGCAAGCTCCTCTGTTCATCCAGCCCTACCCATATTTCAAGTAGCCAACTCTGTAATTATTTTTGTAATAGTTTTGTCCATGTGCACACATCATATTATACTCATCACTTAAATACAAATTCAATTTACACACCTTATTTTGTAAGATAAAAAAAATATGAAACATGTAAATGGTATTGCAATAATGCAAACTGAACTAAACATATATTTTGTGATATTGATATTAATTACTTTATGAACATGTGCACGAAAGCACTACACACACACAACACACACCACACTTCTTCTATGGCTTGATGCTAAATCTCTGACCAAGCATGTACGAGACGCAAGCGTCTATAGCAGCATAATCGATGTGCTGCCTACTTAGGTGCTTATCCCCCCAGTTTTGGTGAAACTTACCCTCATCAGAATGCTTGGCCATTGTCAGACCAAGCATTCTCCGACACACGTTCTTGAGTCAAAGTCCGTATGTTAAGGTTTGCTTCAAGTTGTCCCGTGCGGCGTCCTGCAGCTCTGACGTCCTGGCTACACTGATGTTGTGATCTTTGGACAGTTGATGTCACCTCCGATCTTTGATCCGACAAACATGCACCGAGGTCCCTCCAGGAAATGCTTCAGTTTTTCTGGAACCTTGTCAGTGTAGCACACCTGGAAGAAGAGACACCGATATTCATGATGTTTCCCGTGTGGCATGCCCATACAGACCTGAATGGTGGTTGTCTTGTTTGGTTCGTCATTCACACAATCGGCTTTTGGAATGATTAGCCACTCTGTATCCAAGCCGACGAGGAGCGGTTTTTCATTTGGCCAGATCTCATCAAGGAACTAGACGACGACACTGCTATCAGAGGTGACCGTTGTGTTGATGTTGTGGTGGTGGAACTTGTGTCAGTGTTGATGGCATGCGGCGGCTCGGTAGGGCTTGGGAGCGTGAGGCGGTGCCACCTTTGGTCGGCGTGCGGGAGGAGCGTTTGAAGTGCGAAGCGGCATCACCGTTGGACGGCTTGGTGGGCATGAGCGGAGTGAGGAGAGCGGTGGTTCCAGGAACTAAACGGGGGAGGGCCGGGTGGGCATCTGAAGTTCCACTCGGCGGGTGGGCACTGTGAACAGGGTGCAGGAGTTGTGTTATGTGCACTGGATAGGGTGAGGAGCACGGTTGTTCGTTCCTAGAAGCCGAAGAGCCCCCGCCAGCGCGGTTACACCAAAAGGCCCCGTCCGGGAAGTTGAACGTGTGAAGACAGTCGAGTGGTGACTGCAATGTGCATTGAATCCGTCATAGTATCCGTCCGGGAAGTTGAACGCGGTTAGGCTACTCTCAATGGGAGTTTCGTTTCATTAAATGAGATGCCACATAAGCAAATTTGGTGACATGGCAAGAAATTTCTGAAGAGAGAGATGAGAAGAGTTTCATCTAGATGAAACTGGGTCTACACGATTTCCTAAAATTGAAACACCATGAAACTAGCATTGGAGAGGAGTAATTTAATTTCATTATTTAGACAACCAATAAAACCATGTAGAAGTACTCCCTCCATTCAACATTATATGACACTCTAGCCTTCTCAAGTTTTCTCAAATTATAAGACACCCTCGCTTCCTAATGCACCTTTCTCTCTTCTCAATACACCTCTATCTCTATCTCTCTCCTCCCCGTCTTCTCAAATTTGGCTTTCATGGTGTTGGAAATAGTGTCAACATCCTTCCATGGGGATGAACGCATCTCCTCTCCTTCATAATAAATACCATGCCATGTCATCATATTTGCTAATGTGGCATGTAATTAATTGCAAATGAAAGACCCATTGAGAATAAAGATGACATGACACTCTTGGAAACATCAAAATGGAATAGTCCTAGTTTATTGACACCAAGAAGGACCCACTCGCACTACCTTCCTTGCTAATAAATGTAAGACTACCCCGTGCACCGACGGGTGTGACAATAAACTATTCCCATCTTAGCTTCCTCACCTCTCTACTACGATCGCCCTTCCTCCCCTTCGTCGCTGTCGCCTTCCTCGCCGTCGCAGTATCCATGGCATCAGGGTGATCACCTCCAGGCTCGTCATCCTCACTGAGTCATAATCATCGCCTCTTGTAGGATTAAGCAATCTTTGATTCGTTTTGGGTTGAATGGTGTCCGACTACGGTTGTTGAGTTTTTTCCTAATGTTGGATTTGATGTATATGTAGGCCGGTGGTGGTCGTCACCGTAGTCGATCGCTGCTGTTGTCCCGCTCCTCATCGCCTCCGCCTCCACCGGCGGTCCACCGCTGGAGAATGGGAATGGCCCTGATGTTGTTCCTATCAGGCCCCAGGGTGGTGATGCTCCCGACTGACAGGCTGGCCGCCTTGGCCGTGGGCACGTCACGCTCGCCATCTCTGGCACCGCCCTCCCAGACCAGTTCAACATCTCCGGTGGCGTCACCAGTCCCTGCCGGTTCCTCCCCTCCTCTGGCTCCGGCAGCGCCCCTCGTCCGCGCTCGTTCCCCTTCTCTGGCCCTGGCATTCCCTCCTGCCCGTGGCCGTTCCCTGCCTCTGGCTTCGCTGCCTCCCCACGCTGGCTGTCCGCCATCTCTGGCACACAGTTCCCACTCCTGCTCCATGTCATCAGAATGGTCTTACGGCTCCATCTCCACCGACTCTGACGACCTCCTCGCCTGCAAGATCCCAAAGGGCGCCAAACTGCACCTCAAGTTCATCTACACCGAGGCAGATGGCAGGGACATCTTCCGGTGCCCCATCTGCATCGGCAAGAAGCAGTGGAAGACGGACTATGTCGGCATGCAGTCTCACGTTCTTGGCATCGTGAGTTCCAACTCACCGAAGCACGATGACAAGAAGGTCAGCCGCCACTGTCATCTCGCCAAGAACAAAGGCTAGATGTGAAGCACATGCTCTTGGCGTGTCATCGCTCGTTCCCTCCATGCATGGCGTGGTGGTTTCAGTTACTAATTATGTTGTTGTTCTTAATTTATGTCCTATATGTTTGTGTTAAACTATGTGTGTGTTGAACTGTTAATGTGTTACCCTTTTTATCCTAGTGAACTATGTTTGTGTTGAACTATTCTTGTGTTGAGCTATGTGTGTGTTGAACTATATATATATATATATATATATATATATATATATATATATATATATATAGTTCAACACAGAAGCGGAAGCCAACAAAAAACCTAAGAAATAGTCAGCGCCACTATATATGACTAAATATATCTTCTCAATCCAAACTAGTATGCTTACCTATAGTAGACAATCAGAGGCTGCACCAGGAGCAATCCCAAGATAGTCCGCCACCGCTTTGTTGCAATTGGTCGTCCTCAGTGACTGGTTGGGTCCTCCAGCCGGGTCGTGAGGAGACGGCAAATGGGGATGCTTACGGCTACCTCCGGGTTTGCCTCTTGCGCCAACACCGGCCGCACAAGAGTGGTGGCTGGATGGAGCACTGGAGCTAGCCATGATGTGCTTGTTCAAGCGGTTTGGGCAATCAGTGCACAATGAGAGAGCTAGTGTGCGTGATGAGATGTGGAGCGCTATAGTGGTATTTATGTAGAACAACATCGTGTGTGGTTGTGGCCTTCCTCCGTTGCTCTCAGGAAAACGTGTGGGACGTGCAAACTAGTAGTAAAACATCTGGGAGTGGTGCGACAACTGCGAATTGACCGTTCACCATGGGTGGAAGGTGATGGGATGTGCGGGCCCACCACCACGATGCACCTTTGTGCGTACGTCGATCAGACTCTGCACCGTCCGTATATCCTCGCCTCACTTACACTTTCACTGAACAGTGGGTCCAATTTTATGGGCCCAACGGTCATTTAGTAGTTCACTCTCCCAACTTCTCTCGCCTTTCACCTCCCCCAACTTCTCATTGTCATGGCCGAACACGGATATCGTCTCGCGACAAAATGCTGCAAATTGGCTTCGAGCGGCCTCGGTGTAGAGGAGTCTGAAGCGGAAGGATCTGGTCATAACCCGGAGCAATCGTATGTTACATCTTCCACTCCTTTCTCCATACATGCATTCGGTTCTAGCTCGCGCATGCAATCTCATTCAATTTCTGCCCTCTCAACCAGGGTAGAATTCATTCCAGGGCCCGTACCGTAGATTTTGGAGGCCCTATGCTAAAAGCAAAATTATAGGCCCTCAGTTGTAGTATATTAATATAATTAAAATTCTTTTTGTCCTTTTAATTTTGCATTTCTATCATCCATAGTTTCAGCCTTTCGAGAATACATGCATATTCTTGTTATTTGTGAGGAAGACGATCGATAGGGTGGCACATCATTTTATTTTTTTTGTGGGCTGCTTTGTGTGCATGGGCTTGGGCTAGTTAATTTGTGGGCTGCCTGTTTGATGTTGAGGCGCAATATAGATCGATAGGAATATACTTTAGGCCCTGTTTGGATATAGAGTATTTTTGGAGTTTTGCAAGAATACTATGGTTTAGCAAAATACTTTGGTTTTGGGAGATAGGGAGGTCTTTGGATGTGACATGTTTTGCAGTTTTAGAAACCATGGTATTGCTAAAAGTGCAGGTATTTTGGAGTCTAAAAAACTCTACTCCCCACCTCTTTTTTCTAAACCATGGTTTTGCTTGTTGCTGTCTGCTTCTAAAACTATGGTTTCTTAATAGTTAATTTGGTTTTGGAAAACTACAACACCCAAGCAGGGCCTAGCGTAACTTTTGACCTGCTTTAGTTTTTGTGTTACAATTTTATCGGCTTGGCTTGAATGATGATATGTGCTATTTTAATTTCCAGGGTTAGCCAGTGGTGTTCGCTGCCTCTTGCTCTATTGGACAGTATTGTCATATTGGCGGACGGGATTGCAGCCATCAGGCTGATGACTGTGGGAATGGAAGAACGTAAGCAGGTGATGAAGCAGCATGGCTTGATACCTGGTGTCCCTATGCTACTGACATCAATAACATCCACTCCAGAAGGCTAGATAGAAGAGCCTGATATTTTTTGGGAATGTTTTGGGCTGCATATTATCGTGCAAGGGATGATGACGACCACATCATCACAGTCAGTTCTTGGGGTGCTGAAGGGACGTAGATAGTTGGTTGCGAAGGATGACTGACTTGTCACTATTGATAATGAGTTCTCCCTGAGCCCGGTCAATCCAATCACTAACAAGAGTATCCCACTGCCACCGCCGTTGTCAAACAGTGATAGAAATGTGGAGTTGTTGTCTGATTTCATGAAGAATGATGACGCTGGTGGTCGTGGACCTCTGTTCATCGAGCGCGCGGTCCTCTGTCAGACACCCAGGCAAGATGGTGGTCCCTTTATGATCCTCCTATTCTCTTTAGGAAACATCATGTACCATGAGAAGACTGATGGCATGTGGATGACATTACCAAGTACAGACCGACTTGCACAACGATTTGTGGATGCTGCTTACTGGGAAGAGCGGTACGTGGTGGCAATCAATCAATATGGTTCCATGAAGTTTTGGGACCTGTCCATGAAGCCCATTATTACTGAATCTCCTAAATGGGTCAAGGGTCCCGCTTATGCTCGTCTAGTGTACTTCAGACATGACCACGAGGCCACGATGTTTCTTGCGTGGTCAGATCGTGAGAAACCATGTGGATACGTGCCATGGTTTGCAATATATGTGATGAGTAATTGACTTGAGCGGATTTGATGTTTGAGTTGAAATGCGGGAATCCAGGGATTGCATAGGTTTGCATGTCATGGTTATGACTAACCGGAGTTGGTGGAGATACTGGTGATATTCCAGGAGATGGGAAATGTGTTTGCTTGTCTCATGACTTGAAGGTCACTGGAGTCGACTTGGCGGTCAATGGCGAGAGGATCGGGCACAAGTAGGGGACTTGGGGCCAGATGATCGGGATGCCGGGTGAAGTTAAGGGTGATCCACACCGTACACGTGGAGAGGCAAGAAGCACGAACGGTTTCACGGTTGAGCCTCAAAACCATGGTGATGATGAAGACGGCGTGGTGATTAAGTCAAGGCGAATGGGATAACGGTGCAAGTGACAAGGGGGCCCGATGGACAGGACTGGGAGAGACTTGCCGGAGGTTAGGATCGCGGGACAAGGTGACACGCGTCGACATTGAGAAGTCATGCTTTGAGAAGCGTCCTAGGCGGTTTCATGGTTTGGGCCTCAAAACCGGTGGCGGTGGTTGGTGGTGCACATGGAACCATCATAGAGCTTGCTTCGAGATGAAGCAAAGACGTGAAGCGTCCGATGGCATTTAGGCGATGAGGAAAAAGATGGACGGTTATGCCCCCGGTGGTAAGTGGGTGTGTTATGTAGGTCAAGGGTAGAGTGGTCATGTGGATAATACACCCTTGGCCTATATAAGGAGAGGTGTGGCTGGTGGAAGAGGTGCCTCTCTTTCTATTAGCCTTGTGTTAGGACTCTATTCAAAGTGCTAGGAGAGGACTTCATGTTTTAGAGTAGAGGAAATGGTGTGTGAGAGACATCTCTTGCTCTTCCAAATAGTGGGAGGAAGAGGGTGACTTTCTATGATATGAGAAGTATTTTTGTGCTCAAGATTTCCCTCTTCACTTGAATCCCGAAATTCCCTTTTTCCTATTTTCGGAGCTATTTTCGTGGTGATTTTCAATCTCATTTTTGGACGAGTTTTTGGCTCGGATTTCTTGAGAAACTTGTTGCTAGGATGAGCTAGAACAATCCTATATGGATCTTTGACCGAATCAATAGCTCTAGCACCTTCGATTTGAAGGATTTCTCAAGTTTCCTCTTTTTGGTGTTCTTGACAAGATCTGAAATTCGTGATGATTCCTTGAGCCAATGGAGATGATTTTCTAGGATTAGTGTTGTGATGTGATGAGGATTCACTGGTCCAAAAATCGCATCATTTGGAGTTCGTTTGGTAAGGTTTTGGAGAAGATTTGCCAAATTCCCGAAAGTTTCTACTGACGACTAGGACCAACACTGCCAGTGGGTCTCAGAACCCCGCACCGGCATTGCGGATGGGCCAGATCGGCACTGCTGATGGGGTCAACTGACACTGTCGATGGTCCTAGTCGGCACTGCCGGTGGCGGTTCCGTAAGGTGTAGTCTGTGAGGTTTTTGACTATCTCGAGTCTCTGCTATTTCCTTTTTGTTTCCGCTATGTTTCTTGCTGTGGTTGATCACTCCTAGGGCTAGTACACCACTAGTTTGTGTGTGTAGTCTTGTTGATCGGTTTGGAGGTTAGCTTCGGTTGTTTTGGGGATATAGGCAAAGTTCTCTTGGAGAATTTTGATAGGCTCCCATTCCCCCCCCCCCCTCTGGTTGCCTTCTCAGTCCTTCAATTGGTATCAGAGCCGGTTTGATCACTAGTCGACCTTCACCGGCTTTGTGATCCGAAGGCGACATGGAGAAGTGTGCTGTTAAGCTGTGGATGTTCGATGGAGAGGACTTCTCCTACTGGAAGTTGCGGACCAATGAGTATCTGCTGAGTCAAGGACGTGCAATTTGGGAGATTGTTGAGCAGGAGTATGCTATACCACAGGACCTGAACACTGCATCTGCAGGTGAGTTAGTCAGTTATGAGAATAACTCAAAAGCTGTCAATATTCTGCTCTCTGCACTTGGTAGGAGTGAATATGATAGGGTTGCACACCTTGATACTGCTCATGCTATGTGGGCTAAGCTCTATACATACCATGAAGGTACCAACCAAGTCAAGCCTATGCGTAAGGATTCTTACAATAGACCTCAGAGGGGTGGGACATTACAGTTGGTATCAGAGCTGACCCTCATGGTTTCACGGGCGCGTGGTGTCACAGTTGTGCAGGCATGGTGTGCATGGCTGGTGTGGGCCCAGAGAGTGGTCACACAGAATGGCACATGCACTGGCACTGGGCACAAGGACATAGCCAAGAGGGGACGTTCCTGGCCTGGGGTTGATCGACGAGGACGTCGATCTTCTAAGGGGGTGAATGTGTGATATCCTGACCCAGGGCTTAATAGAATTGATAGAATACTCATACCAACAAGTTGTAACTTCTTTTACGGAAGCTCATCCCAAAGAACTCCAAAGTTAAGCGTGCTTGGCCTGGAGCAATTTAGAGATGGGTGACCGACCAGGAAGTTTATCCCGGGTGCGCATGACTGAGGACAAAGTGCGCAAAAAAGACATGTGTTGGTCTATGAGGATAGTCTTGAGGTCCTAGAGAGCTGACAGGGTAAGCGGGCCCAGCGTCGGAGGAGCGGGACGTTACAAAGGCTCATACATACCCGTTTGGCTCTTAATTGCCTTGGTTCTTATTTGGTCGATTCTTCATTTGGCATTTGCAAAAATTATAAGGCCATAAATTGCCACTATTTGAAAAGGAGTGTTTGAGAGTTCCCTCTATATTCCAAGTGCAGTGTTTAATTGAGAGTTTGGTGAGGGCACTTGGAAAATGGAGAAATTCCTTGATTGAGCTCATACATACCCATTTGGTTCTTAATTGCCTCGGTTCTTATTTGCTCGATTCTTCATTTGGCATTTGTAAAAATTATAAGGCCATAAAGTGCCACTATTTGAAAAGTAGTGTTTGAGAGTTCCCTCTATATTCCAAGTGTAGTGTTTAATTGAGTGTTTGGCAAGGGCACTTGGAAAATGGAGAAATTCCTTGATTCAGCAGATTTTCCAGAGTGACCGTACAGTCTAATCACTAGACTGTATAGTCCGGTCAGTGGCTCTATACATAGTGCCTAGAGGGAGTCTGGTCGTAGAGACCGGACAGAACAGTCCTAGAGACCGTACCGTCCGGTCTGCTCAAAGGTTACCAGACGCAAAGCTGACTGGACAGTCTGGTCTAGAGACCGTACCATCCGGTTACTACACTTGATCGCGCGATGCAATCTCGATCTGTGACCGTTGATTGATCCTTGTTCAGATCTCGGCCGCACATCCTCCTTTTCACCTAGGTCAAAAATCGGTCAGACCAAATTTGGTTTCATCCTCATTCAATCCCGAAGCCAAGAGCTCGTCCCGAGCACGCCACCACCTCACCTCCATTGCTGCCCTCACCCTGCACAGCCACGCCGCCGCCAGCCATGCTGCTACCTCCAGCTGTGTTGCCGCCTCCACTTGCGCTGCCAAGCGCTACCGCCACTGCTCACCACCATGTGCCACCTTCTCGCCACAGCACAGCTCATCGCTCCCCAAGCGCGCGGACACCAGAGGACCCCCCCTATAGCCAAGCTCCACCAATTTCTACGGCAAGGGTGATCCTTTCCCCCTTCCCCCATTGCCGGCAAGCCAAAGTTTCAATCTTTAGGCGATCGGTTGCACGTTCTCCAGGTTTCTTGACTTTGGACTCCCCAGGGTATTGAGCCTTCTTCCAATTCATTGTCTTATGCCCTAATTTCGAGTAATTGACCTGTTTAATGCAATTAGATGTACTTTCTATCATTAGTTGGTTAATTAGCTCAACCTAGTCTGCAATTAAATTCATTGATTATCAGTTAATTGCAAGTCTATGGTTGTCTCCTGTCTAGTCTACAGTTAGATTTTATAGCCATTATTTGACAGTACACTAGATGATCAGCACCAGCCACATATAGTCGATGATCACTGTTGTTACTTTGCATAATTGTCTAGTGATCATGTCCTTCATTCATTGCTAGGATTTCTATTGCGCAATCTTTCCTAGCGGTTCTTTGCTTATAAATGTATTAGGGTCTATGCTTATCCTATCTATACCTACGGGCGTGTAGTGATAGCAGTTTGCAGCAGCAGAGATGGCAGGGTCAGGATAGGACAAGGGCAAGGGAAAGATGCCTGAGAAGCCAAAGAGCAAGAAGAGACCGAGATTGAACCCAGAGTCAAAGAGGGCCAGGAGGTTAGCTCAGCGTTGGCGGCCGATAAAACCTAAAATACGGCCACCAACCGGTCGGGAAATGCAAGGTAAAGACCAAAATTCAATAAATATTTGCTTAAACTAATAAAGTTCCATGAGTTTTGGTGAAATATGTGTTTGCAGGCATAAAAGACTCATAATGTGCAAAAAACATGAAGAAACACCATGTCGGCCGATCACGATTGTGAAACAGCCGTTTTCATCGGCTGACGGGGTTGTTTTCAGGCAGAAACCAGCCGACAGGTCATAACCGGCTTATATCAGGCACCCAGCTGGTTAAACAGGGTCACTTTCAGGCTGAAATCAGCTGACAAGGTCATAACCGGCTAAAATCAGCCACCCGGCTGGTTAAACGGAGCTGTTTTTAGGCTAATCTTCCAAGCCAGCCGGTTTTCCAAAAACACTTCACCAAGATGGCAATTTACCCTCCCGGATTAAGGATGATGAAATATGACTAAGGAAGAGAAGGCCAAAACGAATTTTAACCAGGAGAAGTCAAGTCGGCAACCCGGAGGGGGCCGGTACCCACCCCGGCTCCCGGCCGGCCTGGTGTGACACCCAGGTGTCTCTTTTTCTTGTTTAGCACAAATTGCCAAAATTTTGAACTCAAGTATGAGCATGAAATATTGGGAGCAAGTTAAGAATTTGGCTTCCCCAAGTTAAAATAAATCCTACAAGAAAAAATGTAAAGCAAATAAAATTTTCTATAAAACATAAGCCAAATAATTACATCATAAATATGATAATAATAAAATAGAATTTTGGGCCAAAAACCAAGATTTTATTCCTTTAAGAAATCAATCAAATAAATGGTTTAAACCTAGAATTGATTTAACTCTAATTTATTAATTCCAATTAAAATTATTTCCCTTCTGATCAAATAGTCTTCACTAATTAATTGACCATATACTAAGTAACCCACATTTAAAATTTTAGCCTAATTGGACCCTTGGAACTATTTTAATTGAATTTTCTAAACCCGATGACCTTTCTGCAAAAACTTTTGAAAAGTTGAGGGTCCCTCTGCAAAATCGCCATCGTCTTCCTCCTAACGTTGGCCGATTCCTGCTCGCGCGTGCCTACCGATTCCTTGCCGTTGCTGCCTTCTCGGGACTCGATCCCGCACTTCCGCGCCTCGCCACTCGCCGCTGTCACTTCGCCTCTACTCAGCTCCACGCAACACGTTGCTAGCCACCACAGGGCCTAGTTGCTTTCGCCCCTGCCCGTTGCCGCCATGCCTGCCGCCGCTTCCTTGATTCCCGACGGCCAGCAGCTCCCCGATTCGCGGCCACAGATCGCTCCCTCACACGCGTCAGCCCCCGTCCCATCCCCGCGCGCATCTCTCCGTGACACACCGCTAAATGCCACTGTGGCGAGTTGCTTTTCCTCTGCCTAGTGCCGGCTGACCCCCCTTGCACCGCTCGGTCTGATTCTTCGTTCCCAATGGCTCCCGCCGGTCCGACAACCCTCAAACCGACGCGCGAACCCTTCACGAGCCCGTGAACCTCCTTCGGCACCGAGCAACCTGAACCTCGCCTATAATTCCCCCCCCCCCTCTGCTCCTCCCCCACATCATCCACCTCCGCCATTAATAGAGCTGAGCTCAAGCTCGAACCGCCGCTGTTCCTGCCTCCCGAGCCAAAACCGAGATCACCAACACACGCGCCTACTCCCCCTCTACCTCTTCACGCACCAGCTAGGTTGAATCGAAGCAAAACTAGAGGTGATCCCCTCCAGTGACCCCCTCTGCTGTTGGCTGGAATTTGCCCAAAACAGTGAGTCTCCTCGCCTCCATTCTCTTCGCGCGCAAGCGCAAACCACCTACGCGCTTCCCTGACCCGTTTCTCCTCTGTTTCCCCCACTCGTGATCGCCGGCATGGCACTTTTCCCCGGCTGAACCCCTCTGCGCCGCCGTGTCCGAGCCGCCTCGATGATGAGCTCCCCCTTCCGACCCTCCTCGGTGGATGACAATGCAATGCCGATCCTCGCGCTGCCGCCGTGAAGCTCTAGGAGCAAACCGCGGTCGAATTGCTGCTCCGGGCCCACTTCATGACATCACCGAACCTCTACGTCTCGCCGCCTCTCGACCACGACCGGTAAATTCCTGACTTCACGAACTCCTCCAACCTCCCTGCCGCCGCGCGCATCGTTTCCCCGCAACCGCGGCGAGATTCCGACGCCGGTAGCTCCCTGCGGTGAGCCCTCTGGCCACGCACCGCCGTGCTCCGGCGATACTGACTGGCATAGCCATCTAGCGCCTACTGGCCGCTTCGGTGGCGCTGATGTGGCTGCCACATGGTGCTAACGTGTTAAAAGTTAAAACACAAAATTCCCTGGGAATTACAAAAAAAACTGTTGAAACTTCTAAAACCCATAGTAAATTCATTTCAAGTCCAAATAACCTCAAACCAATTTTGTTAGTTTCATAGTAATGTGCCTTATTTTAGTAAAATGATAACTTGCTGTCTCTGTCAATATATTTTGCTTAATTAAATAACTTGTGTAAACACTAATTAATTCTTTAATAATTCTGGGAATGGAATTTAATTCTAATCTTTTGCATACACTGTTATTTTACATTAATACTCCACCTTGATTTTTGGTTAAGTCAGTTCTGCAGTATATAATACTCTATTAATTATGTAATACTTTAACTTGAATAAATACTAGTAAATAAAATAATAATATCCAGAGGCTGTAACTTGGCAAAAATGAAGTTCATATATGTCCCTGTTCATGATAAATCACTCAAGTCCAGAATCAATTGGTTACTATTTTAATTGCTTAATTGTTCTCAAAACTATAACAACCCTAATCAAATGATTAACACACATAAAATGATGAAACTCTAAATTGTTTCTTTGAAACATATGGCTTCGAGACTTTGTTAATAAGGTTGTTAGCACCAAAACACTAATGTAATATGCATCCATCATATCATTGCATGTGATGGTGTTGCGATAATACCGTTAAATCAATAGTTCACAATAGGTAACGACACTCAGGAGCAGGACCCCGACGTCCAGTAGGACCAAGAGCCGGAAGATCAAGAGACTGTAGTTGCTAACACTTACGTGGATCCAGGCAAGCCCCGGTTTGCATTAGCCTCTTTATAAAGGTTTGCTAGTTTATATCACTACTAGTGTCTATGTTTAATCATTGCATTAGGTCAAAGGAGTTGATTGGAACCCACCTTGCATGTTACCCAAATGACCTATATTGCTATTATTAGAAACTTGGTAGACTCGATACTGAACTGCTATGCTTAGTAATTAATAGTCTCGATAGAAATTATTACTCTAGAATAATTTGAGCACTAAATTTGAACTTATAAAACAAGTTTACTTTTGATGTATGGCCGGGTAGGGATTATGCATGTGTAGGTTTGCAGCAACACATGGGTATTGACTGCGGTAGCCCTGCCTTGCCCACCCTAGGACCCGTCCGTGGTTGGCCCCTTGATCAAGTTTTGAATAGTACCGAATGCATGCTAGTTTCATGGGCACTAGTAAACCGATGTAGCATTAAAGGTCGCTTACATCAAGGACGATGTAGCAACTACAGGCTTTATGCTTATGTGGTTTTCAGGTACTGAAGAGATAGATTTGCCTGTAGATGTGTTGCCTTGGGACGTGCAAGTCCCTGAGGGTTGGACTACCCATTGGGAGTCTAACCTTCCGCCGCAGTGACTGTTGTGTGCTGCTGGAGTGATGGTTCCTCGGGCATGAATCATCACTATGCTATATCGTCGAGCTTGTAATTCTTATTGTTATTTTGCTTCCGCTGTTTTTGAAACCTCATGAACTTGTAAATTCTGCTGCCCTTTGATGTAATAATTAAACTTAAATATTGGATCATTGTTGTATTATCAAGTGTCTGCGTTATCAGCACCTTCGGGACCTCGATCCTCCGGGAAGGGGCGTCTCACCTCGCATGTCGCCCGGCCCCCTATGCCGCCTTGCCCCCCACGCCGGCCGGTCTGGCTTGCCGCCCCGCCCAGGGTGGCTACCCGGGTTGCCAGCCCATAAGGCCCGACACGCCACCGGCCCCAAAACAAAGAATCCGACACGAACCGACCGAACAACCGCCATCAAGACAAAATCTAAGCCGACCAAAATGAGTCGGTCAGGAACCAACAAGGCCCCCCGGCCCCCCATGCCGCCAGGCACGGGCTGCCGCCCAGCGCATCGACTTTGGCCAATCGGCCCTCCTTCACCTAGAAATACCCCCTGAACCTATGCCACCTATAAATAGAGGGGCAATTCAGCAGAAAAGAGGGTGAAGCAAGAAACACATCAAGGAGTCCATTTCCCACTACTTGTGCTACTTAGTATAGTAGGTTGGTTAGTCGGGAGTTAGAGTCTAGTCAAGAGCATTGCTCGAGATTCCAGAATTGTCTTGGAGTCTTGGTATGAGCGCTCTTGTATCTTTTCTCTTTATGTAAGACTTAACCTTTATCAATATAAATATCTTTTCTTTTATATCTTGTCAAGTATTTATCTTAATTTAGTCATTTTCCCTAAGTTACATTTATCAGGAAGAAACTTTTTGCGTAGTTCACGAGTTTCCCGGCTAGGATTTAATTAAGTTTAGTTCTTTCTGAACTGGGACTTGATTATTTCCCGGCTATTCTTCCACTAGGCCAATGGAAGAATATCTATTGAAGGCGTAGGCATGGTGTCTAAGTTAACACTAGCTAGATTTGCTTTCGTCCCCACGGGCTATGTGGTAGGTGGCAGGTGGTGACAACCCTATCCGTCCCTTTAGTAATCCATCACGTTCAGGCCGTCTTACTCAGTGTTGTCTAGCGTTAGCATACCCACTAGTAGAGAGGCTAGTTACCGGCCCATATTAGTGAACGTTCTTGTGCCCCGAAGTGAGCTAATAGGTGAAAGATTTGAGGCTGCACCAAGAAATTGGTGTAAGCACTCGACCCGAGTAGCTAGAAATTTTGATGCTTGACTTGGATATATTTTTAGGAATTTTAGACTTAGACTCACTATCCTCCCGGCTAGCTTAACCAGTCTCTTTATTTATTTTTTATCCTAGTCTGGATTTCTCCTGTGTTGCTACCCCTATTTTATTATTGATCATCCTTACCCCTGTTATTGGTCAGTTGGTATAAACTCTTGCAGTAATATGTTTGTTAAACCAAGATAATCTTACGCCTAGCTTCCCTGTGAAAAAATAAATACAATACTTGGAATACTCTCGGGTGAAATGCTACAATGGTGTTCCGTGCAGTGGATTAATTCATTTTATTCTTAAAGCATAACAAACGCCATCCATTATTTCTGGCACCATACCAAGAATAGTCATATTCTTGATGCGATGTTAATATGTACCAACAAGCATTTCGGGCGCCGTTGCCAGGGAAGCACTAGGCTAAGATATCGGAAATTTAACACTGCTATTTCTATCAAGAAGTTACCGCTTTCTTTTGTGGGCTTACCCTTCTTCTGTTTATTTGTGAGGTAAACAGGACGCTTTATGACTGGTTTCAACCTACCAGACAACTACCACAACGATCCGGAGGCTGTGTTGAGGAGAGTGCGTCAACGACTCACCCCTCCTCGACCTAGACTTGCTCTTGAAGCACCTCCGATCTCACCAGCTCAATAGCAAGATCCTTCCACGTCCGCTCATGGCTGAGAAGACAATCCGTGACTACTCTGCAGACAACATCCGTACCGGTCAGAACCCGAACATGGGGAACGGAAGCTATGAGCTGAAGCCGGCCTTACTCAATATGGTTCTGGTCAGTCCTTTCTGTTGCTAGGCATCGGAAGACGCAAATGCTCACCTCCAACAGTTCTTAGCGGTGTGCAGCATCTTCACCATAAGGGATGTGACCCCTGAATCCATCCGCCTTTGCCTTTTCCCATGCTTACTCTTGGGAAAGGCCAAGCAGTGGTTCTACAGCAATCAGGAAGAACTCACCACATGGGACAAGTGCTCCAATGCCTTCCTTGCCAAGTTCTTTCCGCTAGGAAAAACCAATGCCCTGTGGAACAAAATTTCAAGCTTTCAGCAGCTAACTGATGAAAGCATCCTTGAGGCATGGGAACGCTTCCAAGAATACACATTGGCATGCCCACATCATGGAATGCAAGATTGGCTGCTGATCCAAAGCTTCTACCACGGGCTCAATCGCCCCGCTCATGAACACCTAGACGTAGCTGCTGAAGGCTCTTTCTTCTCCCTGAAGGTCAAGGAAACTCAAACTCTCATAGAAAAGATGGTCGCCAACTACAATGGCTATGATGAGAGGCAAAGCTAGCCACAGCCTAAGACGAGGGGAGTCCACCAATGATGGTATTGACATGCTAGCAATCAAGATGGATCAACTCTTGAAGAAAATGGATTCACCTCGGACCGTCGAGTCCTTAGACTCTCGCATGACTTGCAAAGTCTGTGGCAATGATGGACATATGGGAAGCCGCTATCCAGAGACACAGGAGGAACAAGTGAACTACCTCGACAACAACAACAACAACTGGTTTAGGCCCCGCACGAACAACTTCGGATAGGAGTCCAAGCCAAACCTCTCCTTTGACAAAAACACGGGTAACTCTGGAAACTTCTCTCGTAATAAACCTTCCTTCTCTGATCTTGTTTTAGGACAATCCAAATTTAATGAAAGTATTAGTAGGAAATTTATTGCTGCTAATAAAGTCCTAGAAAGCATAGATTCTCATATGGAAACCTTCAATATCTCCCTGCAAAACCAGCTTAGTCATAACAAAATGTTAGAAACACAAATTGCATAGCTGGCTGCCTATACTATTAAGCCTAACTCTGGCAAGCTCCCCGGTCAGCCAGAAGCTAGCCCCAAAGAAAATGTTAATGCTGTCACAACTAGAGGTGGGAAATTCACACATGACCGCCAAATCCTAACAATGCAGGGAAAACCAGGGAAACCAGTGAAGAGTCAGAAGGGGACGAGGAAATGAAGTTGAGGAGACAAAAGCGCCTCTCCAGAAGGCACCACATGAGTTCTATGATACGCATGTGCTGCCATTTCCCTCTCGCCAGAGGAAGCCGACAGTGGACGAATAATCCAGCAAGTTTGTGGAGGTAATAAAGAAATTATATGTCAATATACCTCTACTTGATGCTATGTAGGTTCCCACCTACCCCAAGTACCTAAAGGACATCCTCAACAACAAACGCCCAATACCATCCACTAAGATTGTCAAATTAACGGAAGAATGCAGGGCCGCCATCTTATATTCCCTCCCAGAAAAGAAGCAAGATCCGGGATGTCCAACCATCCCATATTCTATCAGGATGCAACACTTCAACAACGCCCTCTGTGATCTAGGGGCAAGCGTGAGTGTCATGACAAAGGTGGTGTATGACAAACTTAATGTCAATTCATTATCCCCTACAGCAATGTGCTTGCAGCTTGCCGACCAATCGGTCCGCTACTCGGCGGGTATCACGGAGTACGTACCTGTAAAGATAAGGAACTGCCTTGTTCCTGTCGACTTTGTGGTGCTAGATATGGAGGCCAACATAAAGACACCTCTTGTACTAGGACGACCATTCCTTAGCACCGCAAATGCCAACATTGATGTTGGGGCTGGAGAAATTCACCTTAACATTAATGGCAACAAAGAAAAGTTTGCCTTCAAGCCCCGAACGGAACAATGCAATCAGGTACGCATCTTTTATGGTAGGAATACTAACACAGTGCACAAAATGGAGGTGTACCCAACTCCGCCAAAAACAGGTGCACCTGTAGTAAAAGTGAAAAGCACACCACCGCTGCCCAAGAAGAAGAACGAGCCGCTGGAAATGAAGAAAAAGGTCCCCGTCAAGCCAAAGAAGATCATACAAGTATGGCAGAAGAAATAAGTTGCACCGATCATGGAAGATTCTCCATCCATGAAGGGCACCACAAGAAATTGAACGCGGAGAACATCTTGTTCGAGACGTAAAATTTGGACCCTCATTGGGAGGTAAACTGATATTTATCCCCCTTCCTTTTCATACTCCATCAAGTTAGTTTTATTTTTCCTTAACCATTAGGCTAAAAAAACAATTTTGGTGATGGGTCGACCAAATTTGGTGGCCGGGAGGTTAAATTTCATCAAAAATGACCCTCCGAGTGATTATCTGATCATCCAACCCGACTAGTCAAATTTCAGCACACGGGAGGTTATATTTCATGAAAAATGACCCCCGGCTGGGTAATTTTTAAGAAGCTAGATTCTATCAAGTTTTAGCACCCATGAGGTCATATTTTGTGAGATGTGATCACCCGTCTAAGTAATCTTGAGCCCTCCAGCCTGAAATAACCTAGTCCAGTTTTAACACCCGGGAGGTCAGTTTTCATGAAAAAAGACCACCCGGTTGGGTTATTTTGCTGCCACCCCAGCCATGTCATGCCGCCAGGCCAAACATTTTCTTGATTCTTGGCTCTTTTTCTGCATAAATCATGGCCAAGAGTGGTGGAGGTATGGCCAACTTTTCCTTTATGGAAATGACTCACCAAAAGTCCCCACCATGAGTAAAACCAAGTAAAGGAGAGCCACACATGTCACCTCACTCCTTCACCACCCACACTCACCTGCCATCCTACTTCCCTAGGCATCATGAGTGGCATGATATTCAATGCAAACATACAACTTTGGCCATCCCATCACTCTATCCTTGCTTCCTACACTCTCAACACAATTCTGGACAAAGTGAGCAAGAAAATCACATGGCGCATGGACCTAGCCATCTCCCATCACCACCAATGAAATAATGGAGCAAGTGGAGGAAAAAGACACCCCGGCCAGCATGGGTTGCCGCCCGGCATGTGCCACCGCCCGGCTGGCATTTTTGCCCCATGACTCTCCCTCGAGCCTATAAATACCAGGGTACCCTCTCACTTGTTCCTCCACACCATTCCTTCAGCCGAAACATTCATCTCTCTCCCTTTCTCACTCCACTAGTTTGCTTAAATAAGTGCGCTCTCCACTTAGGAATAAAAGTGTGCTACAATAAAATCAACTAGAGGAAATCTCGCTTTGTCTCTTGCATGTTTTGGACTACTAACACTTGGAATACTAACCGGACAACTAACCACTAACCATTATTATCATATTATCCATCGGGTATCATGTTCAAGTAACCTTGTTGCAAGAATGGTAAACATCTAGAGAGCCCTCTACACCAAGTTCAGCAGCAGCAGCTTAAGCCGTGGGAGGTGCACACCAAGTGAGCACTCAGAAGCTAAACACTTAGGAGCTTCATATGGGCATGCTCTAAGTTACCACTCAAAAACAATGTCCATATCCGACGCTCCAACAGTGGCAAGTGTGCAAGATGAAGAATTCAAGAAATTCTTGGAGAGTGAAGGGAACATGGTGTTCAACGACTTTGACGAGCAACAACAAGAAACGACAATGAACGCATCTCAACCAGGTGAATCGGGAGGCTCCCAATACAGTTGGGAATAGCCACAATTTCCCGGTTTTGCAAGTTCATCAAACTACACCTCTTCCTCCTATGACAACTATGAGCCTTACGGGATGGGGAGTTATCACCAACCTCAAGGAGTCATAGGCACTTCTCGCTCTTCTCAATTTTCAACGTACAACTTTCTGGAGTCGCAAGAAGACATGCAATACTTGGCTGCCAATGCTTATGAAACCAACGTACAAACTCAAGAAATACAAGCAGCCATAAGGAGGGAACAAGAATGGCAGCAGCAAACATCGAAACAACTTCAGACAAACATCTCCATGATAAACCAACTGTTCGGCCACTTCAACACTGAGTATCAACCGACGCAGTAAAAGCCATCTAAGCTTAAGTCTTGCAAAGACCTAAGCTTGGGGAGGTACCCAAACCAAGGTGCACCACTTGTTCTATCCTCTCTCTCTATCTTTCTCTCTCTCTTACTCTAGTTGAGTTGTTTTCATTTTAGAAAATTTAAGAAAACCCAAAAAGATTTTCAGTTTTCAAAGAAAAACCATAAAAATTTGCATAACCAAAATGAACAAAAATATTTACCTTTATAAATAAAATTTAAGAACTTTGTCCCCACCTTGCCTATGGAAATGATGAATAGTTGCTCTATAAGCTCCCTTTGAGTTTCTAGTATACAACCTCTACTGCTCATTTTCGTGGGTAATGGTAGACCGGCATGATGATAACACTAGTCTCTCTATGTTTTAGTGGGTGTAAAATGGCTAATGAACATCAAGTCTAGTTGTTAGAGTTTATGATATGGCATGTTTTGGATGAGTCTATGATCTCCTTATGATTGGAGTCTAATGATTTCTTTCTAACTATGCTGCAACAAAAACCCCAACTTGGTGCACATCTTCCCTATGAAATACAATTTCCTACCATGGCCTAATATGAAACATCAAAACCATATCTATGCCATTTATGCATGCATTGAGTTTAGTTAGGATCTAATCCTTATAAGGGACTTCCACTTCCAAAGCCAATCATTTTTCTTTGCGTTATCTTTGAGTTCTCAAAATAATAATGCTTGGCTATGCGGTTAACACATCAGAATCATGCATCCATTTCACCAAGCACGCCAACCAAAAATCCTTCTTTTTGTGAGCCTTTGATCCTATCAAAAGATTATGGTACCCCCAATTGCTCAGAAAAAGTTTGCAAAAATATCTGAACTATTGAATTAGCCTCTTTACACCATGAGAGCTGGAAGTAAGAAGCAAAAGAAGAAAGAAAGAAAGGAAAAGAAAAGGAAAAGGAAACATTTTATTAGCTCTCTTGGATGTGCCATAGTGGGAGATTGCACCAAGAGGGAAGATTTTCAATCTTTTGTAGCATTATAAAAACTTTGGACTCAAGATCGAATAGGAGATTTCATGACAAAAATCTAAACTAGCCGTTCTAGACTTCAACCGCTCATGCCAATAAGCCCCGTTGTACAATGAGAATGACTTAGTGACACAATTGTGCTAGTTTACATTCACCCATATTATGTTGGAGTACGTGTTTGTGCACTTGATACTTGCAGGGCGCTAATATTGAAGCAACTCCTGATCCATCATCTCTAAGTTTTAACTTGCTTGGGACGAGCAAAGGTTTAAGGTTGGGGAGGTGTTGGCGGCCGATAAAACCTAAAATCGGCCACTAACCAGTCGGGAAATGCAAGGTTTTCCAAAAATACTTCACCAAGATGGTGTTTTCTCCTCCTGGATTAAGGATGATGAAATATGACTAAGGAAGAGAAGGCCAAAAAGAATTTTAATTGGGAGAAGTCAAGTGGGCAACCCGGAGGGAGCCGGTACCCAGCCCAGCTGCCGGCCGACCTGGCCTGCCGCACGGCCCCCTATGCCGCCTGACCCCCCATGCCGGCCGGCCTAGCTTGCCGCCCGGCCCAGGGTGGCTACCCGGGGTTGCCAGCCCATGAGGCCAACACGTCTACCAGCCCCAAAACTGTGACAACCCTACTCCGCAAAGTAGCGTATGTCGTACAAGATCGCCTCGGGAGATGGTTAACGAAGTAACCATACACAGCATTCACACATGAACATTCATCATTTACAACATTACATCACTTAGGTGCATAATATTACAAGTCCAGAGGTAAAATATAATTAAGTTCAGATCTGAATACATATGTCCTTAGTACATATTACACAAATTTGTGGAAGCGGTGAAACGACAAAACACGACGCTTAGTCCTACGTGAACCATGCCGGCCCTATGGCGATGACTCACTCATCCAGGTTAAGAGATCTGGGGACCCATTCGATGGTCCAGTTCTGAGGCTCCTCGCCTTCCCACACAACCTTATTACAACAATTACAATAGGTCGCTTGAGGAAAACCTGAAAAACAACATCAACGCAAAGCCTGAGTATCTAACATACTCCGCAAGACTTACCCATCAAAAGGTTTACTAAAACTGACTCCTAGCATGCAGGGGGCTGACCGGGTTTATTTGACAATTGCATAAAAGCTCCTATTAGTTCTATGCTGCACTTTCAATTTCCTTAAACAAGATTTTACTTTGCTTATTGTAGAACCCGACTACGGTGAGTCTAGCTAGCTGCTAAGACATGAATATAGCTAAAGAGCAATACATCATAGCAACATGTATCCATAGCATAAGTAAATTTTAGAAACTTAACCACAACTTTACTACCTAACACATCATTGCCGCGGCTCGAACAAGAGGTACTCATAACCGTGAGGGACGGTAATTCGAATTGATTTACATCCTGCAGGAAAAACCCAAATATACAACATACGCATCATTTAAGAACACGTATGGCCACCGTTCACAAGATTGCTATAAAGTCGATCCGGGGCCATCGATCCCGAGTACACGTCCTCCCCGCGATATAGTACTTCGTATCCGAGGCTTAACCCATGCACTCTCCAGCAGTCCTCAAACCCGTGCAACCACCGTGCTGATCACATCACCTCTGGATCGATGAGTATGACCGTCCAACAATACGGCGCCCAAGTTACTAGGTTTACCAATTCCCATATTAAAGTAAAAGGACTCAAATGACAAAACTGGGTTATGCACCGGGGCTTGCCTTGGGTGTGATCGTAGTTAGAGTCTTCACCAAGGTGCACTTCAGCTCCTTGCTGGTCCGGTGTGATCTCCTCGGTCTCGATCCTTATATGGAATGGACATGCATTAATGCCAAGGAATACACAAGGTTTCATGGAGTTTTCCTTAACTAAAGATGGAACGCATGGCATGACAATTCATGGCACTTCCTCAACAAATAAAAATTTATGACTAATCATTTATTCATGAATGTGTGCACACCTAAGTGTGACATGGTAACTACTGAATTTTTGAAGGGGACAAACTTCTAATTACTAGACTGCAACTTTTAATTATCCCAATCTTAGTGTAAGTCTACTTTAACATGAGCATGGCCTAGATGTTGATTAACTGACCTCACATGCTGATGAGGATATGACAATGTAGTACTTAGGGTCAAATTTTTGAAAGTTCATTTTTGAGCCACTTAGCTAAAGTGACCATATACAAATTAACACTATACCTAGACATGGCACTTTTTAATTTCATCACTAGTTCTAGCTCATATAGTTAATCAAGAACCAAAGCATAGAACTGAAACATGAGAATTTCTACTGTAATGTGAAGCTGATTTATTTTCCATGGACTTCTAGAAATTAATTTATTCCTACTTTCCTTAAATACACACATAAAGTAACCTTTATATGAAGAAATTCCTAGTTTCTTAGCAAATGATCCCTTTCAACAGAAAATTTGTACTTAGGTAACATAAAATTTTTTCATGGGATTTTTCATAAGTGTACAAGTGCATAAGGAACAGGAATGCCAAATTTCATAATTAAATTCCAAGCCAATAATTTACATAAATTCAATCACTGAAAATGAGGATTTATACAATAATACTAAAAATATGCATGTAAATGGAAATTTGCTTTCGCAGAAAGTTTAAGGATGCCCTAAAATGCTTACTGAGCAAATTTCATGAATTTACCATTTACACATAATTACTTATGAATTTATTAAGAAAATTAGGGTTGTGATTTTGATGGATTAAATAAATTAATTTAATGAATAAACATGGACTTGATCCTGTTTTTCTGGTAGAGCAAGATTTTAGGAGTTGCACAAAATTAATTTGACAATTGTTGGCCTTGTATTTCTCGAGATATTGAATTTTGAAGTTTATTTGAAGTTCACTGTTATTTACAGTTTTGCCACTGGATTCAACTTTTTCCAGGCGCGCGCGCGTACCCGCGCGGCGGCCGGCGATGGTGAGCTCGGCCCCGTGGCCGATCGGCGGCACGGCCAGGGCTCGCGAGCTACTCGCATGATCTCCATGCCGAGGGGATCTCGTGGAGGGGGTCGGAGGGGAGAGGGTCTCACCAGAGGTGGCCGGCGACGACGCGCGGCGGCAGAGGCAACTTCGGTGAGGTCCACGTGACGGTGCCGAGGGAGAGGGAGGCCGGGGTTCGGTCGACGAGCTTCGCGGTGGTCCGAGGACGGTAGGCGTCGAGGAACTCGTCGAGGGGGAAGGCCGGAGCAGGGTTCCCATCGGCGAGGTGGGGCGGTTTTGGTGGCGGCGGTCTTTTCTCCTCAAATTCCGACGAGGGCACTACACAGGGGAGGGAGGGAGTCAGAAGGGAGTGGGGTGGAGTCCTTGCGCGTCGATTTGCGAAGAAAGAGGGGACGGAGAGCTGGCCTAGGCAGAGCTTGGGGCGGCGGCGGCCATGGCGGGCAGAACAGGGCACTGGCTCGATTTTCCCTCGGGGAGAGGGAGGGGAAGTGAGTGCCGGTGCTCGGGGGTGCTCGGGAGGGTGTGAGAGCCAGTTGCGAGTTGAGAGAGTGAGGGAAATGAGGCTGGTGTGCTGCTGCTGCTGCTGCTCCCCTTTTGACTCGGCCGGCGGAGTGATGGCCGAGAGCGGGTGAGAGAGGAAGAGAGAAGGAGGGAGGGTCGCGCTGTCGGCAGGAGAGTGGCTGCCAGCGGTGGGCGGCTTCAATTCCCGGCCGGTGGCACAGGGCGGCGAGTTGGCAGTGCAGTGGCCGGCATGGGGCGACAGGAAACGGCGGTGGCGACAGTGTCCGGGTACAACCCGGTGTCGGGTTGGAATTGGCCAGGGGGAGAGGAAGCTTGACCCGATTTTTGACCCTGGACCCCGACTCGGGTTTGGTGATTTCGCCACGTTGCCATGTTCCAAATTCGGCACAAATTTTTGTGTGGGCTCAGGATAAGGTGTACTCCAACTTTTCTTTTGGGTGCACCAGCTAAATCTGCTTTGATAAGTTATGAAAAGTCCAAACCCGAAATACACTTTTCTGACTTTGTGAGAATTTTTAAGGGTATCAATTGGTTACGAAAAATTCTGGTAAAATTCTGAAAATTCTCTTTTTTGGTCGCCATTCAGAATATGCAAAAATATTGGGGTACTTCCATGGGTTTTGGTAATGTTTGTGAATGACCCATATTTGATTATTCTAGAATTTAATTAAATAGTTTTCCTCACTTTATTCTTTGGCACATGGGTTAATTATACTTTTGCTTCGCCCTTGCTTGATGTTAGGTTTAGAAAATTTCATTTTGTGACATGGGATGTCACAGCACAACCCCCTTAAGGAAATCTCGTCCCGAGATTTGCAAAAGAATAAACAAGGGGGAGGGGTGCGGATGGTTACCGATTTTGTGAGGCCCAGAATTCTAGAAAGTTGGCCTTCAGAAACTCCTCTTGTTCCCATGTGGCTTCCTCTTCAGTATGGTTACTCCATTGCACTTTGTAGAAGGTGATAGTGCGTCTGCGGGTTACTCGGTCCTTTTGATCGAGGATGCGAACGGGGTATTCGGGGTAGGAGAGGTCTTCTTCCAATCGCTCGGTGTCGGCGATAATCACGTCGATCGGAGGCTTCAAACATCTCTTGAGTTGGGAGACATGGAAGACGTTGTGCACCCGCTCAAGATTTTCTGGTAGTTGCAACCGATAAGCGACGGCGCTATGCTTTTCCGTGATCAGAAAAGGTCCGATATAGCGGGGTGCTAATTTCCCTTTGATTCCGAAACGAGCTACACCTTTGTTGGGAGAAACCCAAAGATAGACATGATCTCCCTTTTCAAACTCCAATGGACGTCTCCTTTTATTAGAGTAACTCATTTGGCGGGATTGCGCGGCCTTCATGTTAGCTTGGATTTGTCGCACCTTCTCTTCGGCGTGCGTGACCAGATCGGGACCGAAAGTAATTCGTTCTCCCGACTCTGACCAATTCAGCGGGGTTCGACACGAGTGACCATACAAAGCTTCAGATGGCGACATTCCCAAACTTTCTTGATAACTATTGTTGTAGGAGAATTCAGTGAACGGGAGGCAAGATTCCCAATTTCCACGATTGTCTAGCACACAAGATCTTAATAAATCTTCCAAATATTGATTTAGTCTCTTGGTTTGTCCATCGGTTTGTGGATGATAAGCGGAACTACGGATGAGAGTGGTGTCAAGACAAGCGTGCAATTGCTCCCAAAAACGAGCAATAAATTGGGGGCCTCGATCGGAGATGATTGTCTTGGGCACACCGTGCGAGCATAGAATCCGCACAATGTAGAGCTTGGCATAATGCTTAGTAGAGTAGGTTGTATGGATGGGGATAAAATGAGCAGATTTGGTCAACCTATCCACAATAACCCATATGGAATCGTCCTTCTTGGGTGTGAGGGGTAGTCCAACGATGAAGTCCATAGCAATGTCTTCCCATTTCCAAGCAGGGATTTTCAATGGGTGTAAAAGACCGGCTGTTATCAAATGATCGGCCTTCACATGTTGGCAAGTGTCACATTCGGAGACATAACGAGCAACCTCTCGTTTTATGCGTGTCCACCAAAACTTTTCCCTTAACCCGCGATACATTTTGTTGCTGTCGGGGTGTTTGGAGTATTTGGACAAGTGAGCCTCATCCAAAATTTTCTTTCTTAGCTCCTCATTCTTTAGAACAACAAGGCGATTGTTGAACCAAAGTACTCCATCTTTATCTCGTCGGAAACATGTAGCTTCTTCCTTCTTGATTTTCTGGCGGATATACTCCATTCCTTTGTCCTGCTTCTGGGCTTCGACGATTTCTTCCCAAAGAGATGGAATGAGAGCCAAATTATATAAGGATCCGTGTGGAATGACATGAAGACTTGGTTCGCTCGGATCTGAAATCGGGTGAGCTTCCATAGAGCAAACAATCGCGTGATTGCATTGGTCCCTTCGACTCAAGGCGTCGGCAACCACGTTTGCTTTTCCGGGGTGATAATGAATTTCCAACTCATAATCCTTGATCAGTTCCAACCATCTACGTTGCCGCATATTCAGTTCTTGTTGAGTGAAGATATATTTGAGACTTTTGTGGTCGGTGTAGAGGTTGACAAGATTACCGAGCAGGTAGTGGCGCCAAGTTTTCAAGGCTAGAACAACGGAGGCCAATTCTAAGTCATGAGTGGGATAATTTTGCTCATGCTTTCGGAGCTGTCGTGAGGCATAGGCAATGACACGACCTTCTTGCATAAGCAAACAACCCAATCCGGTGCCGGAGGTATCGCAATAAACATCGAATGGTTTGCTGATATCGGGTTGAGCTAAAACCAGAGCGGTTGTCAGATGCTTCTTGAGCGACTGAAAAGCTTCTTCACATGCACTACTCCACTTGAACTTAGAATCCTTTTCCAGCAGCTTGGTCATAGGCTTGGCAATACTTGAGAAGTTGGGAATGAATTTTCGGTAATAACCGGCAAGACCAAGGAAACTGCGAATTTGTCTGACCGATTTCGGAGCCTTCCAATTCAGCACATCCTCTACTTTGCTAGGGTCCACGGCTACTCCTTCTGCTGATATGATGTGGCCCAAGAATGGAACTTGCTTTAGCCAAAATTCACATTTACTAAATTTGGCGTAAAGTTGGTGATCTTGGAGTCGTTGTAGAACAATGCGAAGGTGCTCGGCGTGTTCTTCTTCGGACTTAGAGTAGATCAGAATATCGTCGATGAATACCACTACGAACTTATCCAATTCGGGCATGAATACGGAATTCATCAAATACATGAAATGGGCTGGAGCATTGGTGAGACCGAAAGACATGACAAGATATTCAAAAAGACCATATCGGGTGGAGAATGTTGTTTTTGGAATATCTTCGGCTTGGATTTTTATTTGATGGTAACTGGATCGGAGATCAAACTTGGAGAAGACTTTAGCACCAACTAGCTGATCAAAAAGGATATCGATTCGAGGTAGAGGGTACTTGTTCTTGATGGTTACCACGTTTAACGGTCTATAGTCGACACATAGGCGTAGGGTTTTGTCTTTCTTCTTCACAAAGAGAGCAGGACAACCCCAGGGAGATGAACTTGGTCGGATATAGCCCTTGTCCATAAGCTCTTGTAACTGATCTTTCAACTCCGCTAATTCATTAGGAGCCATTTTGTACGGCCTACGAGCGATAGGCGCCGTACCGGGTACGAGTTCAATCTTGAACTCAACATCCCTGTCCAGAGGCATGCCCGGTAAATCGTCTGGAAAGATGTCAGGAAATTCACAAACCACTGGAATATTTGCTATCTCCTTCCCTTCCACATGACATACTTGAGAGGTGGACGACTTGAGATACGGCAATCGGAGAATAGAAGGGCCGTGTAATGGTGAGTTCAAATGGACTTCTCGGTCCTCAAGGTGCAATACAGCTTTGTGACTAGTCATCCATTTCATACCAAGAATTATGTCGATGCTTTGGCCATCTAAGATGATTAGGGAAGTGGGGTATATGTTGTTGTCTAGCTTAAGTGGCACTTTCCTTAACTTGAGATGAGCCCTTATTTTTCCACCGGGAGACGTAATAACGTACGGGGTTCCCATAGTGGTGGGGGTAATTTTCAGATGATTTGCACATGCTTGACTAATGAAATCATGCGTTGCTCCTGAATCAAAAAGAACCATGGCAGCATGTTGGTTGATCGAGAACGTACCCGTGAGAACGGGTTCTCTAGCTTGGGTCTCTTTGACCGTGGTATAGTTGACTCGGCCATTCTTGTGAGTGGGGGTAGACGACTGAGGACGACTCCCATTGCTGCCATTATTGTTGTTGCCGCTGTTGTGGTTGTTGTTGTTGTTCCCGGAAGTGTTGGAGTTGTTGTTGTTGCTAGGGTTGCGCTTTGGAAACCAACATTCTTTAGCAAAGTGACCAGTGCGGCCACAATTGTAGCACGGCTGTGAGGAGTTGGTCTTCACCACTTGATTGCTTTCCTGCAGTGGGCGAGAACCAGAAGATTGCTGCTGGTTTCCCCCATGGAATCGCGAGTGCTGCTGCGAGAATGACGGGCGAGGTCCTCCTCCCGACGGTACCGCAGCCCGGAATTTCTGTCCAGTCGGGGAAGTGATTGCTAGCTTGTACTTGGGCGGTGCGGAGCCGGATGAACTTCTCATAGCACGTTTCCTCTTTTTGTCCTCTTGATTGGCATGGATGGCATCTTCTTGCACAATGGCGGCACTCATCAAATCATTGAACGTGCCGGCAGTGACTTGCGCCAACCGATCTTGTAGCTTCGGGGTAAGACCCGAACAAAAGCAGTCTTTCTTTTTCTTGTCCGTATCAGCATGATACGACGCATACTGGGCCAGATAGTTGAACTTCCGTGCATACTCTTGCACGGTTCCGGAGCCTTGCTTCAAGTTGAGGAACTCCTGCAACTTGCCCTTCATAAGTCCAGCGGGTATGTGGTGTGCATGGAAAGCCGTGCAGAACTTCGCCCAAGTAACTTGGTGACCCACGGTGAGAGCGGCGGTGAAGCTGGCCCACCAAGAACTTGCAGAGCCACGGAGCTGCTGCACGGCGAAGAGGAGCTTCTGCTGCTCGGTGCAGTGGAGGAGTGTGAACTTCGACTCCAACGTGCGAATGAAGTTGTCCGCTTCCAGAGGATCACCGGCTTTTCCGAAGGTGGGCGGGTGAGTCGCCCAGAAGTCGGCGTAAGAGGATTCCCGCTGCTGTGGTGGTGGTCCGTGAGTTCCCTGACGGTTCATGTTCTCCATGAACATGCGGAACATCTCGTTCTGATTGTGGATCAGCTGCTCCATAGCCGTCAGAGGTGGCGCGTTGGGCAGCGGCCCAGTGCCGCCAATGTTTGAGGTGCCAGGAGCATCACCGACGTTCTCTCCACCATGACGAGTTTGCACCATCTGACATATGAACAATATGTTAGCCCGATCATCATATGAGACAACATGATAACAAGGCTACAATAGGGTGACGAAATAAAATTTCAGATTGCTCAAATTGAAATGCTGGACAATTAAATGGTGCGGTCATAAGAGATAGCTTAAATTCCATAAGTTCCACACCATAAGCAACATACTCATGATAAAGCCATAGATACCTGTGATGCAACTTTTGATACATAGCAAGTCTTCGGTTACATCACTCGGAACACTACACCCTACGATCTCGGAGAGCTTAGGTTACAACTTAGCATAACACTACCACACCATGTACACATGACTACGATGTCTCACGAGATTTCACCCTACGTACATAAGGCTACTCGGTCACCCGACGTGGCTATCACCATCGGACTCCACGTCCATAGCTGCTGGTCCCGTGGGTGCTTTGAAGTCGGTGCCAGAATCACCGTTCTCACTCAGATCAGCATCATCGGGGGGAATCACCACGAGTGGGATGGGTGGCTCATTGTAAAGGATGGCGTTCAGCTGACCATTAGCAGCTTGGAGCTGTCCAATGAGCCGCTCTTGCTGTGCGAGGATCGCGTGAGCGTCGTTGAGGTTCCCTTCCATGACATCACGCTCATCTTGAGCTTCTTCGCGTTGGGCCTGCAGCTCGCTTCGCTCCTCCAAGAGAGCGGTAACCTGACCATGAAGAGAGTAAATCTCCTCTTGGGCAGCGGTGAGCTGGGCGTTGCGTTGGTGCAGCTGCTCCTACAACACGCCGCTTGCATCATCCTCGATGATGAGCCGAGCATCATGGAGCTGCTCGAAAAGGTCGGCCCGCTCCAACTCGCTAGTGTGCAGCTGGCTCACAAGGGCTACAACCTTAGCATCACGCTCCGCGAGCTGGGCATCACGGGCAACAAGCGTGGATTGCAGCGCCTCGCGCTCTCGCTCCAACTCGAGGACGCGAGCGGCAAGGTACTCCGGGTCCAACATGCGCCTGCCATCATCCATCTGCCAGA
Organism: Eleusine coracana subsp. coracana; assembly: GCA_032690845.1. NCBI lineage: Eukaryota > Viridiplantae > Streptophyta > Magnoliopsida > Poales > Poaceae > Eleusine > Eleusine coracana. The sequence goes on along the minus strand of CM064418.1, from coordinate 22,839,366 downwards.
ATAAAGTTTTGCAAGGATGAGTCAAAACTTAATATTCCACTAAGCACACATGCTCAAAATAGCATAAGGGATGATTGGTAAAAGAAAAGACACGAGGTTCCCGATCCGTTCAATGACCGGTAACGACGAATTTCTGCGGTCGACGGAGTGAACCGTGGTAACGGGCAAAAACACTTAGTTTCTGGACAATATTAAAATTTTTGTGCTTTGCTACTGTTGTGGAGAATTTCATCCTCTTTCCAATGCATACTCACACATCTCCATCCAATAAAGTCTCTGGGAGTTATGATCATCCAAAGACATGGGACCGAAATGAGGCAGTTTCTGATTTCCAGAAAAAGGCTACTGTTTTTGCAAAATTCTACCTAGTTCCCAATTTTTCTAAGACAAACTTTCTAAACCAAACTTATAGAGAAAAACCTCATCTTTCCAACGAGTACTTACTCACCTCTATTGAATTAAAACTGAGGAAGTTATGTTCGTATTAGTGAAACTGACTTTTCTGGTAAGGTGGGACACTTACCGGTTAGGTTCAAATTTCTGGTTTAGGTGCAAAAGGGGTTCAATTTCGTCCAAAAACTTAGTCATTTTGCATGTTCACAGTATCAATGACATTTTTACAGGTTTCGGTAAAGTTTAATGCATATGATGTGCATGGATGCCAATGCTCAATATGACGATTTCCTACATCCTCACAAAAGAAAACTTGACCGATTATATAACTCGATCTTTTCAGTGGCACACACACCTCTCACACGCTTCTAAGCGAACTACACGTGGTTAGTGTACCTGCAAGAGATCCATTTCAGAAACAATACATCATATTTAAAAGAAACAAGCCAAAATAACAATGACAGTTTATGCCCAGGTATTCGCCCACCCGGAAGGCAGCCGACGTTTAAGCGCATTCGGTCCGCACATCAATCAAAGCCCAGGTCTTTGCCCACCCGGAAGGCGTTCGGTATTTACAGCGCAACCGATCCGCGCACAAAGACATACCTTCGTTGAAGAGTCCGTAGTTGCAAGTAATTTAAACAAACATAACCCAGGGTTAGATTTGCCACCTACAAGACTCTTATATGGGCACTACTAGTTCGTACCTCATCGTAATGCGTAAAAACAGTTTGTTTACGTTTTAAAATGCTCATTTGTGTGTAGCTTATCCCGAGACGGCTCTGATACCAGCTGTGACAACCCTACTCCGCAAAGTAGCATATGTCGTACAGGATCGCCTCGGGAGATGGTTAACGAAGTAACCATACACAGCATTCACACATGAACATTCATCATTTACAACATTACATCACTTAGGTGCATAATATTACAAGTCCAGAGGTAAAATATAATTAAGTTCAGATCTTAATACATATGTCCTTAGTACATATTACACAAATTTGCAGAAGCGGTGAAACGACAAAACACGATGTTTAGTCCTACATGAACCATGCCGGCCCTATGGCGATGGCTCACTCATCCAGGTTAGGAGAACTGGGGATCTATTCGATGGTCCAGTTCTGAGGATCCTCACCTTCCCACACTACCTTATTACAACAATTACAATAGGTCGCTTGAGGAAAACCTGAAAAAACAACATCAACGCAAAGCCTGAGTATCTAACATACTCCGCAAGACTTACCCGTCAAAAGGTTTACTAAAACCGACTCCTAGCATGCAGGGGGCTGACCGGGTTTATTTGACAATTGCATAAAAGCTCCTATTAGTTCTATGCTGCACTTTCAATTTCCTTAAACAATATTTTACTTTGCTTATTGTAGAACCCGGCTACGGTGAGTCTAGCTAGCTGCTAAGACATGAATATAGCTAAAGAGCAATACATCATAGCAACATGTATCCATAGCATAAGTAAATTTCAGAAACTTAACCACAACTTTACTACCTAACACATCATTGCCGCTGCTCGAACAAGAGGTACTCATAACCGCGAGGGACGGCAATTTGAATTGATTTACATCCTGCAGGGAAAACCCAAATACACGACATACGCATCATTTAAGAACACGTATGGCCACCGTTCACAAGATTGCTATAAAGTCAATCCGGGGCCATCGATCCCGAGTACACGTCCTTCCCGCGATACAGTACCTCATATCCGAGGCTTAACCCATGCACTCTCCAGCAGTCCTCAAACCCGTGCAACCACCGTGCTGATCACATCACCTCTAGATCGATGAGTATGGCCGTCCAACAATACGGCGCCCAAGTTACTAGGTTTACCAATTCCCATATTAAATGTATGCACTTGATACGGTTCAATACTTGTTCGCGGAGTTGCAACGATAGGTGCTCCATTTTATCAAGTTCATCATCCAAGTGAATCATAGTTGAATCTAGAACCTACCGTTGACTCCACTAGTTTAAGCATAGCATTTGCTAACGGAAAAGCTTGCTAACATACTAATCATAGGTCCTTGCTGGAGTATGCAAGTGTGTTTCATCCAAGTCCTACACTTAATGCACAATACAATACTCCTACTTGTGATAAAGTAAAAGGACTCCAATGACAAAACTGGGTTATGCACCGGGGCTTGCCTTGGGTGTGATCGTAGTTAGAGTCTTCACCAAGGTGCACTTCAGCTCCTTGCTGGTCCGGTGTGATCTCCTCGGTCTCGATCCCTATATGGAATGGACATGCATTAATGCCAAGGAATACACAAGGTTTCATGGAGTTTTCCTCAACTAAAGATGGATACACAAGGTTTCATGGAGTTTTCCTCAACTAAAGAAATTAATTTATTCCTACTTTCCTTAAATACACACATAAAGTAACCTTTATATGAAGAAATTCCTAGTTTCTTAGCAAATGATCCATTTCGACAGAAAATTTGTACTTAGGTAACTTCAAATTTTTTTCATGGGATTTTTCATAAGTGTACAAGTGCATAAGGAACAGGAATGCCAAATTTCATAATTCAATTCCTAGCCAATAATTTACATAAATTTAATCACTAAAAATGAGGATTTATGCAATAATACTAAAAATATGCATGTAAATGTAAATGTGCTTTTCCAGAAAGTTTAAGGATGCCCTGAAATGCTTACTGAGCAAACTTCATGAATTTACCATTTACACATAATTACTTATGAATTTATTAAGAAAATTAGGGTTGTGACTTTGATGGATTAAATAAATTAATTTACTGAATAAACATGGACTTGATCCTATTTTTCTGGTAGAGCAAGATTTTAGGAGTTGAACAAAATTAATTTCACAAATTTTGGCCTTGTATTTCTCGAGATATTGAATTTTGAAGTTTATTCAAAGTTCACTATTATTTACAGTTTTGCCACTGGGTTCAAATTTTTCCAAGAGCGCGCGCGTACCCGCACGGCGGCCGGCGACGGCGAGCTCGGCCCCGTGGCCGATCGACGGCACGGCCGGGGCTCGCGAGCTACTCGCATGATCTCCATGCCGAGGGGATCTCGTGGAGGGGGTCGGAGGGGAGAGGGTCTCACCGGAGGTGGCCGGCGACGACGCACGGCGGCAGAGGCAACTCCGGTGAGGTCCACGTGACGGTGCCGAGGGAGAGGGAGGCTGGGGTTCGGTCGACGAGCTTCGCCGTGGTCCGGGGACGGTCGGCGTCGAGGAACTCGTCGAGGGGGAAGGCCGGAGCAGGGTTCCTGTCGACGAGGTGGGGCAGTTTTGGCGGCGGCGGTCTTTTCTCCTCAAATTCTGGCACGGGCACTGCACAGGGGAGGGAGGGAGTCAGAGGGGAGTGGGGTGGAGTCCTTGCGCATCGATTTGCGAAGAAAGAGGGGACGGAGAGCTGGCCTAGGCAGAGCTCGGGGCGGTGGCGGCCATGGCGGCCAGAACAGGGCACTGGCTCGGTTTTCCGCCGGGGAGAGGAAGGGGAAGTGAATGCCGACGCTCGGGGGTGCTCGGGAGGGTGTGAGAACCGGTTGCGAGTTGAGAGAGTGAGGGAAATGAGGCTGGTGTGCTGCTGCTGCCGCTGCTCCCCTTTTGACTCGGCCGGCGGAGTGATGGCCGAGAGCGGGTGAGAGAGGAAGAGAGAGGGAGGGAGGGTCGCGCTGTCGGTCGGCAGGGGTGTGGCTGTCGGCGGTGGGCGTCTTCAATTCTTGGCCGGTGGCACAGGGCGGTGAGTTGGCAGCACAGTGGCCGGCATGGGGCGACAGGAAACGGTGGTGGCGACAGTGTCCGGGTACAACCCGGTGTCGGGTTGGAATTGGCCAGGGGGAGAGGAAGCTTGACCCGATTTTTGACCCTGGAGCCCGACTCGGGTTTGGTGAATTTCGCCACCTTCCCTTGTTCCAAATTGGACACAAATTTTTGTGTGGGCTCAAGAAAACGTGTACTCCAACTTTTCTTTTGGGTGCACCAGCTAAATCTGCTTTGATAAATTATGAAAATTCGAAACCCGAAATACACTTTTCTGACTTTGGGGGAATTTTTAAGGGTATCAATTGGTTACAAAAAATTCTGGTAAAATTATCAAAATTCTATTTTGTGGTGGCCATTCAGAATATGCAAAAATATTGGGGTACTTCCATGGGTTTTGGTAATGTTTGTGAATGACCCATATTTTATTATTCTGGAATTTAATTAAATAGTTTTGCTCAATTTATTCTTTGGCACATGGGTTAATTATACTTTTGCTTCGCCCTTGCTTGATGTTAGGTTTAGAAAATTTCATTTTGTGACATAGGATATCACAAAAACAAAGAATCTGGCATTAACCGACCGAACAATCGCTATCAAGACAAAATCTAAGCCGACCAAAATGAGTCGTTCGGGAACCGACATGATCCCACGGTCGCCCGGCCTGGGATGCCGCCCGGTACGTCGACGTTGGACAACCGACCCTCCTTCACCTACAAATCCCCCCCAGACCTATGCCACCGATAAATAGAGGAGGAATTCGACAGAGAAGAGGGAGAAGCAAGAAACACATCAGGGAGTCGATTTTCCACTACTTGTGCTACTTAGTAGATTAGGTTAGTTTGTCGGGAGTTAGAGTCCAGTTGAGAGATTTGCTCGGGATTTCAAAATTGTCTTGGAGTCATGGTATGAGCTCTCTTGTATCTTTCCTCTTTATGTAAGACTTATCCTTTGTCAAGTATTTATCTTAATTTAGTCATTTTCCCTAAGTTACATTTATAGGGAAGAAACTTTCTTGCGTAGTTCACGGGTTTGCCGGCTTGGATTTATTTAAGTTTAGTTCTTTCCAAACTTAGTCCTGATTATTTCCCGGCTATTCTTCCGCTAGGCCAACAGAAGAATACCTAGTGAAGGCGTAGGCGTGGTGCCTAAGTTAACACTAGCTGGATTTGCATTCGTCCCCACGGGCTGTGTGGTAGGCAGCAGGTGGTGACAGCCCTGTCCATCCCTTTAGTAATCCACCACGTTCGGGCTGTCTTAGTCAGGGCTGTCTAGCATTAGCGTACCCACTAGTAGAGAGGCTAGTTACCGGTCCATATTAGTGAATGTTCTCGTGCCCTGAAGTGAGCTAACAGGTGAAAGACTTGAGGTTGTACCAAGAAATTGGTGTAAGCACTCGACCCGAGTAGCTAGGAATTTTGACGCTTGACTTAGATATACTTTGGAAAGATATATTTTTAGGAATTTTAGACTTAGACTCACTGTCCTACCGGCTAGCTTAACTAATCTCTTTATTTATTTTTTATCCTAGTGTGGATTTCTCCTATGTTGCTACCCCCATATTATTATTGAACATCCTTACCCCCATTATTGGTCAGTTGGTATAAACTCTTCTAGTTATATCTTTGTTAAACCAAGATAATCTTATGCCTAGCTTCCCTGTAGAAAAATAAATACGATACCATGGAATACTCTCTGGTGAAATACTACAATGGTGTTTCGTGCGCTTGTGGATTAATTCATTTTATTCTTAAAGCATAACAAACGCCAACCATTATTTCTAGCACCGTACGAAGAATAGTCATATTCTTGATGCAATGTTAAGAAATACCAACACTCAGCAGTTGGATGCCATGGAGCAGTCATGCAAGACACAGCTGATCCTAGAGCCGTCTCGTGACACTCAGGGACTCAGGAGGAGTACTAGGCAGAGGACATCACAGGGCTTGGCTATAGGTGTGACACCAGCACCTTGGTCGTAGAGTACTCCGACATCCTGTCAGGGGAGGTTGGTGAGACCTACGGAGTAGGGATCCTCCATGCAGCAGGAGGAGTGGATGACAGCTCTGAGTACGAGTTAGAGGAGCTAGAGGAGGAGAGCGAGGAGACACAGCCTGGGTAGACAGTTCCCTAGAGGATAGCTCACCGGGCAGGAGACCCAAGGTGCACCCGTGCAGTGTGCACAAGGAGGCTGCAGAGACAGGTACAAGCAGCCAAAGAGACAGACATTATTAAGGTTCCTGCAAAGGACCTTAAGGTTCTTCATTTTTTCTCTTTCGAGCAGTGGGTTCCAGTCCCAGGGACCCCGCTGCAGGAGAGAGGTACTTGACAGCCCTCCAGAGGTGGATTGGAGAGCGACTGAGACGCTTCCTAGCCATGAGAGGCAGGGAAAAGGTATTTGTGCTGCAGCAATACATGACCTACGAGGCTATGAGGAGGGCCACCAGCACTGACATGGAGCAGTACTTCACGTACTTTCCAGGGCTAACAGAGCTAGTTACTGCTCCATTCAGGTACAGAGAAGACATAGTGCTTGAGTTCCACGCTATGCTGTGGATAGCCAGAGACCGCTCAGAGTTCTAGTTCTTGTTCCGCTAGAGAGTGATGAGGACATCCTCCACTATTACCCGCTACAGCGGCGACCGTGTGAGCCTCTGAATAATCCCACCTTGTTTAGCTTGGGAGGTGGAAGCCACCTTAAAAGGGAGAGCCACCCTTCCCCAATCAGACTAGTCTTTTAGGGAGATTAGGCCTTTCCCTGAGTGGGGGCGCCGGAGTTGCGGTGCTAAGACTGCGGATTCAGGTCGTGGACCTAGAATCTGGTCGGTGTGTTGGGCTTTCGGCAGGAGTTGCGGTGCTAAGATTGCGGGATTCAGGGAATCCGAATTGGTGTGTCGGGCTTCGTTCCATCCTACCTGGGCCGGATATATCAGAGAGGATATCATTGCTAATTTTGGGTTCCTTGCTTCAGATCTCTAGCCCTACAAGAGTGCTTACCCTTCACTAGAGCCACCTCACAGACCGTAGGGAGAGAGACTACCTACAGATGACATGGTGTCGATTGCCTTTCCACCACCACACACCCGAGGCTTTGAGAGAGGCCGTGCAAGACTCACCGCAGAGGCCAAGGTGGTTAGAGCGATAGTCGCCAGGACTATCATCCCTAGGTCTAGTTATAGAGAGGAGTTCACTCTACTACACCAGTGGGTTGTAGCAGCCATTCTGAGAAGGCAGCACTTTGACTTGGCAGATCTACTGATAGGAGAGATGGAGGAGGTTATCTCTAAGAGGGCTGGAGGATGTCTCTTGGTCTTCGCTCCTTACATGTGTTATCTTCTGAGAAGGATGGGCCTTGTGGCAGAGGAGTAGTACGAGGCGTTCCCTGAGGTGACCACCAGCTATCTACCTCGTGTCCCCAGGGGATCGCAGTCTGCCTTGAGTCAGTAGATAGGGGAGGAGCATGAGTCACCGTCAGTCACTCACGAGCAGGCAGCTCATCCAGAGATGGTGGTTCCTGAGTCAGCCAGTACAGGAGCACCTCCCCAGCGTACGGGATCATAGTCAGAGGACGCTATCAGTGTGACAGCACTTGCAAGACGCCTGATGAGTTCATTCAGAGCACAGCTGAGGATAGACTTCAGTTGATGGAGGTCAGGCGACAGGCAGAGGTTCAGCAACAGCAGATGATGATCTTGACTACCCTGATGACTCAGATGGCAGAGATAACTCAGAGGTAGGAAGGTCAGCAGCCAGGACCCTCAGTGTTCCCATAGTTTCAGTAGTTGCCTACTCAGCCAGGACCCTTTACTATTTTGATGATAGCTCAGTCCAGCGTGTTGTCACTCTCAAGGGTTATACCGACAGGGGGAGCAGGACAAACACTCTCTTCAACTCAGCTCTCCCCCGTGTCAGCTTTCTCTGTGTCTGCATTGTTTGTTTCTCCTTCACACTCTTCGACTTCGTAGATGGCAGGACCCTCCACCTCCCAGCACCTACAAGTCAGGAGTCTGTTCTCAGACATAGTGCACACCACTCATGCAGACTCCCAGCCAGCACCACAGACAACTACAGCTCCACCCTCCAGTGCTATAGTTAGCATGCTCACACCTCAGCTAGCAGAGGATCTGATGTGCCGAGGCTACTAACAGGAGGACGTGGATGACTTTGCTCTTCTTCAGGTGACTGTTGCCGAGGAGACTTCCATGGTCCCACTAGCAGGGCAGGAAAACGGGTCTGAGTCACCAGTAGAACTTGAGTTCTTTGAGCAGCTGGATACTCAGGCAGCACAGGCTCGGGGAGCACAGTAGGATCTAGCACAGCAGCAGCCAGGAGCAGAGCCCTCAGAGGACATCGCTGCACCACTTCCTTCGACCACGAGTGCTTAGATGTTCACTCGCTTTTTGGTGTTTGTTGCCAAGGGGGATAAGTAGTCCTAGGATTAGGGGGAGTGGGAGTGTTATCCTGCGTGATCGAGAGTAGCATGTATCTAGGGGGAGCATACATGTACATTGGTTTTGGGAGTTAGATACATTTGAATCTTATTTTGATGGAGTTATTCGATGTTCGTTGACTTTGATGAGTCATGGTTTTCATTCGCTTGTGTTTGACTCATTTTAATCTCACTTGGTTTATTCTCATATGCAGTGCCTTGTATTCATTAATTATCTTGTATGCCTATCTATCATTTTATGATGATGATTGCTTGCTTTTAATCTCTATCCATTGCCATGCTAATCTATTGCATATCATCATTCATGTCTTGCATTGCATGTCCTTATGCTTTCTTTAATATGCTATCATGACATGCATGCCTTATCATCTAGAGTGTGCTTTTCTCTCTTTTCCTCTTAACTCTTGATGATGATATATTGAGTAGGACCATGTGCATTTCTCTCTTATGATGTTATGGTTCCTCACGATCACAGTGTAGCTCTTTTAGCCCAGTTGTTTCTTGTTAAGGTTATGATAAGTAGTGGTTGTCATCAATCACCAAAAAGGAAGAGATTGTAAGCTTCATGACAATTGATGATTGGATCCCCAAGGTATGAATGTTTTAGTGATAGATGACAACTATGAAATTGTGGGCTAATATCTATATGAGTCTTGTCTATGAAGGAATCATCTCTAAACTCTATTACAAATCATATGAGAATAAACCACCTCAACCAACCTCTTCTTTCGAGGTGCAAAAACCAAACCAAAACACCATCGCCTCTCCCACTAGCTCCTCCCAAGATTCATTTAGAGTGCAGCCACCTAGCCATGAGGGAACTCAAGAGAGAAGTGAGCCCCAATCCTCTCCACATATTTCACATCGAGTCACCTCTCCAAGCTCCTTACAAAATAGCCCCATATCCTCACCAAGCTCTAGCTCCAAAACAACAAAGCATATGAGTGACTCTTCCACCTCACTAAGAATTCAAGATACTCATATCTCAAAAGAGCAAGAAATTCATGATGCACAAGATACTTCACCTAGAGCCCCTCCCACTCAAGAAAAACACCATCCTTGACCCAAGGCCATCAACAAGGATCATTCACGTGACTTGATCATTGGGAGTCCATCTCAACGAGTAAAGACAAGGAGAAATCAATATAGGCTCAACTATGTGGGTGAAGAAAATGATGATAAGGCAATTGTAGGAATTGAGAACTTCTCCTTTGTCTTTATGATTGAGCCCACTACCATTGATGAAGCTATGGATGATCACAAATGGGTTATAGCCATGCAAGAAGAGTTGAACAACTTTAAGAGGTGCAAAGTATGGAAATTGGTTGAGAGGCCTAAGAATCATAATCTAGTCGGCACCATGTGGGTCTTCAAGAACAAGCAAGATGAGAAAGGAGCTATTGTCAAGAACAAGGCTCGCCTAGTGACTAAGGGATATTCTCAAGTGGCGGACGAGCATTGACTTTGAAGAAACCTTTGCTCCCGTGGCCCGTCTTGAAGCTATTCGGATCCTACTTGCCTATGCATCACACAATAGCTTCAAGCTCTTTCAAATGGATGTCAAAAGTGCCTTCTTGAATGGAGAGATCAATGAGAAAGTCTATGTGAAACAACCTCTGGGGTTTGAGGACCCAAAACATCCAAGACATGTATACAAATTGAAGAAAGCTCTCTATGGCCTCAAGTAAGCACCTAGGGCATGGTATGAACACTTGAGAAACTTCCTTCTGAAGAATGGTTTCAAGATTGGAAGCATTGATAGCACATTGTTCACAAGACATGTTGGGAAGGATCTCTTTGTGTGCCAAATCTATGTGGGTGATATCATCTATGGGTCAACCAATGAGAAGTTCAATGAAGAGTTTCGAGAAATGATGGCAAGGGAATTTCAAATGTTAATGATTGGAGAGTTGCATGTATTCCTTGGTTTCCAAGTCAAACAATTGAGAGAAGGGAAATTCATCTATCAAGAAAAGATACTAAGGATCTTCTCAAGAGATTCAACATGGAGAATTGCAAGCCTTTGCATACTCCTATGGCGACAAGCAAATCCATGGATGATGATGTAAAGGGTAAACCGGTGAACCCCAAGGTGTATAGATCAATGATTGGGTCCTTGCTCTATCTCACCGCGTCAAGACCGGACGTCATGTTTAGTGTGTGCTTATGTGCATGCTATCAAGCAAATCCAAACGAGTCTCACTTGAAGTCCATGAAGAGGATTCTTAGATACCTCAAGTACACACCTACGATGGGATTATGGTACCCTAGAGGAACAAGCTTTGAGTTACTTAGGTATTCGGACTCGGACTTTGTGGGATGCAAAGTGAATAGGAAGAGTACACCAGGAGGTTGCCAATTTCTTGGAAGATCTCTAGTATCTTGGAGCTCAATGAAGTAAAACTCTGTGGCTCTATCTACAGCTGAAGTAGAGTACATGGCGGCGGGAGCGTGTTATGCCCAACTTCTCTACATGAGGCAAACGCTCTCGGATTATGGCCTCAACTACAATCAAATGCTATTATATTGTAACAGTAAGGCAGCAATTAAGATGGCTCTCAAAACTAGAGATCATGGTCATGGAAAGCATATTCAAGTCAAGCATCATTTCATAAGAGATCTTGTTGAAAAGAAGGATATTGAGCTGGTGAGTGTACGGACTCATGAACATTTGGCGGACACATGAGTAATCCGAAAGCTTGTCTCTTGTATATATGTATAGCCTTGTTTGTTTGGTTTGTCATTTGTGTTTTTGTTTTGTGCTTGTTTCTCTTTGCTTATGGGTCAACTTTGGACCTCCTTCAGATAGCAGTGGACATGGGTTAAGCTTGGGATGGCGGTTCGTGGTGTACCCAAGGCTTTGAAGAATGGTCCATTGTGAGTAAGCTCGAGAAGGGAACATTTTGTCATTGGCACTTTTGGTTTGTAGCCTTTCTCTCTCCTTTCTTTAGCATTGCATCATGCTTTTGTATACTTGTTGCATTTGCATCTCTTGCATTTATGCACTATTGCATTATGAAACCTTACATGCTTCCAAGCATGTTTGTAGGGGGAGTTGCTTATTTACAATGTAAGTATATGACCCTCTAGATGATCACATAGTGATCTTTGAGCTTCATGCCCATTGAGGCATGTTCAAACGAGCTCCGAGGTTAAACCTACTCACGCGGCTCAAAGACAAGTGGCTCATACATTCCCATCACACAAATGACTAACCACTTCACACTTGACAAAATATTTTGTTGTGTCATGTGTGTAGGGGGAGCTATGGTGGAACACCATCGTGACCAAGGAGGAACACCATAAACGGGGGAGTTTCCTAACACTTGCCATTTATTTGCTCCTTGGTTCTCTTGTGTTCTATCTTTAGCTTATGGTTTTTGGTGATAGGTGACAAAGGGGGAGAAGGAACATGAAGATCCAAAAGCCAAGGCAAGATCGATAATAAAAGGGAGAAGGAACTTTAAGATTCAAATGCCAAATCTAGATTAATAACACAAAAGAGGGAGAAAGAACATGAAGATCAACCAACGAGAAGAGAAGAAAAACATGAAGATCAAAAGAAGATGAATGTGGAGAACATGAAGGTGATGAAGACAATGATGAATGTCTACAACAGCAATGAACATACACACCAACATGAACATCTACGTCCATGGTGTGTGTCTACATCAACAAGATCAACTACCACGACACCATGACGGGCGCAAAATTCAAAATTCAACTCATGCTACATGATTGGGTAGTTCTCCCTCAACAACTAGCACATATCAAGAGGGAGACTACTATCAAGGTAAGGACCAAGGTAATCCTCTCATTCCTGTCTTTTCCTTTGGTTCCTTATTGCACGTCTGTTTTGGATCATCATAAGTAGTGGTTGTCATCCATCACCGAAAAGGGGGAGATTGTAAGGATCGTGACCATTGAGGTCACCCCAAGTTATGATGTTTTGGTGATGAATGAAAAACATGAAATATGACTAATATCAACACGAGTGTAGTCTATGTATGAATCATCCCTAAACTCTACTACAAATCACATGGATGAGGGTTGCCTTGGCGATTGATGACAATGATCGCAAGCATGGAGGCTTGTGAGCTTGATGGAGTCCAAGGGTTGGTGGAGATGGATCAAAGCCGAGGACAAGCAATGGAGCAAGTGTTGGGAACACTTGTCCAGATGTTAGGGCTTTGAGTCCATAGGAAAAACCGGACTATCAAGGGGGTCTAGGTCATTTCTCTTAGGTCATGTCTAGTCGGTGATGTGCAAGGTTGCTCGGTGAAATCATAGGAACTAGATGACAATGGAGATGTCAAGGAGCTGTTCGGAGAAGCCGGGAAACGAAGTCAAGATAAGATGACAAGTTTCAGCTTCTGGACATAGTGACCGAACAGAGGGGTTAATGGTTCAAGGACCGAGAAGGCAACCAAAGGGGGGTGAATAGGAGCCAATTAAAATTCTTCTCAGGAACTTGGCCTATATCCCAATTACGACCCAAGCCAACCTCTAACTCGATCACCAAGGGTACACACACCAACTTGTGATGTGCTACCCTTAGGAGTGATCCGCAACAACAATGGAACATAGCGGAAATAGAGGCAAGCAGCTAGAACTCGAAATAGTCAAGAACCTCACAAAACCAGCCCTTACTAAACTCCCAACAGCAATGCCGATCAAGGCCATCGGTAGTGCCGGTTGACCCCGTCGGCAGTGCAGGTATACCCCATCATTAGTGCCGATGTGGGATTGACCCACCGGTAGTGCCGGTCCTGGTCGTCGCCAATGCCGGTTGACCCCGACAGAACAACAAAAACTTTTAGGATTTGGCAAAAACTTGGTCAAAACCTAATCAAACAAACTCCAAATGATGCGATTTTTGGACCACTGGATTCTCAACACATCACGACCCTAATCCTAGAAGATGAACTCGATTGGCTCAAGAAATCATCACAAATTTCAGATCTTGTGCCAAGAACACCAAAAAGGGGAAACTTAAAAAATCCTTCAAATCGAAGGTGCTAGAGCTATTGATTCAGTCAAGGATCCATATAGGATTGTTCTAGCTCATCCTAGCAACAAGTTTCTCAAGAAATCCGAACCAAAATCTTATCCAAAAAGGAGATAAAAAATCACCACGAAAATAGCTCCAAAAATAGGGGAAAAGAGAAATTTAGGATTTAAGGAGAGAAGGAAATCTTGAGCATGAAAATAATTCACATATCATGGGAACATGCATACAAGATCCATAGGTACAAGGCTAGGAAGCCACCCTCTTCCTCTCACTATTTGGAAGAGAAAGAGATATCTCTCACACACCCTCTCCTCTCCTCTAAAACATGAAGACCTCTCCTAGCACTTTGAATGAAAACCTAAGACAAGGCTAAGGAGAGAGAGACATCTCTTCCACCAGACCTACCTCTCCTTATATAGGCCCAAGGTCTGTTGTCCACATGACAACACTAACCTTGACCTACATAACACACCCACCTACCACCGGGGGCATAACCGTCCATCTTTTTGCTCATCGCCCGAATGCCATCGAGCCCTTCACGACTTTGCTTTGCCTCGATGCAAGCTACGCGATGGTGCCACGTGCACCTCCAATCACCACCACCGATTTTGAGGCCCAAACCGGAAACCGCCTTGCACGCTTCTCAAAGTGCGACTTCTCGATGTTGATGCGTGTCACCTTGTCTCGCGATCCTGACCACCGACAAGTCTCTCCCGGTCCCTGTCCATTGGACCCCCTTGTCACTTGCACCGGCATCCCGCTCGCCTTGACTTGGTCAACACGCCGTCTTCATCACAACCACGGTTTTGAGGCTCAACCGCGAAATCGTTCGTGCTTCTCGCCTCTCTATGTGTACGGTGTGGATCACCCTTGACTTCACCCGGCATCCCGATCATCCGGCCCCAAGTCCCCTACTTGTGCCCGATCCTCTCACCGTTGACGGCCAAGTTGACTCCATTGACCTACACATAATGAGACAAGCAAACAAATTTCCCATCTCCTTCAACTTCACCAATACCTCAACCAACTCCGGTTAGTCAAAACCATGACATGCACAAACTCATGCAATCCCCAAACTCCCGCATTTCAACTCAAACACCAAATCCGCTCAAGTCAATTACTCATCACATATATTGCAAACCATGGCACATATCCATATGGTTTCTCAATCTCCCCCTTGATGAGTACATTGACAACACCAATGCACAAAGATTAGAGTTTGAGATGTGAAACAGAATAAGCTCATCTAAATGGCCAAACCCAAAGAAAAGGTGAAAATGAGCCATCTAGCAATATAGGGATCACAAAACCATTGGCAAAGAAAGTGACTTGAGACGCAAAGAATGTGAAAAACGCAAGAAACCGCTCAAGATCATGATATGCCCCCCCTCAAGTTGTGGTAGGTCTCATGTAATGCAAAATGGATCATATAAGTTTCTTAGAATTATTTGTGCATGGCCCAATATTTTCTCCTCCTTTGGCAATGAACTCATCAAAGAGGCAAAAGAACAAGCAAACATGCAATGTATAAAAATGCAAACCTAAGGAGCTTCAACAGTTATGCAAAAAGACATTTAACTTTGCTAATCATAAAAATAGAGCCATGAAGTGTAAACGCAATAGCTCACAATCATACAAAGATCAAAAATAGATAACAAGGCATAAACACCAAGAACTATACAAGCTAAACATAAAGATTGACTAGCTTAGATAGAATCAGATTTGCTTATCATGAGAAAAGATGCCACCACATGTATAAGTACTCCCATCCGAGGCAAAACAGGCATCAAGTGAATCATAAGAAAACTAGCCAGTCTCAATCTCAACTAGGGCAAAAAGCATTCACAGAAAATAGGCTTTACAAACGCTCACATATGCAATAGAGACTCAGTTGATCAAGTGACTATTGTTTATCCTCATGTGTCCTCTTATCCATGTGGAGGGTCACACAACTGGGTACGGCAAACACCTCGAGGCCTCAAGTCATAGTGTTTGGATTTAGCATTTTAGAATTATTCTTGATCAATAGCACTTAGCAGATTATCCATGATTTATTCACAAGACAAAAGAGCCTGCCTTTGTGGCAAAAGGAGCACACGTTCCCACAATGTTCCATCATGAGCTAAACATTTGCAAAGTCTTCCATTTCGCAAAGACAAGGTGCCAAAGCCAAGATATCCTCTAGACTAGCCTCAATGCAAGTTTCAACAAGGATAAAAGCAATTATACACATGGTGAGCAAGTTTTAGCAAAATTAGTTCATGAGCTTTACAAAAACCTAAGTTTACCTTTAAGATTAGCAAGTTGCTCAAAAGAGTCTATAACAAGCAATCTAGAAAATCTAAGCATGAGAGATTACTACCACATCCACACAACTTAGCTCAAGCTCAATCATAACAAAGAGAAATGCAAGAAAGTATAAGAATCAATGCTCATCTACCAATGCATATATTACATATGAGATGCAATGCATAAAAGATAAGATACATATATACAAGAGAACACCAACTCCCCCTCAAATGATGCCATAAGGATGGCAAATACCAAGCTCCCCCCAAAGAAAAGCATGTCTCGAAGCATCTAGGGGCTTGGTGAGGATATCAGCTAGTTGGTTTCTGGTGTTGATGTATTCGAGCTTAACATCTCCCTTCTCAACATTGTCTCTTAGGAAGTGGAATCACACATTGATGTGTTTGACATTACCATATTGGATTGGGTTTTTGGCTAAACATATAAACACATCTGAAATTCACTTCCCATGGCTTTCTGAAATCTAGACACAAGAGCATGAGAGGAACCACCAAAGATGATATCATCCACGTATACCTGAACCATTAGAAACTCATTGCCATGCTTTAGAGTGAACAAGGTTTTGTCAACACACCCCATAACATACCCATGCTCTAGCAAGAAAGTCTTAAGCCTAGCATACCATGCCCTAGGTGCTTTCTTTAGCCCGTACAAAGCCTTCTGAAGCTTGTACACACGGCTTGAGTATTTGTGGTGATCAAAGCCAGGTGGTTTTTTACATAAACCTCTTCCTCAATGAAACCATTTAGGAAAGCACTCTTGACATCCATTTGATAACATACCCATGCTCTAGCAAGAAAGTCTTAAGCCTAGCATACCATGCCCTAGGTGCTTTCTTTAGCCCGTACAAAGCCTTCTGAAGCTTGTACACACGGCTTGAGTATTTGTGGTGATCAAAGCCAGGTGGTTTTTTACATAAACCTCTTCCTCTATGAAACCATTTAGGAAAGCCCTCTTGACATCCATTTGATAAAGTCTAATGCCCTTAGAGGCAGCAAATGCAAGCAAGATCCTAATGGCTTCTACGCGTGCAATAGGAGCAAAGGTTTCCCCATAGTCTAAGCCCTCAACTTGACTGAAACCCTGGGCAACAAGCCTAGCCTTGTTTCTAACAACCTCACCATCTTCCCCATGCTTGTTTTTAAACACCTATTTGGTTCCTATGACATTGACACCAATAGGAGGCTCTACTAGGGTCCATACTTTGTTTCTTTCAAAATTTTCAAGCTCCTCATGCATGGCATTAACCCAATGTTCATCAGATAGTGCATGTCCAACATCCCAAGGTTCAAAGGTGGCAATAAAGAGAGAATTGGTAAAGCAGGCGAGATGTGCAGACCTTGACCTAGTTGTCCTCTTATAGAGATTACCGATCATCTGTTAAGGTGGATGTTGACGCTGAATATGGTGAGGAGCCTCCCTCACAGAGCGCACCTCCCCCTCAACCACAGCTGGAGCTGGCTCGACAGCTATTGTGGTCAATGTAGAAGCTTCTAGACCCTCTGTTGGAGTGGTGGAAGCAGCAGGAAGAAGCTCAGATATGGGATGGAATGACTCATCATCGTCATCATCCAAGCCCTGTAGGTCCTCTTCTACAAAGATGCTCTCCTCCATCTCCCTGGTACCTGTAGTCTCAATTGCATTTCTTGCACAAGAGTTTGATTCATCAAAGGTTACATCGCAGGACTCTACGATGGTGTTAGTTTCCAAATTCAGAATTTTGTAGAATGGCCAGGAAGGGTGTAGCCAAGAAAGATGCCATTGGAAGATCTCGACTCAAACTTATCAAGATTGCCACGCTTGAGAATGAAGCATTTGCAACCAAAGGCATGCAAATGAGAAATAGATGGCTTCCTCCCAAAACGTAGCTCATAGGAAGTCACATTAAGAATTGAGCGTAAGAAAATCCAATTGGAAACATAGCAAGCAGGGCTAATGGCCTCAGCCCAGAACCGCCTCAGAGTCCTATGCTCATCGAGCATCATCCGGGCCATTTCCACCAAGGTTCTATTCTTTCTTTCAACCACACCATTCTTCTGGGGAACACAAGGGGCTAAAAACTGATGCTCAATACCATGCTCAAGGCAGAAAGCATCAAAGGAGTTCTTGAACTCGGTGCCATTATCACTGCAGATTGCTCGTAATGCACCAGGGATTTCCTTGAACAACCTCAAAACTAAGCTCCGAAAGTGATGAAACACTTCATCCTTGCTCTCAAGAAACTAAACCCAAGAGTAGCGAGAGTAGTTGTAAGGACCGAAGGCGTACCGAGAGGGGGGTGAATCGGTAAGCCGCTCACGAATCCAATTACTTCAAATTCCACTACTTGAGTCTAACATGATAAGCAACCTAAGCAATTCTAGTAGGCCAAGACCCTACACATGCTAGTGTTCATGATATGATAAAGTGCGGAAGCCAATCACACTAGCCTATGCAAGCCACAAGTCACCCTACTCATTAGAGCACAGAATTGTGGAATAGTAAAGAGAGGGTCAAGGAATGCTCATGATTTTTTCCCGAGGTCTCGGAAGGATGGCGCCTTCCTCTAATCCGTAACAACCTAATTTTCATATTTTGCAAATTATTAATTTATTAATTTAGTCTCCGCACGACCCAACCAAACCCCACAGGCCCACTCTCCCGCTTCTCCCCCTCCCTCACCTACTTTTTCATTCTCGGCCCGTCTGCCCCGCCAGCCCACCAGTTCATGCGCATCAGCCTCCCAACCCGCGCGCGCCTGCCCCGACCCACTCGCTCGCCAGCCTCCCACGCGCACACGCCGCCCCAGCCCAGCGCGTGCCACGCAACCCAGCTCGCTCGCTTTGGCCCAGCAGAGAAGCAGCCCAGCCCCGCCCTGAAGCCGCTGATAGGTGGACCCGCCCTGGTCGTCTCCTTCCTCTAGCCTTTCTCGCTTCCCCCGACCCTCTCCGCTGGAAACCGACGCCTGCTCGCATCCCTACCTCCCTAGCTCCAGAAACTGACCCCGGCCGCACCCAACACCTCTCCGCTTCCACTCCCCCCCCCCTCTCTCCGGCCTTAATCACGCCCATTCACGCTCAATCCCACGAAACGGCCGCCGGCGGCCATTAATGGCCGACGAGCTCGCCTCGCTCGCCTCCCCTCTCCCGAGCCCCTATATAACCCCCCTCGGCACCGCCACCACCCGCCGCCTCTTTCCCTCTCCTCCCCCTCGACCCATGACTCCAGAGGCACCCTCCCCGTCGAGCATCGACCCCGGCCACCGCCTTACTCCGCCGCCGACCACCTTCTGATCCACCCCGCACCTGCGCAATCCCACGGTAAGCACCGCCTTACTCCGCCGCCGACCACCTTCCGATCCACCCCGCAGCTGCGCAACCCCACGGTAAGCACCGCCTCATCCCCCCCCCCCCCCCCCCGCTCTCTCTCTCCGACCTCTCGCGATGAGAAAAGAGCCGCCGGAGCGCTGCCGTAGTGTTTCTCCAGCGAAGTCGCCACTGCCGCCGCATAGGCATCACCGGTAGCCGCGTGCCCATCGGACCCTCGTGAGCCGTCCGATCTTCGATCTATGACTCGTATTAGAAGAACCCCGAAGGGTTATTTTTGGTGCACGGTGGACCCGTAGACCCTCTGGTCAACGCTGTCCATGAGACCTGTGGACCCGGTCCACTATTTTTCAGATTTATTTTAATGCTGTAAAATCCAGGAAAATGCCCCTTTTTGCGCATAGCCCCCTAAGCTTTGACCTAATTAATTTCTAATCCAAATTTTTAGCAGAACCTTTAGTTTAATTATGTTTTAGCCCCTAGACTTTTTATAGATATTATGTTGGTCCAGGAAATTTACAGTAACAATCCTGTACTTTATTTGATTATATTTTTGGCCCTAACTTGTTACACTTAGACCCCTACACTTAAAAATAATTATGTTTAGGTCCTAAAATTTTGCAAAAACAACCCTGGACTTTTTAGTAATTATTTTTCAGCCCTAATAATTTACACTTTAGTCCCTATAATTTTACTAAATTACAAATAGGTCCCTAATCCTTGCTATTTTCACCTTTTAGCCCCTAAAACTTTAACCTAGCATAACTTTTTAACCGTAACTCCGATTTAGGTGATTGTTGCGCTCACGGAATCGTAGGTACGCGTACTATCTTTTGGTATTGTTTTCATAGTCATTAGGAAATGTTTGATGTACTGTTCCTTATTTGTTTGTGTTTTACTTTTTCGGTATTTATTGATATTAGATGAGGAGCAGCTCCAAAATTTCCAAGTCCTTGATTTTGAGCAGCAGCCAGCGGAAGAACACGGCAAGTGTCCTTGACCATATTGTACCTATTAAGGATTAGTTTATTTTCATGCATGCTTGTCTAAATATGAATCCCGTGTCATTTACCCTTCCTTATTATTCCTTATCGCCTGGATTATTGTTGAGTGTATGGGATTTTAGTTACGTCATGCTAGTGCAATACTTTGGGAAATTAAAATTGAATAATAATAAACTTGACTAATTTTCACTTGAACCTAATTATCATTTGGGTAATATAGATGACCCAAGCAGGAGGATGTTGAGGATGGTGCGGGTATGCACGAGTACGGGTAATGTACTAGTTGGTTTGCGGTAGTGCCTGCTTGTGGTCATACAAACCAAATTCATGGAGCGGCCACCCAGGAAAACAGCGCAAAGCATAGGGCTGATATGGGTAGGCATGGTTTAGTATTAGATGTCTTCCCAGTTTTGCGGGCGTTCAAGGAAGGAGGACGAGAGGGTTACTTTCGGCCTCAGGTGATGAAGGGTTACTTCTAGCCACGGCGCCAGACGGGGCTTCTGTAGGGATGGTTAATCCCGCGGTGGTCAAACCTTAACATGGACGTTTTGCAAGCAGGGGAGCGCTTTGAAAGACCATGTGGTGATCTCTTGGCCTCACACCTACCGTAGTGTGTTGGTAACATGGAGACTTTAGTCACTGAATAGTGATGGAATAATCAACTTGTGGGTAAAGTTGTGCAACCTCTGCAGAGTGTAAAATTGTTATAACAGCCATGCTCACGGTTATGAGTGCCCTGGATCCTCACACGATTAGATGGATACTTGGGTAAATCTGGTGGGTAACCAGATTTGGGTGGTACTGTAGGTGGGTAACCTGTAGTGTTCTGGTATGAGTGGGTAACTCATAGACTTGCTATCGGTGGGTAACCGATAGTGTTGGACAGGTGGTTAACCTGTTGGGATACTTTTCACCTAGTAAATAGGATGCTTATATAATTGAGTCATAGGTTGCATAGTGCAGTAAACCTGTGTCTAGCCTATTCTTGTTTTAGCCTGCATGTCATACTTTCCCCCACTTGCTGAGTACTTTATGTACTCACGCATTTTAGTTTTTCCTATTTTATTGTTTCTATATTACTACTGCTTAGACGATGCTAGCGAGATGGACTATGCCGACGAGGACTACTTTGACTAGGAGTGCAACCCCAGGTGGACTGCATGTGGCGTTATGGAGCCTTCCGCTGTTTTATTTTATGCTTTGATGTAATCCATGCTATGTAATAATGATTTGAGATATTAATAATAATGACATAGGTTTTACTATTATTTCACTTTTGTCCTTTATATGGACAACTTGATCCTGGGCACGTATATAGAAGCATTCGGTTTTGACTTTAAAACCGGGTGTGACATAATCCTCATTGGACCACTCCCGCCGGAATCCTAGTCCCTCCCGCCACCAAGTGGAGTTCCTGCCCACGAACCCGCAATCACTCCTCGAGTGAAGACATGGTGTGCGTCACTGCTGCACAAAGCACAAGCTCGCCTCCCTCGAGAACTTGCCGGACTCCCCGAGCCGACATGGGCGCTCACTAGTGATGCCCCTTTTAACGGCGGGCTCAAACCATGTACAAACGTGTGACGACCTTTACAACTGATCACAATAGGCTCGATCACTAACACCTAACCTATCTAGGTCTCGCCATAGACCAAGAGTAACAATCTAGATCACACCCTCAAGGACACCCTAGCCTTAGATGTGCAAGATGCTCAAGTTATTCTCACTAGCACTCAAGATATGCAATATCTCCTCCTAGTGCTCTCCTCTTTTCCTCTTGGACCTTACCAAATGCTCTGATGAGGACATCACTCCTAAGGATACATGCAACACTCCTCCAATTTTGGACTTGCAAGGTCCAATGACTAGAGCTCGTGCACGACGACTAAATTTAGAGGTGAGCTCGTTCCTACATTCTTCATTATATGTCACTTTTGAGAATGGTTTGCTACCTAATGATTATATTGTAATTAGGAATCATGGAGAGGACCAGGAGATGATGGGAGAAGGACTTGGAGACGTGGAGGATCAGCAAGGACGTGGAAGCCAAGGTGGAGGCCCAACCAAAACCGACTTCGAGTCTGTTTCGGGGCTCAGGACCAGTCTGCACTAAAATGGATGCCCAAGACGCATACGGACTCGGATTTGGACGTTCTACATATGCACGGAAAGATAAGAAGAAGACCTTTCCAATGCCACCAGTCTCATATCAAAATTCATCCGGAGTCATCAGGAATCGTCGAAACAAGAGAGAGTTCAGAATCTGTTTCGGTGCTGTGTCGCCTGTTTTTTGGCCTTTGGGCTTTGTATCTAGTTGAGCCCAAGTAGGGGTGCGTCCAGAGGGTCTTGCACGATCCTAGGGTCATCATATATAGTTTCACCATCATCACGGTTTGTGAGACCCCAACTTCGTGAGATTCATAATACATCTGCAATTGAGTTGTCTTCTTCTTTATTCTTGCTTGTGTTCTTGATTCGCAGGCAGGGATTAGCCTTCTCGGCGAGGTCAATCATTTTAGGACGGTTGATAACCAGAGGAGACGTCGTGCTGCGATTGCGGGGTTGAGAACGTGCTGTTCTGAAGCCGGATCGATTTGTGTGTCGCCTCCGACCAAATCAACGTATCCAGAACCTTTCGGAAGATCGGGAACCCTTGTCCACATCAAGTGGTATCAGAGCTTCAGGTGCACCGTCAGTTTCATACTACCCTTAGTTAATTTTGTTTTGTGTTCATCCTATCGTCCACAGAAAAGCCCAAAAAAAAATTTTCCCTCCGCCCATAACCACGTGTTTAGCCTTTGCATATTTTAATTTCAGAGTCCGTAGTGTTGAGTTTGTGCTCTAGTTCTTGCTTAGTCGCTAGTTTAGTTTGTGTTTTTGTCGTCAGTAGTGTTTCCCTTGCAACCCCTTCACCATCCTCTGCTTTGTTGGCTTTTTGTGCTAGGGTTGATTGATCAACACACCTAGCCTAGTCCCACCCTAATCCCACCCTGAACACACCATCAACAAATCAGGAAGATAAAGGAAAAAATGATTTAAGTTTAAACCCGACGTTTTCTGCAACTTCAAGATTTTCTGTAGGCCACATCCTACCTCTGTTTGAGCTGAAATTTTTTGTGGTTTCTCCTCCATTGTTAGTGAGTTGGAGAAAAATATCAAAAAAATAAAATCAAAAAAAAAGAAATTTGGGATTTCTACTAGTGCTACATCTAGCCCCCTGAAATTTCTGGATTTGGCTGTTTTGCACTTAGTCCCCTGTTATCGCCTGTTGTGCCTTTGTCTCCTTGTTTCTACTTTGCTATTACTACTGTTCTAGGACATACTTAGACCAGCAACTAGGGACAAGTTACTTGGGCACTTATTCAGCTTTACTATCTGTTTTTGATTTGTGTGCCACTCACATATATATATTTGGCGTTCCTAGCTCTACATATTTCTTCTGGACAGCACACAGGTTATTTTGTGACCCTTGCAATCGTGGAACACATCTCTCTGGTATCCTTTGCTTTGCTTTTCAGAACTTTGTAAGAGCTTTGTAAGGACTTTCCTTTTGTTGTGTTGAGAGGCACCACTGCTTAGCTGTTTTATAGGGATAACCTTCACTGTTTGTTTCCTGTTTTGGTGTTTGTGATGGCAGGAAGTGACGACGGAGAGATGGCTTCACCCTCACAATTTGCTGAGTGCGTGAGCCAAGAGCAGCTCCAGAAGGCTTTGCAGGCTGCTCAGAGTGATTTGGCAGAGACAATCACCAGAGCCGTTACTGATGCGGTCAGCAAGCTTCACATTGGAGAAAGCATCGAGCGGTTAGAGAAGCGGGTCTCTAAGTTAACCGATCAGGTTGTTGCGTTGGAGACCGCTCCTAAAACCAATAATACAAACACCAATAACAACAACAACGATGTTGAAGACGTCCATGATGAAGACACGGTGTATAAGGCTGATGGCACCGTGGATAGGTCAGCTACAAGGACCGCACGATTACGATGTCGTTTGCAACATAATACTCAAGGTATGGGTGGTTTCCATAACTACAACCGTCGTGCACACGGTAACTATGCTCCAGATGACCCGTATGCTAAAATTAAGTTTTCAATTCCTTCGTTTTCGGGTCAGTATGATGGTGATGTTTATCTTGATTGGGAGATGACTATAGAACAAAAATTTAATGCCCACCTTGTTCCTGAACAACATAGAGTTAGACAAGCTACTAGTGAGTTTAAGGACTTTGCTATTGTTTGGTGGAGTGGTCTAGCTGCTGAAACTGATTTGCCTACTACTTGGGAAGAACTTAAGGTAGCAATGCGTGATCATTTTGTTCCCCCTTCTTTTTATAGAGAGATTCGTAATAAACTACAACGTTTAGACCAAGGAGATAAAACTGTTCAGGAGTATTTTAGTGAGCTTCAGAAGGGTTTGATTCGTTGTGCTGTAGTTGAAAAAGTAGAGGATCAGATTTGTCGCTTTTATTCTGGTTTAAGAAAAGAAATTCAGGACATCCTTGATTATAAAGAATATTATACCCTCACCCAGTGTTTCCAGTATGCTATGCTTGCAGAGAAAGAATCACAGGGACTTTTCCAGGCTTTTGAGGAGTACAGCAAGTCAAGGAACTCCTACCCCCCACGCTCGACGGGGACTTCGGGGCTGCCCAGGCCATCTTTCTGGCCGCCTCCACCAGCAGCTACCAAGGGAACCAGTGTTGTTTCTGCAGCCCCAAGATCAGCCCCTGCACTTTCTACGCGCTCAGGTAAACTTTCTGTGCAGGTACCAGCTAGTAGTGCCTCCTCTGTTGCTTCGACAGGGCGCACTACTGGGATTCAGTGCCATCGCTGCCATGGACTTGGTCATGTGCAGAAAGATTGTGGAGGATGAGGAGGAGGACATCACTGCCACCGGCAGTGACCTCGTCCGTGGAGGCGGAGACACCACAGGATACGTGAACATTATTGTTCAACGTGTCCTTAGCACACAAGTTCATCAGCCCGAGATGATGCAGCACCACAACTTGTTCTAGATTTTCTTCGTCATCAAGAACCGCCGAGCACGTGTCATCATTGATGGAGGGAGCTGCAATAACTTGGTGAGTTCTGATGTGGTCAACAAGCTTGCGTTGACCACACGTCCACATCCACATCCGTACTACATTCAGTGGTTAAACGACTCTGGCAAAGCTAAGGTAATACAAACTTGTAGAGTTCCTTTTTCTATTGGTTCGTATGTGGATTCTGTTGATTGTGATGTCGTACCCATGCAAGCATGTTCACTTTTATTGGGTAGACCTTGGGAATTTGATAATGATGTTGTACACCATGGTAGAAGTAATAAGTACACTTTTATGCATAAAGGAACTAAAATTACTTGTTACCAATGACCCCTGCTGAAATTATACAAGCTGATTTAGAAAGAGCTGCTAGTATAAAAAATAAAGGTCCTGAAATTCAACAACCTGTTAATTCTAATTTTACACCGAGTAATGTTAATGATTCTTCAAGTTCTAGGGGTGCTGGAATTAAATTACAAGGTCGTTCATGTATTACAACAAAATCTGAGCTTGCTGAAATTTCTGATAATGATGATATTTGCTATGCTTTGATATGCAAAGAAGCTTTGTTTTCGCTTGATGATATTGCTTCTAGTGCTGTGTCTCCTGCTGTCACTAACCTTTTGCAGGAGTATGAGGATGTTTTTCCAGCTGAGATACCCCCGGGATTGACACCTTTGAGAGGGATTGAGCATCAAATTGATTTGATTCCGGGTGCTACTTTGCCAAACCGTGGTGCTTATAGGACCAACCCTGAGGAGACTAAGGAGATACAACGATAAGTTCAAGACCTTTTAGATCGTGGGTATGTTCATCAATCACTTAGTCCTTCTGCTGTTCCTGTACTTTTGGTTCCTAAGAAAGATGGTACTTGGCGTATGTGTGTAGATTGTAGAGCCATTAATAATATTACTATTAGGTATCGTCATCCTATTCCTAGGCTAGACGACATGCTTGATGAGTTATGTGGTGCTATAATTTTCACTAAAATTGATTTGCATAGTGGCTACCATCAAATTAGAATGAAACTTGGAGACGAATGGAAAACAGCTTTCAAAACCAAATTTGGATTATATGAGTGGTTAGTAATGCCTTTTGGGTTAACTAATGCACCTAGTACTTTCATGTGCTTGATGAATGAGGTTTTAAGAGCTTTCGTTGGCAAATTTGTGGTAGTTTACTTTGATGATATCTTGATTTATAGCAAATCTATAGATGAACATATGAATCATTTGCGTGCTGTTTTTGATGCTTTACGAGATGCATGTTTATTTGGTAACCTTGAGAAGTGCATCTTTTGCACGGATTGAGTCTCTTTTCTTGGCTATGTTGTGACTCCACAGGGAATTGAGGTGGATGAGGCGAAGATTGAAGCCATAAAGAGCTGGCATGTACCAAAAACTATCACACAAGTGAGGAGTTTTCTTGGTCTTGCAGGTTTCTACCGCCGCTTTGTCAAAGATTTCAGCACCATTGCTGCACCTTTGCATGAGTTGACAAAGAAGGGCATTGATTTCCATTGGGGTAAGGTACATCATGAGTCTTTTGATGCTTTGAAGGATAAACTTACACATGCACCATTGCTGCAATTACCTAATTTTGATAAGATTTTTGAGCTTGAATGTGATGCTAGTGGTATAGGCATTGGTGGTGTTTTGATGCAAGATAGTAAACCTATTGCATACTTTAGTGAGAAAATTACTAGGCCTATTTTGAATTACTCCACATATGATAACGAATTGTATGCACTTGTACGTTGTTTAGAGACGTGGCGTCATTATTTGTTACCCAAAGAATTTGTTATTCATTCTGATCATGAATCACTTAAGTATATTCGTTCTCAATGTAATTTGAACCGTAGACATGCTAAATGGATTGAATTTATTGAGTCTTTTCCTTACATTATTAAACATAAGAAAGGGAAGGATAATATGATCACTGATGCTTTATCTAGGCGCTATACTTTATTGTCTCAACTTGATTGTAGAATTTTTGGACTTGAGGCAATTAAAGAACAATATGCTGCTGATGTTGATTTTAAGGATGTATTGCTGCATTGTAAAGAAGGTCGTGCATGGAATCAATTTGTGTTGAATGATGGATTCTTGTTTAGAGCTAACCGCCTATGCATTCCAGTTGGTTCCGTTCGTCTTTTGTTGTTACAGGAGGCGCATGGAGGTGGATTGATGGGTCATTTTGGTGCCAAGAAGACGGAGGATATTTTGATCACACACTTCTTTTGTTCAAGGATAAGGAAAGATGTTGAGCGCTTTGTTGCTCGCTGCACTACATGTCAAAAAGCTAAGTCTCGCTTGAATCCACATGGTTTATACATGCCACTTCCTGTTTCTTCTATTCCTTGGGTGGATATTTCTATGGACTTTGTTTTAGGACTGCCTAGGACTAAGAGGGGGAGTGATAGTATTTTTGTTGTTGTGGATAGATTTTCTAAGATGGCACACTTTATACCATGTCATAAGACTGATGATGCTAGTTATATTGCTGATCTCTTTTTCAAAGAAATTGTTCGTTTGCATGGTATGCCTTCTACTATTGTTTCAGATCGTGATGCAAAATTCTTGAGTCACTTTTGGCGCACGCTTTGGAATAAGTTGAGTACAAAGTTGTTGTTTTCTACAACTTGTCACCCACAAACTGATGGACAAACTGAGGTGGTGAACCGCACTTTGGGTACTATGTTGAGAGCTATTTTGAAGAAAAATTTGAAGCAATGGGAAGAATGTTTGCCTCATGTTGAGTTTGCATATAATCGGGCAACACATTCTACTACCAAGGTAAGTCCTTTCAAAGTAGTGTATGGTTTTGATCCCCGTACTCCACTTGATATACTTCCTCTACCAAGGACGTATGTTTGCCTCATGATGATGGGAGAAGGACTTGGACACGTGGAGGACCAGCAAGGACGTGGAAGCCAAGGTGGAGGCCCAACCAAAACCGACTTCGAGTCTGTTTTGGGGCTCAGGACCAGTCTGCACTCAAATTAATGCCCAAGACGCATACGGACTCGGATTTGGACGTTCTACATATGCACGGAAAGATAAGAA
The DNA here is from genome assembly GCA_032690845.1 of Eleusine coracana subsp. coracana. Lineage (NCBI taxonomy): Eukaryota > Viridiplantae > Streptophyta > Magnoliopsida > Poales > Poaceae > Eleusine > Eleusine coracana. The sequence goes on along the minus strand of CM064418.1, from coordinate 22,811,045 downwards.
GAAGACCCTTCCAATGCCGCCGGTCTCATATCAAAATTCGTCCGGAGTCATCGGAAATCGTCGAAACAAGAGAGAGTTCAGAATCTGTTTTGGTGCTGTGTCGTTTGTTTTTTGGCCTTTGGGCTTTGTATCTAGTTGAGCCCAAGTAGGGGTGCGTCCAGAGGGTCTTGCATGACCCTAGGGTCTTCATATTCAGCCGCCATCGCACCATTAGGGTTTGGGTTTTGCTTAGATTATTCTGTTCATAAAAGTTTCGCCATCATCACGGTTTGTGAGACCCCAACTTCGTGAGATTCATAATGCATCTGCAATTGTGTTGCCTTCTTCTTTGTTATTGCTTGTGTTCTTGATTTGCAGGCAGGGATTAGCCTTCTCGGTGAGGTCAATCATTTTAGGACGGTTGATAACCAGAGGAGACGTCATGCTGCGATTGCGGGGTTTAGAACGTGCTGTTCTGAAGCCGGATCGATTTGTGTGTCGCCTCCGACCAAATCAACGTATCCAGAATCTTTCGGAAGATCGGGAACCCTTGTCCACATCATGCTCTCAGGTATTCCACTGGCCAAGAGAGGTCTCCAAGACCCCAGCAACGAAGTTATATAGGCTCCTAACCTCAAGCTATCCATTGCTCCACAAAATCAACTTTCTGGGTGCACTGACTGGAATGTCTAGTCTCTGCCTGACCGGACCATCAGGTCACTCCTGTAACAGCTCTCCTAGCCATTGGCTCCTCTGTGCACAGGCGATTTCCTGTACTAACCGGACTGTTCGATCAGCAGACCGGACCATTTGGTCCACTTTCTCTCTCCAGTCCAGGAGCATCCGCAAAATGCTTCCTCGCTGCTCTGTGTCGAGCCATACAGATCGGACCGTCCAGTCTGTAGACCGGACCGTCCGTCCTCTACGGCTGCCAGGCACAGACAGCTTCCTCACTGCGGCTAAGTCCCAGACAAACTCCCCATAGTGATTGTACAGTCCGATCTCCACTCACCCTCTGTCCGGTCTGTATGTCCAGAAGTTGAAACTTGTCGTCCTCACTTGACTTTGTTTCCCGGCTCCGAACAGCTCCTTGGCTTCTCCACTGTCACCTAGTGCCTGTGATTTCACCGAGCAACCTTGCACATCACCGATTAGACATGACCTAAGAGAATGACCTACACCCCCTTGATAGTCCGGTTTTTCCTTTGTACTCAAAGCCCTAACAACTAGTCAAGTGTTCCAAACACTTGCTCCTTAGCTTGTTCTCCGCTTTGATCCATCTTCATCAACCCTTGGACTCCATCAAGCTCATCAAGCCTCCATGCTTGTGGTCATTGTCATCCATCACCAAAGCAACCTCCATCCATATGATTTATAATAGAGTTTAGAGATGATTCCTACATAGACAACACTCGTGTAGATATTAGCCCACAATTTCATAGTTGTCATCTATCACCAAAACATCCATACCTCGAGGATCGAATCATCAACGGTCATGAAGCTTACAATCTCCCCCTTTTTGGCGATTGATGACAACCACTACTTAATAGAAAACTTCAATGAATAAACAACTAGGCTAAACAAGCTACACAAAGATCGAGAGGAACCATAACAACATATAAGAGAAACGCATAAGGTCCTACTCAAACAAGCATCATTTAGAAATACAAGGAAAAGAGTGAAGAGCATACTCTAGATGAAATATGCATGCATGTCATGGCAATATATTGAATGAAAGCATAAGGACATGCAATGCAAGACATAAATGATGAGATGCAACAAGTTAGCATGGCAATGCATAAGAATTAAGAACAAGCATCCATCATCATGATATCATACACAGGCATACAAGATAATTAATGAATACAAGGCACTGCATATGAAAAGGAAATAAACCAAGTGAGATCAAAATGAGTCAAACACAAGCAATTGAAATCGATGACTCATCAAAATCCATGAACAATGAATAACTCCTCCAAAATACGAACCAAATGATCTATCTCCCAAAAACCTCCTAGCTCCCCCTAGATACAAGCTACTCTCGATCGCAACAGGATCACACACCCACTCCCCATAGACCTAGTATCTTCTCCCCCTTTGACAACAAGCACCAAAAAGTGGAAAAGATGAACATCTACGCACTCGTGGTCGAAGGAAGTGGTGCAGCAACGTCCTCTGAAGGCTCTGCTCTGGGCTACTCCTGAGGTGGATCCTTCTGTGCTCCCTGAGCCTGTGCCGCCTGAGCATCAAGCTACTCAAAGAAACCAAGGACTATAGGTGACTCAGACCCACTGTCCTATGCTGCTGGAGTGACCGTGGCAGTCTCCTGAGCTAAAGTCTGGAGAAGAGGTCTACCACGTCCTGCTGAGAGAAGCCTCCACGGACAAGATCCTCTGCTACTTGAGGAGTAAGAGTGGAAACAGTGGCAGTAAGAGGTGGAGCTGAAGTTTTAGCTGTCTCTAGGGCGGTCTAGAAGTTTGCACGAGTAGTGTGTATGATGTCTGAAAACAGACTCCTGACCGGTACATCAGGGTTGTAAGTAGTGTAGACTACTGCTTCGGAATCTCTGCCTGGCTCCTGATGACTTCTATCATCTAACGTTTGTCCTCCGAGACACTCTGAATAAACTCTCTTAGCCGTCCTACAAGTGCTGTCACAGTGACAGTGTCCTCAGACTGCAAACCTATTGGCTGGGGAGGTGCTCCTATACTAGCTGACTCAGGAACCACCGTCTCTGGCTGAGCTGCCTGCTCATGAAGTATCGGTGACTCCTACTCCTCCTCTCCTGTGTGCTGGCTGGAGGTAGACTACGATCCCCTGGGCACTTGAGGTGCATAGCTGGTGGTCACCTTAGGGAAAGCCTCGTACTGCTCCTCCGTCACTAGGCCCATCCTCCTCAAGAGATAGCAGATGTAGGGGCCGTAGATCAAGTGACGTCCTCCAACTCTCTCAGAGATGACCTCCTCCATCTCTCCAATGAGAAGGTCTCCCAAGTCAAAAGTCTGCCTCCTCAGAATGGCTGCTACAGCCCACTAGTGTAGGAGTGTGAAGTCCTCTCTCTAGCCAGACCTGGGTATGATAGTCCTAATGACTATCGCTCTCACCACTTTGGCCTCTACAGTGAGCCTCGCAGGGCCTCTCTCAAAGCCTGGGGTGTGAGGAGGTGGGAAAGCAATCGACACTAGGTCGTCTAAAGGCAGATTCCCTCCCTGAGGTATGCGGGGTGGCTCCAGGGTACCGTAGGCACTCCTGTAAAGCTGGAAGTCTGAAGCCAGGAGTCCTAGGTTGGCGATCAAGTCCTGCCTGGTGACTCGTTGTGGTTGCCCTCTGAACAAGAATCAGAACTCTGAGCAGTCTCTGGCAACCCACAGCATCGCGTAGAACTCGAGGACCACGTCCTCTCGGAACCTGTGTGGAGCAGTAACTAGCTCTGCCAGTCCTGGCAAGTACGTGAAGTACTGCTCCATCTCTGTGTCAGTGGCCCTCCTCATGGCCTCGTAAGTCGTGTACTATTGCGGCACAAAGACTCTGTCCTTGCCCCTCAGGCTAAGGTAACATCTCAAACCCTCTCCAATCCTCCTTCGGAGGGGTGTCCAGTACCTCTCTCCAGTAGTGGTGTCTCTAGGGACTGGAACCCACTACCCGAGAGGCACCATGTGGAGTACCTTAAGGTCCTTTACAGGAACCATAAGTATATTCGTCTCTCCGGCAGCCTGTACCTATCTCTGCAGCCTCCTAGTGCACACTGCACAGGTGCACCTCGGGTCTCCTGCCCGGTGAGCTGTCCTCTGGGTAACAGTCTGCTCAGTCTCCTCCTTTGTCTCCTCAGCCTCCTCCTCAACTAACTCCTCAAACTCAGACTCTGAGGTCTCTTCCTCTGACTCCTCCTCCTCAGACTCCTCCTCCTGCTGTCTGGAGGATCCTTGCTCCGTAGTTCTTGATGATCTCCCCTGACGGGAAACCAGATTATGTTGTGGCCACGGTGGTGGAACAACTCCCACAGCCAGAGGTGCAGTCCTCTGCCTGGTGCTCCTCCTCAAGCCCTGTGCCTCACGAGGCTGCTCTAAGATTAGCCGTGTCCCAGGAGTCCTCCGAGACTCCTCCATGGCATCTAGGTGCCTAGCCATTCTCCTGGCTCTCTTTGACTCTGGGTCCAGCCTTGGTCTCTTCTTGGTCTTGGGCTTCTCAGGCATCTTCCCCTTGCCCTTGTCCTGTCCTGACCCTGCCATCTGACTGCTGCTCTGTTGTCACTGCACGCACATAGATGTAGATGGGATAAGCATGGAACCTAATACATCTATAAGCAAAGCACCGCTAGGAAAGAATGCGCAATAAAAATCCTAGAACTGAATGAAGGACATGATCACTAGGCAATTATACAAAGTAAAAATAGTGATCATCAACTATATGTGGCTGGTGCGAGTCATCTAGTGTGTAGTCAAATAATAGGCAATTAATTTTAACTGCAGACTAAACAGGGGACAAACCATAGAATTGCAATTAACAATCAATGGAATTAATTGCATCTAGGTTGAGCCAACTAATTAATTAATGCAACTAATGATGGGAATTAGTACTAATTGCACCAATTAACTAATTACTCAGAAATTAGGCATGGTCGATGAAAAAGGAGATTAGCACAATACCCTTGGAGAGAATCAACACCGAGAATCGAAGACTGCATGACCGATTGCCGAAAAGGCCAAAACTTGAAGCTTGTTGGCCATGGGAAAGTGGAAAAGGGCAAGCCTTGTGTCCTAGCACTCGCAGTGGGGGATGGCTCTGTGCTGGTGCTCTTGCACGAGAGAGGAGAGGGGCTGGTGGTGAGGCAAGCGAGGCGGCAGTGCACGGCACAGTGATGTGAGCTGGTGGCGGCTCTGAAGGCACGCGGTGGTGAGGCCAAAGCGGCGCAGGTGCATGGTGCGGGCGAGTGGCGGCGCATGAGCTGCGGTGGTGAGGGCGAGCGCATCGGTGCGCAGGGAGCTGCGATGGCGTGGCGGCTTGGGTCGACAATGCTGGGAAGGCGGCATCGGCGAGGTCAGCGCGTCGGGAGCAAGAACTCGGTGTCGGGGGTGAACAGGGAAAGAGACAATCGCCTCTAGCAATTTTGCCTAGGTCAAAAGGAGAATCGACGGCCGAGATCTATCAAGGCACGATCAATGGTCACATATCGGGAACTCATCGCGCAATCATCCATAGTGACCGGACGGTACGGTCTTTTGACCGGACTTTCTAGTCAGGTCCCGAGTCTGCTGGCCACCCACACAAACCGGACAGTCCGGTCTCTAGGACCGTTCTATCCGGTCTCTGTGACCGGACTGACTCATGACACTGTGCACATGGCACTGACCGGACTGTATGGTCTAGTGATCAGATTGTACGGTCACTACCAGAATTTTGTTGAAACAAGGTATTTCTCCATTTTCCAAGTGCCCTCGCTAAACACACAAATAAACACCACACTTGGAATATAGAGGGAACTCTCAAACACTCTTTTTCACATAGTGGCACTCTATGGCCTCATAATTTTCGTAAATGCAAATGAAATATCGAGAAAATAAGAACCAAGGCAAATAAGAACCAAAGGGTATGTATGAGCCTTAGTCCATGAACCGCGCGAGTAGATTTAACCTCAGAGTTCATAAGAGCTTGCTCAATGGGCATGAAGCGCAATCCTTTCCTTTGGTCACACTTATGGAGATGTAATCTCATATAGAACATGAGGCACAAATATCTCCAAGTGTGACAATCCTCCTTTGTGTTTCCTATATGATGCATGCAACAAGCATTTTACATACGCAATGAAAGTAAACATGCAATGTGAATGCAAGCAATATTAAAAACACGACACAAAGGAAACCTAACAATGTCAAGTTTGAAACCCTCCCAAGCTTACTCACTATAAGAGCATCTCCAAGAGCTCCCCAATAAGTATCCCTAAATCAAATTATTTGGATTTATTATAAAAACTATTCTCCAACAGCTCCCCTAAACACCTCCCTGTTTTTATCCCCTCCCTAAATTCACCTCAATTGTAGGTAAAACTAGGGAACGAATTGGGCTCCCCAATACTGCTCCTCCCGCCTGGGTGACAACATTCGCTCCAACGTCCATCGACCCGGGGAACTACTTCACGGGAAGCAACTTTGACAGCCTCGTCCGTGTGTAGTTCAAGCTGGAGCAACGCTGCATCAGTCGTCGTCTGCCTCATCTATCGCCGGAAGTTAAGTGACCTTGTTGAACATTATCTTTGTTCATTTCTTGTTCGTATCCATTGATCCTGTCACGATTCAGGCTGAGGAGGGACAGACCATGAAGATTAAAATTCTCTACCGATTCTGTTCTTTGACCTCCATCTCCTGTATAGTGTGGCTATGAAAGTTCTGTTTCCTGGTCCTTTTCCTACATCTTTCTATCATTTTCTTGGAAAAATTTCAGATCAATCGCTTGTTCAGATTTCTCAGAACGCGTACCATGCCACTCTCGATGGAAACAAGTGCAAAGCTAAGCTAGCAACGTTACTACTCGCCATGGGCGCGTCGTCGATGAGGGATGAGCGATCTGCATAACATGATCGGCGTGGCCAGCATGATGAGCAACATGCAGTTGTAGAACGGGCCTTGGTGAGGTTGAGGTTGTCTCTGATGGCTGATGATGGGGCGTTGTCACAATCCCCACCGATGTCAGCGCTGCCTCTCGCATCAAAATGACCTCTGTCTTGACTGGGTTGATATGAAGCGGGCTGACAGATGCCGTGAACTGCTGCTATCTTGTAGCGGTGTTACATGGGCATGCCGCATCAGCCCGTATGGCTCATGCGACTATTGCAGCAGCGGGGCGGGCAGCCGACATGACGCGCTCTATGTCCGTCCGCAAGACGGACTCAGCGGTCTGCGCCACGTACATCCCAGCCGCGGCGAACTCCAGTGGTTCGAAGAACATCCCATCCGTGGCGAACTCCAATGGTTCAAAGAATAGAGGGTCGTCTGTCGTTTTGTTTCTCATGTTGCTGATCGTGCCCACGACACGGTCTCTCGCCCCGACGCCTTGCACCGGAGCAAACTACGTGGTGACCAGGACCACACAGTCTGGCGAACTAGTGATGATTCTTTGGCAGGTGACCATGCTCGATCAGGACTAATTCAAAATAATTTTCAGTCCACTTTTAGGGGAATTGTTGGAGGAGGAGAGAAGATTTGATCCTATTATTTTTTGGGCTACTCCCAAAAAGTGTTTTTTGGGAGTAAATTTTTGGGGAGCTCTTGGAGATGCTCTAAGCCATGCCCCTACCTTGAAAGAAGTCAAACCACCATCTCAAGCACTCTCCCTTGCTTATAGCTATCTTGGATGGGTTAGACATTGACTAATTTTTATGTGTTATTCTTTTAGTTATTTACACATGCATGGATGCAAAGCATACTAGTCACAAAGGAGTCCTAATTACCATGCAATGCAAGAGAAAGAAAACACACTACAACTACAAAGAACAAACACGGTTACCTCCCTCATGAGTAGATATGTCGTTGAGGTCCATGTCACTTGTGGTGGACTTTACATGATCTTCATGAAAGCTCTCAGTTCACCACCACCACCATCTAGGTCTTGTTCTTAGGCACCCACTTGTACGTAGCCGGTCTCTCAAGATCAACAATGCACTTAGGCACCCATATGCTCCTAACCTTCCTCTTCTTGTTTGGTGGTCCCAAGGCCTTAGCTTTCACATTGCCATCCTTGTTCCTAAAAAGCTTGAAATGTGTGTTCTCATGGAACAAGTTAGCATTAGGCAAAACAATGGAACTTCTCACCATGGGACAATCCTTGGTGGCGTGGCCATCCTTGCAACACCACTCGCAATAGTAATCGTCAGCGAGAAGGGGTTTGATCCATGTGGGCATGGAATCACTCATCCCTATGATGTCGATGGCGGTGGGATATGAGCCAAGTCCCCGGTAGGAGACATTGTTCACAAGGTTCCTCCCAAGAATCTCCTTGTGGATGGCTCTACCACATGTGAGCCTCTCAAAGTCGTCCATCACCATCTTCCTCTCTTCCTTGAGCTTGTGATATTCTTCCAAAACAAATGGCTCAAGAGAAGAAACCTCGACCGAGGTGGTTAGTTCATCACACATAGTAGAAGCATCACTCTTCGATGAACTAGGGGAGGGAGAGGCAAGGTTCTCAACATTGATGGCCTCGTAAGTGATCTCAAGGGCCTTGTACTTCTCATAAAGCTCTACATGATCACCCTTGAGTTTGTCATAACTCTTGTTTAGGGCCTCATGAGATGTGACAAGGTCCTTGAGCTCCTCTCAAGCTCACCAACATGGTCCTTAGCCAACTTACACTCTTTTCTTACCACATCCAACATTTTGGATTTCTTGACGATGATGTCGCGGGCTTGCTCAAGCATACTCTAAAGCTCGACACATGAGAGCTCCTCATCATCGCTATCATCGTTGCTCTCATCCTCACTCTCCCCAAGTTGGCTCATGGCCATGAGGCATGTGGGAGGTGGAGGAAGAGCTCGTGTAGGTGTGGTCTTGATCATTGCTAGACCGGCCACTTCTTCATCACTTGAGGAAGAGGACTCATCACTTGAGTTGTCGCTTGTCCACTCTCCAACAAGGGCCTTACGAGAGAACTTCTTCTTGTAGTCTTGAGCTTTGCCTTTTCCTTTGCTCTTGTCCTTGCTGAAGTACCTCTTCTTCTTCTGCTTGGTCTTGGGGTCTTTTTCTTCTTATTCACTTGAGTCTTGTGACTTGAATGCTTCTTTCTTGGGCTTTGGGAACTCTCGGACAAAGTGATTCTTTGAGCCACAATTGAAGCACTTGCCCCTTTACTTGGAAGCAAACTTGTTCTTGAAGTTCTTCATCTTCTTCATGAGAAGAGCCAAGTCCTCGGTTAAGTCACCCTCATCATCATCTTCTTCATCATCATCCTCAATGATCACCTTTTTCTTGTTCTTCTTGCTCTTGCTAGATTCTTGCTTGTCAGCCGATAGAGCAAGATTGGATGGTTGAGGATCCTCCAACCCCAATTTATAGCTCTCGAAGGCGGTGATCTTGCCAAGTATTTCCTTCATGGTCTTGGTCTTTAGGTCACCTTGCAAGATGAAGGTGATGATGGACTCATACTTGGGGTCTTTGATAAGCCTCAAGAATCTTGTTATCACCTCAACGGGCTTCATCTTAAAATCATCCCCAAGTGCATTGATCTCCTCTACTAGCACATGAAAACGAGAATGAACAGTGTGTAAGCTTCATGACCATTGATGATTGGATCCCCGTGGTATGGATGTTTTGGTGATAGATGACAACTATGAAATTGTGAGCTAACATCTACATGACTGTTGTCTATGTAGGAATCATCTCTTAACTCTATTGCAAATCATATGAGTGATGGTATCCTTGGCGATTGATCACAATGACCGCAAGCATGGAGGCTTGTGAACTTGATGAAGTCCAAGGGTTGATGGAGATGGATCAAAGCGGAGAACAAGCTATGATGCAAGTGTTTGGAACACTTGAGTACTTGTTAGGGCTTTGAGTCCATGGGAAAAACTGGACTATCAATGGGGTCTAGGTCATTCTCTTAGGTCATGTCTAGTCGGTGATGTGCAAGGTTGCTCGATGAAATCACTGGCACTAGGTGACAGCAGAGAAGCCAAGGAGTTGTTCGGAGAAGCCGGGAAATGAAGTCAAGCAAGGACGACAAGTTTCAGCTCCTAGACATAGAGACCGGACAGAGGGGTCAGTGGAGACCGGATTGTACGATCACTATAGGAGTTCTCTAGGACTTAGCGCGAGGAGCAAGAACTCTGTCAGCAAGAGACTCCGTACAGACTAGACGGTCCGGTCTGCTGACCGGACGGTTCGGTCAGTAGGAGTGCAGGAAAGACAGAAGAGGTGCATTTTCACGGAGGCTCCTGGAATGGAGAGAGAAAGTGGACCGGACAGTCTGGTGCAGTGACTGGACAGTCCGGTCAATATAGGATTTTGCCTGGACAGAGGAGGCCAATGGCTAAGGAGAGATGTTACAGAGTAATCGAACGGTCCAGTCAGGCAGTGACTGGACAGTCCGGTCAGTGTGTCCAGAAAGGCAATTTCATGGAGCAACGACTAGTTTGAGGTTGTGAGCCTATATAACTTCGTTGTTGGGGTCTTGGAGACCTCTCTTGGCCAGTGGAATACCTGAGAGCATTTGGTAAGGGCCAAGAGGAAAAGAGGAGAGCACTAGGAGGAGATATTGCATATCTTGAGAGTACTAGAGAAGAGTAGCTTGAGCATCTTGCACATCTAAGGCTAGGGTGTCCTTGAGGGTGTGATCTAGATTGTTACTCTTGGTCTATGATAAGACCTAGACCGGTTAGGTGTCGGTGATCGAGCCTATCATGATCGGTTGTGAAGGCCGCCACATGTTTGTACACGTTTGTACATGAGAGAGCTAAAACTATTCATTCTCATTTTCATGTACTAGTGGAGGAGATCAATGCACTTAGGAATGATTTCAACATGAAACCCGTCAAGGTGATAAGAAGATTCTTGAGGCTATTCAAAGACCCCAAGTATGAGTCCATCATCACCTTCATCTTACAAGGTGACCTCAAGACCCAGACTATGAAGGATGTAGTTGGCAAGATCACCACCTTCGAGAGCTACCAATTGGGGATGTATGATCCTCAACCATCCAACCTTGCTCTACCGGCTGACAAGCAAGAATCTAGCAAGAGCAAGAAGTACAAGAAGAAGGTGATCATTGAGGATGATGATGAAGAAGATGATGATGAGGGTGACTTGACCGAAGACTTGGCTCTTCTCGTAAGGAAGATGAAGAACTTCGAGAACAAGTTTGCTTCCAAGTCAAGAGGCAAGTGCTTCAATTGTGGCTCAAAGAATCACTTTGTCCGAGAGTGCCCAAAGCCCAAGAAAGAAGCATTCAAGTCACAAGATTCAAGTGAAGAAGAAGAAGAAGACCCCAAGGCCAAACACAAGAAGAAGAGGTACTTCAACAAGGACAAGAGCAAAGGAAAAGGCGAAGCTCAAGACTACAAGAAGAAGTCTTCTCGCAAGGCCCTTGTTGGAGAGTGGACAAGTGACAACTCATATGATGAGTCCTCTTCCTTAAGTGATGAAGAAGTGGCTGGTGTAGCCATGGTCAAGACCACACTTACACGAGCTCTTCCTCCACCTCCCACGTGCCTCATGGCCGCGAGCCAACTTGGGGAGAGTGAGGATGAGAGCAACGATGATAGCGATGATGAGGAGCTCTCATGTGCCAAGCTATGGAGTATGCTAGAGCAAGCCCTTGACATCACCATCAAGAAGTCCAAAATATTGGATGTGGTAAGAGAAGAGTGTAAGTTGGTTAAGGACCATGTTGGTGAGCTTAAGAGTGAGCTCAAGGACCTTGTCACATCTCATGAGGCCCTAAACAAGAGTTATGACAAACTCAAGGGTGATCATGTAGAGCTTCATGAGAAGTACAAGGCCCTTGAGATTTCTTTTGAGGCCATCAATGTTGAGAACCTTGCCTCTCCCTCCCCTAGTTCATCCATAAGTGATGCTTCTACTATGTGTGATGAACTAACCACCTCGGTTGAGGTTTCTTCTCTTGAGCCACTTGTTTTGAAAGAACTTCACAACCTCAAGGAAGAGAGGGAGATGATGATGAAGAGCTTTGAGAGACTCAAAGCCACTCATAGGGAGATACTTGGGAAGAACCAAGTAAATGAAGTCTCCAAGACTTCCTCTCTTGAGCCATTCATGTTGGAAGAATATCACAAGCTCAAGGAAGAGAGGAAGACGGTGATGGACGGCTTTGAGAGGCTCACACGAGGTAGAGCCATCCACAAGGAGATTCTTGGGAGGAACCCTATGAACAATGTCTCCCATCTGGGACTTGGCTCATATCCCACCACCATCGACATCATAGGGATGAGTGATTCCATCCCCACATGGATCAAACCCCTTCTCGCCGACGACTACTATTACGAGAGGTGTTGCAAGGATAGCCACACCACCAAGGATTGTCCCATGGTGAGAAATTCCATTGTTTTGCCTAACGCTAACTTGTTCCATGAGAACACACATTTCAAGCTTTATAGGAACAAGGATGGCAAGGTTGATGTGTACAAAGGTTCCCGATCTTCCAAAAGGTTCTGGATACGTTGATTTGGTCGGAGGCGATACACAAATCGATCTGGCTTCAGAACAACACGTTCTAAACCCCGTAATCGCAGCACGACGTCTCCTCTGGTTATCAACCATCCTAAAATGATTGACCTCGCCGAGAAGGCTAATCCCTGCCTGCAAATCAAGAACACAAGCAAGAACAAAGAAGAATACAACACAATTGCAGATGTATTATGAATCTCACGAAGTTGGGGTCTCACAAACCACAATGACGGCGAAACTGTTATGAACAGAATAATCTAAGCAAAACCCAAACCCTAATAGTGCAGTGGCGGCTGTATATGAAGACCCCAGGGTCGTGCAAGACCCTCTAGACGCGCCCCTAATTGGGCTCAACTAGATACAAAGCCCAAAGACCAAAAATAGGTGACGCAGCACCAAAACAGATTCTGGACCCTTTGTTGTTTTGATGCTTCCCAATGACTCCGGATGAATTTTGACATGAGACTGATGGCATTGGAAAGGTCTTATTCTTATCATTCCGTGCATATGTAGAACATCCAAATCCGAGTCCGTATGCGTCCTGGGCATCTGTTTTAGTGCAGATAGGTCCTGGGCCCCGAAACAGACTCTAAGTCGGTTTTGGTTGGGCCTCCACCTTGGCTTCCACGTCCTTGCTGGTCCTCCACGTCTCCAAGTCCTTCTCCCATTATCTACTGGTCCTCTCCATGGTTTCTAATTACAATATAATCATTAGGTAGCAAACCATTCTCAAAAGTGACATATGATGAAGAACATAGGAACGAGCTCACCTCTAAATTTAGTCGTCATGCACAAGCTCTAATCATTGGACCTTGCAGGTCCAGAATTGGAGGAGTGTTGCTTGTATCCTTAGGAGTGATGTCCTGATCATCCTCCCCCTCTTGAAGTGGAGTCATCCTCGACTCGAGCTCATCCTCTTCTCCCATGTATGGTTTCAAATCTGAAATGTTAAAAGTAGGACTAACCCCGAACTCGGAAGGCAACTCAAGTTTGTATGCATTATCATTAATCTTCTCAATTATTTTTGTGAAACCCTAGGTGTCTCACTTTAAATTAGCAAATAGGAGGAGCACTAATCATAGAAAATATAGCATAAAATGATAGAGCCCATCTATTAACTTAATTCCAGGCAAATAATTCCCCTGCAACCAAGTTATTGAAGTAACTTAAAAATTTCAATACAACATATGCTAAATAAAATTCATAATCATTATGGTAATAATAAAATAGAATTTTAGGAATTTATTGGGCATTTTATCTGTTTGCCAAAACCCTCAATTAATTAATTGGTTCTTAAGTAACTAATTAATGCATTTAATTAATTCTAAAAATATGTTTATAAAAATTTCAATTAAAATTCACCAAAGTGTTCTCCACCATTTAATCAGTCAGTCCACCAATTTTCACTAATTTAGGAAGTCCCTAGCTATTTTATTTTGATATTATAAAAATCAGCTTTGATAGAGGACCTATTTGTAAGAAATCAAAAACTCCAGGGGGTGTAGCGCGAAATCTCCGTCTTCCCACCCACTGGCGCCGAGCCTGCCGGCTCCCCTATGCTGCCGGCGCATCGCCCGGACCCCCTTCACTCCCCTTCAGAAACGCGCGCGCGCTACAGCGGTCTCCGCTCTGCCCTCTACCACTTCTGCCCTCCACCGCGCGCCCGCCCAACGGCCTTCTCCCTTTTCTCTTCTTCCCTCTGCACATCACCGAGTGACCCGGCCGGACTTCAACGCCGCTCCCACTCTCTCTTTCCCTCCACTTACTTCCTGACTCTCTGCTCCACTAAAATCACTCGGTCACAAGTTCATTGCCTCGCCCCTCACCTTCTTCTTCTCTCTCTCAATTCCACTCTCTACGCTCCGTTTCTCCCCGCCATTGCCAAACCTGAGCCGACCTCACGCAACCACTGCTCCTTTGCCTTCCACCCCAAACCGAGAGTTGCAAAGCACTCACGTACTTCCCCTTTACTCTCTTTCGGCCTGCCTAGCCAAGAGCGTGCGCAACCAGAGCGAACTGGAGGAAAACCAGGAGTGAACTCCCCGGAGACATCCTCTATCGCTCACCGGAATTCACTGCCATTGGTGAGTCTCATCGTCCCGTTCCTTTTCTCTCGTGAGCACAAGTTTCCCCCGCGACTCCTGACTCAATCTCGTTCGATTCCATGCACCAGGACACCGGCATTTCCAATTTTCCCTGGCCGTCGCCTCTGCTCCGGCCAACCGAACCCGCCCCAACGAGGAGCCCCTACCTCTGAACCCCCTCGCCCGATTCCGACGAGATGCCGACCGCCGCCTCGTTCCCATGATGCTGTAGGTGAAGACGGCGACTGAATCCGTGCACCGAAGCTGAGACGCGACTCCGCTGAAGACCTCCGCTCCGCCGCCTCTCATCGCCGATCCCCTTCCGGTGAGCCTCCGTCCTCGCCAACTGCCAAAACGTGTTCACGTCGATGTGTGCGTCACGTGTGTAGTCTCGTGGCGAGCCTCCATCGCACGCAGCCGCCGCCGGTGAGGTTTGACCGTCCTCCGATGAGCCCGGCGCCGCTGACCCCCTTCTGCGGGCGCCACACAGCAGCACTCTCCGGGACTCCGTTTGAGATGATTCCCATCTGGCACCAGGCCAACCCGGTCTGGCAGAGGCGTGTGAGGCGCATTGGCCGCGACGACTACCTGACATACCACGCAAGGTACCACTGTGTGTCCTATTACTCCGAGTACCTCCTCAACTAGGATGAGGAGGCTAGCAGCCACAACAGTATCATACTGGCTGAGGCAGAGCAGGTCTGGGTTCAGAGGAATGACCTGCGGACACAGGTCGACGCACAGCAGAGAGAGATTCAGCGGCTGATCGCTGCCCTGTTGCCCATCCATGATGTGAATGACTTTGAATGGAATCAGTGGGTGGACTTCATCTTTGATCCAAACCATCGCCACCATGACCCTATGCTGCCCATGATAGAGTATTATGGCTTGTCCACATTTGCTTTATGCACAAACTTGTGCCGGCGACTGGATGTGTTCCATTCTGCACTTCGACTATCTGAGATCGCAAAACAAGCTAAGGACGAAGAAATTGCATAACTGAATCAGCAAATCCAAGCCAAGAATGATGAGATGGATGCGATTATAGAAGAACATGACCAAGCTTTGCAGGATGCAGCATATTTAGAGCATGACATGATTGAGGCTCAAGATGACTTGGACGCCTTCAAGGCTGCCCATCTCCCTATTGAAGGAAATTGGGATGAGATCTACATAGAGTATGGAGAACAAGGGGGTGTGGAGATGGCACCTGTTGGTAATGACGACGTGGAAATGATGGATCTGGAGGACCAAGAAGAACCTCCGGAACTCGAAGAACCTTTGGAATCAGAAGAACCAGAAGAACCGGAAGATTAGGCCAGGAGTAGATGCTTTACTACCCCTATGTGCGGTCGTGAAAAATATGTACCCCTAGTCCAATGTAGGAGTGTGAATCTTGCAGTACGTGTCCGCAATACCGTAGCTAGGCGTTGGCACGTATGTCTAGGAAATTGTATGAGGATGTCCTTTAACAACTTTGTAGACTGAATTGATTCAATGAAGTTGGTTGTCGTGTCTGAATTGTTATCGTGCCTTTTGCAAATTATATTCTTGCAGATGTGACTTCATGGAATAATCTGACAAATGACTAATGTGCAACCGCATAATTTGCAGCATGGTGCGTACTCGGAATCAAGAGGATCCTGAGAGCTCTCAGCAGGGGGCTAATGCTGAGCCATCTCTAGCCGAGGTTCTGGCCGCTGCACTCAACAGGCAGCAAAATGATTCAGAACTGCTCCGTCAGTTGGTCGATATCACGTCCCATTTGGCTGGACGTGGAGACAAGCACCACAACCACAACAACCACAACAATCTGCCCTGTCAAAGCACTTACTCAAATTTTCTGGGTACTCACCCACCAACCTTTGAGCGTGCTAGAGAGCCGCTGGACGCTGACCATTGGCTGCGTCAGACCGAGACTAAGTTCGGTCTACTGGAGTGCACTGAACACCAGAAGGTGTTGTTCATTGCCCAACAACTCCAGGGCTCTGCTAGTGCCTGGTGGGCCAATTATGAAGCTTCTTTGCCCGCTGGACGTCGCACTGAGTGGAATGAGTTCAAGGCTGCTTTCCGAGCTCATTTCATTCCCGCGGGTCTCATGCAAAGGAAGTTCCAGGAGTTCATGGATCTAAAGTAAGGAGTGAGGAATGTCCTCCAGTATTCTGAGGCTTTCAATCACCTGGCCCAGTATGCTAATGAGTATGTCAATACGGAGGAGAAGAAGAGATACGCGTTCTTACGTGGGATGAATGCCACGCTTAAGGAGCGTCTGACTTGGCAGACGACAGGCACATACAACGACCTGGTCAATGCTGCTATTGTCCAGGAAGGTGCTATGCGCCAAGTTGAAGAGGAAGACTGCAAGAGGAAGGCCCCTGCTACTGCCCCTGCTGCCCCACAGGCGAAGCATCGTCTGATTTACATTTCCCCCACCGGACAGTGTTTCCGGGCATCACCACGGTAGCAGTACCAGCGACCGTATGGTCAGAATTACTCAAGGCCGCCGCAGCAGCAGAACTTCCCACCTCGTGCATCGTACCCATAACAGAACAACCAGTACCGTGCATTGTATCAATAGCAAGGGGGCTAGAATGTTCACGCTCCACAACCTGCTGACCGTGGAAGCAGCTACCCCTGCTACAATTGTGGTCGCACCGACCACTTTGCAAAGAAGTGCACTGCACCAAGGCGCAACAACAACAACAACCAGCGTCAGAATCAGAACAAGGCTGTGAATGCACCCATCTCGTGGTACCCAAGTGAACTACACCAATGCTTAAGACATCCCTCAGGGCGAACCCGTGCTGACCGGTATGCTCTCACTCTATCGCCAGCCTGTCCGTACCCTTTTCGATTCTGGTGCTACGCATAATTTCATTAGCCAAGCATGTGTGCATCAATTAAATCTGCAACCACAAACTGTAGAAAAATACTACACAATCCGTTCCCCCGCGGGACAAATCGATGCCAATCAAATAGTATGCAAAGCTCCCTTAGAAATAAACAAGAAAATCTACCCCACGGATTTTATCATGCTTACCCACCAGGAAATTGATCTGATTTTGGGTATGTTCTGGATGAAAACCCATAGAGCCATGCTAGACATCGAGCCCCAAATCGTTCATCTCAACTCCCCTTTACATGGGAAGGACACACTCTCTCTAAAAACCGATTCATCGAAAGTTTTGGATATCCATCACTTGGAAGGGCAATCACTTGAAAACATTCATGTTGTTTGTGAGTATCCGGACGTGTTTCCCGAAGACATCTATGGCCTATCGCCTGACCGAGAAGTGGAATTTAAGATAGAGCTACAGCCAGGGACCTCTTCGATATCTCGTCGACCATATAAGATGGCCCCGAATGTGTTGGCCGAATTGAAAAATCAATTGAATGAGTAATTGGAAAAGGGATTCATTCGCCCAAGCACCTCACCTTGGGGTTGTCCAGCTATTTTTGTGAAGAAGAAGGATAAGTCTTTGCGTCTCGTTGTTGATTATCGACCCCTCAACGAGGTTACCATCAAGAACAAATACCCGTTACCATGAATTGATATCCTTTTTGATCAATTAGTTGGTGCTAAGGTATTTTCGAAAATTGATCTCCATTCGGGTTATCATCAAATCAAGATCCGAGTGGAAGACATTCCGAAGACTGCCTTCTCTACTAGATACGGACTATTCGAGCACCTAGTAATGTCATTCGGATTAACCAATGCCCCTGCTCACTTCATGTACCTCATGAATTCGGTATTCATTGACGACATCCTCGTCTATTCTAAGTCCAAAGAAGAGCATGCAGAACACCTCCGCATTGTTCTTCAACGTCTCCGAGATCACAAATTGTATGCCAAATTCAGCAAGTGTGAATTTTGGTTGGACCGTGTACCATTCCTTGGTCACATAGTCTCTGCCGAAGGAATCTCGGTGGATCCTAGCAAAGTTCAAGATGTGCTAGATTGGAAGCCACCAAAGACAGTTCACCAAGTACGCAGTTTCCTCGGGCTAGCTGGATATTATCGTAGGTTCATTCCAAATTTTTCTCGGCTAACCAAACCCATCACGGAACTGCTGAAAAAGGAGAAAAAGTTTGATTGGAACAGCAAGTGTGAGGAGGAATTCCAAGCACTGAAGAAATTATTAACAACTGCCCTAGTACTGGCTCAACCTGACATCACCAAGCCATTCGACGTATATTGCGATGCGTCTGGCATAGGGCTAGGATGTGTACTAATGCAAGAAGGCCGTGTCATAGCATATGCGTCACGACAGCTACGGAAGCATGAAGAGCACTATCCAACCCCTGATATGGAGCTAGCTGCAGTTGTACTTGCACTAAAAATATGGAGGCATTATTTGCTCGGCAACTTAGTGCACATTTACACAGACCATAAGAGCTTGAAATATATATTCACCCAGACTGATCTAAACATGAGACAACGTTGGTGGCTAGAACTGATTAACGATTATAACCTGGAGATTCATTATCATCCAGGCAAGGCTAATGTAGTCGCCGATGCGTTAAGCAGAAAGGTCCACTTCAACAACTTAGAACTGGAAGTTCAGAACCGAATTGACCACAAAACTAATTCGGAACCCAGCCTTCACATTTTACCTATTGTAGTGGTTAGCAACCTAAGTGTGCATTCTACCATCCGTGAAGAAATCGTTGCTGCACAGAAAAATGACATTGGTATGAATCATATCAGACAAAACATTAAGGATGGCAAAGCAAAATGCTTCACCCAAGACTCGAACGGTACTCTGTGGTTCAATAACCGTTTAGTAGTACCAAAGGACTTTGAACTTCGATGAAATATCTTGGATGAAGCACACCACTCCAAATATTCTATCCATCCGGGTAGTAATAAGATGTACCAAGACTTGAAGAAAAATTTCTGGTGGACAAGGATGAAGCAGGAAATTGCTCGGTATGTCACAGAATGCAATAAGTGTCAGAGGGTTAACGCTGATCATTTGAAATAGGCCGGATTACTTCAACCATTGAGTATCCCCGCTTGGAAATGGGAAGACATCAGCATGGATTTTGTTGTTGGTCTCCCTCTCACTTCTCAAAAGCATGATTCAATTTGGATCATTGTGGACAGACTCACCAAATCTGCCCACTTCCTGCCAGTCAACAATAGACATAATGTACGACAATATGCAGAGCTATACATAGCCAGAATTCTATGTCTCTATGGAGTGCCCAAGACCATTGTTATAGATCGTGGCTCACAGTTTGTTGCTCGTTTTTGGGAACAACTGCATGCATCTCTGGGTACCAAGCTGATCCGGAGTTCTGCTTACCATGCCACCACGGATGGACAAACTGAGTGTGTCAACCAAATTTTGGAAGATATGCTTAGAGCATGTGTTTTAACTCATGGTGGTAATTGGGATACGTATTTGCCTTATGCGGAATTCTCATACAACAACAGTTACCAGGAGAGTCTAAAAATGTCACCATTTGAAGCACTCTATGGTTGCAGTTATAGAATGCCGCTAAACTGGTCTGAATCTGGAGAAAGAGTAACCTTTGGTCCTGACCTTGTCAAGGATGCTGAAGAAAAAGTACGTACCATCCAAGCCAATCTTAAAGCCGCTAAATGCCGTCAAGAGAAGTATGCAAACAAACGACATAGACCACTGTACTTCAACAAGGGCGATTACGTCTATCTCAAGGTGTCGCCCATGAAGGGTATCCAACGGTTTGGAGTCAAGGGAAAGTTAGCTCCCCGTTATATCAGACCATTCCAAATTCTGGAACGATGTGGAAACGTGGACTATAAGTTGGAGTTACCCACTAACCTATCTGGAGTTCACCCCACCTTCCACGTCTCTCAGCTCAAGCGATGTCTCAAGCCATCCATTGACAAAATTTTGGAAGAGTATGACCAACTCCAACCCGACCTCATGTACTCTGAACAACCCATAAAGATCCTCGACAAGAAGGAGCGCACCACTCATAATAGAACCCTCAATTTCTACAAAGTTCAATGGAGTAACCACTCAAAGGATGAGTCTACTTGGGAGTCTGAAGATTTCCTAAGCGCCCATTACCTGAAGTTTTGGTCGTCATACACGAGCATGTTTTGATCCTCATACTTCCCTCTAGTTTGCCTGTTCATAATCTCGGGGTGAGATTTCTTTAAGGAGGGAGGGCTATGACACCCCTGGTGTCTCACTTTAAATTAGCAAATAGGAGGAGCACTAATCATAGAAAATATAGCATAAAATAATAGAGCCCATCTATTAACTTAATTCCAGGCAAATAATTCCCCTGCAACCAAGTTATTGAAGCAACTTAAAAATTTCAATACAACTTATGCTAAATAAAATTCATAATCATGATGGTAGTAATAAAATAGAATTTTAGAAATTTATTGGGCATTTTATCTATTTGGCAAAACCCTGAATTAATTAATTGGTTCTTAAGTAACTAATTAATGCATTTAATTAATTCTACAAATATGTTTATAAAAATTTTAATTAAAATTCACCAAAGTGTTCTCCACCATTTAATCAGTCAGTCCACCAATTTTCACTAATTTAGAAAGTCCCTAGCTATTTTATTTTGATTTTATAAAAATTAGCTTTGACCAAGCACCTATTTGTAAGAAATCAAAAACTCCAGGGGGTGCAGCGTGAAATGTCCTTCTTCTTCCCTCCCAATGGCGCAGAGCCTGCCGGCTCCCCTCTGCCGCCAGCGCACCGCCCGTACCCCCTTCAGTCCCCCTCGGAAATGCGCGCGCGCTACAGCGGTCTCCGCTCTGCCCTCTACCACTTCTGCCCTCCACCGCGCGCCCGCCCAACGGCCTTCTCCCTTTTCTCTTCTTCCCTCTGCACATCACCGAGCGACCCGGCCGGACTTCAACGCCGCTCCCACTCTCTCTTTCCCTCCACTAACTTCCTGACTCTCTGCTCCACTAAAATCACTCGGCAAGCTCACAAGTTCATTGCCTCGCCCCTCACCTTCTTCTTCTCTCCCTCAATTCCACTCTCTACGCTCCGTTTCTCCCTGCCATTACCAAACCTGAGCCGACCTCGCACAACCACTGCTCCTTTGCCTTCCAGCCCAACCCCTGACTCAATCTCGTTCGATTCCGTGCACCAGGACGCCGGCATTTCCATTTTCCCCCGGCCGCTGCCTCTGCTCCGACCAACCAAAGCCGCCCCCATGACGAGCTCCTACCTCCGAACCCCCTCGCCCGATTACGACGAGACGCCGACCGCCGCCTCGTTCCCGGGATGCTGTAGGCGAAGACGGCGACCGAATCCGTGCACCGAAGCTGAGACGCGACTCCGCCAAAGACTTCCGCTCCGCTGCCTCTCGTTGCCGACCCCCTTCCGGTGAGCCTCCGTCCTCGCCAATCGCCAAAACGTGTTCGCCTCGACATGTGCGTCGCGTGTGTAGTCTCACAGCGAGCCTCCATCGCGCGCAGCCGCCGGCGGTGAGGTTTGACCGTCCTCCGGCGAGCCCGGCGCCGCTAACCCCCCTGCACACTGGCATCCTACTGGCAGCTGACGTGTAGGTTACGTGTCGCTCACGTGTCGCCTATGTGGCTCTCCCTTTAAACCAGAAAATACCAGAATGATCCTAGAAAATGCTAAAAACTTGGAAAAACCATAGTAAATCGAATTCGAATCCATTGAGCCTCAAATAAATTTTGTTGGACACAACTCTCAGTGCTCTATTTTAGTAAAATAACAAATCATAGTTTCTGTACATACATTTTTGGTAAATTAATAAATTGTTAAAACACTAATTAATTCACTAGAAATTCTAGGAGTGAAATTAAATCCTAATTTTTGGCATGCTTGGTAAATACATGATTATATATCATCACAAATTTTGGTTTGGAAAAATATGAATTAATTTAGGCTCTGGAATTTATTTAGTGTGTGCACTTGAATTAATCCTAGTAATTATTTTATAAATAATTGGCCCTGCCACTTGGCACAAAAATCACTCACATAAGTCCCTATGCTCAGTAAATTACACAAGTCCAGAAACATAAAATTACTTAGTTAAATTAAATTAATGGCTTATGTCACTATGCTACTTTAATAAATGCTAGTAATTGGAATAATGCTATCCTGAAGCTATAAAATGGTAAGAGTTCAATTCACATATGTCCCTGCTCATGATAAATCACTCAAGTCCAGAATCATTTGGTTACTACTATAATTGCTTGATTGTTTGAAAAACAATAACAACCCTAAATAAATGATTAACACACATAACATAATGGAACTTTAGAATTGTTTCTTTGAAGCATATGTCTACCAGAACTTCTTAATAAAATAAGTCATCACATTAATTTCATAAGTTACACATACTAAGTGTGATGATGACAATTCTTTTTCTCTGAAGCATATGGCTTCGAGAACAATAAGAGTAACTTTATTAACATTAAACCACAACCCAACTTCTCTGAAGCATATGGCTTCGAGAACATAATAATAATGTTAATCAACCTTTAAGGACATTGTGCATCATATCATTGCATCCTACGGTATTTTGATAATACCAACAATTCAATCATATAGGCAACGACAACTCGGAGCAGGAAGAAGAGGATCTCCAGAAGGACCTTGATCCCCAAGAACAAGACGT
Organism: Eleusine coracana subsp. coracana; assembly: GCA_032690845.1. Lineage (NCBI taxonomy): Eukaryota > Viridiplantae > Streptophyta > Magnoliopsida > Poales > Poaceae > Eleusine > Eleusine coracana. Next base: position 22,788,190 of record CM064418.1, on the reverse strand, counting down.
TATAGTTGCTAGCACTAACATTGATCCAGGCAAGCCCCGGTTTACATTCGCCCTTTTATAAAGTTGCTAGTTTTTAATATTACTAGTGTCTGTAATCATTGTTGCATTAGGTCATAGGAGTTGATTGGAACCCACTTGCATGATACCCAAATGACCTACACCACTGTCATTAGAACTTTGGTAGTATCGGTACTGTGTCGCTATGCTTAGTAATTGCTAGACCCGGTAGATATCATTACTAAGAAATGAACTTGACCACTGGAACGGGAACCTAAAAGAAGTTATTTTACTGTTATGACCGGGCAGGGAAGATGCATGTGTAGGTTTGCAGCAATACATGGGTGTTGGCTACGGTAGCCCTGCCTTGTCGAACCTAGGACCCGTCCGTGGTCAGCCCCTTGGTCAAGTATTGAATAGTACCGAATACATGCTAGTCTATGGGCACTAGTAAACTGATGTAGCATTGGCGCGGCAATGAGGACGGTACCCACTACAGTGGTCATTGACCCTTCTGCTGCTGGAGTGGGTGGTTCATACCGCGAAGTACTACTGGCAGAATGGCATGCCCACTCGCTGAGACTGGATCCGGACCAAGTTATTTTTCATCCTTGCAAAAAGTTGCCATATACGACCTTAACCGGTGCATATGTGTCGTGTATCTCGGGTTATCCCGGCTGGTGTAAATCAATTGCAATTGTTGTCCCTCACATTAATGAGTACCACTTGGTCATTGCGTCATCGCGTAGTTGAACCTGGTATTGGAAATTAACTGTGATGTTTATCATTGATGTTGCAATTATTGCTCTTATGATGCACTTACTTTATGTATTGCTCTATTATCTTGTTATTGCAACTAAAGTTACATTTCTGCTCTACCTAGTTAATTTTGAGAAATAAAACTTGATAGAACTAATAGGTTGCTTAGTGCGAGTCTTTCCAAACGAGCCACCTATTAGAGACATTGCATGTCTAGACGTCCGACGGATAAGACTTGCTGAGTAATTAGTACTTAGGCTTTGTGCCACTGTTGTTTTCAGGTAATAAAGAAGTAGAATTGCTTGTAGATGTGCTTCGCTGGGACATGCAAGTCGCTGAGGGTTGGACTGCCCACTGGGAGTCCGACTTCCCGCCGCAATGATGATGTGTGATGCTAGAGTGATGGTTCTTCAGGCATGAACCATTACTATGCTGTACCATCGAGCTTGTAGCTTTATCGTAATTGCTTCCGTTTTGTTTCAAAACATTATGAACTTGTAATATTCCGCTGCACTCTGATGACCAATTGATGTAATATTAAATTTAAATTTGAACCAATGTTGTATTATCAAGTGTCTGCGTTATCAGCACCATCGGGACCTCGATCCTGCGGGGAGGGGCGCCACAATTTTGAAAGGACCATCAGCTCTAGGCATTAATTTAGACTTTCTCAAATCTGGAAATCTATCCTTTCTAAAGTGTAACCATACTAAATCTCCTACATCAAGTTTTACTTCTTTTCTACCTTTACTACTAGTAATTTTATACTTATCATTCATCTTTTCAATGTTAAGTCTACTGATCTCATGCATTTGCAAAATAAATTCAGCATGCTCCTTAGCATCAACATGAACTCTCTCATGAATAGGTAGAGGAAGTATATCAAGTAGAGTACAGGGATCAAAACCATACACTACCTTGAAAGGACTTACCTTGGTAGTAGAATGTGTTGCCTGATTATATGCAAACTCAACATGGGGCAAACATTCTTCCCATTGGTTCAAATTATTCTTCAAAATAGCTCTCAACATAGTACCCAAAGTGCGGTTCACCACCTCAGTTTGTCCATTAGTTTGTGGGTGAAAAGTTGTAGAAAACAACAACTTTGTACCCAACTTATTCCAAAGCGTGCGCCAAAAGTGACTCAAGAATTTTGCATCACGATATGAAACAATAGTAGAAGGCATACGATGCAAATGTATAATTTCTTTGAAAAAGAGATCAGCAATATAACTAGCATCATCAGTCTTATGACATGGTATAAAGTGTGCCATCTTAGAAAATCTATCCACAACAACAAAAATACTATCACTCCCCCTCTTAGTCCTAGGCAATCCTATAACAAAGTCCATAGAAATATCCGCCCAAGGGATAGAAAGAACAGGAAGTGGCATGTATAAACCATGTGGATTCAAGTGAGACTTAGCTTTTTGGCATGTAGTGCAGCGAGCAACAAAGCGCTCAACATCTTTCCTCATCCTTGGCCAAAAGAAGTGTGTGGCCAAAATATCCTCAGTCTTCTTGGCACCAAAATAACCCATTAATCCACCTCCATGCGCCTCCTGTAACAACAAAAGACGAACGGAACCAACTGGAATGCATAGGCGATTAGCTCTAAACAGGAATCCATCAATCAACACAAATTTGTTTCATGCACGACCTTCTTTACAATGCAACAATACATCCTTAAAATCAACGTCAGCAGCATATTGTTCTTTAATTGCCTCAAGTCCAAAAATTCTACAATCAAGTTGAGACAATAAAGTATAGCGCCTAGATAAAGCATCAGCGATCACATTATCTTTGGGCAACAAATAATGACACCACGTCTCTAAATAACGTACAAGTGCATACAATTCATTATCATACGTGGAGTAATTCAAAACAGGCCCAGTAATTTTCTCACTAAAGTATGCAACAGGTTTACTATCTTGCATCAAAACACCACCAATGCCTATACCACTAGCATCACAGTCAAGCTCAAAAATCTTATCAAAATTAGGTAATTGCAGCAATGGTGCATGTGTAAGTTTATCCTTCAAAGCATCAAAAGACTCATGATGTACCTTACCCCAATGGAATCAACGCCCTTCTTTGGCAACTCATGCAAAGGTGCAGCAATGGTGCTGAAATCTTTGACAAAGCGGCGGTAGAAACCTGCAAGACCAAGAAAACTCCTCACCTGTGTGATAGTTTTTGGTACAGGCCAGCTCTTTATGGCTTCAATCTTCGCCTCATCCACCTAAATTCCCTCTGGAGTCATAATACAGCCAAGAAAAGAGACTCGATCCGTGCAAAAGATGCACTTCTCAAGGTTACCAAATAAACGTGCATCTCGTAAAGCATCAAAAACAGCACGCAAATGATTCATATGTTCATCTATGGATTTACTATAAATCAAGATATCATCAAAGTAAACTATCACAAATTTGCCAATGAAAGCTCTTAAAACCTCATTCATCAAGCACATGAAAGTACTAGGTGCATTAGTTAAACCAAAAGGCATTACTAACCACTCATATAATCCAAATTTGGTTTTGAAAGTTGTTTTCCATTCGTCTCCAAGTTTCATTCTAATTTGATGGTAGCCACTACGCAAATCAATTTTGGTGAAAATTATAGCACCACATAACTCATCAAGCATGTCGTCTAGCCTAGGAATAGGATGACGATACCTAATAGTAATATTATTAATGGCTGTACAATCTACACACATACGCCAAGTACCATCTTTCTTAGGAACCAAAAGTACAGGAACAGCACAAGGACTAAGTGATTGACGAACATACCCACGATCCAAAAGGTCTTGAACTTGTCGTTGTATCTCCTTAGTATCCTCAAGGTTGGTCCTATAAGCAGCACGGTTTGGCAAAGTAGCACCCGGAATCAAATCAATTTGATGCTCAATCCCTCTCAAAGGTGGCAATCCCGGGGGTATCTCAGCTGGAAAAACATCGTCATACTCCTGCAAAAGGTTAGTGACAGCAGGAGGCAAAGCACTAGAAGCAATATCATCAAGCGAAAACAAAGCTTGTTTGCATATCAAAGCATAGCAAATATCATCATTATCAGAAATTTCAGCAAGCTCAGATTTTGTTGCAAGACATGAACAACCTTGTAATTTAATTCCAGCACCCTTAGAACTTGAAGAATCATTAACATTACTAGGTGTAGAATTAGAATTAATAGGTTATTGAATTTCGAGACCTTTATTTTTCAAACTAGCAGCTCTTTCAAATCAGCTTGTACAATTTCAGCAGGGGTCATTGGTAACAAAGTAATTTTAGTTTCTTTATGCATAAAAGTGTACTTATTACGTCTACCATGGTGTATAGCATCATTATCAAATTCCTAAGGTCTACCCAATAAAAGTGAACATGCTTGCATGGGTACGACATCACAATCAACAGAATCCACATAAGAACCAATGGAAAAAGGAACTCTACAAGTTTGTATTACCTTAGCTTTTCCAGAGTCATTTAACCAGTGAATATAGTATGGATGTGGATGTGGGCGTGTGGTCAAAGCAAGCTTGTTGACCACATCAGAACTCACCAAGTTATTTCAGCTCCCTCCATCAATGATGACACGTGCTCGGCGGTTCTTGATGACGAAGAAAATCTGGAACAAGTTGTGGCGCTGCATCGTCTCAGGCTGATGAACTTATGTGCTAAGGACACGCTGAACAATAATGTTCATTTATCTCGTGGTGTCTCCGCCTCCAAGGACGAGGTCACTACTGGTGGCAGCGACGTCCTCCTCCTCATCCTCCACATCGGAGGTTCTCATGTAACCGCTATCGTCTATCGCCATATATGCCCGCCTACTTGGGCAATCTTTCTGCACATGACCAAGTCCATGGCAGCGGTGGCACTGAATCCCTATAGTGCGCCCCGTCGAAGCAATAGAGGAGGCACTACTAGCTGGTACCTACATAGAATTTTTACCTGAGCGTGAAGAAGGTGCAGGGGCTGATCTTGGTGCTGCAGAAACAACACTAGTTCCCTTGGCAGCTGCTGGTGGGGGCGGCCGAAAAGATGGCTTGGGAAGCCCCGAAGTCCCCGTCGGTCGTGGAGAGTCCTTGCTATACTCCTCAAAAGCCTGGAAAAGTCCTTGCGATTCTTTCTCTGCAAGCATAGCATACTGGAAACACTGGTTGAGGATATAATATTCTTTAAAATCAAGGATGTCCTAAATTTCTTTTCTCAAACCCGAATAAAAGCGGCAAATCTAATCCTCTACTTTTTCAACTACAGCACAACGAATCAAACCCTTCTGAAGCTAACTAAAGTTTTACTGAACAGTTTTATCTCCTTGCTCTAAACGTTGCATTTTATTACGAATCTCTATATAAAAAGAAGGAGGAACAAAACGATCACGCATTGCTAACTTAAGTTCTTCCCAAGTAGCAGGCAACTCAGTTTCAGCAGCTAGACCACTCCACCAAACAATAGCAAAGTCCTTAAATTCACTAGTGACTTGTCTAACCCTATGTTGTTCAGGAACAAGGTGGGCATTAAATTTTTGTTCTACAGTCATCTCCCAATCAAGATAAACATCACCATCATACTGACCCGAAAACGAAGGAATTGAAAACTTAATTTTAGCATACGGGTCATCTAGAGCATAGTTACCGTGTAAACGACGATTGTAGTTATGGAAACCACCCATACCTTGAGTATTACGGTGCAACCGATGTCGTAATCTTGCGGTCCTTGTAGCTGACCTATCCATGGTGCCATCAGCCTTATACACCATGTCTTCATCATGGTTGTCTTCAATGTCATTGTTGTTATTGGTGTTCGTATTATTGGTCTTAGGAGCGGTCTCCAACGCAACAACCTAATCGGTTAACTTAGAGATCCGCGTCTCCAACCACTCGATGCTTTCTCTAATGTGAAGCTTGCTGACCGCATCAGTAACAGCTCTGGTGATCATCTCTGCCAAATCACTCTGAGCAGCCTGCAAAGCCTTCTGGAGCTGCTCTTGGCTCACGCACTCAGCAAATTGTGAGGGTGAAGCCATCTCTCCGTCGTCACTTCCTGCCGTCACAAACACTAAAACATGAAACAAACAGTGAAGGTTATCCCTACAAAACAGCTAAGTAGTGGTGCCTCTCAACACAACAAAAGGAAACTCCTTACAAAGCTCTTACAAAGTTCTGAAAAGCAAAGCAAAGGATACCAGGGAGGTGTGTTCCATGATTGCAAGGCTCACAGAATAACCTATGTGTTGTCCAGAAGAAATATGTAGAGCTAAGAAAGGCCAAATATATACATGTGAGTGGCACACAAATCAAAAACAGATGGTAAAGCTGAATAAGTACCCAAGTAACTTGTCCCTAGTTGCTGGTCCAAGTATGTCCTAGAACAGTAGTGATAGCAAAGTAGAAACAAGGAGACAAAGGCACACAGGCAACAGGGGGCTAAGTGCAAAACAGCCAAATCCAGAAATTTCAAGGGGCTAGATGTAGCACTAGTAGAAATCCCAAATTTCTTTTTTGTTTATTTTATTTTTTTGATATTTTTCTCCAACTCACTAACAATGGGGGAGAATCCACAGAATATTTCAGCTCAAACAGAGCTAGGATGTGGCCTACAGAAAATCTTGAAGTTGCAGAAAACGTCGGGTTTAAACTTGAATGAATTTCTTCTTTATCTTCCTGATTTTTTTGAATTTTTTGATGAGAGCACACAGGGTTCCTGATCTTCTGAAAGGTTCTAGATACGTTGATTTGGTCAGAGGCGACACACAAATCGATCCGACTTCAGAACAACACGTTCTAAACCCGGCAATCGTAGCACAACATCTCCTTTGGTTATCAACCGTTCTAAAACGATTGACCTCGCCGAGAAGCTATGACACCCCATGTGTCTCACTTCTATCTAACAAACATGAAAAGCACCAATCATTAATAATATAGCATGAATTGATGAAGCCTCACTCCAATTAATTAAATGAATTCCCGGTAATTAAAAACCCTACAAAACAAATTGTGAGCCAAATGAAATTTTACTATACAACATATGCCAACTAAATTCATAATCAAATTAGTAATATTAAGATATAATTTTATGAATTTACTGAACATTTTACTAATTGTGGAAATACCCCAAATAATTAATTAAAGTCTAGGACCCTTTCAAAATTGAATTTAAATACAAAAATCTCCATAATAATTCTGACCAAATGGGTCCTACCAGAGCACCAGAATTTTCACAAAGGACCTATGTGCAAAATCCCAAATCAATTGGAGGTCCCTAGCTATTTTAATTGGAAATATCTTTAACCAAGGACTAGTTTGCAAGAAATCAAATAGTTCAGGGGGCGCAGTGCAAAATCTTCTTTCTTCCTCCTCTCACAGGTGCAGAGTCCTTCCGACGGACACGCCAGCGCTCCGCTCACCCTCCTCCGCACGCCAACTCCCCACCTCGGGACTCCTCGTGCTACAGCGCGCCTGACCCCCTCTGCCTCGCCAGCCCTGTCCACTCAGCCGCAGAGTCGCCCAACGGCCTCCTCTCCTCCCCCTCTCCTCTGCAAGCCATTGCCATGATCGCCTGCAGGGAGCTTCAATGTTGCCGCACCCAACCGCTCATGTCGCCTCAACCACCCAAGAATCAAAGCGCTGACCTCTCGTACTCCCTCTCAGCCATAACTTAGTCCCTGCTCCCTATCCTCTCTCTCTCTCTCTCTCTCACTCTCTCTCTCTCTCGCCTTATTCTTTTTCCCCACCCGCCATTGACAGAACCGCTCTCGAGCTTGAGCGCTGCACTCCTACTGCTTTTCGAGCCCAGCCGAGAGCACCCACGCACCCTTCCACTTTCCCTCTAGCTTCCCAGGCCACTCGTTCTGCAACTCCCTGCGTGAGCATCAAGCAATCGAAGAAAATCATCATCTTCTCCTTCGGCGAACAACTCTGACCTCATCGCGAAATTTGTCAACTCCGGTTCGTCTCGCCTCCCCATTTCTTCTTACACGTGCGCGCAACCCCCAGACGACCTCGCCTAACCTTCTTCCCCTTTGTTTTTGCGCACGAAAGTCACCAGCAGTTGGTGTTTTCCGTGGCCGCCGTCTCTGCCCCAGCCGATCGACACCGCCTCCACGATGAGCACTACTCTTCAGCACTTCCCGAACCGATCCAACGTGATGTCGAGCCTCCCCGAGTCACCGTGAAGCTATAGGAGCAAGCCCCAACGGATTTGCTGCCTCCTACCGTTCCCGCGATGCCGCCGAAGACCCCCTACCGCCTCCTCTCACTGACAACCACCTCCCAGTGAGCCCCGTCCTCGCGAACCCCACCAATTCGTCTGCCTTGATGCACGCAGCAATCCCCTGGTCCCGCGGCGAGCTTTCATCACGCATGGACACCGGCGACGAGCTTTGACCGAAGCTCCGGTGCTGCTGACCCGGGCACACTGGCGCGCTGACTAGCAGCTGGCGTGTTGCCTACGTGGCACCTACGTGTCGCTGATGTGGCTCCTACTTGGCCACTCTTTAAAACCAGAAATTGCCTAAAACTTTGAAAACTCATAGTAAATCGAATTCAAATCCAATGAGGCCCAAACAAATTTTGTTGGATTCATATTTCAGTGCTCTATTTTAGTAAAATGATAAATAGCTATCTCTGTACATGTATTTTTATTAATTCAATTAATTGCCAAAACACCAAATAATTCACCAGAAATTGTAGGAATAAAATTAAATCCTGATTGTTGGCATGCTTAGTAAACACATGATTATATACCAGCACAAATTTTTGTTTTTTAAAATATGAAATACTTTAAGCTCTAGAATTTATTTAGTGTGTTTTTTAGATTAATTCTAGAAATTATTCTGTAAATAATCTGCCCTTGCCACTTGGCATAAAAATCACTCATATAAGCCTCTGTTCACAATAAATCACACATGTCTAGAAACATAAATTTAATTTACTAATTAATTTAATTGCTCATATCACTCATTTACCTTAATTAATTGCATAAAGAATATATATACCTAAAATCTTAATTAACAACCCAACTTCTCTGAAGCATATGGCTTTGAGAACATAATAATAATTTTAATTGACATTAAAACATATGTGCTTGCATGTATCATGTCATTGCATTCAACGGTATTTCGATAATGCTGTTAATTCAAATTCCATCATATAGGTAACGACAACCAGGAGCAAGTGGAAGACTTTCAGAAGGACGTTGACCCTCAAGAGCAGCAAGTAGAAGTTGCTAACACTAGTGTTGATCCAGGCAAGCCACGGGTTACATTCGCCTTCTTACAAAATTTTTCTAGTTTATATCATTACTAGTGTCCATGATTATTGTTACATTAGGTCATAGGAGTTGATTGAAACCCACCTTGCATGATATCCAAATGACCTATGCTACTGCCTTGAAACTTAGTAGAATCGGTACTGTGATGCTATGCTTAATAATTGCTAGTCTTGCTAGATATTATTATTACTAAGGAATAAACTTGACCACTGGAATGGGAATTATTAAAAGAAGTTTACTTTTGATGTTATGATTGGGCAGGGATAATGCATGTGTAGGTTTTCAGCAACACATGGATGTTGATTGTGGTAGCCCTGCCTTGTCGAACCTAGGACCCGTCTGTGGTCAGCCCCTTGATCAAATATTGAACAATACCGAATGCATGCAAGCTTATGGGCACTAGTAAACCGATGTAGCATTAAAGGTCATTTGCATTGAGGATGGTTAAGGTGCGTTGGTCATTGACCCTCCTGCTGCTGGAGTGGGCGGCTCATATCATGAAAAATTGTTGGTAGAACGGCATGCCCACTCAACGTCACCACACCCGGGCTGAGGTGTAGGTGCTTTTCTTGTGAAAGGTTGCCATATACGACCTTAATTGGTGCGTATGTGTTGTGCATCTCGGGTTTTCCCAGCTGGTGTAAATCGATTGCAATTGCTGTCCCTCACAGTAATGAGTACCACTTGGTCACCACGCCAATCACGTAGTTGCACATGGTACTTGGAAAGTAATTATGATGTGTATTGTTGATGTTACTATTATTGCTCTTATGTTGTATTTACTTTATGTATTGTTTTATTCTCCTATTGTTGCAACTAAAGTTACATTTCAGCTCAACCCATTTAAATTGACAAATAAAACTTGATAAAACTAATAGGTTGCTTAGTGTGAGTCTTTTCAAACAACCACCTATTAGAGCCTTTGCATGTCTAGATGTCTGACGGGTAAGCCTTGCTGAGTAATTAGTACTTAGGCTTTGTGCCATTGTGTTTTTCAGGTAATGAAGAAATAGAATTGTCTGTAGATGTGATGACTTGGGACGTGCAAGTCCCTGAGGGTTGGATTGCCCACTAGGAGTCCGACTCGTCGCCCCGGTGATGTTGTGTGCTGCTAGAGTGATGGTTCTTCGGGCATGGATCATCACTATGCTGTATTGTCAAGCTCGTAGATTTTGAACGTTAATTGCTTCCGCTGTTTTCAAGACATTGATGAACTTGTACTATTCCGCTGCACTCTGATAACCTTAATGATGTAATATTCAACTTAAATTTGAACAAATATTGTATTATCAAGTGTCTGCGCTATCAGCACCTTCGGGACTTCGATCCTCAAAGAAGGGGAGCCACAGCTGGTATCAGAGCCATGGGTTATGATTGTTTATATTATTTGCCCATATAGATAATAGGGTGGTGACAAAGCTAAAATGGGTTATGATTGTTTATATTATTTGCATCTACGGCTTCTTCAAATGAAGGTACGTGCGTGCTTAACCAACACGCATGATATCTGTGTATGTGCTCGCAGGCGGATACGAGACACTGTTGGCTCGTGACTTATCATGGGGCAATCCTTTTCCATGGGTCGTTACTAGTAGAAATGTGCTTGTTTTCGTAGTTTCTTTTGAATTTGATGTATTGTTTCTAAAATGGATCTTCTGCAGGTACACTAACGCCGTTAGTATAACACTTAGAATAACTTACGTGTTGAGTGCGGGTCATCACCAAATACTCGAGCCGCTAAGTACTGGCAAACTATGTGTTGAGTTGGGAGGATTAATAGGGTAATAAAGTGAAAATTTTGCATATAACTAAACTAAAATTTTGTTTTCTCCTTTCTTGCCAACCTCTGACTAGAAATTCTATAAGCATGTTAAGCATAACCCTGAACTTAGAAATTTCATAACTGGAGATGTACTTCGAATTTGCAAGTGTTTAAACCCAATCTAGAATTCTCTTGAAGTCTATTTTCATCTACATAAGATTTCATAATTTTACTAGCTTCCCCCTGTCCAGTAGAGACAAAACACTAAGCCTCTGTCATCCTGAAATAGAATCTGCCAACCTGAACTTGCAAAATTCATAAGTCCAGATTTACTTGGAAATTTTGAGAGTATAAATACAATCTGGAAAGCTATGAAAGTCTACTGTAACATGGTTCCAACCCCCAATTTTTAAGACCTTGTTTTCTGTTCAAAATACCTACTTTTTCTGACTGTGGTATAGTAAAGACAGAATCCGTTTTAAAAACCCATTGCCGAATTATTGCCCCTTGAGGCTGGAAAATGTAAACTAAAAACTTTGTTTCTGTATTTTATAGCACTTTATATGAAATGCATCCTTACTGTAAGGAAGGTTTGACTCAATCAAATTTTTGTGGTATAGTTTTGCTATCATTACCAGCACCATGACAGTTGTTAGTGATATGCATTATTGCCCATGGAACACTGTACTCACCATTGGGTTTTTGTTCCAGATGGGTGACCATGGTTTTGAGGAGCTCATGCACGATGGGTGGCGCTACACCACCATTCTCCACCACCATGGCTTTCCTACACTTTTGTGGGATCTGCTACACTTGCTGGGCTACGACGAGCCACCCTCCTACAAGGGCCGCGAGATCCACCACCACGGAGTGACTCTTGCTGAGGTGCACATCAGCGTGCCCACCCACCCACGCAACCTTGACATGACGGGGATGGTGAGCATGGTCATTTGTGGGAGCCTCCATGAGGGCTTGGAGAGAGTCGTCCACAGGGCTCTCACTCACTTCTACGGGCACCACACAGCAGCGCTCTCTAGGACTCCGTTTGAGATGATTCCCGTCTAGCACCAGGCCAACCCGGTCTGGCAGAGGCGCGTGAGGTGCATCGCCCGCGACGACTACCTGGCGTATCACGCGGGGTACCATCGTGTGTCCCACTACTCTGAGTACCTCCTTAACTTGGATGAGGAGGCTAGCAGCCATAGAAGGATTCTACTGGCTGACACTGAGCAGGCCTGGGTACAGAGGAATGATCTGCAGACACAGGTTGACGCACAGCAAAGGGAGATTCAATGAATGACCGCTGCTCTTGAGGCGAGTGAGACTCGCGTTACTAAGGTCACCGGACAGCGCGACACCCTCGCGCAAGAGGTTGCAGACGTGGCGTGCTTATGCAGCAGCGCGCCAACCACAACGAGCACCTGCAGCGTCAGTTGACGGCTGCACAGCACGAGATGGAGCTTATGGGAGAGGATCTAGAGATCCTGGCTCACGAGAACCAGGGCCTGCAGCAGCAGCTGGAGGCGGTCCTGGTGCCACCAGCAGCACCAGAGGAGGAGGAACCGGACAAGGACATGGATAAGGAGTCTGATGTAGACTACAATGCACCAGCCGGATACAGGACTTAGGGGATCATGATAGACCGGACTAGGTCATGTAGGCAGGACAAGTTTGGTAGGTAGCTTTTGTCGACGACGCGAGGTTGTGGTATTTTGGGGGATCACTGCATGAGATGCTTTTGTAACTCGATGGCCACATATTCTGAGTTCATGTACTTAAGACTATGTTGACTTATGCTATGTATTGGTTGTACCCTTTTAGCTATTGTTGTTGCAACTGAGTTTCATAAGAATTCCAGCTTGATCATACTCTTTGACTCAATCGAAGTACTTTCCTTGTAGATGGCTGAAACCACCAATCAACCGCCACCGGGTTGGGAGATCACCGATGGCCTGGAGTTCACAGGGATGGTTCACCTATTTTGGAGAGTTCTCTAGAGATTCGGATATCCCATTCCTCCCACCTATGTTGGCAAGGAATTTCAGGAGCATGGAGTCCCCTCATGTGTCATCCATGTGGCAATTCCCGCCAACTACTTGATCATTCCCACATGGGAATCCTGGACCATTAGCATCACTGGGACAGATTTACTTTCCACTTGGACTGTTGCTGCTTTCAAGGCACTCACTCGATTCTACGAAGACCATAAGCATGATGTTGCTGGAACACCCGTCGTCTTGCTACCCATCAATGATGTGACAGATTTTGAATGGATCAGGCGTGTGGATTTCATCTTTGATCCAAACCATCGTCACCATGATCCTATGCTGCCCATAATAGAGTATTATGGCTTATCCACTTTTGCCTTATGCACAAACTTGTGCTGGCGTCCGGATGTGTTTCATGCTGCATTTCGACTTTCTAAAGTCAAAAAACAAGCTAAGGATGAGGAAATTGCAGAACTGAACAAACAAATTCAAGCAAAGAATGAAGAGATGGATGCGATTATAGAAGAATGTGACCAAGCCTTGCTGGATGCAACAGATTTTGAGCATGATATGATTGAGGCTCAACATGACTTAGACGCATTCAAGGCTGCCCACCTTCCCGTTGAAGGAAATTGGGATGAGATCATCATGGAGTATGGAGAACAAGAGGATGTAGAGATGGCGTCAGTCGGTATTAATGATGTGGAAATGATGGATCTGGAGGAACCAGAAGAGCCTAGGGAACCGGAAGAACCAGAAGAGCTGGAAGACATAGAGCAGGAGTAGATGGTTTGCTACACCCCTGTGTATGGTCGTGTAGTATATGTATCCCTAGTTTGATGTAGGAGCATGAATCTTGCATAATGTGTCCGCAATACCGTAGCGAGGCATTGGCACATATGTGCAAGAAGTCGTGTGACGATGTCCTTTTAACAACCATGTAGTCTGAATTGAATTAATGGAGATGGTTGTCACTTGTGAAATTTATCCTTGCCTCTTGCAAATTATATTCTTGCACATGTGTTTTTATGGATTATTTTGAGAAATAACTAATGTGCAACCATATAAATTGCAGCATGGTGCGTACTTGGAATCAGGATGACCCTGAAAGCTCTCAGCAAGGAGCTAATGCTGAGCCCTCACTAGCTGAGGTATTGGCTGCTGCACTCAACCGGCAGCAAAATGACTCTGAGTTGCTTCGTCGGCTGGTAGATATTACGTCCCATCTAGCTGGACAGGGAGGCCACCGCAACAACAACAATCAGCCTCGACAGAGCACCTACTCAGATTTTCTAGGTGCGCATCCGCCAGCCTTCGAGCGTGCCAGAGAACCTCTAGATGCCGATTACTGGCTACGTCAGACCAAGTCAAAGTTCGGTCTGCTGGAATGCGCCGAGCACCAGAAGGTGCTATTCACCGCCCAACAACTCCAGGGCTCTACTAGTGCATGGTGGGCAAACTATGAAGCTTCTCTGCCCGCTGGATGCCGCGTTGAATGGAATAAGTTCAAGACTACATTTTGTGCTCATTTCATCCCAGCTGGCCTTATGCAAAGGAAATTCTAAGAATTCATGGATCTGAAACAAGGAGGGAGGAGTGTCCTCCAATATTCTGAAGCTTTCAACCATCTTGCTCAGTATGCCACTGAGTATGTCAACACTGAAGAGAAGAAGAGGTATGCTTTCCTACGTGGCATGAATGCCACACTGAAGGAATGTCTGACCTGGTAGACGATTGGCACGTACAATGACCTGGTCAATGCTGCTATTGTCCAGGAAGGCGCTATGCGTCAAGTTGAAGAAGAAGATCGCAAAAGAAAGGCCCCTGCTAGTGCCTCTGCTGCCCCACAGGCGAAGCACCGCCTGATTTACACTTCACCTATCGGACAGCGTTTCTGAACATTTCTGCAGCAGCAGTATCAGCGACGGTATGGTCAAAACTACTCGAGACCACCACAGCAACAGAACTTTCCACCCCGTGCACCGTACCCATAGCAGAACACTCAGTACCGTGCACCCTACCAGCAGCAAGGGAATCAGAATGCTCATGCCCCACAGCCTGCTGATCATGGAAGCAGTTATCCGTGCTACAATTGTTGTTGTACCAGCCACTTTGCCAAGAACTGCACTGCACCGAGGCGCAACAACAACAGCAACCACAACAGCAACCAGCGTCAGAACCAGAACAGGAATGTGAATGCACCGTCTCATAGTGCCCAAGTGAACTACACCAATGCTGAAGATATTCCTCAGGGCGAACCCGTGCTGACCAGTACGCTCTCGCTCTATCGCCAGCCTGTCCTTGCACTTTTTGATTCAGGTGTTATGCATAATTTCATTAGCAAAGCTTGTGTGAAAAAACACAATCTCCACACCACCGTCATAAATCAATTCTACACCGTCCGCCCTCCTGCTGGACAAATTTTTGCTAACGAAGTAGTGTGTAAGGCTCCACTAGAAATTAATCGAAAGATCTACCCCACCAATTTCATCAAGCTCAAGGATCAAGAGATTGATCTGATCATAGGTATGATCTGGATGAAAACCCATAGAGCCATGCTAGACATTGAGCCTCACATCGTTCACATCAAGTCTCCCTTGCATGGAAAAGACACCCTTTCTCTGAATACCGATTCATCGAAAGCCTTGGTTTTCCATCACTTGGAAGGGCAATCACTCGAAAGTATTCCCGCCATTCATGAGTATCCGGACGTGTTTCTCGAGGACATCTCTGGTCTACCACCTGACCATGATGTGGAATTTAAGATAGAGCTACAACCAGGAACTTCTCCGATATCCCGTCGTCCGTATAAAATGGCCCCGAATGAGCTGGCTGAGTTGAAAAGGCAATTAAATGAGTTATTGGAAAAGGGATTCATTCGCCCAAGTACTTCACCTTGGGGCTGCCCTGCTATTTTTGTGAAGAAGAAGGACAAGTCCTTGCGCCTTGTCATTGACTATCGGCCTCTTAACGAAGTTACCATCAAGAACAAATACCCATTACCCCGTATAGATATCCTCTTTGACCAATTGGTTGGTGCTAAGGTCTTCTCAAAGATTAACCTCCGTTCGGGCTATCATCAAATCAAGATCAGAGCCGAAGACATTCCAAAGACCACCTTCTCTACTAGATATGGATTGTTTGAGTATCTAGTAATGTCATTCGGATTGACAAATGCCCCTGCCCATCTAATGTACCTCATGAATTCGGTATTCATGCCCGAGTTGGACAAATTTGTGGTAGTACTCATTGATGACATCCTCATCTATTCCAAGTCCAAGAAAGAGCATGCTGAACATCTTCGCATTGTTCTTCAACGTCTCCGAGATCACAAGTTATATGCAAAATTCAACAAGTGTGAATTTTGGTTGGACCGTGTGCCATTTATCGGCCACATAATTTCAGCAGATGGAATCTCGGTAGACCCCAGCAAAGTTCAAGATGTGCTAGATTGGAAGCCACCAAAAACGGTCCATCAAGTCCGTAGTTTCCTTGGATTAGCCGGATATTATCGTAGGTTCATTCCAAATTTTTCTCGGCTGACCAAACCCATCACGGAGCTGCTGAAAAAGGATAAGAAATTCAATTGGAATGATAGTTGTGAAGAAGCATTTCAAGCATTGAAGAAATTATTGACCACTGCCCCAGTATTGGCTCAACCAGACATCACCAAGCCATTCGACGTGTATTGTGATGCATCTGGGACAGGACTTGGATGTGTGCTCATGCAGGAAGGTCGTGTCATTGCCTATGCATCTCGATAGCTATGGAAGCATGAAGAGCACTATCCAACTCATGATTTGGAACTAGCTGCGGTTGTGCTTGCACTAGAAATATGGAGGCATTATTTGCTCGGAAACTTAGTGCATATCTACACAGATCATAAGAGCTTAAAATATATCTTTACCCAGACTAATCTGAATATGAGACAACATCGGTGGCTAGAACTGATTAAAGATTATAACCTGGAGATTCATTATCATCCAGGCAAGGCCAATGTAGTCGCCGATGCGTTGAGTAGGAAGGTACACTGCAATCACTTTGTACTGGAATATCAGAATAGCAGCAACAACGTCACTGTTTCAAAACCCAGTCTTCATGTTTTGCCTGCTATGGTGATTAGCAATCTTAGTGTTCATTCTACTATTCGTGAAGAAATCATTGCTGCACAGAAAAATGATGTTGGTATGAATCATATCCGTCAAAACATTAAGAAGGGTAAAGCAAAATGTTTCACACAAGACTCCAATGGTACCCTATGGTTCAATAACCGTTTGGTAGTACCAAAAGACTTTGAACTTCGACGGAAAATCTTGGATGAAGCACATCACTCCAAATACTCCATCCATCCGGGTAGTAATAAAATGTACCAAGATCTAAAGAAGAATTTTTGGTGGACAAGAATGAAGCAAGAAGTGGCTCGATATGTCGCAGAATGCGATACTTGTCAGAGAGTTAAGGTTGACCATTTGAAACAAGCCAGATTGCTTCAACCATTGAGTATTCCTGCCTAGAAATAGGAAAACATCAGCATGGACTTTATTGTTGGCCTACCTCTCATTTTGCGTAAGCATGATTCTATTTGGGTCATTGTGGACCGACTCACCAAATCTGCTCACTTCTTGCTGGTCAACAATAGATACAGCATACGGCAATATGTAGAGTTATACATTGCAAGAATTATGTGTCATCATGGAGTACCCAAGACCATCATCTCAGATCGTGGTTCGCAGTTTGTCGCTCGTTTCTGGGAACAACTGCATGCATCCTTGGGTACAGGTCTAATTTGTAGTTCTGCTTACCATCCCGCTACCGATGGACAGACAGAGCGTGTCAACCAAATTTTGGAAGATATGCTTAAGGCATGTGTTTTAACACATGGTGGTAACTGGGATGAGTATCTACCCTATGCTGAATTCTCGTATAACAACAGTTACCAGGAGAGTGTAAAAATGTCACCATTTGAAGCACTCTATGGTCACAGTTGTAGAATGCCATTGAACTGGTCTGAATCCGGAGAAAGAGTAACATTTGGCCCGGATATTGTAAAGGATGCTGAAGAAAAAGTTCGTACCATTCAGGCAAATCTAAAAGCTGCCAAATGTCGCCAAGAGAAGTACGCAAACCGATGATGTAGACCACTGTATTTCAATAAGGGTGTCTACGTCTATCTCCGAGTGTCACCTATGAAGGGCATCCAACGGTTTGGAGTCAAGGGAAAGTTAGCTCCCCATTACATTGGACCATTCCAAATTCTGGAAAGATGCAGAAACATAGCCTACAAGCTAGAGCTAACCACTGCCCTATCTAGAGTTCATAATACCTTCCATGTCTCTCAGTTGAAGCGGTGTCTCAAGCCACCCATTGACAAAATCTTGGAAGAGTATGACCAACTCCAACCCGATCTCACATACTCCGAACAACCGATATGGATCCTCGACGAGAAAGAGTGCACAACCCATAAAAGAACACTCAAATTCTATAAAGTTCAATGGAGTAATCACTCAGAAGATGAATCCACTTGGGAATCTGAAGAATTTCTGAGTACACATTACCCAAAATTTTGGTCGTCATACGCAGGTATGTTTTGACCATCGTACTTCCCTCTAGTTTGCCTTGTCATGATCTCGGGACGAGATTTCTTTAAGGAGGGAGGGCCGTGACACCCCAGGTGTCTCACTTCTATCTAACAATCATGAAAAGCACAAATCATGAATAATATTGCATGAATTGATGAAGCCTCACTCCAATTAATTAAATTAATTCTAAGTAATTAAAAACCCTACAAAACAAATTATGAGCCAAATGAAATTTTACTATACAACATATGCCAACTAAATTCATAATCAAATTAGTAATATTAAGATATAATTTTATGAATTTAATGAGCATTTTACTAATTGTGGAAGTACCCCAAATAATTAATTAAAGTCTAGGACCCTTTCAAAATAGAATTTGAATACAAAAATCTATAGAATAATTCTGACCAAATGGGTCCCACCAGAGCACCAGAATTTTCACAAAGGACCTATGTGCAAAATCCCAAATCAATTGGAGGTCCCTAGCTATTTTGATTGGAAATATCTTTGACCAAGGACTGGTTTGTAAGAAATCAAATAGTTTAGGGGGCGTAGTGCAAAATCTTCTTTCTTCCTCCTCTCACTGGCGCAGAGTCCTCCCGACGCACACGCCAGCGCTCCACTCGCCCTCCTCCACACGCCAACTCCCCACCTCGAGACTCCTCGTGGTACAGCGCGCCTGACCCCCTCTACCTCACCCGCCCTGTCCACTGAGCTGTAGAGTCACCCAACGACCTCCTCTCCTCCCCCTCTCCTGTGCACGCCATCGCCATGATCGCCTGTAGGGAGCTTCAATGATGCCGCACCCAACCGCTCCTGTCGCCTCAACCACCCAAGAATCAAAGCGCTGACCTCTCGTACTCCCTCTCGGCCATAACTTAGTCCCTGCTCCCTATCCTCTCTCTCTCTCTCTCTCTCTCTCTCTCGCCTTATTCTTTTTCCCCACCCGCCATTGATAGAACCACTCTCGAGCTTGAGCGCTGCACTCCTACTGCTTTCTGAGCCCAGCCGAGAGCACCCACGCTCCCATCCACTTTCCCTCTAGCTTCCCAGGCCACTCCTTCGGCAACTCCCTGCGTGAGCATCAAGCAATCAAAGAAAATCATCATCTTCTCCTTCAGTGAACAGCTCTGACCTCATCACGAAATTTGTCAACTCCTGTTCGTCTCGCCTCCGCATTTCTTCTTATACGTATGCGCAACCCCCAAACGACCTTGCCTAACCTTCTTCCCCTTTGTTTTTGCGCACGAAAGTCACCAGTAGTTCGCGTTTTCCGCGGCCGCCATCTCTGCCCCAGTCAACCAACGTCGCCTCCATGACGAGCACTACTCTCCGGCACTTCCTAAACTGATCCGACGCGATGCCGAGCCTCCCTGAGTCGCCGTGAAGGTGTAGGAGCAAGCCCCGACAGATTTCCTACCTCCTACCGTTCCTGCGACACCGCCGAAGACCCCCTTCCGCCGCCTCTCACCGATGACCACCTCCCGGTGAGCCCCCGTCCTCACGAACCCCACCAATCCGTCTGCCTCAATGCGTGCAGCAATCCCCTGGTCCCGCGGTGAGCTTTCATCGCACATGGACGTTGGCGACGAGCTTTGACCGAAGCTCCGGCGTCGCTGACCCGGGCACACTGGCGCGCTGACTGGCAGCTGGCGTGTCGTCTATGTGGCACCTACGTGTAGCTGATGTGGCTCCTAGTGGCCACTCCTTAAAACAAGAAATACCAGGAAATTACCAGAAATTGCCTAAAACTTTGAAATCTCATAGTAAATCGAATTCAAATCCAATGAGGCCCAAACAAATTTTGTTGGATTCATATTTCAGTGCTCTATTTTAGTAAAATGATAAATAGTTGTCTCTATACATGTATTTTTATTAATTCAATTAATTGCCAAAACACAAAATAATTCACCAGAAATTGTAGGAATAAAATTAAATCCTGATTTTTGGCATGCTTAGTAAACACATGATTATCTACCAGCACAAATTTTTGTTTGATAAAATATAAATTGCTTTAGACTCTAGAATTTATTTAGTGTGTTTGCTTAGATTAATTCTAGTAATTATTCTGTAAATAATTTTCCTTTGCCACTTGGCATAAAAATCACTCATATAAGCCTCTGTTCACAGTAAATCACACATGTCCATAAACATAAATTTAATGTACTAATTAATTTAATTGCTCATATCACTAGAACAGGAATTATTAAAAGAATCGTTATTGTGATGCTATGCTTAGTAATTGCTAGTCTTGCTAGATATTATTATTACTAAGGAATGAACTTGACCACTGGAACGGGAATTATTAAAAGAAGTTTACTTTTGATGTTATGGCCGGGCAGGGATAATGCATGTGTAGGTTTGCAGCAACACATGGGTGTTGACTGTGGTAGACCTGCCTTGTCGAACCTAGGACCCATCCGTGGTCGGCCCCTTGATCAAGTATTGAACAGTATCGAATGCATGCTAGCTTATGGGCACTAGTAAACCGATGTAGCATTAAATGTCACTTGCATTCAGGACGGTTAAGGTGCGTTGGTCATTGACCCTCCTGCTACTGGAGTGGGCGGTTCATACCACGAAGTACTATTGGCAGCACGACATGCCCACTCGACGTCACCACACCCAGGCTGAGGTGTAGGTGCTTTTCTTACGAAAGGTTGCCATATATGACCTTAATTGGTACGTATGTGTCATGCATCTCGGGTTTTCTCAGCTGGTGTAAATCGATTGCAATTGCTGTCCCTCGCAGAAATGAGTACCACTTGGTCACCGCGCCAATCACGTAGTTGCACATGGCACTTGGAAAGTAATTATGATGTGTACTGTTGATGTTACTATTAATACTCTTATGTCATATTTACTTTATGTATTGTTTTATTCTCCTATTGTTGCAACTAAAGTTACATTTCAGCACAACCCATTTAAATTGACAAATAAAACTTGATAAAACTAATAGGTTGCTTAGTACGAGTCTTTTCAAACAGCCACCTATTAGAGCCTTTGCATGTCTAGGTGTCCGACGGGTAAGCCTTGCTGAGTAATTAGTACTCAGGCTTTGTGCCTATGTTTTTTAGGTAATGAAGAAATAGAATTGTCTGTAGATGTGATGCCTTGGGACGTGCAAGTCCCTGAGAGTTGGACTGCCCACTGGGAGTCCGACTCGCCGCCGCAGTGATGTTGTGTGCTGCTAGAGTGATGGTTCTTCGGGCATGGATCATCACTATGTTGTATCATCGAGCTCGTAGATTCTAAAGATTAATTGCTTCCACTGTTTTCAAGACATTCATGAACTTGTACTATTCCGCTGCACTCTGATAGCCTTAATGATGTAATATTCAACTTAAATTTGAACAAATATTGTATTATCAAGTGTCTGCGCTATCATCACCTTCGGGACCTCGATCCTCTAGGAAGGGGAGCCACAACAGGCTAATCCCTGCCTACAAATCAAGAAGACAAGCAAGAACAAAGAAGAATGCAACACAATTGAAGATGTATTATGAATCTCACGAAGTTGGGATCTCACAAACCGTGATGACAGTGAAACTGTTATGAACAGAATAATCTAAGCAAAACCCAAACACTAATGGTGTGGTGGCGACTGTATATGAAGACTCTAGGGTTGTGCAAGACCCTCTGGACACGCCCCTAATTGGGCTCAACTAGATACAAAGCCCAAAGGCCAAAAACAGGCGACACAACACCGAAACAGATTCTGGACCCTCTCTTGTTTCAACGATTCCTGATGACTCCGAATGAATTTTGACATGAGACCGATGGCATTGGAAAGGTCTTATTCTTATCTTTCTGTGCATGTAGAACGTCCAAATCTGAGTCCGTATGCGTCCTGGGCATCCGTTTTAGTGTAGATTGGTCCTAGGCCCCAAAACAGACTCGAAGTCGGTTTTGGTTGGACCTCCACCTTGGCTTCCACGTCCTTGCTGGTCCTCCACATATCCAAGTCCTTCTCCCATCATCTCCTGGTCCTCTCCATGGTTCCTAATTACAATATAATCATTAGGTAGCAAACCATTCTCAAAAGTGACATATGATGAAGAACGTAGGAACGAGCTCACCTCTAAATTTAGTCGTCGTGCACGAGCTCTAGTCATTGGACCTTGCAAGTCCAGAATTGGAGAAGTGTTGCATGTATCCTTAGGAGTGATGTCCTCATCAAAGGTGAAAGCTAAGGCCTTGGGACCACCAAACAAGAAGAGGAAGGTCAAGAGCATATGGGTGCCTAAGTGCATTGTTGATCTTGAGAGATCGGCTACGTATAAATGGGTGCCCAAGAACAAGACCTTGATGGTGGTGGTGGTGGACTGAGCGCTTTCATGAAGATCATGTGAAGTCCACCACAAGTGACATGGACCTCAACGATCTATCTACTCATAAGGGAGGTAACCGTGTTAGTTCTTGGTAGTTGTAGTGTGTTTTTCTTTCTCTTGCATTGCATGGTAATTAGGACTCCTTTGTGACTAGTATGCTTTGCATCCATGCATGTGTAAATAACTAAAAGAATAATACATAAAAATTAGTCAATGTCTAACCCATCCAAGATAGCTATAAGCAAGGGGGAGTGCTTGAGATGGTGGTTTGACTTCTCTCAAGGCAAGGGCATGGCTTATAGTAAGTTTGGGAGGGGATCAAACTTGACATTGTTAGATTTCCTTTGTGTCGTGTTCTTAATATTGCTTGCATTCACATGGCATGTTTACCTTCTTTGCATATGTAAATTGCTTGTTACATGAATCATATAGGAAACACAAAGGAGGCTTGTCACATTTGGAGATATTTGCGCCTCATGCTCTATATGAGATTACATCTCCGTAAGTGTGACCAAAGGAAAGGATTGTGCTTCATGCCCATTGAGAAATCTCTTATGAACTTCGAGGTTAAATTTACTCGCGCGGTTCATGGACTAAGGCTCATACATACCCCTTTGGTTCTTATTTGCCTTGGTTCTTATTTCCTCGATCTTTCATTTGGCATTAGCAAAAACTATGAGGCCATAGAGTGCCACTATTTGAAAAAGAGTGTTTGAGAGTTCTCTCTATATTTCAAGTGCGATGTTTATTTGTGTGTTTAGCGAGGGCACTTGGAAAATGGAGAAATTCCTTGCTTTAGCAAAAATTTGGTAGTGACCATACAGTCTGATCTTTGGACCGTACAGTCCGGTCAGTGCCCTCAGGCATAGTGTTCTAGAGTGTCTGGTCGTAGAGACCGGACAGTATGGTTTTAGTGACCGGACCGTCTGGTCTGTATGGATTGCCAGCAGACCCAGAACAGACTGGACAGTCTGGTCCAGAGACCGTACCGTCCGGTCACTTGGGTTGATAGTGTGATGCAATCTCGATCTGAGCCAATTGATTTGTTCTTGATCGATCTTGGTCGTCCATCGGTTTCTTGACCTAAGTCAAATTGTTCAGAGACTTTGGTCTCTTCCTTGTTCGTGCCAAATGCCGAGAACTCGCCCAGAGCTGACGCCACCCTCGCTGTCGTCACCGTCGACCTCGCCCACCGCCGAGCAGCTCTACGTGATGCCGCGCACCGCAGCATTGCCTCCGCCGACGTCGCGTGCCGCCATTTTTGCCGCTGCTGCCTCCACGCGCGCCAGCCGCCAACGCTTGCCCCCTCGCCATTGTGCATCTCCGCCAGCAGCAGCTCCACCTTGCGCGCGTGCATGCCCAGAGAAAGACCAGAGCCGAGCCTTTCCCTTCCACCTCCATTGCCGGCGCCAAGAAACCAAAAGTCCAAGTTTTTCGGTGATCGTAGAGTTCTCTCAGTGTTTCTTTGTTCTCGGCACGTCAACACTCTTCCTAGGGTATTGCTACTTTGCTTAATTCATCGTTTATACCCTAAATTCTGAGTAATTAGTTAATTGATGCAATTAGTACTAATTCTCATCATTAGTTGCATTAATTAATTAGTTGGCTCAACCTAGATGCAATTAATCCTATTGATTATCTATTAATTGCAATTCTAGGGTTTGTCTCCTGTCTAGTCTACAGTTAGATTTATTGTCATTATTTGACTGTACACTAGATGACTCGCACTAGCTACATATAGTCGATGATCACTGTTGTTATCTTGCATACTTGCCTAGAGATCATGTCCTTCATTCAGTGCTAGGATTTCTATTGCGCATTCTTTCCTAGCAGTGCTTTTCTTGTAGATGTATTAGGTTTCCATGCTTATCCCGTCTACACCTATGTGCGTGCAGTGACAGCAGCAGCAGTCAGATGGCTGGTTCAGGACAGGACAAGGGAAAGGGGAAGATGCCTAAGAAGCCCAAGACCAAGAAGAGACCGAGACTGGATCCAGAGTCAGAGAGAGCCTAAAGGTTGGGTCAGTACTTGGACGCCATGGAGCAGTCACACAGGACACCTGGCTCACGTCTGAGGATCAGCCAGCCAGCTGAGGACCAGGGCTTGAGGAGGAGCACCAGGCATAGGACTGCACCTCTAGCAGTCGGGGTTGTGCCACCGCCGTGGCCGCAACGTACTCCGGTTTCCCATCAGGGGAGATCGTCGAGAACTACGGATCAGGGATCCTCCAGGCAGCAAGAGGAGTCTGAGTAGGAGGAGTCAAAGGAGGAGACCTTAGAGTCTGAGTCATAGGAGCTTGTTGAGGAGGAGGAGTCAGAGTAGGAGGTAGAGCAGACTGTTCCCCAGAGGACAGCTCACCGGGTAGGAGACCCGAGGTGCACTTGTGAGGTGTGCACGAGGAGGCTGCAGAGACTTGTTCAGGTAGCAGGACAGTCGGATATCCTTAAGGTTCCTACAAAGGACCTTAAGGTACTTCGTTCGTGTCCTTCGAGCAGTGGGTGCCAGTTCCCTGAGACCCCGCTGCTAGAGAGAGGTACTGGACGGTGCTCTAGTGGAGGATAGGAGAGGGCTTGAGATGTTGTGTAGCCTTGAGGATGAGAGACATGGTGCTTGTACCACAGCAGTACACCACCTACTAGGCCATGAGGAGGGCCATAGGCACAGACACTGGAGCCACCCCACAGACCTCAGGGAGGGAAGCTGCCTTTAGATGATCTTGTGTTGATTGCTTTCCCACCTCCCCACACTCTAGGTTTTGAGAGAGGCCCTACGAGACTCACTATAGAGGCCAAGGTGGTGAGAGCGATAGTCACCAGGACTATCATTCCCAGGTCTGGCTACAAAGAGGAGTTCACACTCTTACACCAGTGGGCTGTAGCAGCTATCTTGAGGAGGCAGACTTTTGACTTGGCAGACCTTCTCATTGGAGAGATGGAGGAGGTCATTTCTGAGAGGGTTGGAGAACGTCACTTGGTTTATGGTCCCTATATCTATTATCTCCTAAGGAGGATGGGCCTAGTGATGCAGAAGCAGTACAACGTTTTCCCTGAGGTGACCACCAGCTACTCACCTAGAGTCCCTAGGGGATTCCGGTCTACCTCCAGCCAGCACACAGGAGAGGAGGAGCAGGAGTCACCAGTACTACACGAGCAGGCAGCTCAGCCAGAGACAATGATTCCTGAGTAAGGCAGCACAGGAGCACCTCCCCAGCCGACAGGTTCGTAGTCTGAGGACACTGTCACAGTGACAACACTAGCAGGATGGTTAGGAGAGTTTATGCAGAGTGTGTCAGAGGACAGACATCAGATGATGGAGCTCATCAAAGGACAGGCAGATCTTCAGCGTCAGCAGATGGCTCTTGTCTCTGCTCTGGTGACTCAGATGACAGAGCTTACTCAGAGATAGGCCGATCAGGAGCCAGGACCTTCAGTGTTTCCTCAGTTTCAGCAGCTGTAGACTTAGCCAGGACCCTTCACAGCTTTGATGATAGCATAGTCCAGTGGACTGTCACTCTCAGGGGTCTTACCGACAGGGGGAGCAGGACAGACTTTCTCTTCAGCACAGCTCTTTCCCATGTCAGCCTTCTCTGTGTCTATGTTGTTTGTCTCACTGTCACACTCTTCGAGCTCGTAGATGGCAGGACACTCCAGCTTACAGCATGTACCGGTCAGGAGTCTGTTCTCAGACATTGTGCACACTACTCGTGCAGACTCCTAGACCGCCCTAGAGACAGCTACAGCTTCAGCTCCACCTCTTACTGCCACTGTTACCACACTTACTCCTCAGGCAGTAGAGGATCTTATCCATGGAGGCTTCTCTCAGCAGGACGTGGCAGACCTCGTACTACTCCAGACTTCAGCCCAGGAGACTGCCACGGTTACTACCGCAGCACAGGACAGTAGGTCTGAGTCGCCTGTAGACCTTGGTTTTTTTGAGCAGCTAGATGCTCAGGCGACACAGGCTCAGGGAGCACATTAGGATCCACCTCAGGAGCAGCCAGGAGCAGAGCCCACAGAGGACGTCGTTGCACCACTTCCTTCGACCACGAGCGCTTAGATGTTTATCTTTTCCCGCCTTTTTGGCTTTTTGGTGCTTGTTGCCAAAGGGGGAGAAGATACTAGGTCTAGGGGGAGTGGGAGTGTGATCTTGTTACAATCAAGAGTAGCTTGTATCTAGGGGGAGCTACGAGTTTTTTGGGACATAGATCAGTTGGTTCTTATTTTGAGGAGTTATTCATTGTTCATGGATTGTGATGAGTCATGGATTTCATTCACTTGTGTTTGACTCATTTTGATCTCACTTAGTTTATTTCCTTTTCATATGTAGTGCTTGTATTTATTGATTATCCTGTATGCATGTGTATGATATCATGATGATGATGCTTGTTCTTAATTCTTATGTATTGCCATAGATAGTGTCCTTGGTGATTGATGACAATGACCACAAGCATGGAGGCTTGTGAACTTGATGGAGTCCAAGGGTTGATGGAGATAGATCAAAGCGAGAACAAGCTATGGTGCAAGTGTTTGGAACACTTGAGTACTTGTTAGGGCTTTGAGTCCATAGGAAAAAACGGACTATCAAGGGGGTCTAGGTCATTCTCTTAGGTCATGTCTAGTCGGTGATGTGCAAGGTTGCTCAGTGAAATCACAGGCACTTGGTGACAGCGGAGAAGCCAAGGAGCTGTTCGGAGAAGCCGGGAAACAAAGTCAAGCGAGGACGACAAGTTTCAGCTTTTGGACACAGAGACCGGACAAAGGTGTCAGTAGAGACCGGACTGTACGGTCACTATGGGAGTTTTCCAGGACTTAGCACGAGGAGCAACAACTCTGTCAGTAGGAGACTCCGTACAGACCGGACGGTCCAGTCTACTGACCGGATGGTCCGGTCAGTAGGAGTGCAGGAAAGACAGAAGAGGTGCATTTCGCGGAGGCTCCTAGAATGGAGAGAGAAAGTGGATTGGACAGCTCGGTCCAGTGACCGGACAGTCCGGTCAGTATAGGATTTCGCCTGGACAGAGGAGGCCAATGGCTAAGGAGAGCCATTACAGAGTGACCAGACGGTCTGGTCTGGCAGTGACCGGACAGTCCGGTCAGTGTGTCTAGAAAGGCAATTTCGTGGAGCAACGGCTAGTTTGAGGTTGGGAGACTATATAACTTTGTTGCTGGGGTCTTAGAGACCTCTCTTGACCCATGGAATACCTGAGAGCATTTGGTAAGGTCCAAGAGGAAAAGAGGAGAGCACTAGGAGGAGATATTGCATATCTTGAGAGTGCTAGAGAAGAGTAGCTTGAGCATCTTGCACATCTAAGGCTAGGGTGTCCTTGAGGGTGCGATCTAGATTGTTACTCTTGGTCTATGGTGAGACCTAGGCCGGTTAGGTATCGGTGATCGAGCCTATCATGATCAGTTGTGAAGGCCGTCACACATTTGTACACGATTTGAGCCCGCCGTTGAAAGAGGCATTGATAGTGAGCGCCCGTGTTGGCTCGGGGAGTCCAGCAAGTTCTTGAGTGAGGCGAGCTTGTGCTTTGTGCAGCGGTGACGCACACCGTGTCTTCACTCGAGGAGTGATTGCAGGCTCGTGGGCGAGAACTCCTCTTGGTGGCGGGAGGGACCGGGACTCCGGCGGGAGTGGTCCAACGAGGATTAGGGGAAGGCGCCATCCTTCTTAGACCTCGGGAAAAATCATGAGTATTCATTGACCCTCTCTTTACTATTCCGCATTTGTGTGCTCTAGTGAGTAGGGTGACTTGTGGCTTGCATAGGCTAGTGTGATTGGCTTCCGCACTTTATCTTTTCATGACACTAGCATGTGTAGGGTCTTGGCCTACTAGACTTGTTTAGGTTGCTTATCTTGTTAGACTTGAGTAACGGAATTAAAGTATTTGGATTTGTGAGCGGCTTACCGATTCAGCCCCCCCCCCCCCCTTGGTACGCCTTCGGTCCTTACACAGTGTTAGCTCTCTCATGTGGCAATCTAGTGAAGTTATCATACTTGTTCTTCAGCACATAGTATTTTTCCTCTTTGACATCACTGGAGCCCTCGTAGAGCCCCTGAATCTCAGTCCAGATACCATGTGCTGAGGAACTAGCATCTAGCTGAGCGAAAACATCCTTAGAAATGCAAGCAAACAAAGCATTCTTGTACTTAACATTACACTTAATGTAGTCAGGCTCAAGTAGGTTCGCATCCGCATCGGACTCGTGAGTGATCGTCCATATCTCTGGATCAAGGGACTGAAGGTAGGCTTGCATGCGAGCCTTCCAATAAGCATAGTCCTCACCATTGAATATGGGAACACTCCTCACCGGTCTCAGCATCCTTACTCAAGGTGGTGAAGCCTCAAAGATGAGCACTTGGCTCTGATACCACTTATAAGGACCAAAAGCGTACCGAGAGGGGGGGGTGAATCGGTAAGCTGCTCACAAATCCAATTACTTCAAATTCCACTACTTGAGCCTAACACAATAAGCAACCTAAGCAATTCTAGTAGGCCAAGACCGTACACATGCTAGTGTTCACGATATGATAAAATGCAGAAGCCAATCACACTAGCCTATGCAAGCCACAAGTCACCCTACTCACCAGAGCACACAATTGTGGAATAGTAAAGAGAGGGTCAAGGAATGCTCATAATTTTTTCCTGAGGTTAGAAGGATGGCGCCTTCCCCTAATCCTCGTTGGACCACTCCCGCCGGAGTCCTGATCCCTCCCGCCACCAAGTGGAGTTCTAGCCACGAGCCCGCAATCACTCCTCGAGTGAAGACACGGTGTGCGTCACCGCTATACAAAGCACAAGACCGCCTCCCTCGAGAACTTGCCGGACTCCCCGAGCTAACACGGGCGCTCACTAGCGATACCCCTTTCAACGGTGGGCTCAAACCGTGTACAAATGTGTGACGACCTTCACAACCGATCATGATAGGCTCGATCACCGACACCTAACCAGTCTAGGTCTCACCATAGACCAAGAGTAATAATCTAGATCACACCCTCAAGGACACCCTAGCCTTAGATGTGCAAGATGCTCAAGTTACTCTCACTAGCACTCTCAAGATATGCAATATCTCCTCCTAGTGCTCTCCTCTTTTCCTCTTGGACCTTATCAAATGCTCTCAGGTATTCCACTGGCCAAGAGAGGTCTCCAAGACCCCAGCAACAAAGTTATATAGGCTGCCAACCTCAAACTAGCCATTGCTCCACGAAATCACCTTTCTGGGTGCACTGACCGAACTCTCTGGTCTCTGCATGACCGGACCGTCCGGTCACTCCTGTAACGGCTCTCCTAGCCATTGGCTCCTCTATGCACAAGTGATTTCCTGTACTGACCGGACTGTCTGGTTAGCAGACCAGACCGTCTGGTCCACTTTCTCTCTCCAGTCCAGGAGCCTCCGCAAAACGCTTCCTCGCTGCTCTGTGTTGAGCCATACAGATCGGACCGTCCGGTCTGTAGACCGGACCGTGCGGTCTCTACGGCTCCTAGGCATAGATAGTTTCCTCACTGCGGCTAAGTCCTAGACAAACTCCCCATAGTGACCATACAGTCCGGTCTCCACTGACCCCTCTGTCCGGTCTCTATGTCCAGAAGCTGAAACTTGTCGTCCTCGATTGACTTTGTTTCCCGGCTTCTCCGAACAGCTCCTTGGCTTCTCCACTGTCACCTAGTGCCTGTGCTTTCACCGAGCAACCTTGCACATCACCGATTAGATATGACCTAAGAGAATGACCTAGACCCCCTTGACAGTCTGGTTTTCCTATGGACTCAAATCCATAACAACTAGTCAAGTGTTCCAAACACTTGCTCTATAGCTTGTTCTCCGCTTTGATCCATCTTCATCAACCCTTGGACTCCATCAAGCTCATCAAGCTTCCATGCTTATGGTCATTGTCATCTATCGCCAAGGCAACCATCATCCATATGATTTTTAATAGAGTTTAGAGATGATTCCTACATAGACAACACTCGTGTAGATATTAGCCCACAATTTCATAGTTGTCATCTATCACCAAAACACCCATACCTCAGAGATCCAATCATCAATGGTCTTGAAGCTTACAATAGTCATCAACAATCACAAGAACATACCACTTCCCACCTGCCGAACAAACCCGAGAAGGACCAACCGTGTCCATGTGAAGCAACTCTCCAGGGCGTTCTGTCATCACCAAATTAATTGGTGAATGAGAAGCGGCAATCATTTTCCCATGACGACAAGGAGCACAAACCAAATCCTTATCAAATTTCAGCTTAGTCAATTGTCATGGCCCAAAATTTAAAAACATAAATTGCAATAAAGTTTGGAAGTTGGTTGGAAAATGAAGACTTCATTCATGAAAGCTTTTGCAAAATCAATGAACAAGGTGATGGTGAAACCGTCGATAATCAAGCTTTGAACCATATGGAGCCAAGCGTAGGTTGAACAGGCAGTTCATATTTCTTAATATAAGTGAGCTACTCAAAAATTTTGAAACCTTTTCGAACCTCAAGTCAAAGAATCAATTTCAAATCAAAGTTTAAAGTGAAAATTGTCAAAATAGAGCCTTAGTTCAGAACTCAACTTTTTTCCATAAAAGTATACCCAAATAAAATTACTGCAATAAACTACATGGCAAATGCAAATTTTACAGATTTTACCAAAATTTTATGTGAAGGTTTGACCCACTTTAAAATTCAAACCAGTTTCAAAACAGATCAAATTGTGAATTTTATAACTCAAAATCCATCCAGAATTAGAACTTGGTATCTGAAGTGAAAATGTTAAGCACCATTTGACAATCTTTCTCACCAAATTTGGTGCAGTTTGGAGTAGCAGAAGACCCCTTTCCATCGAAATTCAGTAGGACAGCTTTAGACTTCAGAAATTCAGAAGAACTGAACGAATCTCTCCGTGTCAGAACTCGATGGCCACGTGGACGCCGGCCAGCCGGCCTCCTCCGCTGTTTTCTGCGTAGGGAGAGCTGTGGATCCCCTATAAAACCTTCCCCAACCGAAATCCTAGCTTCCCCTCCTCCTTTCTTCTCCCCTGCGCCGCCAGACACCATTGCCGCTGCCCCTCTCTGCTCGAGCTGATACAGCCATTGCAGACCACCAGAGCTTGAGCCCTGCTGCGTGGAGCTACGCACTGAAGTCCTGGAGCTCCCCTGAACCTCTCCTCCCTCTCCCTCGCGTGGTGCGGCGAGATCGAAGGTCATCTTCCCCGATGCCGGCAGAACCGCGCGTCAACGCCTCACTGTCGATTTCCCTCTCTCCGGTTAGCTTCGCTTCAATTCCTTGCACAGGAACCTTCCTAACATACCTGCACACGCTCCTGACCCCTTCCCACGTACATCCTGCCACCAAGCCCGCCGGATTCGGAGCAACCGTCGCCGCCAGCCGTGGAGCACCACCCTGCCGACGAACTCCTCTCTCCGGCCACTCTCGCGCCTCTTCGATGTTGCGCCGCCCTGCTAACCATCCAAGTGAAGCTCAGAGACCAGATTCCGACGCCTCCAGGGCCATCCTTCCCCACCGGGAGGCTGCAGAATGTCGCCCCTGTCCTGCGCACCGCCGGCAGCCCTCTTCCGGCCATTGCCGGCGGGGTCCGATACTTCCAGCGGATGCACACGATCACGGGGACCGTTTTTCACTTCATCCCCGACCCCAGCCGAGGCCCCCAGCGAGCTGCGGCAAGAACTCTGGCGAGCTCCGGTGAGGGTGCCCCTGTACGCGCGCAAGCTCAAGGTTCAAACGTTTTTCTTTCGAAAATTAATTCCAGGAATTTGCCAAAGCTTGTAAATTCATTTCCAGGAGTTATACTGCATGGAAAATTATGAAATAAATTTATATGAACTCATAAACATAAGATCTAGCCAATTAACAAGGTCCCATGGCCTTAATTAATAAACTAAATTGTGGAAGATTATTTCTTTGTTTAGTTTAAATGGCTCATATCTGATGATTTATGACTTGTTAATTTAAATGTCTTTGCATGCATGTTTCCATTGTCTCGGGAAGCCCAAATATAATTTTATCTCACTAGGGTATGTTCATAAATGTAAAGATACCAATTTATCTATGTTTTGACCATTTAAATGCTAGAGAAATAAATATACATGTTTTGATATTTATTCTTGTTTTAAATCTTGTATTGCATTATGTTATTCCTTGTGACAAGAAATGAAATTTAAGTACTGATATTTTGCATGAAATGATTTATTTTGCTTCAAGCATTCCTATATTTGTTATTTTTGTAACACATAATTCATAGGTGATATTTATGTGAAACCAGTTCTAAAAGCTTGTATTTGGTGCATGTTATTTCTCTACAAAGTTTCATACTCATGGCATATATCTAAGTATGTGTTTTTTATTATTCCTGTTTATGGCATTGCATCTTGTGATTTTTATAATTAAATAATTACAACTCATCCAGAGGTGAGACAAGTTGCAAATATCTTGTCTTGATATAACTGACCATGTAAAATTGATCCCATATTCAGATAACTTCTGCAAATTTTGAATAAAAGCAACCCTACCAAATTAACATAGTTTTAATCAATTCCGGATAGAACCAAAGCATTCCTGCTTATAGCGTAAGCTATGCACCTTCAATTTAAGTGTTTTGAAGGTCATTGTGTTCTTGACTCAGTGCTTGTTGTCTCTGTAAAGTTTCATGCTCATAGCTCATACATAAGTCCATGTTTCATATTAATCTTACAAAGTTAAGTAGTTGAATCTAGTTAAGGTAGATGACTAATTTAACCTTAGTTTGTTAAACAATCCTTTACATTCCAGTAGCATGCAAGTTCTATGATACAATGTTGAATCACTTAATCAATTACCTTGCATGTTCTGTTGTCTTGTTTATTTGGCTACATGTATCATCATCGTGAAATTCAATGATAAGTGCAATACAACTCATCCTAGCTTATGACATCTATGGTTCTGAACCAAAAATATTATATGCTATGTTTTCCTTATTAATCATACTATATAATGCTCTAAGATATGAGCAAACCTAAATCATGCTTCACCTAGTGATAATAATGTTTATTTATTACCGTCATGATTTACTTATTCAAAGTGATGCATGCTTGTTTGTGTTTCCTCTGATGTTCATGATTGTTCTCATTAGTAAATGGTATCTTAAATTGAAGGACCGAGCAAGACGACTAGAGGGGGGGGGGGGGGTGAATAGGCGCCTCAACAAATTTCTTCTGAAATAGATAGCCTTCTCCGATTTTCACCCAACTCACCTCTCTTACAACACACCATGATCACGTAGCCATAACGGACATACTAACCATAGGAATGTGTTCGGCATTCTCACAAAATTAGCGGAAGCAAAAGAAGAAAATAAAATAACACACACAAAAAGACCACTACTATTAATTAATTTACCTGCAAAAGGATTAGTGATGAAAATAAAAGAATCCCAATATAATACTAGATGAAAAACTGCTATGCCATCAAAACAAAGAAGCACGCATTGATGTAGTCAATGGAAACAATAAAAGAACTAGCATACACGCAGCTTGCTACAGGGGAGAGAAATCGAGCTCACCAAGGCATGATCAAAGGACCTGATTAAGGACTAAAGAAAAGAAATAAATGGTTGTGCTAGCCACTGACGCAAGAAAGAAAAGGCTACAGGCTTTTCTACTCAGATCGAACAAGGTAGTCAACAAAGATCCCTTCACTCTTGCAGCAATGAACTACGTGAAGCACATTTCAGCTAACCGAATAGGAATGAATCAAAGCAGCTGTTGCTAGCTTCCTGCCAAGCACGAACGAATGAACTGAAAGAACCAAGTACTGCCGTACCTTTGAGTTGCTGGATGGTGCTGGAAGTTGACCATGTTTGTCCTGGGTTCTTCAGATGTGCAGGGATAATGAAGACCAAAAGCTCGGGCCTCAACATGCGTGAATCCTCAAGTCAGGGGCAAGACAAAACCCAAGCCGCAGTTTTCTGGAGAAGAGACTGAAGTACTGAGCTGCTAAATCATCCATCTGCACTCCTTGCGAACTTGTCGTTGCTGCTCAACGGCTTCTTCAGACCTGTACACACAGCACACAAGAGTCCAGGACAGGCTAGTTGCCCATTTCTTCAGACCAGGTCGAACAAAGCTCGACGCAAGAACCAGAACAAAAACAGTAGCGGGAACCCTTTGTAAATTTCCAAAACTCAAGGAAACAGTCTCCTAAAATCGTGAGATTGAAACAGCAAGCTTCTCACATCAACCGTGACCTCTTCCAAGTGAAAGCCCCATCAAAATATCAAGATTCTGGCATTAATTTTAGGATTTCGTGGAACCCTAGAGAATGGGGAAAACTTGGAGAAAACTGAAATTAAAGCATGCTCGGGAATTGATTCAATCCATGACACACATATATTCTCCAAAGTCCTTGCACCAAAATCCCCAAGAAAATCTGAGCCAAAACGCAACTGAATCGAAGATCGAAAATTCCACCAAAAATAGCTCCGAAAATAGAGAAAAGGGGAATTTCGTGATTTAGGAAAAGAGAGAGATCTTGAGCACGAAAATACTTCTCATATCATAGAAAGGTGTGACAACCCTACTCCGAAAAGTAGAATATGTCGTACAAGATCGCCTCGGGAGATGGTTAACGATGTAACCACACACACCATTCACACATGAACATTCATCATTTACAATATTACATCACCTAGGTGCATAATATTACATGTTCAGTGGTAGAATATAAACAAGTTCAGATCTGATACAATACATATGTTCTTAGTACATGTTACATAAATTAGCAGAAGCGATACAACGATAAAACACGATGTCAAGTCCTACGTGAACCATGCCAACCCTATGGTGATGGCTCACTCATCACATTTAGGGGAGCTAGGGACCCATTCGATGGTCCAGTTCTGAGGCTCCTCACCTTCCCACACAACCTTGTTACAACAATCACAGTAGGTAGCTGGAGGAAAACCTGGAAATAACATAATCGCAAAGCCTGAGTATCTAACATACTCCGCAAGACTTACCCGTCAAAAGGTTTACTAAAACCGACTCCTAGTATGCAGGGGGCTGACCGGGTTTATTTGGTAATTGCATAAGAAGCTCCTAATAGTTCTATGCTACATTTACAATTCCTTAAGCAAGATTTTATTTTGCTGATTTCAGAATACCCACTACGGTGAATCCAGCTAGCTGCTAAAACACGAGTAGAAATAAAGAGCAATACATCATAACAATATGTGTCCATAGCATAAGTAAATTTCAGAAAAATAACCACAACTGTACTACTTAACATATCATTGCCGCTGCTCGAACAAGAGGTACTCATAACCGCGAGGGACGGCAATTCGAATTGATTTACATCCTGTAGGAAAAACCTAAATACGCGACATACGCATCATTTAAGAACATGTATGGCCACCGTTCACAAGATTGCTATAAACTCGATCCGGGGCCATGGATCTCGAGTACACGTCCTCCCCGTGATACAGTACTTCATATCCGAGGCTTACCGATTGCACTCTCCCGCGGTCCTCAAACCCGTGCAACCACCGTGCTGTTCACATCACCTCTGGATCGATGAGTATGGCCGTCCAACAATACGGCGCCCAAGTTACTAGGTTTACCAATCCCCATATTAAAGGTATCTACTTGGTACTATTCAATACTTGTCCGCGGAGTTGCAACGATAGGTGCTCCATTTTATCAAGTTCATTAACCAAGTGAACCATAGTTGAATCTAGAACCTACCATTGACTCAACTAGTTTAAGCATAGCATTGCTAACGGAAAAGCTTACTAACATACTAATCATAGGTCATTGCTGGAGTATGCAAGTGTGTTTCATCCAAGTCCTACACTTAATGCAAAATACAATATTCCTAACTTGTGATAAAGTAAAAGGACTCAAAAATTTAATGGGTTATGCACCATGGTTTGCCTTGGGAGTGATCGTAGTTAGTGTCTTCACCAAAGTTCACTTCAGGTCCCTGCTGATCCGGTGCGATCTCCGCGGTCTCGATCCCTATATGGAATGGATATGCATCAATGCGAAGGAATACCCAAGGTGTCATGGAGTTCCTTAACTAAAGATGAAATGGAGGGCATGACAATTCATGGCACTTCCTCAGCAAACAAGATTAATGACTAATCATTTATTCATGAATGTGTGCACACCTAAGTATGACATGGTAGCTACTGAATTTGAAGGGGACAAACATCTAATTACAAGAATGTAACTTTTAATCATCACAACTTAGGGTATTGTCTACTTTAACATAAGCATGGCCTAGGTGATGATTATATGACATCACATGCTGATGATGATATGCCCATGCAGTACTAGGGTCAAATTTCCAGAAAGTTCATTTTGAGCAACTTAGCTAAAGTGGCCATATGCAAAACTAGCACTATACATACTATGGCAATTTAATTGCATAACTAGTTCTAGGCTCATATAGTTAATTAGGAACCAAGAGTATATAATTGGAGGTAAGGATTTCTACTGTAAGGTTGATGTAATTATTCTTCATAAATATTCCAGAAGTGAATTTGTGCCTACTTTTATTAAATGCACACAAAAAGTAAGATTTATATGGAAAATTCTTACTTTAACTAACAATTGATTAATTTTGACAGCAAAAGCATACTTAAGTTGCTTCAAATTTTTCATGGAATTTTACATGAGTGTACAAGTGCATAAGGGACAGGAATAACAAATTTCATAATTAAATTCCTAGCCAATAATTTACATAAATTCAATTACTGAAAATGAAGATTTATGCAATAATACTAAAATTATGCCTAAACATAAAAATGTGCTTTTGCAGAAAGTTTAAGGATGCCATGAAATGACCACTGAGCAAGTTTCATGAATTTACCATTTATATTTATTTACTTATGAATTTATTAAGCAATTTAGGGTTGTAACTTTAGGGAATTAAATAAATTAATTTACTAAGCAACTTTGGACCTCAACCTGTTTTTCTGGCAGAGGAGGATTTTAGGAGTTGAACAAAATTAGTTTCACATTTTTAGGACTTTTATTTCTCGAGTTATTGAATTTCCAAGTTTAATCAAAGTTCACTCCTATTTACAAAATTGCCACGGGCCAATTCAAATTTTTCCACCGCGCTCGCGGCGGCGCTGCGGCTCTGCTGGCTCGCTGGCGGCGATCGGCGGCAGGACTTGGGACTCGGAGCTGCTCTACATGATCAGTGACTCACAACGGTCACGTGGGTGGTGGTGGCCGGAGTGGGGGTTATCGGAGCACGGCCGGCGAGGAGCGGTGGCGATGCTCGACGGCGGCCGACAGTGGGAGGCGCGTGTAGAGACGAAATCATCAAGGGAGAGGGTCTAGGAGCATCACCTTATTGCCGTGGTGCTCGTCGACACGCTGGCTGGAGTCGGGGTGGCCGGGAGAGGGGTCGTCGCTGTGAGCCTCCTTCGCGCGATGAACGGCGGTAGCTCGGTCCTCCTCCAATTCCAGCGAGGGGGCTGGAACCCAAGATTAGCATGTTAGGGAGGAGTGAGAGGAGCTACTTGCACACGGATTTGTGAAAGAACCCACGACAGGGACACTACCTGGACGGAGCTCGACGCGGCGGTGATTAGGCGGCTCCGAGCAGGGGATTCCGACGACGCTCGCTGGAGAGGAGGGAGGGAGGAAAAGCAGGGCGCTTGGCTTCGCTGGAGCGACTTGGGGAGCAGAGAGGAGCGCGTGCGAGTGAAGGGCGAGGAGAAGGGGCAGTACTGGGCCGCTTTTAACGCTGATCGACCGGGAGAGCAAGAGAGAGAGAGAGAGAGACGGCAAGCTATCGGCAGGGAAGTGGAGGGAGGGAGCGCTGCCTTCAAGTTCTGGCCGGTGGCACAGGAGGGTTTGGCAGAGCAGTGGTCGGTGTGGAGCTGCAGTGGCCATCCTGGTGCTCCAGTGATCGACGGTGGCTCGTACGGTGGCGTCGGTGTCGAGCGGAGACTGGTCGGAGGGAAAAGGAGAGAGAAGGGGGGTTTGACCCGGCTTGACTTGAACCTTGACTCGGGTTTGGGAAAAATTCACCAAGTTCCCATGCTTCAAATTTGACACAGATTCTTGCGCACGCCCAGCAAAACATGTGCTCCAACTTTGCTTTTGGGTGCATCAGCTGAATCGGCTTAGATGAATTATGAAAATTCCAAAACAGAAATACTCTTTTCTGACTTTGGAGGAATTTTTAAGGGCATTAAAGGGTTACCAAAAATTCTGGAACAATTATCAAAATTCTCCTTTAATGTGGCCATTCAGAATATGCAAAAACATTGGGGTACTTCCATGGAATTTTGTGATGTTTGAGAAAGGCCCTTATTTGAATATTCTAGATTTAATTACTTAATTTTCTTTCTTTATTCTTTGGCACCTTGATTATTTATATTTTTAATTATCCCTTAATTAACATTGGGTTTAGTTAAGTTTCATTTTGTGCTTACAAGATCCAAGGACACAAGGCTAGGAAGCAACTCTCTTTCTCCCACTATTTGGAAGAGCAAGAAATGTCTCTCACACACTCACTACTCTCCACTAAAACATGAAGTCCTCTCCTAGCTCTTTGGATGAACACCTGACACAAGGCTAATGGGAAGAGAGGCACCTCTCCCACCAGCCACAACTCTTCTTATATAGGCCAAGGGTCTATTGTCCACATGACAACCCTACCCTTGACCTATATAACACACCCACCTACCACCGGGGGCATAACCGTTCATCTTTTTCCACGTCGCCCAAATGCTATTGAGCCCTTGACAACTTTGCTTGCCCTCGACACAAGCTCCGCGATGGTGCCACGTGCACCTCCAATCGCCGCCACCGGTTTTGAGGCCTAAACTGGGAAACCGCCTTGCACGCTTCTGAAATCGCGACTTCTCGATGTCGACGCGTGTTGATGTGGACAAGGGTTCCCGATCTTCCGAAAGGTTCTGGATACGTTGATTTGGTCGGAGACGACACACAAATCGATCCGGCTTTAGAACAGCATGTTCTAAATCCCGCAATCGCAGCACGACGTCTCCTCTGGTTATCAACCATCCTAAAATGATTGACCTTGCCGAGAAGGCTAATCCCTACCTGCGAATCAAGAATACAAGCAAGAACAAAGAAGAAGGCAACACAATTGTAGATGTATTATGAATCTCACGAAGTTGGGATCTCACAAACCGTGATGACGGCGAAAATGTTATAAATAGAATAATCTAAGCAAAACCCGAACCCTAATGGTGTGGTGGTGGCTGTATATGAAGACCCTAGGGTCATGCAAGACCCTCTGGATGCGCCCTAATTGGGCTCAACTAGATACAAAGCCCAAAGGCCAAAAATAGGCGACGTAGCATCGAAACAGATTCTGGACCCTCTCTTGTTTTGATGATTCCCAATAACTCCGGATGAATTTTGATATGAGACCAGCCGCATTGGAAAGGTCTTCTTATTATCTTTCGGTGCATATGTAGAACGTCCAAATACGAGTCCGTATGCGTCCTGGGCCTCTGTTTTAGTGCAGACTGGTCCTGAGTCCCAAAACAGACTCGAAGTCAGTTTTGGTTGGGCCTCCACCTTGGCTTCCACGTCCTTGCTGGTCCTCCACGTCTCCAAGTACTTCTCCATCATTTCCTGGTCCTCTCCATGGTTCCTAATTATAATATAATCATTAGGTAGCAAACCATTATCAAAAGTGACATATAATGAAGAATATAGGAACGAGCTCACCTCTAAATTTAGTCGTCGTGCACGAGCTCTAGTCATTGGACCTTGCAAGTCCAGAATTGGAGGAGTGTTGCATGTATCCTTAGGAGTGATGTCCTCATCATCCTCCCCCTCTTGAAGTGCAGTCGTCCGCGACTCAAGCTCATTCTCTTCTCCCAAGTATGGTTTCAAATCTGAAATGTTAAAAGTAGGACTTAAGTTTGAAAGGACCATCAGCTCAAGGCATTAATTTAGACTTTCTCAAATCTGGAAATCTATCCTTTCTCAAGTGTAACCATACTAAATCTCCTACATCATGTTTTGCTTCTTTTCTACCTTTACTACCAGCAATTTTATACTTTTCATTCATCTTTTCAATGCTAAGTTTATTGGTCTCATGCATTTTCAAAATAAATTCAGCACGCTCCTTAGCATCAATATGAACTCTCTCATGAATAGGTAAAGGAAGTATATCAAGTGGAGTACGGGGATCAAAACCATACACTACCTTGAAAGGACTTACCTTGGTAGTAGAATGTGTTGCCCGATTATATGCAAACTCAACATGAGGCAAACATTCTTCCCATTACTTCAAATTTTTCTTCAAAATAGCTCTCAACATAGTACCCAAAGTGCGGTTCACCACCTCAGTTTGTCCATCAGTTTGTGGGTGACAAGTTGTAGAAAACAACAACTTTGTACCCAACTTATTCTAAAGCGTGCGCCAAAAGTGACTCAAGAATTTTGCATCACGATCTGAAACAATAGTAGAAGGCATACCATGCAAACGTACAATTTCATTGAAAAAGAGATCAGCAATATAACTAGCATCATCAGTCTTATTACATGGTATAAAGTGTGCCATCTTAGAAAATCTATCCACAACAACAAAAATACTATCACTCCCCCTCTTAGTCCTAGGCAGTCCTAAAACAAAGTCCATAGAAATATCCGCCCAAGGAATAGAAGGAACAGGAAGTGGCATGTATAAACCATGTGGATTCAAACGAGACTTAGCTTTTTGACATGTTGTGCAACGAGCAACAAAGCGCTCAACATCTTTCCTCATCGTTGGCCAAAAGAAGTGTGTGGCCAAAATATCCTCCGTCTTCTTGGCACCAAAATGACCCATCAATCCACCTCCATGTGCCTCCTGTAACAGCAATAGACAAACGGAACCAACTGGAATGCATAGGCAGTTAGCTCTAAACAAGAAGCCATCAGTCAACACAAATTTGTTCCATGCACGACCTTCTTTACAATGCAGCAATACATCTTTAAAGTCAACATCAGCAGCATATTGTTCTTTAATTGCCTTAAGTCCAAAAATTCTACAATCAAGTTGAGACAATAAAGTATAGCGTCTAGATAAAGCATCAACGATCACATTATCCTTCCCTTTCTTATGTTTAATAATGTAAGGAAAAGACTCAATAAACTCAATCCATTTAGCATGTCTACAGTTCAAATTACATTGAGAACGAATATACTTAAGTGATTCATGATCAGAATAAATAACAAATTCTTTGGGCAAGAAATAATGATGCCACGTCTCTAAACAACGTACAAGTGCATACAATTCCTTATCATACGTGGAGTAATTCGAAACAGACCCAGTAATTTTCTCACTAAAGTATGCAATAGGTTTACTATCTTGCATCAAAACACCACCAATGCCTATACCACTAGCATCACATTCAAGCTCAAAAATCTTATCAAAATTAGGTAATTGCAGCAATGGTGCATGTGTAAGTTTATCCTTCAAAGCATCAAAAGACTCATGATGTACCTTACCCCAATGGAAATCAATGCCCTTCTTTGTCAACTCATGTAAAGGTGCAGCAATGGTGCTGAAATCTTTGACAAAGCGGCGGTAGAAAACTGCAAGACCAAGAAAACTCCTCACCTGTGTGATAGTTTTTGGTACAGGCCAGCTCTTTATGGCTTCAATCTTCGCCTCATCCACCTCAATTCCCTGTGGAGTCACAACATAGCCAAGAAAAGAGACTCGATCCATACAAAAGGTGCACTTCTCAAGGTTACCAGATAAACGTGCATCTCGTAAAGCATCAAAAACAGCACGCAAATGATTCATATGTTCATCTATTGATTTGCTATAAATCAAGATATCATCAAAGTAAACTACCACAAATTTGCCAATGAAAGCTCTTAAAACCTCATTCATCAAGCGCATGAAAGTAATAGGTGCATTAGGTAAACTAAAAGGCATTACTAACCACTCATATAATCCAAATTTGGTTTTGAAAGTTGTTTTCCATTCGTCTCCATGTTTCATTCTAATTTGATGGTAGCCACTATGCAAATCAATTTTAGTGAAAATTATAGCACCACATAACTCATCAAGCATGTTGTCTAGCCTAGGAATAGGATGACGATACCTAATAGTAATATTATTAATGGCTCTACAATCTACACACATACGCCAAGTACCATCTTTCTTAGGAACCAAAAGTACAAGAATAGCACAAGGACTAAGTGATTGACGAACATACCCACGATCCAAAAGGTCTTGAACTTGTCGGTGTATCTCCTTAGTCTCCTCAGGGTTGGTCCTATAAGCAGCACGGTTTGGCAAAGTAGCACCCGGAATCAAATCAATTTGATGCTCAATCCCTCTCAAAGGTGGCAATCCCGGGGGTATCTCAGCTGGAAAAACATCCTCATACTCCTGAAAAAGGTTAGTGATAGCAGGAGACAAAGCACTAGAAGAAATATCATCAAGCGAAAACAAAGCTTCTTTGCATATCAAAGCATAGCAAATATCATCATTATCAGAAATTTCAGTAAGCTCAGATTTTTTTGCAAGACATGAACGACCTTGTAATTTAATTCCAGCGCCCTTAGAACTTGAAGAATCATTAACATTACTAGGTGTAGATTTAGAATTAATAGGTTGTTGAATTTTAGGACCTTTATTTTTCAAACTAGCAGCTCTTTCTAAATCAGCTTGTACAATTTCAGCAGGGGTCATTGGTAACAAAGTAATTTTAGTTCCTTTATACATAAAAGTGTACTTATTACTTCTACCATGGTGTACAACATCATTATCAAATTCCCAAGGTCTACCCAATAAAAGTGAACATGCTTGCATGGGTACGACATCACAATCAACAGAATCC
Organism: Eleusine coracana subsp. coracana; assembly: GCA_032690845.1. Taxonomy (NCBI): domain Eukaryota; kingdom Viridiplantae; phylum Streptophyta; class Magnoliopsida; order Poales; family Poaceae; genus Eleusine; species Eleusine coracana. The sequence goes on along the minus strand of CM064418.1, from coordinate 22,744,682 downwards.
ACATAAGAACCAATGGAAAAAGGAACTCCACAAGTTTGTATTACCTTAGCTTTGCCAGAGTCGTTTAACCACTGAATGTAGTACGGATGTGGTTGTGGACGTGTGGTCAAAGCAAGCTTGTTGACCACATCAGAACTCACCAAGTTATTGAAGCTCCCTCCATCAATGATGACACGTGCTCGGCGGTTCTTGATGACGAAGAAAATCTGGAACAAGTTGTGGCGCTGCATCGGGAAGATGAACTTGTATGCTAAGGACACATTGAACAATAATGTTTATGTATCCCGTGGTGTCTCCGCCTCCAAGGATGAGGTCACTGCTGGTGGCAGCGACGTCCTCCTCCTCATCCTCCATATCGGACGTGCTCATGTAATCGCCATCATCTATCGCCACATGTGCCCGCCTACTTGAACAATCTTTCTGCACATGACCAAGTCCATGGCAGTGGTGGTACTGAATCCCTGTAGTGCGCCCCGTCGAAGCAACAGAGGAGGCACTACTAGCTGGTACCTGCATAGAAGTTTTACCTGAACGCGTAGAAGGTGTGGGGGCTGATCTTGGGGCTACAGAAACAACACTGGTTCCCTTGGTAGCTGCTGGTGGGGGCGGCCGGAAAGATGGCCTGGGCAGCCCCGAAGTCCCCATCGAGTGTGGGGGGTAGGAGTTCCTTGACTTGCTGTACTCCTCAAAAGCCTAGAAAAGTCCCTGTGATTCTTTCTCTGTAAGCATAGCATACTAGAAACACTGGATGAGGGTATAATATTCTTTATAATCAAGGATGTCCTAAATTTCTTTTCTTAAACCAGAATAAAAGCGACAAATCTAATCCTCTACTTTTTCAACTACAGCACAACGAATCAAACCCTTCTGAAGCTCACTAAAGTACTCCTGAATAATTTTATCTCCTTGTTCTAAATGCTGCAGTTTATTACGAATATCTCTATAAAAAGAAGGAGGAACAAAACGATCATGCATTGCTACCTTAAGTTCTTCCCAAGTAGTAGGCAAATCAGTTTCAGCAGCTAGACCACTCCACCAAACAATAGCAAAGTCCTTAAATTCACTAATAGCTTGTCTAACTCTATGTTGTTCAAGAACAAGGTGGGCATTAAATTTTTGTTCTACAGTCATCTCCAAATTAAGATAAACATCACCATCATACTGACCCAAAAATGAAGGAATTGAAAACTTAATTTTAGCATACGGGTCATCTAGAGCATAGTTACCGTGTGGATGATGATTGTAGTTATGGAAACCAGCTATACCTTGAGTATTATGTTGCAAACGACGTCGTAATCGTTCGGTCCGTGTAGCTGACCTATCCATGGTGCCATCAGCCTTATACACCATGTCTTCATCATGGACGTCTTCAATGTCGTTGTTATTGTTATTGGTGTTCGTATCGTTGGTTTTGGGAGCGGTCTCCAATGCGACAACCTGATCGGTTAACTTAGAGACCCGCTTCTCCAACCGCTCGATGCTTTCTCCAATGTGAAGCTTGCTAACCGCATCAGTAATGGCTCTAGTGATCGTCTCTGCCAAATCACTCTGAGCAGCCTGCAAAGCCTTCTGGAGCTGCTCTTGGCTCACGCACTCAGCAAATTGTGAGGATGAAGCCATCTCTCCATCGTCACTTGCTGCCATCACAAACACCAAAATAGGAAACAAACAGTGAAGGTTATCCCTACAAAACAGCTAAGCAGTGGTGCCTCTCAACACAGCAAAAGGAAACTCCTTACAAAGCTCTTACAAAGTTCTGAAAAGCAAAACAAAGGATACCTGGGAGGTGTGTTCCATGATTGCAAGGGTCACAAAAGAACCTATGTGCTGTCCAGAAGAAATATGTAGAGCTAGGAAGGCCAAATATATATATATATATGTGAGTGGCACACAAATCAAAAACAGATAGTAAAGCTGAATAAGTGCCCAAGTAACTTGTCCCTAGTTGCTGGTCTAAGTATGTCCTCGAACAGTAGTGATAGCAAAGTAGAAACAAGGAGACAAAGGCACACTGGCGATAACAGGGGGCTAAGTACAAAACAGCCAAATCCAGAAATTTCAGGGAGCTAGATGTAGCACTAGTAGAAATCCTAAATTTCTTTTTTTATTTGATTTTTTTTGATATTTTTCTCCAACTCACTAACAATGGGAGAGAATCCACAGAAAATTTCAGCTCAAACAGATGTAGGATGTGGCCTACAGAAAATCTTGAAGTTGCAAAAAACGTCGGGTTTAAACTTAAATCATTTTTTCTTTATCTTCCTATTTTTTTGAATTTTTTGACGAGGGCACACAGCGTATGCCCAACTTTGAGTCAAGAATCTCCTGTAAAAATTTCAGCCAAAACGGACAACCGAGCGAAAAGTTATACCCGTTTTACTGAAGGGGGGTCGGAGTCGGTTTTCCAGAAACCCGAGTCGGGTTTGGGGTGGGGTTTGGAGTCGGGAAGGATTTTTTTTTTGGCGGCGTGGAGGCAGCGGAAAGTGGAATTTGTGGGGATTGGTCCGGGGTGTTTACAATGTGTTTAGGTTGGGATTAGGGTGGGACTAGGCCAGCTGTGTCGATCAATCAACCCTAGCACAAAAAGGCAACAAAACAGAGGATGGTGAAGGGGATGGTGGCTAGGGTTGCAAGGGAAACACTACTGATGACAAAAACACAAACTAAACCAGCGACTAAACAAGAACTAGGGCACAAACTCAACACTACGGACTCTGAAATTGAAATATGCAAAGGCTAAACACGTGGTTGTGGGCGGAGGGAAAATTTTTTTGGGCTTTTCTATGGACGATAGGATGAACACAAAACAAAATTAACTAAGGGTAGTGCGAACCTGACGGTGCACCTAAAGCTCTGATTACCAATTGATGTGGACAAGGGTTCCCGATCTTCCGAAAGGTTCTGAATATGTTGATTTGGTCGGAGGCGACACACAAATCGATCCGGCTTCAGAACAGCACGTTCTAAACCCCGCAATCGTAGCACGACGTCTCCTCTGGTTATCAACCATCCTAAAATGATTGACCTCGCTGAGAAGGCTAATCCCTACCTGTGAATCAAGAACACAAGCAAGAACAAAGAAGAAGGCAACATAATTGCAGATGTATTATGAATCTCATGAAGTTGGGCTCACAAACCGTGATGATGGCGAAACTGTTATGAACAGAATCATCTAAGCAAAACCTGAACCCTAATGGTGCGGCGGCTACTGTATATGAAGACCCTAGGATCGTGCAAGACCCTCTGGACGCACCCCTAATTGGGCTCAACTAGATACAAAGCCCAAAGGCCAAAAACAGGCGATGCAGCACCGAAACAGATTCTGGACCCTCTCTTGTTTTGACGATTTCTGATGAGTCCGGATGAATTTTGATATGAGACCAGCGGCATTAGAAAGATCTTCTTCTTATCTTTCCGTGCATATGTAGAACGTCCAAATCCGAATCCGTATGCGTCCTGGGCCTCCATTTTAGTGCAGACTGGTCCTGAGCCCCGAAACAAACTCGAAGTCGGTTTTGGTTGGGCCTCCACCTTGGCTTCCACGTCCTTGCTGGTCCTCCACATCTTCAAATCCTTCTCCCATCATCTCCTGGTCCTCTCTATGGTTCCTAATTACAATATAATTATTAGGTAGCAAACCATTTTGAAAAATGACATATAATGAAGAATATAGGAACGAGCTCACCTCTAAATTTAGTCGTCGTGCACGAGCTCTAGTCATTGGACCTTGTAAGTCTAGAATTGGAGGAGTGTTGCATGTATCCTTAGGAGTGATGTCCTCATCATGTGTCACCTTGTCCCGCGATCCTGACCACCGGCAAGTCTCTCCCGGTCCCTATCCATCGGGCCCCCTTATCACTTGCACCGGCATCCCGCTCACCTTGACTTGGTCAACACGCCGTCTTCATCACCACCACAGTTTTGAGACTCAACCGTGAAACCGTCCGTGCTTCTTGCCTCTCCACGTGTACGGTGTGGATCACCCTTGACTTCACCCGGCATCCCGATCGTCCGGCCCCAAGTCCCCTACTTGTGTCCGATCCTCTCGTCGTTGACCGCCAAGTCGACTCCAGTGACCTACACATCATGAGACAAGCAAATACATTTCCCAACTACTGCAACAGCACCAATACCTCCACCAACTCCGGTTAGTCATAACCATGATATGCAAATCCATGCAATCCCTGGATTCCTGCATTTCAACTCAAACACCAAATCCGCTCAAGTCAATTACTCATCACATATATTGCAAACCATGGCACATCTCCACATGGTTTCTCATAAATAGTGGTGCTAAATAACTTGCTGGAAATCATTATTAGGTCATGCTTGTTGCAGCAAAATTAACAAAGTTCATGTTTATCCTATTTCATCTTGTGTGAGCATTTAATATGTTAATCGTGCTTGATTTTGTTAATTTCATAACATAGTTGTGTGCATGCTAAATTAATGAAACCTATGCTACAAATCAAGTTTCATGCTGCTATATTCATGTGCAAAGTCTCAAGATTTTATCATACTCCTAAATGCATGTTTTATGTTAATTACATAGATGTTTAAGCAACTTGCAAAAAATCATAACTAAATAATTATAAATGATCTCAGGGTGAATAAAGTTGTAAAAATCATGTTTTCATGTAACTCATCAACTAAAAATGACCCCTTGTCCAGAAAGGTTCTACAAATTTTCTCTAATCGGATAATCACCCTATTTAACTAAATTTAGCGGATTCAGGACAGACCCTCAGTGTTTTATTAATAACGCAAGCTATACAACTTCAAATTGAGTGATTCCAGTTGAATTATATTTATAACTTCATTATCTACCTCTTTGCAAAGTTTCATGTGATATGTATCATGCATCACATCATGGCATCTATTTTCATACCGACGTATTTTCTGAATCTAGTGATCGATGTATCGGAGAGCAATGTGGGTGAAATGAAGGGATGAAGCTGCTGTGATTGATTGTTGTTTGAACACAACATGATTGATTTCTGTGAACACCTGCAAACTCCAGGCAAGGACCATGCATATTTCTACCCTTCTTTGGATGAGTCTAATATTGAAGTATGAGTCTATGTTTGCATTAAGTCGGGCACTAGTGGTACTTATGAGTTGAATCCTATTTGCTGCATTATCCCCTCCTTGTATTGTTATATCCTTGTCCTTGATTTGTTACTGGTCCAGGGTGGGTTGGTTATTTCGGTCTTTTGTCAAATGCTTAACCATGCTTAGTCGGGTATATGAAACTTGTATACACTTGATGATCGGTTCAGATTTGGTATAATTGAGATGATGATTAATTTGAGGATTGGGAGAGGGATACGTAGCCTCTCTTGGTTGATTAAGGACCCCGCGATGTTCTCGTTGGCCTAAGAACTTTCCGTTCTAACCACATGTCGAATATAAAGGTAAGACAAGCCGATTATCTCACTTCATACCGGTTGTTGGGTTACAACTTCATTACTTGATTCACATGCATGAGTATCTATGTTGGGTACCTCCGGAGAAGGTCCATAGTACTCCCTATGATGAGGGTTTTCCAGCTGTCCGGCAATGGTGTGAAAAAGGTTGACATGAGTATCCCCTTATGTGACCTCGCAAGTTGCATGAGCCGTATGGTCCTCTAGTCGTGTGGGTACGTTGGGACTCCCCTGTAGGGTGTATAATCAATTCGAATTGCCGCGATCTCAATCATGATCATGCTTGGTGTTCCATTGAGCTTCATCATAGTAATTAGACTTTCACTTGAGATGATAAAATTGATAATGTGGGAGATGGTATATGATGATACTTGTATACATAGTTGTATGGGGTTGTTTAGGTGTCTTGTGCCCATTAGTTGGTCTTTTGTTTAGGCTTATATTCACATGTAACTTTATACTTATTATCGCTTTATGCAAAAATGTCAACATATGACTTTATCCCTTGCTACAACCAAAATGCATAATCCTTTGGAGTCGGGACTAGCCCACGGGTAAGTCTTGTGGAGTACCTTCATACTCACGTTTGTTTGCTTAAGTTTTTGCAGGTGTGATGTCTTGCTATCCTGTTTTGGTGCGAGTTGGTGGTGTTCGTGGGCTAAGCACTATCGGCATTCTTTTACTTTGTTTTCAAAATTTCCGTTGTGTACTCATTATTATTTATGTTGCAACCTGAACCAAATAGTTGGCTTAACTTTTCATTCATGTTGTAGTAGTTTTTAGACTTGGAATTATTTCTAATGCTCTCATTCTTGTAAAATTTTAGAACCTATACACATTATTGTATCACTTGTAAAATGATGATTATGACTTGTAACATCTTGTAATATGGTATGTGTGACTCGCATGTTGTTTATGAATAGCAGGCTAATTCAACTAATTTGGATTTGACTTGGGCGGTTCTCCACAGCAATCCTCGGATCAAACCTAGGCCACTCAAGCGACAAAGCAAGTCAAAGCTCATGTGACCTAGTCTCCTATGCCATTTCCAGATCTCAGAAGAAGATTGAGCAAATGAGCACTTGTGAGAACAAGGAGAACCAGCAAATCTAGCCTGAAAAACTTTCCCAATGCTATAAATCCCACAAACCAAAGAACCATTCAAATCAAGAACACAAGAAGCATTTTTCTTAAAGCGCACTTCAAAACCAACATCAAGCAGCTGAGAAACAAAGAGGAGATTGTACTTGAGATGCTCAACCAAACCAACATCCTTGAGAGTGAATTTTTTATTTACCTTTACCGCGCCTCTTGCCTTCACTCTCCCTCTCTTGTCATCTACAAAAGTCACATACTCCCTGCACTTTAAGAGAGTGAGGCTGGAGAACCACTTTGCATCTTCGGTCATGTGGCGCGAACACCTGGAGTCCATTAGCCACTTTTTCTCCAGGCCTCCACCTACTGCCTACAAAGAACGAGAAGGAAAAGTCGATGGCTCAATGCTGGGGTTAGTCAAAAAGCATTTGGGAATCCAGCACTTCACCATACGACCGGTAGTAGTCGTCACAGGTTTTTACACATTATCATTCGAACGTATGGGACAAGAACCACGATGGGGAAAACGTGGCCTATCAAAGCGTCTCGACTCAAACCTGGGGTCGTGAGGATAGAAATTATCTGTGTGAAAGCCAAATCCACGCAAGCGACACTCACCATGATGGGGAAAATGTGGGGCGCCAAAGCGCTGCTGCGCAAAGCCTCTATTTCATGAATCAAAGTCATATAAGGAATGACTCTGTCCATGATAGGCATGAGAAAAAGAGCAAGGCTGAAAACCATCAAAATCTTCATGATGCACATTCCTAGTTAACTCAGCTTGCATCAATTCTCTTACGCTTATAACAGTACTCATCCAAGTGACCCTTACGACCATAGAACATGCAAATGTAGACACTCTCATGTTTAGGCTTTGGTTGCTCAAGAGGTTGGGTTTTGGCTTCTCTGTTTGCTTTGGGTTGAAGGAAGGTTTAGGGTTTGGTGGATAGTATGTGTCAGTGGGTTTGATGGATTGCACCTCGCCCTTGTAGCTAGAGCTAGGCACAAACTTACCCACATTTTCACTCTTTTTGTCACACCTCTCAAATCCCAAGCCCAAGTTTTAGGTTGACCTACTAGCACTCTCATTGACTCTTGCCAAGTCACTCTCAATCTTCTCCTCACTCACTAGGGTTCTTTGGAGCCTAGAAACAAGAAAATCATTTTCTTGGACTAGAACTTTGTTTTCCTCCCTAGTGATTACAAGCTTGTCCTTAAGAGAAACACACACTTAACATGGTGGTGGAAGGACCTTAGAGCGAGTCTCATTTAGCAGCTTGGACTCAAGCTCTTTAACCTTGAGGGTTTGAGCTTCCAACTCATTAGTTAGCTTGGGGCACTTCTGACATGCACCCAAAAGAGTGGGTCTAGCCTTGAATTCATCAAGCTCTTGAAGGGCACTCTCAAGCTGACTGGCAACTTGAGCATGCACACTTTCCCTCTGTGCAAGATCACTCAACACAACTTGATAAGACTCACACTCAGTAATTATGTCCTCTTTAGTAAGCTTAGACCTAAGTGAAGTGATATCATACTCAGCACTCTCCAATTTTGACTTAAGCTCTCTACTCTCACAAACAGCGTTGTGAAGCTTATCATCTTGCAAGAGCAGAACATCACGCAAATGATCAAGTTCAGAGAAGAGTTCATCAAGAGTGGGAGGTACCTCGCTTGTGTCGGAATCAGATCCAGAGTCGGTGTCGTGGTCGTTCTTTGCCATGAAGCAAAGCCCAATGAAGTCGTCTTTCCTCTTGACTCATGGCTTTTCAACCTCCTTCTCAGAGCTTGTAAGGCCTTCTCTTGATATGAGGTCGACATCGCTCAAGGCGGCAACACAGGGACGTGCAATGGCCTTGGCGAACTTCTTGGAGTTCTTGCCCTTCTTGTAGAAGTGGTTCTTCTTCTGCTTGAAGTCTTCAGTGTTGTTGTCACGGTACCCAACCTTCTACTTCTTCTTGGGACAGTCAGCAATGAAGTGTCCTGGATCACCGCACTCGAAGCAGGTTCTTAAACCACCTCCTCTTCTCTCCTTCCTGTAGTTGTAGAACTTCCTGAAGTTCCTTGTGAGCAAAGTCAACTCGTTATCATGAATGCACTCCATCTATTCATCAGAAGCTGTAACAAGAGAAGAAAGAGCAAACTCCAAAGAAGACTTGTCAAGTGAGGGGTTAGTTCCATAAGAAGCACCACTGTGATTACCCTTTTGATAGCTAGAAAGCAAAGCCATGCTATAAGCAGGATTAAGATGATTAGGACAAGATTTCCTAGACAATTCATGAGATTTCAGCTTGCTATACAGTTGCTCACAGTTCAGGGTATTGAATTCAACAGTTTCTTCAAGAGCAGCAATTTTAACCCCCCAAACATTTTGATCAAGTGAATACAGCAGTCGCTTAGCTCTATCATTGTCATTGTACACAAGGTTACCACAAGCCCTCAAGTTGCACACAATATCCTCAAACCTACGAAAGGTGTCATCTAGTGACTTGCCAGGTTTTTGTGGAAAAGTTTGGTACTGTCTATTGTAAGAATCCTTAAGCATAGACTTGACTTTATTGGTACCCTCATGGTATGTGCAAAGCTTTTCCCAAATGGCATGTGCGGTATCAAGATGAGCAACATGGTCATGTTCACTCCTACCTAGAGCAGAAAGCAGGATATTGACAGCTTTAGAGTTGTTGTCATACCTGTTCAACTCACATATTGGCGCGGTGTTGAGGTTGGACGGTATGGCGTAGTCTTGCTCGACGATCAACGATCTCCTAAATTGCACGTCCTTGGCTCAAGAGATAAGCCTTGGTCCGTGACTTCCAATAGGGAAAGTCCTCTCCATCAAACATCCAAAGCGTGACCGCACACTTCTCCATGTCGCCTTCGGATTACAAAATTGGTGAAGGTCAACTAGTGATCAAACCGGCCCTAATACCAATTGAAGGACCGAGAAGGCAGCCAGAGGGGGGGTGAATAAGAGCCAATTAAAATTCTTCTCAAGAACTTGGTCTATATCCCAATTATGACCCAAGCCAACCTCTAACTCGATCACCAAGGCTACATACACCAACTTGTGATGTGCTACCCTTAGGAGTGATTTGCAACAACAATGATGGAACACAGCGGAAATAGAGGGAAGCAGCTAGAACTCGAAATAGTCAAGAACCTCACAAAACTAGCCCTTATTGGACTCCCACCGGCAGTGCCGATCAAGGCTATCAGCAGTGCCGGTTGACCCCATCGGCAGTGCCGGTATAACCCATCGGCAGTGCCGGTGTGGGATTGACCCACCGGCAGTGTCCGTCGACCCCGACTGAACAGGAAAAACTTTTGGGATTAGGTAAAAACTTGGTCAAAACATAATCAAACAAACTCCAAATGATGCAATTTTTGGAACAGTGGATTCTCAACACATCACGACTCTAATCCTAGAAAATCAACTCGATTGGCTCAAGAAATCATCACAAATTTCAGATCTTGTGCCAAGAACACCAAAAAGGGGAAACTTGAGAAATCCTTCAAATCAAAGGTGCTAGAGCTATTGATTCGGTCAAGGATCCATATAGGATCGTTCTAGCTCATCCTAGCAACAAGTTTCTCAAGAAATCCGAACCAAAAACTCATCCAAAAATAAGATCAAAAATCACCATGAAAATAGCTCCGAAAATAGGGAAAAAGAGAAATTCGGGATTTAGGGAGAGAAGGAAATCTTGAGCACAAAAATAATTCACATATCATGGGAACATGCTTACAAGATCCATAGGTACAAGGCTAGGAAGTCACCCTCTTCCTCCTACTATTTGGAAGAGAAAGTGATGCCTCTCACACACCCTCTCCTCTCCTCTAAAACATGAAGACCTCTCCTAGCACTTTGAATGAAGACCTAAGGCAAGGCTAAGGGGAGAGAGACATCTCTTCCACCAGCCCCACCTCTCTTTATATAGGCCCAAGGTCTATTGTCCACATGACAACACTACCCTTGACCTACATAACACACACACCTACCACCGGGGGCATAACCATCCATATTTTTGCTCGTCGTCCAAACGCCATCAAGCCCTTCACAACTTTGCTTCGCCTCGATACAAGCTACGTGTTGGTGCCACGTGCACCTCCAATCGCCGCCACCAATTTTGAGGCCCAAATTGGGAAACCGCCTTGCACGCTTCTTAAAGCATGACTTCTCGATGTTGACACGTGTCACCTCGTCCCGCGATCCTGACCACCGACAAGTCTCTCCCGGTCCCTGTCCATCAGGCCCCCTTGTTACTTGCACCGACATCCCGCTTGCCTTAACTTGGTCAACACGCCGTCTTCATCACAACCATGGTTTTGAGGCTCAACCGCGAAACCATCCGTGCTTCTCACCTCTCTATGTGTACGGTGTGGATCACCCTTGACTTCACCCGACATCCCGATCATCCGGCCCCAAGTCCCCTACTTGTGCCCGATCCTCTCACCGTTGACCGCCAAGTCAACTCCATTGACCTACACATCATGAGACAAGCAAACACATTTCCCATCTCCTGCAACTTTACCAATACCTCCACTAACTCTGGTTAGTCAAAACCATGATATGCACAAACTCATGCAATCCCCCAAATTCCCGCATTTCAACTCAAACACCAAATCTGCTCAAGTCAATTACTCATCACATATATTACAAACCATGGCACATATCCACATGGTTTCTCAGTGGTGACCGGACTGTATAGTCACTAGGTGAAGATGTATGGAAACTACAGCGACTCAGCAAGGAATTTGTCTGTGCCAGGAACCATAGAGACCGGATGGTATGGTCTACTAACCGGACTGTCCAGTCAGCATGAGTTGAACAGGGCAGAGAGGAAGCCAAAGTCTGAAATATTTCTGGACTGGAGAGAGAAATGGACCGGATAGTCTTGTCAGCTGACCGTACGGTACGGTCAGCAGAATATCAACAGTGGGCAGAGCCATTGGAGCTGGATTCTAAAGTGACCGGATGGTCCGGTCAGCCAGTGACCAGACAGTCCGGTCAATAGGCCCAGAAAGCTGATTTTGTGGAGCCGGTTAGGTGTTGGTGATCGAAGCCTATCGTGATTGGTTGTGAAGGCCGTCACAAGTTTGTACTTGGTTTGAGCCCATCGGTAAAAGGGGCATCAATAGTGAGCGTCCGTGTTGGCTCGGGGTGTCCGGCAAGTTCTTGAGGGAGGCGAGCTTGTGCCATGACAGCAGCGGTGACATGCGCCATGTCTTCACTCCGGAAGTGGTTGCGGGCTCATGCACGAGAACTCCACATCGGTGGCGGGAGAGACCGGGACTCTAGCCGGAGTGGTCCAACAAGGAGTAGGGGAAGGCGCCATCCTTCCAAGACCTCGAGAAAAAATGATGAGCCATCTCTTACTCTACTTCTTACTTTGATGCTTTACTCTCCGCATTTACATACCATACTATTCATGCTTGTGTGCTTACCTTGCTCTAGTTGACTACCTTGTAGACTTGCTAGTAGTGCTTAGCTTTCATACTTGATTACTAGCATGTATAGGAGTTGCTTTGGCTTGATTTCTTACCCTTGTATGTATTGTGTAACTCACGCTTATATGCTCTAGTTTCTTATCCTATAACATTGCATCAGTAGGTTCCTTTGCTAGCTTGTTATTTGCTTCCGCGTGTCCTTATCACTAGCTTGCATAAGTGTTGTATTGCCTTGTGTGATCCACTAGTTTGCTTAGGTTGTTGTCCCTTTCATAGGATCATTATCTTGCTAGTGTGATCACCACTAGAATCGTGTAGGAGTTGTTTTTGAGTAGTCGGTTTTAGAAATTGACAATTTGGTACATAGTGCAAGTTCCCATTTCATCCCACCCCCCTCAGTCACTCAGTCGTTACAGAAGACCGACGAGGCAGAAGACTTGCGGTGGGGAAAAAGATGATTTTGGCCACCTCACATCACGAAATAGAAAGAAAAAGGGTTAAATTGACGCTACAAGGATTCAGCTACTTGCATGCCAAAGTAACTAAAATAATTGACTCACCCAATTAGACAAATTTCAGAGAGCAATTGGCTTGGTCGGTTTGGAACACGTACAAGAATTGTCTTCGATCTCACTGTTCAAATTTGGATCGAGTAATTAGGTGATATTATTGGCAGCTGAGAGTCTCTAGGCAGCTAATTGTGGTGTTTAATTGGCCAGGAATCAAAGGGGATGATGGACTTTCAAGATCCTACAGGCATCAGCCATAGCGGAAGGGAGAATAACAACCCTAGAGAAAACTGAGTGAGGCAGGATGGAGCGGCCGAATTAAGAGCGGGGCTTGGCGCAGGGTGGTCACGGGTTTAATCCTTGGCGTAGGGGAGGGTGTAGGGGCGACGGGGAATAGCATAGCACTGCAAAACTTGAGGTCCAATTGTTGCCATTGCGGGCATCGGGTAGAGGCAAAATGATGTCATTTTGCAGCGTGTTGCGGCCAAGGGGGCAGGGGGATGCTACAGCGATGGCGATGGGCGCGCTAGTGCGGGACCAAGTCCTAGGAAAGGGTGAAAAGTGACAGACGGCGATGCATTCTGCCGTCAGCTCCAGGAGGAAGAAGACACACATTTTTCAACAAGGCCCTTGAGTTCTTCTGCTCTCGCAACTAAGTCCCTGTTTTGATGATTATTAAATTTAGAGTAGCTATAGGCCTCAATTATTGATGAACTTTGGTGCACGAGTTCTGCATGATGTGTGGCACAGGTTGGTGAAGACCAAAACTTAATTTAGTTTATAATTATTTTAGAATTAAATTTTAAACTTGAAGGGTTTCTAGGTTTAATTTAATTATTTGGGGTATTTTCAAATAAGATAAAATTCTGAAATTTTGTCTAAAACTCTATTTTAGTATTCTCATAATAATGGTATGATTACTTGGCATGTGTTATGTAGAGAATATTTAATTTGTTTCATAGCCTTGTTTGTAGGGTTTTTATCTCACTTGATGAAAATCAAAATTTTAAATGGCTCTATTATTTTATGCTACAGTTGAGCATCAATTTTGCCTTAGCATGCTAGTTAAATTGGAAATGAGACACCGGGGTGTACAACCATCGTCTTCAACCACCTGAAGCAATTCAGTGGACGGTGGGTGGCCAAACTCCATGCCGTACTCTGTAGCCTTTGCATGACCCAGAGTCGCGTGACGGGCTTCACGCCCTTCTTCATGGTTTACGGGTCCGAAGCGTTCCTGCCAATGGATCTAGACTACGGTGCACCGCGAGTGAGTGTGGATTTCTCCTGTGTTGCTACGCCTACCACTATTATTGAACATCCTTACCCCTATCTTTGGTCAGTTGGTATAATTCTTATACTTATATCTTTGTTAAACTAAGATAATCTTACACCTAGCTTCCTTGAGGAAAATAAATATGATACCTTGGAATACTCCTGGGTGAAATGCTATAATAGTGTTCCGGGCACTTGCGGATTAATTCACTTTATTCTTAAAGCATAACAAATGCTAATAAACATTTCTGGCGCCGTACCAGGAATAGTGATATTCTTGATGCGATGTTAAGAAGTGTCAACAAGGGGGGTTCACGCCTCCTCACTGTCCAGTTTTTGTGCACCTTGCTAAAAGATAATGACGGAGTACTTTTCCGTTTGTTCGGGAAGGAATGTTGTCTGACTTGGAAAGACCTTAGCATCATTCTTAAGTTAGAAGTTATTGCTACACTAACTTAGAAGGTGCAACCGGGTTTTGAAAAGGGTTCTTTTTGGCAAAGGATTTCGAGAGAGTTTTCTTATGAACGTCTTAGGACTAGTGACATTCACAACCCAACTTTATGACTATGGCATAGGTGGCTTGCTATGACTTGTTTCCCTAGACCAGACACTAGACCTATCCGTAACGATGAATCGTGTGTCTTGTTTGCTGCTATTGCTAAAATTCCTATTGTGCCTGTTGAATCTATGCTTGGTCAATGGTTAGATTATATTAAAGGATCAGGACCCATAGAATGCACTTCTTTAGTGACTCATATTGCTGCACGGGTCAGGGCTTTATCTAATGCAAGATTTGATTATCTATGTGAGCCCCATCCCAGAATAGATTATAAATTTCTTGATTAGGGTCACACTTTAAAGAAGGGTCCCGATGGTTCTATCATCTTTTATTACTCCGACTATACAAACAAAATCCTGCTTCCTAACCCGGGATATCATTTGTATAGTTTTTGGGAACTAACCATACAGCTGCAAGAGAGAAGGAATGCCTGGCAGGTCCGCGGATCGACATACACGACAAAGCATGAAGCATGCCACCACTAGTGTAGCCAGAACTACACCACTAGTCCATGATTACACTGCATGCTTAGAGCATTCTGGCGACCCCGCTTGGATGTTCACACCACAACAGTATGAGACTAGAGGCTTGCCTTGGTAGCAGGCTAGTCATGCACAATGGGGACTTGGCCCTGAGTCAATCGAGATGCCTCCACATCATGACAAACGTCACTCCTTTTCGGGCTTTAGTCATCATGACTATGGTTCGGAATTGAGAGACCATACAAGGAGGATGAACAATCTAGATATGAGAACAGGGGAAATGCAAAACACCTTTGCTACTCACGCCCAGACCAGCAGAGAGTGGCAGCAGCACAATGATGATCAGTTTTGTTACCTCTAGGAGCAGCTACGAGAGCACCACAACTACACGGCGGCATACTACCGTTAGGGAGCACCCGCGCTAAGGTGACTTGTATCTTTCCTTCCTTTCTTCTTTTTCTTGTCGGACTTACCCTCATAAACAAAATAAAAATTTGCAAAGCTAAAATGAACAAAACTATTAGGTTGTCATGCATGCTAGGGATGTTCATGCCTTCATGTTGAGATGATGAATAGTTGCTCTGTTTTATATCTTTCTATGGTCCCTTGCTTACAACTTAGTACTCTCCCAATTTATGAGTTTGTTGGCCAAACTAGCTTGCCTTGAACTTGAATACTTGTGGGTTGCAAAAGTGCATGATCTGAGTCTAGGTTGTTGTGAGGCATGATATGGTTAGAATAGGGCTGCTATGATCTTTGTCCCAAAGTGAAGCTTAACATCCAGAGATTTTGTTTTTTAAAATGATAAAATTGAAAAGTTCCTCAATGATGAAAATTCCTGCCATGGCCATATGTTATACTTCAATGCAAAACATTCTACATATGCTGCTTGTTTTCACATTTAGCTTTATGAAAATGCTTGCAACCTTTGTGAGATCCACTTCATGCTTTTATGATCAAGATTCACGTACACATCCACCATCATTTTGCTAATACTCCTACACTAGGAGATAGCAATATCATTCCATTGCATCCACCATATTCTCAACTTCTATCCTAGAAGTTAGCAAAATAAATACTCCATGAATATCATGTTATGACTCTCTCTTAATTCATTGCATGGAAGGCATGACTATCAAAAAAAGAATAAATGCTTGCTCTCAATCTTGAGCATGATGAAAAAAAAGAGAGAAGAAGAAGAAAAGAAATAGCCATGTCCAAGTGCTAATTAAAGAATGAGAGAGTCTACTCAAAAAAGAGTATCCACCATTCCACCATCATTCCACCAGATTCCACACACATGCACATCTTGATCAGATTATATGACTTGTTTCTTCGTGGGTTCAGTCTTTTGGTTTAGCAATACATGTGTTACAAGTATGTCTTAATTATTCCTACCCAGAGCTCCATATAAGCCTTATTTAGAGGTAGGAACAAAAGAGACAACTTGAATGCCTTGGTAAGGATTTATACACATTGAGCGACCAAGTGAATCATCGAAGGAACTTACTTTATTTGCCAAAATATTTTAAAAAAACTCGGGATGAAAAGTGGAATACAGGGATGAGAGAATGGTGTCCTACAAAAGACCATTCTGTCTTTCAACCACCCAAGATGAAGAGAAGCCAAAAGCCCCACATAGACTAAGGTAAGAAGGGTAAGTAACCAAATGCCAAGTTATTCAATTAAAGGTAGAAGTATTCTATTACGCACTTGGTACTATGGGGGGAATATAAAACATTGTTGCAACTCCTAATCAAGAACCTAAAGTTCTATCTTTGCATCACGACAAGCAAAGGTTCAGCTTGGGGGACTTTGTTGACGGCCGTTAACTACCATTTCCATCCATCAAAATTACTCAATATAAAGAAGGATTATATATTCCCACCATGCATTTTAGTTAGAATTAATAAATATCCACTATTGCTTGGAGAAACACTCACATGCAGGGAAAGTACATCAAAGGAGTGAAGAAGTGCCTCATGATCTGTGGAAATGAACTTCTAGCCAATCATAGCCAAGTACACGGATTGGATGGCCCACATACAATAGCAAACAACGTCAACAACTGACCTTATGGTATCACTAAGCAATGAGACCCACCTGGCAGGGCTCCCAAGGCAGCAGGACCCCAGTGGGCCCACCCCCTATTCGGTCGAAAAGGGATGTTCAATCGAACAGATGGGCAGCCCACTAGGGCCCATCTTTGAATGGTGGTTCCCCTCCGACTTTCCAAAGGCAATTGTCCCCCTTAGGGTGGGAGTTACCAACCTCAGAACCGCCTTTGGACAGCTATAAAAGGAAGGGAGATGCCTCACCCCAAATCACACACCAAGAAGCATTACTCTCTTTGTCATTTCATGATTCCCTTTAGTTTTAGTGGATTTAGGCTTAGAATAGAGTCTTCTTCAGTTTCGAAGTCTTCCTTCGAGTTGTGGTATGGCTCTTGTATCTTTCTCCTTTTGTAAGACTTTATTCTATTTAATATATTTAGTCTTTCTATATAGTTATGCTTGGGTAATGTGTTTCTTGTTTGATTATATGATCCATCCATGTATGTGGTTATTATGCTTGCATATTAGTAATGTAGTTACACTATACTACCATGTTAGACATAAGCCCTTACTATAATCTTTATTTATATCATTACAATGATGTATGACTAATATTTGACTTAGATCATTTTCATGTGCTTAGTATTCACTTAAATGTGATTACTCCTTTTCTGAACCAACAATAGGGGATTAGAAGTATTGTTCTAGAGATGTAACCATGGTGCTTA
Source organism: Eleusine coracana subsp. coracana (assembly GCA_032690845.1). Taxonomy (NCBI): domain Eukaryota; kingdom Viridiplantae; phylum Streptophyta; class Magnoliopsida; order Poales; family Poaceae; genus Eleusine; species Eleusine coracana. The sequence goes on along the minus strand of CM064418.1, from coordinate 22,727,109 downwards.
GATCAATTGAATGCATTATTTGTCGTGTAGACCACGGATTGCTAGGGGTAGGCAGTAGGTGGTGACAACCCTATTTGTCTTTTGAAATCCCCCACGTTCGCTTATGCAATAGGCTCTTGGCTGGAATTGTACTGTCGATACAGGGGTGTGACACCCCAGGTGTCTCACTTCTATCTAACAAACATGAAAAGAACAAATCATGAATAATATAGCATGAATTGATGAAGCCTCACTCCAATTAATTAAATTAATTCCAGGTAATTAAAAACCCTACAAAACAAATTGTCAGTCAAATGAAATTTTACTATACAACATATGCCAACTAAATTCATAATCAAATTAGTAATATTAAGATATAATTTTATGAATTTAATGAGCATTTTACTAATTGTGGAAATACCCCAAATAATTAATTAAAGTCTAGGACCCTTTCAAAATTGAATTTAAATACAAAAATCTCTAGAATAATTCTGACCAAATGGGTCCCACCAGAGCACCAAAATTTTCACAAAGGACCTACGTGCAAAATCCCAAATCAATTGGAGGTCCCTAACTATTTCAACTGGAAATATCTTTGACCAAGGACTGGTTTGCAAGAAATCGAATAGTTCAGGGGCGCAGTGCAAAATCTTCTTTCTTCCTCCTCTCACTGGCGCAGAGTCCTCCCGATGCACACGCCAGTGCTCCGCTCGCCCTCCTCCGCATGCCAACTCCCCACCTCGGGACTCCTCGTGCTACAGCGTGCCTGACCCCCTCTGCCTCGCCCGCCCTGTCCACTCAGCCGCAGAGTCGCCTAACGGCCTCCTCTCCTCCCCCTCTCCTCTGCACGCCATTGCCATGATTGCTTGCAGGGAGCTTCAATGCTGCCACACCCAACCGCTCCTATCGCCTCAACCACCCAAGAATCAAAGTGCTAACCTTTCGTACTCCCTCTTGGCCATAACTTAGTCCTTCCTCCCTATCCTCTCGCTCTCTCTCTCTCTCTCTCTCTCTCGCCTTATTCTTTTTCCCCACCCACCATTGACAGACTCACTCTCGAGCTTGAGCACTGCACTCCTACTGCTTTCCGAGCCCAGCCGAGAGCACCCACACACTCGTTCACTTTCCCTATAGCTTCCCAGGCCACTCGTTCGGCAACTCCCTATGTGAGCATCAAGCAATCGAAGAAAATCATCATCTTCTCCTTCGACGAACAGCTCTGACGTCATCGTGGAATTTGTCAACTCCGGTTCGTCTCGCCTCCCCATTTCTTCTTACACGTGTGCGCAACCCCCAGACGACCTCGTCTAACCATCTTCCCCTTTGTTTTTGTGCATGAAAGTCACTGGCAGTTCGCATTTTCTACGGCTGTTGTCTCTGCCCCGGCCGACCGACGCCGCCTCCACGACGAGCACTACTCTCCGATGCTTCCTGAACCGATCTGACGCGATGCTGAGCCTCCCCGAGTCGCCGTGAAGCTGTAGGAGCAAGCCCCGACGGATTTGCTGCCTCCTACCATTCCCGCGTTGCCGCCGAGACCCTCTTCCACTGCCTCTCACCGACGACCACCTCCCGGTGAGCCCCCGTCCTCGCAAACCCCACCAATCCGTCCGCCTCGATGCGTGCAACAATCCGATGGTCCCGCGGCGAGCTTTCATCGCGTGTGGACGCCGGCGACGAGCTTTGACCGAAGCTCCGGCGCCACTGACCCGGGCACACTGGCACGCTGACTGGCAGCTAGCATGTCGCCGATGTGGCACCTGCGTGTCGCTGATGTGGCTCCTATGTGGCCACTCCTTAAAACCAGAAATACCAGGAAATTACCAAAAATTGCCTAAAACTTTGAAAACTCATAGTAAATCGAATTCAAATCCAATGAGGCCCAAACAAATTTTGTTGGATTCATATTTCAGTGCTCTATTTTAGTAAAATGATAAATAGCTGTCTCTGCACATGTATTTTTACTAATTCAATTAATTGCCAAAACGCCAAATAATTCACCAGAAATTGTAGGAATAAAATTAAATCCTGATTTTTGGCATGCTTAGTAAACACATGATTATCTACCACCACAAATTTTTGTTTGGTAAAATATGAATTACTTTAGGCTCTGGAATTTATTTAGTGTGTTTGCTTAGATTAATTCTAGTAATTATTCTGTAAATAATTTGCCCTTGCCACTTGACATAAAAATCACTGATATAAGCCTCTGTTCATAGTAAATCACACATGTCCAGAAACATAAAATTAATTTACTAATTAATTTAATTGCTTGTATCACTCATTTACCTTGATTAATTGTATAAAGAATATATATACCTAAAACCTTAATTAATAACCCAACTTCTCTGAAGTCTATGGCTTCGAGAACATAATAATAATTTTAATTGATATTAAAACACATGTGATTGCATGTATCATATCATTGCATTCAATGGTATTCTGATAATGCCGTTAATTCAAATTCCATCATATAGGTAATGACAACCAGGAGCAAGAGGGAGACTTTCAGAAGGACGTTGACCCTCAAGAGCAGGAAGTAGAAGTTGCTAACACTAGTGTTGATCCAGACAAGCCTCGGTTTATATTCGCCTTTTTACAAAATTTTGCTAGTTTATATCATTACTAGTGTCCATGATTATTGTTGCATTAGGTCATAGGAGTTGATTGAAACCCACCTTGCATGATACTCAAATGACCTATGCTACTGCCTTGAAACTTAGTAGAATTGGTACTGTGATGCTATGCTTAGTAATTGCTAGTTTGCTAGATATTATTATTACTAACGAATGAACTTGACCACTGAAACATGAATTATTAAAAGAAGTTTACTTTTGATGTTATGACCGGGCAGGGATAATGCATGTATAGGTTTGCAGCAACACATGGGTGTTGACTGTGGTAGCCCTGCCTTACCGAACCTAGGACGCGTCCGTGGTCGTCCCCTTGGTCAAGTATTAAATAGTACCGAATGCATGCTAGCTTATGAGCACTAGTAAACCGATGTAGCATTAAAGGTCACTTGCATTGAGAACGGTTAAGGTACGTTGGTCATTGACCCTCCTGCTGTTGGAGTGGGCGGCTCATACCACGAAGTATTATTGGTAGAACGGCATGCCCACTCGACATCACCACACCCGGGCTAAGGTGTAGGTGCTTTTTTTGCGAAAGGTTGCCATATACGACCTTAATTAGTGCATGTGTTATGCATCTCGAGTTTTCTCAGCTGGTGTAAATCAATTACAATTGTTGTCCCTTGCAGTAATGAGTACCACTTGGTCACCACGCCAATCACGTAGTTGCACATGGTACTTGGAAAGTAATTATGATGTGTACTGTTGATGTTATTATTATTGCTCTTATGTCGTATTTACTTTATGTATTTTTTTATTCTCCTATTATTGCAACTAAAGTTACATTTCAGCTCAACCCATTTAAATTGATAAATAAAATTTGATAAAACTAATAGGTTGCTTAGTGCGAGTCTTTTTAAACAGCCACCTATTAGAGCCTTTGCATGTCTAGGTGTCCGACGGGTAAGCCTTGCTGAGTAATTAGTACTCAGGCTTTGTACCATTGTGTTTTTCAGGTAATGAAGAAATAGAAATGCCTGTAGATGTGATGCCTTGGGACGTGCAAGTCCCTGAGGGTTGGACAGCCCACTGGGAGTCTGACTCACCATCGCAGTGATGTTGTGTGCTGCTAGAGTGATGGTTCTTCGGGCATGGATCATCACTATGTTGTATCGTCGATCTTGTAGATTCTGAACGTTAATTGCTTCTGCTGTTTTCAAGACATTCATGAACTTGTACTATTCCACTGCACTCTGATAATCTTAATGATGTAATATTCAACTTAAATTTGAACAAATATTGTATTACCAAGTGTTTACGCTATCAGCACCTTCGAGACCTTGATCCTCCGAGAAGGGGAGCCACATGGGAAAACTGGATGCCTAGGTTGTGATGATCTGATTGTCTTGTATTGTCTATGTATCTATATAATAGAATATAATATAGACTATGTAACATATAAAAGCAACATAGGAACTTAGCTCTTTCTTTGTCCTTCTCCACTAGACTAATATTTATTTATCTTGAGTATGCTATCTATGCGTTCACTACCATGTTTATCATTATCCTTACCCCTATGAGAATTTTGTCTTATAATCCAATGTGCAATGTTTAGAATATGGTAATTACTCTGGTCAATCATATGCCTTCCTTTGGGATAAAACAAATATGATACCCTAAATACGTGTGGGTGAAATGCTACAATGGTATTCTCCGTGCGCTTTCGGACTCTATGCATACATTAAAGATTACCAATGCACATTTCTAGGCTTCGTTGCTAAGGCAACTTAGTGGCGACGCTAAGAGATGTCAACTGTGATGTTCGCCTTCTTGCTCTCGGCGGGCCACCTCTTCCTGCTCTCGGTGATTATTATTCAACCGGATGTGGGCATTGGGTTGTCGCATGCCGTCGTGGAGGTCGGCAAGCGGGTCTGAAAAGTCGCTATGGGTTGTCGCCGTGGTTCAGCTGGTGGGGCGGCTGTAACACCCTGATTTTTAAATTTTTGAATACTTTAAAATTTTCTTAAAATTAATTAGCTTGTTAATATTTTATTTTGAATAAAAATTATTTTCTAAAGAAAATAATCAAATTTTGGTTATTTTAAAAAAATTGTTGCATTCATGTTAAATAGATGCACTAGGTTTTATTGTCTGTATAAAATATATATTTTCTAAAACTCATTTAGTAATCGCTTTTTTGTTAGTATAGAATTTAGAAAAGGGAGAAGAGAAACCCCTAAGGCCTTTGGGCCGAAACCCCTTCCCTCGGCCCAGCCTCTCTCCCTCTCTTTCCCCTTTTTTCCCTCCCTCTCTCTCTCGGCCTAGGCCGACTTCCCTTGGCCCACTCGCGCGGCCCAGCTCCTTTTCCCCCTCCTTTTCTCCTTTTCGGCCTGCCCGGCCCAGCATCCCCTCCCCCTCTCCTCCCGTATGGGCCACCAGCCCACAAGCACCCACGCCCCGCCCCGCTCCCACGGCCCCGCCGTCGAAACCCTAACCCCAGCCGCCAGTGCCGTTGCCGCCTCCTTGGTGGCGCCAAGGCACCTCGAGCTCCGCGCCTTTAAATAGCGGTTCCCACAGCCCTGTGCCGCCTTTTTTCCCTAGCCGCCATCACAGCGTCTCGTCACCGCCTTGCCGCCGTCATCGAAGCCCGCCACCGATCACCGCCGTCGCTCGCTCGATTCCGGCCTCCCCCACGCTCGTGCGAGCTACCGGTGAGCTGCCCTCCCCGCGCCGCGTCCCCCACGACCCTCCCCGCAGGCCGCCGCGTCCCAGTGCGCCTCCCCGACAAGCTCCGGGAGGCCACCCATGGCCGCTGCCTCTGAGGTCCACAGTGGACCCGTGGACCATGGGTCAACGCCCGGTCCACGAATCTCGTGGACCCGGTCTACGAGTTTTAGGGTTTAGTTAATTCATTAAACTACCAGATTGATGGTTGTTTTGCACTAGGACCCCTCTACTACCTTTCATTTAGATTTTAGCCCCTATTTTTCTTGAGGAAGTTTAGAAAAATTATACTTAGGCCCTTGCATTTATATCTAATTATTTTTAGCATTGTATTTTTGTAGAAAATCCCCTAGACTTTTCTTAAATAATATTTTAGTCCAATAATTTTACAAAAACACTTTTGGACTTATTAATAATTATGTTTTAGTCCTGTCTTATTACACCTAGGCCCCTAAACTTATAAATAATTATATTTTGGCCCTATAAATTTTATAGTTAAGCCCTAAACTTTTCCAAAATTACTTTTTAGTCCCTAAATTTTATACAAAACATATTTTCACCCCGATATTTTACAATTTCGTCCCTGTACATTTTATTAATTACATTTTGCTCCCTAAAATTTTCATAAATTATAGTTTATATGTATATTTTATAGTTTAGCCCTTATATTTTTCTAAAATTACTTTTAGATCCTTTAACTTGCTTGTTTTTATGTTTTAACCCCTGAAACTTCAAATAGCCATAACTTTTCAACCGTAGCTCAGAAATGAGAAATTCTTGCACCATCGTGATCGTAGTGATTAATGTTATTTATTCATATTGTCTTACAGTATTTTGCTAATTTCACTATTTTAACACTAGACCTTTAAACCTTCGTGACTTTTTACTCGTAACTCCGATTGAGGCGATTTTTGCGCTCACACGATCGTAGCAACACGTGATTTTTTGTAGTATTGTTTTCATTGTTGTTTCTTACTGTGTGGTGTATTGTTTCTTAGTTTGTTTGTATGCTTGTGTTTCTGGTGTGACATTGAGTAGACGAACCGCTATTACAGAACTTCTGGGATCTCCATCTTGAAGATTTTGAGCAGCAGCAAAGGGAACCAGGCAAGTGTCCTTGATGCATTTTGAACCTATGTTTTACATTCCTCTCTATTTTCTATGTATGCTTGTTAATACTGAATCCTATGTGTCATCATCCTATTCCATATTATTCCTTGTCGCCTGGGTTCTGGTGTAGCTTATTAGTGAGGGTATGTCATGCTTAGTTTGCTATGTCAGGAATGGAAGTGTCTATTGCTAATCTTGACTAATGGTTCACTTCAACATAATGATCATAAGGAATGGGTAATCCTTTTTAGCAACATGGAACCTAGGTGATCCAAGCAGGAGGATGGCAAGGATGGTGTGGGTATGCACGTGTACTAGGTACAGTACTATGGGATTGTTGTGATACCTGCTTGGGATCACAAGAGTTAGTTTGTGGAGCGGCCACCAAGGAAAACAGCACAAAGCATAGGTCTGATATGGGAAGGCTTGGTTGAGTATCAAGATGTCTTCCCAGTTTTGCAGGCAGTCGAGGGATGAGGATGGGATGGTTTACTCTCGGACTCAGGCGATGGACGGCTTACTCCTAGCCATGGCACCAAAGGGGGCTTTTATAGGAACGGTTTAATTCCACAGTGGTGAAACCTTAACGTGGACGGTTTGCAAGCTGGGAAGCTCTTTGAAAGACCTTGTGATGATCTCTTGGCCTCACACCTACGATAGTGTGATTTGGGCAATATGGAGACTCTCTAGTCACTGCATAGTGATGAAATCACCAACATGTGGATAAAGTTGTGCAACCTCTGCATAGTGTCAAACTGTTATAACAGTCGTGCTCATGGTCATGAGCGGCCTGGATCCTCACACATTTAGGATGGTGGTTTATGGGTGGACTTGGTGGGTAGCCAGGTTTGGTTTGGGTGGTGTAACCCACTGTTTGCTACAGGCGGTGTAACATGTAGTGTGGTTTCTTATGAGCGGTTTAACCCATGGTTAGCTACAGGCGGTGTAACCTATAGTGTTGGATAGATGAGATAACTTGGGAGATCTTTTCACTTAGTAAATAGGAGTGATATTCAAATGGTCTTAGGTGTAGTGCTCATTTATGCAAATGAACCATTGTGTTAGCGAGTGCTATTCAAATGGTCTTAGGTGTAGTGCTCATTTATGCAAATAAACCATTGTGTTAGCCTTTCTTCTATTAAGCTTGCATGCCATATTTTCCCCCACTTGCTGAGTATGGGCATGTGCTCGTCCTTGCTATTTTCCTTTGTTGTTGTACTATAAACTGCTGCTTAGAAGATGGAGATATAGACTACATTTATGAAGACTAATACTAGGCGAGCGTGCCCCCGGATGATTGTCTGTGGTGTTATGGTGTCTTCCGCTGTTATTTATTAACAGAGTCATTTTAGTCTTCAAAGACATTTATTTATGTAATAATGGTACGCTTTAATAATGACATTGGTTATACTGTTTTCACTTACTGTCGATATGTGTGAAACTTGTTCCTGGGCACACATATGACAAGCACTTGGTTTTGTTCTTAAAATCGGGTGTGACAGAAGTGGTATCAGAGTCGTGTCGACCATTGGACGCTAGCTTAGATAGAGTGGTCGTGTTCTAAGGTATATTTTACAAACTAAAAACTATTTGTAGAACTCTTTGGCTTAAAATTATAGTCTTGATTATTCACTTCTGTTGTTGGTCTTGTTTTATTGTTCGGCTTACAAAACCATTTTACTAGTTCACCTCTCCTATTCAAAATTGTTTGGATGGCCCGTACCAAGAAGACTTGTGACAGATGTGATCACTTCCCATGTGTTTGGCCTTCACCAGAGCTTGTTCCACTTGGATCTGAAGAAAAGTTTGGGATAGAAGAGGTTGAACAAGAGATGGTGCCACCACCGAGTCCACCACCTTATCATGACACTCAACTCTTCAAGGATGTAGGAAACAATGCTGGAAGATTACCTCATATGCTTTGGGAGATGCTACAACAGTTAGGTTACGAGAAGCAACCAGAGTATTGTGGTACCCAAGTGACTTATGAGGGTTCTGAGCCTGTATGGAAGGTTCAAGTTCACATTTTTGCTCCAAGACCACTCAGAGGAATTTTTGAGGTGGAAAGAATTCATGAGGCCATTTCTCCATGGAAGACTTTCTCCGCTTGGATTCGTGATGTCGCTCGTCAAGCTTGCATGGTCATTTGCTCCCGTTATCGCCAATATTTTGAAGATACAAAGTATGCTTATTTCCCTCAGCACTCAAGTGGATCCACCTACATTCACGCGGAGCCTGTATCTGGACAAGAACAAGAGAAGTTTAAGGAGCAAGTCACTTTTAGCATGGTGATTTCTAGGGAGTTGGATTCAACCATGGAAGAACTAGGGTTTTGGTAGAAGAAATATAAGGATGCAATGACCGTTAAGAAATATAAGATGCAATGAAGACCGTTCGCCAGCTCAAGCGACGTTTGCCTAATGACATGGACCTACCTTTGGAAGAAGCGCTAAAGGATGCGACTCCTTCCTCACCACCTCGTAGAATGGCTAGTCGTGCCCCACCAGCATACGTCATCCCCAACCAGGACGAGGATTAGGAAGTTTATCCATGAGTGGCTTCATAGGCATCAAGTAGATATATCGAGTCGAATAAATGTAATAGTGTAGAGAGAGAGTTTTAGTGTTTGCACGTCCTTTGATTGGTTTGCTAGTTTGATAGGTGTATGAGTGTGATTTGAAACTTTTGTAATGAGTGCCAATGTGATGCAAGGCTTGTCTTGCACCCGCATCCTTATACTATACTTTTACTTTTATTTTAATATAGATTAGTTAATTTGGGGTATCTTTTTATCTAGCTCTTTCATTTCACACCTCTTTTCCTGCTTTACCTTACCATGTCCTTGCACTTTACCTATATCTTCCACCCATTCTTGCTTACTGTATCCCGACCTACATCAGATGATAAGAGGTGGGAACTGCAACATGAACAACAACCATGAGGAACAGGAGTAGCCACCCCCACAGATCTTCATGGAATAACTCATGGCCATGCAGACACAACTTCTCTAGAACATGCACCAGACCCTGGTGCAGTAACAGAACAACAATGTCATAGGAGCTACTCCCCAACCTAAAGACAAGCTTGGAGACTTTCAATGGACCAAGCCCCCAATATTCTCTCACTCGATGGAGCCCATGGATGCAGATGAGTGGCTAAAGACTATTGACAACAAGCTGTAAGTCGCTCAATGCAACAACAGGGAGAAGCTGTAAACCCTTGGTTTGCTACAGGCGGTGTAACCTGTAGTGTGGTTTCTTATGGGTGGTTTAACCCATGGTTGGCTACAGGCGGTGTAACCAGTAGTGTTGGACAGATGAGATAACTTAGGAGAACTTTTCACCTAGTAAATAGGATTGTTTTTCAAATGGTCTTAGCTGTAGTGCTCATTAATCCAAATGAACCATTATGTTAGCCTTTCTTGTATTAAGCCTGCATGTCATATTTTTTTCCCACTTGCTGAGTACGGCATGTGCTCACCTTTCTATTTCCCTTTGTTATTGTACTATAAAGTGCTACTCAAAAGATGGAGATATGGACTACATTGATGAAGACTACTACTAGGCAAGCGTGCTCCCGGTCGATTGCCTGTGGTGTTATGGTGTCTTCCACTATTATTTATCGAGAGAGTCATTTTAGTCTTCAAAGATATTTATTTATGTAATAATGGTATACTTTAATAATGATATTGGTTATACTGTTATTCACTTTACTGTAGATATATGTGAAACTTGTTCCTGAGCACACATATGATAAGCACTTGGTTTTATCCTTAAAACCGGGTGTGACAGTGGCCTTCAGTTGTGCCATCGCCGATCACTTCTTTCTTGGCTCGGGATCGAGCTGGCGCTCCCAGACGCCATTCTACTCGGTGTGGATTGCGTCGCGTGCATCTCTAGGACAGTTGCAGACTTGAGGTTTGCCTTCAACTTGTTGACTTGTGGGGGTCAACTCTGGATTGGCTTGGAGTATTAGATCTAGCATGCCTAGCAGGGTAGCTACGGTAGTGATGTTGTGTTGTGGGTTCTTGTAGACTTTCTCACCATCCAGTTGTAGTGTGAGTTCACCCATGTACAGGTGTTGTATGACTCTGGAGCCATTCTGACGGTCATGTAGCCGTGTGAGCGAAGGGGTCGTCGCCTCTGGGTCATGCTCCTCGGGGTCAGTCTCTTATCCGTCCTGGTGGTCTTCTCCTCTTGCTGCTATTCGTGTGCCAGCTGCTACGGAGGTATCCGTGTTTGCAATGTCTAATGCTGCTGGCGTGACCATGAAAACCTCGTAGTAGCCATCCGATAAGTGGCTTTCTCAATCACTCAGCTCTTCGATCAAGGCCAGGATTGACTTGTGATTGACACTGATTCTTGCCACCAGTCGTGATGCACGAAAATATTGGTTCGTCCGACTCTTCTAGGTAAAGAGTCGATAGATCGATCAAAGCTACGTCCGAGTCAGCCAAGCTTGCCGACCGAGGAGTGATGGGCAACGTTGAGGTGCGGCCCAGGAGAGTCAGGAATGCTCCAACTTAAGAACGTGGAACTTCACCACTGCGTTGTTGAAGCCGAGCAGAAGTCGACGTGTCGGAGCAATCTTGCAATTAGCCGGCAAAACCTCTCTCGTGTCTAGATTAGCTAGGGACGTGATGGGTGCCGAGGAAGCTGTCAAATCTTGCTTGACGAGGCTCATGCTCTGGTTGGCAACGAAGCTGAAGGCGCCAAAAAAGATCTGGTCTCCCAGGTGGAACTTGACATCCAGGAACACCATCAATTTTGATGTAGTGGAACTCAACGTTGCCCCTTCCTGGTGCGCCAACTATCGAGAGATATTCCCGATACTAGATGTAGGTATGCTTTTAAGTGTAGAAGTCGATGGACACAAGACACTTAGGGTTTATACAGGTTCGGACTTCCGTGAGGATAATAAGCCTACGTCCTGTTTAGTATATTGTATTGCTAGGATTCGCACTAGGGTTAGGGTTTCCTGGTGCGAGTTCTATTGATCATTCGAAGACCCCCTGCCCTCCTTATATATTCGAAGGACAGTGGTTACATGGTAATCATCCAGTCGGTTACATCAGATTCTATCTATAAGTTATATCTCTAATATTAACTTGTCGCACACTCCAAATAATAACCCGAGTAATTATCTTCTTGAGTTTATGTCTTCAATGCCGTGTAGATAAACCTCAGCCCACTTAGCAATATATCTGAGTGGTTAAGTATCTCGGGTATACATATCTTACACCAGGCCTATGATCTTTCACCTGACAAAGTTCTTTTCCAAGACCTGAAGGTTATGATCTTCTTTGATTTTGTTAATGTAAGGGTGATGTATAAACCTAGGCCATCTATAGCCGACCAACTAGCTAGGTTCGGTGGGGAATTAGAGCTAGGTGCCGTGCTATTTTGCCAGATGGTCACCCAGTTTCTGTAAACACACTTTTGTTATTGCTCACACTGACTGTCACATCGAAGAGAATCTTATTATTTAGGAGTCCTAAATAATGTCTAATTACAAAACTAATTCCAGAACTCCTAGGTTAATTCATGAGATGAATCTAATTAGGGTAATTAAGTTATGATTATCAGATGGTTACTATAACAATATTTTCACAAAATTAATTGAGCTCATTAGATTCATCTCGAAAATCAGTACACACGTGTTAAAAAGGTTTTGTCATTACACTAATCAAAATACTTCTAAAAAGCAAGATTTTTTTGTGATAGTGCCAAAGTTTAGAGGATAGGAAACACGAGTTAGTGTTTGTTTCCTGTCCACTAATTTTTAGATCCATCTCATTAAATATTGAAATATCAATTAGAAGTACTAAATAAAAATTACTGATAAAATCCAGTCCATATCCCACCCATTAAATAACAAAATGAATCTATTAAACCTAATTAGACTATGATTAGATAATATGATGTTACAGCAAAATCTTCTAATATTGACTTTATTAAGTTTAATAGATTTATCTCATAAATCTCTACTCCTATTAATTTAGGTGAAAACATTCACGCCATCAAAAATCTGCCATACACCCATAAAGTTAGAAATTGAATCCAAATCGGTTTCGTACCTTCCATAACAAGCACCGAATTCAAAAAATTATAAATTCCTCATCCGGAGATTAAATGAAATAAACTTGGACTCCATCTTGTAGCTCTCGAAACGTTCTACAACTTTGATATTCAACAGAAGTCACGATTCTGCTGGTTTGGTTTCTAAATTTATGATGTAAAAATATTTGTTCTAATTCAGACTCCTCTACGTAGGTCTCTATGCGGGGCCTATATCTCCTACCTCTGAAGTCCAAATAATATGATTTACATATGTTCCAAAAAGCTCTCGACGAGATCTACAACTTTCATATTATAACTTTTCTTATTAAAGCATATTTTCAAGTCCAAAATCACGTCACAATGTACTGTTATTTCTATTATATTTGAATTGATTTTTCCTATCGAATAAAGTTTTTAGATATCTTTAGCCATTGTCATGACCTTGGTCTTGTATGTTGGTCTTCATAGAGGTTCAGTGGTGTCTTGTAGATGTGATAAGCTTGTGAGAATTTTTTTTTTTTTTGTATGGTGAATTGGGCTTCATATCGGTACTTCTCATATTTGAGCATTTTTTAATGTCATTTCACTTAATTTTGCAACATAGCACTCAAACGACACTATATGTGAAAATTGTTAACATAAGAGGTAAAAAAAATATTTATGATAAGAATACGATAAAAAATGATTGAAAAATTGTTAGTTATGATATATAAAATGGTACATCAACAATAATATAAAATATAATTTGTTATGGAAAAATATCAATAATTATATTATATAAATAATTTACATTTAAATCATAAAGAGTATTTTTTTAACTAGTTAGTATACTAGTTTTTGCACGTGCGGCACTCACATTGCCAATATTCTACTACACAATCATGTACTTAAAGATGCATTGTATTAAAGACGTATCATCTAAGAACAACTAAATAATGCAGAATTGTTTGAATTAATTGGTAAGCTGAAATTCATTATCACACGGTATAAATTAGGTCATAACGTAACACACATTAGTAGAAGGTATGAAATTTGAGTTTAAATGTTGTTTTTGCAGTTTGATAAATAAAAAGAACTTTAGGTGAACTCATCTACACTGGATTAACCTTGGAGTAGACCAAAAAAAATATAGGATTTGGCGTTGGTGATGGAGTGAGGGTGACGAGATTAATGTACCAGATAACGAACCTTTGTCTCGGTTGGTTTGCGGTTGGTGCTCTCTTCGCTATCATTGGATATATCCACCATGTCCTTATTGCCTGCCGGCAATTGGGACAAGCGATTGGAATCGCTGCCGCCGGCCACAACCTTCCCACCGCCAATGGTGCATGTTCGCCTCCTTGGCCGCGACGACTCCCGATCACCATCTGGCCGTCGTCCCTTGCACAGTCGATCTGCTCCCCGTCATCCCTCCCCATCCTCTCCTCACCGCCGTCTCTTCCTCTTTTCATCTCGTCTCCTCCGTTGATTGTTTTTTTAGGGGAAGTGGAAGGCGATGAGACGGTGTGCCGATCGATTTGATTTTGTTTTGCCAAATTGTGTGGAAAGGGCATGTTTTGGATTTTCGTAGTTTAATGACATGCGTGCCTGTAAAAAAAAAGGAATGTGTGCAAATCCTAGATGGGCTTCCAGCTACCAAAAACAAATAGTCGGGCCTTCGATACCTAACAGTGTTGGGCTTTCATGTCTGAGCATATATTCTGTTATTCACAGCTTTCAGTAACCCCAATTTTTGCTTGGCAATGCATGTTAAGCCTGGCGATTATAAGGGATGTGAGACTTGTTCATAAGAATATGTATATGTACATCATAAAGGAAAAAAGTGTTAGAAGTGAAGCTATAGTCAGTTCGTTAGAGTAAGAAAGATAATTGTAACATTTGGTAGGTTTACAATACTTAATTATATATTATCATTATTTCCACTGGTGCATTAGGCCCATTTTTTGGTAGGTTAAGATTACTTAAAAATATAAATTCTGATTTGTTTCCATTAGTGCATGTAGATTGTGGCACGACTACGCAAAGAAAAAGAACTGAAATTATGACCACTTTTTTGGATAAATTAGATTACTTAAATAATTATTCTGATTATTTCCATTTTGGTTCATGTTGATCGCCAGCTATATAAGGGCATGGCTCTTGTTCCGTCCTATGACATTCTCCAACCATTGTGCCACTGTTTTGTTTTCCCTATACAGGGTACAAGTGCTCACATTCACAGATGGTAACGTCAAAAACCACGCTGCAGCAGAGGAGAATGCGACTCTACCATTTGCATTTGATAATGACGTTCCTGAAGCTTCATACGTGAGTAGGCCTTTTTGTATACATCCTTTTATCAAAAGATGTATATCTTACCATGCAAGATCTAATTATGTTGTAAAATGTTTTCTAATAAAGTAATACATCCTGTTTTCCATGCAGACCACCAACGATGGCATCGTATCAGATAGAAGGGAACACAAAGAATATGCCACCTCGTTATGTTCCTGCAATGGTTGTCCCGTGGATTCACATTATTCCTCAAGACTCCAAACAACTGAGCATCATGGGATACAACGAAATAGATAATGAAGTCAGTGGACATGGAATGGAACAGATCGACTAACTCCAGTTGTAATGTGCAACAATAAAAAGGTGAATAAACCACTGCAGATGCTAAAGTGCTAGGCACCCACACGAAGAAATTACTCTTCATCACCACCACCACCACAACAATAACATACTTTTAGTCCCAAGCAAGTTGGGATAGGCTAGAGATGAAACCCACAAGAACCAGTACAAAAAGACAAACAAAAGCAAAAGAAATGGAAAGAAGAAAAAGGAAATAGGAGTGGAAAGGAGCAATAATAAACTAAATAGAAAAGGGTAAAAAGGGGGGGAAACCAGAAATCAAGGTTCTGTCATGTGAATTGCTAATTTTTTCCATGTCTAAATATCTCTTCATGGATTCCTCCCATGTTAAGTTTGTTCTTCCTCTGCCTCTCTTCACATAATCAGATTGTCTTACTATCTTGCTACATACCGATGCCTCTTAAATTACTCTTCACCACCTTTTTTCTGGAGATTTTGACCCCCTTCATACTTTGAAACTTCTCAACTAAATTATTCAATTAATCTCGTTCCCAGGACCCACATGTCAATGTTATAATGAAACGATAGTTCTCAAAACGAGCATTGTTGTATAGTGAAATCTTGCCAGAGTGGAATATATTTAGTTGTCTTCTTTTTTTCTTTCAATTGATGGGCATTGTTGTATTTAGGATTTGCTCGCAATCCTAGCCATGACCTTGGGGATGCTTCTTTGCTTTTTGAAATTGAATTACCATGATTGCCTTTTCCGTATACACTGGAATAATAGTCATGCACACATTATATTGCTTGCATTTTTAGCCTGCTTGCCATTTTTTATGTACAAATAAATTACTTTTTGTTGAATGCAGAAAACATCTAGAGCTCTGTAACATTCTTTACTTTTCATGTAATTTCATTGTATTAGTTTATTTTTCTAATAACAAAAGCTCTGCTGAGATTTTTCTTTCAAATGCATCTACTTTCTTTTTTTAAGGAATATCTAGTAGGGCAAGCTGTAGAGAGTTGGGCAAACACCACACACCCAAACCTGGGGGGGGGGGGGGGGGGGGGGGGGAGTGACCTTTCATTATATATGCTGTATAGGCTTGGAGTACAAGTAAGGACACATACAATATAAGACCATATACAACTCTATATATCTAACAGAAAACCCTACTTTTGGTATTTTATATTAATACAATGAAACGAAGTCAAACAATAGAGCAGAACTGTACAAGCCCAAACAAGCAAAAAGAAACCACTGTACAGAAGACCTAAACAACTGACACCTGTACAAAACTAGGGAATAGAATCAGCCCAAAGAAGGAAGACAGGACTGTCTTTGCATCTACTTCCTTCAGTTTGTTAATTTATTCTCATCTCCAAATGCCCTTGCAATATCTAAAGATAAGTTTCTTCTTCTCCAAATTTCAGATTTACAGTAGTGGTAACCCTACAAATATTGCCAATCCCATTATTGATGTGAGTGTTAAGATGGATGTAAAGGCTCTTGGTGGAAGGTTGACGTTCTTTAAGACTACTGCTTGTGAAAAGATACCTTGGAAGTACTTGAAAGCTTATAATGATGTTGATCCTCTAGATTACCTAGGGGCATACAATGTTGATGATATTCAGCTGATTTGCTGCCAACCTGATGCGTCCACAATGTGGTTGATACCTCCTCCAGTCCAAAGCAGATTTATCCAATCCCTTGAAGAGACAGAAATGCTTTTCGGAAAGATGGAACTTATTTTAAATTGGGATTTTCTGAGAGCTAGACCAAAAGGGAAGGAATTAGTTAAATATGAATCCCCTATTGAACACTGTCCTAGTGTGGATGATGTGAAGCGAGTGCTTAATGGAACTGCAAACAGTTTCAGGATAGTTGATGCATATCCTCGATACTTTAGGGTTACTGGATCAGGTGAAGTTCGACGACTGGAAGCAGCGGTATGCAATAAAATTTTTGACTTATGTATATGCATATTTTTGGTCGGATTTCCTTAATGAAAGCTAATTTTTTTATCTATCTATAAATGCAGATAGACTCAGTAAGTGGTGAACTGGTCTTGAATAATGGTATTCCACCTTGGTGGTCATTCTATGATACAAACCCATCAGATTTGGCAGGCTGTCAAGGGCTGAATGGTCCCATGGCTATTGTCGTGTCTGAGGAGACACCTCGTACGTGTCTATCCATGGCTTTAAATTTGATGAGTTTCCTACCAAATCTGAATTGACTTCTCTATGCTGATAGAAAAGATTATTATAATTTATATTAAAAGTTTATATTGTTTGAAGAAGCTGACTGTTGAATAAACACAAATATGCAGTAATGTTTGACCTGTACTAGTCTTTGGCATTGCCTGGGACTTGTCTGATATACCACAACCTGCATTTATTTTACTGTACTATTTCATTACATGGCTTTTACGTGATGAAATCAATCATTTATTTTTCTAGTAAGAGGCTAGCATAATGTCTGGATTATCTTAGTTATGGTGAGCTTCTTGTTGTGACCCTGTCCACTAATCAATTTTCTGGCTCTCAAATATATGCTAAATACGTTTTATTTCCTGCTAGGGAGATGTCTTGATTGAAAACTATACTCCTATTACCTCAATATCGATATCACATCATTATTTACAATAATAAGATTTACTTTCTGGTGCTATATTTTTTCTTCCATTAATTTTTTTATTAATGCGCAGAGGGCATTATTGGTGAAACACTAAGCAAATTTAGCATATGGAGCTTGTACATTACTTTTGTCTTAGCTGTTGCAAGATTTATTAGGCTTCAATGTTCAGACTTGAGGATGAGAATACCTTTTGAGAACCTTCCATCTTGCGACAGGTATGTCAATTATGTAATGGTAATCACTCATGCTGTGGAATTTGTACCACTATTTTTAAATTCTTGACGTCCGGACTTTAATCTTGAGCCAAATTTGAACTACCTGTGATGTCCGGACGTCAGCAAAAACGTATGGGGGAAGTAATTTGTAAGGCGGGGAGGCATCCAAGTGTAGCCTGGATATGCCCTTGTGTCGATCCTGGAGCACCTTGTTGCCTAGGTGACAAGCTAAAAACTTTGCTTAGTACAAACAGTAGGAATCTATCAAAATTTGTGCCAACTGATTGAATATTTTGTGGGTGCCTGCTGAGTTGATCTTGTGCCACTAAACCTGTTAACTGTTTGGTTTCTTGTGGAATGATTTTCCTTCAGGTTTGGATTGGATCAGATGGAAACGGTTTGATTTGGTTTGGTCGGTTTGGGTTAATTATGGGTGTACCTAGGTCCTAGACAGTGGGTTTGGAACTGTCTGCATATGCCTGACTGAGCCAGCAGCTTTTCTGCCTGCGCAGAAGAGCGCCACTGGCCGCTGCATGGTTGCATGTTCTGCCCCCCTTCTAAAGCAGCACCACCCATAACCTTCTGGATTATTGTCATAGACGCCGGTGCCAACTCTGAGCTTGCTCACAGGGCTGTAGTCAAATAAGTCGGAGGGGTGGCAATGGTTAAGGGCATGAGTTTGTGGCTTGACTTGATCTGTGGGCTGCTGTCGTGCTTCCTGCTCCCTAATTAGGATGAAAGGCTGTGATGCCAGGGTTTGGTTTAGGATGTGTTTGTTTTGAGGGCAAGGTTGGATGGGATATGGCCATCCATGTTTTATGATCCAAGTTACGTGTTTGATTGGGTGGATGGCATGATCCAGTTTCGGATTTGGTTGGATGGATAAAGATGGATAGGACAAGGTCAAATAATGAAATTATATATCTTATTATTAAGTAATAATAATTAACTATGCACTAATTAGTATGATTTGACATGTATCGGTCTTAATTTTATCGTGATAATTTATAATTAATAATAAATACACTAATTATCACTAATCCTAGTATGATCAAGCTCTCATCATGTACTTGATCAACAACTTATTACTTATCAATCATAGTAATAAATATTATTTAATATTAAACCATACTAATAATGTCTAATTACTTTAGTAATTGTCATCGTTACACAACCTGGACAGGCTCATCCGGCCATTTTTGCCGGACAGACTCATCCAACATATAAAGAGAATACTAGTATTCCCCTTCTAGTCCATTCCTATCCACTCTGACCGTGAAACAAACACTAGACTGTATGATACTGTCCAAGCATATCCAATCCAATCCAGCGAAACAAACACACCCTTAATCAGAGCGCTGCCGGAGCATCATTCACCTTGACTCATCACCCTTTCTTCCTTCACTTGCCTCCGCTCTCAAGAACTGTAGCAGTAACAACTTTGTATCTTGTCCACCCCCCATCGAGAGAAGTAACAGGATTGAGCGAAACAATCAACTCAACTTTAACATGTGGGATGAATTGCTGATTTTAATTTAGAACAACCATGGTTCTGAAATGGTGTGGAACTGTTCAAAAGGAATTGGGGTGGTTCAGTTTGGCTGTCCAAATGTTGATGGTCTGGTTTTGTTTGGGTTTCCAGGAGGAACACTTGGCTGGGGTGGTTTGGGCTTATGGTGATTGGATACAAGTTTCAGTTCGGTTTCGGGTCTAGTTCTCAACCCATTCACAGGTTTAGGTTTGTGCCACTGCATTCTTAAATTATTGTAGAATTCTGGTGTGGGACAAAGTTCTTGAAATGAGCAACGACCCCTATTTTATGTCTCCAGGTAGGCCTGGGTATTCGGTTCGGTGCAGCTAATCCAGTCAAGGGAAACTTTGGTTATTGGAAAATTGACAACTGAACAATCGAGTGGAAAACAATCACATTTGGGTGATTGGTTAATTGACCGCACAAACTGAAATCCAGCCCTAGCCTGCCGTTGCTCTGCCGCGGCTGTTGCCGCTTGGCCTGCCGTTGTCCTCATTGTCGCCCGCCATCGCATGACTGTCTGCTGCCCCACTGAGGGACGGTGCTGCCCGCGTGCGCTGTTGTCTGCTTGTGTGCCTCGCATGCTCCATGGTCACCAAGTGTGCCACTGCCACGGAGTGCTGCTGCCATGCTTGCCACGGTCCCTGCCCACATGCTGTCAGTTTGCATCGTGTTAGGTGTTTAGCCACTTAGGGTTAGCGGTGGCCAGTGGGCTGTGAGTGCGGTTGTGGCTTAAATGGGCCAGTGGAGGGAGAGGATTATATTGGGCTTCATTTATGCCCCTATGATTTGTTGGACTGGACCTTAGTTAATACCATGTTAAAACTGAACAAGTTATGGTTAACCATAATAGACAAAACTGAAGTTAAAACCAAAGACTGATTAACCACACATTTCAGCACGGTTCGTCTTTAACTGTACCCACCCCTATCTCTAGGACTCGGTAGGAAATCGGAGAGCTACAACAATATCAGGATTTTATCTTGAAATTTCCTGTTTTTTCTTGTTTCCTTTGACCAATGCATCCCTTCTCTTTCAATAGAGTTATGACTCCTAAATGTATAGTGTCGTAATTGCCTGGAATCGTTTGATAGACAACCTGTTGAGGCTGGACCCATGAACTGGCTAAAACTACTATCCGAAAGAAGACAACTTCAGTCCCAATACTTGAATGATGGCCAGCAGGGAACCACAGTGGTGTCCTGAGTTTTTGTACTATTGGTCGTATTCCCTTTCAGTGTTTCAATGGATCCTTTGAAGTTCTTTATTTGGAATGTACGTGGACTGAATGATCGGGGTCGGTGTGATACGGTCAGGAAGGCGATCGATGCTTGCAATCCAAGCCTTGTTTGTCTTCAAGAAACAAAGTTGGCCGTCATTTCAGAATTCGATGTTATGACTATTTGTGGTCGGGATTTTAGGAGTTTTGCCTTTCTACTGGCAAGAGGTACTAGAGGCGGTATTCTTGTTGCATGGCGAGAAGAAGACCTGGGGGTCATTGACCAGTAGCACGTTCATAGACACTCGGTCTCGGCAGGGGAGGACTCCTACTAGTAGTTCACCGGTGTCTACGGCCCGAGTGTCAACGCAGAAAAGTTGGACTTTCTGGAGGAGCTAAGAGAGGTCAGGAGCCACTGCCCGGGGCCATGGGCTTTGGCTGGGGATTTCAACATGATTATCTCATTGGAAGACAAAAATAACGCAAACGTCAACAGAGCTTTGTTGGGCCGATTTCGGCGCTTCGTCAATGATCTTGAACTAAAGGAAATCCCTCTCCTCGGCAGACGGTACACTTGGTCGAATGAGCGTGAGTCACCCATGCTCGTTAAGTTGGACCGGGTCTTATGCACATCAGATTGGGAGGAATTATTTCTGGATTGCACACTACAAAGTCAGACATCTGAAATTTCAGATCACTGCCCTTTGTTACTTGGGCTGCAGGAAGGAATTCATGGCAAGCGGAGATTTCATTTTGAGAGTGTTTGGACGAAGTTGGAAGGTTTTCATGAGGTAGTCACGGAATCGTGGAATAAACTTATCTCATCATCCTGTCCGCTTGAGCGCATTTCCCTCAAACTCAAACGCCTAACAAAGGCGCTCCAATCTTGGAGCCAGAAGAAGGTTGGTCATGTCAACACTCAACATGCCATAGCACGAGAAATTCTTCACCGTCTCGAAATAGCTCAGGATCGGCGAACACTTACAACCGAGGAAGATTGGTTGTGGCGTGAATTGAAACTTCATTGTTTGGTGCTGGCGTCCCTCTCTCGAACCATTGCCCGATTAAGGTCCTGCATTAGGTTCTTGAAAGATGGCGATGCTAACACGGCTCTCTTCCACAGCCAAGCGTGTTTTAGAAAGCGAAAAAATTTTATTCCTAAACTCATTTCGGATGATGGGCAAGTACTTACCTCTCAGGTTGACAAACAGCAGGCTATGTTTGATTACTTTGAGGGGTTGGTAGGCACAGCACTGCCACGAAATCCTACACTTGACCTTGCTGCTTTCCACAGAATGGGGGTTGATCTCACAGACTTGGAGGCCACTATCACAGAGGAGGAAGTATGGAGTACTATTAAGACATTGCCATCTGATCGAGCTCCAGGCCCGGATGGATACACAGGAAGGTTCTATACGTCGTGTTGCTTTATTATCAAATATGATTTCATGGCCGCCATCATATCTTTGCAGCAAGGAGACGCTCGAAAACTGTGGCAACTCAACTCAGCTTTCATCACTTTGATTCTGAAGAAGCCAGATGCAAGTCAACCAAAAGATTTTCGTCCAATCTCCTTGATACACAGTTTTGCCAAACTGGTCACTAAGATTTTGTCAAATCGCCTTGCAAGACATTTGAATACCTTGGTGGCAGCAAATCAAAGCGCTTTTGTGCGTGGTCGTTGTATACATGACAATTACCTTTTGGTGCAGCAAACCATCAAGTCCTTGCACAAAAGCAAGGTACCAAGCTTATTTCTAAAGTTAGATGTTTCAAAGGCATTTGACTCAGTGTGCTAGCCCTTCCTTCTTGAAGTCCTTAGCCACCTGGGCTTTAGGACAAACTGGTGCAGTATGGTGTCAAATCTGTTGAGAACTTTCTCAACACGAATTCTAGTCAATGGCGAACCAAGCGAAGAAATAAGACATCATCGTGGCCTTCGACAGGGGGATCCTCTATCCCCGATTCTTTTTATCCTTGTCATGGATGTCTTGAATAGCTGCTTCATAAAGGCCCGGGAATATGGTCTTCTACAACCTCTCTCATGGGAACTTGATGCAGCGGATATCTCTAAATGCTGACGACGTGGCTCTCTTCATTAAGCCAAGGGAGGAGATGAATTTGACAAAGGATATCCTTGCTCGGTTTGGGAAAGCAGCGGGACTACAAACCAATCTACAGAAGAGCTGCTACATCCCTATCCAATGTACCGACTCCCAGATAGAGGTGGTGGGGGTCACTTTGCCTTGCACTGCCGCCTCTTTTCCGTGCACATATTTGGGCCTCCCCATCTCAAACAAGAAGTTCACCAAATCAGATCTCATGCCTTGGATTGAGAAGATTGGAAATAGACTACCGGGATGGCAAGCATCAATCATGAATATTGTCGGCAGAACTGCTTGGGTCAAGCTCGTCCTTACAACCATTCCTATATATGTTCTCATCGCGATCAATGTCCCAAACTGGTTTATACGTGAAGCAGCGAACCTAACCAGTCCAACCCAAAAGCTTAAGCGATTGAGAAGGGGCTAGGACGGCTTTATAGCTCAACACCCCCACACACGCGCAGCCCACGTGGGCGTAGACGGCTGCCGCGGGGGCATGGCGTGGGAAATAGGCGGCGCAAGGAATGCGGGAACCGGGGCTCGAACTCGAGACCTCCTGGCTCTAATACCATGAAGCAGCGCACCTAACCAATCCAACTTAGCTTTTGGGTTGGACTGGTTAGGTGCGCTGCCTCATGGTATTAGAGCCAGGAGGTCTCGAGTTCGAGCCCCGGTTCTTAGCTTTTGGGTTGGACTGGTTAGGTGCGCTGCTTCATGGTATCAGAGCCAGGAGGTCTCGAGTTCGAGCCCCGGTTCCCGCATTCCTTGCACCACCTATTTCCCACGCCGCGCCCCCGTGGCAGCCGTCTACGCCCATGTGGGTTGCGCATGCCGGGGGGGGGGGGGGGTGTTGAGCTATAAAGCCGCCCTACCCCCTTCTCAATCGCTTAAGCTTTTGGGTTGGACTGGTTAGGTGCGTTGCTTCAATACGGGTAGTAGATAAGCTGTGCCGGGGGTACATTTGGAGAGGGCGTGACAATGCCAATGGAAGAAATTGTCGAGTGGCTTGGGACAAGGTCCAGCGGCCTTTGGACTTAGGAGGACTTTATGTTCTTAGGAGGACTTGATGTTCTTAACCTAGAGATGATGGGCTGGGCGTTGCAAATCAGATGGCTTTGGCTTCGGAAGATTGACCCGAGTAGGCCGTGTCACGGCCTGGATTTTCAGGTACATCCCAACGCGCAAGCAATGTTCAAGATTGCAATGACGACAGATATTGGGGATGGGAACTCCACGTTGTTCTAGACTGAGAAGTGGTTGATGGGAACCTCGATAGCGGACTTAGCTCCGCTTGTGGTGGCCACTGTTCCTCCCCAGACCCAAAATCAGCGCACAGTTGTGGAAGCTCTTTGTGATCATAGCTGGCCAAGGGACATACAGGGAGGACTCTCTTTATTAGGCTTATTCGAGTACTTTCAGCATTGGGATGCAGTTCACGAATTGGCCTTGTCACATGAACCTGACCACCATATTTGGCGCTTGGACAATTCAGGTTCGTATTCTGCTAAATCAGCGTATCGAGCCTTTCACAATGGTGCTATCGTGCTTGAGCCGTGGAAGAGACTATGGAAGTCGTGGGCTCCTCTAAAGTGCAAGGTGTTCTTGTGGTTGGCCATAAGAAACCGCTGCTGGACCGCCGATCGCCTTGCCAAGAGGGGACTGCCACATCCGGCGAGATGTCCTCTATGCGACCAGGATGATGAGGATGTGCAACACCTCCTCATTTCTTGTGTGTTCGCACGGGAGGTTTGGGTCAAGGTGCTGTCACCACTTGGATTCCAAAATCTAGTGCCTAGCCGTCGTCTGAGTTCGTTCGTTGAGTGGTGGCGCAAAGCTATCAAGAGAGTGCCCAAGGACAAGAGGAAGGGAGTTAATAGTTTGATTATCCTGACAGCTTGGTCGATTTGGAAGCACAGGAATGCATGTGTGTTCGAGGGCATTTCTCCTTGCATCTCACTGTTCCTTAGGAATTTTCAGGATGAGCATCATCTCTGGTGTTTGGCAGGGGCTCGGGGACTGCGATCCCTTGAAGCCACCCAACAAGCAGGAGTGGGTTAAGTGTTAGTGTGCCTTAGGTATGGCCTCACCCTGTGTGTGTGTTTTTATCTGTCAAAAACCTATGTATTTTTCTCCCTCATGGCTCGGCTCGGAGTGAGGAGGGGATTTTGTAACGGGGCCGTTTTTCTTCTCTTAATACAAAGATACGCAGCCCTCCTGCGTATTCTAGAAAAATACTTGAGTATTTGATGCCCCTAGTAGCATAGCCTCTCCAGTTTCATCTCAATCTGCAGTACACGTTTTCTTGTAGTGATGGCATGAGACTAATTTTCATGTCAATATATGGAAGTTATTAGAAGCATATCTACCATTATGAAAACCCTAATTTTCTCTGTTACTGTTTTCCTTGCAATATGCTGTCGAAATGATAAACCTGGATGGTTACTTTTTACAACTGATTGCTATGCTGTATAACTTCTGGTGCATATAAATCATCTCTAGTCTCTAGCTGATGAAAAAATAAATTGCCAGTTGTCACAGCTAAATATAGTCATATATTTTAGAAATGATGTTATTCACCTTTTGTTTATTTTGGGGGTGAAAATTGATACCTGTCAACTGTAGGTTACTCGACATCTGTGAAGGCATTTATGCAGCCCGAGCTGAAGGTGAGTTAGAAGTGGAAGAAGTTCTATATTGGACATTAGTAAACATTTACAGGTCACCACACATGCTGCTCGAGTACACCAAGCCTGACTAGGGTACATCTGCGATGGAAGCGATTTTGCAAATCTTTTCAATGTACTGTACAAGGAGACTAACCTTCCCTATCCCCCTGTTGTAACCAGAGGGAGGCAAACATGATTCATCTCACCCTGTGCTTTTGGGTGCCATAGAACAAGATAATTCAAATACACATTGCACTCATTCTAGCTATTCTTTTTGCTAACTTGTATATAGACATTGATGATTATGCTTTTTGAAATCTATACACTAAATTTTGATTGTGAACATTATCTCAAGCTACTAATGTTTTAACAAATGGTGTGCAAATGATGTAAGGAAAGCCAAAATACAGAACGTATCCCTTTTTCTTTGGACCTCTACTCCTAGCTTGCAAAAGCCACCAAGGTACGGCCTCATTTTCAGATTCTCTTCTATGTGCCTTCGTATTTTGCACTGATAATTTTGCTGTATGTTCTTTAAGAGTGCAGGATTTTGGTTGCTCAACACTATCAGCAATAGTGCAGCTCTCCTGCATTTTCAATAAAAAAAAAACACTATCAGCAATAGTGGTTGGTAAATGGACTCAAAGGCACGGGTGATTTTTAGCAATGTTGCAATGTCCAAGATTGATGCAAACTTCTGATATCCTGATTATTTAGAATATAGGTTAATTAAAGGAATTTATAGTGAATATCCAGTCAATGAATTGTTGGAAGTAGAACTCTTTCAGAAAGTTGTGATTCAGATGTAATGAACGTTGGTTTTTCATGTTATCTGCATATATGCTGATTTTAAACTGTTTATCATGTTTATTTGATATATAATATGGTCAGGCATTTGCTGAGGCCCTGATCGCACAATTCTTAGTGTTCATAATTATTTGTTCAATTAATGTGTTCAAGAGTAATAGCATTCACACTTGTTATGTTTCATGCTCCCTCCACTTGTCTCTGACTTTTTTTAGTTACTTTGGCCTCGTTGTATTCAAAATATCTCTACTATAAAGACTAAACTTCGTGTCTAATATAGGTTACTTGAGTATATACCCAGCAGCAAGTGTCAGCCCTTGATCCAACTGTTAGTTTTTCCCTCTGACCGCACGATCTTCATGATACGATCTGATTTGTGGGCCTAGACCGGATGCGTCATGCTGTTTACGCCTGGCAGCACTGCGTTTCGTCCGGATTTCATCCACTTTTCTCACCCACGACGATGGTACCTGCCAGCGGTATCCACTACTATGTCCTTTCCTTTTTTCTTTCCTTCCCGTGATTGCTCCTCGAGTGGCCGATAGCGACGAGGGTGGATCGTATCGTAGGTGGTGGGTGAGTGGCCGATAGCGACGAGGGTAGAGGCTGCGGGATCGTGAGCCCATCCTGTCGTGATTTGCGGCCCGGGGCGACCCCTCTAACGCCGGTCCTCCTCGTCGTGAACGGAGAAGACGGCAGCGTAGGGTCCGGCCCCTCCCAACCATTCCGCCTCTGCTCCTCCCATCGTGATCGGGCTGTCACAGGAAACACATCCGGCGGCTCTTTCAATTCCACTCCCAATTTGGTATGATTTCATAAGGAAAAAAAAATCAATCAAGCGTTGCTCCCTGGGTGCAGGTCGGGAGGCAACGACTAACCCTAACAGCCGCCATCCCTCCCCACAACCTCCGCTGGAGCAAGGCGCTAGGAAAACCGTCACCCGCTGTCGCTTTGTGGCCGTGGATCAGAACAATATTTGAGGAATTTTGCGTTCTCGTGATTTTTTCTTGTATTTGGCATTTGCTGATGCATTTATTTCTTGCTCGGTTCTTGCAGATTGGAGGAAAGCAAGGATTCGCAGATGGGACTAGGTGCTACAGAAATCAGAGGTAACAACTGTGAAATATGAGTGAATTTTGTTTGTTTTAGGGGGGGGGGGGGGGTTGTTTCTGCCCCGACTGTGTTCTCCTGATGCGTTCGTGAGTTTTGCAGGTTATTAGTAGTAGCAATTTTCCACCATGGCTACAGGTAATAATCCACTCTCCGCTTTCATTCTTGCTCACGAACGGCGTCGTCCTTGCTCACGGCGGCGTGGGAGGACCGGCTGCGCCAGTCGTGGAGGCGCGGCGCGAGCGCGACCAGCTGCAGCCGTGGTGCGGCGAGGTGGCGGGCGGGATGGCAGCTGATTGTAGTGCAGGATCGTGAAGAGACTCGCCGATCGCTGCATCGAATGAGATCGAGTGGCAGCATTGCAGCCACAGACACTGGGCCAACTGGGTTACCCAGTGTTTTAGTGGGTCAGTGCAGTAAGGTAATTACCCTGTTTTTGGTTTTATGGGTAGTGGGCCACTAGGTCGGTCGAGCTAAACTTGCATCGTGACTCTCACGTATGCCTCAAAGGCTTTGGCGATGATAAAATCGAGGAGCCGCGGAGGAACCACCATGGACGAGCTCGATGTATCCTCTTGATTCATCCACTGGCATGCCTTTGAGGTGTTTGCTGATATGCCTATAAAGTGCAAGAGGAAAAAGAAAGGGAGCTGCAGTATGATGAGATCACCTTAGAGGAGTAGGCATCGCCTTCTTCAAGGTGCCATGCATTGTCATTTTGTTCTTTCATTCCTTCTGATTATCAATATGGAATCATCTTTTCTCAAAATTTTGTTGTGATTGAATGAACCTGTGTGCAATCTGGTTGTGTTGCAAAGCCGTGACAATTTTGCCAATAATGAAGGATTTGTTTGCTGCTTAAATTCCTTGCAGCTCAGGTTCATTACCATTTTGCTGGTATAAGGAAACATCTGTAGCAATACAATTTTTTGGAATAATG
Source organism: Eleusine coracana subsp. coracana (assembly GCA_032690845.1). Lineage (NCBI taxonomy): Eukaryota > Viridiplantae > Streptophyta > Magnoliopsida > Poales > Poaceae > Eleusine > Eleusine coracana. The sequence goes on along the minus strand of CM064418.1, from coordinate 22,698,856 downwards.
TTTCTAGGTGCCGAAACACATGCTGAAGTTCAGTTTGTCTTTAAGCCTCACTGCTGATTTCACGTTTGAGATCATTGCTAAACCTCATCTTAATGCTTCTATAAGCAGACATTAGTTAGATAAACTGATTTTCATGCTTGAGGAATTATGATGTTGAGTTCCATGTTTCTGTAAAGTGAATGACTTTATTTGCTTGGCCAGACTCAAACTCAACTGTTTTATGAGGCATCAGTAATCTTTAGTGTGGTGGTATGGGTTAGTGAAAGATCCCCATTCCCCACTTCTATTTGAAATTTTTTGTAGCATGGCTCTTTGTATGCATTGCCTATTGTGTAGATGATTACATGGCACCATATGGGGTATTCAACTGCTCACTCATTCTTTTGTAGCATTGTTTCCCTTGTTTTGTGTTTTCATTCACAGCCTGATGTCATGCAGGGAGGTGAACTTTGCTCTTTGCAGTATGATCTGACTCTTCCATTCGCCTGCTATGTTGCTATGAATAACTTTGGTGCACTGAAGAGATACCAGATAGAAAAGGTATATAGGAGAGGTAATCCATCAAAAGGAAGATACAGACAGTTCTACCATTGTGACTTTGACATTGCTGTTGTGTATGAACTGATGGAACTGGATTTTAAGGTTGTCAAAGTTCTGACTGAATTGCTTTGGATATAGGCAAATATGACATAAAGCTAAATCACAGAAAGCTGCTTGATGGGTTGGAGATCTGCGGTGCATTTGCTTAAAAGTTCAGAACAGTTTGCTCAAGTATTGACAAGCTAGATAAGCAAACATTTGAATAGCTGGAAAAGTAACTGGTAAGCATCTGAAATAACTAATATGGTTTCAACTAAGGAAATTTCAATTATTGACTTGATCATGAATTGCTATCTAGGAACCTTTTACATTTGACTGGATCCCTCCCTGTTTGACATCTTCTTTTTGGCACCCACTAATATGTTGTGCAAAACTGGATTTAGTCAAATCTTTGTTACGAGGTCTGCTGCCTTATGTGTCCATTGTAGAAGGGATCTGAATCTGAGTCTGACAAGCGTGATTCAATCAGTTTGCAATTTTTTTTTGAAAACGCAGGAGAGCTACACTTCTTTGTGTTAGAGAGAAAAAAGTGATCCCCATACATTCCTACATCTCACATGGGGATCAATATGAGATGTGGTTTAATTAGGAATTGATTAACAACAACAGCCAGGACCAAACTAGACCGAAGAGGGAGCAAGACTAAGCTAGAATTACCCCAGCTAGACCTAACCCCTCAAGTTTCTTAGCTCCAGCCATGCTCTAGAGGCTATACTCATCCTTAAGCTCCCTCATGATTGAGGCAACAGAGGGAGAGGTGTGGTCAAGTACACACCCATTCCTATGTTTCCAAATAATCCACGCAACTAAAATAATCAGAGAATTGACTCCTTTTTTTGTGTTGCTTCGAGACTTTGTGCAATGTCCTTCTCCACCAATCAACAAAGCTGTGTTTGACCGTCCTAGGTACCAAGTCTGTTAAATTCAGAGCCGAGAACACACTGAACCACACTTCTCTTGCCACCACACATGTAGTTAGAAGGTGTTGAGCAGTTTCATCCTCTTGATCACATAAAGGACATTTTTCTGGATGAGATAGACCCCTTTTAGCCAATTTATCCGTAGTCCAGCAATGGTTTTGTATTGCTAACCACAGGAAAAATTTGCATTTGGATGGTGCCCAAGTCTTCCACAGTCGCCTCCAAGGTTCAAAAGTGACAGACCCATTGAAATAAGCACGATATGCAGACTTCGAAGAGTAGATACCTGACCCATCCAATCTTCAGATGTGATGATCATCATGGTCAGATAGAGAAATTTCCAAAAGACAGTCCCACAACCAAAGGAATTCTGCAATTCCATGCGAAGAGAGGCCAGCACCATTCCGCTCATCTTGTACCCAAACTGCACCGCCTCTACCACTATCCGAGTTTTGTGGATTCTCGATGCAATGGAATTGAACACAGCTGGAGCAAGATTTTCAATAGAGCAACCGTGCAGCCACCGGTCTTACCAAAATAATGTGTTGTTCCCATTGCCCACTTTGTTATAGGTCGCAATTGTGAACAGAGCTAATGCATTAGGATTAGATGGAAGTTCCAGATCAGTCCATGGCCTGTCCTCTCTTGTTTTTCTAAACCATTGCCATCTCATTTGAAGAGCCTAAGACATTATTTCCAAGTTTGGGATTCCCAGCCCTCCATGGTCCAGAGGTCATGCCACCTTTGTCCATGCTACCAGGCAGCATCCCCCATTGCTTTTTCTTTTCCTTTCCACAAGAAACCCTTGTTGATTTTTTCCACGGCCTTTATAAACCACTTAGGCACATTCATGGCGACCAGAATATAGACTGGTATTGCGGTGAGAACGAAACATACCAAAGCTGCACGTCCCGCTTTATTCATCAGCGACGCCTTCCAGCTTGGCAGTTTGTCTACGATTTTGTCAACCCATGTCATGAGGTCTGACTTTCGGAGCTTCTTGTTAGATAAAGGCAGACCTAGATAAGTACATGGAAATTCCGAAATAGTGCAGGGCAGAGCATTATTAATTAGATCCGTAGAGATATCCTCACACCTGATAGGAATGATATTACAAAAGACATGATTCAGCTTGACAAGAGTCAGGGATACTCTCTCATTGGACCATGTATAACGTCGACCAAGAAGGGGTATCTCCTGTAGCTCCATGTCGTTAACAAAGCGCCTGAAACGCCCCATCAGTGCCCTGTTAATATTGTTATTGTTTTTGTCTTCGGAGCTATATATCATATTAAAATCACCAGCTAGTAGCCACGGTCCAATAACATTGTAATTTTCTCCAAGTTGTATCGTATCTCTTCATTGTATTACTCTTGGACAAATACTAGGTAAGCAGAACAATTCTCGATGATAGACCAAGCTATTGGGATGGGGGAAGAATCTTGACTGCACCATATTGTTCTTCTGGGCAGTGTCTTCTTGCATAAAAGATCTGCAATTTGTGCCCTTTTTTTAATTTCCCTGCTCGGGTGAATTCAAAGTTAGGTGGATAAGTTTTGTAGTAGAAGTCATGACTACCTACATGGTCTTGATTTTTGTAGTTATTAAAAAATTATAATTTTAGTTTTGGCACTTGCATAGCTCAAATGTCTGCTATGGAGATACAATGACAAAGCCACTGTTGTTATAGATACATATCATTTCATTCAATTAGACAATATGTGTGCACCTTCCATCCTATTCCGTCTATTTCAGTGACCATGAGTTTCTTTTGTACCTATTTACAGGGGAATGATGGAAACGATTTTGGAGGACTCTCCAGGATGGCGAAGTAAGCTATGCTTTTGATCACTACCTTGTCTGATTTTCTATTTTTAATAATGATGCAATCAGAGATTTGTTACATAGCAATAGATATTCTCATAGATATTGTATGGACCAATAGATTTGTTTCTACTTAATTATTCATGTTATATGTTATTTCATGGTTCTTGCTTACATCCTTTGACAGTCTTAGCCATCGCATCTTTCAGTTCTGATAGTATGTGTGATCACTATTCCTTGTCTTCACGAACCTTTGTAGTTCCCTTTTGTATAATCTATTTTCCCATTAGACTTGGATCCTCTTCTACATTGTTGCTATTATACTTGCTAGCTTGGAGGTGGTTACCTATTCGGTCTGCCTGTTGGGTTCATTGCTGACTCCATCGAAAGCACATTTGGTGTAACTGCTGCATTTTTGCTTGGTAGAACGGTATGTTTAATTTGATAAATGTGAATTGTTAACTGCATATCATCACAGATGGATATCAAAATCAAGCGTTAACTCAATTTACTGCATCTATATGTTCATGCAGTAATGACTTTGTGGTTTTGTTTCAACTGCAATTACGTTATCATTGTTAAATTTCCTTATGTTAGTTTTCACTTAGCGTATCTTTCCAGTATTGTTAGTTTGGAATTTGCTTCTGTTAGGTTTTACTGTATGTTTGCATTATTTGTTTTTCGAATTTCTAAACAGTTGTACAATATTATTGCAGATTGGGAGACCATATGTTCTCTCCAAATGTAAATATTACCCTAAGTTTCAAGCAGTAGCCATTGCCATCCAAAGATCTGGCTTCAAGGTAACTTCTTCCAGCGAGGAGGATTCAGTTACTCCTGAATTTGCACATTGTAAGTGTTTTCTTTCAGCACCACTGAATATGCAGATTTTGATTTATATGCTTAAGAGTGACACACTGTTGTTTCTTTTTGTAGCATGAGTTCGGCGACACCACAAATGGGTGCATATTAACCGGTTTGTCTTTTGATCTAATTTTATGCCTGAAAATATCACAGCTTCATAGTTTATATTTGTGAAGCTTTCTTTTATGCTATAATAACACCATGTAGTTCCCATCTAAATGCATTTCTCAACTTCCGTTGCATCCTATGAGGACTAGATTTTAGGAAGCAGCAAAAAAGATATTTCAGTCATATAGTTGTTGAAATACCAATGTCCTATGATGGCCTTAATTACAAAGTTAATTTTATCTTGCAGGACCACATTTTAACCCAAACAACATGGCCCACGGTGCTCCAGACTACCAGAGGATGAAGTTAGCCATGCAAGTGACATGGGGAAAAGCCAATGGTGAAGGTATATCCTGTAACAATTAGTAATACATGTATTTTTCCTTCTTTCTTTCCTGGTGGTTGCAATGTTCATTTTAGAAATTCCTCTCCTTGGATGCTAACTTCCTTTATTTGTTTGTTTTACTTGTGGCGTATTGCTGGTATAGGCGTGGCTGAGATAACCATCGTAGATAGCCAGGTAACTATAGTTGCTCATATTTTTACATGCGTAAATTCATCATAACAGATCTACATTCCATCATTGAAAGCTAATCATAGATGGTTTCTAATACACAAATCCCTTTGACTGGCCCAAATTTAGTTGTTGGGAGAGCATTTGTTGTGCATGAGCTTGTAGGTATTAATGAAAGAATCCTTCCTTTGATAAAATACTGATACCGGTAAGGTTTTAGTTCAGGCATTGATCTTATACATGTCAAGTTCCTCTATGAACTATGTAAGCTTTTGGAATAAACAATATAAATGTTAGCTTTTTCTCATGTCAGTATGTGTTCCCCATCGCATTGAATGGTCAAGATTACTTGGATGATTGTCATGCTGCTTTAGCAACTGAGAGATGTTGGTGTCAACAAAACATAACTCATACATGCATTTTTTATTAGTGTAATACACATTTAGTGTTGGGATGGTTTACTCTTCTGACTCTTCTGATAATATAATGGTCAGATTCATATCCATTTGATGTAAAGACTTCCAAAATTGAGAAGTCACTGGATTCTTTCAAAATGCAAGTTCCAATGCTACAGATGGATTTGAGGTAAAGACTTTCAACATTGTCCTATTATATGCTTTATAAATAAGTTCTTAATTCTCTTGGTGCCAAGGTGCTTTTGTTTCCTCGATATGCTCTCCTTGATCAACCTGGTGTGATTGGTATAAAGCTGTGTACATAATGGCGGTGGCAGACGGCATGCTCAACATGTACCCACTGAAATGGTCCGAATGCTTGTTTAAGAAATAAGTAGACCTCCCCAGTTATGACAATTTGCAAAGAATTGCCAATCGAATTAAAAGTTTAGTGCATGAGACCCCACCAATCCTTCTGCAGCGAACTGATTTTGTGTACCATATTATATAATGTTGTATAATCAGATAGAGATAACAATATGATGTAAAAACAATGCTTTTTTTCCCATATAATACTGTAGATACAGTTTTTTTAATCGGTTTTGAATGGTGATTTTTCTTCTACTTTTCATAATATTTTTCGTCCTTCTAATTCGTGATTAGTGTGGTTCTATAGCTCTATTGGCATGAATGAGATTTAGTGTTTTTTAAATGGATTTGTAAAAAAGATTTCACTATCTCGTATTGTTTTGTGAATATTTTCCTTTCAATATCTGTAGTAATCCTCTATTTCTCTATCCATCATAAGGTAATTAGTATGTGTTAATTAGGTGGCATAGCTCTATCATGTACCTTTTATTAATTATTCATAGTGAAAGATAGCACAACACGTGCGACACGCACGTGAAAAATACTAGTTTATTTAAATATATAAAATTATAAGTTATGATTTTTCATAATAAAACAAATAAAAATATATGATAGTTTAAAAAATATTTTGAATAATATGAATGGTTAGATGTAACTTAAAAAGTTAACATCGACAATAATTTATGGTAGCAGAAATAGTCAAGTAATTGAATTGATTATAGATGGAACACAAGGTTACACATATAGCTCAACTTTCTTTAGTTGCGCTCGGTAGTTGGCCCGAGCCACCGGCCACCAGCCTTTAGGGCTACGCCCCCACCCCTCCCCTAGTCAAAATGTCATCACGAATGTTGAGGTTGGATCCAAACTCCATAAAGTGGAAGATGGTATACCATTGGCGAAAATGTCAGCGAACTCGGATGTCATCGAACATAATGAACAAAAACATCACCAAGAGTGACATGCTCATGAACAAAGTGGAGATCAATCTCAACATGCTTCGTACCGGTTGGTGGATAGGTAGACTGCACTCACATTAGACCAACATCGCATGAGATAGTGGGCAGTGAAGTTCCATAAGTAGTTGTTCCAACCAAGAAGCTTCGGCGACACCATTTGCCACCGCCAAGGAAAAATTAGGCACTAGGTGGGCGGTGACCCTCCGCCTAGCACCTAAGCGTGTCTAGGCGTTTTCCTAGACGATATATTTTTCAAAAATTAAATACACATATTAGGATGAAATGATAAAGAAAAAGAAAAAAGAATGAAACATGAGATGGGATGCTATGTAATGGCCCATTTGGCTCATCTCTAGCCCACCATCTGTTCTAAAACCTAACAGCTTCTGACGGGAAGGCAGGGGCAACGACGGCGACGGTGGCAACAGCGATGGCGACGAGGTGGCAGCCTCTAGCGATTTGATATTTCTCTCCCAAACCCATTTTCCTGCTCTCCCGGTCATTCATGCTTCCACATTCCTCCTTTCCCGATGTTGTTGTCTTCTTCCTCCTCTCACGGGCCTTCTCGTAGACCGCCTAGGCGCTGCTGACCGCCTAGGGAGCGCCGACCCCCCCCCCTAGGCGAGGTGGAAGGCTATTGCGTAGCACTTAATCGCGCCTAGGCGGTGCCTAGGCAACGTCTTTATTTTCAAGGGCCACAACCCGGTATTCAGCCTTCGCACTTGACCGAGAGACTATCTATCGGCACTTGGAGGACCAGAAGATGAGGCTAGCGCCAAGGAACACCACATAGCCCGACATGGAGCGACGAGTGTCCGGGCACATTGCCCAATCTGCATCAGTGTAGACAACCAACTCGGTGGGAGATGTGAGGGGAATAAGAAGACCATGTCCAAGAGTTCCCTGAAGGTACCACAATTTCCTCTTGGACGCAACAAGATGAGCGTCACACGGATCATGCATACGAAGGCATAGCTGCTGGACAACATAGGATATATCCGGACGAGGGAACGTCAGGTATTAGAGGACACCAACTAAGCTCTTGTAGGTGGTGGGATCGACAACTGGTTGTCTAGCGTCAGAGGAGACTTTGGCACAAGTGTCAACAGGTGTGGCACATGACTTAGGATCAAGCATCCCAGTGTGCTCCAAGATGTCCAGGATGTACTGACGTTGAGAGAGCAGGAGGCCGGCTGACGTGCGTTGAACAGACATGCCCAAGAAATGAAGTAGCCTGCCCAAGTCTTTCATGGAAAATTCCAGCCAGAAAGAATGAATGACACGCGTGGCCCCCTCCCAGGCACCACCGCGCCACTTCCCCGCCACGCGCGACTGCTTCATCGCTCGCCACCATGCCATCAATGACGCCTGTGGCATCTCCGGCGTCGCCTCCACAAGCCGCGCCGATCAACACTCACAAGACATGTGATCTAGGTCTACACCCATCGATTGCTGGCCACTACCGCATCTTCGCCCGAGCTTGGGATCTCCACCCGTCGAGCGCCGGCCTCAGCCTCACCGCCTACTGTGCCAGTTGGCCACTCTCACCCGATGTCATTCCTATCGCCCCGGTGTCCAATACTCACATGATGGCATCTCGCAGCAAACTTGGTTACTGCCAGCCGCGTCACCTGCTCCACACATCCACTTTGTCCCTGATCCCAAAGACCTAATAGAGTGCCCTCGTTGATCCCAACTGGCATCGTGCTATGGATGTAGAATTTTCTATCCTTCAATCCAACAACACCTGAGACCTTGTTCCCCGTTCATCCAACGCCAACGTGGTCACAAGCAAGTGGATCTTCAAACACAAGTTCAAGACCGACGGATCTCTTGATAGATATAAAGCTAGGTGGGTTCTTCGTGGTTTTACTCAATGACCTGGTATTGATTATGATGAGACCTTCAGCCCGGTCGTGAAGCCAACCACTGTCTGCACTGTGCTCCCCCTATCCCTTTCCAAGGACTGGCTAGTACACCAACTTGATGTGAAGAACATGTTTCTCCATGGAATGCTCTTCGAGATATTATATTTCTTGCAATCAGTAGGTTTTGTTCATGGTGCCTCCCCTGATCATGTTTGCTAACTCAACAAATCACTCTATGGCATGAAGCAAGCTCCCCAGGCTTGGTACAACCGCTTCACCTCCCATTTACTCTCTCTCGGTTTTGTTGAGGCCAAGTTTGACACATTGCTGTTTATCTACAACCATGGCTCCGACATAATCTACATGCTCCTATATGGTGATGATATTATGCTTATCATATCTTCCATGTCGTTGTTGCGCCATATCATTCATGCTCTCTGCCAGGAATTTTCCATGAAATACTGGGGCAAGGTACATCATTTCTTGGGCATGTATGTTCAACGCATGTCAGCCAACCTCCTTCCCTCTCAACGTTAGTACATCCTGGACATATGGAGCGCACCAGGATGCTTGATTCTATGTCATGTGCCATACCTATTGAAACTTGTGCCAAAGTCTCCTCTGATAGGAGCTTAATTGGCACCCTATAGTACCTTTCATTCACCCATCCAGATATATTCTATGTTGTCCAGCAGGTATGCCTTCATATGCATGATCCACGTGATGCTCATCTTGTTGCGGCCAAGAGGATTATGCGGTACCTAGAGGGAACTATTGGACATGGCCTTCTTATCCCCCCACACATCTCCCACCGAGCTGGTTGTCTACACTGATGCAGATTGGGCAGGGTGTTCGGACACTCGTCGCTCCACATCGGGCTATGTGGTGTTCCTTGGCGCTAGCCTCATCTCCTGGTCCTCTAAACACCATTAGATGTTGATGATCCTTAAGTACCAAACTTCATTGTCAGTTGTCTCCATAAAAGTTTTAAATTAAATAACTAATATTGTGGTAGGAGTTTATTACTAATGAATTCCACAAATGTTGGTGAATATTTGAGTGCAGGTGAATTATCCATGAAATAATGGAAATTCCACATCATTGATCCAAGAAAATATCAATCCGGCCAATCAGGAGCCAGCATAAGGATTGCATATGTCAAAACTGATGTGAACAAGGGTTCCCGATCTTCCGAAAGGTTCTATACACGTTGATTTGGTCGGAGGCGACACAAAAATTGATCCGGCTTCAAAACAGCATGTTCTAAACCCCGCAATCGCAGCACGACGTCTCCTCTGGTTATCAACCATTCTAAAATGATTGACCTCGCCGAGAAGGCTAATCCCTGCCTGTGAATCAAGAACACAAGCAAGAACAGAGAAGAATGCAACACAATTGCAGATGTATTATGAATCTCACGAAGTTGGGGTCTCATAAACCGTGACGATGAAACTGTTATGAACAGAATAATCTAAGCAAAAACCAAACCCTAATATTGTGGCGCCAGCTGTATATTAAGACCCTAGGGTCGTGCAAGACCCTCTGGACGCGCCCCTAATTGGGCTAAACTAGATACAAAGCCCAAAGGCCAAAAACAGGCGATACAGCACCAAAACAGATTCTGGACCCTCTCTTGTTTCAACGATTCCTGATGACTCCAGATGTATTTTGACATGAGACCGACGGCATTTGAAAGGACCTCGTCTTATCTTTCCGTGCATATATAAAATGTCCAAATCCGAGCACGTATGCATCCTAGGCATCCATTTTAGAGCAGACTGGTCCTGGGCCCCAAAACAGGTTCGAAGTCAGTTTTGGTTGGGCCTCCACCTTGGCTTCCTCGTCCTTGTTGGTCCTCCACATCTAAAAGTCCTTCTCCCATCATCTCCTGGTCTTCTCCATGGTTCCTAATTATAATATAATCATTAGGTAGCAAACCATTCTCAAAAGTGACATATGATGAAGAACGTAGGAACGAGCTCGCCTCTAAATTTAGTCATCGTGTACGAGCTCTAGTCATTGGACCTTGCAAGTCCAGAATTAGAGGAGTGTTGCATGTATCCTTAGGAGTGATGTCCTCATCATCCTCCCCCTAGGAATAGGAATAGGAATAGGATGAGGATACCTAATAGTAATATTATTAATTGCTCTACAATCTACACACATACGCCAAGTACCATATTTCTTAGGAACCAAAAGTACAGGAACAGCACAAGGACCAAGTGATTGACAAACATATCCATGATCCAAAAGGTCTTGAACTTGTTGTTATATCTCCTTAGTCTCCTCAGGGTTAGTCCTATAAGCAGCACGGTTTGGTAAAGTAGCACCCGGAATCAAATCAATTTGATGCTCAATCCCTCTCAAAGGTGGCAATCCCGGGGGTATCTCAGTTCAAAAATAAGGAGCCCCTGAATCTCAGTCCAGATACCATGTGCCATGGAACTAGCATCCAACTAAACAAAAACATCCTTAGAAATGCAGGCAAATAGAGCATTCTTGGCCTTAGCATTGCACTTAATGAAATCAGGCTCAAGTAAGTTCACATCCGCATCGGACTCGTGAGTGACCATCCATATCTTTGGATCAAGGGACTACATGTAGGCTTGCATGCGAGCCTTCCAATAAGCGTAGTCCTCCCCATTGAATATGGGAACACTCCCCGCCTGTCCCGGCATCCTTAATCAAGGTGGTGAAGCCTCAAAGATGAGCACTTGGCTCTGAAACCAGTTGTAAGGATCGAGGGTGTACCGAGAGGGGGGGGGGGCGAATCGGAAAGCCACTCATGAAACCAAATACTTCAATTCACACTACTTGAGCCAAACAAGTGTTTAAACCAACACAATTTTAGTAGGCCAAGACCCTACACATGCTAGTGTTCATGATAAAAGAAAGCGCAGAAGTCAAACACACTAGCCTATGCAAGCAACAATTCAACCTAGATACTAGAGCACACAATTGTGGAATAGTAAAGAGAGGGTCAAGGAATGTTCATGATTTTTTTCTAGGGTCTCGGAAGAATGGCGCCTTCCCCTACTCCGTGTTGGACCACTCCCGCCAGAGTTCCGGTCCCTCCCGTCACCAAGTGGAGTTCTCGCCCACGAGCCCGCATTCACTCCCAGAGTGAAGACATGGTGTGCGTCACCGCTGCACAAAGCACAAGCTCTCCTCCGTTGAGAACTTGCTGGGCTCCCCGAGCCAATACGGGCACTCACTAGCGATGCCCCTTTCAACGGCGGGCTCAAACCGTGTACAAACGTGTGATGGCCTTCACAACAAATCACGACAGGCTCAATCACCGACACCTAACCAGTCTAGGTCTGACCATAGACCAAGAGTAACAATCTATATCACACCCTCAAGGACACCCTAGCCTTTTATGTGCAAGATGCTCAAGTTACTCTCCACTAGCACTCTCAAGATATGCAATATCTCCTCCTAGTGCTCTCCTCTTTTCCTCTTGGACCTTACCAAATGCTCTTAGGTATTCCACTGGCCAAGAGAGGTCACAAAGACCCCAGCAACAAAGTTATATAGGCTCCCAACCTCAAGCTAGTTGTTGCTCCACGAAATTAGCTTTCTGGGCCTACTGATCATACAGTCCGGTCACTCCCTGACCGGACCGTCTCACTGCAACACAGTGCACCAACGCTCTAACCACTGCTGCTTCCTCTGCTGACCGGACCATACAGTCACCTGACCGGACCATCCGGTCTGATTCTCTCTCTAGTCCAGAAACATTTCATGCAACAGCTTCGTCTCTGCCCTATGCAAGCTCTACTGACCGGACCGTCCGGTCAGTAGACCAGACCGTCCAGTCTATACATACTCTAGCACAGACAGATTCCTCGCTCCTCCCTGAAAGTTCTAGACAACTCCACATAGTGACCGTACAGTCCGGTCACCACTGACCCCTCTATCCGGTCTTTATGTCGAGAAGCTAAAACATGTCATCCTCGCTTGACTTCATTTCCTGGCTTCTCCGAACAGCTCCTTGGCTTCTCCACTATCAATTAATGCCTGTGATTTCACCAAGCAACCTTGCACATCACCGACTAGACATGACCTAAGAGAATGACCTAGACCCTCTTGATAGTCCGATTTTTCCTATGGACTGAATTCCCTAACAACTAGACAAGTGTTCCCAACACTTGCACCATAGCTTGTTCTCCGCTTTGATCCATCTTCATCAACCCTTGGACTCCATCAAGTTCATAAGCCTCCATGCTTGTGGTCATTAATGGCTTTACAATGGCTTTACAATGTACACACATACGCCAAGTGCCATCTTTCTTAGGAACCAAAAGTACAGGAACATCACAAAGACTAAGTGATTGACGAACATACCCACGATGCAAAAGGTCTTGAACTTGTCATTATATCTCCTTAGTCTCCTCAGGGTTGGTCCTATAAGCAGCATGGTTTGGCAAAGTAGCACCCGGAATCAAATCAATTTGATGCTCAATCCCTCTCAAAGGTGGCAATCCCGAGGGTATCTCAGCTGGAAAAACATCCTCATACTCCTCTAAATTTAGTCGTCGTGCACGAGCTCTAGTCATTGGATCTTGCAATTCCAGAATTAGAGGAGTGTTGCATGTATCCATAGGAGTGATGTCCTCATCAAGATGATTCCTACATAGACAACACTCATGTAGATATTAGCCCACAATTTTATAGTTGTCATATATCACCAAAACATTCATACCTTGGGGATCCAATCATCAATGGTCATGAAGCTTACATATTATTATAGTGATGCATGGCTAATTTTTGACTTAGATGATTTCCATGTGCTTAGTGTTCACTTCAATGTGATTACACCTTTTCTGATCCATCACTAGGGGATTAGGAGTATTGTTCTAGAGATGTAAGCGTGGTGCTTAGATCAATAGAATGCATTATTTATCATGTAGCCCATAGATTGCTAGGGATAGGCGGTACATGTGACGACCCTATTTGTCCATTGAAACCCCCCACGTTCGGTTATGCAATAGGCTCTTTGGCCAGAATCGTACCATGGATCCAAGGGAAAACCGAATGCCCAGGGTGTGATGATATAATAGTATATAATGTAGACTATATGACTATATGAAAGCAACATAGGAACTTAGCTCTTTCTTTGTCCTTCTCTGCTAGACTAGTATTTATTTATCTTGAGTATGCTATTTGTGTGTCCACTACCATAATTATCTTTATCCTTACCCTTGTGAGGATTTTGTCTCATAATCCTTTATGCCTGATTAAGAACATGGTAATTACTCTGATCAAGAATCCCCCGCCTTCCTATTGGATAAAATAAATGCGATACCCTGAATACTTCTGGGTGAAATGCTACAACGGTATTCTCCGTGCACTTGCAGACTCTCTACATTCGTTAAAGATTACCAATACACATTTCTAGCACCATTGCTAAGGCAACTTAGTGACGACATTTAGAAATGTCAACACCCCCTGGTCACTCAACATGGAATTGTGGCAGTTCAGTCCAGGCTTCCACGTGGTGCTTCTTAAAAGGACCGAGTGACCGAGAGGGGGGAGGGGTGAATCAAGAACTTGCTCTATGTACCAAATTCACAAAAACTTAAAACCAAACACTCAATAACTCCTATAGAAATTCTACTAGTGATCACACTAACTAGATAATAGTCCTATGAAAGAAACAACAACCTAAGCATACTAGTGAATCACAGAAGGCAATACAAGTCCTATGCAAGCTAGTAATCAAAGACACAAGGAAACAAACAACAAGCTAGCAAAGGAGCCTACTCATGCAAAACTACAAGATAAAGAACTAGAGCACACAAGCATGAGTAACACATAACATACAAGGGTGACCAATCAAGCCAAGTGTAAGGACCGAAGGCCTACCGAGAGGGGAGGGGGTGAATCGGTAGCCGACCACGAATCCGAAAACTTCAGTTTCACGCTTCTCAAACCTAATGAATTGTTGCAACCTAAACAATTCTAGTAGGCCAAGACCCTACACATGCTAGTGTTCATGATGCAAAGCAATGCGCGGAAGCTATTCACACTAGCCTATGCAAGCCACAAGTTACCCTATCACTAGAGCACACAATTGCGGAATAGTAAAGAGAGGGTCAAGGATTGCTCATGATTTTTTCCCGAGGTCTCGGAAGGATGGCGCCTTCCCCTACTCCTCGTTGGACCACTCCTATTGGAGTTCCGGTCCCTCCCGCCACCAAGTGGAGTTCTCGCCCACGAGCCCGCAATCATTCCTCGAGTGAAGACACGGTGTGCGTCCCCGCTGCACAAAGCACAAGCTCGCCTCCCTCGAGAACTTGCCGGACTCCCCGAGCCGGCACGGGCACTCACTATTGATGCCCCTTCAAACGGCGGGCTCAAACCGTGTACAAACTTGTGACGGCCTTCACAACCAATCACGATAGGCTCAATCACCGACACCTAACCGGTCTAGGTCTCATCATAGACCAAGAGTAACAAACTAGATCACACCCTCAAGGACACCCTAACCTTAGATGTGCAAGATCACTCCATGTTACTCTCACTAGCACTCTCAAGATATCCAATATCCTCTCCTAGTGCTCTCCTCTTTTCCTCTTGGACCTTACCAAATGCTCTCAGGTATTCCACTGGCCAAGAGAGGTCACAAAGACCCCAGCAACAAAGTTATATAGGCTCCCAACCTCAAACTAGCGGTTGCTCCACAAAATCATCTTTCTGGGCCACCAGACCGGACTGTCCGGTCACTGCCTGACCGGACCGTCCGGCCACTGCAAACTGAGCTCCAACGGCTCTCTGCCCTGTGCTGAACTCCTGCTGACCGGACTGTCCGGTCACTGGACCGGACCGTTCGGTCCACTTTCTCTCTCTATTCTAGGAAGGTCCGCAAATTGCAACCTCTCTGTCATCCCTGCACTCCTATTGACCGGACCGTCCGGTCAGCAGACCGGACCGTCCGGTCTGTATGGAGTCTCCTGCAGTCAGAGTCCTTGCTCCTCGTGCTAAGTCCTGGAAAACTCCACATAGTGACTATATAAGGTCACCTTTGACCCCTGTGTCCGGTCACTACGTCCAGAAGCTGAAACTTGTTGTCCTCACTTGACTTGGTTTCCCGGCTTCTCCAAACAGCTCCTTGGCTTCTCCACTGTCAACTAGTGCATGTGATTTCACTGAGTAACCTTGCACATCACCGACTAGACATGACCTAAGAGAATGACCTAGACCCCCTTGATAGTCCGGTTTTTCCTATGGACTCAACGCCTAACAACTAGACAAGTGTACCAAATACTTGCTCCATAGCTTGTTCTCCATTTTGATCCATCTCCATCAACCCTTGGACTCCATCAAGTTCACAAGCCTCCATGCTTACGGTCATCGTCATCAATCGCCAAGGACACCATCATCCATATGATTTATAGTAGAGTATAGTGAAGGTTCCTGCATATACAACACTCGTGTAGATATTAGCCCACAATTTCATAGTTGTCATCTATCACCGAAACATTCATACCTTGGGGATTCCACCATCAATGGTCATGAAGCTTACAATCTCCCCCTTTTTGGTGATTGATGACAACCACTACTTAATTGTAAATAAACAGGAAAAACCACAGGGCTAAAGGAGCTACGCTATGATCGAGAGGAACCACGAAAACATAACGAGAGAAACGCACAAGGTCCTACTCAATCAATCATGCTAGAGCTTTAAGGAAAAGAGAGAAGCACACTCTAGATGATAATGCGTGCATGTCATGGCAAAGTAATAAAGGAAAGTATAAAGACATGCAATGCAAGACATAAATGATGAAATGCAACAGGATAGAATGACAAAGCACAATAATTAAGAACAAGCATTCATCATCATGGCATCATACACAGGCAAACAAGATAAATAAGGAAAGGCAAGCACTGTGTATGAAAAAATAAACCAAGTGAGATCAAGATGAGTCAAACACAATCGAATGAAAACCATGACTCATCAAAATCCACAAACATCTCGATAAAACCACCAAAAAAACATCCAAAAGTATCTAACTCCCAAAACCAATGAACACAAATGCTCCCCCTAGATACAAGACTACTCTCGATCGCACAGGATCACACTCCGACTCCACCTAGACCTATGACTACTTCTCTCCCTTTGGCAACAAGCACCAAAAAATGGAAAAGAAGAACATCTACACACTCGTGGTCGAAGGAAGTGGTGCAGTGACGTCCTCTGTGGGCTCTGCTCTGGGCTGCTCCTGAGCTGTGTCCTGCTACTGTCCCTGAGTCTGAGCCTCCTGAGCGTCTAGCTTCTCAAAGAAGTCAAGGTCCTCTGAGGACTCAGACCCTCTGTCCTGTGCTGCTAGTGTGACCTTGGCAGTCTCCTGAGCTGAGGTCTGGAGAAGTACGAGATCTTCCACGTCCTGCCGCAAGAAGCCTCCACGGACAAGATCCTCTGCTACCTGAGGTGTGATCATGCTGACTATAGTAGTAGGAAGGGGCACTGTAGCTATCTCTAGGGCGGTCTGAGAGTCTACACAAGTAGTGTGTTCAATGTCAGAAAACAGACTCCTGACCTGTAGGTGCTACGAGGTGTAGGGTCCTGCCATCTGCGAGCTAGAAGAGTGTGACGGAGAGACGAACAAGGCTGACACTGAGAAAGCTGACATAGGAGAGAGCTGAGCTGAAGAGAGTGTAGGTCCTGCTCCCCCTGTCGGTAGAACCCCTGAGAGTGACAATCTGCTAGACTGTGCTGTCACCAAGGCTATGAAGGGTCCTGGCTGAGTCTGCAGCTGCTGGTACTAAGGCTGTGCTGAAGGCCCTGGCTGCTGAACTGTCTGTCTCATCTCTGCCATCTGGGTCATCAGAGCGGTAACAAGTGCCATCTGTTGGCGCTGAAGCTCTGCCTGTCCTCTGATAACTTCCATCATCTACCGTCTGTCCTCCGAGACACTCTGAATAAAGTCTCCAAGCCGTCCTGCTAGTGCTGCCATAGTGACAGCATCCTCAGACTGTAAGCCCGTCGGCTGTGGAGGTGCTCTCATACTGGCTGACTCAGGAACCATCATCTCTGGCTGGGCTGGCTGCTCGTGAGTGACTGGCGGTGACTCCTGCTCCTCCTCTCCTGTCTGCTGGCTGGAGGCTGACTGTGAACCCCTGGGGACTCTAGGTGCGTAGCTGGTGGTCGCCTCAGGAAAAGTCTCGCCCATCCTCATCAGGGGATAGCAGATATAGGGACCATAGACCAAGTGACGTCCTCCAACCCTCTCAGAGATCACCTCCTCCATCTCTCCAATCAGAAGGTGTGCCAAGTCAAATGGCTGCCTCCTCAGAATAGCTGCTACAGCCCACTGATGGAGAAGTGTGAACTCCTCTCTGTATCCTGACCTGGGGATGATAGCCCTAGTGACTGTCGCTCTCACCACCTTAGTCTATGCAATGAGTCTCGTAGGGCTTCTGTCAAAGCCTGGTGTGTGAGGTGGTGGAAAGGCAATCGACACCATCTCGTCTGTCGGCATCTTCCCTCCCTGAGGTCTGCGGGGTGGTGCAAGTGTACCATGGGCACTCCTGTATAGTAAGAAGTCTGACGAAAGAAGTTCTAGGTTATGGATTAGATCCTCTCTAGTCACACGCTGTGGCTGCCCTCTGAACAAGAACCAGAATTCTGAGCGGTCTCTGGCAACCCACAGTGTGGCGTAGAACTCTAGCACTATGTCCTCTCTGAACCTGTGTGGAGCAGTAACTAGCTCTGCTAGCCCTGGCATGTACGTGAAG
Source organism: Eleusine coracana subsp. coracana (assembly GCA_032690845.1). Classification (NCBI taxonomy): domain Eukaryota; kingdom Viridiplantae; phylum Streptophyta; class Magnoliopsida; order Poales; family Poaceae; genus Eleusine; species Eleusine coracana. Next base: position 22,680,694 of record CM064418.1, on the reverse strand, counting down.
TACTGCTCCATCTCTGTGCCGGTGGCCCTCCTCATGGCCTCGTACGTCGTGTACTGCTGCGGCACTAAGAGACTGTCCTTGCCTCTCAGGCCAAGGTAACATCTCAGACCCTCACAAATCCTCCTCTGGAGGCCAGTCCAGTACCTCTCTCCAACAGCAGGGTCTCTAGGAACTGGAACCCACTGCTCGAAGGGTACCAAGCGAAGAGCCTTAAGGTCCTTGGCAGGAACCTTAAGGATATCTGGCTCTCCGGCTGCCTATACAAGCCTCTGCAGCCTCCTCGTGCACACTGCACAGGTGCACCTCGGGTCTCCTGCCCGGTGAGTTGTCCTCTGGGGGACAGTCTGCTCAGCCTCCTCAACCTCAAGCTCCTCAGACTCAGACTCTGAGGTCTCCTCTCCAGTCTCCTCCTCCTCAGACTCCTCCTCCTACTGCCTAGAGGATCCCTGGTCTGCAGTTCTCGATGATCTCCCCTGACGGGAAACCGGAGTACGCTGTGGCCACGGTGGTGGCACCACTCCAACTGCTAGAGGTGCAGTCCTCTGCCTGGTGCTCCTCCTCAAGCCCTGGTCCTCAGCTGGCTGGCTGATCCTCAGACGGGAGCCAGGTGTCATGCGTGACTTTTGCATGGCGTCCAAGTGCTGAGCCAACCTCCTGGCTCTCTCTGACTCTGAATCCAGTCTTGGTCTCTTCTTGGTCTTAGGCTTCTCAAGCATCTTCCCCTTTCTCTTGTCCTGTCCTGATCCTGCCATGTCTGCATGCTGCTACTGTCACCTAGGAGGAAGAACATGCCGAGAAGAACTCACACTGCGGGGCTAGCTCCGATCATCGAAAGAGGGTCAAGTCTTGAACTTTGCCGGCAAGTGGAGTTCTCACCCACGAGGCCACAATCACGCTCGGAGTGAAGACATGGTTGCGTCACCGGTGCCACCAAGGCACAAGCTTGCCTCTCTTGAGAACTTGCCGAACTCCCTGAGATGACACGTGCGCTCTCTATTAATGTTCCTTTGAACGGTGAGCTCAAATCGTGTACAAACGCCTTCATAACTGATCATGATAGGATCATCATCAATGCCTAATCGGTCTAGGTACCACCATAGACCAAGAGTAACAACCTAGAACACACACTCAAGGACACCCTAGCCTTATATGTGTATGGATGCTCAAGTTACTATCTCTAGCACTCTTGATATGCCATATCTCCTCCTAGTGCAATATCTCTTTTCCGCTTGGCTTCCTACTGAAGCTCCCCGCTATCTCAATGGCCAAGAGAGGGCTCCAAGACCCCGGCAATGACTTTATATAGTCTTCCAACCTCAAACTAGTTGTTTCTCCACAAATCAGCACTTCTGGACGATCTCTCTCCAGACCTGACAGTCCGATCTTCACTTGACAGCTCCTCCAGAGCTGTTGCTCTCTATCCTCGGTTGAATCTCAAACAGACCATACGGTCCGGTCTATGGACCGTATAGTTCGGTCTTCATCGCTCCTGCTCCAAACAGAGTCATTGCAACCACTTCCTTGTCTGTCTAGAGGTGTCTCCTACACACTGTACAATCTAGTCTTCACAATTCTGCTCTAACTGATTTCCTCGCAGCCAACTCTCCTTTGTTCTGGAATCCTCGTGCTTGACCGGACGGTTTATCATGCACGATTGGACCATTAGGTCTCTTGGATTCTCTGTCCGATCTCTATCTTGAGAAGCTGAAACTTCCCGTCTTCCCTTGACTTCATTTCATGGCTTCATCCAATAACTCCTTGGCCTCTCCACTGCCACTTAGTTCCTTGTGATTTCACTAAGCATCCATGCACATCACGGACTAGTGTGACCTAAGAGATGTGACCTAGACCCCCTTGATAGTCTAGTTTTTCGTATGGACTCAAACCCTAACAACTAGACAAGTGTTCGAAACACTTGCTCCTAGCTTATCCTTAGCCTTGTCCATCTCCATCAACCCGTGCATCAAGCCTCCATGCTTGTGGTCACTGTCATCAATCGCCAAGGCAACCATCAATAATCATCGTGAAGTAGGTAGGATTTCCTACAGGTACAACACTCGAGTAGACATTAGTCACATTTCATTCTTGTCATTCATCAGCAAAACATTCATACCTTTGGGGACCCTTAATGGTCATGAACCTTTCACTTCCTCAGTGAACTCGTGATGGCAGTGCGCTATAGTTTCATGGCGGTTACTCCCTGTTACAGACGTATGAGCCCTATATAAAGGCTTGACACTCACACACATCCAAGAGAAGAGAAAGAAGAGCCACACTCCAAAGGTGCCAGTACTACCTAGTTTAGTAACTAGAATTAGGGAGAGAGTGAGGAGAAGTCTAGGAGTGGAGTCTTGTCTGTGGGACCTCTACTCCAACCTTGTACCTTATCGGACCCTTGTCTTAGTTTGTAATTCTTTGAGTTTATTTATGTTCTTTAGTTATCTTATTTAAGTAAGTTGTGTGCTTATTTACTTGTGGGTTTGAAGTCCTATATTGCATAGGTTGTTTACTCTTTTACTAGTTAGACTAAATAGTGATTAATAACTTATGTATGGTGCTTAGGTTAGAGATCATTTTTGATCACCTAGTAATTCACAGTCTGCAAAGGTAGACAGTAGGTGGTGACAGCCCTATCTGTCCGTTGTACTCCTCTATGTTTGGTTGTGACAAGTGTTCAAGACGCAATTGCCTTATGTATGCCAGGTATGAATCTATACATGAAGTAGTAATTAGATTGTCGAGAGCGTTTGCACTCGGCAAAGGGGGAGCATCCTGTAGTGAGTGTAGGTCTCCAATAATACATAGATACATGGATTCGAATAATGTCTCGTTCAATCAACAAACATCACTATTCTTCTAACTACTCCCTCCGTATTCTTTTTTGGTTTGGTGTTCCTGTCCAACATTAAAAATCCGGAGGTAGTACCATGTGAACACGTGGTGGGCTACGCCGCTTGTTCGTCACTGGGCATGGGGCGTGGTTTCCGAGTAGCCGATGCTCTTCCTGGTGGTGGGGAAGATCATGAAGACGATGCTGGACAGGAATCCCACCCCCAGCGGCAGGTTCACCAGCAGCTCCCTCACGTCGGGCCCGGCGTCCGGGAACAGGCACCCCTGTATGCTGGCATCAGCGAGCGCCACAGCCAGGAACACGAGCGCCGAGAAGAAGGCGTGCACGAAGTCCAGCGCCGTGATCCGGAAACGGGACAGGTCCTTGAACGTGGCGTCCCTTTCCGCGGGCGTGCCCGTGAAGTTGAACGGGTACAGCCCCCAGAAAGTGGCCACGCCGTGGTACAGCTTGCCGTCGCGGCCGACGAGACTGTCCGTGAAGGAGAGGAGCACGCACGAGGTAGCGCACGCGGCGATGAGCGCAATGACCAGGTACCGGTTCGCCGCGTAGCACAGTCCGTGGTTGCTGAACGACGGCGCCAGCGCCTGGAATGCCAGCACGGTGCCCGTCGGCAACAGCTTCAGGAGGTCCGACGCGCTCGACAGCGTCGTCTTGTCCACCACCGGCCGCACGGGCGCTGCTGGCGGGTCACTGATCGGCCGTGCCGGCTGCGTATCCTCGGGCGGGGAGGACGATGATGAGGCTTGGGCTGTTGTCGTAGCAGGGATTATCTGGATGTGCGTCGCGTTGGGATCCATATGGGCGAAATTAAGCTGGTATCCCTGGTGCAGAGGATGCTGAGAGACGAAATGCGTTGTGTTGCTGGTGTCTCTGGTGCCCTGCTTCGATCACCTTTTTATATAGCGCTCGAGGAAATTCAGCATGCAACGAGCGAGAAATGCTATCATGCGGAGAGCTGCACGGAACGAGAGGGCGCCGTGCCTGTAAAGATTCTAGGCCGCTCACGACCCACGTCCGGGTTGGTCACAGTCACAAGAAACTGCACGGACGGTTGCGCCAGACACCGGCCGAACAATAACGAACTCCTCGTTCCAGCCAGTGGTGGCGTGCTGGACGCGCTGAGCTTGCTTACGACAGATAGATGCTGATCAGTGTGTTGTCCATGTGACAAAGGCCCAACATACCTAAGCATTCACCGGTTTTAGGCTATTCATCAACGCTCAACACACAGCAAACTCGTTCGGCTAAAAATGGAAACCGACCTAAAAGGTATGGACCTCTCCCCTCCCATGTAGAAATTTTTGAATAAAACAATTTTTTTTATGTGCGGTTTTGTTTTGTTCCAAAGGTAAACTTTGTTCCCTGAGAGCATCTCCAACAATTATATAAAAAAATAACTCTCTAAATCTGGGTTTAAGGAGTTTCTAAAGAATTATAGAGTGAAAAAACTTGTTTCCCAATATCTGGTCTCCAAATGAATTTTATATTTTGGGAATTCTTATTTAGTTTCTAAATATAACAACCTAGAGCACTTGTTTAGTGAGTTGAGAGCTGATTTACATAACGGTTGGAGAATGATTTTGCTAATAATATCCTAAATTGTGATTTAGGAAGAGATTTTAGATAATGGTTGGAGATGCTCTAACCCTCTCAAAACCCAGAGTAAATATCATCCTTATGTTGTTTGACAAACAGCAAACATATCTGTTATCTGTCGTACGGTGGACGATCTTTACACAACAGAACGATAGCAAGAGAGCTCAAGACCTTGAATCCTCGATTCCTAGGACTGGCAAATGTACAACAATAAAGATGTTGCAAAAGGACATGACTGCCAAATCAAACTAAGTATAGTACAGAGTAGAAAAGCAGGAAAATCAAATAGCGCCCTTTGCAATACAATAGTTTCTTGATCTAAACTATTCCACTATAAAGAGAATTCCATCCTACATTATCATTGCTTGGTTAAGAATCCCACATCCAAATTTATTCCATGCCATAGACACAAATATTGTTTAAATGAAAATTATTAAGCTATATAAGTATGAATGATATGAGATTCATTTTATCATAATAACTCATAGAAGAAAAGAAGTTCTTACTCAATCAGAGAGGAGGGGTGAACACGTTAATTTTAGATTATAGTACAAGGTAGATCACTTGTAACTTGTTAATCCTTTGTTCACTGGTTTATAAGAAGGACAAGTTGGTGCAAAAATCATGCAGCAACCAAATTGTTCACAAATACAGAAGAGTTATAAGTATGCATTTTTGCAAATATGAAAGGTCATTTTGATGTCAATACCAAGATAATTCAAATGAACTGAACCATTGTCATACCCTATAATTGCCCTCAAGTTGGTACCAGTGAAATCATAGAATCAGTATATTCAATCAAGTCTTAGATTGAAAAAGGAAATAAAATGACCAGATGCTCAATGACTTGCAAGCCCTTCGTACCAGATTCTTAATGTGGTTACCTATATCCAAGCTAAACACTGAAGGGATGCACACAAGTATTATTTTTTCCCTACTTACAGTAACTAGTAGTCAATGTTATTTCCATCACAACCTTGAAAGTTTAAGATGATTTGAACTTTTATTGGCTAGACAAAAATTCATCCATTCCAATCAAAACATTGACAGACACCTTGATAGAGAAGCCATCCACATGCACATGATGTTTTGAACCAAAAACATTTGTACTTGAGCAAGTGCATTATAGAAAAAAATTTGTACCCCTTCTGGATGGGCCTTTTGTCATGTAGCTGCTTGTATATTACATAAGCATCCACCAACACTCGCCCTCCTTCTTCTCCTCAACGGCAAACTTGTACATTGGTTTTACAAATTTGTCAAGAGTGTTGACAAGAAGATTTGACTGATCAACCTCACCAGTGAGACTGAAACCATCTTCCCTATCTTGAGTATCGATCTTATAAATAATCTCATCCACAGGTGATTCAGAAAAGCTTCTACCACCTCTAACTGAGGCATCTTGTGCTATCACAATGGTCGGGCCTCTGGATTCTGCCATGGACAGGATACATCGTATTGGTGCATCCTTCATGGTCTCCACGTTAGGAGAATTCTGAACAGTACTGGTTGGCTCCAGCTTATCTACAATTCCTGACGATGACACATTTGGATGCACAATTGGTTCAGCAAAAGCGTTCACCAAAGCACGCTGTTCAGAAACTAACAACAAACTGGTATTTCCAATGAAGAAAAATCTATTGATTTTGCTTATGCATCTTACCTTCCTGCAAATTTGTGGCTCCTGCCTCCACTACAGACAAGTTCTCCTCCTTAAAATCATTGCAGGTTTTATCGTAAACTACAGCAGATCCGATGACCCCTTCAGAAGAATCAGCTGAACATTCAGGAATGAGCATCAGCCAATGCTTACTGACAGTACTGACAACAACAATTTCAGATTATAGAAAACATAGTGTAGAAATAAGCTCGAAAATCTGCATTCAGGCAGTCCAGCAATGTGTATGCTAGTGAGAAGTGAGAAAACATATCCTAACCTATCAGCTCCTTCCTTGTGGCCGCTGCTACCTTGTCTTTCTTGTCCAAAGTCATCTTGGCATTCGATCGCTTGGACCTTCTCATCCGTCTTTTTCCTGAATAAATCGATGGGTTTTGATGGTGCATCTCATCTTCCTGGGGCTTTGTGGCCTCTTCCTCCACCACTGCCTCCTCTTTTGGACCATGGCTCTTCTCTGAAACTACTGCGTCTCCAATTGCCACGTCAGAGGAATCAGCTGCAGATTCAGAAGTACATAATCAAAGAAATTTAGCACACACTATCGGTTCTAGAATACTCCCTCCGTCCATGTATACAAGGCGCATTTGCTGAATCTAAATTTCCATATTTACAAGGCGTATTTGAGTTGGTTTTCTCGACTCTTGTGCGTGGGTGTTGGATGGCTGTAAAGAGTAATTGTCTAGCATAGTCTAACAGTCACGAAAATTCCGCATGCAGAGTCCCGGAGTAAACATGGACGGAGTACAGATTACAGAAGAAGAAGAAGAACTCAACACTAGCATCAAATGCTGCATTCAAGCAATCAACTGAAAAACAAATTGATCAGACAAAGGGTCAAATTCACCTATTGGCTCCATATATGCCGTTGCCGCCTCCTCCTCCCCCTCTTTCTTGCCCAAAGCCATCTTCACTTTCGACCTCCTAGACCTCCTAGTCTTTCTCTTTCCCGTTGACACCTCTTCCACATTCACAGGCACCGCAGCTTCCTGTGCTGCTGTCTTCTGGGTACTCTGCAAGGTGTCGGCAGCTGGCACTGCATCTTCCATCTTATGCGCCGCGGATCTCGATCTCGTAGCCCTTCCACGGCCACCGCGTGGGAGCGGGCACCCATTGTGCTGGTCCTTCCCAACCGCCGACTTTGCCTCAAACAATATCGGTTCTGCAATTTAAATTGACAGCACACAAAGAACTAATGACTCATTCAAGCAATGGAAGAATTTCAAAAGTTAATCAGGGAAAGGACGAAACAACAATCCTCACCTATTAGCTCTTTCTGTTTTGCCACCGCCGCCTCCTCTTCCTGGTCAGAAACCATCTTCACTCTCGACCTCCTGGACCTCCTCGTCCTTCTCTTGCCTATGGAAACAGCTTCCGCATCCACAGGCGCAGTGGCATCCCGTGCCGCTGTGTTCTGTTGACTCTTCAGCGAGCCGTCCGGGGCCGGAGCCGCCTTTTCAATCTTGTCCGCCGCGACCGTCCCCTTGCCGGACTGGATATGGCGACCGCGGGGGCGCAGGCATCCGTGTCGGTGTTCCTCCCCTGCTACCTCCTCCGCTGCAGACTTCACCGCCGACATCCCCGGCGGCGCCGCCGTCCGGATCTCGTCGATTCCCTCCACCTAACCCACAAAAAACAACAGCCACGGGCATCGGTCGACCTCTTCCCACACCCCTCATTCGCACGCTGGAGAACAGCATCGCGCAGTGATTCATGGGAAACGAAAGAGGGAACCGAGGAGGGCGCTCACCGATTGGAGGGACCGGAGTGCATCCGCCATGGCGGCGTTGCTCATGTTGGCGCGGATGGCGTTGCGCTTGCATAGCGCCTGGAGATCGCGGCGCGGCAGCGCGTGGAAGTCCATGGCCGCCGCCGCCGCCGCAATCCCCCTTGTGTCTCGCCGTCTCGCGATGCGAAGAGATTTCGAATATTTGAACGTTGAAACGAGACGCTTTGCTCGGATATAAAGGGTTAGTGATGGCGTTCCCTAGAACAAAGAAAAACAGGTTAATGATGGCGTTTAAATGGGTGTAGTCAATGGTCGGAACGAGATCCTCTGCCGCTCGGCAGAGGGCAGTGCGCTCCGGCCATCTGTTCCTTTACTCACCTACATGATCCCTATCAATATAATAGCACACGCTAGTGGTTACAACGAAGCGAAGCTGTGTTGCTGTTAGTGTACGGTTATAAACTCTAGAGTGATTTTTCTCTCCGGTTAAATGCTCAACTATAGTCGTACTAGTTAAATGCCCGCGCTTCACTATGGTTTTCAGATTTTTTTTATTAGTTCTAAATAAAGGTTGGACAATCCTAGGGCTGCAGCACAACATAGTAGCCATTTGTTTTTGAAGTAGCACATTCCTAAAGCACAATGATTTGTATGGAATTTTTGAAATGAACACACATTTTAAGCTTTCTTAATTTTAAAATGATACTCATTCAATAAAAGAGGAAGAAGTCTACTTTACTCCCTCAAATAATTCATGTTGTCCAATTTATTATTAAGATATTTTTATAGTTTAAAAACATATAATATTATCTTAATTATATAGTTTTAAAATCATGTAGAAATTATTTATGAAAAATATAAACTATATTCTTTTATATAGTGATAGATATCATCTATAATTATATAAAATTTTATCTTTAAATTTAAATGGTACAAAGAGAAATAAAAAAAGAAATTTGCATAAGGGTAAGATTGCACCAACAAAAAATGTTTAATAAGGATGTCCTATTTTTCTAGTCTATCTTTTGTTTTTACCAAATTTATTGTATAACCTTATTTGACATTATAACGATATATTATTGATTTGTGTTATTCAATTTTTATCTATAACTATCTTAATATATTATTTTATAAAACAACATCGGTCAAATTCGCTAGATACCACCGGATACCACCAACTGGAATGTTTATACTCTAAAAAAAAACTGGAATGTTTATAGTAGTAAAAATTATTTTTCCCCCTCCACTTCATCCAGTTTCCTTCACTTTTTCTCTTGAAAAAACCGTGTCACACGCGCGGCGAGATACAGAAGTTCTCACGTTGGGCCGATCGGTGTGAGGAAAAAACGAAAGAATGGTCGGTGGCCATTGATTGGCAGATCAACGGGCGCACTGCCCTCTGCTGAGCGGCAGAGGATCTCGTTCGGTCAATGGTCACTGCATATGGGCCAGACTGGCTAAGCGGACATTCTTACAAATTTCCTAAACTCACGCTCTGAGTTCTTCAAATCACCGGTTTTCTCATCAGGACTTGTTTAGATAATCTCAATCTCTACGAAAGTACGGATGACAAAGAGAGGCTAGAGTTTATCCCCTAGAAAACTAGGGTTTTGTTTTCCTCTAGTGGTGGCAACGTTGACGGAGTCCACCAATTAAGATCCATGGATCTTCACATCAACTACTCTTTCACATACACGATCTAGCTCTTAGTTTGATCATCCTTAATTTCCAACCCGATGCACACATTGCATGATGGGTATTCAGGAAGGTTCATCAGAGGAGAAGAACAAGGGCAAGATGGAGGATGAGGTGAAGGGATCTGGTGTGAGCCTGGAGTAGAAGCTGGAGAACCTAACACTAGTGGGAGAAGAGGAGGAGGAACTTGATTGCTCTGAAGAGATCGAGGGATTGATGGAGGAGACCCGTTGGCTAGCGCTTTTTAGGGTTCATATCCAAAAACCATTCATCCATGTGGCACTGCTTAATGCAATGCGAATTGCATGGTCAGCTACTAAGGAGGTACTCCCTCCGTTCCCAAATGTAAGTATTTGTTGACTTTTATAGACTATGTTTTACCACTGGGACATATCGCTAGAAAAGTGTTGATGATTGAGAACATCACTGTGCACGGAAGTCCAGCAAAAGTTCAAGAGAAGAAGAGGCAGTGGATGGAAGCGAGAGCGCCTAGCGCAAAGAAGCAAATTGATATATCGGTGTCCTCCTTTGAGGAGGGTCGTCGGGAGCCATGAAAATCTTAGCGTGGAACTGCCATTGCTTAACAACCCCCGAGCAGTTCATGTGCTTCTAGATGTTAAGAAGTGCGAACAACATGATGTGTTTTTCCTGTCTGAAACACATTTAGATAAAGCTAAGGCAGAAAAATTGAGGCAGAAGATACATTGCGACCATTTGCTGATTCATGAGAGCGATGGCGTAGTGGGGGTTTGGTGTTGTTTTGGAGGAAGGACATTTCGCTTACAGTGGGAGCCATTGAAGGGGAACGGGTAGGCTACGATAGCATATAAAATTTCTACCATTCAACCAGGAAACCTTGCAAGAGGGGATCCTGAATCGTTACCACTAGACGCGTAGGCGGAGCGGAAGCGAATGTTGGAGAAGCTCGTCCAACGTAGTTGCGCGTCGATGTAGAGGAAGTAGTCGATCACAATCGTCTCCTCCTAGTCCAGTCGTCTGACACCGCAGCAACAGTAGCGCCTCCTCGCGGTATCCACACGTATGGGGTTGGAGCACTGTGCGCGGCGTTCTAGCACTGGCAACACGGCTAGGGTTTGTGGGCGAGAGAGAGGAGCGCGTCGGCTAGGGTTCTATACTAGTGGTCGCGTGCACCCCTTGCCCTGCCTCCACTTATATAGACCCTTCTAATGGGTCTCAACAAGTTGGCCCATTAGTGGACTAATCCCTCACGGATTAATATCCGTATGGCCCTCACATACGAATCAAATCCATAATATCTCTTAGGCATATCTCCAACAATCTCCCACTTGCACTAGAGACAATCACATAGGCAAGCAATGTTCCAACCCGTTAAGTGTGTGACCCGTTAGGTTCACATGTACAGGACAATGATGTGAAAACCCTTTTTCAAATCATAAATCAATAGCGGCACCTAGCAGCATATACTGATTCTCGGATACACATAAAGATCATATCGGCTGAACCTTTGACATACGCATTCAGTGATCCCTTTGCCTCACGATATTAGTCAAGCTCAAGGCGAGATACGTGCCATCCCTGTAATAGCTCGACCATTCACTCGAACATCTAGTGGATTTATCATGACTAAATCTTAGTCAGCATGATTAACTTTTAATCACATTGGCATGGCCATGCACTTCCAAATCCATCTAACTCGAGGGGCCCAGAGAGATCTCTCCTGTTATTAGGAGGGGCAAATTCCATCTTGACCGCTCACACCCCATGACATGTTTCATAACATACCCGAAAGCTACCTTTATGACTACCCAGTTACGGAGTAGCCTTTGGTAACCCCTAAGTGTGCTACTACGCATTCTGGAAATCAATGACGATCTCAGGTCTAAGGATCTCAAAGGTATATCATTCAAGACAACGACTGATGGCACAAATATAACATCTTAGCAGAGTCTTTTAGTGGGTCAATCCAACACCATGTTCTCCAACATGTGTCCACATTATTGATTTGATATCTCCATATCAATGATCTGTGAAACATGATCATCAACCAATACATGTGCTAGTCCATGAATCATTATTGTCCCATATAATGATAAGGAACTAGGGATCATTTAGGATAATATTATAAAAACAATGAGTTTCACAAACAAGTCACGTACTTGTTAATCAATGTAATAATTATTATCTATGGAACAGAATAACACTTTATTCAATCACACATAAACATAGACATTACATAATCTCTCATATATGAACCATGCAGATATCTAATACCCATGGATCTCATATGTGCCTCATGCTTGGGCTGAGAGAGAGGCTTTGTCAACGGATCAATGATGTTTGAATCCGTGTGCACCTTGCATACCTCATCACCTCGAGCGACGATGTCCCGGATGAGGTGATAACGCCGTAGTACGTGTTTGTTCTTTTGATGCGCTCTAGGCTCCTTGGCTTGCCCAATGGCACCACTATTGTCACAATAGAGATTCATTGGACTGGACGCACTAGGAACCACACCCAACTCAGAAACAAATTTTCTGATCCAAACAACTTCCTTTGCAGCTTCTGAAGCGACAAGGTAATCGGCCTCTGTTGTTAAGTCAGCAACCGTATCTTGCTTGGAACTCTTCCAGCTCACCGCGTCTCCATTGAGGCAAAACACATATCTAGATTGCGATCTTGAATCGTCTTTGTCAATTTGGAAGCTAGCATCAGTGTAACCATTTACAACGAGCTCTTCCTCACCTCCATAGACTAGGAACATACCCATAGTTCTTCTCAAGTACTTTAGGATATTCTTACTAGCCACCCAGTGAGCTTCTCCTGGGTTTGATTGGAATTTGCTTGCAGCGCTTAGAGCAAAAGCTACATCTGGGCGCGCATATATCATGGCATACATGATGTATCCGATAGCCGAAGCATACAGGATCGCTCTCATCTTCTCAATCTCATCTGGTGTCGAAGGACACTGAGTCTTGCTAAGAGTAATGCCATGTGACATGGGCAAGAAACCTTTCTTGGAATCTTGCATATTGAACCATTTCAATACCTTGTCGATGTACGTGTCTTGGCATAATCCAATTAGCCTTTTTGATCTATCTCTATAGATCTTAATGCCTAAAATATAAGCTGCCTCTCCTAAGTCCTTCATAGAGAAACTCTTTCTCAAAGAAGTCTTAACAGCTTCAAGCATTGGAATATCATTACCGATCAGAAATATGTCATCCATATAAAGGACCAGAAAGACAAGCGCGCTCCCACTAGCCTTTTTGTAAACACAAAGCTCTTCTTTGTTTTTAATGAAGCCAAACCCTTTGACTACCTCATCAAAGTGAATATTCCAACTCCGAGATGCTTGATTTAGTCCATAAATGGACTTTTGAAGCTTGCATATTTTCCTAGCATTTTGTGGATCGACAAAACCTTCAGGCTGTGTCATGTACACATCCTCACTTAGGTTTCCATTAAGGGAAGCCGTTTTGACATCCATTTGCCATATCTCGTAATCATAAAATGCGGCAATTGCTAGAAGGATCCGTATAGACTTTAGCATAGCGACGGGCGAGAAGGACTCATCATAATCAACCCCTTGAATTTGCTTAAAACCTTTCGCCACCAATCGTGCCTTATAGATGTGAATATTTCCATCCATGTCTATCTTTTTCTTAAAAACCCATTTGCACTCAATGGTTTTTACACCATCAGGCGGATCTATCAAGTTCCAAACTTGATTTTCTCTCATGGATTCTAATTCGGAGCTCAAGGCTCCAAGCCATTTCTTAGAGTCCGGTCCCATCACTGCTTCACTATAAGTCTTAGTCTCATCATTGTCTAACAATAATATATTGAGCTGCCCCATGGTTAGGAGTGTGAACTTTTTAGGAGCGCGACGTGCCCTTTCTGACCTACGTGGGGCTGGTGTTTCAACAATTGGTTCAACAACAATTTGTTCATCCAATTGTGGTATAACGGAAGAAGAAACATTTTCTGGAGCTTCTTGAACTTCTTCAAGTTGCACCGTTCTCCCACTTACCCTTTTGGAGAGAAACTCTTTCTCTAGAAAAACACCATTACGAGCGACAAACACTTTGCCCTCTTCCCGATTGTAGAAATAATAACCTTTGGTTTCCCTAGGGTATCCTACAAAGAAGCATTTATCAGACTTTGAAGAAAGCTTATCAGACATTATACGTTTTACATAAGCCTCACATCCCCAAATCTTAAGAAAAGACAACCCGGGTCGCTTCCCAGTCCATATCTCATATGGCGTCCTTTCCACGGATTTAGATGGAACCCTATTAAGTGTGAAAGCGGCAGTTTCTAGAGCGTATTCCCAGAAGGACAATGGAAGATCACTTCGGCTCATCATAGACCTAACCATGTCTAACAAGGTTCGGTTCCTCCGTTCGGATACTCCATTCCATTGGGGTGTTCCTGGCGGAGTCCATTATGGAACAATTCCACATTGCTTTAGATGTTCACCAAATTCATGGCTCAAATATTCACCACCACGATCAGATCATAGGAGTTTAATAGTCTTGCCCAATTGATTTTGTACTTCATTTTAAAATTCTTTAAACTTTTCAAAGGATTCAGACTTATGCCTCATTAAGTAGATGTAACCATATCTACTAAAGTTATCGGTAAAAGTTATGAAGTACTGGAAACCACCTCTGGCCGTGCAACTCATTGGTACGCATACATCCGTATGTACAAGTCCCAATAGTTCATTCGCCCTCTCACTATTTCCTATGAAAGGCGACTTAGTCATTTTGCCAAGTAAACAAGACTCACATGTATCAATTGATTCAAAATCAAAAGAACTTAGAAGACCATCTGTATGGAGCTTCTTTATGCGCTTCTCATTTATATGACCTAAACGACAATGCCAAGTATATGTGGGATTCAAATCATTAGGCTTGAGCCTTTTCGCATCAATGTTATAAATAGGCTTATTCTCAAGATCTAAGTAATACAATCCATTGACCAATGGGCAATTACCATAGAGAATATCATTCAAATAAATGGAACAACACTTGTTCCTTATTATGACCTCATAACCATCATGTTCCTCCAAACACTTTGAAGAAATAATGTTTTTGCCTAAGGTAGGAATGTAATAACAATTATTTAACTCCAAAACTAATCCTGATGGTAATGAAAGTGGATAAGTTCCAACGGCCAACGCAACAACCTTTGCACCATTGCCGACGCGAGCATCCACCTCGCCCTTTGCACACTTCCTTGCTTCTTTAAGCCCCTGCAACAATTTGCAAGTATGAGTCATTGATCCGGTATCAAATACCCATGAATCATAAGGACGTGTAACAACATTATTAATTTTAATAACATTGATACCTGAATTAGAAGTGTCTCCACGCTTCTTCTTTAGCTCTTCTAGATAAAGCTTGCAATTCCTCTTCCAATGATCGGTTTTCTTACAGTGAAAACAAGGATCACTAGCCGTCGATTTAGGATTAGGAGCTGTTGCAGGTTTAGGCTTAGTGCTAGAGATCTCATCTGTAGCCTTAGCCTTAGCCTTGCACTTTCGCTTCTCGCTATCCTTTTGAACCAAGTTAACTTGACTTGGACCAGATTTTTTGATGCTTGCCTCAGCTGTCTTAAGCATCCCATGCAACTCAGCCAATGTCTTCTCCATGCTATTCATTTGAAAGTTCAAAATGAAAGGCTCATAGCTTGCGAGAAGCGACTGGAGAATCACATCTGTGGCCAAATCAGGGTGTAGAGCAGCACCAAGTTTCTCTAGATTCTCAATGTAACCAATCATCTTGATCACATGAGGACTGACAGAACCGTTTTTAGCTAGCCTGCACGCAAACAAGGACTTTGTGATGTTGTACCTCTTAGACCTTGCTTGGTTCTCAAACATGCCATGGAGTCCCTCAATCATATTGTGAGCATCCACATTCTTATATTGCTTCTGAAGCTCAGAGGACATAGTGGCAAGCATGAGACAGCTAACATCAATGGCATCATTGGTATGCTTCTCATACTCCCTTTTCTGAGCGGTAGTAGCATTATCTAGTAGATCATCAGGATAGGGAAGCTCTAGAACATATTCCTTTTTCTCTTGCTTGAGAACAATTCTCAAGTTGCGATACCAATCAATAAAGTTTGTTCCACTAAGCTTTTCTTTTTCATGAATCGAGTGCAAATTAAAAGTGTTACTAGCGGTTGGTGCCATGATCTATAACAGAAAATATGCGAATATAAGCACTATGTAAATGTAAAACTCTTATTAAACATTTTAATAAAAGTTTATTATTCCACTATATGCTTGGAACCGTTTCCCCTCAAAACAACATATAGTGGTTCAAGATCCATATTCAACTTAAATCCTAGTGAGCTTTGGCATCACCGCTAGAAATCTAGTGACATAGGTAAGCAACACTTTGCTAATCACATCCCAATGTGACTCTTGTTTGTTGGGTGGCATCACATGCCCTGACACCAACACCATGCCCCAAAGCCCAAAACTATTTTGATAGCTTTGTTAATTAAACCAATACTATGCATGTAAATGTCCGACATTTACCCTAATAATTAAGATAGTTGAGGTATTCTACTTTGGCAGACCTACCATGCAACGATCATAATTTTAATAGGTGTAGCTATTGGAAGAGCATACAATTTAATTTTTCTTGAGGGAACCTATTCTAGCATGTTAATCATATCCAATATAAATAACACATGAAAGAATAGGATGACAGGAACATCATCACATGCAATCATATTAACTGTGAAATAGCATGGCCCCTTTCAATTGGTGATCTCCATCTCCATTGTCATCGCCATGTCTCCCGTCCCTTCAACCATCATGCTTGAGGCCTCCATGAACTAACACTTAGCTACTACAACTAATAGCTAGTAATAAATTACATGAGAATATCAAACATCACAGGTCGACACGCAGGCCGTTATACAATAATATGATAGCTTCAACCCAGCTGTAATTAATCATGACACGCAGGTCATGCAAATCACATACATACATCACATACATCTTTTGGGCCATACCATTCACAACATTCTCTGCAAAAACAAGTTAGGCGAGAAGCGAATGCTAACGTGTGGCCAAAAAGGGGTGTAACAATCTAGGCGAGAAGCGAATGTCTGTATGATAGTCCCGCGGGTCTTAGGGCAGCGCCCTAAAACCTCATAAGATTTCACAGATCGTATCTATGAAATCGCAATGGAAATCCTATCGGGAAAATCATATTTGCCTAATTTCGAGTCATTCATAATGCCTCAGTTTCCATTAGGTTTTCATGAGTAGACTGCGGTACATGATCATGATACTATTGGCTCTTCTATGGGCGCACGCAGTTAGTCCCGATGGTGATTCCAGCCGGTAGGGACAAGTCGCACGCGCACAGAGAAAGAACATAAATAAATCAATGATGCATGTATCGCTATCCGCCCATTACCTTGTGAATCTCTCTATCACCATTGATCTAATCAACCCGTACACAAAAGCATGTAATAGATCTCATCTAATACATCAGCATATCAACTATATGCACAAGATCCAGATCACAAACTACACAAGGTCGGCTCTGATGCCACTGAAGGGAACGGGTAGGCTATGATAGCATATAAAATTTCTACCGTTCAACCAGAAAACCTTGCAAGATGGGATCATGGATCGTTACCACTAGACGCGCAGGCGTAGCAGAAGCGAAGGTTGGAGCAGCTCGTCCAACGTAGTCACGCGTCGATGTAGAGGAAGTAGTCGATCACAATCGTCTCCTCCTTGTCCAGCCGTTCGGCACTGCAGCAACAACAGCGCCTCCTCGCGGTATCCACACATACGGGGTTGGAGCACTGTGCGCGGTGTGCTAGCATCGGCAACACGGCTAGGGTTTGTGGGCGAGAGAGAGGAGCGTGGCGACTAGGGTTCTAGACTGGTGGTCATGTGCACCCCTTGCCCCGCCTCCACTTATATAGACCCTTCTAATAGGCCTCGACAAGTTGGCCTATTAGTGGACTAATCCCTCACGGATCAATATCCATATGGCCCTCACATACGGATCAAATCCATAATGTCTCTTGGGCATATCTCCAACAACCATCACGAAAAATTATATCGATGTAATTATTAACTATGGAGAGGAGTGGAGACTAACGGAGATTTATGGTGATCCACATTGGGACCAAAAGGAGAGGACATGGTCGGCTCTCCGCATGCTTCATGCATTGATGGATCGGCCATGTCGAAGCTTGAGATCGGCAGTAAAATGTATAGGGCTACGTCGAGACTAAGAACTACGATGGTAACACAAGACGCCGAGTTATACAGATTCATGCCCTCTTGATGAGAGTAAAAACCCTACATCCTGTGTTCTGTGTATTGTATTGATCTTGTGTTGTTCTGCCGCTACTGCTCCTCCCTCGATAGGGGGTACCCTGCCGCCTTATATATCCGGTCGGCAGGGGGGTACATAAAGAGTCCTAATCGTAACCCTTTAGGATTTACATAGAAAGTCAATCTCTACATGCCTTGCGCTCCAAGTCGAGTCAGGTGGCTTCCTTGTTGATGAAGTACCCGGTCAGCTACTGACTTAGTCTTGTATGAAGATACCCATAAGGCAAGTATCCCATAGCAGCCCCTGAGTGATTCCTGATTTTGAGCTTTGATTCTCAGAGTGATCTTTAATATAGATTATAAATTTGGAAGACCTCTTTATTGAAGTTCCTAATAGATCTGGTGCACCGGTTAGGTGCACCTGATCAGGTGTAGCCCCCGACTCTTGGATAATTTGGAGACGAACAAATAATGCAAGAGTCTAATTATATTAGCTCTTATTATTTTGTATGTATTTTACTCAAACCATCAAGCCTGAGTTTAACAGACTTCTGGTCATCAAACCAGTAAGACAACTTGCAAGGCTTCAACCTTGCCGACCGATTATTACAAAGGCCGAGTGATATACACTATGTTCGAGTGACTGGTCGGTCTGAATTTTATGATATCAATCATAATCAATTCATGTGAACCAATATGACATCAATAATATAATGGTACTAGGCTAAATGCCATCAATTATATATAGCCTTTCCCTAATAATTAGCCACTCCATCTATTCATAAGTCCAATTTTGGCAATTTGGTTATTGACTTCAATCAACACCATAACCTTTGAACTTAATCCGTACGACCATCAAGTCCTTTGCCATATGATCATCAAATCATATAGATTCGGTTAAACATTTTTCAAATACTTCTCATCAAAGAAACCCCCGAGTTTTACTTCTCAAGGTTTTAGACCCTCATCATGTTTTAAGGCCCTTGACTAATATTTGCTTAAGCAAAAAATCATCGTCACTGTACGGCCCATCCCGGCCTATGGGACCCTTAGGTCAAAAAGAGGGAGTATAAAAGGGCAGCGTCGAGTTGACCCTCAGTCCACGCCGTATTTGCGCATGAACTCTTCGTATTCCTCGTGCCTCCTCTACTTTCAGTGACTCCTTAGCTTTCCAGCTAGGGTTAGCGCCTTTGTTTCCGACCGCCGCAGATCTCGCTGTACTTAGCCCCCAAGCTTCTGCTAGGGTTCAACATTTGATCCGCTGCTCCCAAGACAACCATCACCATGGGTCGCAAGAAGGTTTCCATCTCGATTCCTGCAACTTCGACCGCCGCCGCCGCATCCTCCTCGTCGGAGATCAACATACCAGAGCAACTTCGGGAGTTCTCAAAGAGCAACCTCTCCCAAGTTGATATGAACTAGATGGTGATCGACGGCATCCTTCTAGAACAAGTACGGATCGACTAGAAGGTACCCCGTGAATCTTGCCCCATCCCCATTCATAAACAGATAGTTGTGTTCCGCTCGTTCTTTGAGCATGGTTTTGGAGTCCCCTGCTGCAGCTTCTTGCGCGGGCTCCTTTTCTTTTATGGGATTGAGCTTGTCAACCTCAATCCCAACTCCATTCTTCACATCACCATCTTCATACATATGTGCGAAGCATTTCTGGGCATTCTCCCCCACTTCAATTTATTCCGCCATCTGTTTGTCCTCCGACCACTGCCGACCAAGGACAATCAAGTAGCTATAGGCGGCGTTGGCTTCCAGTTGCGCAAGAAGGAGGCCTACATCAATGTGCCATTGAAGACCGGAAACAAGAACTGGAAGGACGAGTGGTTCTACTGTGACAACCCTCCCCCTATTCTTGTTGACTTCACCGGTGCCAAGGCCATTCCTCTAGCGCAATGGATGGAGAAGCCTGATCCGACCGACCCTCAGGTGGTTGCTCTGCTGAAGAAGATAGCCGACTTGAAGGATGAAGGCATTGACGGAAGTACCGTCGTCAAAAGCTTCATAGTACGCAGAGTGCAGCCCCTGAAGCTGCAGAGTCACCCGGCATGGAATTATGTTAACAATGATGAAAGCAGGGAGGTGCCTGACGTGCTGAATGGTGAACTTCGTAAGAAACACCTATCAAAAATGTTTGAAGGAGATATCCTTCAGGATGACTCGCTGATCAGGAAGGCGTATAACAAGGGCACTATGCGAGCCTGAGTAAGCCTCAGTCTGCTTTGAGCAATCCCTTATTTTCTTGTCTTGATGTCCTGCTTGATATTTTGATTCTTGTGCAGGTTCTGGATACTTATATATCCTATCCTCCGCTCCCTCCGACCAATACCGAGGGACCAGATTATGTCAAGAAGCCACAATAGACCGGCGCTGGTGGCTCAAGCTTTTCTATAGGCGCTCGTGCTGATCCTGTAGTCACCCTGCCTCCCTCCAGTCGACTAGTGAAGTAGACTGTTGGAGCGCCAACGACAACATATTGGGTATCAGGGTGATGATGAAGAATTACCATCTGCTGATGCCGGTCAACCCCCCCCCTCCCCCCCCCCCCCCCCCCGACCGACCTTCAAGCCAGTCGAAGCCCCCAAGCCAAGTCAGAGTGATGTTGGGGTGGTGGATCAGACCGACAAGGCAGGAAAATCTACCTAGAAAAGGAAGGAGACTAATTCTCAGTCAACTTCTTCAAAGAAGAGGTTGTGTCGAATCAAGCTCAAGAAGGCTCCTAGGTTAGTTCCTTAACCTTTTACTCCTTGCTTCTTATGGCCATCTATTACAACTCTAATCTCCTCCATCTTTATTTTGGCAGTAGTCGGACGAGTGATTCTCAGAGTGCCCAAGAGTCCAAAGCCACTCGGTCAGGACCTCCTCCTTGTCAGACTGATCTGCCCAAACCGGTCGGCAAGTCATCAAACATGCCAACCGAGGTGGATAAGCCGTCCGACAAGACAACTCCTGCCTCCATTCTGGTGCCTGCACCCCAACCTGCTCCAGCCGTCGTCCCTTCACCTCTTGACAAAGGTAAGGCGACATTGTCTGTAGATATACTCGGTCGGCCCAAAGTGGAGGACATGGAAATTATGCATCAACATCGAGAAGCTAGCAAGGTACTTCAATACTCTGCTTTAGTTTTGCCTCAATCTTATCCTTAAGCTTAACCCCCTTTTGTATACAGAGAATGTATGCTCTTGTAGAAAGAAAACAGGCTAGGATGGAATACCTTGAAGCCAAAACTTTTGGTATGCCCTAAAACTCTTTGGTCTTCATGTCTTTAAGTTCAAGACTAACATATTGCTGGTGTTTTGCTAGTCACCGGTCAGCAGCTCACCAAAGCACAAAAGGAGATTGAAAAGCTGCAGACCGACCAAAGAGAGATGACCAAGGCCTTAGACCAAGGCCGTGTAGATTTAGCTAGTAAGATCACTCACCATCTTGTTTAAATAACCAACCAATCACTCTAGTGCTGAAGGTTCAAATATTTGTCTTTAGTTCGTGACCAGAAGGTTGCCGACCTGGAGAAGTTGACTTCCAATTAGCAAAGGTTTGTCGGCGCCTTAAATACTGAGAAGGAAAGCCTCTCCAAGTCGGTCGAGGACCAAAAGGCTGAGATCACTCGGTTGCAGAAGGACCTGAAGGAGGCTGACGCCAAGATAGAGGAAGCTAAGAGCACCTCCAAATCCTTCAAATGTAAACTTGCCAGTAAGCCCTTCATTATTTCTTAGATCTGCTTGAATCCTCTTCTGATCATACTGACCAAAAATCATCACTCGCAGCTCTATCTTACTCTGTTCGAAAGGCCATGGACTATGTTCATGCCGACCGAGTGGAGCAGTTTGGCCACTCCTTGGAGTATTTGCTGGAGCATGCATCGGAAGCTATTGCTCATAACACTCGACGAGTGGCGACCGAGGCCGGGAGTCAGGTTCTGGCGATTTGCCAATCTTGGTCTCCTGCTCTGCCATTGGACAAGATCAAGGAGGGCTTCAAACCGGACTTGACTGACGACCAATGCCAGCTGCTCTTGGATTCCAGCTAGAGACTTCCCGAGCTTTGGTTGACAACATAGAGATCAATCCGACCGTGCCTACTCCTCCAGCAACTCCTGAGGTTGAGCTACGAGCTGATTCTTCCTCTCCTTCAAAGGAGTTGTAAATCCTGTAATGTTAGAGATCATTAGTAATATCTATGTAATGAAACAATGTTACCTGTATGTAAACTAGTTTCATGCTTATCATCTTTAAAAGATTGATAAAAATATCATAAGTATGTTTGTGTCATTGAGAAACTCAAATTGTATCGGTTTGCCTTAACATATTAGGTTGTGACTCGTAACCGCGTAACAAGCAGAGTTGACCAATCGACACATGACCTCTCGTACTTTGGCTCTGGGTTTAGCGTAGTGGTAGTCTGATGTGCAGTGTAAAGTGTATAACCATAATGTATAGACGTTAGACCAAGAAAATGAAGACCGTATTCAAAGAGAAGAAATCGGTCGGAAAATAGTCCAAAACCAAAATAAGGTTAGACTGAAGTGGGACATTATGATTAGCCCCCTGGCTCGATTGTTTAATAAAATAAATTAAGGAATCAAGACAATATAGAATGAAAATCATCAAAAAATCTTTTATCAAAAAGACCAAAGTTTTATTTATAAATAATGTATAAGTATACAAAAGAATAACTAAGTATAGAAACGACGTAGCTGATTTATGTTCCAGGAATTTGGTACATCATCGCCGTCTTCGTACATCAGTCGGTAATCCCCCGGGTGAGTGACTTCCTTTACCACATATGGTCCTTCCCATTTTGGGGAAAGCTTATGCTGGTTCTTCGTTGACTACACACAGCGAAGCACTAAATCTCCAACTTGGAAGTGGTGATTACGTACGTTTTATCATAATATCGACGTAAGCCTTGTTGGTAAAGTGCCAACCAAAATAGAGCGCGATCACACAACTCCTCTGCTGCAATCAAATTAATTTCTCGATTCTCCTCAGAAAGTTGTTCATCATATACCTGAACCCGTACCGAAACAAGGCTGACCTCAGTCGGCAGCATAGCCTCTGAGCCATAGACCAATGAGAAAGGTGACTGGCCAGTTGCCCAACTGGTGTTTGTGTGAAGCCCCCAAAGAACTAAAGGCAACTCTTTGACCTACCGACCGGCGTAAGGCTTAATTCTATCGAATGTCCGCGGCTTCAACCCTTGAAGAATCATACCATTGGCCCATTCTACCTGCCCATTGCTTTGAGGATGAACTACTGATGCAAAGTGGATTTTTATTCCCATCTCATCGACAAAGTCATGGAACTCCACTGATGTGAATTGAGTGCCATTATCGGTAATGATATCATAAGGAACCCCAAACCGAGTGAAGATATCCTTGACAAACTTGATTGCCTTCTTCGATGTAATCTTGCCGACCGGCTTTGCTTCAATCCACTTGGTGAATTTATCAATAGCAACAAACAGATGAGTGAACCCGCCTGACGCTTTCTTGAAAGGATCGAGAATATCGAGCCCCAAAACAACAAAGGGCCAAGTCAAAGGTATCATCTGAAGTTGTTGTGAAGGCACATGTGTTTATTGAGCGAAGAATTGACAACCTTCACACATCCGAACGACCTGGTGTGCATCTTCAACCGCCGTGGGCCAATAAAACCCTTGCCAGAAAGCTTTGCTGACCAAAGTCTTGGAAGTTGCATGATTGCCACATATCCTGGAATGAATTTCTTCTACCAACTTGTGGCCTTCTGGTATCGAGATGCATCTCATCAAGATGTTTGAACCTCCTCTTTTATAGAGTTGGTCTCCCACCAACAGATATCCTCAGCATCGGGTTTCCAACCTCCGTTGCTCATTAGGATCCGAAGGCAGCATTCCCTTGCCCAAATATTGGATGAGCGGGTCGCGCCAACCGGTCTCCATGTTGTCATCACCAACGAGATCAGTAACAATACTCATTAATACGTCCGATCGAGGAGAAATCTTGGGGTAATCCAGAGTGTGTAAGAAAACACCTGGCGGGACCGCAGTCCGAGATGATCCCATCTTGGCCAATTCATCGGCCGCTTGGTTATTGTCTCGAAGAATATGCGTGAACTTCAATCCATCAAATTTGTCTTCGAGCTTCTTTACTTCTTGGCAGTAAGCACTCATATTATCATCCACACAGTTCCAATCCTTAGTGACCTGATTAATAGCCAAAGCCGAGTCACCAAAGACATCAAGGCGCTTAATGCCGAGTGACGCGGCAATGCGCAGACCATGTAGAAGGGCTTCATACTCTGCAGCATTATTGGACGCACGAAACATCACTTGAAGGACATATCAAAGCTTCTCTCCAGTAGGTGAGATAAACACGACTCCTGCACCAGCTCCTTGTAATTGAAGAGAACCATCAAAGTACATTTTCCAGTACTTGATATCTTGTGTAGTAGGTGGGTTTTGAATCTCTGTCCACTCAGCAATGAAATCAGCTAGAGCTTGGCCCTTTATAGCCGACCGAGGCGCAAACGTGATGGTATATTGACCAAGTTCGACTGCCCACTTGGCAATTTTTCCTTCAGCTTCTCGATTGTGCAGCATTGTGCCGAGTGCGAAGGAGGTCTGGACTTTGATTGGATGAGCTTGAAAATAATGTTTCAACTTCCTGGAGGTGATCAACAATGCATACAACAACTTCAAGATCTGTTGATATTTTGCCTTAGAGGCTCCAAGGACCTCACACACAAAATAGACCAGGTGTTGTACTTTTTGTCCTCTTCTTATCGGTCGACTGTTAAAATAGTACTCACAACCTGAGTTGTGGCCGATATGTCAAGTTGAAGTTTTTCTCCTGACTCTGGAGGCACCAATACTGGAATGCTGCTGAGGTAAACCTTCAACTCGTCCAATGCCGACTGCGCCTCTTTGATCCAAACAAAGTGTTCCTGCTTTTTAAGCAGTTGGAAAAGTGGTAACCCTCTAACCCCCAGTCGGGAAATAAAGCGACTCAAGGGCACCATGCATCCAGTCTGCTTCTGTACGTCCATTTGAGAATTAGGTGGCCCTATACCAAGGATCGCCTTGATTTTATCCAGGTTAGCCTCTATACCTCGTTTCGAAATGATATAACCGAGTAGCCTTCCCGAAGGAACCCCAAAAACACACTTCTTAGGATTCAGCTTCATTGAATAGTGCCTTAGATTGTCAAAGGTTTCTGCCAGGTCAGAAATAAGTTCCTCGATGTTCTGGCTCTTGACAACGATGTCATCAACATATGCTTCTGCGTTTCGACCGATCTGAGTAGCAAGGCAGTGTTGAATACCCCGTTGGTAAGTCACACCAACGTTCTTCAGACCGAAAGGCATTGTGATATAGCAATAGGTACCGAAGGGTGTTATAAGGAAGTTTTAATCTGATCTTTGACTTTCAGTAGGATTTGGTGATAGCCTGAATAGGCATCCAGAAAGCTCAAGAGCTCACACCCGGCTATCGAGTCTACAATCTGATCAATACGAGGAAGAGCGAAGGGGTCTTTAGGACAGACCTTGTTGAGATCGGTATAATCAACACACATCCTCCATTCTTTATTCTTC
Organism: Eleusine coracana subsp. coracana; assembly: GCA_032690845.1. Classification (NCBI taxonomy): domain Eukaryota; kingdom Viridiplantae; phylum Streptophyta; class Magnoliopsida; order Poales; family Poaceae; genus Eleusine; species Eleusine coracana. Next base: position 22,655,260 of record CM064418.1, on the reverse strand, counting down.
TTGGGTACAAGGACTGGATTTGCTAACCAGTCGGGATGATACACCTCCTTTATAAACTTAGCATCTAATAGTCTAACTATCTCCTTCTTCATGGCGTCCTTGCGATCTTGTGCGAATCTTCTAAGCCTCTGCCAAACAGGGGTAGCCCCAGGGGGTACCCATAACTCATGCTTAATCTTTTCCCTCCCGGCATGTTAGATGGTTTCCTTGCAAAGATGTCCCTATTTTCTTAGAGGAAAAGAGTGAGTACGAGTTCCTATTTCTCGTCGAGGTTGGCCCCAACATAAGTTACCTTATCGGGGTTCTCAGGATCAAGCATGATTTCCTTGGTTTGGATGTCATTGGTCTGAATCTTGTCTTTGGTAGGCTTCTTTGCTGGAACCATCGCTCCAGTCTACTCCTCTATGCCGACTGCCTGCTGGATCTCCTTTTGGTCAGACAACATCAATTGTTTATTAGCCATCTCACAACTCTGTACATTGCAATCGAAAGAATTCTGAAGATCAGAGTGGAGGGAGATTATTCTGTTCGGGCCTGGCATCTTGAGGGTGAGATATGGATAATGCAGGACAACCATGAATTTAGCCATCGCCAGTCGACCGATGATAGCATGATATGCTGAGTCAAAATCCGCCACCTGGAAGATAATGCGCTCGGTCCTGGAGTTCTCACGGGTCCCGAAGGTGACCGGTAGACTAATCTGTCCAATAGGAACTGAAGTCTTGCCAGGTACAATCCCATGAAAAGGTGAAGAACTCGGCTGAAGATCATTGATTGATAGATCGAGCTCTTTGAGAGTCTTGGTGAAGATTAAGTCCAAACTGTTTCCTCCATCAATGAGTACTTTGTTGAACTTTACCTCCTTCATCGTAGAAGCAAGCACCAGCGGGTATCGACCCGGCTTCGGGACATGCTTGGGATGATCCGACCGATCGATGGTGATTGGCATCTCAGACCACCTCATGAATTGAGGCGCAGCCGGTTCCACCGAGTTGATCTCCCGAAGTTCCAGCTTCTGCTTGCGCTTGGACACATAGGCATCCGGGCCACCAAAGATGAAGTTGACTTCCTTCCGAGGCTCCTGGAACTCTCCTGAGTTGTTCTTGTCGCCATCATCATTGGTCTTGTCTTTGCTATTGCGCCTCGGGGGATCTTTAGTCACCTTGAGCGCAGCCATTGCAAAACCCTTCAGTCGATAGCAATCTTTTGCTTTGTGGTTTCCCTTTGGGTGCCAAAGGCACGAGCCACTTAGCAGCTCGTCTGTGGATGGTTGGTTTGTTCGAGGGTTCTTCTGAAGTCGGTCCACCGTGCGAACCACGTTATCAGGCTTCCTCTTCTTGTCCTTCTTGGAGGACTCGGGCTTGTCCGACCGCTTCTCCTTGCCTTTTCCCCGGATGTCATCCAATGCTGACTCACCAAACACGAACTTGTCAGCGATCTCGAAGCACTCTTGAGCGGTCAGCTTGAGGTCATGATTCCTTCGACCGATCTCACGAACCAAATCATCGCTATGGATCCCTCCTTGGAAGGTGGCAATTGTTTGTTGGTCTGGAACATTGGGGATCTCAGTCTTCTTAGCGCAAAATCACTTGATGTAGTCACGAAGAGGTTCGTCGGTCTTCTACTTGATTCGAGTGAGGTCGAAGTGGTTGCTCGGTCGATTGCAGGTAGCTTGGAAACTTTCTATGAGCTTCCTGTTGAGGTTTTCCCAAGACGTGATTGACTCCTCTGGAAGAGATGTGAGCCATATCCGAACGGCGGGATACAGGCAGACCAGAAGGTAATTAGCCATTACATAGGAATCACCTCCAGCCGACTAAATCATCGTGCTGTAGAGTTGCAGCCAATCTCGGGGATTGGTCTGACGATCATATTTTTTGATGGGGATCGACTTGAATCCTTTTGGCCATCGAGCTATGCGAAGCCTAGGGATGTAAGCTTTGATGCCATCGATCTTATCATCGGTCGGCATCATCGACCGCCTATGCCAGTCTGGGGACGAAGTTGCACGACGGCCGTGTCGTGGACCAACATCATCATCATGACGACAACGCCGATGGTCGTTATCATCGTTATCATGCCGATCCCGATCGTCATGTCGACGACGGTTGTCGCGGTTGTGCCTTGGAAGAGGATCTTGACGGTCCTCTCGTCGGTTGTCCCGTCGGTCATCCTGTCGGTCGTTCGTTCTCCAATCACGGCGTTCTTCCTCATAGCATCAGTTATCTCGAGTGCGTTCTTCATAGTGAGAGTTAATGGTATCTCGTCCATCACGGAGGCTGAGAGAATTTCTCAGATCTTCACGCCTATGCCGACCTCGCGTAGATGCGTGACTAGAGCTTGTGACCGACTGAGATTTTGTGGCCTCTTGTGCCGCAGCGGCCTTAAGCATAGCCACCACCTTCTACATCACAGGGGTCTGATAGTTCGCATCGACCATTAGAGTGTCGAGCAAAGTTTTGGCCCCTGTGATATTATTCTGAGGAGTGTGGTAGACCTTGATGCCATCCACTTCGAGTTCTGGACCAAGATCCAGTTGGCGTGCATTGTGTGAACCACGCGACCCTCTTGGTCGACGGCGGTGACCGACCGATAAGTCATCAACTGGGGGGTCCTCCTCCTATTAACCTCCTTCGGCTAGTTGATTCGGGTGGCCATCAACGGGGTTACCTTCTTGTTCACCGTCTTGGTCACCATCTTGTTCTCCATCCGTGGGATCTGCTATATCCACCATGTTGACAATATGGGGGTATGGGTAAGCGGATCTGATCGAGTCCTCATCAAAAGACCGATCCAATTTTCAATCGTTCCTGAAGGAAGGATCTTCTTCCTCAGATCCGAGTGGAACCAATACGGGGATTATGCCAGACGAACTCGATGATTGCGCCATGGAAACGGCTACGGCTGAGTCGGATCTGTGGTTCTCCAGACCTAGGGCCCCGTTGTCGCCGACTGTGAAGTCGAGCGATCCAAAGGAGATCTTGAAGTCCAGCGAGTACTGGATGATGGGAATTTCGGCCATCATAGTCGATGGAGAATCCTGGCGAGCCTTGTCCCCTTCCTGGCGCATATACTGTCGAAGCTTGAGATCGGCAGTAAAATGTATAGGGCTACGTCGAGACTAAGAACTAGGATGGTAACACAAGACGCCGAGTTATACAGGTTCGGGCCCTCTTGATGAGAGTAAAAACCCTACGTCCTGTGTTCTGTGTATTGTATTGATCTTGTGTTGTTCTGTCGCTACTGCTCTTCCCTCAGTGGGGGGTACCCTACCGCCTTATATATCCGATCGACAGGGGGGTACATGAAGAGTCCTAATCATAACCCTTTAGGATTTACATAGAAAGTCTATCTCTACATGCCTTGCGCTCCAAGTCGAGTCGGTTGGCTTCCTTGTTGATGAAGTACCTGGTCGGCTACCGACTTAGTCTTGTATGAAGATACCCATAAGGCAAGTATCCCATGGGCCATGGCTAGGTCTAGGCAACTTTAATGAGATTCTGTTTAATCCTAAAAATGAGGGAGGAAGAATGATGTCTGTGCGTCAGCTGCACACATTCCATGATGCTTTGGATGTCTGTTCACTATCAGACATGGAATTTGTGGGAGATATATCTACCTGGCAGAGAGGGAAGATCTGGTAAAGACTGGATAGAGGTGTGGCCAATGCACAATGGAATAAATCTTTCCAAATGCCTGCTTGGTGAATAGGGAGATGACGAAGTTGGGCCATAGGCCACTGATTGTGCATACTGAAATCTAGGAAACAAACCATGGGGAGAAAAAGAAGAAATGCTTTGAAGCTAGATGGTTGAAAGAAGAAACGGTTGAAGCCATGGTGCAAGGAGCGTGGGCAAGAGCTAAAGCTAATATGGATGCACCTAGCTTTCTACAGAACGTGTGTGATGTACATGAGGACCTACATACCTGGGATAAGGAAGTTTTGAAGGGGCCGACAAAACAGTTGAAAAAGCTGAAGCGAGAACTTGAGAGGATCAGAAGAGACCCACTCACGGATGAAAGTATTATGGCACAAAAGGAAATTTTGGTACACATTGAACTACTACTGGAGCAAGAAGAGATTGTCTGGGTGTAAAGGGCAAGGGTGAATTGGCTCAAATATGGTGGTCGTAATACTAGCTTCTTCCAGCATTTTGCCTCGGGCCAGAAGAAAAGAAACTCAATCAAGAGTCCTGTTGATAAGAATGGGGATTGACATGAGGACAAAGATAAAATGAGTTCGATAGTGAAGGAGTACTTTGTTGATCTGTTCTCTTCGGAGACGTAGAACTGGGATTCAGTGGGGGGGGGGGGGGGGGTCCTCCGAGATGTGAAGGCTACTATCACAGTGGGGATGAACCAGGATCTGCTAGCACCCTTCACCGGCGAGGAGGTAAAAAATGCACTTTTCAATATTGGTGATATGAAAGCCTCGGGGCCAGATGGCCTACATCTGTCTTCTATAAACGCTTCTGGAATATGTTGGGGGATGATCTGGTACAAAAGGTGTTACAAGCTATAAATACAACAAAAATACCAGAGGGATGGAATGATACCACCATCGTTATGATTCCAAAGATTGATAACCCAAAAAAGGTATTTCAATTCCACTTGATTAGTTTATGCAACGTGGTTTACAAAATTATCTGCAAGGTTCTTGCAAATCGGTTGAAGGGTATCTTACCTGGTATCATAAGAGAGCAATAGAGTGCCTTTGTGCCAGGTAGGCTCCTCTCAGATAGTATCCTAATTGCATATGAATGTGTTCATGCTATAAAAACAAAGAAGGGTAAGTGAGGTGTCTATGCTGTAGCACAAAGCATATGACAGTCTGGAGTGGAATTTCTTGGAAAAATGATGTTGAGAATGGGTTTTGACCCACGATGGGTGAAGCTTATAATGGAGTGTGTTAGCTCAGTGAGTTACAATGTTCGGTTTAACTCTATGGAAACTGAGTGTTTTACTCCAACAAGAGGATTGGTGCAAGGGGATCCTTTATCCCTATATCTGTTCCTTTTGGTGGTGGAGGGGTTATCAAGCATGATTTCAGGCATAGAACAGCAGGGCGAGTTGGAAGGATTGAGAGTCTGTAGGGATGCCCTGACGATATCACACCTATTAATTTGTGGATGACTCCCTCATGCTGATGTATGCAAATAAGGAAAATGTAGGGAAATGAAAGGAGATCTTAGACTTGTATTGTGCTTACTCGGGGCAGAAGCTTAGTGTGGCAAAATCCAATATCTATTTCTTGAGTAATACCAGTGTAGACCACAATGAGGTATGTGAGGGTCTAGATATTATGACAAAGTCTTTAAGTGACAAGTATTTAGGGCTACCGACATTGGTGGGAGTAGAAACGAGCAATTCTTTCAGGCATCTTATCGATAGAGTAAGAGCAAGAATTAGCGGTTCAAAGGAAAAACTTTTAAATATGGGTGGCAAGGAGATTCTGATTAAATCAAGAGCACAAGATATGCCTGTCTATGCTATGATGGTGTTTTGAATCCCAAAGAACATAGTGGAAACTTTGCTTCCCAAGATCTTAGACTTGCATTGGCAAGCATGGTGGAAACTTTGCTTCCCAAAGCACAAAGGTGGCATGGGGTTCAGAGATCTACAGAGTTTTAACCTTGTAATGCTAGCAAAACAAGTTTGGAGACTGTTGTGTGAGCCAAACTCTTTATGTGCTAGAATATTGAGAGCAAAATATTATCCTGATGGTAGACTTCTTAATGCAAAACAAAAGAGTGAAAGTTCCTTCAGGTGGCAAAGTATACTAGCTAGTTTGGATACTTTCAAAGAAGGATATATTTGGCGGGTTGGAGATGGAACCCTGATTCATATATGGGAGGATCAGTGGATCCCATGCAGTAACAATATGTAGGTCCAAATGCCAAGAGGTAATAGAGTGGTGACTACTGTAGATGAGCTAATAAACCTAATTGATGGCACTTGGGATGAAGATTTGATCAACTTTATTTTCTGGTCAGTAGATGTTAACCAGATCCTCCAAATCGGTTTGAGTCCAGGAAGAAAAGATTTGGTTGCATGGCACTTCAACAGAAATAGGATTTTCTCAGTCAGGTCAGCTTACCATTGCCAATGGAAGTGGAATATGGACACAACCAGTCGTGTAAGCTTGATGACCATTGATGGTTGGATCCTTGAGGTATTGATGTTTTGGTGATTAATGACAACTATGAAATTGTGGGCTAATATCCACATGAGTGTTGTCTATGCAGGAATCATCTCTAAACTCTACTAGAAATCTTATTGATGATGGTTGCCTTGGCGGTTGATGACAATGACCACAAGAATGCACGCTTGATAAGCTTGATGGAGTCCAAGGGTTGATGGAGATGGATCAAGGCTAAGGACAAGCTATGGAGCAAGTGTTTGAAAATTTGTCTAGTTGTTAGGGCTCTGAGTCCATAGGAAAAATTGAACTGTCAAGGGGGTCTAGGTCATGTCTCTTAGGCCATGCTAGTCGGTGATGTGCATAGATGCTCAGTGAAATCATAGGTACTAAATGAAAGTGGAGAAGCCAAGGAGCTATTGGAAGAAGGCGGGAAACAAAGTCAAGCGAGGATGAGAAGTTTCAGCTTCTGGACAGAGGAGTTAGTGGAGACCGGGCTATACGGTCATCAGAGGAGAAGAAATTAGAGAGAAGACTTTGCAAGGAATTTGTCTGCACTAGAGACCATAGAGAAGGGATGGTCGAGTCCACAGACCGGACGGTCCAGTCTGTATGGGTGAAGTGCAGGACAGAGAGGAAGCATTTCGGGAGCTCTCTAGAATGAGCAGGAGGAGAAGAGACCGGACAGTCCGATCTACTGACCGAACGGTCCGGTCAGTATGAGATCATCTACGCACAATGAAGCCAACGGCTCTGAGAGTCATTCCATGAGTGACCGGATAGTCCGATCAGTGTGTCCAGAAAGATGATCTCGTGGAGAACGACTACTTTGAGGTTGAAAGCCTATATAACTAGGTTGGTAGGGTCTTGGTATCAAGAGATAATCTCGATAGTGATTCTAGGAATGCGTATGAGCATGAAAACCAATGGACACATGACACAAGGTTTATACAGGTTCAAGCCTCCCGAAGGATAATAGCCCTACGTCATGTTTGGTGTTCTTGTATTTCTAGGGCTTGCACCAGGCTAAAGTTCCCAGTACAAGTTTTGATGATCTTCAAGGACCCCCTGCCCTTCTTATATAGCTGAAGGGCAGAGGTTTACACGGTAATCTTATCATTCGGTTACATTTGATTCTATTTATACACCATATCTCTTAACCTAACTTGTAGCTTATTATTAAAAGGAAAACACTATTCCCAAGCTTGGAGATTACCACCCTCTCCGAGTGATATGTCAAATAATTAAGAACCGTAGCCCCCAAGAATGGTGCTACCACTCCCTCCGAGTGATTTGGAGAACACAATATTAAAGCAAGTATACTATAGCCCCCAGGCATAGGGTCATTAGATATCCGAGTGATTTCAATGATAAATCACAAAAACAAAGGGGTTATAGCCCCCAGTTATGGGACTACCTGCTATCCAAGTGATTTCAATGTTAAATCACCAAGGACCCGTTTGACAGTTTATAATAAATATTGTATACAATATCATAATTTCCCCCTATCGGGTGAACAACCCACTAATCATTTCCGCCCGCTAGGGCAAAGTTATTATTATATATATGTTTCCACACGCGTGCAACCCTTCACCTTCTTCACTCAGTGCTACAGCCGCCGCCATCTCCCTAGCACAAACCCTAGATCTTGAATCGCTATTTTCTCTCCTAGATCTCTGCTCATTTTCATTTTGCAAACCACATATCTCAATGGCACCCAAGCGCACGTGCCAAAGCACCAAAACTCAGTCAAAGGAGTGATCTTCCCCTGCCAAAACAAAGGAATCAATCTTGTGAACCTGAATCCTTTTTGCACTAGGTCAGAAGTTCCCTCAACCCCCTGTAGATCATATCATAGATTTTGCATCCTTTTTCTATCGCGGATTTGGGATTCCATGTAGTGATTTCTTTTGAGGGCTGCTATTCTTCTATGGAATCAATCTTGTGAACCTGAATCCCAACTGGATTCTCCATATTGCTATCTTTATTCATCTGTGTGAGGTATTCATGGGAGTCACCCCCCATTTTGATACTTTCAAAGAACTATTTGTTCTAAAATCAAATAGCAGTAATGTGATTGAGGTGCGGGATTTCAATTAAGGAATAAGTCAAAATATATTGAAGTTCCTCTTCCATCGACAAACAAGGGATGGCACGCATATTGGGCTTTACCATGGAAACCATGCGCCCCCTCTGTCAGAGATCACTTTTGAAGCTCTTGTGCTCTGACCCGAATGGTCAGAGAAGGCATCACTAGACAAAAAGCCTTAGGTCAATGCAATTTAGACCAAATTGCTCTGCTGAAATCTAAAGGTTTTAGTGGAGTTGACGTTACTACAAGCTTCATATATCGCCGAGTCCAACCCATCAAGAAATGCCATGTCCCCGGTTGGAATTTCAATCTCGAAGGAGATCCAACCATGGAGGTGCCTGAAGAATTATCAGAGTGAGAATTAACACTGCAACTTGAGAACATTTTTTCATCCTTACTTGATGGGACCCTAGGGTCTACGAAAGTCGGACATCATTCCAAGAACTCCAGGAACGATGTAAGTATCTTATGCCGATCCTGTTAAACCCGGTATTTTTGGAAAGGTTGGAAAAATTAACATGTCATATAAAATGTAGAGACTGGACATATATTCATCAAGTACACCATTGCCTCCTGCTGCACGAGAAAAATCACCAAGTCGGCGACCAGCCCACAAACATCACAAAGCTCAAATTGAAGAATCTGATGAAGACGAGTCTTTGGCAGGGAGATCCGCCAAACTGCAAGAGGAGTCATCAGCCACTCGGCAAAGATCTGGAGGTGATGCAGAAACCAAATCTTCAAAAGAACAAAAACAACCGAGCGAAGGAAATACTAGGCAAGCCTCAACTGCAGATACCCCTGATGCTGTGAAGGATGCAAGACCTTCTAGTCTTCCACCAAAGGTGTCAGGCTTGAAGTTTAAACGCCGGCCAAGGTAAGCAACATTGATGACCATAATTTTAAATAGTTATAAAACTACTCTACTAATGGCCATATGACATGTAGACCATCAGATGCTGCTTCTTTGGGCAGCACAACGCCTCAGAGCACTATTCTCGAAGAAAAGTAAGCGAAGACGAGGAACAGGATATCCAAGGATGACGCCCCTGATCACTCGGCAAAGAGGCCGAGTGATGTTAATGCTGCTCCAACATCCCCCCCCCCCCGGCCAAGAAAAGAATCCAACAGGTCAGATATCCCTTCTGTGCTAGATCAAAATTTTCCGAAGACGACCACAACCCGTGGTGCATCTTCTCCACCAATCGTTCTAGAAGAGCCTACTCTGATATTTGAAAAGATGCCAAAACCAATATATGATTATCCGAACAGCCCCAATGAGGACGTCACACCAAATCCGATTCACCGAATGGTGAATGAAGGAATCTTAGAAGAAACTGTCCCCACCCGGACCATGTATCATATTGGTGAATATGCCATTGCGGGCCTTGATGAATCTGGTGAGCAAGAAGAACTGAAGATATTCAAGGGCTGCACCGAAAAGGCTTACCACTCGTTTCAGGTAAAAAGTTGAATTTATACTTGTTTTCCATCAATCGTTACTCATGGAATGACACACATCTCTCTCCATACTATTATTTAAGCACTTGAAGTCACACATGGCTAACAAAAGCAAACTATTGCAAAGTGTGCAAAGGAAGTGTGCTAAAGTGATGGAGACTAAAGATCCGCTTGCCAAAGAGAGGCTTGAAGTCGGCCATCTTTCTCTTCAATTAAAAACACATTCATCCCAGATGGATGAACTTCAATTCCAAATAACAGGTATGTTACCAGTAATTTATATGAAAAAAGTGGAATGACCTATTAGTACACCAAAATTTCAGATTTCCTTCCTGCAGATTTGTCACAAGAACTTGCTTCTAAATGCAGGAATGAGGCTGACTCAATGATCCCGATTGCTGAATTGAAAGACCGTGTGAAGGTTTTGGAATCGACCTCTGGTGTCTTCGATGATTTGATGAAGCAAAACCAAGAATTGAAAAAGCAACTTCAAATTTCGGATGAGCTTAAAAGCAATTTTGATAAACTTGGATGGCTATAAAATGATGGATGGGTCTCAGGCTCATTGGAAAAGAAGGCTGAAGGTATAGCTTTACATACCCTTGTATTAGTGAACTTGACTACCGACTCATTCGGTCTATACAACAGATGCTGAAGAAAAAATCAAGATTCAGAGCAAAAGAAACACTCAGCCGAAGCTGAGAAAATATTCGAAAAGGCTGTAGATGAATTAAATAAATTCAGGGAAATGTTTAAGCAAATGGAGAAGCTCAAGGAAGAGTTCAGGGAAAAGGCAGCCACACTTGAAGCGGAAAAAACCGAAGCCAAAAAATGTCTGAGAAATAAATGATTGTTCTTATATTACCTGCGCCACCAAGTCCACACTTGTAGGGAAATGTTTAATAATTATGTCCCTATAGGATCAAAAAGGGCTTATGAGCTTTTACAAAAGAAATTTATTAAGTGATGAAAATCTTCGCTGGTCTCTTGTAGCTCTGCAAAAAGATGCGGAGGTCATTGCCCAATTTCTCATTCCGGAAGAAAAACCACCAAGATGTCGAGATCTGCTCACTCGGCTACAAGAAGCCCCAAGCCGGATGAAAGAGCATGTTTGGCATATTGCAGGACTGGCAGGCGCTCAAGTGCTGGCTTTCGTCAAATCCCATATTCCAGAAATTAAACTAGATGTAATCGTTGAAGGTTTCTAGGAAGACCTGTCTGATGAACAATGTGAAGCTCTGGTTGTGGAAGCCCAGGAAACTTCAAACATTTTGATTGACCAGATAGAACTAGATCCATTACCAAGAGTGTAATGGTTTGTATCATAGTTGTCATATAATATTTTCACAACCAGTTATGTAGTGAAATGTATTTAATCTAGTAGACCCTTAGGATCTAGATTCATCTCTAGTATTGTGATAAATTCTTGGGCCATGCTGCTTTGTTGATGTATTGTATGAACTCATGTTAAACACTCACAACCAATACACGACGCACGTCAGCATTCTAATCAATGTTCCCAATAATCAATATGAACCATGGAGACTAAGAACCCACTCTGTCAAGCATATGCGAATTAAGAAAGTTGACTTGGTCCGCAACAGGCGACATGATACCTAGGGACTAAGAACCCACGTGGTCAACATGTGCGAGTTGTGGTAATACCAAGAGTCAAAATTTGAGTCATGACTATATTTAAAAAGATTATTCACAGAAACCATAAATCTTATAACAAAACATCATGACTGCATGGTATATATTATCAAATAATATAAATGTGTACAAATATAAATAAACTGTGAAAGCTAAGCATAGAAATGACGTAGCTGGGATATGTTCCAAGAACTAGGAAGGTCTGATCCATCCTCGCGCATCAACCGATAGGCACCCTATCGAGTGACCTCCTTTACTATAAAAGGCCCTTCCCATGGGCCGACAGCTTATGCCTGCCCACCGTAGATTGAACTTGCTTCAACACCATATGCAGTGAGGCGAACAACACCTTAGTCGGCAACATAGCTTCATGATGAGGACATCACCCATATATATAGATACACCTAGCGCTCCAACAAATATGCAAGTTCATGCGTGACAACTGAATTTATGGGTGAGCTCGTTTGTAAAGATTGTTTTATGTGGTTTTGAGATAGCTGGGGAGGTGATTGGAAGCGTGATGGGCCAGCAAGAACGTCCAATCCAAGGTGGAGGCCCAATCAAAACTGACTTCGAGTCTGTTTTAGGGCCCAGGACCAGTCTGCACTAAAACGGACACCCAGGATGCATACTCACTCGGATTTGGACATTCTATATATGCCTGGAAAGATAACGAAAAGAACTTTCCAACCCAACTGGTCCCATGCCAAACTTGTCCTGAGCCGTCGGCAATCGTTGAAACAAGTCGACGTCCAGAATCTGCCCTGGTGCTGCAATACCGTAATCGGTCTTTGGGCCATCTATCGAGTTGAGCCTACTTAGGGTTTCTTCCAGGGGGTCATGCATGATCCTAAGGTCCTCATATACAGCCGCCGCCTCTTCAATAGGGTTTGGATTTTGCTTAGATTATTCTGTTCATAAAAGTTTTACCGTCACATTGATTTGTGAGACCCCAACTTCATGAGTTTAATCATACATCTACAATTGTGTTGCATTCTCCATTGTTCTTGCTTGTGTTCTTGATTCGTAGGCAGTGATTAGCCTTCTCGACGAGGTCAATTGTTCTTGGATGGTTCATAACCAGAGGAGATGTTGTGCTGCGATTGCGGAGTTTTGAACGTGTTGTTTAGAAGCTGGATCGATTTGTGTTTTGCCTCCGCCCAAATCAAGATTTACCAGAACCTTTTGGAAGATCGGGAACCCTTGTTCATACTAAGTGGTAATCGGAGCTTCAGGTATACCATTAGGTTCACCCTTATCCCTGTTATTTTATTCAGTCCTAAACTCCAGAAAATTGCTCTACAAAAATATTTATTCATTATGTTTCCGCTCTCCTATATCCCCCTTGTGCAGTGCAATTTTTAGTTTAGTTTGCTTCTCTGAATTTTAGTCCCTACAAGGTCATTGTGTTGCTGGTCTAGTGCTTGTTCTTTGGTCTTGTTTGAGTAGTGCACGTCCTTGCTCATAGAGAATCAAGAGAAAAAAAATCAGTTTGTTGCACACATTGAGAGAATAGTACTGCTGGAATTATGTGCACTAAATATTTATTTAACGTCTAGCCTTCTACTTTTTGTGTCAAAAGAAAGAGAGAAAAGTGCTTGTTCAAGTGACACGTTGAGTGTTTTGGAACAATTTATTATCTATTTTTATGTCTGTCATATTCAGATCATAATTTTCTCTTGTGCTTGAATTGTTTTCCTTTTACTTTCTAGCACTAATACCTTGCTGCAGTTCTGATTCACAAGAAAATAAAAGAAAATAAAAAGGAAAAAGTCCACAAGAGGAAAAGCCGCACAAAAAAAGAATAGAAAAAGGAAAAGATAAAAATTTAGAATTGCTTGCAGCCTTTGTGTCCTTTGTTGAGTCATTTGCTTGCTTGTTTGAACTAGGTCAGAGACAAGTTTAGGCCGGTGACATAGACTAGCTTGGGACTATTATTCAGTTTTGCAATTTCTGAATTAAATGTTGCTAATCCTTGCTACTACAATTTGCCTACCTAGCTCCACATATATCCTTTTGAACAGTCACATATTTTTGATCATCGCAATTGTCAGATCACACTCTCCAAGGTATCTTTTGTTTTGCAATTAAGAATCTTGTAAGAGCTCAGTTAGGTGCTATCACTTGCTTGTTGAGAGTTTCCACTGTGATCGCATAGTAGTGATACAAAAATATACTCTTGTGTGTTTTCTTGTTTGCTACTAATAATGATAGGTCACAATACCGATGGTGGTGAGTCGATGGCATTAAATGAGGTTCATAGGAGTGTTGTAGCATAATGAGCGCTCAGTTCTCAAATGGAGTAGATAGACCAAAATCAAATAAACAACTTGTTCCAAACTGACTTTGTTGTGAAGGATTGTCGTTGTCGTGTCATCATTGATGGAGAGAGTAGCTACAACATTTTCCAAGTTTGGAGTTAGTTGAGAAGCTTGATTTGACCACACAACCACACCCATGTCCATACTACATCCACTGGGTAAATTCTTGTGGTAAGATAAAGGTAGATCAAGTTGCACGCATTGAATTTTTTAATGGTTCTTACAAGGATAGTGTAGAATTTGAAATAGTACCTATGCAAGCATGTCATTTGTTATTGGGTAAACCTTGGATTTCTACAAATAATGTTTTGCACAATACCATTACTAATAGCTTCTCATTTAAATACAATGGTAGAAGAGTTACACTTAAACCTATGACTACTGCTGAACTTTTAGAAGAGGATCAACAATGTCTTGAGAGAAGAAGGAATGAACCATTTAGGAGAGAATAGGATGTTTCTAATGTTGCAACACTTTCATCAAAATCTGAATTATTAGAGGATGCACATATTTTCTTGCCTCTTGTTGCGCCTAATACTTTTCAGCATCTACACAAAGAAGAGGATGTGGTGAAAGAAAAAGAACAGGTTGTTTCAGGTAAGAGCTTTCTTAATGGGCTAAATTGTTCCAACAATCTTGCTGTATTGGAACCATATGATGATTTACCTTTGTCACAAGTTGATTTATCTACTTGTCCTTATGATAAAGAGGAATTGTGTGCCAATGCTTCACTTACACCTTTGCCACAACAACTGAATGTGCATGATACTTTTGTTTATGATTCACACACTAGTGTTGAAATTAAGCATTTGATTTTAGTTACTTGTGAACAAGATGAGTCAAAGTTATTGTCTTCTCTAAATATTTTGGGTTATATTGAATTTGATGTTCTTTGTGATTTGAATACTACGGAGAAGCAAACCTTTTGTCAAACTAAATTGTCTTTGTTGAGAAGAAACATTTTTCATGCTACTGGCAACTATGATGATAGAGGTGTGCCCAAAACTGAAACTTTCTTGTGTTGTGGAACTAAATGACCAACTAGAAATTTGCAATAACATTTATAATGTCATGTTAAGTTTTTCTAGTATTTCTAGGATCACACATTTTTTTATCTTGTCATAAGAGTGCGCATGATGTTCATATTGCTGACCAATTTTTCAAAAAGGTTGTTCATTTGAATAGATGTTGGTTGTAACTACGCACCCACTTATATACCACAAGAGGATGGTGTACGATTGTAGCAATTTCTCCCTTGAATCATGTATTCCAAGGTTTATTGTATCCACTGGGACCTTAGGGATTACTCTCTCCATTCCAAAATTATTGTCGCCATTGACTTTTTTCATTACCTTTGACCATTCATCTTATTCAAAATATTTTTAAATTATCATATATTTTTTATGATCAGATTTATTATTAGATGAACTTAAAATGTAATTAATAATTTTGTGTATTTGAGATAATATGGTCAAGGTTCACAAAAAAAGTCAATGGCGACAACAATTTTGGAACAGAGGGAGTATTAAACAAAGTTAACAGTAAAAGATCTAGTCAAGGCTACTGTCGAGTTCGAGTTGCATGAGGGGAGACTGGCTAGCGCGAGGATGTGCCAGACAACAAATCTGTCATTGCGCCGATCGGCTGTAACACCCTACTTTTACAACTTCCAAAAATGCCAAGTTATACCACTTGTCGTCTTGCCCTCCTGGTCCGTCGCCGTCGTAGACGAGGACTGCTAGGCGCTGAAGATAGGCCCCGAAGGCCAACTTCTTGCTCTTCTTGCTCGTCTTGTCGATCCGACCCCGCACCATCACCATCATGGGGTTGCAATGAGATGGACTCACAATGGCATTGAAGATCCACCGCAAGTCCGCATCGGTGACGTTGCTGGAGTCGATCTTGTCGCCTACACGCGCCGCCAACCACCGATGGAAGACTTGAATGGTCGGGTTATGGATTTTGCCGCGCTTCATCTCCTCCATGAACGAGAGCCGCCTCCAAAAGGAGTCTAACTCCTCATGTTCCTAGATGCCAGTGACTTCGGCGTTGGCGTCGAAGCCGAAGGCTAGGGCCACCGTCTCCATGGTCACCGTGTGGCTGATGTCACGCACGTGGAATTTGACGGCCTCGTTGCTGACTTCATCAGTGTCGAGCCTCATCGTAGAGGCAACCTCTGTGATGATGTCGAGGTTGTAGTCCATGGGAAGTTGGTGGAAGTCCTCCCAGTCGAGGTTGCTGAGCATCCTCCTTATGTCCTCCCACATGCCGATCGAGGTGAGGAAGGTCTCGTCCAAGTCAAAGTTGGGGAGGAACCTTCCCCTCACCGCGAGGTAGTGCTCTTGTTCCTCCATGCTTAGGAGGGTGAAACCCTCCTCCATCGTGTGCGGCATGAATACCAGTGGTGGTGGTGATCTGGGAACCCCATGGCTTGCCACCGTTTGGCTCCTCGTAGCACGCCCCGTTGGAAGGGGCGTGCCCGAGACGGAGTGACGGGCGCAGATCTCGTAGGTTGCCGCCACCGAGCTGGTTGATGCACCTCCAACCGACATGTGATCTTGAGCACCGAAGCCTCCCCTTGCCGAGGAGTCACCACTTGAATCGCCGCTACCGCTGAAACTACTTCCCCGGCGTAGCCTCTTGCCCAACTTGCCGATGGAGGAACGGAGACGATCCATCTGTGTGGAATACGGAACCTGTGCGAGATCGTGGGTAGTGGGGAAGGTGGAGAGATTACCGGGATGGTGCACCAAACTGGGGCGCCCGACCTCCCTTTTATAGCATGGAAAACTTCCAGAAGAAGGACCCTCCTTGAAATTTCAAAATTTGAGAGGCGCCAATCGGCGCAGGGTTGCACCGATCGACACAATTCAAATTTTGAATCCTTCGAAATTGTGGCTCTTGATTCCCCTCCTTTATGTCATTTCCTGATACATCATGTTGGTTGGCAGGGGAACAGCACGGAATCCCGACGTCTTGATTGACTGCATTGATCGGCACGGACCCGCGCTGATCGGTGCACCGTCTCTTTTTCAGCTTTTGGTCAATTCCATGTCTCCTCTGCACTGAACACCTGCATAGAAATCATACCTATTCCTTGAAATCAATGCCTATCGCTTTTGTTGCCCGTTTGGGAATCGTACGGGTACCCGCGCCGGTCGGCTCAGAAGTGCGCCAAACGGCGCATGTCCCCTGCACCTTGTCTTGGGGTCCGGCGCTGATCCTAATGCCTCGTGTTCATCTCCTTCACCTTATTTCCACTTTCCCAATGTTCCTGTAGCATTGACACACATAGAGGGGCCCATCTAGTAGCCGTACCGATCGGTGTTGGTGTGTGTCGATTGGCGCGACGTCCTTTTCTGCTCTTGGCCCCTCGTTTCTTTGCTAGATGCTTGAAAATAGCTCTGTCTCTGAAAATTACTGTGTTGGTTACCTTTTAGCACCCCTTTCTGGGTGTCGTCAGCCTCCTGTCCTGACCTAGGCAATAGTGCGCCGATCGGCTCCGGAGTGCACCGGTCGACATGAGCTATGTTCCTTCCCGTTTTTGGTCTTTTTCTTTTTATACTCCTACATTGTTAGTCTATAGTATGTATATACAATTTTGCACCAATAAATAGACAACACAAGAGCACACAAAAATTAAGCACACAGTTTTTCTAATTCTTTTATTTGGGAGATTGTTTTTATTACAAGCAAGCAAATTAAAAATACCAGGTTGCCCTCCCGGCTAGCATTAACAAAATAAAATGGGTTAGCCTCCCATAAGCACTAAACAACTTCTAAATCCCCCGACCATTGGGTTGCCTCCCAAGAGCACTCTAGTTATTTAGAGGTCAAAGAGCTTGACCTCCCCGCAAACAATCAATCCTTAGTGTCACGGTGCGGGATGACAGGCTGCGACACTACAAGGTTTTCTTATCTCTATGGCTCATATCCCTCGGACGACCTATCCATACATTCTCTCCAATTACTCTTGATGCCACGTTGCCACGATATCTTGTATCTCTTCACTTCATCAACAGCACGGCACTCTTCTCCTTTTGGGCGGAATTTGAAAGAGTAGAGAGTCCCACTTATATCAAAGCTTATCTCACCACTTCCAACATCAATACTTGCCTTTGTCGTACTTAAGAAGGGTCTACCTAAGATCAATGGGGTCCTCGTCCTCTTATCCACATCAAGCATAATAAAATCAACAGGGACGATGTGATCTCCAATTTGAATAGGCACATCCTCAGCAATTCCATCAGGGAAGTGTTGATGGTCCTTAAATGCTAAATCTGACCATTAAATCCTTACATAAATAACAAAAAATGAATAACTAACATGGTTTTAGGAGCTTGTTACTAACAATTTCTACAAGTGTTGGTGAATATTTGCATGCAGGTGATTTATTAACAAATTCAAAGAAATATCAGAGTTACAAGAGGAGAAATAACAAAAGCCCATAAATATGAAGTAAGAAGTTATCAAATAATATATTAGATCTCACCATGTTGAAGCTCTCGTTGAGCCAATCGAAACGCATATATAATTTGCCTAAATCGGACTTCAGATATGAGAGTTATGAAGTATAGAAGATCATGTGTTTTTGGGCTGAACTATGCTGATGTCAGCATGATGTCAGCACACGCGGGAGAGGAAGAGAATGACGGTTCAGGTTGCTTGGCTAAGTGGGGAAGCCCATTACTTGGCCCCTAAGGATGAGGGATAGTCTAACAATATTCCCTTATTCTTAGGAAAGGTTCTCCACTCTCCCAAGTCACGTCCCACTATAAATAGAGCCCCTCTCCCTCTCATTTCACACAACACAAGAAGAAGAGATTAGAGCTCCACTCAAAAGGCTTTAGCACTGCCAAAGTGCTTAGAAAATAGGGAGAGAGTGAGGGAGAGTTAGGAGGAGGTCCGGGTTTGTCGGCACCTTCACATCGACGGATGCTTTCCTTTCTTAGTAAGTATTCAAAATCTTCCTTTGGTATTTAAGTTTCTTATATAAGTAAGTTCTTTCATTTAATTGTTTGCTTGCTCATTGCTCTATTTATTTAGAGTGCTTTAGTCTTATAGAATTCAAGATTAAGGTAGTAATCAATAACGTAGATGTGGTGTCTATGTTAGAGGTTACCTTTGTTTGCTTTGTATCCCACGGGTTGTTGATGTAGTCGGTAGGTGGTGACAACCCTATACGTCCATTGTAATCCTCCATGTTCGGATACATCGTAGACTCTTGGCCGGAGGCACTTGGCAGACCAGGGGTAAGCCGGTGCCCAACATAAACAATTAGAGATTGGACCTACCTTATTCTAAGATCCTTGACAATAGGAATCCTCTCTATCCTACGCCTACCACATTCTTGTTGTCTATAGACGAATCTGTTTAGAAGATAATTACACAAATGTTCCCTATGAATTCGATATCCTGGAATACTCCAAGATAAAGTGCTACATCGGTATCCATGCGCTTGCGGATTTATCTGTGATCGTAAGAAATACCGACAAGCATTTATGGTGCCGTTGCCGGGGAACGGTTGTTCTATTATCTTTGAAGCATGTTTGTCTTCGTATCTTTTTATTTTTCTTTTACTTCTTTTTTATTCCTTTTGCGAAGCCTTCCACCCATGAAGATGATGATTTGAGAGTTACTTCTAATTATTTTGGAACCGAACCATCACCTTCCTTACCTATGCCTTTTTCCTTTGGCTCTCATTACTCCATTCTCGATGGTGATCAAGGATCAACCATGACCTCCTTCAATGAATTTTTTGAGAAGGTGAAACTTTGGGCCATTGGAATTCTTTGTCCATTGACTCTAGAAATAGGAAGAGAAGATACAGTAGGTGAGCATGAGATCTTATTTCTTGAAAGCCTACATGATACATGCTCACTTAATGGATCTCTAGAGTCAATCAACTTCTGTGCCAAGCGCACCTACGAGGGCTACAACCACCTCAAGAGCCTCATTAGCAAAATATTTGTTAGGATGGTTGTAGATATTTTTGTTTACCATAAGTATTGCATATCTCGTAGTTGTATTTTGGCACTAACCTTGCAGCTCAAGCTTTAATAACACCAAAAAATAGTGGTGGACTGGGAACTACATTGTCAATAGTAGCTGCAATATGAAGTCCCCGTGGTCAAGCTTCTGACCATAAACAAAGCACTGCCGAGAGATAGCCTGGATTATCACTTCCCTTTTCTTCAAATAAAAGAAAGGACATGTTTTTAGGTTATGTTAGCCTTTAGGTATTTTTGGTCGCTAACCATTTCAGGTTGAGATTAAAAAGAACGATGGTCATTCTGTACGTGAGAACATAGGATCTGCATCAATTTTAAAACCATGGTATTTTTGGTGAGGGAATCCACTACAAGAAGGCTGCAACACTACACTCTTGATATTCATCATCTCATGATACATAAATCCAAGTGTGGGGGGAGTTCTGTAAGTATCTCGTAGCAAGTTCCATTCTTACCAATTTTATCACGGTTTAGAGGTGTTGCTAATTCTTGCTTTCATGCCTTGCTTAAAAAAAAGAAAATAAATATTAAGAGGTGTTTTAGTTTATTTTTCCTTTTTATTTCCTTTCAATCTTATAGTGTGCCTAGAAAAGAAAATAATAATAAATAAATAAATATATTTGTGACTCTATCGGGCCCATAAAGCCGGTAGAGTCCCTTTTTGCTTTCCACCCTTTTTGTTTTTATTTTTCTTCAAATAAAGAAGCCACGTACAAGATCAAGTGTGGGGGAGGCCTCCAAATATTTTGAACACACAAACAACACAAGGCCTCTCACCGACACAATGCACATTGTCGGTTAAGCCAATATGTCAAAGGTCGAGGTGACCAGGCACCAAGCGACATCGACCAACCTACAAGTATGGTCGACACAAGCATGGTGCTCTTAAGCTTCCACATCTTCCATAACGATGGTTTACGCACTCAATTCCTTCACCTCCCTGTTTTGCGAGTTAAAATTATTTTCTCCTAAATCAATCACAAAAATTTAACTCAAAAACTAAAATGAACCTTGTGGAACCCTCATTTTATTTCATGCTTCTATTTGGTTTGCTTGCATGCTCCTTATTCCTAGTTCATAGACCTGTTGCTTGTGAACTATATCTTTAGGAAAGCATATTACCTAGGTAGTTGATGCATGAGATATGGTTTGATGAAATGAATTTTTCTCTTATGCTTGATGTGCTTGGGAATTTTTCTTAAAAAAATTAAAATCAATAGCTTGACTCCTCAATGATTATATCTTCCTACCAAAGCCATATAATGAACTCTTTGAAAACCTTATGCATATGCTACTTGTTGTTTTGTTGAACTTTGTCAAATTGTTGGGACCCTTGTGAGTTACTTTTTATGAATTTTTGATCAAGATTATGTTCACACCACTTTGCTAATACTTCTTCACTGGATGTTAGCACCACAATATCCATCATCCAATTGCTAAATCTTCTACACTAGAAGATAGCACTTCCATGTCATCATCCATCCATTAAATAAAGTACTCCATCATATACTGATGAACTCCCTCCCCAAATATCCTTATAAAAGAGACATGGGCTATTCATGATTTCAAAAAAAAAGAGTGAAAAAAAGAAAAGAGAGAGAAAGAATTAGCCCATGCTCTCAAATGCATATCCAAGAGAAGGGAGGGAGCATCTTAAAAAAAAGGGGAGTATTCACATTTAGTCATTTTCCATCCACATATCCACATGTGCACATGCTTGATCAAAAGTTCACAAAATGTTCTCCATGGATCTGGTTTTTGACTTAGTGATATATGAGGCACAAGTATGCCTCTGTTTTACCCCTACCTTGAGCTCCACATAAAGCCATATTTAGAAGTAGGATGAAAAGAGGCAACGTCAAATGCCCTGGTGAGGAACCTTACACATTGAGCGATTTGAGAGAATCATTTGAGGAGTACAGTTATGATTTGTTTTGAAAATCTATTCAAAAACCCAAGCTACACAGTAGAACGAGTGAAGAAGATTGGAGTCAAGACCGTTCTATTCCTCAACCACCCAAGGTAACATGATAGATACTTTAAAAGTTCATGGGTACAGGTATAACATGGGATAATTTGCATGCTAGCATCATACCAACTGATGTTATGATCCACCTTAGTCTTCAACCTTTACTCGAGGACGAGCAAAGGCTAAGTGTAGGGGAGTTTTGTTGACGGTCCTTAAATGCTAAATCTGACCATCAAATCCTTGCATAAATAACATAAAAGGAATAACTAACATGGTGGTAGGAGCTTGTTACTAACAATTTCCACAAGTGTTGGTGAATATTTGCATGCACGTGATTTATTAACAAATTCAAGGAAATATCAGAGTTACAAGAGGAGAAATAATAAAAGCCTATAAATATGAAGTAAGAAGTTATCAAATAATATATTAGAGGTCAAAGAGCTTGACCTCCTCGCAAACAATCAATCCTTAGTGTCACGATGCGGGACGTGAGGCTGCGACACTACAAGGTTTTCTTATCTCTATGGCTCATATACCTCGGATGACCTATCTATACATTCTCTCCAATTACTCTCGATGCCATGTTGCCACGGTGTCTTGTATCTCTTCACTTCATCAACAGCATGGCACTCTTCTACTTTTGGGTGGAATTTGATAGAATAGGGAGTCCCACTTATATCAAAGCTTATCTCACCACTTCCAACATCAATACTTGCCTTTGCCGTACTTAAGAAGGGTCTGCCTAAGATCAATGGGGTCCTCGTCCTCTTATCCATATCAAGAACAATAAAATCAACAGGGACGATGTGATCTCTAATTTGAACAGGCACATCCTCAGCAATTCTATCAGGGAAGTGTTGACGGTCCTTAAATGCTAAATCTGATCATCAAATCCTTGCATAAATAATATAAAATGAAACTAACATGGTGGTAGGATCTTGTTACTAACAATTTCCACAAGTGTTGGTGAATATTTGCATGTAGGTGATTTATTAACAAATTCAAGGAAATATCAGAGTTATAAGAGGAGAAATAATAAAAGCCCATAAACATGAAGTAAGAAGTTATCAAATAAAATATTAGACCTCAACATGTTGAAGCTCTCATCGAGCCGATCGAAACGCATATATAACTTGCCTAAATCGGACTTCGGATATGAGAGTTATGAAGCATAGAAGATCATGTGTTTTGGGTTGAACCGACGCTGACATCAGCACGCACGGGAGAGGAAAAGAATGATGGTTCAGGTTGCTTAGCTGAGTGGGAAAGCCCATTACTTGTCCCCTAACGATGAGGGATAGTCCAAAGAATATTCTCTTATTCTTAGGAATGGTTCTCCACTCCCCCAAGTCACCTCCCACTATAAATAGAGCCCCTCTCCCTCTCATTTTACACAACACAAGAAGAAGAGATTAGAGCTCCACTCAAAAGGCTTTAGCACTGCCAAAGTGCATAGAAAATAGGGAGAGAGTGAGGGAGAGTTAGAAGGAGGTCTGGGTTTGTCGGCACCTTCTCCACGCTTGTACCTCGACGGATGCTTTCCTTTCTTAGTAAGTATTCAAAATCTTCCTTTGGTATTTAAGTTTCTTATATAAGTAAGTTCTTTCATTTAATTGTTTGCTTGCTCACCGCTCTATTTATTGAGAGTGCCTTAGTCTTATAGAATTCAAGATTAAGGTAGTAATCGATAACATAGACGTGGTATCTATGTTAGAGGTTACCTTTGTTTGCTTTGTATCCCACGGGTTGTTGAGATAGTCGGTAGGTGGTGACAGCCCTATCCGTCCATTGTAATCCTCCATGTTCGGATACATCGTAGGCTCTTGGCTGGAGGCACTTGGCAGACCAGGGGTAAGCCGACGCCCAATGTAAACAATTATAGATTGGATCTACCTTATTCTAAGATCCTTGACAATAGGAATCCTCTCTATCCTATGCCTACCACATTCTTGTTGTCCTTAGACAAATCTGTTTAGAAGATAATTACATAAACGTTCCCTATGAATTTGATATCCTAGAATACTCCAAGATGAAGTGCTACATTGGTATTCATGCACTTACGGATTTATCTGTGATCGTAAGAAACACCAACAGGAAGCGTACCGATTGGTCGGCTAACTCCAAACACATACCTGTAGCCTCCAATTTAGGCAAATTGAGACTTGTAAATATATGACGAGGCATAACACTTACACTTGCTCCAAGATCACACAAACACCTATCAAATATCCTTGTTCCAATCATGCATTTGATGCTTGGTGATCCAAGGTCGGGTTTCTTCTCAAATGCAACATCATTGATTGCCTCTGTAAGTTCCTTAGTAGCCTTCACAACCTCCTCAGAAACCAGGGATTTCTTGTTTTGCATCATGTCCTTGATGTACTTGGCATAGATAGGGACTTGAATAGTATCAACAAAAGGGAAATTGATGTAAAGCTTCTTCATAATAACGATGAACCTTGCGAATTGCTCATCGTATTGCCGCGCACTTTCTGTTTTGGTCAGCAGTTGAGTATCCAAGAACATGGCAGGGCCATGCTCCTTTGTTTCCATGCCCTTTTTCAGACCAGAGAGGTCAATATCCTTCTCGCGCCGATCGGCGCTCTCATTGAGCTGATCGGTGCCTATAGTACCGTCGCATCGATCGGTGCTAGGTGTGAGCCGATCGGTGCGGGTCTTCCTTGCTCCCGTAGAGTGCTCTGGATCTTCTGTTTGCTTTCCTGACCGTGTAGCTATTGCTTTCAACTGTTCTGCAGACATCATATTGCCAGGAATAGCCTCCTTGTTATCTTGAATGACATGCGATAACTGTCCTATCTGTTGCTCCATAATCTTGGTATGCTTCAAAATCTGCTCATTGGAGCACCCAATCTCTATCACCTTGTCATTAATTTCCCCAAGGATATGATCAATCTCCTTGAATTTAGCTTGGTTGTCCTTGTTGATCTTATCTTGAGCTTGGAAGAACTCATGACATTGGAGACGAAGTGGGATTGAATTTTGCATGGATGAACTAGGAGAGAAAGAACTCCTTTGCTGCTGAAATTGGGGCTTCCATCCACTATTCTTTATATATTCTATCATCTTCATCTCTTCAGGGCAATCTTTCTGCACATGTCCAAATTCTCCACACTCACTACAAGTGGAGTGTGATTCCGCTAGCTTGAGCGGCTCTTCCTTAGGGATATGATGATTATTGTCCAACCTTCTTTGAATAGCATCGAGGCGATCCATAACCAAGTCTTCATGAGTCCTCTCAATCACACTCTTTGCTACTCCTTTTGAAGGTTGTAAATTCCTTGAACTTCTCTCACTATCCCATGATTGATTTTCAACTAGCAACTTGATCAATTCCTTAGCTTGGGTGGGAGTCTTCGACATGAATGAACCTGCAGTGAAGCATCTAAGTGTTGACAAGATTGAATATTCAATCCCATGTAGAATCTCTCAACAACTTCTCCAACATTAGACCATGAGGAGGGCATGCATCTATATATTCATTGTATCTTTCCCATGCTTCTCCAATGCTCTCATCAACATTCTACGTAAATCCTAGAATCTTATTCTTCAGAGCATGGGTCTTACCAGGAGGGAAGTATTTGGCTAAGAATGCAGCTACTAAAGTGTCCCACACAATTTTTACTGCATTTTCCAATCCGTTGTACCATTGCTTGGGGTGTCCAACTAGAGAGAAGGGGAACAACCGCACACGTGCTTGATCTCCGGTCAATCCCGTTATCTTGAATGTACTGCAAACTTCAAGGAAGTGCTGCAAATGGTGATTGGTATCTTGCGAACCTGTGAACGGTTGTTGCGCTACTAATCCAACATATCTCTCCAGTTGATATGGACTCTGATCTTGAGCTTCTTGGAAATCTATCTTGACAATATTAGTCAATCTGTCTTCACAACATTAGTCACTTAACATAATATATGTACTAAAGAGACAAGTAAAGCACAATGACTAAACACTAATATATCAAACAATGTTTAAAAACCTGTTATGGTCCCCGGCAACGGCGCCAGAAAAAGAGCTTGTTGGTCGTAACTATGCACCCACTTATATACCACAAGAGAACGGTGTACGATTGTAGCAATTTCTCCCTTGAATTGAGTATTCTAAGGTTTATCATATCCACTGGGACCTTAGGGATTATTAAACAAAGTTAACAATAAAAGATCTAGTCAAGGCTACTGTCGAGTTCGAGTTGCATGAGAGGAGACTGGCCAGCGCGAGGATGTGCCAGATAGCAAATCTGTTGTTGCGCCGATCGGCGCAGGGTCGAGCCGTTCGGCACACTAGCAAATCTATGATTGCGCCAATTGGCGCTGGAGTTGAGCCGATCGGCACACGAACAAATCTAAGCCAAAGTGCACCAGATACCTTGTAAGCCAAAGCTGTTAAGTGAGTAGCCAGATATCTACTAGTGAGATCGTAACCAGGAAGTCTAATCGAATAGCATCATAATGATAATTACATGAATTAATGAAAACCTATAATGGATAAGACCACCCTGCTTTTCGAGCGGCTCTTGATTTATCGCTGCTAAGTGAAACCCTAAATCGCACGAGTATCTTACCCTACTCGACTATCCAATAGTGTTGCGCAGGTTTAGTGCTGTCACCGATAAACCACACTACTAGCATCATCAAGCAACCATAATCAATACAATGTCTGAATACTATCCCAATCACCATGTGAGATACTTGCTTTACGGGTATCTTCATACAAGGCTAAAGTCGGTGGCCGACCGGGTACTTCATCAACAAGGAAGCCGATCGACTCGGCTTGGAGTGCAAGACGAGGAAGATTACACTTTCCATATAGAATTCTTGTAGAGTACGACTAGGACTCTGCATGTACCCCCCTACCGATCAGATATATAAGGCGGTAGGGTACCCCCCATTGAAGGAGAGACAGACAGAGAGCGAGATAGTTAGAGGCAATTTAGGCTTAACATCTCGTAATAATCAATTCAATACAGAACACAGGACGTAGGGTTTTTACTCTCATTGAGTGGGCCTGAACTTGTATAATTCGGCATCTTGTGTAACTATCGTAGTTCTTGGTCTCGACGTAGCCCTATATATTTACTGCCGGTCTTGAGCATCGACAGTTGGCGCGCCAGGAAGGGGACAAGGCTCGCCAGGATTCTCCGTCAACTACGATGGCCGAACTTCCCATCATCCAATACTCACCGGACTTCAAGATCTCTTTTGGATCGCTCGACTTCACAGTCGGCGACAATGGAGTCCTAGGTCTGAACGACTACAGATCAGACTCGACCGCAGCCAGCCCCATGGTGCGATCACCGAGTCCGTCTGACATTATCCCTGCATTGATCCCACTCGGATCCGAGCAGGAAGACTCTTCCTTCGGATATGACTCGACGTCAGATCGGTCTTTTGAAGAGGACATGGTCGGATCGACCTACTCATATCCCCATACAGTCAACATGGTGGATATAGTAGATCCTGCTGCTGGAAACCAGGATGAGGATCCAGATGCCGAAGAAGAATGGAATCTAGCCGGTGGTCTCCAAAACCAGCCGCTCGAAGGAGACCGACAAGATGATAACCCGCCAGCTGATGAATTATCGGTCGGTCACCGCCGTCGACCAAGAGGGTTGCGCGGATCGCGTAAAGCATGCCGACTGGATCTCGGCCCTGACCTTGAAGTGGATGGTGTTAAGGTCTACCACACCCCACAGAATAACATCACCGGGGCCAAGACATTGCTTGACACCTTAATGGTTGATGCCCATTATTAAACTCCTGCTATGCAGAAGGCGGTGGCTATGCTCAAAGCCGCAGCGGCACAAGATGCTGCAAAGTCTCAGTCGGTTGCAAGTTCTAGCCATGTATCTCCTCAGGGTCGGCGAAGGCACGAAGATCTAAGAAATTCTCTCAGCCTCCGTGATGGATGAGACACCATCTACTCTCACCACGAGGAGCGCGCTCGGGACAACCGACGCTATGAGGAAGAGCGACGTGAACAAAGAATGGATGCCCGACGGGAAGACCGGTGGGATGACCGACAAGAGGACCGACGGGACAACCAATAGGATGATCGTCAGAACCCTCCTCCAAGAGACAACCGCGACAACTGACGTTGACATGATGATCGGGATCAGCGCGATAATGATGGCAATCGATGATGTCGTCATGACGAGGATGTTGGCCCACGACACCGTCGTAGCCCAAACACGTCCCCAGACCGACAAAGGCGGTCAGCAACGCTGACTGATGACGAGATCGATGGCATCAAGGCTTACGTTCCTCGACTTCGCATTGCTCGATGGCCGAAAGGATTCAAGCCGGTTCCCATCGAAAAATATGATGGACAAACCAATCCCCAAGAGTGGTTACAACTCTATAGCACAGCGATCCGGTCGGTTGGAGGTGATTCATACGTAATGGCTAATTACCTTCCGGTCTGCTTAGATCCTGCCGTTTGGATATGGCTCACATCTCTATCTGAGGAGTCAGTCACATCCTGGGGAGACCTCAACCGGAAACTCATAGAAAGTTTCCAAGCAACTTGCAACCGACTGGGCAATCACTTCGACGTCACTCGGATCAAGCAGAAAGGAGACGAGCCTCTTCGTGACTACATCAAGCAGTTTTGCGCTAAGAAGACTGAGATCCCCAATATCCCCGATTAGCAAATCATTACTGCCTTCCTGGGTGGAATTCGCAGTGACGATCTAGTCCGTGAAATCGGTCGGAGGAACCATGATCTCAAGCTCACCGCTCAAGAGTGCTTCGAGATTTCTGATAAGTATGCATCAGGGGAGTCTGCGCTTGATGATATCCGAGGAAAGGGCAAGGAGAAGCGGTCGGACAAGCCTGAGTCCTCCAAGAAGGACAAGAAGAGATAACCTGACAATGCTGTCAATACAGTGGACTGGTTTCGGAAGAATCCTCGGACGAACCAACCATCTACTGATGAGTTGCTGAGGGGCATTTGCCCTTGGCATCCCAAGGGAAACCACAAAGCAAAGGATTGCTATTATCTGAAGGGTTTTGCAGCAGCTGCACTCAAGGTGGCCAAAGACCCCCCAGGCCACAACAACAGCAACAAGAACAAGCCTAAGGATGATGATGACAAGGATGATTCAGGAGAGTTCTAGGAGCCTCGCAAAGAAGTAAACTTCATCTTCGGAGGCTCGGATGCCTATACATCCAAGCGCAAGCAAAAGTTAGAGCTTCGAGAGATTAACTCGGTGGAGCCAGCTACACCTCAGTACATGAGGTGATCTGAGATGCCAATCACCTTTGATCGGTCGGACCATCCAAAACATCTACCAAAACCAGGTCTCTACCCATTGGTGCTTGATGCGACTGTGAAGGAGGTGAAGTCCAACAGAGTACTCATCAATGGAGGAAGCAGTTTGGACCTAATCTTCACTAGGACCCTTCAAGAGCTCGGTCTGACAATCAATGACCTCCAACCGAGTTCTTCACCCTTCCATGGGCTTGTGCCCGGCAAGACTTTAGTCCCAATTGGACAAATCACTCTGCCAGTCACCTTTGGCACCCATGATAATTTTAGGACAGAGCATATCCTCTTCGAGTCAGCATACCATGCTATCATCGGTCGACCGGCGATGGCCAGGTTTATGGCTGTTTCGCACTATCCGTATCTCACCCTCAAGATGCCAGACCCGAACGGAATAATCTCCCTCCACTCTGTTCTTTGGAATTCTTTTGATTGCGATGTACAGAGTTGTGAGATGGCTACCAAATAGTTGATGCCGTCAGACCAAAAGGAGATCTAGAAGGCCGTCGATATAGAGGAGCAGACTGGAACAGAGGTTCCTACAAAGAAACCTACCAAGGACAAGATCCAGACCGATGACATCCAAACCAAGGAGATTTTGCTCGATCCTGAGGACCCTGATAAGATGACTTATGCTGGGGTCAACCTTGATGGAAAATAGGAACTCGCGCTCACTCTTTTCCTCCAGGAAAATAGGGATATCTTTACATGGAAACCATCTGACATGCCGGGAGTTCCTAGGGAAAAGATTGAGCACGTGTTAAGGGTACCTCTATGGGCTACCCCCGTTCGTCAAAGGCTTAGAAGATTTGCGCAAGATCGCAAGGACGCTATGAAGAAGGAGATAGTTAGATTGTTAGAAGCTAATTTATAAAGGATGTGTATCATCCCGACTAGTTAGCAAATCCAGTCCTTGTACCTAAAAAGAATAAAGAGTGGAGGATGTGTGTTGATTATACTAATCTTGACAAGGTCTACCCAAAAGACCCCTTCGCTCTTCCTCGTATTGACCAGATTGTAGATTCGACAGCCGGGTGTGAGCTTTTAAGCTTTCTAGATGCCTATTCAGGCTATCACCAGATCCCACTGAGTGTCGAAGATCAGATCAAGACTTCCTTTATAACACCCTTCGGCGCCTATTGCTATATCACTATGCCGTTCGGTCTGAAAAATGCTGGCGCGACTTACAAACGAGGTATTCAACGCCGCCTTGCCGCTCAGATCAGTCGAAACGCTGAAGCATATGTTGACGACATCGTTGTCAAGACTCGGAAAGTTGAAGAACTTCTCTCTGACCTGGCAGAGACCTTTGACAATCTGAGACATTATTCAATGAAGTTGAATCCTAAAAAGTGTGTTTTTGGGGTTCCATCGAGAAAGTTACTCGGTTACATCGTTTCAAAATGAGGTATAGAGGCTAACCCAGATAAAATCAATGCAATCCTTGATATGAAGCCGCCTAATTCTCAAAGGGACATTCAGAAGCTGACCGGATGCATGACATCTTTGAGTCGCTTTATTTCCCGATTGGGGGTTAGGGGGTTACCACTCTTCCGGTTGATTAAAAAGCAGGACGGCTTTGTTTGGACTGAGGAGGCGTAGTCGGCACTGGACAAATTGAAGATTCATCTCAGCAGTATTCTAGTGTTGGTGCCTCTGAAGCCAGGAGAAAAACTTCACCTTTACATCTCGGCCATAACCCAGGTTGTGAGTACTATTTTGACAGTCGACCAAGAAGAGGAGGGACATGTGCAAAAAGTATAGCATCCGATCTACTTTGTGAGCGAGGTTTTTAGCGCCTCTAAGACAAGGTACCAGCAGATCTTGAAGTTGTTATATGCATTATTGATCACCTCGATGAAGTTGAAGCACTATTTCCAAGCTCATCCAATTGAAGTTCAAACTTCTTTTGCACTTGGGACGGTATTACATAACCGAGAAGCCAAAGGAAAAATAGCCAAGTGGGCAGTCGATCTTGGTCAGTATACTATTATGTTCGCACCTCGGTCGGCTATAAAGGGACAAGTGTTAGCTGAATTCGTTGCCGAGTGGACAGAGATTCAAAATCCTTCTGCTGCCCAAGATATCGAGTACTGGAAAATGTACTTTGATGGTTCCCTTCAATTACAAGGGGCAGGTGCGGGAGTTGTATTTATCTCACCTACTGGAGAAAGGCTTCGATACATCCTTCAAATCATGTTCCATGTGTCTAATAATGCTGTAGAATATGAAGCTCTCCTGCACGGTCTGCGCATTGCTATGTCACTCGGCATTAAGCGCATCGACATATTTGGTGATTCGGCCTTGGTCATTAACCGGGTCACCAAGGATTGGACTTGTGTAGATGATAACATGAGTGCTTATTGCCAAGAAGTGCGAAAACTCGAAGACAAGTTTGACGGATTGAAATTCACACATGTTCTCCGAGATAATAACCAGGCGGCTGATGAGTTAGCCAAGATAGGATCATCATGGTCTGTAGTACCGTCGGGTGTTTTCCTACATGTTTTGGATTTCCCAACAATTTCTCCTCGGTCGGACATGTTGATGAGTATTGTTGCTGATCTTGTTGATGATGACGTCTCCAAGACCGACTGGCGTGACCCACTCATTCAATATTTGGATAAGGGAACGCTGCTCTCGGATCCTGATGAGCAGCAAATATTGGAGATACAATCTCGAGGATACTTGTTGGTGGGGGACCAACTTTACAAAAGAGGTGGTTCCAACATTTTGATGCGATGCATCTCAATTCCTGAAGGCTAGAAGTTGGTAGAAGAGATTCATTCGGAAATATGCGGCAATCATGCAGCTTCCAGGACTTTGGTTGGCAAAGCTTTCTGGCAAGGGTTTTATTCGCCCACGGTGGTCGAAGATGCACACCATGTTATTCGGAAGTGTGAGGGTTGTCAATTCTTCGCTCAACAAACACATGTGCCTTCACAGCAACTTCACATGATACCATTGACTTGGCCTTTTGCTGTTTGGGGGATTCATATTGTCGGTCCTTTCAAGAAAGCGCCAGGCGGGTTCACTCATTTGTTTGTTGCTATCGACAAATTCACCAAGTGGATTGAAGCGAAACTAGTCAACAAGATTACATCCAAGAAGGTGATCGAGTTTGTCAAAGATATATTGACTCGGTTTGGAGTTCCTCATGATATCATTACCGATAATGGCACTCAATTCACTTCAGTGGAGTTCCGGGACTTTGCCGATGAGATAGGAATAAAGATCCACTTTGCATTAGTGGCTCATCTGAAAAGCAATGGGCAGGTCAAACGGACCAATGGTATGATTCTTCAAGGATTAAAGCCGCGGATATTTGACAGACTCAAACCTTATGCCGGTGGGTGGGTCAAAGAGTTGCCTTCAGTCCTTTGGGGGCTTCGGACAAACACTAGTCGGGCTACTGGACAATCACCTTTTTCATTGGTCTATGGCTTAGAAGCTATGTTGCCAACTGAGGTCAGTCTTGTCTCGACACGAGTTCAAGCGTACAATGAAAAGCTTTCTGAGGAGAACTGAGAGATTGATTTGATTGCGACAGAGGAGCTGCAAGGTTGTGCTCTGTTTTGGTCGGCACTCTACCAACAAGGCTTGCGTCATTATTATGATAAGAACGTCCGCAGTCGCCACTTTCAAGTTGGAGACCTAGTGCTTCACCGAGTGCAATCGACAAAGAATCAGAATAAGCTCTCTCCAAAGTGGGAAGGACCGTACGTAGTGAAGGAAGTCACTCGCCCGGGGGCTTACCGACTGATGTATGAAGACGGCGATGATATTCCAAACTCCTGGAACATAAATCAGCTACGTCGTTTCTATACTTAGCTATTATTTTTTGTATTTATACATTATTTATGAATGAAACTTTGGTCTTTTTTAATGAAAGATTTTATGATGATTTTCATTCTATATCTGTCTCAATTCCTTAATTTATACTATTAAACAATCGAGCCAGGGGGCTAGCAATAATATCCCATCTCGGTCTAACCATATTTTGGTTTTGGCCTATTTTTTGACCAACTTATTATCATGAGATCTTGAGATCTTGAGTTTTGTTCTTTATTATTTTGGTCTTACGCTTATACATCATGGTTAAATACTTTGTGCTGCACATTAGACTACCACTACACTAAACCCAGAGCCAAAAGTGTGAGAGGTCATGTGTCGATTGGTTGATTCTGTTTGTTACGTGGTTACGGGTTACAATCTAATATGTTATGGCAGACCGATGCAATCTTTGTTTCTCTTGATAGAAACATTTCAATGATATCTTTGTCAAACTTCTAAAGCTATAAAAGCATAAGATTAGTTTATACACAAGTATCATTACAAAAATACTACTAATGTTTTACAATATTACAGGATTATATCTCCTTTGAAGGAGAAGAAGAGTCAGCCCGAAGTTCGACCTTTGGAGTTGCTGGGGGAGTCGGCACGGTCGGATTGATTTCTATATTTTTGACCAAGGCCTGGAAAGTCTCTAGCATAGAATCCAGGAGCGGCTGACATTGGTCGTCGGTCAGGTCGGGGTTAAATCCCTCTTTGATCTTGTCCAATGGCAGAGCTGGAGACCAGGATTGGCAAATCGCTAGCACTTGACTCCCGGCTTTGGTCGCCACTCACCGACTGTTATGAGCAATGGCTTTTGAAGCATGCTCCAACAAGTAGTCTAGAGAGTGACCGGTCTGCTCTACTCAGTTAGGATGAACATTGCTTTCCGAGCGGCATAAGATAGAGCTGCAAATAATAATTATTGGTCAGTATGATCAACAGAAGAATCAAGCAGAAGGAAGAAGTCGAAGGCTTACTGGCAAGTTTATATTTGAAAGATTTGGAGACAGCCTTAGCCTCCTCTATCTTCATGTCAGACCCCTTCAGCTCCTCCTGTAGCCGAGTGATCTCGGTCTTCTAGTCTTCAGCCAATTTGGAGAGGCTTTCCTTCTCAACCTTCAAGGCGTCAATGAACTTCTGTTGGTTGGAAGTCAACTTCTCTAGATCGGTGATTTTTTGATCGCGAGCTAAAAGTAAAGCTTTTAGTGTTAGAGTGGTCAGCGGATTGTTTAAATATGGATGGAAGGAAAACTTACCAGCCAGATCTGCATGAACTTGGTCTAAGACCTTGTTTATCTCTTGTCGGTCGGCCAATAGCTTTTCGTTTTCCTCTAGGGCCTTGGAGAGCCGCTGACCGGTGACTAGCAAGACAAATACGAAGTTAGTCTAAAACATAAAGACAAGAAGATTAGGCGACCAAGGACATACCGAAAGTTTCGGATTCAAGATATTCCACTCTAGCCTGCTTTCGCTCCATAAGAGCATACACTTTCTGATATGCAGAAGATAAATGAGCTAAAAGATGAGAGCGAAGCAAGGTAAAAGCATAATGTTGAGTTACCTTGCTGGACTCTCGGTGTTGGTGCAAAATCTCCGCATCCTCTACCTCAGGCCGACTAAGCATATCTGCAGGAAGAGTTCTTTTACCTTTGTCAAGAGGTAAAGAGATATTAGTCAGAGTGGTCTGAGACAGAGGCTCGGGAGTGGAGGCAAGAACCATCTGTTCAAATAGTTTATCCACTTCGGTCGGCGTGTCTGAAGACTTGCCAACCGAATGGGACACACCAGTCCGACGAAGTGGGAGCGCATACCGAGTATCCTCAGATCCCTAAGCACTCTGAGAATCACTTGTCCGACTGCTAAGAATAGATAAATAAATAAAAGAAAGAGATCAGGAGATGTTGAGATCAACAACAAGAGACAAGGAGTATAGGGTTTAAAGATTAAACCTGGGAGCCTTCCTGAGCTTGATCCGGCCTAGCCTCTTCTTTGAAGAAGTTGACTGAAAATTAGTCTCCTTCCTCTTTTGAGAGGGCTGGTCAGACTTGCTAGTCTACACTACCTCTTCCGTTGACCTCTGAGTTTGGCTTGGGGGCTCCGGTCGGTCTGAAGGTCGGCTGGAGGTTGCAGGAGCAGGTTGACCAGCATTTGCGGCAGTTATTTCCTCATCGTCGTCCTGGTCCCCCAGATATTGGCGACGGTGCGTGATGGTCCACTTCTGGAGCTTGTCAGGGGAGGCCAGAGTAACGACGGGAGTGACACTGACTGGCCGAGCGCCTGTGGAGGAACTTGAACCCCCAGCGCCGGTCAGCGGTGTCTTCTTGACATAATCAGGTCCCTCAGTATCGATCTGAGGGAGCAGGGGATGAGATACATAAGTATCTAGCACCTGCATAAAGATCAAAATAATTAGTACAATCTCAAGATAGGATAACAAGGGCTAGCTAAAGGCAGACTGAGGCTTTCTCGGGCTCGCATTGTGCCCTTGTTATACGCCTTTGAGACCAAAGAATGGTCTTGAAGGATTTCCCCTTCAAACATCTTCACCAAGCGTCTTCGGTGGAGTTCGCCATTTGGTGGATCCGGCACTTCCCTGGTCTCGTCCTCGTTAACATAGTCCCATGCCGGGTGACATTGAAGCTTCAAGGGCTGAACTCGTCAGATGATAAAGCTTTTGGCCACTGTGATGCCATCGACGCCTTCAGCCTTCAGATCGGCAATTTTCTTGAGCAGGGCGATGACTTGAGGACCGGTCGGATCGGGCCTCTCTGTCCAATGTGCTTGGGGAATAGCCTTTGCACCAGTGAAGTCGGCAAGAATAGGGGGAGGGTTGTCACAGTAGATGATGTAGATATGGCCCGATCTTCCGAGAGGTAAGGGGATAAACTCGAATTTGGGGAACTCAGCGTCGACGACCCGGCTCGAATCAGACAAGATCCAAGCCCACAACCGTTACACCAAGCACAACTTGATTGTTCCTGCAAGCGAAATCGAGAACACAAGCAAGAGAGGATAAACACGCAATCTGAAATTGCAAATATGGATGAAGCGAATCACAAGAAAAGGTTCAAGCTCTGAACACAAAAAGACTAATTGCCACAGTGGTGTAGAACAAGAACAGGGGCCCTGGATTACTGTAAAAGGACTTGCCGCCACAGTTACAATAATTCGATCAAGTTTCTCTCTGGAAAACTGAACTAAACAAAACCCAAAACTAAAAGACGGCGGCTATTGAGTTTATGTAGGAAACAAAGACGTCCTAGGGTTGGGGGCGACCAGGGGGGGCGCCCACAACATGGGCTTAAGGCCCGACATGATACATGGCCAAGTTGGCCCAAAATAGGTGGCACAGCACTTTGTCATGGTCACATATTATGACTCACGACCGTTCTGGAGCTAGGACCAGAACCAAAACGACGGCGTCGTCGTCCCCTTTCCAACGCATCAAAGAACAGCTCGTTTGGACGTCGGATGTGGGAGATATCATCAAAACCATGAAGGGGTGTCGGCTGAATCCGGGACGAACGCGGCGACCGAGTTGGTGATGACTTGTAACTTGGGGAAGGCCATGATATGCGTGTATCCAGCATGGTGATGTCCTCATCAGTAGAACCACTCGTCCTTCCAAATCTTGTTTCCGGTCTTCAATGGGACATTGATGTAGACCTCCTTCTTGCGTAACTGGACGCCGACGCTGCCTATGGCCACTTGGTTTTCTTTGGTGGGCAGCGGTCGGAGGACAAACAGATGGTGGAAGAGATTGAAATGGGGGAGAACGCCAAGAAAAGCTTCGCACAAATGTACGAAGATGGCAATATGAAGGATGGAGTTGGGATTGAGGTTGACATAGCTCAATCCCAAAGAAAAAAAGGAGCCCGTGCAAAAAATTGCAGCAGGGAACTCCAAAGCCATGCTCAAAGAATGAGCGAAACACTACAATCTACTGGTGAATGGGAATGGGGCAGGACGCCGTCGATCCGAACCGATCCGAGCCTGCTCTAGAAGGACGCCGTCCAACACCATCTTGTTCATGTCAGCCTGTAAAAGGCTACTCTTTGAGAACTCTCGAAGTTGCTCCGGGATGTCGACCTCCGACGAGGACGACGCGGCGGTGGCGGAAGAAGCTAGGATTGAAATGGAAGTCCTCTTGCGACCCATCACGAACAGGATTGAACGTGGTAAAGGAGTTCGAAAAACTTCACCAAAGCTCGGGGGCTAAACGCGACGGGATCTGTGGCGGCCGGAAGCGAGAAAGCTAACCCTAGCCGGAAAAGCAGAGGAGTTGCGAGAGCAGAGAAGGCGCAAGGAATACGAAGAGTTCGCGGGCAAATGCGGCGTGGACTGAAGGTCAACCTGGTGCAACCTTTCATACCCTTGCCTTTTTCACCTAAGGGTCCCATGGACAGGGGTGGGTTGTACGCCCATTAGGGTTACAAACCCAAAAAAATGAGACTGGGGGCTTCTATGATGAGAAGTACCCGAGAATTATTTCACCATATCTATGTGATTTGATGATCATGTGGCAAAGGACTTGATGGTCATATGGTACAAGTTCAAAGGTTATGGTATTGACTAAAGTCAAATAACCAGAATTACCAAATTTGGACTTGAACGGGTGATTGGAATTAGGGAAGAGCTATTCTCACAAAAGTCATTTAGTTAAATATTGAATATGACTAGGGTCATAAAATTCTGATCGACCTATCACTCAGGAATAATATGTGCCACTCGGCCGGTCTAATGATCGGTCGGCAAAGTGGTCACTTAACAATAGGCACCCACATGGTTACCACATATGCCGGCGTGGATTTCCATCGAGATAACGATGCCCTCCTCTTGTGATAAGCATTTCAACAGTACCCCGTATGGGCTCTGCTTGTACAAGAGGTGGCCAACGGTGCAGTACAGCCTCGACTTATGGACGATGCTAAGGGCTTCCTCCTTGTCAGCGGATAGTGTTCCACTATTTAAATACTCAAGGAATGGAGATCTTCAGTCAAATTCTATTTAAACAACTTGCGGTGTTGCCTCTTTGCCTGTGGCAGTCTGCACTATAGTTTGCTGGGTCGGTACAGATGGCTTGTGTAGATCATTGAGGCATACTCCATCGGGTATTGTAGCTCTGCTGGAACCAAGCTTGGCCAGTTCATCTACATCCTCATTGAACTTCCGGATGATGTGCTTGTACTCGATGCCATCAAACTTGTCTTCTAGCTTCGAAACTTCAGCATGGTATGCTGTCATGCTTTCATCAGAGCAACACCATTGTTTGGTCACTTGATTGATTACAAGCGCCGAGTCACCAGAGATACTTATTCACTTGACACTGAGTGATATGGCTGTTCGCAACCCATATAGGAGAGCCTCATACTCCGCTGCGTTGTTAGATGCGTGAAAATGCATTCAGAGGACAAGATGCATCCTAACTCCTTCTGGGGATACCAACACTACCTCTACGCTGGCCCCCTCCAGTTGTAAGGAGCCGTCAAATGACATGGTCCAATAGCTTATCTCCTGCAATGTTGGTGGTAATTTGGACTCAGACCACTCAGCGATGAAATCTGACAACGCATGGCTTTTAATTGTGTCACCAGGCTTGAAGGTAATCTCGTATGATCCGAGCTCAATAGCCCACTTGGCTATTTTCCTGGTTGCGTCTCGGTCATGGAGAAGATCGCCGAGCCTGAAAGATGTATGAACTTCGATCAGGTGATCCTCAAAGTAATGCTTTAACTTGCGAGACATCATCAGTAGCGCGTACACTAGCTTCTGAAGCTAAACGTATGATATCTTGGAGTTTGATAAGACTTCGCTGATGAAATACACCTGGTGCTACACCTTTTGAGCCTTGCCATCTTCTGCCCGTTCGACTGCCAGCATTGTGCTGACAACATGTGTTGTTGCGGAGATGTACAACTGCAAAGTTTCCTTTGTTTTAGGGGGTGTCAGTACCAGTTGGCCACTAATGTAGGCCTTGAATTCCTCCAAGGCATGTTGAGGTTCATCATTCCAGGCAAATGAATCCTGCTTCTTGAGCAGTCGGAAGAAAGGTAGTCCACGGATGCCGAGTCATGACAAGAATCGGCTCAGTGCCGCCATGCAGCCAGTCAACTTCTGGATGTCTTTTTGTGAGTGCGGACATCCCATCCGCAATATGGCGTTTACCTTCTATGGATTTGCCACAATCCCTCGGTATGAAACCAAGAAAGTAGCTTTCCTGACAGAACGCCGAAGATGCATTTCTTGGGGTTCAGCTTCATGCCGTACTTCCGAAGGTTGTCAAATGTCTCAGCCAGGTCCTGTATCAAGTCGGAGGTGAGTCGGCTTTTGACCACCACATTGCCTACGTAGGCCTTGGTGATCCTTCTGATCTGGCTGTCCAATCATCATTGCATGGTCCACTAGTAGGTGGTACCAGTGTTCTTTAGTGCAAAAGGCATCATCATATAATAAAAAGCTTCAAAGGGCGTAATGAACGATGTCTTCAGCTGGTCAGACTCATTTAGTGGAATTTGATGGTACCCAAAGTAGGCGTCTAAGAAGAACAATAAAGCGCAACCAGCCGTTGAGTCGACCACTTGATCAATACGGGGGTGGATGAAAGGATCCTTGGGGCAGGCCTGGTTAAGGCCGGTGTAATCCATGCCATCCGCCACTCGTTATTCTTTTTCCGCACCAATACTGGGTTGGCTAACCAGTCGGGGTGAAACACCTCTTTGATAAAATCAGCCGCCAGTAATCAGCCAATTTCTTTTCTAATCACATCCTTATGGTCCTGTGAAAATCACCGAAGATGTTGCCTCACAGGCTTAGCA
Source organism: Eleusine coracana subsp. coracana (assembly GCA_032690845.1). Taxonomy (NCBI): domain Eukaryota; kingdom Viridiplantae; phylum Streptophyta; class Magnoliopsida; order Poales; family Poaceae; genus Eleusine; species Eleusine coracana. The sequence goes on along the minus strand of CM064418.1, from coordinate 22,615,680 downwards.
TTCGGTCGAACAAGTAGTTTGTGCTCAGCCTTTTCCTTTGGAACACCCGACATGTTAGAAGGTTTCCATGCAAATATGTCTTTATTATTATGAAGGAAAAGGATGAGTACGCTTTCCTATTTAGCATCTAGATTGAAACACCTCTAGATTGATGGTCTTGGATACATCACTATCATCTAACTGAATCTTCTTTGACTCCAAAGCATCTGCCTACACCGTGGTCTTCAGCACCTTTTTTGGAGGGGTCGAGGTTGGTCTCCTACGTGTTTGTAACTGCCAGTTTCAACTCTGTGAGCTCCGATGCCATCACCTTCTTTTCTGCCAACTTGCAGCTCTGGTTGTCGCAATCATAGGAGGTTCTCATGTTCGAGTGTAGCAAGATGACTCCATTCAGCCCTGACAGCTTCATCATCATGTACGGATGTGTGGTATATCCATGAATTTGGTGATGGCTGGCCGCCCAATAATGGCATGATAAGTGGAGCCCAGATCCACAACCTCGAAGGTGCACTCCATTCTGTAGTTCTCCTGAGTGCCAAATGTCACTGACGGAGTGATTGTCCTAGTGGGACTATCTGCATCCTAGGAATCACACCATGGAAGGGTGACCTACTGGTCTTGAGGTCGGTTAGAGGTATGCTGAACTCCTTGAAGGTCTTCATGAAGAAGATGTCCAGGCTGCTTCCACCGTCCCCCAGTACCCTATGGAGCCAAACTCTATTAACAGTCGACGACAATACTAGGGGATATTTGCCAGGTCTAGGGATATGATCCGGATGGTCCGATCGGTCAAAAGTTATCAGGACCTCAGACCACCGAAGGTTGTGTGGGATTGCTGGTGATACCCAGTGAACCTCTCAGTAAAGGATCTTCTGCTGGCACTTCGAGTGAGCTATGGACCTACCACAGATGTAAATCACCTCACACTCGTGGTCCTGAAATTCTTCTTTGTCTTCACTGTCCTTGTCTGCATCCTTCCTGCCGCCCTTAGGAATCTAGGGGCATTCTTTGCACACCTTCAGAGCATGGTGTACAAAGCTCTTTAGCTTAAAGCATTCTTTGGCCTTGTGAGCGCCATCATGCAGCAGACAAGGGCCTTCGAGCATTTTGTCAAAGTCATCCTGTGTGACCTGCCTTCTCTGATTGGGATGCTCGGTGTTGGCAACCATTCTATCCTACTTGTGCTTCCTATCACCGTCCTTGTTGTAATTGGACGGCCCCGACTGACTGTGATTCCGCGGCCCCTCACTATCGTGCTTCCTATGGTCGTGGGCATTGGAGGTATCGTGCTTCTCACTATCCCATCAGGAGGAGACTTCAGCACGGAATTGCAAGAATCCCTATATATGAGGATGGTCTTATTGCTCAACACAATGAGGTTTGTGCTCGTCAATCAAATAATGCTTTGTATACTAACGCTTCTTCCTCTAGTGCTTGTCTTATGGCTACCACTAGGGTCAACTACAAGAGTGGAGGTACTTATTGGATTCTTGATAGTGGGTGCACTCAACACATGACTGGGAAGCCAACCATGTTCACCACCATTGATGGAGACAAAGATAGTGAGAAGGTGACTTTCGGGGATAACTAAAAGGGGAGAGTTAGAGGCTCAGAGAAGGTGACCATCACAAATGACCTCCATCTCTCCAAGGTCTTTCTTGTGGAAACCCTCAACTTCAACCTTCTGTCTATCGGTCAACTCTATGACATGGGTTTCAAGTGCACATTTGATGAGGATGGTGCAATGCTTGAAAATGCTAAGAGAGGGCTAGTATTTCATGGAGTAAGGAGTAGGAACTTGTATGTCACGGACTTCAAATCAAGTAATATGCCACCAAGCACTTGCCTATTCACTAAGGCATCCAAGGGATGGTTGTGGCATAGAAGACTGGCACATGTGGGAATGAATCAGCTCAAGAAGATTGTCAAGAGGAATCTAGTTGAAGGAATCAAGGATGTGACCTTTGAGAAGGACAGACTGTGTAGCGCTTGTTAGGAGGGAAAACAAGTTGCATCTTCACATCCCACCAAGTCATTCATGTCTACATCTCGTCCTCTAGAGCTCTTGCATATGGACTTGTTTGGGCCAACACATTACAAAAGTCTAGGAGGTAATCTATATTGCTTGGTGATTGTTGATGATTTCACGAGATACACTTGGACCTTCTTTCTTGTGGACAAATCTCAAGATAGTGGTATCTTCAGAAAGTTTGCTAGAAGGGCAAAGAATGAGTTCAAGGTTAGAATTGTGAAGATAAGGAGTGACCATGGGACTGAGTTCAAGAACTGCACAATAGAGGAATATTGTGACAAGAAAGGTATCAAGCATGAATTCTCTGCTACATATACTCCTGAGCAGAATGAAGTAGTGGAGAGAAAGAACAAGACGCTCATCACTCTCGCTCATGCCATGTTGGATGAGTATGGAACTCATGAGAGGTTTTGGGCTGAGGCAATAAACACGGCTTGCTACACCACACCTCCAACCATGTCTATCTCCATCGGTTGTTGAAGAAGACACCATATGAGCTATTGGTGGGACGAAAACCCAATGTTTCCTATTTCTGAGTCTTTGGCAGCAAGTGTTACATTATCAAGAGGAGGAGGAAGCCCAGAAAATTTGAGAGCAGAATTGATGAAGGCATTCTTCTTGGGAATTCATGGACTTCTAAAGCATATCGAGTCTACAACTCAGCCACAAGATGTGTAGAAGAATTTTATGATGTGCAATTTGATGAGTCAAATGGTTCTCAAAAGGGTGATGAATCTCATGAAGTGAACATTAGAGATGAGCCTATGAGGAAGGCCTTGAGGAACATGTCCGTGGACGAGGTTTTACCCGACGAGGGCCATGATGGTGATATTGATGAGCCCTCTACTCCACCACCTCAACCAACCTCTTCCTCCGAGGTGCAAGAACCAACCCAAAATGCCACAAATACACCCACAAGCTCCTCCCAAGGTTCTTTGAGAGTTCACCCACCAAATGATGTTGAAACCCAAGTGAGAAGTGAGCCACAAGCTGCCCCACATACCTCTCCACAAACCACTTCTACTAGCTCTTCACAAGGTGTTCTTCCATCCACCTCAAGCTCTAAATCCAAAACAAGAAAGCATAAGAGTGACTCTTCCACCTCTCTTAGGATCCAAGACACTCATATATCAAGAGAGAGAGAGAGAGAGAGAGAGAGAGAGCAATCCATGATGCACAAGATACTTCACCAAGAGCTCCTCTCACTCAAGAAAAATACCATCCTAGACCCAAGGCCATCAACAAGGATCATTCACGAGACTTGATCATTGGGAATCCATATCAAGGAGTAAAGACAAGGAGAAATCAATATAAGCCTAACTATGTGAGTGAAGAAAATGATGATGAGGCCAATGTTGAAATTGAGAACTTCTCTTTCGTCTCTATGATTGAGCCCACAACCATTGATGAAGCTATGGATGATCACAAATGGGTTATAGCCATGCAAGAAGAATTGAACATCTTCAAGAGGTGCAAAGTATGGAAATTGGTTGAGAGGCCCAAGAATCATAATGCGGTTGGGACCAAGTGGGTCTTCAAGATCAAGCAAGATGAGAAAGGAGCAATTTTCAAGAACAAGGCTCGCCTAGTGGCTAAGGGATATTGTCAAGTGGCGGGGATTGACTTTGAAGAAACCTTTGCTCCCGTGGCCTGTCTTGAAGCTATTCGGATCTTACTTGCCTATGCATCACATAATGGCTTCAAGATCTTTAAAATGGATGTCAGGAGTGCTTTCTTGAATGGAGAGATCAATGAGAAAGTTTATGTGGAACAACCTCCGAGATTTGAGGACCCAAAACATCCAAGACATGTATACAAATTGAAGAAAGCTCTCTATGGCCTCAAGCAAGCACCAGGGCATGGTATGAACACTTGAGGAACTTCCTTCTCAAGAATGGTTTTAAGATTGGAAGCATTGATAGCACCTTGTTCACAAGGCATGTTGGGAAGGATCTCTTTGTGTGCCAAATCTATGTGGATGATATCATCTATGGGTCAACCAATGAGAAGTTCAATGAAGAGTTTCGGGATGGCAAAAGAATTTCAAATGTCAATGATTGGAGAGTTGCATGTGTTCCTTGGTTTCCAAGTCAAACAATTGGGAGAAGGACTGAAGGACCTAGAAGGCGACCTAAGAGGGGGGGGGGTGATTGGGAGCCAATGAAAATTCTCCAAGAGAACTTGGCCTATGTCCCAATTACACCCCGAGCCATCCTCTAAACCAACCACCAAGGCTACACACACCAACTTGTGATGTGCTAATCCTAGGAGTGATCAACAACATCGGAACACAACGGAAACAAGACTGAACAACAAAGACTTGAAATAGTGGAAGAAGCAAGCACAAAACACCTTACAGGTCTACCATCAGAAGTGCTGATCACAGCCATCGGCAGTGCCGGTTGACACCATCAGCAGTGCTGATCACACCCATCGGTAGTGCTGGTTGTAGCTGTTGGTCGAGTATAGCCAAGAACCAAATCTACTGGAAAATCACATAAAAAACAATTAACGAAGGTGGAGAACCAAGGCATGAAACTAAGGAAGAAACACACTCAAAACTGAGTTGTTCTGACGAAGAATCAGAAGTGCCGATCAGATTATCAGCAGTGCCGATCGACGGTGCTGGTCCAGGCGATCGGCAGTGCTAGTCCGGTCATCAGCAGTGACCACTGGCACTTGTAAGGATCGAAGGCATCCCGAGAGGGGGGTGGGGTGAATCGGTAAGCCGCTCATGAATCCAATTACTTCAAGGTCCACTACTTGAGTCTATCAAGATAAGGAACCTAAGCAATTCTAGTAGGCCAAGACCCTACACATGCTAGTGTACATGATAAGATAAAGTGCGGAAGCCAATCACACTAGCCTATGCAAGCCACAAGTCACCCTACTCACTAGAGCACACAATTACGGAATAGTAGAGAGGGTCAAGAAACGCTCATGATTTTTTCCCAAGGTCTCGGAAGGATGGCACCTTCCCCTAATCGTTGTTGGACCACTCCCACCGGAGTCCCAATCCCTCCCACCACCAAATGGAGTTCTGGCCCACGAGCCTGCAATCACTCCTAGACTGAAGACACGGTGTGCATCACCGCTGCACAAAGCACAAGCTCGTCTCACTCAAGAACTTGCCGACTCCCCGAGCCAACACGGGCGCTTCCTAGTGATGCCCCTTTCAACGGCGGGCTCAAACCGTGTACAAACATGTGACGGCCTTCACAACCGATCATGATAGGTTCGATCACCGACACCTAACCGGTCTAGGTCTCAACATAGACCAAGAGTAACAATCTAGATCACACCCTCAAGGACACCCTAGCCTTAAATGTGCGAGATGCTCAAGCTACTCTTCTCTAGCACTCTCAAGATATGCAATATCTCCTCGTAGTGCTCTCCTCTTTTCCTCTTGGACCTTACCAAATGCTCTCAGGTATTCCACTGGCCAAGAGAGGTCTCCAAGACCCCAGGAATGAAGTTATATAGGCTCCCAATCTCAAACTAATTGTTGCTCCATGAAATTGCCTTTCTGGACATCCATATCGGACTTTCCGATCACTGCCTGACCGGACCATCCGGTCACTCTGGTAATGGTTCCCAGAACCGTTGGCTTCTATGTCCAGGCAATTCCTCTGAATTGACCGGACTGTCCGGTCACTGGACCGGACCGTCCGGTCCACTTTCTCTCTCTAGTCTAGGAGCCTCTGCAAAATGCTTCCTCGCTGCTCTGTGTCAAGCCATACAGATCGGACCGTCCGGTCTGTAGATTGGACTGTCCGATCTCTACGGCTTTCAGGCACATATAGTTTCCTTGCTGCGTCTAAGTCCTAGACAAACTCCCCATAGTGACCGTACAGTCCAGTCTCCCCTCTCTGTCCGGTCTCTATGTCCAGAAGCTGAAACTTGTCGTCCTCGCTTGACTTCATTTCCCGGCTTCTCCGAATAGCTCCTTGGCTTCTCCACTATCACCTAGTGCATGTGATTTCACAGAGCAACCTTGCACATCACCGACTAGACATGACCTAAGAGAATGACCTAGACCCCCTTGATAGTCCGGTTTTTCCTATGGACTCAAAGCCCTAACAACTACTCAAGTGTTCCAAACACATGCACCATACCTTGTTCTCCGTTTTGATCCATCTCCATCAATCCTTGGACTTCCATCAAGTTCACAAGCCTCCATGCTTGCGGTCATGGTCATCAATCGCCAAGGGCAACCATCATCCATATGATTTGCAATAGAGTTAAGAGATGATTCCTATATAGACAACACTCGTGTAGATATTAGCCCACAATTTCATAGTTGTCATCTATCACCAAAACATCCATACCATGGGGATCCAATCATCAATGGTCATGAAGCTTACAATCTCCCCCTTTTTGGTGATTGATGACAACCACTACTTAATCGAAAACTTCAATGAATAAACAACCGGGCTAAACAAGCTACATAAAGATCGAGAGGAACCATAACAACATATGAGAGAAACGCATAAGGTCCTTGTTGGTCATAGTTACGCACCCACTTATATATCGCATGAGGACGGTGTACAGTTGTAGCTCTTTTTTCCTCAGAGTATTCCAAGGTTATCGAATCCACAGGGAACGAGCGGGACTAGTACTATTAAAGGCTTACTAACAGATTGCAATGGTTGAGTTGGTGTGAATGATGACGGTGAGAGAGTGGTGGATGAATGTTATTAGAGATGTAACAGGATAATGAAGGATTCTCTCCTTAGGATTGGTTCACTAGCATGCAACCTTATTCTTATTATCTCGAATGACAATTCCAATATTCTACAAGACATGGTTGTTTTGTTCGCCCCGGTTGTCACTACAGAGGTTATTAGCACCCCACTGGTTTCTTGCACTATGCAATGGGCAGAAGTATACCGGCCGTTACACTAATGAAATAGATGCACAATTGAGTTCACTACATAGATTGAATTCATCAAGAGAGTATCAACAAGTATGAGAGTTACATGACCAGATCCCCGTACCAGAGAAGAGAATATGAGACTACTCACTCATACTCCTGCTAAGCATAGCAGAAGGACGAGAAATAGCACTGGAATGCACACGTGCCGATCGGCGCAACTGTCGCACTGATCGGCGCAACCTCTCTTCTGGTGGTTCGCGTCGGTGTTGTCCAACCGTCGCCGCCAATATCCTGAAACCCTAGTTCTAACAATTGGATATCGCGATTGTTGTCTCCCTTTTCTCCCCCTTTGGCTCTTGATATATGTCTTCCTTTTATATCCGACGAGATTAGGTCAACTTCCACCGACTTCGAGTTGTATTGGGCTGGGCCTCTGTCCTTGGACTGAATTATGCTTTTCTTTGTCTTTCACCCTCCTGCGCCGATCAGCGTAGGCCCACGCCGATTGACACGGCTCTGTATCTGGCCCATCCTTGTTGGTCTTTGATTCCTTATCCATAATTGCCCTGTTTTATACCTGTTTTCTGCAATTACATCCAAAATAGAACAACTACAAATATATGCAAATATGGGGTGAATTCTTAGTCAATACCACCAAATTAAGACGTAAAACATCCCTTTTTGGTAGATAAAATGGGTAGCTAGAAACCACCAACAGTTCCCCCACACTTAGATCATTGCTAGTCCTCGAGCAATACAAAATCAAATATGTAGCAAGAATCTTCACATCACCTCTGGTTCAATCAATATCAATTATCATTTTTACTTGCCCCACAAAGATTTCTCTCACCCTCTTTCAAACCAATCGGTACTTCATACTTTAATTTAATCAAATTACCACAAAACCTTTTCAAAAACGATTTTAGTTTTCTTTACTCATCTTTAGCATTGAGCATCATGCAATTGGTCTTCTCCAAATCTCTCAAGTGTATTTCCTTCCCTCTCCTATCTAATCAATGATTGTATATGGATCTTGGAGGGCTATATAACTAATTAAACCATAAAGTTAACCATGTCAACAATGTGCTCAATCATGCCCACTAAGAAAGGATTTTCTAGAAAAAGAAATTTTAATGACGGAGAAGAGGAACAAAGGAGATCTAAAGAAAAAGGTTTCAATGAGATCAATGGCAAAGAGTAAGAGATAATCAGAAATCTGCTTTCTTTGATAATCTTGCTGCATCTCAGGGAATAATTTTTCTCTTTGCCTCTTTTTTTTCTTCCTTTTTTTTATCTGCACCAATCGGTTCCACAACTACGCCGATTGGTGCAGTCTATTTTTCTTTCTTCTTTTTCTTCCTCTTTATTCTATTCCCAATATGATCGGCAATTTCTGATGTGGACAAGGGTTCCCTATCTTCCAAAAGGTTCTGGATACGTTGATTTGGTCGGAGGCAACAGACAAATCGATCCGGCTTCAGAACAGCACATTCTAAACCCCGCAATCGCAGCACGACGTCTCCTCTGGTTATCAACCGTCCTAAAATGATTGACCTCGCCGAGAAGGCTAATCCCTGCCTGCGAATCCAGAACACAAGCAAGAACAAAGAAGAAGGCAACACAATTGCAGATGTATTATAAATCTCACGAAGTTGGGGTCTCACAAACCGTGATGACGGCGAAACTGTTATGAATAGAATAATCTAAGCAAAACCCCATAAACAAAACATTAGAAATGAACTCACATATAAATTCTGGTGATGCGCATGAACTTTCATCCTAGTTGGAGGAGTGTTGTGTATATCCATATGTGTGATGTCCTCATCATTCTCCCCCTTTTGAATCAGAGTCGTCCTTGACTCGAGCTCATCTCTTTCACCCATGTATGGTCTCAAATCTGAAATATTCATTTTGAAACTATTCCCAAACTTGGGATGCAACTCATATTTATATCCATTATGAAATTTGTTATCACAATGTGAAACTACAGTAGAAGGCATGTCACACAACTAAACAACATCTTTGAAAAATTGGCCAGCGGTATGAACATCATCCTCACTCTGATGACAAGTTAGGAATTGTGTTGCCTTCTTCTTTGTTCTTGCTTGTGTTCTTGATTCGTAGGCAGGGATTAGCCTTCTCGACAAGGTCAATCATTTTAGGACGGTTGATAACCAGAGGAGATGTCGTGCTACGATTGCGGGGTTTAGAACGTGCTGTTCTGAAGCCGGATCGATTTGTGTGTCGCCTCCGACCAAATCAACGTATCCAGAACCTTTCGGAAGATTAGGAACCCTTGTCCACATCAATTTCTGTCTTGTACCAGCATCAACTATTTTCTGAATCCTCTCTTTATTGAGAATATAAGTTATATCAAGGAGGAGGGAGAAGCAAAGACATATGGTTTTCATGATAGCAAGGAATTTATATGGATAAGAATGGCTAGAAATACAGAGGTCAACAAATAGATCATCCTTTCCTAATTTGGTCAAAATCATGAGCAAAGAGTTGACAAGTTACTTACAATTCAATTAATTCAAAAGTGTAGCTTGCTCTCATTCACTTGGCTTATGTAGGCATATCAGACCCTGGTTTTGCTTTGGCTTTGGATGAGTCAAAAGAAGTTTTCACAAATTCAAAGCTTAAATGTTAAGTGGTAACCAACTAATTCAAGTAATCAACCGATCAATCATCAAAAAGATAAGATAAATAATATGGGACACTTTCAATTTGATAATCAACACTAACTTTATTAAAGACAAAGCAATGATTCAAACTACATAAAGACTTTTAAAGAAACTCTCAACATCACTCATGACTCTCTTAAGCACACTTAATAAGAAAAAAAAGACTAAACTTAAAAACACTTAAAGACCATGACTAATGGAAGCCCTTCCCCACACTCAAAATTTGCAATATCCTCATTGCAAGAGAAGAAACTCAACTAATCATGGAAACCATGCCTGTTCAAGACTCAGAAAATCCGTCTTATGTTTCTTACGAGAAAAGTGTAATCCGCTTCATTCATCTTGATTGCATCATGGATTCTCCGATCCACATCTCTTTGATGCCTGTAGGCATGATCCCTATCTTGATACAATCTTTCAATAATCCGACGGTAGACAGGACAACAAACTGGTGGTTGCAGACTATGATTTTCAACACTGTAGGGGGAGACACTGTTTAAACCCCTCTGAGCCGATCGGCGTAATGGCTGAGCCGATCGGCGTGGTGGTGTTCTTTCTTCACTGCGATTGTCTCCGCTTCCCTCTGTATTACCATTAACTCTTGCTGATGTTCCTGCCGCCCTGTCATTGTTACATTCTACAAACGTTCCCCAATTTTCAAACTTAGGACTTCTAGAGCTTCTCTTCATATCAGAATCATCTCCCGCATATCCAGACATACTAGGATGACCACTCTCCAAATTTTCTAGACAATCTAACGTGTCAAAGTCGCTATCCCATTCAGAATACCTTTGAATTGGCTTACCCGATAGTCTAGCAGATTTGCGAACCTCTGGTGTAGTCTTACACTTCATTGCAGCAGGCTCTTTGTCTTCACTTGGCAGAGCCGACAGATCAATAAATTTAGCCATCTTCAGTTCACGCCGATCGGCTCCATCGTTGCGCCGATCGACGCAGCTGGCGGCTTCTGCCAATTGTTCCAGGTTACGGTCACAAATCCCCTTGTTTTGCTGTCTTCGTAAAATTTCATCATTAATCTCCTTAGGTGTCTTCCCTCCAGGAACTGCGCGATAGCCATCATCATATACAACCTCTCTGGGTATGAAAGTTGGATCTTCTGCCAATTGGAGTTCAATCTTATGTTGAAGATCTTTAGCACAAAAGAGACACTTGCAACCTTGGATGCAACTATTCCTATGAATCTTGTTTTCTTGAAAACCCTCCTAATCGGTAAGAACCCTAGGAGAGGCTTCATCTTGTCTAGCTTGAAGATCCTTTTCTGCATCCAACTGGTACATGGCTTCTTCGGCTTCCTTGTGCAGCTGGAGTTCATACTTGGCAGCAATATCATGTTCGCTATAAAGCCGACACTTATGGATTGTGAGAGCGCTCTCTTTATCTAGTTTCTCTTTCTCTTGCTTAGTCAATAATCTTTCAAAAGACAAGAAATCTTCATATGACAAAGACACAGCAAGATCAATAAGACCTTCCATGGTGTACCTTTGAGAAACGGCCTCACCTCCAATAGGTCCTATAGATTTTCCTTTGCGCACCAAAACTCTCCTCATAATCTACCGAAGTTCGTTGTCCATCTTTACCTTGCTGACGTTCCATGTGTCAGCTTCGCTTTCCTTCATGAACTTCTTCCTCCAATCTCCTTCCATGAATTCGTTCTTCAAAAGCTTCTTATCATACCACTTCCTTGCCTTTTCCTTATATATTGGCGCATTTTCATATGCACATAATCGCATCTCTTCCAATTCGCTTATTTGAATTTTCCTTTTCATACCAGAGGCATTAAGACCCAAATTCATTTCCTTTATAGCCTAATAAGCCTTATGTTCCAATTCCACCTGTAGGTGACATGATTTCCCATAGACGAATTGATATGGCATCATACCAATTGGTGTCTTGAATGCTGTCCTATATGCCCATAATGCTCCGTTAAGCTTTATAGCCCAATCTTTTCCTTCCTTTGTAACTATCTTCTGCAGAATCCCTTTAATTGCTTATTTGACGTCTCTGCTTGTCTATTTGTCTGAGGATGATAAGCCGTTCCAATTCTGTGTTCAACCCCAGATCTTGCTAAAAACCTAGTAAATTCTCCTCCAGTGAAATGCGATCCTCCATCTGTAATTATTATCCTTGGTATTCCATACCTTGGGAAAACTTACTCCTGAAGTATATTCCTTGATTCTCTTGTAGTATTGAACTTGCATGCCATTGCTTCGACCCACTTGGAAACATAATCAATGGCAACCAATATATATTCGCAACCATGAGAATTCACAAATGGTCCCATAAAATCCATACCCCATAAATCAAAGATATCGACTTGAAGATTGTACTTAAGAGGCATTGCATTCCTACTGTTAACATTTCCTATTCGTTGGCATTGGGCACATGTTGCAACATACCTTTTTGCATCTTTATGCATAGTAGGCCAATAGAATCCACTCGCCCATACTTTCGCCTATGTTCTGAAATAGCCGTAATGTCCCCCATAATTCGAAGAATGACATTTTGACAAAATGCTCGCTCTTTCTTCTCTGGGTACACATATTCTCACTGCTTCATCCTGACAATACCTATACAAGTATGGGTCGGCCCATCTGAATTTTCTCATTTTGCTCTTAACTCTTCTCCTTGTATTATTGTTCATCATATCAGTTTGTCCCTTGTAACCTTTGATAATATCCGTCATCCAACACTCTACAATCAAATGCGGCGAACAACTGCTCTTATTGTATTTCATCTTTTATTGGCTCAGTTGATGATGACTCAAGACGAGACAAATGATCTGCTACCGAATTTTCCACTCCTTTCTTATCTCTTATTTCCAAATCAAATTCTTGCAGCATCAATACCCACCATATTAACCGAGGCTTAGATTCCTTTTTTGAAACCAAATATCTTATAGTAGCATGATCAGTATATACAATCACTTTAGAATTTAGAATGTAGGATCTAAACTTCTCAAAAGCAAATATAACAACTAACATGTCCTTCTCAGTTGTTGTATAATTGATTTGCGCCTCGTTCAAAGTCTTGCTAGCATAATAAATAGCATTCACTTTACCTTCTTTCCGTTGTCCAAAAACAGCTCCAACTGCATAATCACTTGCATCACACATAATTTCAAAAGGTAAACTCCAATTAGGTGGCTGCATGATGGGTGCAGAGCATAGAGCTTCCTTTAATTTTTTGAAGGCAAAGAGTCTTTCATCATCCATAATGAATTCTACATCTTGCTTCAACAATTCTGTCAAGGGTTTAGCAATCCTTGAATAATCCTTAACAAATCTACGATAGAAGTTGGCATGTCCAAGAAAATTCCTCAAAGTTGTAAGATTAGTAGGGGGAGGCAATTTCTCAACTGTAGGTACCTTTGCCTTATCAACCTCTATCCCCCTATTCGATATGACATGACCAAGTACTATTCCTTCTATCACCATGAAGTGACACTTCTCCCAATTAAGAACCAAGTCACATTCAACACACCTTTTCAAAACCTTCCCTAAATTCTCCAAACAACTATCAAAATTAGCACCATGTACGGAGAAGTCATCCATGAACTCCTCCATAATATCTTCTATGAATTCAGCGAATATTGCATTCATGCATCTTTGAAATGTGGCAGGTGTGTTGCAAAGACCAAAAGACATCCTTCTATATGCATATGTCCTGAAAGGGCAAGTAAAAGTAGTTTTCTGCTGATCTTCTGGTCTTACCGGTATCTGAAAGAAACCACTATATTCATCCAAATAACAAAATTATGTATTCCTTGCTAACCTTTGAAGCATCTCGTCAATGAACAGAAGAGGATAATGATCTTTCTTCGTCACCTTGTTCAAACTTCTGTAATCTATGCACATTCTCCATTCAGTTACAATCCTTTGAGGAATCAACTCATTATTCTCAGTAGGCACTACTGTCAACCCTCCTTTCTTGGGCATACAATGTACTAGACTAACCCATTCACTATCAGCAACAGGGTAGATCATACCTGCATTAAGCAGCTTCAAAATCTCCTTTTTGACCACTGGCTTCATTGATTCTTTCAACCTTCGCACTCCTTCAACCACTGGTTTAGTATTCTCTTTCAAGTTAATCTTGCGGGTGCAAAATGCGAGGCTGATTCCCTTGATGTCATCCAATGTGTAACCAATGGCCTTCTTATACCTTTTGAGCATAACAAGCAGCTTTTCTGTTTCTTCTTTCATTAGGGCGTTATTCACAATAACTGGATATGTTTTATTTTTCCCTAGATATTCATAGCATAGCTCTTTTGGAAGTTCCTTCTGTTCTACTTCTGGTGCTTCATCTGGATCTAGCTCACCCAGAGGTTCAAAATAAGAATTTTTCTGGTTGAGCCGATCCATCCCTATCTTCTCATCCTCCTCTGGGTAGAATTCTTGATAGCAAGAAGGGTCTTGATGAGACGGATCATTAAATTGAAATTGCACTCTTCACCTCCCAGGCGTAGCGTAATTTGACCTTTCCCAGCATCCAAAACAGCTTGTACTAATCTAAAAAATGGCCTCCCTAGAATGATGTCTTCAACTCCAGTTTCCTCATTATTTAGAACAAAGAAGTCCACTGGTATTGTTTTTGAACTAGTCTCTACCTCAACATTCTTGATCACTTCCAATGGCTTGGTCTTCCTTCCATCTGCCATTACAAGCTCAAGTTCCATCCCCATCAGCCGCTGTTGAGTTTCATAAGGCATGCTCATGAACACATCGTAAGTCATCAAGCTAACACGGGAACCAAAGTCACACAAGGCTATCAGAAATTTCTTCCCCGATATCTCACATGGTATGAACGGCTCGTCTTCTTGCTCTTCAGTGAGACCTATAGCATACACACCACATAATCCTTCGTAGGGAGATGACTCAAAGCAACTATCTAGTAATCTCTTTGCTTGTTTCACCTCTGTTCCATCAAGCTCTATATCATCCTTGTAAAGCTTCCCTAAGAATCATCCAATAATTTCTTGATCAAAAACTTCCGACTTGAGGCGATTACTTGGGAAATTATACTCAATTTTGGCTTCAGAGGCGTCTTGCAGACTGAAGGATCTCCTCATATTGAGCAACTCTTGCGAAAAATCAATAGGAATCCAGTCCATTGGCTCAAATTCATCAAGTGGTTTAGCATTCACCAATGTCCTATCCCTCTTTGGTTTAGCAAAGTTACCTTCGAATTCCTTCAGGCGGTTGTCCAGAATCGCAGCTTCTATCTTGGTATATTCCTTGCAGCTTGGCGGAGTTGTCAAGGCGATCAGTTCCCCTGTTGTTGCAACTGCGCCGATCGGCTCAGAGTCTTCGTCGATCGGCGCGCGCGTCAGATCCATGGAAGTGGGTCTGACGGGCCCTATCTCTTCAAATTTATGCTCTGGAATACTCATTGCCCTACTCTCGGACATACAGATCTGTTCAGCCGGTTGCATAACTTCTGGGTATTGCTGATTTGGTTCTAGATATTCTTCTCAGTGCTTATGCAAAGCTTCATTCTCAGCGATTTTGCCTATCAATTCGATCCCCACCTTGGCTGTCAACCTCAGAAAACTTCCTCTGGCTGATCCGTCCAAATGCATCCTCGATGCCTTATTTCTGGCCATGTAGAAGGTTTGAGCGCACATATTCTCATCAATGCCGAGGTCAGGTCGTTGTTTCAACAATGTTTTAAAATGCGTCCAGGCTTCCGCAAGAGATTCTTTATCTTTTTGTAAGAAGTTCACCACTTCTCTTCTCAATTTTTGCACCTTTGGCAAGGGAAAATAGTGGAGACAAAAATTTCCAACTAATTCACTCCACTTACCTTTCGCATCTCGAGATGCTACCTTGTGCCACTCTTTGGCTTTTCCTCCCAAAGAGAATGGGAAAAGCAGCGATCTATAAAGATCCTGAGGCACTCCTTCAAGATGGAATGTTTGGCAAAGTGCCTCCAAATCTTGTAGGTGAGTATATGGATTCTCCTCCTTCGCTCCAAAGAATTTGTTTGCTTCAGCCATGCTAATGATAATGGGGTTCAACACATACGAGGAGGCCGTGGCCTTCTCGTCTGAGGATTGAGGCACCAGCACGTCTAGAGATGGCAAAGAAAGCTCCCTGAGCATCAGAGAAGGTTGCGTCGTACTCATCCTAAAAATTCACACAAAACACAAAACAAAAACAACTAGAAAAGAAAAGGATTAGACGTTAGTAAAATATTAATAGTAAAAGAACTGGCTTGTTCCAAGGCAACAGCGCCAAAAAATGATGCTTGTTGGTCGTAGTTACGCACCCACTTATATACCGCAAGAGGATGGTGTATAGTTGTAGCTCTTTTTCCCTTAGAGTATTCCAAGGTTATCAAATCCACCGGGAACGAGCGGGACTATTACTATAAAAGGCTTACTAACAGATTGCAATGGTTGAGTTGGTGTGAATGATGACGGTGAGAGAGTGGTGGATGAATATTATTAGAGATGTAACAGGATAATGAAGGATTCTCTCCTTAGGATTGGTTCACTAGCATGCAACCTTATTCTTATTAACTCGGATGACGATTCCAATATTCTACAAGACATGGTGGTTTCGTTCGCCTCGGTTGTCACTATAGAGGTTATTAGCTCCCCACTGGTTTCTTGCACTATGCAATGGGCAGAAGTATACCGGCCGATACACTAATGAAATAGATGCACAATTGAGTTCACTACATAGATTGAATTCATCAAGAGAGTACCAACAAGTATGAGAGTTACATGACCAGATCCCCGCACCAGAGAAGAGAATATGAGACTACTCGCTCATCCTCCTGCTAAGCATAGCAGAAGGGCGAGAAATAGCGCTAGAACGCGCACGTGTCGATCGGCGCAACCGTCGCGCCGATCGGCGTGACCTCCCTTCTGGTGGTTCTCGTCAGTGTTGTCCAACCGTCGCCGCCAATATCCTAAAACCCTAGTTCTAACAACTGGATATCGCGATTGTTGTCTCCCTTTTCTCCCCCTTTGTCTCTTGATAGATGTCTTCCTTTTATATCCGGCGAGATTAGGTCAACTTCCACCAACTTCGACTTGTATTGGGCTGGGGCTCTGTCCTTGGACCGAATTATGCTTTTCATTGTCTTTCACCCTCCTGTGCCGATCGGTGTACGCCCGTACCGATCGGCGCGGCTCTGTATCTGGCCCATCCTTGTTGCTCTTTGATTCCTTATCCATAATTGCCCTGTTTTATACCCGTTTTCTGCAATTACATCCAAAACAGAACAACTACAAATATATGCAAACATGGGGTGAATTGATAGTCAATACCACAAAATTAAGACGTAAAACATCCCTTTTTGATAGGTAAAATGGGTAGCTGGAAACCACCAACAGTCCTACTCAATCAAGCATCATCTAGAGATATAAGGAAAAGAGTAAAAAGCAAACTCTAGATGAAAAATGCATGCATGTCATGGCAATATATTGGATGAAAGCATAAGGACATGCAATGCAAGGCAGGAATGATGAGATGCAACAAGTTAGCATGACAAAGTATAGGAACTAAGAACAAGCACTCATCATCATGATATTATACACAGACATACAAGATAATCAATAAATACAAGCACTGCATATGAACAAGAAATAAACCATGTGAGATCAAAATGAGTCAAACACCAGCGAATGAAATCCATGACTCATCGCAATCCACAAACATCGAATAACTCCTCAAAAAGAAGAACCAAATGATCTATCTCCTAAAACCTCATAGTTCCCCATAGATACAAGCTACTCTCGATCGCAAAAAGATCACACTCCCACTCCCCCTAAACCTAGTATCTTCTCCCCCTTTGGCAACAAGCACCAAAAAGTGGAAAAGATGAACATCTAAGCACTTGTGGTCGAAGGAAGTGGTGTAGCGACATCCTCTGTAGGCTCTGCTCTGGGCTGATCCTGAGGTGGATCCTGTTGTGCTCCCTGAGCCTGTGCTGCCTGAGCATCTAGCTACTCAAGGAATCCAGGGTCTACAGGCGACTCAGACCTACTGTCTTGTGCTGCTGGAGTGACTGTGGCAGTTTTCTGAGCTGAAGTCTGGAGTAGTAAGAGGTCTGCCACGTCCTGCTGAGAGAACCCTCCATGGACAAGATCCTCTACTGCCTGAGGAGTAAGAGTGATAACAATGGCAGTAAGAGGTGGAGCTGAAGCTGTAGCTGTCTCTGGGGCGGTCTGGGAGTCTGCACGAGTAGTGTGCACGATGTCTGAGAACAGACTCCTGACCGATACATGCTGGGAACTAGAGGGTCCTGCCATCTGTGAGGTCAAAGAGTGAGAAAGTGAGACAAACAACGCAAACACAGAGAACGCTGACATAGGGGAGAACTGAGCTAAAGGAAGTGCCTGTCCTGCTCCTCCTATCGGTAGAACCCCTAAGTTAGACAACCCACTGGATTGAGCTGTCATCAAAGCTGTGAAGGGTCCTGGCTGAGTCGACAGCTGCTGGTACTAAGGGAACACTGAAGGTCCTAACTGCTGACCGGCCTGCCTCTGGGTCAACTTCGTCATCTGAGTCATCAGAGTTGTATGTAGTGCAGACTGCTGCCTCTGAATCTCTACCTGACTCATGATGACTTCCATCATCTGACGTCTGTTTTTCGAGACACTCTAAACTCCTAGCCGTCCTGTAAGTGGTGTCATAGTGACAGTGTCCTCATATTGCGAACTTGTCAGCTGGGGAGGTGCCCCTGTACTGGCTGACTCGGGAATCACCATCTCTGGCTGAGCTGCCTGCTCGTGTAGTACCGGTGACTCCTGCTCCTCCTCTCTTATGTGCTGGCTGGAGGTAGACTGTGATCCCCTGGGGACTCTAGGTGAGTAGCTGGTGGTCACCTTAGGGAAAGCCTCATACTGCTCCTCCATCACTAGGCCTATCCACCTCAAGAGATAGCGGATATATGAACCATAGACCAAGTGATGTCCTCCAACCCTCTTAGAAATGACCTCCTCCATTTCTCCAATGAGAAGGTCTGCCAAGTCGAAGGTCTGCCTCCTCAAGATGGCTGCTACAGCCCGCTGGTGTAAGAGCGTGAACTCCTCTCTGTAGCCAGACCTGGGTATGATAGTCCTGGTGACTACCGCACTTGCCACCTTGGCCCCTGTAGTGAGTCTCGCAGGGCCTCTCTCAAAACTTGGAGTGTGCGGAGGTGGGAAAGCAATCGACACGAGGTTGTCTGAAGGCAGCTTCCCTCCCTGAGCTCTCCAGGGTGGCTCCAGTGTACTATAGGCACTCCTATAAAGCTGGAAGTCTGAAGCCAGGAGTCCTAGGTGGGAGATCAGGTCCTCCCTGGTGACATGGTATGGCTGCCCTTTGAATAGGATCCAGATCTCTGAGCGGTCTCTGGCAACCCACAACATCGCGTAGAACTCGAGGACCACGTCCTCTCTGAATCTGTGTGGAGCAGTGACTAGCTCTATTAGTCCTGGCAGGTACAAGAAGTACTGCTCTATATCTGTGCCTGTGGCCCTCCTCATGGCCTGGTAGGTGGTGTACTGCAGTGGTACAAGCACCTTGTCTCTCGTCCTCAAGGCCACACAACGTCTCAGGCCCTCTCCTATCCTCCTCTAGAGAACTATCCAGTACCTCTCTCCAGCAGCGGGGTCTCTAGGAACTAGAACCCACTGCTCAAAAGGCACGAACCAAAGCACCTTAAGGCCCTTTGCAGGAACCTTGAGGATATCTGGCTCTCCGGCTGCTTGAACAAGTCTCTACAGCCTCCTAGTGCACACCTCACAGGTGCACCTTGGGTATCCTGCCCGGTGAGCTGTCCTCTAGGGAACAGTCTGCTCTGCCTCCTCCTCTGCCTCCTCGGCCTCCTCCTCTACAAGCTCCTTAGATTCTATGGTCTCCTCCTCTACGGTCTCCTCCTCCTCAGACTCTGTGTCTCATGGTGCTGCTCTAAGATCAGCCGTGTCCCCGGAGTCCTCCGTGACTGCTCCATGGCATCCAGGTGCCTAGCCACTCTCCTGGCTCTCTCTGACTCTGGGTCCAGTCTTGGTCTCTTCTTAGTCTTGGGCTTCTCAGGCATCTTCCCCTTGCCCTTGTCCTGTCCTGACCCTGCCATCTCTGCTGACTGCTCTGCTGTCACTGGACGCACATAGGTGTAGATGGGATAAGCATGGAAACCTAATACTTCTACAAGCAAAGCACCGCTCGGAAAGAATGCACAATAGAAATCCTAGCACTGGATGAAGGACATGATCACTAGGCAAGTATGCAAGATAACAACAGTGATCATCGACTATATGTGGCTGGTGTGAGTCATCTAGTGTACAGTCAAATAATGGCAATAAAATCTAACTATAGACTAGTCAGGAGACGAACCCTAGAATTGCAATTAACAGATAATCATGGAACTAACTGCATCTAGGTTGAGCCAATTAACCAATTAATGCAACTAATGATGGGAATTTGTATTAATTGCATTAATTAACTAACTACTCGACAATCAAGGCATATATCGATGAATGGAGAGATAAATTATGATACCCTGGTGAGGAACGAGGTCAAACACCAAGGGACTCTCAGTCGATCACCAAGGAACACTGGAGAATAGTAAAGATGACAACTTTCTTCTTTACTCTGGTGGAAATTGGCTCTGGTGGATGTTCTGCGCGCGCGTGGGAGAGAGACGGCTCGATGCCGTAGCTGTTGGTTGGAGCGGGGGCGAAGCGACATGGTGGCGAGGTGCACGATGGCGGCGACTTGGCTCACGCTTGGGAGCAGGTGCGAGTGTGGCTTCATGCGTGTAGGCGAGGGCGAGCGGGCAAGCGCGCGTGCTGGCGCTGGCGAACGGTGATGTGGGTCAACAACGGCGGAGGGGAGGCAACGTCGATGGGGGATGGCGGCGTCGATGAGGCGAGAGCTCGAACTTGGCGTCAAAGAAGAACAAAGAACCGACCAAAAAATGTCTGACCGATTTTGGCCTAGGTCAAAAGTTGCACGGACGGCCGAGATCCATCAGGGGTAGATCAACGGTCAGGATCTGAAGATGCATCGCGCGATCAATCGTTTTGACCGGACCGACCGCTCACTTCGAGGTTCTAAAAAATCAGCATTCTTGCAAACTAGAACTTATGCAAACCGGACCGTACGGTCTTTAGACAAGTTCCGTCCGGTCTCCATTTTTCTTCTCCCCAAAGTACTATGCATTGCTGCATAGACCGGACTGTATGGTCACTACTAAAAAACTGCTGAGCCAAGGATTTTCTCCATTTTCCAGGTGCCCTTGCCAAACACACAAATAAACACTGCACTTGGAATATAGAGGGAACTCTCAAACTCTCATTTTCAAATAGTGGCACTCTATGGTCTCATAGTTTTCACAAATGCCAAATGAAAGATCGAGCATATAAGAACCAAGGCAAATAAGAACCAAAGGGGTATGTATGATCTTTAGTCCATGAACCACGTGAGTAGATTTAACTTCGGAGTTCATAAGAGCTTGCTCAATGGGCATGAAGCACAATTCTTTCCTTTGGTCACACTTATGGAGATGTAATCTCATATAGAGCATGAGGCACAAATATCTCCAAATGTGACAAGCCTCCTTTGTGTTTCCTATATGATGTATACAACAAGAAATTTACATATGCAATGAAAGTAAACATGCCATGTGGATGCAAGCAATGTTAAAGACATAACACAAAGGAAACCTGACAATGTCAAGTTTGAACCCCTCCCAAGCTTACTCACTATAAGCCATGCCCTTGCCTTGAGAGAAGTCAAACCACCATCTCAAGCACTCCCCCTTGCTTACAGCTATCTTGGATGGGTTAGACATTGACTAACTTTTATGTGTTTTTCTTTTAGTTATTTACACATGCATGGATGCAAAGCATACTAGTCACAAAGGAGTCCTAATTACCATGCAATGCAAGAGAAAGAAAAACACACTACAACTACAAAGAACAAACACAGTTACCTCCCTCATGAGTAGATAGGTCGTTGAGGTCCATGTCACTTGTGGTGACTTGACATGATCTTCATGAAATAGCTCGGTCCACCACCACCACCCTCTAGGTCTTGTTCTTGGGCACCCACTTGTATGTAGCTAATCTCTCAAGATCAACAATGCACTTAGGCACCCATATGCTCTTGACCTTCCTTTTCTTGTTTGGTGGTCCCAAGGCCTTAGCTTTAACCATGCCATCCTTGTTCCTAAAAAGGTTGAAATGTGTGTTCTCATGGAACAAGTTAGTGTTAGGTAAAACAATGGAACTTCTCACCATGGGACAATCCTTGGTGCCGTGGCCATCCTTGCAACACCTCTTGTAGTAGTAGTCATCGGCGAGAAGGGGTTTGATCCATGCGAGGATGGAATCACTCGTCCCTATGATGTCGACGGTGGTGGGATATGAGCCAAGTCCCCGGTAGGAGACATTGTTCACAAGGTTCCTCCCAAGAATCTCCTTGTGGATGGCTCTACCACGTGTGAGCCTCTCAAAGCCGTCTATCACCATCTTCCTCTCTTCCTTGAGCTTGTGATAGTGCTTTAAATAAATGTCTCAAGAGAGGAAACCTCGACCGAGGTGGTTAGCTCATCACACATAGTAGAAGCATCACTCTTTGATGAACTGGAGGAGGGAGAGGCAAGGTTCTCAATGCGATGGCCTCATAAGTGATCTCGAGGGCCTTGTACTTCTCATGAAGCTCTACATGATCACCCTTGTGTTTGTCATAACTCTTGTTTAGGGCCTCATGAAATGTGACAAGGTACTTGAGCTCACTCTCAAGCTCACCAACACGGTCCTTAGCCAACTTACACTCTTTTCTTACCACCTCCAACATTTTGGACTTCTTGATGGTGATGTCACGAGCTTGCTCAAGCATGCTCCACAACTCGGCACACGTGTGCTCCTCATCATCGCTATCATCACTGCTCTCATCCTCACTCTCCCCAAGTTGGCTCGCGGACATGAGACACATGGGAGGTGGAGGAAGATCTCGTGGAAATGTGATCTTGATCATGGCTAGACCGGCCATTTCTTCATCACTTGAGGAGGAGGACTCATCACTTGAGTTGTCGCTTGTCCACTCTCCAACAAGTGCCTTGTGAGAGAACTTCTTCTTGTAGTCTTGAGCTTTACCTTTGCCCTTGCTCTTGTCCTTGTTGAAGTATCTCTTCTTCTTGTGCTTGGCCTTGGGATCTTCTTCTTCTTCTTCACTTGAATCTTGTGACTTGAATGCTTCTTTCTTGGGCTTTGGGCACTCTCGCACAAAGTGATTCTTTGAGCCACAATTGAAGCACTTGCCCCTTGACTTGGAAGCAAACTTATTCTTGAAGTTCTTCATCTTCCTCATGAGAAGAGCCAAGTCCTCGGTCAAGTCACCCTCATCATCATCTTCTTCATCATTGTCCTCAATGATCACCTTCTTCTTGTTCTTCTTGCTCTTGCTAGATTCTTGCTTATCGGCCGATAGAGCAAGATTGGATGGTTGAGGATCATCCAACCCCAATTGGTAGCTCTCAAAGGCGGTGATCTTGCCAAGTACATCCTTCATGGTCTTGGTCTTGAGGTCACCTTGCAAGATGAAGGTGATGATGGACTCATACTTGGGGTCTTTGAATAGCCTGAAGAATCTTCTTATCACCTCGACAGGCTTCATCTTGAAATCATCCCCAAGTGCATTGATCTTCTCCACTAGTACATGAAAACGAGAATGAACAGTGTTAGCTCTCTCATGTGGCAATCTAATGAAGTTATCATACTTGTTCTTCAGCACATAGTATCTTTCCTCTTTGACATCACAGGTGCCCTCATAGAGCCCCTGAATCTCAGTCCAGATACCATGTGCTGAGGAACTAGCATCTAGCTGAGCAAAAACATCCTTATAGATGCAAGCAAATAAAGCATTCTTGGCCTTAGCATTACATTTAATGTAGTTAGGCTCAAGTAGGTTCGCATTCACATCGGACTCGTGAGTGATCGTCCATATCTCAGGATCAAAGGACTGAAGGTAGGCTTGCATGCGAGCCTTCCAGTAAACATAGTCCTCACCATTGAATATAGGAACACTCTCCGCCAGTCCCGGTATCCTTACTCAAGGCGGTGAAGCCTCAAAGATGAGCACTTGGCTTTGATACCACTTGTAAGGACCGAAGGCTTACCGAGAGGGGGGGGGGGTGAATCGGTAAGCCGCTCACGAATCCAATTACTTCAAGTTCCACTACTTGAGTCTAACAAGATAAGGAACCTAAGCAATTCTAGTAGGCCAAGACCCTACACATGCTAGTGTAAATGATAAGATAAAGTGCGAAAGTCAATCACACTAGCCTAGAAGCCACAAGTCACCCTACTCAGTAGAGCACACAATTGCGGAATAGTAAAGAGAGGGTCAAGAAATTCTCATGATTTTTTCCTGAGGTCTCGGAAGGATGGCACCTTAGACTTCCATCAAGTTCACAAGCCTCCATGCTTGCGGTCATTGTCATCAATCGCCAAGGGCAACCATCATCCATATGATTTGCAATAGAGTTAAGAGATGATTCCTACATAGACAACACTCGTGTAGATATTAGCCCATAATTTTATAGTTACCATCTATCACCATAACATCCATACCTCAGGGATCCAATCATCAATCGTCATGAAGCTTACAGCACTGCTGGTCCTTGCTGGTCCATCGGCAGTTGGTGCCATCGGCACTGCCGGTGTGACACCCAGGTGTCTCACTTTAACTTAACAAACATGAAGAGCACAAATCATGAATATTATAGCATGAAATAATAAAGCCTCACTCAAATTATTTACATTTATCCTAGGCAAATAAAACCCTCCAAACAAATTGTGAGGCAAATAAAATTTTATAATATAGCATATGCCAAATAAATTCATAATCAGATTAGTAATAATAAAATAGAATTTTACAAATTTACTAAGCATTTTACCATATTTAGAAATACCCCAAATAATTAATGGAAACCTATGAACCTTTCAAATTTGAATTTAAATGCTAAAATTTCCAGAATAGATCTGACCAATTGGGTCCCACCAAAGTACCACAAATACCCCAGAGGACCTTTGTGCAAAATCCCAATTCATTTGGAGGTCTGTAGCTATTCTATTTGGAAATACCTTTGACCAAGGACCTATTTGCAAGAAATCAAATAGTTTAGGGGGCGCAGTGCAAAAATATTTTCTTCCTCCTCTCTCTGGCGCAGAGCCTTCCCCCTGCCGACACTTCCCTCTCCTCCGTACGCCACCACCTGCACCCCGCCTCGGGACTCCCCGCGAGCTACAACATTGCCCTTTCCCTCTGCCCACCCGTGTCGTCCCATCTCCTGTGCCCCTCAGCCGCGAGGTCGCCCAACAGAGCTGCTTCTCCCTCTTCTCCCGCCTGCATGCCACCATTGGCCGATCGGCAAAGGCTTCAATGTCGAGCACTCCTACCGCTTCCCCCCTCGCTCAACTGCAAACAACTGAGCGCACTCAACAACGCGACCCCCTCCGAGCACTCTTAGTTCAACCCGCTGCTCTCTACTCTCTCTCATTTTCTCCTCTCTGCATTCTGCTCCCCGCCATTTCCGAACGCAAGCTTGAGATTGAGCCCCGCTTTTTACATCCACTTCCCTACCATCCCTCACGAACTAAGCCCCAAAACCCCTGCGTCTCACTCCCCTCTAGTTCTCTAGGACACTCACTCGGCAACTCCCTGCGTGAGCTCAATCAATTCGAAGAAAAACCAAGGCGAACACCTCCGGTGAGCTCCTCCACCGCTAGCCAAAATTAGCTACTCTCGGTGAGCCGTCGCCTATATTTTTTCTCTCACACGCGCAACTTCCTGACGCGTCCCCCTGACCCTTCTTTCCTTCGGTTCCCATCGCAGAGTCGTCGGCATCACGATTTTCCCCGGCTGTCGCCTCTGCTCCATCAAAACCAAGCCACCGTCAGCCATCTTCCGGTGAGCCACTCCTCCCCCGAACCCCCCTGCTGCGTTTGCCTCGTCATCCTCTCCACTCCCGCACTGACGCGGCGAGCTTCTGCTGCCCATAGCCGCGAGCTTTGACCGAGCTCCGACGAGCCCGGAGCCGTTGACCCCCCCATGCACACTGGCATCCGACAGGCAGCCAACGTGGCGCTGAGCTGGTGCCTACGTGTAGCTGACATGTTACCTACGTGGCATTCCCTAAACCAGGAAAACCCATAACATCCCATAAATTCTATTAACTTTGAAAACTATAGTAAATTGATTATAAACCCAATGTGGCCCAAACAAATTTTGCTAGATTCATTTTGAAGTGCTCTAGTTTAGTAAAATGATAAATAGATGTTTCTGTACATGTATTTTTAATAATACATTAAATTGTTAAAACACTAAATAACTCACTAGAAATTCTAGGTATAAAATTAAATCTTGATTTTTGGCATGCTTAGTAAAAATATAATTATCTACCACCACAAATTTTGGGTAGGTAAAATATGAATTAGTTTAAGCTCTGGAATTTATTTAGTATGTTTCCTTAGATTAATTCTAGTAATTATTCTGTAAATAATTTGCCTATGACACTTGGCATAAAAATCACTCATGGAAGCCTCTGTTCACAGTAAATCACACCTATCCAGAAACATAAATTTACTGTACTAATTAATTTAATTGCCCATATCACTCATATACTCTATTTAATTGCATAAAGAATATGTATACCTAAAATCTTAAATATCAACTTCACTTCTCTGAAGCATATGGCTTCGACAACATAATAATAATTTTGATTGACATTAAAACCCAATGTGCTTGCATGCATCATACCATTGCATTGAACGGTGTTTCAACAAGACCGTTAACACATTTCCATCATATAGGTAACGACAATCAGGAGCCCGAAGAGGACTTTCAGAAGGACGTTGACCCTCAAGAGCAAGAAGTTGTAGTTGCTAGCACTAATATTGATCCAGGCAAGCCCCGGTTTGCATTTGCCTTTTCTTTAGTGTTGCTAGTTTACAATATTACTAGTGTCTATGATTATTGTTGCATTAGGTCATAGGAGTTGATTGAAACCCACTTTGCATGACACCCAAATGACATGTGCTACTGTTTTCAGAACATTGGTAGTATCGGTACTGTGTTGCTATGCTTAGTAATATTAGTCTCGGTAGATATTATTACTAAGAAAAGACTTGACCACTAGAACGGGACTTAATAAAAGAAGTTTACTTTTGATGCTATGACCGGGCAGGGATGATGCATGTGTAGGTTTGCAGCAACACATGGGTGTTGACTGCAGTAGCACTGCCTTGTCGAACCTAGGATCTGTCCGTGGTCAGCCCCTTGATCAAGTATTGAACATTACCGAATACATGCTAGTTTATGGGCACTAGTAAACCGATGTAGCATTAAAGGTCACTTGCATTAAGGACGGTTAAGGTCTGTTGGTCATTGACCCTCCTGCTGCTGGAGTGGGCGGTTCATACCACGAAGTACTGTTGGCAGAACGGCAGGCCCACTCGACGTCACCACACCCGGTCTGAGGTGTGGGTGCTTTTCTTGCAAAAGGTTGCCATATACAACCTTAATTAGTGCGTATGTATCGTGTATCTCGGGTTTTCCCAGCTGGTGTAAATCGATTGCAATTACTGTCCCTCGTAGTAATGAGTACCGCTTGGTCACTAGGTCGTCACGTAGTTGCACTTGATGTTATGAATATAGATTTATGTTGGTTATTGCTGATTATTATTATTGCTCTATTGTTGTATTTACTTTATGTACTATTGTATTACTTTATGATGCCTCACTAAAGTTACATTCCGCTCTACCCAATTAAATTGAAAAATAAAACTTGATAGAACTAATAGGTTGCTTAGTGCGAGTTCTTTCAAACAAGCTACCTATTAGAGCCATTGCATGTCTAGGTTTTTGACGGGTAAGTCCTGCTGAGTTATTAGTACTCAAGCTTTGTGCCATTGTTGTTTTTCAGGTAATGAAGAAATAGAATTGCCTATAGATGTGATGCCTTGGGACATGCAAGTCCCCGAGGGTTGGACTGCCCACTGGGAGTCCGACTTGCTACCGCAGTGATGTTGTGTGCTGCTAGAGTAATGGTTCTTTGGGCATGAATCATTACTATGTTGTATCGTCGAGCTTGTAGTTTATCATCGTTATTTCTTTCGCTGTTTCAAAACATTCATGAACTTGTATTATTCCGCTGCACTCTGATCACCTTAATGATGTAATATCCAACTTAAATTTGGATCAATGTTGTATTATCAAGTGTGTGCTTTATCAGCACCTTCGGGATCTCGATCATCCAGGAAGGGGCGCCACAGCTGGTATCAGAGCCGTGGTCCATGATAATATAATAAATAAATAGTATTATTAAAAACTATGACATTACGTGTGAGGATACGATAGTATTGCCCATATAGATAATATGGTGGTGACAAAGCTAACCTGAGTTATGTTTGTTTACATTACATGCGAGACACTGTTGGCTCGTCACTTATCACGGGGCGATCCTTTTCCATGGATCGTTACTAATAGAATTGTTCTTATTTTTGTAGTTTCTTTTGAATTTGATGTATTATTTCTAAAATGGATCTTCTACAGGTACACTAATGCCATTAGTATGACACTTAGAATGACTTACATGTTGAGTGCGGGTCATCAAGTAATCGTGCCGCTAAGCATCGGCAAAATATGTGTTGTGTTGTGAGGAACGATAGGTTAATAAAATGAAAATTTTGCATCATGCATCCCTGTATAACTAAACTAAAGTTTTGTTCTCATCTTACTCACCAACCTCTGGATACAAAATTTTTTAAGCTTGATTGGGCATACAAATTTCAAAATACAAGTCCCATTGTCAAATTAACAAGAACCTGTCCTGTTTTTAGCTGCCAACTTCAAAAATTCATAGTTATTAAAAACTCAACCAAATAAGGCATACTAATACTTTTTAGAAAGGTCTAAACATCCTCTACCCCCCAATGTTTAATTTAATTAGTGATCATAACAGTAACAAACTCAGAAACAATGAGCAAGTATAATCTGCCAACACACTATTTTCAGCATAACCCTGAAATTAAAAATTTCATAACTGGAGTTGTACTTCTAAATTTTAGGTGTTTGAACCCAATATGAAAATCCCTTGTAGTGTATTTTGACCTCCAATAGGTTTCATAATTTTCCTAGTTTCCCTCTGTCCAGTAGAGCCAAAACACTAAGATCGTGTCATTCAGAAACATAATCTGCCAACCTGAACTTGCAAAATTCTTAAGTCCAGATTTACTTGGAATTTTTGAGAGTATAAATACAATATGGAAATATGTGAAAGTCTACTGTAACAGCGTTCCAAGCCTCAATTTTCAATACTTTGTCTTCTAGTCGAAATACTTACTTTTCTGACTGCTGTATAGTTAAGACAGAATCTGTTTTAAAACCCATTGCCGTATTATTACCCCTTGAGACTGGAAAATGTGAACTAAAACTTTATCTTTGTATTTCATAGCACTTTATCTAAAATGCATTTTGACTCTAAGGAAGGTTTGACTCAATCAAAAATACTTTCCTTGTAGATGGCTGAAAACAATGAACAAGCCCCACCGGGTTGGGAGATAACCGACGGTCTGGAATTCACTGGGATGGTTCATCTGTTTTGGAGAGTTTTCCAGAGTTTCGGATATCACATTCCTCCCACTTATGTTGGCAAGGAATTTCAGGAGCATGGAGTCCCCTCTTGTGTCATTCACGTGGCAGTTCCCGCCAACTACTCGGTCACTCCCACATGGGAATCCTGGACCATTAGCGTCACTGGGACAGATTTGCCTTCCACTTAGAATGTTGCTGCTTTCAAGGCACTCACTCGAATCTATGAAGACCGCAAGTATGATGTTGCTGGAACACCCGTCGCCTTGCTGCCCATCAATGATGTGACAAATTTTGAGTGGATTAGGCATGTGGATTTCATCTTTGATCCAAACCATCGCCACCATGATCCTATGCTGCCCATAATAGAGTATTATGGCTTGTCCACTTTCGCCTTGTGCACAAATTTGTGTCGGTGTCTGGATGTGTTTCATGCTGCACTTCGACTTTCTGAAGTCGAAAAACAAGCTAAGGATGAAGAAATTGCAGAACTGAACCAACAAATCCAAGCAAAGAATGATCAGATGGATACGATTATAGAAGAACATGACCAAGCCTTACAGGATGCAGCAGATTTTGAGCATGACATGATTGAGGCTCAAAATGACTTGGACGCATTCAAGGCTGCCCACCTTCCTATTGAAGGAAATTGGGATGAGATCATCATGGAATATGAAGAACAAGAGGATATAGAGATGGCACCTGCCGGTATTAATGATGTGGAAATGATGGATCCAGAGGAACCGGAAGAGCCTATGGAACCCGAAGAAATAGAAGAGCCGGAAGATATAGACCACGAGTAGATGGTTCACTGCACCCCTGTGTACGGTCGTGTAGCCTATGTATCTCTAGTTCGATGTAGGATTGTGAATCTTCCATAATGTGTCCGCAATACCGTAGCTAGGCGTTGGCAGATATGTGTAAGAAATCATGTGACAATGTCCTTTAACAACCATGTAGTCTGAATTGAATTAATGGAGACGGTTGTCACTTCCAAAATTCTATTTATGCCTCGTGCAAATTTATATTCTTGCACATGTGTTTTAAGGATTATTTTGAGAAAAAACTAACGTGCAACCGTATAATTTGCATCATGGTGCATATTCCGAATCAGGATGATCCTGAGAGCGCTCAGTAGGGAGCTAATGTTGAGCCCTCATTGGCTGAGTTATTGGTTGCTGCACTCAACCGGTAGCAGAATGACTCCGAGTTACTTCGTCGGCTGGTAGATATTACGTCCCATTTGGCTGGACATGGAGGCAACCGCAACAACAACAACCAGCCCCGACAGAGCACCAACTCAGACTTTCTAGGTACTCATCCGCCGACATTCGAGCGTGCCAGAGAGCCATTGGATGTCGATCACTGGCTGCGCCAGATTGAGTCTAAATTCAATCTGCTGAAATGCACTGAGCACCAGAAGGTGCTGTTTCCCGCCCAACAACTCCAGGGCCCTGCTAGTGCCTGGTGGGCCAATTATGAAGCCTCTCTGCCCGCTGGACGCCGTATTGAATGGAATGAGTTCAAGGCTGCATTTCGTGCTCATTTCATTCCCGCTGGCCTCATGCAGAGAAAATTCTAGGAATTTATGGATCTGAAACAAGGAGGGAGGAATGTCCTCCAATATTCTGAAGCTTTCAATCACCTTGCTCAGTATGCTACTGAGTATGTTAATACTGAGGAGAAGAAAAGATATGTATTCTTGCATGAAGCGAATGCCACGCTCAAGGAACATCTGACTTGACAGACGACTGGCACGTACAATGACTTGGTCAATGCTGCTATTGTCCAGGAAGGCGGCGCTATGCGCCAAGTTGAAGAAGAAGATCGCAAGAGGAATGCCCCTACTAGTGCCTCTGCTGGCCCACAGGCGAAGCATCGCCTGATTTACACTTCACCCACCGAACAACATTTCCGGGCATCCCCGCAGCAGCAATACCAGCGACAGTTTGGCCAGCACTACTCAAGGCCGCCACAGCAGCAGAACTTCCCACCTCATGCACCGTACCAACAGTAGAACAACCAGTACCGTGCACCATATCAGCAGCAAGGAATCCAGAATGCTCGTGCCCCATAGCCCACTGATCGTGGGAGCAGCTATCCATGCTATAACTGTGGTCGTACTGGCCACTTTGCTAAGAACTGCACTGCACCCAGGCGCAACAACAATAGCAACAATAGCAACCAGCGTCAGAACCAGAACAGGAATGTGAATGCACCATCTCGTGGTGCCCAAGTGAACTACACCAATGCTGAAGACATTCCCCAGGGCAAACCCGTTCTGACCGGTACGCTCTCACTCTATCGCCAGCCTGTCCTTGCACTTTTTGATTCTGGTGCTACGCATAATTTCATTAGCAAAGCTTGTATGCAAAAACATAATCTCCACACCACCACCATAAATAGATGCTACACCATCCGCTCTCCTGCTGGACAAATTTTTGCTAACAAAGTAGTGTGTAAAGCTCCACTAGAAATAAATCAAAGGATTTACCCCACCGATTTCATTATGCTCAAGGATCGAGAAATCAACCTAATCCTAGGAATGATCTGGATGAAAACCCCAAAGAGCCATGCAAGACATCGAGCCCTGAATAGTTCACATCAACTCTCCCTTG
This sequence comes from Eleusine coracana subsp. coracana, assembly GCA_032690845.1. NCBI lineage: Eukaryota > Viridiplantae > Streptophyta > Magnoliopsida > Poales > Poaceae > Eleusine > Eleusine coracana. Next base: position 22,583,857 of record CM064418.1, on the reverse strand, counting down.
CATGGAAAAGACACACTTTCTCTAAACACTGATTCATCGAAAGCCTTGGTTGGCCATCACTTAGAAGGGCAATCACTAGAAAGTATTCCCGTCATTTATGAGTATCCGAACGTGTTCCCTGAAGATATTTCTGGCCTTCCGCCTGACCGTGAAGTGGAATTTAAGATAGAGCTACAGCCAGGAACTTCTCCAATATCCCGTCGTCCGTATAAAATGGCCCCGAATGAGCTGGCTGAATTGAAAAAGCAATTGAATGGGTTATTGGATAAGGGATTCATTCACCCAAGCACTTCACCTTGGGGCTGCCCTGCTATTTTTGTGAAGAAGAAGGACAAATCTCTGTGTCTCGTCATTGATTATCGGCCTCTCAACGAAGTTACCATCAAGAATAAATATCCGCTACCCCGAATTGACATCCTTTTTGACCAATTGGTTGGTGCCAAGGTCTTTTCAAAAATTGACCTCCGTTCGGATTATCATCAAATCAAGATTAGAGCAGAAGACATTCCTAAGACCGCCTTGTTTATTAGATATGGATTATTCGAGTATCTAGTAATGTCGTTCGGATTAACAAATGCCCCTGCCCATTTCATGTACCTCATGAATTCGGTATTCATGCCCGAGCAGGAAAAATTTGTGGTACTATACATTGATGACATCCTCATCTATTCTAAGTCCAAGGAAGAGCATGCCGAACATCTTCGCATTGTTCTTCAACGTCTCCGAGATCACAAGTTGTATGCAAAATTCAGCAAGTGTGAATTTTGGTTGGACCGTGTTCCATTTCTCGGCCACAAAGTTTCAGCAGAAGGAATCTCGGTAGATCCCAGCAAAGTTCAAGATGTGCTAGATTGGAAGCCACCAAAAATAGTTCATCAAGTTCATAGTTTCCTCGGACTAGCTGGATATTATCGTAGGTTCATCCCTAATTTTTCCCAATTATCCAAGCCTATCACAAGATTACTGAAAAATGATGTGAAGTTCGAATGGAGTGATAAATGTGAAGAAGGATTTCAGAAGTTGAAGGAACTATTAACCACTGCCTCAGTATTGGCTCAGCCGGACATCACCAAACCGTTTGACGTGTATTGTGATGCATCTGGACAGGACATGGATGTGTGCTTATGCAAAGCAGTCGTGTCATTGCCTATGCTTCACGACAACTACGGAAGCATGAAGAACATTATCCAACTCATGATTTAGAACTAGCTGTAGTTGTGTTTGCACTAAAATTTGGAGGTATTATCTACTCAGGAATTTAGTGCATATCTACACAGATCATAAGAGCTTGAAATACATTTTCACTCAGACCGATCTGAACATGAGACAACATCGGTGGCTGGAATTAATCAAGGATTACAATCTGGAGATTCATTATCATCCAGGCAAGGCCAATGTAGTTGCCGACATGCTAAGTAGAAAAATCCACTGCAATAACTTGGTGCTGGAATTTCAGGACAGCAGCAACCACGTAACTATTTTAGAACCTAGCCTTCGTGTTTTTCCTGCTATAGTGATCAACAACCTTAGTATACACTCCACCATCCGCGAAGAAATCATTGTTGCACAGAAGAATGACATTGGTATGAATTATATCCGTCAATACATTAAAAATGGTAAAGAAAAATGTTTCACACAAGACTCGGACGGTACCCTATGGTTCAATAGCCGTCTAGTGGTACCAAAGGACTTTGAACTTTGACGGAAAATCTTGGATGAAGCACATCACTCCAAATACTCCATCCATCCGGGTAGTAACAAAATGTACCAAGACTTGAAGAAGAATTTTTGGTGGATAGGAATGAAGAGAAAAGTTGCTCGATATGTCACAGAATGTGATACTTGTCAGAGAGTTAAGGCTGATCATTTGAAACCGGCTGGACTACTTCAGCCATTGAGTATTCTCTCCTGGAAATGGGAAGATATCAACATGGATTTCATTGTTGGTCTCCCTCTCACCTCTCGGAAGCATGATTCGATTTGGGTCATTGTGGACCGACTTAGAAAATCTGCCCACTTCCTACCGATCAATAAGACATACAAGATAAAGCAATATGCTGAGCTATACATCGCAAGAACTTTGTGCCTTCATAGAGTACCCAAGACCATTGTTACAGATCGTGGCTGGTAGTTTGTCACTCGTTTCTGGGAACAACTACATGCTTCTCTAGGTACCAAGTTGATTCAGAGTTCTGCTTACGATGCTGCTACTGATGGACAAACAGAGCGTGTCAACTAGATTTTGGAAGATATGCGTAGACCATGTGTTTTAACACATGGCGGTAACTGGGATGAGTACTTACCATATGCGGAATTCTCATACAACAATAGTTACCAAGAGAGTCTAAAAATGTCCCCATTTGAAGCACTCTACGACCAGAGTTGTAGAACACTGTTAAACTGGTCTGAATCTGGAGAAAGAGTAACCTTTGGTCCTGACCTTGTCAAGAATGCAGAAGAAAAAGTTTGTACCATTAAGGCAAATCTTAAAGCTGCTAAATGCTGTTAGGAGAAGTATGCAAATAGACGACGTAGACCACTATATTTCAGTAAAGGTGACTACGTCTATCTCCGAGTATCACCTATGAAGGGTGTCCAACAGTTTGGAGTCAAGGGAAAGTTAGCTCCCCGTTATATTGGACTATTCCAAATTCTGGAATGATGATGTAGCCTAGAAGCTACAGTTACCTGCTAACTTGTTTGGAGTTCGTAACACCTTTCATGTCTCTCAGCTAAAGTGGTGTCTCAAACCACCCATTGACAAGATCTTGGAAGAGTATGACCAACTTCAACCAGATCTCACATACTCCAAACAACCAATAAAGATCCTCGATGAGAAAGAGCACACAACCCATAAAAGAATACTCAAATTCTATAAAGTTCAATGGAGTAATCACTCAGAAGACGAATCCACTTGGGAATCTGAAGAATTCCTAAGTACGCATTACCCAAAATTTTGGTCGTCATACGCAGGTATACTTTGACCACCGTACTTCCCTCTAGTTTGCCTTGTTCATAATCTCGGGACGAGATTTCTTTAAGGAGGGAGGGCTGTGACACCCAGGTGTCTCACTTCAACTTAACTAACATGAAGAGCACAAATCATGAATATTATAGCATGAAATAATAAAGCCTCACTCAAATTATTTACATTTATCCTAGGCAAATAAAACCGTTCAAACAAATCATGAGGCAAATAAAATTTTATAATATAACATATGCCAAATAAATTCATAATCAGATTAGTAATAATAAAATAGAATTTTATGAATTTACTGAGGATTTTACAATATTTAGAAATACCCCAAATACTTAATTGAAACTTAGGAACCTTTCAAATTTGAATTTAAATGCTAAAATTTCTAGAATAGATCTGACAAATTGGGTCCCACTTAGGAACCTTAGGAACTTTGTGGAAAATCCCAATTCATTTGGAGATCCCTAGCTATTGGACTTGGAAATACCTTTGACCAAGGACCTGTTTGCAAGAAATCAAATAGTTTAGGGGGCGCATTGCAAAAAACTTTTCTTCCTCCTCTCACTGGCGTAGAGCCTTCCCCCTGTCGACGCTTCCCTCTCCTCCACATGCCACCGCCTGCACCCCGCCTCGGGACTCCCCGCGAGCTACAGTGTGGCCTGCCCCTCTGCTCACTCGTGTTGTCCCATCTCCTCTACCCCTCAGCCGTGAGCTCGCCCAACGGAGCTGCTTCTCCCTCTTCTCCTGCCTGCACACCACCATCGGCTGATCAGCAAAGGCTTCAATGCCGAGAGCTCCTACCGCTTCCCCCCTCGCTCAACCGCACGCAACTGAGCGCACTCAACCATGCGATCCCCTTCGAGCACTCTTAGTTCAACCCGCTGCTCTCTGCTCTCTCTCATTTTCTCCTCTCTGCATTCTACTCCTCGCCATTTCCGAACGCAAGCTCGAGATTGAGCCCCGCTTTTCCCTCCACTTCCCTACCATCCCTCACGAACTGAGCCCCAAAACCCCTGCGTCTCACTCCACTCTAGCTCCCTAGGCCACTCACTCGGCATCTCCCTGCGTTAGCTCAATCAATTTGAAGAAAACCGGAGGCGAACACCTCCAGTGAGCTCCTCTGCCGTCGGCCAAAATTAGCTACTCTCGGTGAGCCTTGTCGCCTATCCTTTTTCTCTCACACGCGCAACTTCCTGATGCGTCCCCCTGACCCTTCTTTCCTTCGCTTCCCATCGCAGAGTCGTCGGCTTCATGATTTTCCCCGGCCGCTGCCCCTGCTCTATCAAAACCAAGCCGCCTCGCTGATGAGACCCTGGTTGCGACCCTCCCCATCAAACTTTGACTTGATGCCGCCCTTCTCCACATCTCCCTGAAGCTCTGTGAGAAAACGGAGCCCGACTTGCTGCTCTCTAGGCAAATCGCGACGCTGCCAAACCTCCTTTTCTGCCGCCTCTCGCCGTTAGCTATCTTCCGGTGAGCCACTCCTCCCCCAAACCCCCCCTGCTACATTCGCCTCGTCATGCTCTCCACTCCTGCACTGACGCGGCAAGCTTCTGCCGCCCATAGCCGCCAGCGGCGAGCTTTGATCGAGGCGTCGTTGACCCCCCCCCACCCCTGTGCACACTGGCATCCGACTGGCAGCCAACATGGCGCTGACCTGGCACCTACGTGTAGCTGACATGTCGCCTACGTGGCATTCCCTAAACCAGGAAAATCCATCCTAGAAAATGCTATTAACTTTCAAAAACCATAGTAAATCGATTATAACCTAAATGTTGCCCAAACAAATTTTGCTAGATTCATTTTGAAGTGCTCTATTTTAGTAAAATGATAAAAAGATGTCTCTGTACATGTATTTTTAATAATACATTAAATTGTCAAAACACTAAATAACTCACCAGAAATTCTAGGAATAAAATATAATCTTGATTTTTGGCATGCTTAGTAAAAACATGATATCTACCGCCACAAATTTTGGGTAGGTAAAATATGAATTATTTTAGGCTCTGGAATTTATTTAGTGTGTTTGCTTAGATTAATTCTAGTAATTATTCTGTAAATAATTTGCCCATGCCACTTGGCATAAAAATCACTCATGTTTCACAGTAAATCACACCTATCCAGAAACATAAATTTACTTTACTAATTAATTTAATTGCCCATATCACTCATACACCCTATTTAATTGCATAAAGAATATATATACCTAAAATCTTAAATATCAACTTCACTTCTCTGAAGCATATGGTTTCGAGAACATAATAATAATTTTGATTGACATTAAAATCCAATGTGCTTGCATGCATCATACCATTGCATTGGACGGTGTTTCAACAATACCGTTAACACATTTCCATCATATAGGTAACGACAATCAGGAGCCCGAAGAGGACTTTCAGACGGACGTTGACCCTCAAGCACAAGAAGTTGTAGTTGCTAGCACTAACATTGATCCAGGCAAGCCCTGGTTTGCATTCACCTTTTTTTAGTGTTACTAGTTTACAATATTACTAGTGTTTATGATTATTGTTGCATTAGGTCATAGGAGTTGATTGAAACCCACTTTACATGATACCCAAATGACCTATGCTACTGTGTCTAGAACATTGGTAGTATCGGTACTGTGTTGCTATGCTTAGTAATATTAGTCTCGGTAGATATTATTACTAAGAAAAGAATTGACCACTAGAATGGGATTTAGTAAAAGAAGTTTACTTTTGATGCTATGACCAGGCAGGGATGATGCATGTGGGTTGGTTTCCAGCAACACATGAGTGTTGACTGTGGTAGCCCTGCCTTGTCAAACCTAGGACCCGTCCTTGGTCGGCCCCTTGATCAAGTATGGAACAGTACTGAATACTTGCAAATTTATGGACACTAGTAAACCGATGTAGCATGAAAAGTCACTTGCATTGAGGACGGTTAAGGTGCTTTGGTCATTGACTCTCCTGCTGCTGGAGTGGGCAGTTCATACCACGAAGTACTGTTGGCAGAACGGCATGCCCACTCGACATCACCACACCTGGTCTAAGGTGTGGGTGCTTTTCTTGCGAAAGGTTGCCATATACGACCTTAATTGGTGCGTATGTGTCGTGTATCTCGGGTTTTCCCAGCTGGTGTAAATCAATTGCAATTGCTGTGCCTCGCAGTAATGAGTACCGCTTGGTCACTGAGTCATCACATAGTTGCACTTAATGTTATGAATATGGATTTATGTTGGTTATTGCTGATTATTATTATTGCTCTATTGTTGTATTTACTTTATGTACTATTGTATTACTTTATGATGCCTTACTAAAGTTACATTCCGCTCTACCCAATTAAATTGAAAAATAAAACTTGATAGAACTAATAGGTTGCGTAGTGCGAGTCCTTTCAAACAAGCTACCTATTAGAGCCATTGCATGTCTAGGTTTTCGACAGGTAAGTCTTGCTGAGTAATTAGTACTCAGGCTTTGTGCCATTGTTGTTTTTCAGGTAATGAAGAAATAGAATTGCCTGTAGATGTGATGCCTTGGGACATGCAAGTCCCTGAGGGTTGGACTGCCCACTGGTAGTCCGACTTGTCGCTGCAGTGATGTTGTTTGCTGCTAGAGTAATGATTCTTCGGGCATGAATCATTACTATGCTGTATCGTCGAGCTCGTAGTTTATCATCATTATTTCTTCCGTTGTTTCAAAACATTCATGAACTTGTATTATTTTGCTGCACTCTGATCACCTTAATGATGTAATATCCATCTTAAATTTGGACCAATGTTGTATTATTAAGTGTCTGTGTTATCAGCACCTTCGGGACCTCGATCCTCCAGGAAGGGGCGCCACAGCCGGTCGGGCCCGACAGGTTCAGAACAGCAACAACGGATCGCAAAAAAAATTTGCAAAACCCTATCAAACAAACTCCAAAAATTACAAAATTTGGACTAGAGAACATCATGGTAGGATGTTTCATCTCCAAGTGGAATTACACAAAAATCTCAAGAATTCATTGGGAATTTGAGGATTTACCGAAAGCTCTAGGGTTTGAATGTTCTTGAGGAAATCCATGAAATCGAAGGTCCTCTTGCCTTGGATTCAATCAAGGATCCATAGAGGAATGTTTAGGCATGTCCTAGCACCAAGATCCCTCAAGAAATTCATACCAAAACCCACTAAAAAATGAGATCGAAAATCTCCACGAAAATAGTTCTGAAAATAGGGAAAAAAAGAAATTCGGGATTTAGGGAGAGAGGAAGATCTTGAGCACGAAAATAAATCTCATATCATGGAAATATGCTTACAAGATCCATAGATTCAAGGCTAGGAAGCCACTTGAATGAAATCCTAACACAAGGCTAATGGGAAGAGAGAGACCTCTTCCAGTAGCCTTACCTCATCTTATATAGGCCTAGGGTCTACTGTCCACATGACCACTCTACCCTTGACATACATAACACACCCACCTACCACCGGGGCATAATCATACATCTTTCGCTTCATTGCCCGAATGCCATCAAGCCCTTCACAACTCTGCTTTGCCTCGAAGCAAGCTCCGTGATGGTGCCACGTGCACCACCAACCACCGCCACCAGTTTTGAGGCCCAAACCAGGAAACCACCTTGCACGCTCCTCAAAGCATGACTTCTCAATGTTGATGTGTGTCACCTTGTCCCATGATCCTGACCACCGGCAAGTCTCTCCAAGTCCTTGTCCATTGGGCCCCCTTGTCACTCGCACCGACATCCCGCTCGCCTTGACTTGATCAACACGCCATCTTCATCACACCACGGTTTTGAGGCTCAATCGTGGAACCATCCGTGCTTCTCGCCTCTCCATGTATACGGTGTGGATCGCCCTTGACTCCACCCAGCATCTTGATCGTCCGGCCTCAAGTCCCCTACTCGTGCCCGATCCTCTCACCGTTGACCACCAAATCGACTCCAGTGACCTACACATCATGAGACAAGCAAACACATTTCTGAACTCCTGCAACTTCACCAATACTTCCACCAACTTCGGTTAGACAAGACCAAGACATGCACAAACTCATGCAATCCCAAGATTCTCGCATTTCAACTCAAACACAAGGTCCGCTCAAGCCAATTACTCATCACATATATTGCAAACCATGGCACATATCCACATGGTTTCTCAATCTCCCCCTTGATGAGTACATGGACAACATCAAATGCACAAGATTAAAGAGTGAAATGTGAAACCAAATAAACTCATCCAAATGGCCAAACCCAAAGAAAAGGTGAAAACAAGCTATCTAGCAAAGTAGGGATCACAAAACCAAGAGTTGGTAAAGAAAGCGAGTTGAGATGCAAAGAATGTGAAAAGTGCAAGAAAACGCTCAAGATCATGATATGCTCCCTCTCAACTTGTGGTCGGTTTCATGTAGTGCAAAATGGATCATTTTAAGTTTCTTAGCATAGTTTGTGCATGACCCAATATTTTCTCCCCTTTTGGCAATGAACTCATCAAAGAATAAGCAAATATGCAAAACATTAAAATGCAACCTAAGGAGCTTCAACAATTATGCAAACAAGCTGATACGAACAAGGGTTCCTGATCTTCTGAAAGGTTCTGGATATGTTGATTTGGTCAGAGGCGACACACAAATCGATCCGGCTTTAGAACAGCATGTTCTAAACCCCGCAATCGCAGCACGACATCTCCTCTAGTTATCAACCGTCCTAAAACAATTGACCTCACCAAGAAGGCTAATCCCTACCTGCGAATCAAGGACACAAGCAAGAACAAAGAAGAAGGCAACACAATTCCAGATGTATTATGAATCTCACAAAGTTGGAGTCTCACAATCCGTGATGACGGCGAAACTGTTATGAACAGAATAATCTAAGCAAAACCCGAATCCTAATGGTGTGGTGGCGGCTGTATATGAAGACCCTAGGGTTGTGCAAGACCCTCTGGGCGCGCCCCTAATTGGGCTCAACTAGATACAAAGCCCAAAGGCCAAAAACAGGCGACGCAGCACCGAAACAGATTCTGGACCCTCTCTTGTTTCGACAATTCCTGATGACTCCGGATGATTTTTGATATGAGACTGGCTGCACTGGAAAGGTCTTCTTCTTATCTTTCCGTGCATATATAGAACGTCCAAATCCGAGTCCGTATGCGTCTCAGGCCTCCGTTTTAGTGCAGACTGGTCCAGAGCCCTGAAACAGACTTGAGGTCAGTTTTGGTTGGGCCTCCACCTTGGCTTCTACGTCCTTGCTGGTCCTCCACATCTCCAAGTCCTTCTCCCATCATCTCCTGGTCCTCTCCATGGTTCCTAATTATAATATAATCATTAGGTAGCAAACCATTCTCAAAAGTGACATATAATGAAGAACGTAGGAACGAGCTCACCTCTAAATTTAGTCGTCGTGCACGAGCTCTAGTCATTGGACCTTGCAAGTCCAGAATTGGAGGAGTGTTGCATGTATCCTTAGGAGTGATGTCCTCATCATCCTCCCCTCTTGAAGTGGAGTCATCCTCGACTCAAGCTCATTCTCTTCTCCCAAGTATAGTTTCAAATCTGAAATGTTAAAAGTAGGACTAACCCCAAACTCGGGAGGCAACTCAAGTTTGTATGCATTATCATTAATCTTCTCAATTATTTTGAAAGGACCATCATCTCTAGGCATTAATTTAGACTTTCACAAATCTGGAAATCTATCCTTTCTCAAGTGTAACCATAGTAAATCTCCTACATCAAGTTTTACTTCTTTTCTACCTTTACTACCATCAATTTTATACTTTTCATTCATCTTTTCAATGCTAAATCTAGTGGTCTCATGCATTTTCAAAATAAATTCAGCACACTCCTTAGCATCAACATGAACTCTCTCATGAATAGGTAGAGGAAGTATATCAAGTGGAGTACAGGGATCAAAACCATACACTACCTTGAAAGGACTTACCTTGGTAGTAGAATGTGTTGCCCGAATATATGCAAACTCAACATGAGGCAAACATTCTTCCCATTGCTTCAAATTTTTCTTCAAAATAGCTCTCAACATAGTACCCAAAGTGCGGTTCACCACCTCAGTTTGTCCATCAGTTTGTGGGTGACAACTTGTAGAAAACAACAACTTTGTACCCAACTTATTCCAAAGCGTGCGCTAAAAATGACTCAAGAATTTTGCATCACGATCTGAAACAATAGTAGAAGGCATACCATGCAAACGTACAATTTCTTTGGACAAGAGATCAGCAATATAACTAGCATCATCAGTCTTATGACATGATATAAAGTGTGCCATCTTAGAAAATCTATCCACAACAACAAAAATACTATCACTCCCTCTCTTAGTCCTAGGCAGTCCTAAAACAAAGTCCATAGAAATATCCGCCCAAGGAATAGAAGGAACAGGAAGTGGCATGTATAAACCATGTGGATTCAAGCGAGGCTTAGCTTTTTGACATGTAGTGCAACGAGCAACAAAGCGCTCAACATCTTTCCTCATCCTTGGCCAAAAGAAGTGTGTGGCCAAAATATCCTCCGTGTTCTTGGCACCAAAATGACCCATCAATCCACCTCCATGCGCCTCCTGTAACAACAAAAGATGGATGGAACCAACTGCAATGCATAGGCGGTTAGGTCTAAACAAGAATCCATCAGTCAACACAAATTTGTTCCATGCATGACCTTCTTTACAATGCAGCAATATATCCTTAAAATTAACACCAGCAGCATATTGTTCTTTAATTGCCTCAAGTCCAAAAATTCTACAATCAAGTTGAGACAATAAAGTATAGCGCCTAGATAAAGCATCAGCGATCATATTATCCGTCCCTTTCTTATGTTTAACAATGTAAGGAAAAGACTCAATAAACTCATTCCATTTAGCATGTCTACGGTTCAAATTACATTGAGAACGAATATACTTAAGTGATTCATGATCAGAATGAATAACAAATTCTTTGGGCAACAAATAATGATGCCACGTCTCTAAACAACGTACAAGTGCATACAATTCCTTATCATACGTGGAGTAATTCAAAACAGGCCCAGTAATTTTCTCACTAAAGTATGCAACAGGTTTACTATCTTGCATCAAAACCCCACCAATGCCTATACCACTAGCATCACATTCAAGCTCAAAAATCTTATCAAAATTGGGCAATTGCAGCAATCGTGCATGTGTAAGTTTATCCTTCAAAGCTTAAAATACTCATTATGTACCTTACCCTAATGGAAATCAATGCCCTTCTTTGTCAACTCCTGCAAAGGTGCAGCAATGGTGCTAAAATCTTTGACAAAGCGGCGGTAGAAACCTGCAAGACCAAGAAAACTCCTCACCTGTGTGATAGTTTTTGGTACAGGCCAGCTCTTTATGGCTTCAATCTTCACCTCATCCACCTCAATTCCCTGTGGAGTCACAACATAGCCAAGAAAAGAGACTTGATCCGTGCAAAAGATGCACTTCTCAAGCTTACCAAATAAACGAGCATCTCGTAAAGCATCAAAAACAGCACGCAAATGATTCATATGTTCATCTATAGATTTGCTATAAATCAAGATATCATCAAAGTAAACTACCACAAATTTGCCAACGAAAGCTCTTAAAACCTCATTCATCAAGCGCATGAAAGTACTAGGTGCATTAGTTAAACCAAAAGGCATTACTAACCACTCATATAATCCAAATTTGGTTTTGAAAGCTGTTTTCCATTCGTCTCCAAGTGTCATTCTAATTTGATGGTAGCCACTATGCAAATCAATTTTAGTGAAAATTATAGCACCACATAACTCATCAAGCATGTCGTCTAGCCTAGGAATAGGATGATGATACCTAATAGTAATATTATTAATGGCTCTACAATCTACACACATACGCCAAGTACCATCTTTCTTAGGAACCAAAAGTACAGGAACAACACAAGGACTAAGTGATTGACGAACATACCTACGATCCAAAAGGTCTTGAACTTGTCGTTGTATCTCCTGAGTCTCCTTAGGGTTGGTCCTATAAGCAGCACGGTTTGGCAAAGTAGCACCCGGAATCAAACCAATTTGATGCTCAATCCCTCTCAAAGGTGGCAATCCTGGGGGTATCTCAGCTGGAAAAACATCCTCATACTCCTGCAAAAGGTTAGTGACAACAGGAGACAAAGCTCTAGAAGCAATATCATCAAGCGAAAACAAAGCTTCTTTGCATATCAAAGCATAGCAAATATCATCATTATCAGAAATTTTAGCAAGCTCAGATTTTGTTGCAAGACATGAACGACCTTGTAATATAATTCCAGCACCCTTAGAACTTGAAGAATCATTAACATTACTAGGTGTAGAATTAGATTAACAGGTTGTTGAATTTTAGGACCTCTATTTTTCAAACTAGCAGCTCTTTATAAATCAGCTTGTACAATTTCAGCAGGGGTCATTTGTAACAATGTAATTTTAGTTCCTTTATGCATAAAATGGACTTATTACTTCTACCATGGTGTACAACATCATTATCAAATTCCCAAGGTCTACCCAATAAAAGTGAACATGCTTGCATGGGTACGACATCACAATCAACAGAATCCACATAAGAACCAATGGAAAAAGGAACTCTACAAGTTTGTATTACCTTAGCTTTTCCAGAGTCGTTTAACCACTGAATGTAGTACGGATGTGGATGTGGGCGTGTGGTCAAAGCACGCTTGTTGACCACATCAGCTTTACTATCTGTTTTTGATTTGTGTCCCACTCACATATATATATTTGGCCTTCCTAGCTCTACATATTTCTTCTGGATAGCACGTAGGTTCTTTTGTGACCCTTGCAATTGTGGAACACACCTCCCTGGTATCCTTTGCTTTGTTTTTCAGAACTTTGCAAGAGCTTTGTAAGGAGTTTCCTTTTGTTGTGTTGAGAGGCACCACTGCTTAGCTGTTTTGTAGGGATAACCTTCACTGTTTGTTTCCTATTTTGGTGTTTGTGATGGCAGGATGTGACGATGGAGAGATGGCTTCACCCTCACAATTTGCTGAGTGCGTGAGCCAAGAGCAGCTCCAGAAGGCTTTGCAGGCTGCTCAGAGTGATTTGGCAGAGATGATCACCAGGGCCGTTACTGATGCGGTCAGGAAGCTTCACATCGGAGAAAGCATCAAGCAGTTGGAGAAGCGGGTCTCTAACTTAACCGATCAGGTTGTCGCGTTGGAGACCGCCCCCAAGACCAATGATATGAACACTAGTAACCACGACGTTGACAACGTCCATGATGAAGACACGGTGTATAAGGCTGATGGCACCGTGGATAGGTCAGCTACAAGAACCACAAGATTACGATGTCGTTTGCACCATAATACTCAAGGTATGGGTGGTTTCCATAACTACAATTGTCGTCCACACGGTAACTATGCTCCAGATGACCCGTATGCTATAATTAAGTTTTCAATTCCTTCATTTTCGGGTCAGTATGATAGTGATGTTTATCTTGATTGGGAGATGACTGCAGAACAAAAATTTAATGCCCACCTTGTTCCTGAACAACATAGAGTTAGACAAGCTACTAGTGAGTTTAAGGACTTTGCTATTGTTTGGTGGAGTTGTCTTGCTGCTGAAACTGATTTGCCTACTACTTGGGAAGAACTTAAGGTAGCAATGCGTGATCGTTTTGTTCCCCCTTCTTTTTATAGAGAGATTTATAATAAACTGCAGCATTTAGAACAAGGAGATAAAACTGTTCAGGAGTATTTTAGTGAGCTTCAGAAGGGTTTGATTCGTTGTGCTGTAGTTGAAAAAGTAGAGGATCAGATTTGTCGCTTTTATTTTGGTTTAAGAAAATAAATTCAGGACATCCTTGATTATAAAGAATATTATACCCTCACCCAGTGTTTCCAGTATGCTATGCTTGCAGAGAAAGAATCACAGGGACTTTTCCAGGCTTTTGAGGAGTACAGCAAGTCAAGGAACTCCTACCCCCCACGCTCGACGGGAACTTTGGGGCTGCCCAGGCCATCTTTCCGACCGCCCCCACCATCAGCTACCAAGGGAACCAGTGTTGTTTCTGCAGCCCCAAGATCAGGCCCACCATCAGCCCCCACCATCTTTCCGGCCGCCCCCAACATCCTACCTCTGTTTGAGCTGAAATTTTCTGTGAATTCTCCCCCATTGTTAGTGAGTTGGAGAAAAATATCAAAAAAAATAAAAATAAATTTTTTTTGTGATTTCTACTAGTGCTACATCTAGCTCCCTGAAATTTCTGAATTTGGCTGTTTTGCACTTAGCCCCCTGTTATCGCCTGTGTGTCTTTTGTCTCCTTATTTCTACTTTGCTATCACTACTATTCTTGGACATACTTAGACCAGCAACTAGGGACAAGTTACTTGGGCACTTATTCAGCTTTACTATTTGTTTTTTATTTGTGTGCCACTCACATATATATATTTGGCCTTCCTAGCTCTACATATTTCTTCTGGACAACACATAGGTTATTTTGTGACCCTTGCAATCATGGAACACACCTCCCTGGTATCCTTTGTTTTGCTTTTCAGAACTATGTAAGAGATTTGTAAGGAGTTTCCTTTTGTTGTGTTGAGAGGCACCACTGCTTAGCTATTTTGTAGGGATAACCTTCCCTGCTTGTTTCTTGTTTTGGTGTTTGTTATGGCAGGAAGTGACGACGAAGAGGTGGCTTCACCCTCACAAATTTCTGAGTGCGTGAGCCAAGAGCAGCTCCAGAAGGCTTTGCAGGCTGCTCAGAGTGATTTGGCAGAGATGACCACCAGAGCCGTTACTGATGCGGTCAGCAAGCTTCACATTGGAGAAAGCATCAAGCAGTTGGAGAAGTGGGTCTCCAAGTTAACTAATCAGGTTGTCACATTGGAGACCGCTCCCAAGACCAACAATACGAACACCAATAACAACAATGACGTTGAAGACGACCATGATGAAGACACGGTGTATAAGGCTGATGACACCATGGATAGGTCAGCTACAAGGACTGCAAGATTACGACGTTGTTTGTAACGTAATACTCAAGGTATGGGTAGTTTCCATAACTACAATCGTCATCCACACGGTAACTATGCTCCAGATGACCCGTATGCAAAAATTAAGTTTTTAATTCTTTCGTTTTCAGGTCAGTATGATGGTGATGTTTATCTAGATTGGGAGATGACTGTAGAACAAAAATTTAATGCCCACCCTGTTCCTTGAACAACATAGAGTTAGACAAGCCACTAGTGAGTTTAAGGACTTTGCTATTGTTTAGTGGAGTGGTCTAGCTGCTGAAACTGATTTGCCTACTACTTGGGAAGAACTTAAGGTAGCAATGCGTGATTGTTTTGTTCCTCCTTCTTTTTATAGAGAGATTCGCAATAAATTGCAGCATTTAGAACAAGGAGATAAAACTGTTCAGGAGTATTTTAGTGAGCTTTAGAAGGGTTTGATTCGTTGTGCTGTAGTTGAAAAAGTAGAGGATCAGATTTGTCGCTTTTATTCTGGTTTAAGAAAATAAATTCAGGACATCCTTGATTATAAAGAATATTATACCCTCACCCAGTGTTTCCAGTATGCTATGCTTGCAGAGAAAGAATCACAGGGACTTTTCCAGGCTTTTGAGGAGTACAGCAAGTCAAGGAACTCCTACCCCTCACGCTCGACGGGAACTTTGGGGCTGCCCAGGCCATCTTTCTGGCCACCCCCACCATCAGCAACCAAGGGAACTAGTGTTGTTTCTGCAGCCCCAAGATCAGGCCCTGCACCTTCTATGCGCTCAGGTAAACTTTCTATGCAGGTACCAGCTAGTAGTGCCTCCTCTGTTCCTTCGACAGGGAGCACTACAGGGATTCAGTGCTACCGCTGCCATGGACTTGGTAATGTGCAGAAAGATTGTCCAAGTAGGAGGGCATATGTGGCGACAGACGATGCCGGTTACATGAGCACCTCCGATGTGGAGGATGAGGAGGAGGACATCGCTGCCACCGGCAGTGACCTCGTCCTTGGAGGCGGAGACACCACAGGATACATGAACATTATTGTTCAACGTGTCCTTAGCACACAAGTTCATCAGCCCGAGACGATGCAGCGCCACAACTTGTTCCAGATTTTCTTCGTCATCAAGAACCGCCGAGCACGTGTCATCATTGATGGAGGGAGCTGCAATAACTTGGTGAGTTCTGATGTGGTCAACAAGCTTGCTTTGACCACACGTCCACATCCACATTCGTACTACATTCAGTGGTTAAACGACTCTGGCAAAGCTAAGGTAATACAAACTTATAGAGTTCCTTTTTCCATTGGTTCTTATGTGGATTATGTTGATTGTGATGTCGTACCCATGCAAGCATGTTCACTTTTATTTGGTAGACCTTGGGAATTTGATAATGATGCTGTACACCATGGTAGAAGTAATAAGTACACTTTTATGCATAAAGGAACTAAAATTACTTTGTTACCAATGACCCCTACTGAGATTGTACAAGCTGATTTAGAAAGAGCTACTAGTTTGAAAAATAAAGGTCCTGAAATTCAACAACCTGTTAATTCTAATTCTACACCTAGTAATGTTAATGATTCTTCAAGTTCTAAGGGTACTGGAATTAAATTACAAGGTCGTTCATGTCTTGCAACAAAATTTGAGTTTGCTGAAATTTCTAATAATGATGATATTTGCTATGCTTTGATATGCAAAGAAGCTTTGTTTTCGCTTGATGATATTGCTTCTAGTGCTTTGCCTCCTGCTGTCACTAACCTTTTGCAGGAGTATGAGGATGTTTTTCCAGCTGAGATACCGCCAGGATTGCCACCAAGGACGTGGAAGCCAAGGTGGAGGCCCAACCAAAACCGACTTCAAGTCTGTTTCTGGCCTCAGGACCAGTCTGCACTAAAATGGATGTCCAAGATGCATACGGACTCGGATTTGTACATTCTACATATGCACGGAAAGATAAGAAGAAGACATTTCCAATGCCGCCGGTCTCATATCACAATTCATCCGGAGTCATCGGGAATCGTCGAAATAAGAGAGAGTCCAGAATCTGTTTCAGTGCTGCGTTGCCTGTTTTTGGCCTTTGGGCTTTGTATCTAGTTGAGCCCAAGTAGGGGTGCGTCCAGAGGATCTTGCACGACCCTAGGGTCTTCATATACAGCCGCCACCGCACCATTAGGGTTGGGGTTTTGCTTAGATTATTCTGTTCATAACAGTTTCGCCGTCATCACGGTTTGTGAGACCCCAACTTCGTGAGATTCATAATAGATCTGCAATTGTGTTGCTTTCTTCTTTGTTCTTGCTTGTGTTTTTGATTCGCAGGCAGGGATTAGCCTTCTCGGCGAGGTCAATCATTTTAGGACGGTTGATAACCAGAGGAGACGTCGTGCTGCGATTGTGGGGTTTAGAACGTGCTGTTCTGAAGCCGGATCGATTTGTGTATCGCCTCCGACCAAATCAACGTATCCAGAACCTTTTGGAAGATCGGGAACCCTTGTCCACACCACCTCATGACATACCCACGCTCTAGCAATAAAGTCTTAAGCCTAGCATACCATGCCCTAGGTGCTTGCTTTAGCCCGTACAAAGCCTTCTGAAGCTTGTACACACGGTTTGGGTATTTGTGGTGCTCAAAGCCAGGTGGTTGTTTTACATAAACCTCTTCCTCTATGAAACCATTTAGGAAAGCACTCTTGACATCGATTTGATAGAGTCTAATGCCCTTAGAGGCAACAAATACAAGCAAGATCCTAATGGCTTCTATGTGTTAAACAGGAGCAAAGGTTTCCCCGTAGTCTAAGCCTTCCACTTGACTGAAACCCTGAACAACAAGCCTAGCCTTATTTCTAATAACCTCACCATCTTCCCCATGCTTGTTTTTAAAAACCAACATGAGGCTCTACTAGGGTCCATACTTTGTTTCTCTCAAAGTTCTCCAACTCATGCATGGCCTTATCCTAATGTTCGTCAGATAGTGCGTGTCCAACATCCCGGGGTTCAAAGGTTGCAATAAAGAGAGAATTGGTAAAGCATGCTAGATGTACAGACCTTGACCTTGTTATCCTCTCATAGAGATTACTGATCATTTTTTGAGGTGGATGTTCATGCTGAATGTGGCGGGGGACCTCTCTGATGTAGATATGGCCCGATCTTCCGAGAGGTAAGGGGATAAACTCGAATTTAGGGAACTCGGCATCGATGACCCGGCTTGAATCAGACACGACCCAACCCCGCAACCGTTACAACAAGCACAACTTGATTGTTCCTGCAAGCGAAATCGAGAACACAAGCAAGGGAGGATAAACACACAATCTAAAATTGCAAATATGGATGAAGCAAATAACAAGAAAAGGTTCAAGCTAAAAGATGGCAGCTACTGAGTTTATTGTAAAAGGACTAATCGCCACAGTGGTGTAGAACAAGAACAGGGGCCCTGGATTACTGTAAAAGGACTTGTCACCACAGTTACAATAATTCGATCAAGTTTCTCTCTGGAAAACTGAACTAAATAAAACCCAAAACTAAAAGATGGCAGCTACTGAGTTTATGTAGGAACCAGGGATGTCCTAGGGTTGGGGCGACCAGGGGGGCGCCCACAAGATGGGCTTAAGGCCCGACATGATACATGGCCAAGTTTGCCCAAAATATGTGGCGCAGCACCTTGTCATGGTCACATATTATGACTCACGACCCTTCTGGAGCTAGGACCAGAAACAAAACGATGGCATCGTCGTCCCCTTTCCAACGCATCAAGGAACGCCTTGTTTGGATGTCGGATGTGGGAGATATCATCAAAACCGTGAAGGGGTGTCGGCTGAATCTGAGACGAACATGGCGACCGAGTTGGTGACGACTTGTAACTTGGAGAAGGACATGATATGCGCGTATCCAGCATGGTGATGTCCTCATCATCCTCCCCTTCTTGAATTGGAGTCGCCCTCGACTCCATATCATCAATCTCCTGCAAAAGGTTAGTACTAGCAGAATGCAAAGTACAAGATACATGATCATCGATAGAAGATATATCACGACAAAGTATAGTATAGCAAGGTGCATCATGATTATCACAAAGTTCAGCAACAGTAGATGTCATAGAAAGAAAAGTACCTCCCTTTAACTGAATAGCCTTATGTTTAACATCAGAAAGTTGTTTGTTATCATGTTTATTCTCAGTATTTTCAGCAAGCAGTTTAAAATGATTTCTAATATCAGCAGGCAATAACGGATGCAAAGTAATATTCCTGTCCTTATGCATGAATGTATATGTATTAGTTCTACCATGGTGGGCAGCATCCGTATCATATTCCCATGGACGGCCTAATAAAAGCGAACATGCTTGCATAGGTACAACATGAAAATCAATAGTCTTGATAAGAACCTTCTGAAAAGTGTATGCGTGGTGATCGAGTTACCTGTGCCATACCACTATTGTTGAACCATTTGATGTGGTAGGGCTGATGTAGTGCATGCGTGGTCAAGCCAAGTTTGCTTACCAAATCAGAACTTACCAAGTTGTTACAGCTCCCAGTATCAATGATGATGAGAACACGGCGATCCGCAACAATGAGGTACATGTAGAATAAATTGTTGCGTTGTTGTTCTTCCTCTTGTCCCACCTGAGTGGTCAACACACGCTGTACAATGAGACTAGGAAAACCCGTGGTGGCAGCGATGGAATCAATGGCGGTGGTCTCCTGCTCCTCCGTCAAATCTGCAACAAGTTTAGGCATACGAGCAAATTCATCTTCAACATCACTACAACTTTCATACCCATTAGCAGTAGCGATGAAAGTATGACGACTAGGGCAATCCTTCATGACATGTCCCATGCGCTTGCAGCGGTGGCAAATAATGGTGGTGGAGGAGCCACTCCTAGTACCGGAAGTAGTAACCTTCTTCTGGTGTTGGTGCTGCACACTAGACGATTGCGCTACAGAAGTAGGCGCAAGTGGAAGAGTTGTTGCTGGTGGCTTAGCAACATGACTCTTGAAGTTGTCTACTCCAGTGCGTTGATGGAGAGATTGCTCAGTGTTGGACCTGCAAGATTGTTGTGGAAGGCATCACTGTACTTCTCGTTCAGCCTTAAGAGCCATATGATACAAGTGGCTGAACCTATTCCACTCTTTATAGTCAACAATATTTTGGATATCACAGTTCAAACCACCAAAAAAATCTAGCACTAGTTTCAACATCATCTTCATGTATATCACAACGTGCTAAACCAATAAGCAATTCCTGATAATATTCCTCTACTATTTTACTACCTTGTGTTAAAGATTGTAATTTCAAACATAAATCACGTTGGTAATAAGGAGGAACAAAACAAGATTTCATGCGTTGTTTCAAAACAGGCCAAGTGGCAGGTATAGCAGCATTAGTATTGCAAAGATCATTCCACCAAAAGAGAGCAAAACCTATAAACTCATTAGTAGCAAGTCTAACTCTATGCTCAGCAGGAACTAAATGAGAATTAAATTTCTGTTCAACAGCAAGTTCCCAATCTAAGTATGCTTCAGGATCAGCACTACCAGCAAAAGGTGGTATATTAAATTTGGGCTTAACAAAAGTATCAGTATTACCATGATTGTTATTACCTCCCATACCGTGTCGATTACGGCAAAGACGGTTTGCATCACGGTCAAAATCATCATCAGCAGCAGCTCGTTGAGGTGGAGGTCGTCGTTCAACATCCTTAATGCGGTGGCCAACAGTGTTGATGTTACCCATCAACTCGGCAAACTTCGTTTCCATTAATGTACGCTGGTCCGCAAGAAGCTTCGTGATCTCGGCCGTGGACACGCAATCATTGAAGTCTGTAGGGCACTCCAACTCTCTAGGTGTCCCTTTCCCTTTCTCTGACATGGTTAAAACCAAAAGACAAGACTAAACAAAAAGATTAGCCCTATCAACTAGCAGGCAGCAGAGGGTGTAGAAAGTGGAAAACAATATCAGAAGCAATGTATCACAATCTTGCAAGTGTTCTTACCAAAGCCAAAAAAGTTGAGACAATCTGTAGTTGAGCTTGGGTGTAACAGTTGCAAGGAAGAAACCTGTGCTGCAATATGTATAGCTTGGAAGGCTAATATGTATGTCAATAGAACACAATTCAATAACAGATAGTAGCACTGAATAAATGTCCAAAGTAGTGTCCTAATTGCTGGCAAAAGAATCATGTTCAAAAACAGTTGTGACAGCAAGAATAATGGCAAAGGCAGCAAGGATCAAAACAGACTTCACAGACTTAGAATTTTCAGGGCGGGGGGGGGGGGGGGGGGAGGGTGCAAATCAAAATCTTGATTTTTTTTGTATGATTTTTCCACTACTTTTCTCTGATAGAGGAGCACAGAGGAAGGAACCACAAGAAGTTTCAACTCAAACAGAGGGAAAACAAAGGGTAGGTAAAATCACAAAGTTTCGCCGAAAGCGCTATTTTTGACTTGACAATTTTTTTCTATTTTTTCCCATTTTTTTTGAATTTTTGACGAGGTCACACAGGGCGGAGCCAAGTGTGGGTCACCTCAACTTTAAGTCAAGAATCTGCTGTAAATATTTCAGCCTAATAGGAGTAACGAGCGAAAAGTTATGCCTGTTTTACCGAAGGTATGTCAAGATAGGGTTTGAGGGGTGGGGGTGGGGACAGAATCGGGTAGGGTTTTTTGGTTGGCAATGGATTGTGGGTGTGGTGGGTGGGTGACACGATGGTGAATCCAATGGAAAACACGATAGTGATGGCGGTGTGCAGCGGAGATCAAAACAGAAACCGAATCGAAACACAAATTCAAACCAGCAACTGAACTCGACTAGGACACAAACTCAACACTACGAACTCTGAAATTAAATTATGCAAAGGCTAAACAGCGTCTGGGATGGTGGGGAAATTTTTTTGTAGGCTTTTTCATGGACAAAAGGTGATGAACACAAACGAATCTAAAGGGAAAAACACGATAATACCTCACGGGGAACCTAGAATCTGATACCACTTGATGTAGATATGGCCTGATCTTTCGAGAGGTAAGGGGATAAACTCAAATTTGGGGAACTTGGCGTCAATGACCTCGCTTGAATCAGACATGACCCAACCCCGCAACCATTACACCAAGCACAACTTGATTGTTCCTGCAAGCGAAATCGAGAACATAAGCAAGAGAGGATAAACACGCAATCTGAAATTGCAAATATCGATGAAACACATCACAAGAAAAGGTTCAAGCTCTGAACACAAAAGGACTAATCGCCACAGTGGTGTAGAACAAGATCAGGGGCCCTGGATTACTGTAAAAGGACTTGTCGCCACAGTTATAGTAATTCGATCAAGTTTCTCTCTGGAAAACTGAACTAAATAAAACCCAAAACTAAAAGATGGCGGCTACTGAGTTTATGTAGGAACCAGGGACGTTCTAGGGTTGGGGCGACCAGGGGGGCGCCCACAACATGGGCTTAAGGCCCGACACAATACATGGCCAAGTTGGCCCAAAATAGGTGGCGCAACACCTTGTCATGGTCACATATTATGACTCACGACACTTCTGGAGCTAGGACCAGAAACAAAACGACGGCATCATTGTCCCCTTTCCAATGCATCAAAGAACGCCTCGTTTGGATGTCGGATGTGGGAGATATCATCAAAACCGTGAAGGGGTGTCGGCTGAATCCGAGAAGAACGCGGCGACCGAGTTGGTGACGACTTGTAACTTGGAGAAGGCCATGATATGCGCATATCCAGCATGGTGATGTCCTCATCACTCTCTCTCAGAGTGTACCTCCCCCTCAACCACCACTGGAGCTTGCTCGACAGCCGCTGTAGTCAATGTAGAAGCTTCTGGACCCTCTGCTAGAGTAGTGGTAGCAGCAGGAATAAGCTCAGATGAGAGATGAAGTGAATCATTGTTATCATCATCCAAGCCCTATAGGTCCTCTTTTATGAAGATGCTTTCCTTCAGCTCCTTATCACCTGCAGACTCAATCACATTCCTTGCACAAGAGTTTGATTCATCAAAGGTTACATTGCAGGATTCTACGATGGTGTTAGTTTCCAAATTCAACACTCTGTAGGAATGACCATGAAGAGAGTAACCAAGAAAGATGCCATCGAAATACCTACTCAAACTTATCAAGATTGCCATATTTGAGAATAAAGCACTTACAACCAAAGGCACGCAAATGCGAAACCGAGGGCTTTCTCCTAATACGCAGCTCATAAGAAGTCAAATTAAGAATTGAGTGTAAGAAAATCCAATTAGAAACAAAGCAAGCAGTGTTAATAGCCTCAGCCAAGAACCGCCTCGAAGTCCTATACTCATCGAGCATCGTCGGGGCCATCTCCACCAAGGTTCTGTTCTTTCTTTCGACCACACCATTCTACTAGGGAACAGGAGGTGCTAAAAACTGATGCTCAATGCCACGCTCAAGACAAAAAGCATCAAAGGAAAAGTTCTTGAACTCGGTGCCATTATCACTGCGTATTGCTCGTAATGCACCAGGGAGTTCCTTGAACAACCTCAAAGCTAAGCTCCGAAAGTGATGAAACACTTCATCCTTGCTCTCAAGAAAGTAAACCCAAGAGTAGCGAGAGTAGTCATCAACAATCACAAGAACATACCACTTCCATCCCGCCGAACGAACCCGAGAAGGACCAACAGTGTCCATATGAAGCAACTCTCCAGGGCGTTCAGTCATCACCAAATTGATTGGTGGATGAGAAGCAGCAATCATTTTTCCATGACGACAAGGAGCACAAACCAAATCCTTATCAAATTTGAGCTTAGGCAATCCTCGTATCAACTCTAGGCCACTCAAGTGACATAACAAGTCAAACCTCATGTGTCCTAGTCTCCTGTAACATTTCCAGAGCTCAGAAGAAGATTGGGTAAACAAACACTTGTGAGAACTAGCAAAATCAGCCTGAAAAACATTCCCTAGAAATCCCACAAACCAAAGAGCCATTCGAATCAAGAACACAAGAAGCATTTTTCTTAAAGCGCACTTCCAAACCAACATAAGCAGCTGAGAAACAGAGAGGAGATTGTACTTGAGATGCTCAACCAAACCAACAACCTTGAGAGTGAATTTTTAATTTACCTTTACTGTGCCTCTTGCCTTCACTCTCCCTCTCTTGTCATCTCATAAGGTCACATACTCCCGCCCGCTTCAAGGGAGTGAGGCTGGAGAACCACTTTGCATCTCCGGTCATGTGGCATGAACACCTGAAGTCCATTAGCCACTTGTTCTCCAGACCTCCACCTGCTGCCTATGAAGAATGAGAAGGAAAAGTCGATGGGTTAGTGCTAGGGTTAGTCAAAAAACATTTGGGAATCCAGCACTTAACCATACGACTGGTAGTAGTCAACACAGTTCTTTGCACATTATCATTCGAACGCATGGGACAAGAACCACGATGGGGAAAGTGTGGACTGTCAAAGCATCTCGACTCAAACCTTGGATTGTGAGAATAGAAACTATCTGTGTGAAAACATGGGGTGCCAAAGTGCTGCTGCGCAAAGCCTTTGTTTCGTGAATCAAAGCCATATAGGGGATGACCCTGTCCATGATAGGCATGAGAAAAAGAGCGAGGCTGAAAACCATCAAAATCATCATGATGCACATTCCTAGTTAACTCAGCTTACATCCTCTCAATCCTCTTACGCCTATAACAGTACTCATCCAAGTGACCCTTACGCCCACAGAACATGCAAATGTAGACACTCTCATGTTTAGGCTTTGTTTGCACAGGAGGTTTGGGTTTTGGCTTCTCTGTTTGCTTTGGGTTGAAGGAAGGTTTGGGGTTTGGTGGATAGTATGTGTCACTGGGTTTGATGGATTGTTCCTCATCCTTGTAGCTAGAGCTAGGCACAAACATACCCACATTTTCACTCTCTTTCTCAACCCTCTTAAATCCCAAACCCAAGTTGTAGGTTGACCTACTAGCACTCTCTTTGACTCTTGCTAGGTCACTCTCAATTTTCTCCTCACTAAGGTTCTTTGGAGCCTAGAAACAAGATAGTCATTTTCTTGGACTAGGACTTTGTTTTCCTCCCTTGTGATTACAAGCTTGTCCTGAAGAGAGACACACATCTCAAAGGGTGGTGGAAGGACCTTAGAGCGAGTCTTAATAAGCATCTTGGACTCAAGCTCTTTGACTTTGAGTGTTTGAGCTTCCAACTTACTTGTGAGCTTGGGGCACTTGTGACATGCACCCAAAAGAGTTGGCCTAGCTTTGAATTCATCAAGCTCCTTGAGGGCACTCTCAAGCTGACTGGCAACTTGAGCATGCACACTCTCCCTCTAACTCAAATCATTCATCACAACTTGACATGACTCACACTCTACAACAGTGAAATCACAAGCAAGCTTAGACATAAGCGAAGCAATTTCAAAATCAGCACTCTCCAACTTAGACTTAAGCTCTCTACTTTCACGAACAGCACTGCAAAGCATATCATCTTGCAAGAGCAGAACATCGAGCAAATGATCAAGTTCAAAAGAGAGCTTATAAAGAGTGGGAGGTACCTTGCTTGTGTCGGTGTCGGATCCAGAGTCGGTGTCATGATCGTTCTTTGCATGAAGTCATCCTTTGCCAAAGAGAGCTTATAAAGAGTGGGAGGTACCTTGCAACGCCTGGTGAAGTCATCCTTCCTCTTGACTCATGGCTTTTCAACCTCCTCCTCTGAGCTTGTAAGGCCTTCGCTTGGTGTGAGGTCGACATCGCTCAAGGCGGCAACACAGGCGCGTGCAATGGCCTTGGCGAACTTCTTGGATTTCTTGCCCTTCTTGTAAAAGCGGTTCTTTTTCTTCTTCAAGTCTTCAGTGTTGTTGTCGTGGTACCCGACCTTCTTCTTCTTTTTGGGACAGTCAGCAATGAAGTGTCCCAGGTCACCGCACTCGAAGCAGGTTCATGAAGCACCTCCTCTTCTCTCCTTTCGGTTGTTGTAGAACTTCCTAAACTTCCTTGTGAGCAAGGACAGCTCCTCGTCAGGAATGCACTCCATCTGTTCATCGGAAGCTTCAACAAGAGAAGACAGAGCAAACTTCAAAAAAGACTTGTCAAGTGAGGGGTTAGTTCTATAAGAAGCATCACTGTGAGTACCCTTCTGAGAGCTAGAAAGCAAAGCCATGCTAGAAGTAGGATTAACATGATTAGGATGAGATTTCCTAGATAGTTCATGAGATTTTAGCTTGCTATACAATTGCTCATAGTTCAAGGTATTGAAGTCAACAGTTTCTTCTAGAGCAGCAATTTTAACCCACCAAAAATTTTCATCAAATGAGTACAGCAGTTGCTTAGCTCTATCATTATCACTGTACACAAGGTTACCACAAGCCTGCAAGTGGCACACAATTGCCTCAAACCTATGAAAGGTGTTATCTAGTGACTCGCCAGGTTTTTGCAAAGGTTTGGTACTGTCTATTGTAAGAATCCTTCCGCATAGACTTGACTTGATCGGTACCCTCATGGTACGTGCAAAGCTTAACCCAAATAGCATGAGCAATGTCAAGGTGTGCAACGCGATCATGTTCACTTCTACCAAGTGTAGAGAGCAGAATGTTGACAGCTTTGGAGTTATGTTCATACCTGTTCAACTCACCTATAGAAGCGGTGTTGAGGTCAGTAGGTATGTTGTATTCTTGCTCGACAATGTCCCAGATTGCACGTCCTTGACTCAGGAGATAAGCCTTGGTCCGTGACTTCCAGTAGGGGAAGTCCTCTCCATCGAACATCCAGAGCTTGACCACACGCTTCTCTATGTCGCCTTCGGATCACAAGGCTATTGAAGGTCAACTAGTGATCAAACCGGCTCTAATACCAATTGAAGGACCAAGAAGGCGATCTGAGGGGGGGGGGGAGGGGGTGAATGGGAGCCAATCAAAATTCTCCAAGAGAACTTGGCCTATGTCTCAATTACAACCCGAGCCATCCTCTAAACCAACCACCAAGGCTACACACACCAACTTGTGATGTGCTAACCCTAGGAGTAATCAACAACAGCGGAACACAACGGAAACAAGAGTGAACAACAAAGACATGAAATAGTCGGAGAAGCAAGCACAACACACCTTACTGGTATACCATCGGAAGTGCCGATCATAGCCATCGGCAGTGCAGGTTGACACCATCGGCAGTGCCGGTCACACCCATCGGTAGTGCCGGTTGTAGCTGTTGGTCGGGTACAGCCAAGACACAAATCTACTGGAAAATAGCATAGAAAACAAATAACAAAGGTGGAAAACCAAGGCACAAATCTATGGAAGAAACACACTCAAAACTGAGTTGTTCTGGCGAAGAATCGGCTGTGCTGATCAGATTATCGGTAGTGCCGATCGGCGGTGCTGGTCCAGGTGATCTGCAGTGCTGGTCCGGTCATCGGCAGTGACCACCAGCACTGCTGGTCCTTGCTGGTCCATCGGCAGTTGGTGCCACCGGCACTACCAGTCGGGCCCAACAGGATCAGAACAACAACAATGGATCGCAAAGAAAAATTGCAAAACCCTACCAAACGAACTCCAAAAATCACTAAATTTGGACTAGAGAAACATCATGGTAGGACGTTTCATCTCCAAGTGGAATCACACAAAAAGCTCAAGAATTCATTGTGAATTTGAGGATTTACTAAAAGCACTAGGGTTTGAATGTTTTTGAGGAAATCCACGAAATCGAAGGTGCTCTTGCCTAGGATTCAATTAAGGATCCATAGAGGAATGTTTAGGCATGTCCTAGCACCAAGATCCCTCAAGAAATTTGTACCAAAACACACTAAAAAACGAGATCAAAAATCTCCATGAAAATAGCTCCAAAAATAGGGAAAAGGAGAAATTTGGGATTTAGGGAGAGAGGAAGATCTTGAGCATGAAACTAAATCTCATATCATGGAAACACGCTTACAAGATCCATAGATACAAGGCTAAGAAGACACTTGAATGAAGTCCTAACACAAGGCTAATGGGAAGAGACAGACCTCCTCCACTAGCCTTACCTCTCCTTATATAGGCCTAGGGTCTATTGTCTACATGACCACTCTACCCTTGACCTACATAACACACCCACCTACCACCGGGGGCATAATCGTCCATCTTTTGCTTCATCGCCCGAATGCCATCGAGCCCTTCACGACTTTGCTTTGCCTTAAAGCAAGCTCCGTGATGGTGCCATGTGCACCACCAACCACCGCCACCGGTTTGAGTCCCAAACCGGGAAACCGCCTTGCATGCTTCTCAAAGCGTGACTTCTCGTTGTCGACGCGTGTCACCTTGTCCCGTGATCCTGACCACCAGCAAGTCTCTCCCAGTCCCTGTCCATCGGGCCCCCTTACCACTTGCACCAGCATCCCGTTCGCCTTGACTTGGTCAACATGCCATCTTCATCACTCCATGGTTTTGAGGCTCAACCGCGAAACCATCCATGCTTCTTGCCTCTCCATGTGTACAGTGTGGATCACCCTTGACCCTACTCGCCATCCTGATCGTCCGGCCCCAAGTCCCCTACTTGTGCCCGATCCTCTCGTCGTTGACCGCCAAGTCGACTCCAATGACCTACACATCATGAGATAAGAAAACACATTTCCCCACTCCTGCAAGTTCATTAATAATTCCACCAACTTTGGTTAGTCAAGACCATGACATGCACAAACTCATGCAATCCCAAGATTCCCGCATTTCAACTCAAACACAAGGTCCGCTCAAGTTAATTACTCATCACATATATTTCAAACCATTGCACATATCCACATGGTTTCTTAGAAACTTCATCTATCAAGAGAAGTATACCAATGACCTTCTCAAAAGATTCAACATGGAAAATTGCAAGCCCTTGCACACACCTATGGCAATAAGCAAACCTTTGGATGATGATGTGAAAGGAAAACCGGTGAACCCCAAGCTCTATAGATCTATAATTGGTTCTTTGCTCTATCTCACCGCTTCAAGACCAGACATCATGTTTAGTGTGTGCTTGTGTGAACGCTACTAAGCAAATCCAAAGGAGTCACACTTGAAGGCCGTAAAGAGGATAATGAGATACCTCAAGTACACACCTACCATGGGCTTATGGTATCCTAGAGGAACAAGCTTTGAGTTACTTGGGTATTTGGATTTGGACTTCGCGGGTTGCAAAGTGAATAGAAAGAGTACATCGGGAGGTTGCCAATTTCTTGGAAGATCTCTAGTATCTTGGAGCTCAAAGAAGCAAAACTCGGTGGCTCTATCAACAACTAAAGCGGAATACATGGCAGCAGGAGCATGTTGTGCTCAACTTCTCTATATGAGGCAAACGCTCTCGGATTATGGTCTCAACTACACTCAAATGCCATTGTATTGTGATAGTAAGGCGGCAATCAAGATAGCCCTCAAAACTGGAGATCATGGTCATGCAAAGCACATTCAAGTGAGGCATCACTTCATAAGGGATCATGTTGAGTTGGTGACTATGCGAACTCATGAACAATTGGCAGATATCTTCACCAAGCCACTCGATGAGAAGACCTACAACAAGCTAAGGGGAGAACTCAATGTTCTCGACCTCTCCAACTTCACATGAGTAATCCTTGAGCTTGTCTTTTGTAAATATGTATAGTGTTTGTTTGTTTGTTTTGTTGGTTGTGTCCTTGTTTTGTGCTTGTTTCTCTTCTTTTGTAGGTTGACTTTGGACCTTCTTGAGATAGCAATGGACATGGGTTAAGCTTGGGAAGGTTGTTCATGGTGTACCCAAGGCTTTGAAGAATGTTCCATTGTGAGCAAGCTTGAGAAGGGAACAACTCGTTGTTGACACTTGGTTTGTAGCGGTTCTCTCTCTTTTCTTTAGCATTGCATCATGCATTGTATACTTGTTGCATTTGCCCGTTGCACTCATGCATCTTTGCATTGTGATACCATACATGCTCCCAGGCATGTGTCTAGGGGGAGTTGCTCATTTACAATGTGAGTACATGACCCTCTGGATGATCAAATAGTGATATTTGTGCTTCATGCCCATTGAGACATGTTCAACCAAGCTTCAAGGTTAAATCTACTCACGCGGCTCAAAGACAAGTGGTTCATACATTCCCACCTCTCAAATGACTAACCCTTGCATATTTGAGAAAATATTTTGTTGAGTCATAAGTGTCGGGGGAGCTACGGTGGAATGCCATTCCGACCAAGGAGGAGCACCATGAAAGGGGGAGTTATCCTAACTCTTGGCAACTATCTTTTGCCTCTTGGTTTCATTATGTTTTGGTTTGGTTTTTGTTGATAGGTGACAAAGGGGGAGAAGGAACATGAAGATCCAAAAGCCAAGCTTAAGTTGAGAACACAAAAAGGGAGAGAAGAACATGAAGATCAAATGAAGATGACAAAGGGGGAAAAAGTTCATATGAAGATCGTATCAAGATAAACATCTACACAAACATGAAGAAGAACAAAGATGATGCATGTCTACAGGGACAATGTACAACACACATCTTCTCCGACATGAGCATCTACGTCCTTGTTGTATGTCTACTTCAACAAGATCATCAACCATGATATCAAGATGGGCGCAAAATTCAGCTCAAGATAGAAATCTAAGTGCACAAAATAAGTGGGTAGTTCTCCCTTAACACCTAGCACATCTCAAGGGGGGAGACTACTTCCAAGGTAAGGACAAAGGTATGCTTTCCAATTCCTTCTTTTTCTTTTGGCTCATTCTTCCTCGTCCGATTTGGATCATCATAAGTAGTGGTTGTCATCCATCACCAAAAGGGGGATATTGTAAAGTTCATGACCATTGAGGTCACCCCAAGGTATGATGTTTTGGTGATGAATGACAAACATGAAATATGACGAATGTCTACATAGTTGTTCGTGTATGAAACCTCTGCTACCTTCTAATGATTGTAAATGGCGGCCTTGCCGATTTATGACAATGATCACAAGCAGGGAGGCTTGTGAACTTGATGGAGTCCAAGGGTTGATGGAGATGGATCAAAGCAGAGAACAAGTTATGGTGCAAGTGTTGAGTACACTTGTATAGTTGTTAGGGCTTTGAGTCCATAGGAAAAACCGGACTATCAAGGGGTCTAGGTCATTCTCTTAGGTCATGTGTAGTCGGTGATGTGCAAGATGGCTCGGTGAAATCACAGGCACTAGTTGACAGTGGAGAAGCCAAGGAGCTATTCGGAGAAGCCGAGAAACGAAGTCAAGTGAGGACGACAAGTTTCAGCTTTTGGACATAGAGACCGGATAGAGGGGCAATGATGACCGGTCACTATATGGAGTTGTCTGAGACTTCTAGTGAGGAGCGAGGAATCTTTCTGTGCTAGAGTCTATACAAACTGAACGGTCCAGTCTATTGACCAGACGATCCGGTCAGGGTTGCACGAGGCAGAGAGAAAGCCAACACCGAAATGTTGCTGGACTGGAGAGAGAAATGGATCGTACGGTCCGGTCAGGTGACCGTACGGTCCGGTCAGTAGAGCAATCAGCAGTGGTCAGAGCCATTGAGGTATAGTGTTGCAGTGACCGGACGGTCAGGTCAGGCAGTGACCGGACTATACAGTCAGTAGGCCCAGAAAGCTGATTTCATGGAGCAACGGCTAGTTTGAGGTTGGGAGACTATATACCATCATTGCTGGGGTCTGTGTGACCTCTCTTGTCCAGTAGAATACCTGAGAGCATTTGGTAAGATCCAAAAGGAAAAGAGGAGAGCACTAGGAGCATATCTTGAGAGTGCTAGTGGAGAGTAACTTGAGCATCTTGCACATGTAAGGCTAGGGTGTCCTTGAGGGTGTGATCTAGATTGTTACTCTTGGTCTATGGTGAGACCTAGACTGATTAGGTGTTGGTGATCGAGCCTATCCTGATTGGTTGTGAAGGCCGCGCACGTTTGTACACGGTTTGAGCCTGCCATTGAAAGGGGCATCGCTAGTGACCGCCCGTGTCGGCTCGGGGAGTCTAGAAAGTTCTCGAGGGAGGCAAGCTTGTGCTTTGTGCAGCGGTGACACACACCATGTCTTCACTTCGGGAGTAATTGCGGGCCCGTGGGCGAGAACTCCACTTGGTGGCAGGAGGGACCAGAACTCCGGCGGGAGTGGTCCAACAAGGAATAGGGGAAGGCGCCATCCTTCTGAGACCTCGAGAAAAAATCATGAGCCATCTCTTACTCTACTCCTTACTTTGATGCTTTACTTTCCGCATTTACATACCATGCTATTCATGCTTGTGTGCTTGTCTTGCTCTAGTTGATTACCTTGTAGACTTGCATGATTAGGCTTCTTGCTTGCTAGTTGTGTTTGAGCTTCCGCATTTAATCACTAGCATGTATAGGAGTTGCATTGGCTTGATTGCTTACCCTTGTATGTATTGTGCTACACATGCTTGTGTGCACTAGTTCCGTATCTTGTAGAATTGCATGAGTAGGCTCCTTTGCTAGCTAGTGGCGTGCTTCCGCATTGTTTTATTATTAGCTTGCATAGGAGTTGTATTGACTTGAGTGATCCACTAGTATGCTTAGGATGTTGTTCCTTTCATAGGGCTTTTATCTTGCTAGTGTGATCACCACTAGAACTGTTATAGGAGTTGTTTGAGTGGTCGGTTTTAGAAATTGGCGAATTTGGTACATAGTGCGAGTTCCTGATTCACCCCCCCCCCCCTCCCTCTCGGTCACTCGGTTCTTTCAACTACCTGCACAATTCTGCCCAAGAACTGATGGAATTGGCAAGCAGGTTAGTGAGCCATGTTGAAGGACCAAGAAGGTGACCAGAGGGGCGGGGGGTGAATGGGAGCCAATTAAAATTCTTCAATAGAACTTGGCCTATGTCCCAATTACAGCCCAAGCCAACCTCTGAAAGAATCAACAAAGTTACACACACCAACTTGTGATGTGCTAATCTAGGGGTGACTCACATAAGCGGAAGAACTAGAGAGAAGCAAAGGAGAACGACAAAACTCGAACCAAGTTACGGGATGACCATCGGCAGTCCCGGTCACTAGCATCGACAGTGCCGATCATCTCCATCGGCAGTGCCGATGTGGGGTTCAGACCCAATCCACCGACAGTGCCAGTCATGGCATCGGCAGTGCTGATCCGGGTTCTGACCCACCGACAGTGCCGGTCCTGGTCATCGGCAGTGCCGATCGACCCTCGACAGAACATAAAAAAGATTCGAGATTAGGCAAAACTTGACCAAAACCTAATCAAATGAACTCCAAATGATGCAATTTGTGGACCAAACAATCCTCAACACATCACGACCCTAATCCTAGAAGATCCACTTAATTGGCTCAAGGAATCATCATGAATTTGAGATCTTGTGCCAAGAACATCAAAAAGGAGAAACTTGAGAAATCTTTTAAATCGGAGATGCTAGAGCTATAGAATCGGCCAAGGGCCTATTGGGAGTTGTTCTAGCTCATCATAGCACCAAGATCCCTCAAGAAATCCACCCAAAAACTTCCCAAAAAGTGAGATAAAAAAATCCCACAAAAATACCTCCAAAAATAGAGGGAAAGAGAAATTTGGGATTTAGGGAGAGAGGAAGACCTTGAGCACGAAAATAACTCTCATATCATGGAAACATGCTTACAAAATCCTCTTCCTCACACTATTTGGAAGAGAAAGAGATGTCTCACACACACCCTCTCCTCTCCTCTATTACGTGAAGACCTCTCCTAGCACTTTGAAATGAGTTCCTAAAACAAGGCTAATGGGGAGAGGCACCTCTCCCACCAACCACACCTCTCCTTATATGGTCCTAGGGTCCAAGACAACTCTACCCTTGACCTATGCCTCATTGCCACCTACCACCAGGGGTAAAACCATCTAACTCTTTTTCCTTCATGACTTTGCTTCGCCTCAATGCAAGCTCCGCGATGGTGCCACGTGCACCTCCAATTGCTGCCACCGGTTTTGAGGCCCAAACCGGAAAACCGCCTTGCACGCTTCTCAAAGCATGACCACCGGCAAGTCTCTCCTGTTCCCTGTCCATTAGGCCCCCTTTTCACTTGCACCGGCATCCCGCTCGCCTTGACTTGGTCAACACGCCGTCTTCATCACCACCACGGTTTTGAGGCTCAACCAAAAAACCGCCCGTGCATCTTACCTCTCCACGTGTATGGTATGGATCACCCTTGACTCCACCGCCCCCCCGATCGTCCGGCCCCAAGTCTCCTACTTGTGTCTGATCCTCTCGTCGTTGACCGCCAAGTTGACTCAAGTGACCTATACATCATGAGACAAGCAAACACATTTCCCATCTCCTGCAACTTCACCAATATCTCCACCAACTCCGGTTAGTCAAAACCATGACATGCATAAACTCATGCAATCCCTAGATTCCCGCATTTCAACTCAAACACTAAACTCAACCAATGTCAATTACTCATCACATATTGCAAACCATGGCACATATCCACGTGGTTTCTCAATCTCCCCCTTGATGACTACATTGACAACACCAAATGCACAAAGATTAGAGATTGAAATGCGAAACCAAGTAAGCTCGGCCAAATGGCCAAACCCAAAGAGAAGGTGAAAAAAAGCCATCTAGCAAAATAGGGATCACAAAACCAAGAGTTGGTAAAGAAAGCGACTTGAGACACAAAGAAAGTGAAAAACGCAAGAAAGCATTCGAGATCATGAAATGCTCCCCCTCAACTTGTGATAGGTCTCATAGAATGCAAAATGGATCATTTTAAGTTTCTTAGCATTATTTGTGGATGACCCAATATTTTCTCCCCCTTTGGCAATGAACTCATCAAAGAGGCAAAAGAACAAGCATGGAATGCATGAAAATGCAAACCTAAAGAGCTTCAACAATTATGCAAACAAGCATTTAACTTTGCTAATCATAACATAGAGCCATGAAGTGTAAAAGCAATAGCGTAAAACCATACAAAGATCAAAAATAGATAGCAAGGCATAAACACAAAGAGCTATTCAAGCCAAGAAAAAAGATTGACTAGCTTAGATAGAATCAAATTTACTCCTCATGAGAAAAGCTCCCACCACATGTGTAAGTACTCTCATCCAATGCAAAAACAAGCATCAGGTGAATCATAAGAATCTAGCCAGATTCAATCTCAACTAGGGCAAAAAACATTCGTAGAAAATAAGCTCTACAAACGCTCACATATGCAACAGAGATTTATAAGAAAAGAGAAAAGCATTATTCTTATGTGATCCTCATGTATCTTCTAACCTGTGTGGAGGGTCGCACGATTGGGTATAGCAAACACCCCGAGGCTTCAAAGTATAATGTTTGGATTTAGCATTTTATATTACTTCTAATCCATGCGGAGGGTCGTACGACTAGGTACGGCAAACACCCCAAGGCTCCGAAGCACAGTCAACTTATTTTGCAACTTAAAAGCCTAAGGATGAGCATTACTTTGCGGCAAAAGGAACAAACTTTCCCACAATGTTCCATCATGAGCTAAACATTTGCAAAGCCACATTTTGCAAACACAAGGTGCCATGGTCAAGATATCCTCTAGACTAGCCTCAATGCAAGTTTCAACAAGGATAAAAGCAATTCTACACATGGTGAGCAAGTTTTAGCAGGATTAGTTCATAAGGTTCACAAGAAGCTATGTTTACCATTAAGATTAGCAAGTTGCTCAAAAGAGTCTATAACAAGCCATCTAGAAAATCTAACCATGAGAGATTACTATCACATCCACATAACTTAGCTCAAGCTCAATCATAGCAACGAGAAATGCAAAAAGGCATAAGAATCAAAGCTCATCTACCA
Source organism: Eleusine coracana subsp. coracana (assembly GCA_032690845.1). Lineage (NCBI taxonomy): Eukaryota > Viridiplantae > Streptophyta > Magnoliopsida > Poales > Poaceae > Eleusine > Eleusine coracana. The sequence continues at coordinate 22,548,273 of CM064418.1, read as the reverse complement.
ATGCATATATTACATATGAGATGCAATGCATAAGAAGTAAGATACGTATATAAAAGAGAACACCAACTCCCCCTCAAATGATGCAATAAGGATGGCAAACATCAAGCTCCCCCCGAAGAAAAACAAACATGTCTCGATGCATCTAGGGGCTTGGTGAAGATATCAGCTAGATGGTTTATGGTGTCGATGTATTTGAGCTCAACATCAACCTTCTCAACATTGTCTCTCAGGAAGTGGAATCGCACATTAATATGTTTGACCTTACCATGTTGGATTGGGTTTTTGGCTAAGCATATGGCACTGGAGATATCACTCATGAGTGGAAGACTCTTAAAGGTTAACCCATAGTCTCTCATGGTGGATACAGTTCATAGGATTTGTGAGCAGCAGCTAGCAGCAACAACATACTCAGCCTCTGTGGTGGATTGGGCTACACTCGACTGCTTATGAGAAGACCAACAGATTAAAGAAGTACCCAAGAAATGGCAAGTACAAGAAGTGCTCTTCCTATCAATTCTACACCCAGCAAAGTCCGCATTAGAATACCCAATAAGATTATGAGATGAAGATGCAGATTACCAAAGACCAAACTCAAGGGTGTATTTGAGATACCTGAAGATGTGCTTGACAGCCTTTCAATGAGTCACCCTTGGGGAAGCTTGAAAGCGAGTACAAAGGCACACCGCAAAGTGTATGTCGAGTCTTGTTGCTGTCAGGTACAAGAGGGAGCCAATCATGCTCTTGTACTCCCTTTGGTCCACCGCTTCATAGTCTTCGTCAGGGTCAAGTGCCTTGTAGTGGACATTGGTGTGGACAATGGCTTCACATTGACCATGTCGAACTTCTTCAGGAGATCCTTCATGTACTTGGCTTGATGTATGAAGGTACATTGCTTGCACTGCTTGATTTGAAGTCCAAGAAAGAAGGTGAGCTCGCCCATCATCGACATCTGAAATTCACTTTCCATAGCTTCATGAAATTTGGATACAAGAGCATGAGAAGAACCTCCAAAGATGATATCATCCACGTAAATCTGAACCATGAGAAAGTCATTGCCATGCTTTAGGGTGAACAATTTTTTATCAACACACCCCATGACATACCCGCGCTCTAGCAAGAAGGTCTTAAGCCTAGCATACCATGCCCTAGGTGCTTGCTTTAGTCTGTACAAAGCCTTCCGAAGCTTGTATACACGATTTGGGTATTTGTGGTGCTCAAAGCCAGGTGGTTGTTTTACATAAACCTCTTCCTCTATGAAACCATTTAGGAAAGTACTCTTGACATCCATTTGATAGAGTCTAATGCCCTTAGAGATAGCAAACGCAAGCAAGATCCTAATGGCTTCTATGCGTGCAACAGGAGCAAAAGTTTCCCCATAGTCTAAGCCCTCCACTTGACTAAAACCCTAGGCAACATGCCTAACTTTATTTCTAACAACCTCACCATCTTCCCCATGCTTGTTTTTGAAAACCCATTTGGTTCCCAGGACATTGACACCAACAAGAGGTTGTACTAGGGTCCATACTTTGTTTCTCTCAAAATTTTCGAACTCCTCATGCATGGCATTAACCCAATGTTCATCAGGTAGTGCGTGTCAAACATCTCGAGGTTCAAAGGTGGCAACAAAGAGAGAATTGGTAAAGCAGGCGAGATGTGTAGACCTTGACCTTCTTGTCCTCTCATAGAGATTACCGATCATCAGTTGAGGTGGATGTTAATGCTGAATGTGGTGTGGAGCCTCTCTCTCTCAGAGCATACCTCCTCCCCCTCAACCACAGCTGAAGCTGGCTCAACAACTGCTAAAGTCGATGTGGAAGCTTCTGGACCCTCTGCTGGAGTGGCAGAAGCAGCAGGAACAATCTCGGATGTGGGATGGAATGACTCATCATCGTCATCATCCAAGCCCTATAGGTCCTCTTCTACAAAGATGCTCTCCTCCATCTCCTTGGTACTTGCAGTCTGAATCACATTGCTTGCACAAGAGTTTGACTTATTAAAGATTACATCATAGGACTCTGCAATGGTGTTAGTTTTCAAAGTCAACACTCTGTAGGAATGACCATGAAGGGCGTAGCCAAGAAAGATGCCATCAGAAGATCTCGACTCAAACTTATCAAGATTGAAATGCTTGTGAATGAAGCATTGGCAACCAAAGGCATGCAAATGAGAAACAGATGGCTTCCTCTCAAAACGTAGCTCATAGGAAGTTAGATTAAGAATAGAGCACAAGAAAATCCGATTGGAAACATAGCAAGCAGTGCTAATTGCCTCAGCCCAGAACCACCTTGGAGTCCTATGCTCATCGAGCATCGTCCAGGCCATTTCCACCAAGGTTCTGTTCTTTCTTTCGACCAAACCATTCTGCTGGGGAATACGAGGTGTTGAAAACTGATGCTCAATACAAAAAGCATCAGAGGAGGAGTTCTTGAACTCGGTGCCATCATCACTACGGATTGCTCGTAATGCACCAGGGAGTTTCTTAAACAACCTCAAAGCTAAGCTCCAAAAGTGATGAAACACTTCATCCTTACTCTCAAGGAAGTAAACCCAAGAGTAGCGAGAGTAGTCATCAACAATCACAAGAACATACCAGTTCCCACCCGCCGAACGAACCCGAGAAGGACCAACAATGTCCATGTGAAGCAACTATCCAAGGCATTCAGTCATCACTAAATTAATTTGTGGATGAGAAGCGGCAATCATTTTCCCATGACGACAGAGAGCACAAACCAAATCCTTAACAAACTTGAGCTTAGGCAATCCTCGGATCAAGCCTAGGCCACTCAAGCAACATAACAAGTCAAAGCTCATGTGACCTAGTCTCCTATGCCATTTCCAGAGTTCAGAAGAAGATTGAGCAAACAAACACTTTTGAGAACCAGGAGAACAAGCAAAATCTACTTGAAAAACTTTCCCAATGCTAGAAATCCCACAAACCAAAGAGCCATTTGATACAAGAACACAAGAAGCAATTTTCTTAAAGCGCACTTCAAAACCAACATCAAGCAGCTGAGAAATAAAGAGGAAATTGTACTTGAGATGCTCAACCAAACCAACATCCTTGAGAGTGAATTTCTTATTTACCTTTACCACGCCTCTTACCTTCACTCTCCCTCTCTCGTCATCTCCAAAGGTCACATACTCCCGGTGCTTCAAGGTCGTGAGGCTGGAGAACCACTTTGCATCTCCGGTCATGTGGCGCGAACACCCAAAGTCTATTAGCCACTTGTTCTCCAGGCGTTCACCTATTGCCTACAAAGAACAAGAAGGAAAAGACGATGGCTCAGTGCTGGGGTTAGTCAAAAAGCATTTGGGAATCCAACACTTCACCATACGACCGATCATAGTCATCATAGTTTTTGCACATTATCATTCGAACGCATGGGACGAGAACCACGATGGGAAAAACATGGCCTGTCAAAGTGTCTCGACTCAAACCTGGGGTTGTGAGGATAAAAATCATCTACATGAAAACCAAATCGATGCAACTGATGCTCACCATGATGGGGAAAACATGGGGCACCAAAGCGCTGTTGTGCAAAGCCTCTGTTTTATGAATCAAAGCCATATGGGGAATGACCCTATCCACGATAGGCATGAGAAAAAGAGCGAGGCTGAAATCCATCAAAATCATCATGATGCACATTTCTAGTTAACTCAACTTGCATCCTCTCAATCCTCTTACGCCTATAACAGTACTCATCCAAGTGACCCTTGCGACCACAGAACATGCAAATGTAGACAATCTCATGTTTAGGATTTGTTTGCACAGGAGGTTTGGGTTTTGGCTTCTCTGTTTGTTTTGGGTTGAAGGAAGGTTTGGGGTTTAGTGGATAGTATGTGTCAGTGGGTTTGATGGATTGTTCCTCATCCTTGTAGGTAGTGGTAGGCACAAACATACCCATATTTTCAGTCTCCTTGTCAACCCTCTCAAATCCCAAAGCCAAGTTATAGGTTGACCTATTAGCACTCTCTTTGACTCGTGCCAAGCCACTCTCAATCTTCTCCTCACTCACTAGGGTTATTTGGAGCCTAGAAACAAGATAGTCATTTTCTTGGATTAGAACTTTGTTTTCCTCCCTAGTGATTACTAGCTTTTCCTTAAGAGAGACACACACTTCACATGGTGGTGGAAGGACCTTAGAGCGAGGCTCATTTAGCAGTGTCACAACCCTATGCTGAAATATAGAGTGTGCCATACAGGATCGGCTTGGGAGATGATTACTGAAGTAACGAGCGTTCAGACATGAACATCCATCATTTACAAAGATACATCATTAAGTTCATAATATTACAAGTTTGAGAGTCATAGGGGAAGCAAAGTTAGTTACATTACAATACATATGTTCTTGGTTTAGATTACATAAATATGCGGAAGCGGAATTACTATAAACACGGTGTAGATAGTGTAAGTAAACCATGCCGGCCCTATGGCAATGGCTCACTTGTCTTGGTTAGGAGAGCTGGGGACCCATTCGATGGTCCAATTCTGGGGCTCCTCACCTTTCCACACAACCTTGTTACAACAGTCACAATAGGTAGCTTGAGGAAAACCTGAAAACAACATAATCGCAAAGCCCGAGTATCTAACATACTCCGCAAGACTTACCCGTCAAAAGGTTTACTAAAACTGACTCCTAATACATAGGGGGGCTGACCAGGCTTATTTGACATTTGCATAAAAGCACCTATTAGTTCTATGCTACAAATTGATTCTTTAACAAAGATTTTTAGTTGCTTGTTAGAGAAAAGTAACTTTAGTTGAACCTAGCTAGCTGCCAAGATTTGTACAAATATAAAGAACAATACAACATAGCAATATGTAGCCATAGAGTAAATAAATCCAGCATTCATATCCAATCTTCTCAACCAAGTATCATTGCCACTGCTCGAAACAAGAGGTACTCATAACCGCGAGGGACCGCAATTCGAATCAATTTACATCCTGCTGGAGAAAACCCAAGTACACGACATACGTATCATTTAAGAACACGTATGGCCACCGTTCACAAGATTGCTATAAAGTTGATCCGGGGCCATCGATCTCGAGTACACGTCCTCCCCGCGATACAGTACTTCATATCCGAGGCTTAACCCGTGCACTCTCCAGCAGTCCTCAAACTCGTGCCTCCACCATGCCATTCGCATCACCTCTGGATCGATGAGTAATGTCGTCCAACAATACGGCGCCCAAGTTACTAGGTTTACCAATTCCCATATAGAGGTATGCACTTGGTACTGTTCAATACTTGTCTGCGAAATTGCAATGATAGGTTCTCAATTTTATCCAAGTTCAGCCTTCATGTGAATCATAATTTAATCAAGTGATCACATAGCCTACCCTTGACTCCACTAGTTGAAGCATAGCATTTGCCGAAAAGGCTCACTAACATAAACTAATTATAGGTCATTGTTCATCGATGCAAGTGGGTTTCACCCAAGCCCTATACCTAATGCACAACGCAAGACCTCTATTTTTGTGGATAAACAAAAAGGACTCTCAATGAGTAGGTGTGCACCGAGGCTTGCCTTGGGAGTGATCATAGTTAGAGTCTTCGATGAAGTTCACGTCAGCTCCGGTCTGCTCGGGTGTGGTCTCCTCGATCTCGTGCCCTATATGAAAATGAAAATGCATGAATAAAAGATGAATACACAAGGATTTATGGAATTTCTTAAATAAACATGACATGCATGGAGATGAGCTTATGATAATGAATACATAAATCTACTGTTAATCATGTCCTAAGCATGCTGGATGAACAGTACTATAGAGTAAATAATACTAATTAAGCTAATTAGGGACATAAGTCAATATTCATATAGACACTTCTTAGGTTATATATTAATAAAGAAATCGACAGCAAAAACTATACTTCTGGAGCTAGATATTTAACATGGAATTTTACAGAGATGTATTAATGTATAAGTAACAACCATGCAAAGTTTCATAATTAAATTCCTAACAGAGAATTTATAGAAATTCATTTACTAACTATAATGATTATGCGATAACTCTAAAAGTATGCATAAAAATGGAGATATGCTTTTGTAGAAAATTTAAAGATGCATTGAAATGATCACTAACCAAATTTCATGATTTTACCACTTATGGATTTATTGCTCTTAGCAAGGTTCTAACTTTGGTGAATTAAGTTAATTAATACCTTCAGAACTTTGGTGCTCATCTTATTTTTCTGACAGAGGAGAATTTTATGAATCCAACAAAATTAGTTTCATATTTTGATGTGGACAAGGGTTACCGATCTTCCGATAGGTTCTGATAATCTTGATTAAGGCGGAGGCGATACACAAATCGATCCGGCTTCCGAACAACACATTCTGAACCCCGCAATCGCAGCACAACGTCTCCTCTGGTTATCAACCGTTCAAGAATGATTGACCTTGCCGAGAAGGCTTATCCTTGCCTGCAAATCAAGAACACAATCAAGAACAAAGAAGAATGCAACCAAATTTGCAAGTATACGATGAATCTCACAAGTTGGGGTCTCACAAACCGATCAAACAGCGAAACTGTTATCAACAGAATAATCTAAGCAAAACCCCAACCCTAATAAAAAGGGGGCGGCTGTATATGAGGACCCTAGTCGCAGCCCTATGTGGGCTCAACTCATTACATGGCCCAAAGACCGATTAAAGTGTCGCAGCACGAGGACAGATTCTGGACGTCGATTTTTTTGACGATTGCCGACGGCTCGTGATGGATTTTGACATGGGACCGGTTGGGTTGGAAAGATATTTTCGTTATCTTTCCAGGCATATGTAGAACATCCAAATCCGAGTCCGTATGCATCCTGAGCGTCTGTTTTAGTGCAGACTAGTACTGGGCCCTGAAACAGACTTGAAGTCGGTTTTGGATTGGACCTCCACCTTGGCTTGGAAGTCCTTGCTGACCCATCACACCTCCAATCACCTCCCTAGATATATCAACATCATCTCCATGGTTCCTAACAACAATTAAATCATTAGGTAGCAATCTATTCTCAAAACCACATAAACAAAACATTAGAAACGAGCTCACCTATAAATTCAGGTGATACGTGTAAACTTTCATCTTAGTTGGAGGAGTGTTGTGTGTATCCATAGGTGTCATGTTCTCATCATTCTCCCCCTTTTGAATTAGAGTCGTCCTCGAATCGATCCCATCTCTTTCTCCCAATAGTTGTCTCAAATCTAAAACATAAAATATAGAACTATTCCCAAACTTGGGATGCACCTCATGTTTATATGTGTTATAAAAATTATCATCAGAATGTGAAACTATAATAGAAGACATGTCGTACCAATGAACAACCTCTTTGAAAAAGTTGGGCAGCAGTAACATCATCCTCGCTCTTATGATAATTTAGAAAATGTGTGATCTTACAAACACTAGAAAAACTTGACATGACATGATAATTGTTACTATAGTTTTCAAGTTGATCATTTAATTTTATAACACAAGGAGGTTTCAATTTTGAACAAATATAAACTTTGTGCACCATAAACGAACCTCTGTGATCATAATAGCAAATAGCATGAAAATTGTTTCTTGCCAATAACGGCAATTTAGTTTGACAAAAGATTTGCTTTCCCACGGTATTTAGATCACAAGGAATATCAAATTCAATATAACCCAAAGTATTTAGAGAAGACAACAATTTCTGCTCATCCTTTTCACATTTAACTAAAATCAAATGCTTAATTTCAGCTCTAGTGGATGAATCATAAGCAAAAACATCAAGCTCATTCATTTGTTGTGGCAAAGGTATAAGTGAAGCAATGGCACACAACTCCTCTTTATCACAAGGATCTGTAGATAAATCAACTTGTGGCAAAGGCAAATCCAAACAAGGTTCCAATACAGCAAGATTGTTGGAACAATTCATTACATCAAGAAACCTCTTACCTGAAGCATGAACATGTTCTTCATCTTTCTCACTATCCTTTTCTTTATGTGGAACCTGAAATGTACTAGTTGCAACAATAGGCAAGGAAATATGTTCATCCTCTAGTAATTCAGATTTTGATGTAAGTGTTGCAACATTTGAAACAATCCACTCTTTCCTATATGGTTCATTCTTTCTCCTCTCAAACCTTTGTTGATCCTCTTCTAAAATTTCAGCAGTGGTCATAGGTTTAAGAGTAACTCTTCTACCATTGTATTTAAATGAGTAGCTATTTGTAATGGTATTGTGGCATTATTTGTAATAATCCAAGATTTACTCAATAACAAATGACATGCTTGCATAGGTACTATATCAAATTCTGCACTATCCTTATAAGAACCAATAAAAAATTCAATACGTGCAATTTTATCTACCTTTATCTTACCAAAAGAATTTACCCATTGGATGTAGTATGGACATGGGTGTGGCTGTGTTGTCAATCCAAGCTTCTCAACTAATTCCATACTTGCAATGTTGCGGCTACTCTCTCCATCAATGATAACACAACAACGTCGATCCTTGACAATAAAGTGAGTCTGGAATAAATTGTTCAATTGATTTTTCTCTACCTTCTCCATTTGAGAACTGAGCACTTGCTATGCTACAACACTCTTATCATCATGAGGTGTCATCAACTTATTACCATGGGTATCGTAACCTATCATTATTAGTAGCAAACAAGAAAACACACAAGAGTATATTTTCCTATCACTACTATCTCATCACAGTGGAAGCTCTCAAGAAGCAAATTGAAACATCTTAATAAGCTCTTATAAAGTTCTTAATTACAGCAAGTGAAGGATACCTTGGAGAGTGTGATCCGACGATTGCGAGGGTAAAAAATTTGTGCCTGCTCAGAAGGATATAAGTGGAGCTTGGATAGGCAATATGTGATAGCAAGGATTAGCAAAATTTCAATTCAGAGGTTACAAAACTGAATAATAGTCCCAAGCTAGTCTATATCACTGGCCTAAACTTGTCTTGGACCTAGTGCAAGCAAGCAAGCAAATGACTCAACAAAGGACGCAAAGGCTGCAAGCAATTCTGAATTTTTATCTTTTCCTTTTTCTACTTCCTCTTTTTTGTGCGGCTTTTCCTATTGTGCACTTTTGCCTTTTTCTTTTCTTTTCTTTTCTTTTCTTTTCTTTTCTTTTCTTGTGAATCAGAACTGCAGCAAGGTATTAGTACTAGAAAGAAAAAGGAAAATATATTCTAGCATAAGAAAAATTATGAGCTGAATATGATAGACACAGAGATAGATAATATATTATTCCAAAACTCTCAATGTGTGCAACAAACTGAATTTTTTTTCTCTTGATTCTCTATGAACAAGGACATGCACCACTCAAACAAGACCAAAGAACAAGCACTAGACCAGCAATACAATGACCTTGTAGGGACTAAAATTGAGAGAAGCAAACTAAACTAAAAATTGCATAGCACAAGGGGGATATAGGACAGCGGAAACACGAGGAACAAATATTTTTGTAGGGTAGTTTTCTGGAGTTTAGGACTGAATAAAATAATAGGGATAAGGGCGATCCTAACGGTGTACCTGAAGCTCTGATACCACTTGATGTGGACAAGGGTTCCCAATCTTCTGATAGGTTCTGATAATCTTGATTAAGACGGAGGTGATACACAAATCGATCCGGCTTCTGAACGACACGTTCTGAACCCCGCAATCGCAGCACAACGTCTCCTCTGGTTATCAACCGTTCAAGAATGATTGACCTCACCGAGAAGGCTTATCCTTGCCTACAAATCAAGAACACAAGCAAGAACAAAGAAGAATGTAACCAAAGTTGCAAGTATACGATGAATCTCACAAGTTGGAGTCTCATAAACCGATCAAACGGCAAAACTATTATCAACAGAATAATCTAAGCAAAACCCCAACCCTAATGAAGAGTCGGCGGCTGTATATGAGGACCCTAGGGTCGTGCACCACCCCCCCTGGTCGAAGCCCTAAGTGGGCTCAACTCGTTACATGGCCCAAAGACCGAATACGGTGTCGCAGCACCAGGACAGATTCTGGACGTTGATTTGTTTTGACAATTGCTAACGTCTGGTGATGGATTTTGACATGGGACCGGTTGGATTGGAACGATTTTTTTGTTATCTTTCCAGGTATATGTAGAACGTCCAAATCTGAGTTCGTATGCGTCCTGACCATCCGTTTTAGTGCAGACTGGTCCTGGGCCCCAAAACAGACTCGAAGTCGGTTTTGGATTAGGCCTCCGCCTTGGCTTGGACGTCCTTGCTGGCCCATTACGCCTCCAATCACCTCCATAGCTATATCATCATCCTCTCCATGGTTCCTAACAACAATTAAATCATTAGGTAGCAATCTATTCTCAAAACCACATAAACAAAACATTAGAAATGAGCTCACCTGTAAATTCAGGTGATGCGCGTGAACATTCATCTTAGTTGGAGGAGTGTTGTGTGTATCCATAGGTGTTATGTTCTCATCACATTGTCCCCCTTTTAGTTTCCCATATATTGATTTTTGAATAATTTTAGAAGTTTTGGGGTTATTTACTGAATTGCCATTCGGCAAATTCAAACATGCGCAACGCATGCGCAAGCCCGTGTAGCGGCGCACAGCGGCCAGCGACGGCTTCCTACCCTAAATTGATCAGTGCCTCACGGCGACCTCGTGGCACAGGTCGGCGACCGACCGGAGGCGCTGGAGGGGGGCCGACGGTGAGCGGCAGAGTCGTGGAGAGGTACGGCAATGTCGCGTGGCATGCATAGCAAGAGAGAGAGGGTGGGGAGTGGCCTGCGAGCATCACCTTGGCGCGGTGATCGACAGCATGGAAGATGTGGTCGACAGAAAAGGCCGGAGCGTGGTTCTTGTCGTGGGGGTGGTGGCGGGTTCCGGCAGCGGTGAGGAGTTCCTTCCCAAATCCGGCGGCGTCACTGCGCAATAGGAGGAGAGCATCAGAGGGGATTGGTCTGAGGTTGTTGCGCACCAGATTGAAGACGAAGTAGGGGAGGAGGCGCTGCCCGGACGGATCTCTGCACGGCGGCGCCCATGGCGGGTAGAAATAGGGGCCTGCGCTAGATTTCGCCGGGATGGAGGAAGGAGACGGGGAGAGGGTGACTGGTCACGTGTGGAAGTCCTGGGGAGTGTGTGGAGCGTGTGCAAACAGAGAGAGAAGGGGGGAGGGGGGGGGGGGAAAGCTCCTAGCCGTTGCTGCTCTTAAGGCGCCGATTGAGAGAGAGAGAGAGATAGCAGAGAGAGCGGTGGAGGGCGGGGCAACTCGGGTTGGATGAGGCCATCTTCAAGGTTTCACTGGTGGCACAAGTGAGGATTAGGCGGAGCAATGGCCGGAATGGGCAAGGGAACAGGAGAGTCGATCAATGGCTAGTGGGGAGGACGGCGGTGTCGATCGGTGAGTGGACCAAGGAAAAAGGAAATGTTGACTCCTCTTGACTGAAACAGTGACACTGTATTTTGCCAATTTCTCCAAGCTTTAGTGCTCAAAACTTTATGCCAATTTTTGCGCATGGAACACCATTGTAGCATTTCACCCGGGAGTATTCCAAGGTATCGTATTTATTTTCCATAGGGAAGCTAGGCGTAAGATTATCTTGGTTTAACAAAGATATAACTGCAAGAATTGATACCAACTAACAAATAACGGGGGTAAGGATGTTCAATAATAATATGGGGGTAGCGACATAGGAGAAATCCACACTAGAATAAATATAAATAAGAATATCGGTTAAGCTAGCCAGGAGGACAACGAGTTTAAGTCTAAAATTCCTAAAAATATATCTTTCCAAAGTATATCTAAATCAAGCATCGAATTCCTAGCTACTCGGGTCGAGTGCTTACACCAATTTCTCAGTACAACCTAAGTCTTTCACCTGTTAGCTCACTTCGGGGCACAAGAACATTTACTAATATGGGCCGGTAACTAGACTCTCTACTAGTGGATACGTTAATGCTAGGCAACCCTGACAATGTGGCCCGAATGTGGTGGATTACTAAAGGGACGGACAGGGCTATCACCACCTGCCGCCTACCATGCAGCCCGTGGGGACGAATGCAAATCTAGCTAGTGTTAACTTAGGCACCACGCCTACGCCTTCACTAGATATTCTTCTGTTGGCCTAGTGGGACGCACCACGCCTAACCAAGTATAAGTTTGGAAAGAACTAAGCTTAATCAAATCCTAGCCGGGAAACCCATGAACTACGCAACAAAGTTTCTTCCCGATGAATTGTAACTTAAAGAAATTGACCAAATTAAGATAAATACTTGACAGGATATAAAAGAAAAGATATTTATATTGATACAAGAGGGTTCATACCAAGACTCCAAGACAATTCCAGAATCCCGAGCGATGCTCTCGACTAGACTCTAACTCCCGATTAACTAACCTACTCTACAAAGTAGCACAAGTAGTGGGAAATGAACTCCTTAATGTGTTTCTTGCTTCGATATCTTTTTTTGCTGATTTCCCCCTCTATTAATAGGAGCATAGGTCCGGGGATTATTTGTAGGTGAAGGAGGGTCGGTTGGCCAAAGTTGGCGCGCCGGGCGGCTTGGGGGGCCAGGCGGCATCCCAGGCCGGGCGGCCATGGGATCGTGTCGGATCCTGACCGACTCATTTTGGTTGGCCCAGATTTTGTCTTGATGGCGGTTGTTCAGTCGGTTCGCGCCGAATTCTCTGTTTTGGGGCCGGTTGGCGTGTTGGGCCTCATGGGCTGGCAACCCCGGGTAGCCACCCAGGGCCGGGCGGCATGGGGGGCCAGGCGACATAGGTGGTCGGGCGGCAGGCCCGGCCGGGGGCATGGGGGGCCAGGCAGCATAGGAGGCCGGGCGGTAGGCCAGGCCGACCGGCGGTCGGGTCGGGTGTCGACCCCCTCTGGATCGCCCCCTTCTCCCGGTTAAGCTTCTTTTTGGCCTTCTCTTCCTCAATCATATTTTATCATCATTAATTCAGGAGGAGAAAATGCCATCTTGGTGAAGTATTTTTGGAAAATCGGTCGGGTTGGAAGATCAGCCTGAAAACGGCTTCGTTTAACCAGCCGTGTGGCTGATTTTAGCAGGTTATGAACCTATCATCTGATTTCTGATTTCAGCCTGAAAGTGACCCTGTTTAACCAGCCGTGTGCCTAATTTTAGCCGGTTATGACCTGTCGGCTGGTTTCTGCCCAAAAACGACCATGTCGGCTGGTGAAAACGGTAGTTTCACAGTCGTGATCGGCCGGCGGGGTGTTTCTTCATATTTTTGCACATTTTGGGTCTCTTATTCCTGCAAACACATATTTCACCAAAACTCGTAGAACTTTATTACTTTAAGAAAATATTTATTGAACATTGGTCTTTACCTTGCATTTCTCGACTGGTTGGTGGCCGATTTTGGGTTTTATCGGCCGCCAACAATCGTTTAGAAATAATGTCTAGGGGAGAGGGAGAGAATGGACTCACGCGAAAGAGTGGGCTAGCACAATTGCAAAAGTCTTGGGTACAAATTAGTCCCAAAAGACTGGATTTTTGTGCTAGAGTGAAACGATTGTTCTTTATTTTCCTCAAAGATATTTTTGAACCTTGAATCTTTTTGATATTGTACATCCATGAGAGCTGATAAACTTTTCTTTCTTTCTTTCTTTTCTTTGTTTCTTTCTTTCAACTCTCATGGTGTAGGGAAGCTAATTTAATGGTTCAAATATTTTTTTTGCACACTTTTTCTGAGCATTTATTAAGGAGAACCCAAATCTTTCTTATAGGATCAACGTTTCGCATAAGGAAAGATTTTTGGCTGGCATGCTTGGTGAAGTCGATGCTTGAATCCGAAGTGGAAACCGCATAACCAAGCATGATTAGTTGAGAATTCAAAGATAACACGAAGGAAAATGATTGGCTTTGGAAGTGCATGTACCTCATAAGGATCAAATCCTAACTAAACTCAATGCACACATAGATGGCATGAAAGTGGGTTTGTAATTAATATTTGTCCGTGGTAGGAATTTTTCTATCATAGGTAAAATGTGCACCAAGTAGGGGTTTTTTATTGCAGCATGATTTTGGAAGAAATCATTGGACTCTAATCACGCGGAAATCATAGACTCATAAAAAACGTGCCATATCATAAACTCCAGCAACTAGACTTGGTGTTTTAGTAGCCATTTTGCACCCACTAGAACATAGAGGGACTAGCATTATCATCATGCCGATCTACCACCGCCCACAAAAAATGAGGAGTAGGGGTTGTATAATGGAGACTCAAAAGGAGCTAATAGAGCAACTATTCATTATTTCCATAGGCAAGGTAGAGACTAAATCCTCAAATTTTATTAATAAAGGGAAATATTTTTGTTCTTATTGGCTATGCAAACTTTTATGGTTTTCTTTGACATCTTAAATCTCTTTGGGTTTTCTTAAATTTCCTAGAATGAAACAACTCAACTAGAAGAAGAGGGAAAGAGGATAGAACAAGTGGCACACCTTGAATTGGGTACCTCCCCAAGCTTAGGTCTTTGCAAGACTTAAGCTTATATGGTGTTCACTGTGGCGGTTGATATACGATGTTGAAATGGCCGAACAGTTGATCCATCATGGAGATGTTTGTCTTTCTGCAAAAGGGTTACTTGAACACAATACCCGAAGGACAATATGATAATAATGGTTAGTGGTTAGTCGTCCAGTTAGTAGTCCAAGTGTAGTTGTCCAAAATTTGCAAGAGGCAAGGCAAAATTTCCTCTAGCTGGTTTTATTGCAGCACACTTTTATTCCTAAGTGGAGAGTGCACTGACTAAGAAAACTAGTGGAGTGAGAAAGGGAGTCTAAAAAGAGAGACAATTCTAAGGGAGAGATGAAGTTTCAGCTGAAGGAATGGTGGTGGGGAAATAAGTGAGAGGGCATCCGGTATTTATAGGCTCGAGGGGGAGCCATGGGGAAAATGTTTCATGCCGGGAGGCGGGACACGCCAGGTGGCAACCCATGCCGGCCGGCATGCCTTTTTCCTCCATTTGCTCCATTATTGCTTTGGTGGTGATGGGAGAGGGCTAGGTCCATGCGCCATGTGATTCACTTGCTAACTTTATCCAGAAATGTGTTGAGAGTGTAGGGAGCAAGGATAGATTGATGGGATGGCCAATGTTGTATGTTTTCTATGAGTATCTTGCCACCCATGAGGCTTAGGGAGTAGGATGGTAGATGAGTGTGGGTGGTGAAAGAGTGAGGTGACATGTGTGGCCCTCTTTCATTCACTTTTACTCATGGTGGAGGATTTTTTGTGAGCATTTCTCCTAAAGGGAAAGTTGGGTACATTTCCTCCCCTCATGGCCATCATCTCTGCATTAGAGTGGCATGAAATCCAAGAAAACTATGGCCGGGCGGCATGGCCTGCCGGGCGGCACTAAGATCACCCAGCGGGGTGGTCATTTTTCATGAAATATGACTTCCCGGGTGTTAAAATCTGACTGGGTTATTTCAAGATAGATGGCTCAAAATTTTCCTAGCCGGGTGATCATTTCTTACCAAAAAATGACTCCTAGGTGCTCAAATTTGACTGGCCGTGTAAGGTTCTAGGCAACTTAAAATTACCCAGCCGGGTGGTCATTTTTCATGAAATATGACCTCCTGGGTGCTGAAAACTGACTAGCCGGGTCAGAGCCTCGGATAATCACCTAGATGGTCATGTTTCATGAGATATGATCTCCCGAGTGCTCAGATTTGACTGGCTGGGTTAGAGCCCTGGATACGCAGCCGGATGGTCATTTTGACCCAAAATTGACCTCCCGGTCGGGGAACTTGGCCAAGTCATCACCAAAAATTTTTCCTTTTTTTCATTTTTTAATTTTTTATCTCTATTCTTTTATAGCCTAATTTAATGGTTAAGGAAGGGAATAAAGACAACCTAATTTAGTGGTATGTATAAGAGAAAAGGGGGGATAAATATCGGTTACCTTCCGACAAGGATTTAGATTGTACGTCCTGAACAAGACGCCCTCCTTCTGCCATACCTAAATCTTATTTTTGCGCTCTATGGTGGTGACCTTTTAGAGTTTCCTTTCTCATTCTCTTTTGGCATCACTTGGTCCATTGATTTCCTACAATTGTTAGCACAAACCTATTCGTCTACAATAGGCATATCTCTATCAGTTCCATCAATCAACCTAGACACCATATCTAATTTGATCACTTGTGGAAGGAAAACACACGCATATTCCTTATTTTACATTATAGCATTACCACTTTTATATTCTAGATCATACGCATACATAGGGCACACAACCAAAGAAGGAACGCATAACCCAATATAGAATAAGATAAGAACATAACATTAGATGGTGACAAATCAATGCCATCAATACCCAAACTGTCCAAATAGATGGTTAAGGGCAAGATTTTGGGGCCTACCTCTTCGAAAACTGAGCTATAGTGGTACATGATGATTCATTGAGAAGTATCGCAACACCATGGGCTCTTCTTCTGTGAAAACTTGCTTCAAGGTCAAGGAGACTATGTCCTGTTTGTTCCATACTCAAACAAAACAGGGGTGATCCCGCTAAGGCTAGCGGTGAATTAGCTCCATAGACAGTCTATGTTAGTCTCAAAATCTTAGCCATTGCTTCCCTGGCAATGGTGCCAGAAATGCTTGTTGGTATTTCTTGACGTCGCATCAAGAATATCACTATCTCTGATATGATGCCAGAAATAATTGTTGGCATTTGTTATGCTTTAAAAGTAAAGTGAATTAATCTGCAAGCGCACGGAACACCATTGTAGCATTTCACCCGGGAGTATTCCAAGGTATCATATTTATTTCCACAGGAAGCTAAGCATAAGATTATCTCGGCTTAACAAAGATATGACTAAAGAATAATTCTAACCAACCAAAAATGAGTGTAAGGATAATCAATGATAGAGTGGGGTAGTAACACCGGAGAAATTCACACTAAGATAAATGAAGTGAACGGTTAAGCTAGCCAGCAGGACAGCGAGTCTATGTCTAACATTCCTAAAATATATCTTTCTAATATATCTATGTCAAGCGTCAAATCCTAGTTACTCGAGATGAGTGCTTATACCAATTTCTTGGAACAACCTCGAGTCTTTTACCTATTATCTCACTTCATGGCATGAAAACGTTCCACTAATATGGGCCGGTAACTAGCCTCTGTATTAGTGGGTACGCTATCGCTAGACAACCCTGACTAAGACGGCCCGAACGTGGTGGATTACTAAAGGGACGGATAGGGCTGTCACCACCTGCCGCCTACCACATAGCTTGTGGGGACAAATGCAAATCCAGCTAACATTAACTTAGGCACCGCGTGTGACAACCCCCTTGGACAGAAGTTCCTGAGGTGATGATTAAGCAGACACAAGATAATACAACAACCAACCAAGTTCAAATTACATAAAAAGGAGTGTTATTTATTTTACATCAGAGTTTAAGTGATAAGTGCAGCGGAAATATTACAAAGATCAATTTTAAAAGCAGCGGAAGATAACGTGATTAAACATCTACAATATACAACTCGGCGATAACATCAGCTGTGATAAATCCGAGCCCATACGGTTATCACCTAGCATCACAAAAAAGCAGCGGCTACTCAATCTCATAGTGGGCAGACCATCCCTCAGGGATAGACATATCCCAAGGAAGAACACCCATAGGTAGATCATATGCATCAGTGTTATTACATGAAATAAAGAAAACAACAACATGGCAAAGCCTAAGCTACTAAGCTCAACAAGTCTTACCCGACAAGTATTAAATCTAGACTTGCATAGGCTCAGAGACGGATAAAAGTAAATTTAGTGAACATTCTAGTTACTATAACACTGTAAGGTAACTTACATATAAAGGTAATAAGTATAACAAGCAATCTGAAATTTCAATTGAGTACAAAAGAATTCAAGTTCAGATTCACTAAAACACAATATTCTTCATCCAAACATTCTATTCATTATTATTAGTGAGGTTCTTAAGCTACGATGTGACTCAGTGAACAAGCGGTACTCATTGCTGTGAGGGACAGCGATTGCAATCGTTTTACAGCAGTTGGGAAAACCTGAAGTACACGACATATGTATCATCTAAGAACACGTATGACAACCTTTCACAAAGTCATAATTCATGTCGATCCGAATCTAAAGGTCCCGAGTGGGCAGCCATTCCACGGTAACGTCGGGAATATGTCCACTCCTACTAGATCACATGACCAAGAGTTTTAAGTTATCGTCCAAGCATGTATATGACAATGTTACATCAGTTTACTAGTTCCCATATACTAGCATGTATTCAGTACTGTTAAATACTTGCTCAGCAGGGCCGATAACAGACGGGTCCTAGGTCGAGACAGACAGGGCTGCAGCCTTGGAAGACATGTCCATTGAAGGCACATGATCTTTGCCCTTTCACCTACGGGGCCTGTCCATGTCTCAAATTTTAGTTGATGACATAAACGGATTGCCACCTTGCGAGACAAAAACCACCATAGGTACTTTGCCTTTGCCCTTTCCAATACAGACCCGTTTAGTCCAATTTTTAACATTCTTAATTCATCATGTGACTATCCTCATTTTACTAATGTTCCAAGTACTATAACAGAGCAAGTACTACAACTTAAGCATGATAATGTTTCTATCAACTCCCCGTACCTGTATACCATGTCTAAAATAAATTAGGACATTTCCAGGAAATGCAGGTGGGTATTCATCCAATTCCTAAACTTAATGCACAAACAACCTATACACATCTAGTAATTTAATTGCTGGAATTAAATCATATTAATACATGGGAAAGTTCCGGGGTTTGCCTTGGGTTAAGACCACTGGATCAGTAGCTAAGTTAGAGTCTTCTTGTGCCAAGAAGTCCAAGGATACCATATGAATATTATCCCCTGGCACGTCAACGTTCCCTATAACAATACCGATCTGTCAACATAGGTGAATGCATAAATAATGCAACAAAATGTGATGCATATGATTAATGAGCATATCAATCAAAATTTATTCTAGTGAAATATGAACAGCAGATAAATTCATATAAAAAAATCATGGTGATGCAATGTGACAAGCATGATTTTTGTGCACAAGCATGAACCCTAAATGTTTACAGAAAATCCTTTAATGTATTTCGAAGCATTTTAAAGAAAAAATCATATATAATTTTATGTCTAGAAACTAGGGTTTTCAATTTATCATATAAACTAAGCATGTCAAGAGAAGACCATAACAGTTTAATTTACTGTTTTTTCAAGTCCACAACTAAAGATATGAATTTATTAAGATTTACCCTAATTAATTAATACATCAAAACTTTTCATATAAAACGTGTTCAATAGTATCCTCAATGCATAGTACTCATCACAAGGAATCCAACAAAATTTAGTTTGTTATTTTAGGAGTTCTACATGAAAGGACTGAGTGACCGAGAGGGGGGGGGGGTGAATCGGGAACTCACACTATATACCAAATTCGCCAAATCCTAAAATCGATCACTCAAAACAACTCGTACACAATCATAGTGGTGATCACACTAGGAACAACAAGCTAAGCATACTAGTGGATCACACAAAGGAGTCCTAATTACCATGCAATGCAAGAGAAAGAAAGACACACTACAACTACAAAGAACAAACATGGTTACCTCCCTCATGAGTAGATAGGTCGTTGGGGTCCATGTCACTTGTGGTGGACTTCACATGATCTTCATGAACGCGCTCGGTCCACCACCACCACCATCCAGGTTTTGTTCTTGGGCACCCACTTGTATGTAGCCGATCTCTCAAGATCAACAATGCACTTAGGCACCCATATGCTCTTGACCTTTCTCTTCTTGTTTGGTGGTCCCAAAGACTTTGCTTTCACCTTGCCATCCTTGTCCCTAAAAATCTTGAAATGGGTGTTCTCATGAAACAAGTTAGCATTAGTTAAAATAATGGAACTTCTCACCATAGGGAAATCCTTGATGATGTTGCCATCCTTGCAACACCTCTCGCAATAGTAGTAATCAATGAGTAGGGATTTGATCCATTCGTGGATGGAATCATTCTTCTGGACGATATTGATGGCGGCGGGATATGAGCCAAATTCCTGGTGGAAGACATTGTTCACAAGGTATCTCCCAAGAGTCTCCTTGTGGATGGCTATACCACGTCTGGGCCTCTCGAAGCCGTCCATCACCATATTCCTCTCTTCCTTGAGCTTATGATATTCCTTCAAAACAAATGACTCAAAGGAAGAAACCTCGACCGAGGTAGTTAGTTCATCACACATAGTAGAAGCATCACTCTTAGATGAACTAGAGGAGGGAGAGGCAAGGTTCTCAACATTGATGGCCTCAGAAGTAATCTTAAGGGCATTGTACTTCTTATGAAGCTCTACATTATCACACTTGAGTTTGTCATAACTCTTGTATAGGGCTTTATGAGATGTGAGAAGGTCCTTGAGCTCACTTTCAAGATCACCAACCCGGTCCATAGCCAACTTACATTCTTTTCTTATCACTTCCAATATTTTGGATTTCTTGACGGTGATGTCATGAGCTTGCTCAAGCATACTCCAAATCTCGGCGCAGGCGAGCTCCTCATCATCGCTATCATAGCTGCTCTCATCCTCACTCTCCCCAAGTTGGCTCGTGGCCATGAGGCACATGGGAGGTGGAGTAAGGCTCATGGAAGTGTGTTCTTGATCATGGCTAGGCCAGCCACTTCATCATCATCACTTGAAGAGGAGGATGCTTCACTTGAGTTATCGCTTCTCCACTCCCCAACAAGAGCCTTGTGTGAGAACTTCTTCTTGAGCTCCTATCCTTTGCCCTTGTCTTTGTTGAAGTACCTCCTTTTCTTATACTTGGCTTTGGGTCTAGGATGATATTCTTCTTGAGTGGGAGAAATTCT
The DNA here is from genome assembly GCA_032690845.1 of Eleusine coracana subsp. coracana. Lineage (NCBI taxonomy): Eukaryota > Viridiplantae > Streptophyta > Magnoliopsida > Poales > Poaceae > Eleusine > Eleusine coracana. The sequence goes on along the minus strand of CM064418.1, from coordinate 22,527,451 downwards.
AGGTGAAGTATCTTGTGCATCATGGATTGCTTGCTCTCTTGAGATATGAGTGTCTTGAATTTGCAATGAGGTGGGGGAAACACTCATATGGTTTCTTGTCTTGGAGCTAGAGATTAGAGTGGATGTGGGGGTGTTATGTCAAAAGGTTTGAGAAGTATCTTGAGGTGAAGTATGTGGAGAGGGTTGTGGCTCACTTCTATCTTCATTTTCCTCATGGATAGGTGGATGCACTCTCATGGAATGTTGGAAGGATGTGGAAGGTGTATCATTAGCATCTTGGATTGGTTCTTGTACCTCGAAGGATGGGGTTGGTTGAGGTGGTGGAGTAGAGGGCTCATCAATATCACCATCATGGAGTAAGACCTCGCCCACGGGCATGTTTCTCAAAGCTTCACTTGTTGGTTCAACTCCAATGTTCACTTTATGGAATAGTAGCCCTTCCTTTGCATTCTCAATCATTGCACTATCCTCATCAAATGTGCACTTGAATCCCATGTTACAAAGTTGACCATTGGTGGACATGGTTGGCTTCCCAGTCATATGTTGGGTGCACCCTCTGTCAAGAGTCCAATAAGTACCTCCACTCTTGTAGTTGACCCTGGTGGTAGCCATAAGACAAGCACTAGAGGAAGAAGGGTTAGTATCCAAAACATTCCTCAATTGACTTGCACTAACCTCATCATGACGAACCATGAGACCATCCTCATAATTAAGGATTCTTGCAATCCCTTCCTGAATTCTCCTCCATATAGGATGGTGGGGAGCACGATGCCTCCATTGTCCATGACCATCCCCCATGTGCACATTGTGAAGGTAGATGAAGTAATGGGGAGGATCATAGAGGTCAGTGACATGCTCAAGCACGTGTCCCACTTGTGAGTAGTGTAACATCCTGATCCAAGGCTTAATAGGATTGATAGAATACTCATACCCACAAGTTGCAACTTCTTTTCCGAAAGCTCATCCCCAAAGAACTCCAAAGTTAAGCGTGCTTGGTCTAGAGCAATTTAGGGATGGGTGACCGACCGGGAAGTTTGTCCTAGGTGCACACGAGTGAGGACAAAGTGCGTAGAAAAGACATGTGTTGGTCTGTGAGGATACTCTTGAAATCCTAGAGAGTTGCCAGGATAAGCGGGCCCGGCCTCGGAGGGACGGGATGTTACAGTTGGTATTAGAGCCGACCCTCGCGGTTTCACGGGCGCGTGGGATCGCAGTTGCGCAGGCATGGTGTGCATGGCTGGTGTGAGCCCGAAGTGGTCACACAGCATGGCACATGCGCTGGCACTGGGCACATGGACGTGGACAAGAGGGGTTGTTCCTGGCTTGGGGTTGATCGACGAGGACGTTGATCTTCTAAGGGGGTGAGAGTGTAACATCCTGGCCCAAGGCTTAATAGGATTGATAGAATACTCATACCAACAAGTTGTAACTTCTTTTCTGAAAGCTCATCCCCAAAGAACTCCAAAGTTAAGCATGCTTGGCCTAGAGCAATTTAGGGATGGGTGACCGATCGGGAAGTTTGTCCCGGGTGCACACGAGTGAGGACAAAGTGCGTAGAAAAGACATGTGCTGGTCTGTGAGGATAGTCTTGAGATCCTAGAGAGCTGCCAGGGTAAGCGGGCCCGGCCTCGGAGGGGCGGGACGTTACAAGTAGAGCACAAGTATCATCTCCATTGCTCTTTCAATTGAGAGATCATGCCTTCTATTGATTACCTCCTCAACCAAGAAACCCCTCTCATAAGCTGTGATTTGCATAAGACACTTGTCAATCACTTCATGTGGTACAATCCTCCATAGTCCCCTGAAAGAGTTTATCCTACACACAAGATCATAAATGCATAAGAGAGTCTCACAAAGGTCATCATTCGGATTTCTCACAAATTCATCAAATTGAAAGAAGTAATCATGTTGGTGAGCTTGACGAAGAGGTGGAGGAAGTGGAGGCGCCGGAGCCGTAGTGGTAAGATTTATCATCTCAAATGATCGTGCGAGCATTGTGGTCAGCGCTCCCCCTACACCAATGCATGGTCCACCCAAAGTGCTTGGAGTAGAACTTGGAATGACACTTGAGGTAGAGCTTGATGATGTTCTTGATGAAGAGCTTGGTGTAGATTTTGATCCAAAGGGGTTGTAGATGTTGTTGCAAGACAATCTTGTGGAGGGATCAAAGAAGTTTGAGCTCAAAGCTACTTCTTTCCCTTTGCTTGAAGATGCTTCATTGTTTGTCTTGAATGTCTTCTTCCCCGTCAAGCTTGTGGTGATCTCCTCATCCATGAAGTATAGCCCGATCACATGATCAATAGAAAGATTCTTGTGCAAGATGAGATCAAGGGTGATGTAGAGGAGCTTGCTGCTAGAGAGCAAGGTGAGGATCTTCTCGACAATCAATATTTTCGGAAGTTGGGAAGGTTCTTCAGTTGCCTCAATTCGGTCCACAATACCACGAAAGCGAATGAGAGTGTCAAGTAAGTCATCATGAAAAGCAAAGAACTCCTCAACATGTGAGTCACTACCATGATCAATAAATAGCTCACAATTATCATTAATCCTAGTCATGCTAGTGGAGCAAGCAAGATCAAGAGACACATCATCAATCATCACATTAGTCACACTAGTAGAGCAACCTATCAAGTCATTGCTAGAAGGATCTAGGCACTCACTAGAACAAGGTACATCCACACAATCATCATACACATGATCATCGGTAAAGGTATTGGCAAAGTCCACAAGAGTCTCCATCAACTCATCCGGAATCATGGTATTTAGCTTGCTTTTAAAGCGATCCTTCCATGAGCCATGACCCGGCCCCGAATGGGATGACATCCTAACTCAATATGGTCACTACTCAAGACAGTTAAGCCTTATAATTAGCACTTGGCTCTAATACCACTTGAAAGGACCGAGTGACCGAGACGGGGGGGGGGGGGCTCGGGAACTCGCACTATGTACCAAATTCGCCAAATCCTAAAACCGATCACTCAAAACAACTCTTATGCAATTCTATTGGTGATCACGCTAGCAAGATAATAGTCCTATGGAAGGAACAACAAGCTAAGCATACTAGTGGATCACACAAAGGCAATACAACTCCTATGCAATTCTAGTGGTGATCACACTAGCAAGATAATAGTCCAATGGAAGGAACAAGAAGCTAAGCATACTAGTGGATCACACAATGGCAATACAACTCCTATGCGAGTTAGTTACCAAAGATACACGGAAGGAAACAACTAGCTAGAAAAGAGTTCTACTCAAGCAAAGCTACTAGATCAACAAGCATATAGAAAGCATACAAGTATGAGTAGCACAATACATACTAGGGTGATCAATCAAGCCAAAGCAACTCCTACACATGCTAGTGATCAAGTATGAAGGCTAAGCACTACTAGCAAGTAAAGGAGCCTATTCATGCAAGTCTACAAGGTAGTCAACTAGAGCAAGGTAAGCACACAAGGATGAATAGCACACATGTAAATGTGGAAAGTAAAGCATCATAGTAAGGAGTAGAGTAAGAGATGGCTCATCATTTTTTCCCGAGGTCTCGAAAGGATGACGCCTTCCCCTACTCCTCGTTGGACCACTCCTGCTGGAGTCCCGGTCCCTCCCGCAACCAAGTGGAGTTCTCGCCCACGAGCCCGCAATCACTCCTAGAGTAAAGACACGGTGTGCGTCACTGCTGCACAATACCCAAGCTCGCCTCCCTCGAGAACTTGCCGGACTCCCCGAGCCGACACGGGCGCTCACTAGCGATGCCCCTTTCATCGGTGGGCTCAAACCGTGTACAAACATGTGACGGCCTTCACAACCAATCATGATAGGCTCGATCACCGACACCTAACTGATCTAGGTCTCACCATAGACCAACAGAAACAACCTGAGTCACACCCTCAAGGACACCCTAGCCTTAGATGTGCATCAATGCTCATGTTACTCTCACTAGCACTCTGAAGATATCCAATATCCTCTCCTAGTGCTCCTCTCTTGGCCCTTTGGCTCCCAGTAGATGCTCCCAGCAATCCCAATGGCCAAAGGCAGTCTCCAAGACCCCAGCAACGAGTTTATATAGGTTTCCAACCTGAAACTAGGTTTTGCTCCATGAAACAGCCTCTTTGGACATACTGACCGGACAGTCCGATCGCTGTCCAGACCGGACAATCTGGTCTCCACCGGAAGGCTCCTCCAGAGCCGTTGCTCTGTGTCCGTTGTTTCCTCCACACTAACCATATAGTTCGGTCTACAGACCGTACGGTCTTCATAGCTCGAGAGACATTGCAGCCACTTCCTCGTCTGTCCAGAATTTCTTCCTACATATCGTACAATCCGGTCTACAGATCGTACAATCAAACTATACAGTCCTGTCTTTACAATTCTGCTCCAACAGATTTCCTTGCAGCCAACTTCTCCTTTGTTCTGTCGCCTCCTGTAATGACCGTATAGTCCGGTCTTCACACCGGACTGTCCGGTCTCTTCTCTCCTTTCTCCAAACAGAGACATTGTCGATGCTTCCTCTTCTATCCGAACCTTTTCCATACAGACCGGACCGTCCAGTCTGCACACCGGACTGTCCGGTCTCTACGGTTCCCCTGCCAATAGAATTCCTCGCATCCAACATCTTCTCTATAGAGAATTTCCCTCTGATCACCGGACCGTCCCGTCTCCAAGACCTCTCTGTCCAGTATTTACCTGCAGAAGCTGAAACTCCTCGTCTCCTCTTGACTTTGTTTCCCGGCTTCTTCCAATAGCTCCTTGGCTTCTCCACTATCACCCAGTGCCTGTGATTTCACCGAGCATCCATGTACATCACCGACTAGACATGACCTAAGAGAAATGACCTAGACCCCCTTGATAGTCTAGTTTTTCCTATGGACTCAAAGCCCTAACAATTAGACAAGTGTTCCCAAGACTTGCTCCATAGCTTGTCCTCAGCTTTGATCCATCTCCATCAACCCTTGGACTCCATCAAGCTCACAAGCCTCCATGCTTGCGATCATTGTCATCAATCGCCAAGACAACCATCAATGATCATCATAAGATAGATAAGGTTTCCTACATGCACAACACTCGTGTAGACATTAGTCATATTTCATGTTTGTCATTCATCACCAAAACAATCATACCTTAGGGTGACCTCAATGGTCATGAACCTTACACTATAGCTACGACCATATAATGCTTCAAAAGGGGTCATACCTATACTCTCTTGATAACTGTTGTTATAAGAAAATTCTGAGAGAGGTAAATGATCATCCCAATTACCACCATGTGACAAAACACAAGCCCTAAGCTTGTCTTCCAAAATTTGGTTAACACACTCGGTCTGTCCATCAGTAATAGGGTGATGTGCAAAGCCTCAGATTAAATGTGTACCCAAAGATGCATGAAGTTGCTCCCAAAATATTGCCACAAATTGAGTACCTTGATCTGAAATAATTGTCTTTAGTACTCCATGTAAACATAGAATTCGAGATATGTACATTTCAGCATATTGATGTACCGAATAATCATTATTTACTGGTATAAAATGAGCAGACTTTGTAAGTCGATCAACCACAACCCATATGGAGTCATGTTTTCTGGAAGTCATTGGTAAACCCATAATGGAATCCATACTAATATCATCCTGTTTCCAAGCAGGAATACTTAGCGGTTGTAACAATCCAGCTTCCTTCAAATGATCAGCCTTGATACGTTGACTCGTATCACATTCTGCAACATAACGGGCAACTTCCCGCTTTATTCGTGTTCACCAAAAAATTTCTTCCAGTCCTTGGTACATCTTGTTACTACCAGGGTGAACTGAGTACTTGGACTGATGAGCTTCATCTAAAATCTTGCGACGTAATTTAAAATTTTTAGGGACTACCAGGCGATTGTTAAACCATAGCACACCATTTTTGTCTTGCCGGAAACACGTAGCTTTTCCATCCTTGATATTTTTCCTAATGTGTGCCATACCTTTGTCATTTTGCTAAGGAACAATTACTTCATCTCTAATGGTGGAATGGATTGCTATATTATGTATAGCAATCATAGGTAAAATCTGAACACTTGGTTCAATGGAGGAATTGTCCTTGTTGATGTCCCAAGTCAATAAATTCAGATTGTTGCAATGTTCCTTTCGGCTTAAAGCATCAACTACTACATTGGCTTTACCGGGGTGATAATGAATCACCAATTCATAATCATTAATTAATTCAAGCCATCTACATTGACACATATTCAAATCTGATTGAGCGAAGATATATTTGAGATTCTTATGATCGGTATAGATGTGTACTAGATTTCCCAACAAATAATATCGCCAAATCTTTAGTGCAAGAACCACCGCTGTTAATTCCAAGTCATGAGTTGGATAATGTTTTTCATGCTTGCGTAATTGCCAAGATGCATAAGCAATCACATGACCTTCTTGCATTAAAATTTGGTGATATCATGAGTTAATTCCAGAGGCATCACAATAAACATCAAAAGATTTAGTGATATCAGGTTGAGCTAGAACAGGTGTGGTGGTAACTAATTTCTTCAAGTTCTGAAAAGCTTCGTCACATTGTGGAGTCCACTCAAAAGTCACATTGTTTTGGAGTAATCTGGTGATGGGTTTAGCAACTTGAGAAAAATTTGGAATAAACCATCAATAATATCCAGCTAGCCCGAGAAAACTACGGACATGAGTGACGGTTCGAGGTGGCTTCCAATTCAATACATCTTGGACTTTCCCTGGATCTACAGAGATACCCTCGGCTGAAACCACATGACCGAGGAATTGCACTTGTGTCAACCAAAATTCACACTTGTTGAACTTAGCATATAACTTATGATCACACAAGCGTTGAAGCACAATGTGAAGATGTTCAGCATGTTCTTCTTCAGATATGGAATAGATAAGAATATCATCAATGAAGACCACAAACTTATCCAACTCCGGCAAAAATACTGAATTCATCAAATACATAAAGTATGCTGGAGCATTGGTCAATCCAAATGACATAACTAAATATTCATAAAGTTCGTATCTTGTAGAGAATGCGGTCTTAGGAATATCTTCTTCTCTGATTTTTATTTGATGGTAGCCTGATCAAAGATCAGTCTTTGAAAAGACTTTGGCAGCAATCAATTGATCAAATAAAATATCAATCCTAGGCAAAGGATATTTATTTTGGATGGTGACTTTGTTTAATGGTAGATAATCAACCACCAAACATAGGTTGTTGTCCTTCTTCTTTACAAACATTGCTGGACAGCCCCAAGGTGATGAACTTGGGTGTATATAACCTTTGTCCAGCAACTCTTTAATTTGCTTCTTGAGTTCTCCGAATTCATTCTTTGCCATTTTATATGGTTGTTGAGAAATTGGAGAAGTTCCTGGTTGTAAATCAATTTTGAATTCAACCTTATCGTCAGGTGGTAGACCAGAAAGATCATCCGGAAAAACATCTGGGAACTCACAAACAATTGGAATCTTCTCCAGAGATTTTTCCTCAAGATGATGAACAGTAATGACGGTGACCGGAGATATATGCAAAGGAATGGAGTCAATACCATGAATTGGAGAATTTATATGGACAATACGAGGTGAAATATCTAACAAGGTCTTATGATATGACATCCATTGCATACCAAGAATTAAGTCTATGCCTCGCTGCTCCAACATTATAAAATTTGCAGAATAGATCTTTTGATTCAAACTAATTGATGCTTTGGGCAGAATTTGATTGGCACAAATTTATCCACTAGGTGATTTAATAATATAAGGCGTATTTATGGTATATGTTGATAATTTAAGCCTTTGTGTGACACCCCAGGTGTCTCACTTCTATTTAACAAGCATGAAGAGCACAAATCATAAATCATATAGCATGAAATGATGAAGCCTCACTTCAATTATTTAAATTAATTCTAGGTAATTAAAAACCCTGCAATCAAACTATGAAGCAACTTAAAAATTTCAATACAACTTATGCCAACTAAATTCATAATCATATTAGTAATATTAAGATATAATTTTATGAATTTAATGAGCATTTTACCAATTGTGGAAATACCCCAATTAATTAATTAAAACATAGAAACCTTTCACAATGGGGAATTAATTTTAGAATAATTAAAGAAATTCTGACCAAATGAGTCCCACCAGGGCACCAGAATTTTCACAAAGGACCTATGTGCAAAATCAGAAATCAATTGGAGGTCCCTAGCTATTTTAATTAGAAATATCTTTGACCAAGGACCTAGTTGCAAAGAATCCAAATCTTGGAGGGCTGCAGTGCAAAATCTCATTTCTTCTTCCTCTCACTGGCGCAGAGCTCCTCCCCGGCTCCAGCTCCCCCTCTGCCGATGCCAGCGCCTACTCTTGCCTCGGGACCGTGTGCGCTACAGTCCCGTTGACCCTCCTCTCTGCCCCGCGTTGTCCTCTCAGCCGCGAGCTTGCCCAACGGCTTCCTCTTCCCCCTTTTCACTTTGCACCCCATCGACATGACTGGCTGGCAACTTCAATTCCGCCCCCTCTTCTCACTCTCGGTCTCCAACCACCTCGCCTCCTCTGCACAACTTGAAAGCGCACCCAGAGCCTCGCCAACACTCTCCTACCGCCGTCTCTGCTCTCTACTCTTCCCATTTTTCTGTCCTCTTCCCCTTTGTCTACCATTACTGAACCGAGTGCAAGCTCAAGCTTGAGTTCCCTGTTTGCTTGCCCTCCAAGTTAAGCTGAGAGCTCCAATGCACTCGTGTACTCCCCCTCTACCTTCCTCTGACCCTGCCTAGCCGAATTCGTGCACAAATAGAGTGAATTGAAGGCAAACCAGAAGTTACTTCCCCGACGACGTCTTCTGCCGTTGGCCAGAATTCGTAGCACTTGGTGAGCCTTCTCCTCCCATTCCTTTTTGATCGCAAGCCCAAAACCTCAACGTAACCCCCGACTCTCTTACCCTTTGATTTCATGCGCCAGGACGCGTCAGCATTCCACTTTTCCCCAGCCGCTTCCTCGGCTCCGCCCAATCCGACACCGCCTTCACGATGAGCACTACTCTCCAGCCCACCTCGATGAACTCCGACCTCGTGCTACTCTTCCCCACGTTGTCGTGAAGCTGTAGGAGCAAGCCCCGACTAATTTGCTACCTCCTAGCCCAAACACGATGCCGTTGAAGACCACCTTTCCGCCGCCTCTCACCGCCGGCCACCTCCGACAAGTACCCGTCCTCGCCAACCCCCCTAGACGTGTTTGCCTTGATGTGCGCATCATGTGCATAGTCCCGGCGGCGAGCTTCCATCGTGTTTAGATGCCGGCGACGAGCTTTGACCGCGCTCCGGGTAGAGTCCCGGCGTTGCTGACCCCGTGCTGACTGGCGCCTACTGGCAGCCGACATGTCGCCCACATGGCATCGATGTGTCGCCTACGTGGCAACCCATAAAACCAGAAATACCAGGAAAAAGCCAGAAAATGCTTAAAACTTCCAAATCTCATAGTAAATCGAATATAAACCCAATGAGGCCCAAATATATTTTGTTAGATTTATTTTGAAGTGCTCTATTTTAGTAAAATAATAAATCATTGTCTCTGTACATGTATTTTTACTAATGCATTAGTTTGTCAATACACTAAACAATTCACCAGATATTCTAGGTACAGAATTAAATCCTGATTTTTGGCATGATTAGTAAACACATTATTATCTACAACAACAAATTTTTGTTTGGTAAAATATGAAATATTTTGTGCTCTGGAATTTATTTAGTGTTTCTGCTTAAAGAAATGCTAGTAAATAATCTATAAATGTTTTGCCCATAACACTTGGTGAAATTATTTCTCATGAGTGTCTCTGTCCACAGTAAATCACCTATGTCCAGGAACATATTTTCACTATACTAATTAATTTAATTGCTCATATAACTTATTTACCTTGTTTAATTACATAAAGAATAATATACCTAAAATCTTAATTAACAACCAAACTTCTCTGAAGCATATGGCTTCGAGAATATAATATAATTTTTAATTGACATTAAAACACGATGTGCTTGCATGCACCATACCGTTGCATTCAACGGTATTGCGATAATGCCGTTAATTCAATTCTGTCATATAGGTAACGACAACCAGGAGCAAGAGGAAGACTTCCAGCAGGACGTTGAGCCTCAAGAGCAGGAAGTTGTAGTTGCTAGCACTAACATCGATCCAGGCAAGCCCTGGTTTTCATTCATCTTTTTACAAAACGTTGCTAGTTTATCTTACTAGTGTCTATACTTATTGTTGCATTAGGTCATTGGAGTTGATTGAGACCCACCCTGCATGATATCCAAATGACCTATGCTATTGTCTTAGAACTTGGTAGAATCGGTACTGTTATGCTATGCTTAGTAATTGCTAGTCTCGTTAAGAAGGTATTATTATTACTAAGGGATGAACTTGACCACTAGAACTGGAATTATTAAAAGAACTTGGTAGAATAGGTTGGCAGCAACACATGGGTGTTGACTGTGGTAGCCCTGCCTTGTCGAACCTAGGACCCATCCGTGGTCGGCCCCTTGATCAAGTATTGAACAGTATCGAATGCATGCTAGCTTATGAGCACTAGTAAACCGATGTAGCATTAAAGGTCTCTTGCATTGAGGACGGTTAAGGTGCGTTGGTCATTGACTCTCCTGCTGCTGGAGTGGGCGGTTCAGACCACGAAGTACTGTTGGCAGAACGACATGCCCACTCGACGTCACCACACCCGGGCTGAGGTGTAGGTACTTTTCTTGCGAAAGGTTGCCATATACAACCTTAATTGGTGCATATGTGTCGTGCATCTTGGGTTTTCCCAGCTGGTGTAAAATCGATTGCAATTGCTGTCCCTCACAGTAATGAGTACCACTTGGTCACCGCACCAATCGTGTAGTTGCACCTAATATTATGGAATGGATCATGTTGCTTATTGATGTTGACAATCATTATCATTATTATTGTTCTTATGTCATATTAATTGTATATATATTGTTTATTATCCTTGTTGCAACTAAAGTTACATTTTGACTCAATCCATTTAAATTGACAATTAAAACTTGATAGAACTAATAGGTTGCTTAGTGCGAGTCCTTTTGAACAAGCCACCTATTAGAGCCTCTGCATGTGTAGGTGTCCAATGGGAAAGTCTTGCTGAGTAATTAGTACTCATGCTTTGTGCCATTGTGTTTTTCAGGTAACGAAGAAATAGAATTGCCTCTAGATGTGATGCCCTGGGACATGCAAGTCCCTGAGGGTTGGACCACCCACTGGGAGTCCAACTCGCCGCCCCAGTGATGTTGCTTGTTGCTAGGGTGATGGTCCTTCGGGCGTGGATCACCACCAGGCTGTACCATTGAGCGTAGTTCCTTTACGTATTCACTTCCTGCTGTTTTCAAAACTTTTATGAACTTGTATTAATTCCGCTGCACTCTGAATCATCGTATTAATGTAATATTCAACTTAAGTTTGGACCAATGTTGTATTATCAAGTGTCTGTGCTATCAGCACCATCGGCACGTCGATCCTCCGGGAAGGGGCGCCACACTTTGCACACAGGCTTTGCTATCAAATCATGTGATGCACCAGAATAAAATAATATGGTGATAGGTGAATCATTAAGTGGGAATGTACCCGCAAGTACCGGCTCGCCTTGAGGAGTTTCATCAAGATTGGTGTAGTTCGCATGTCCAGATTTATTTCCTTGCCCACGTTGCTGATTTGCAGCACGGTCACGAGATTGTTTTCCAGCTTCGCTACAGGGATAAGTATATCCCTTCGAAAAATGACCGACACAACCACAATTGTAGCATGGATAAGGGCTGTACTGCCCAGCTGATTGTACATTACGTACATTCTGATTTTGCTGCTGTGATAGGGCACGCGGTGCTTGGGTTTGTTGTGGTGGTCTGGAACATGAGTTTGTTGTTGTGGATGATTAAAATTCTATTGTCTCGGGCGATAAAATTGCTACTGCGTTGCTGCCCAGAATCACGGTCCAGTTGGAGAAGTATACACCAAACGATGTTTGGGTGGTGGTGCAGCAGTATTTCTAGTGGGTGGAGCCTTCCTTTTATGTTATTCTATCGACACTTAATCTCGGCAATAGACATAGGATAGTTCATCTATGATGATTTATATGTAGAATAGGGGTATGCGCGAGATCGAGAGATGATGCTAACACAAGACAACGATATAGACAGGTTCTGGCCTCCAAGAGGATAATAACCCTACGTCCTATGTTCTGTGGTATTTGTATTCATATGTCTAGATCTAAAGATCTAGACGAGGAGGATAGACCTAGACGATGATGTCTAGTTGTGTCTAATCTATGTCCCGTGCGGGATCTCTAGTTGAGCTTGTCTATTGCTTGTCCCTTGAGGAGGACCCATGCCCCTCCTTATATATTCGGGGGGACAGGGTTACATGGTGGTGTCCTAGTTGGTCTACTGTTCTTATCCTAGTAGGAGTCTACTATGAGGTATCCTGATGGTATGTCTCATCGCCAAGCCCCCGAGAGTCTTGCAAGATGGATGATAATCTTCAGTAAATTCCCGACTGGTTCATGCCATATATAATGCTTCAACTTTATATCAGCAAGCTTGTAAGAATCTCAAAGATCTAAAAATGTCCTCGAGAAATCAACTGGTGCACCGAATAGGTGCACCTAATTAGGTGTAGCCCCCGACTCTTGTTTCATTTGAAAACTGCAAATAATGCAAGAGTCCAAAACAAGAATAGTCGTGTTGGCTCTCTTTAAGGAGAAATCACTCAAATCATCAAATCTGAGTGATAAATAACCCATTAAAATGACATGAATCTTTACCGAGTGATAAATGACTTAGTCGAGTGACTTCAATCACCGCTGAGTGGAAGATGACTCAAACCAATGACTTCAATCATTGTCGAGTGCTATATGATATACTCGAGCGACATCAATCACATCCGAGTGAACGTAAGCTTATGACATTAATTATAGCCAAATGACATAGTCTTTGGCCAAGTGGCCCTATGAGTGATTTATGAATCAAACGGGTGACTTCAATCACAGTCGAATGATTATGTTCGAATCGGGTGACTTCAATCACAACCGAATGAACGAGGCTTTATGACATCAATCATAGCCAAGTACTAAGTTACCATGACTTCAATCATGATTAAGTAACCTTTCCTTAAGAATTGTAATCACTTATATCTTTGTGCTTTATTTTCACTATTATAGACTGACTTCAATCAGCCGAGTGATGCTCGATATTTCGCATATATGACCATCAAGTCATAGCGACATGATCATCAAATCATGATTTGAATGATTATGGCATGAACCATTTTTGATAATGCACTTCTCATCATAGAAGCATATTTGATAGAGTGACCATCAAGCCACTGTCATATGATCATGAAATCATATATCTGTATATTATGGCATCCACCATAAATTTGATATAAAGTGCTTCTCTTCAAAAAAGCCCTCGAGACAATCGCCATTATGAGTGTCGGTCGCGCTCAACTCAGAATATCATGTCTGAGTGGCAGCGGTACTTAACTCATGATGATAAGGTCAAGTGAAGAAGACAGTCAAGGTTGTTGTAGCTGCCGACCGCTGATGAAGTAGGAATCACTCGAAGTCGCGATGACCGAGTGAAGCCGACAGTATGACATGTGGCCGATCGATGATGGCGGTTAGATATGATGTGGCAGACCAATGGCGGCAGTCGGAGCTGGTGTAGCCGACCGACGAAAGCAGACAGAGCTATAAGCTGACCGATAAGGACTGTCCATGTTAGCATGGCCGACTGATGAAAGCGGTCGGAGCTGGCATTATCGACCGATAAAGACGAGGAAATCACTCTATATCGAGTGGTGTATCCTCCTATCCATCAAAAATGTTCCTAACAATAAAGGAAATTAGGATAATTAGTTATAATTAACATTGTTTGCTTGAAAACTTATTTTTAAAAGCCAAACAAATTAGTTGACTGAAAAGTCAAGTACGTATCTATTTTTCTCCTTTAAGTAGACTGATTGGCGCATAGCAGCGTATTCGCGCATTAGCAACCAGACTGCTCCACCGTAGGATACTTAGAACAAAATATAAAGAGCTCAGAGCTCGGTCTGCCGCAACAATATTGGTCATAATTTACACTTACGTGGCAATCAGAATCAATCGACACATGACCTCTTGCAACTTTGGCTCTGGGTTTAGTGTAGTGGCAGTCTGTCGCGTAGCAAAAAAGTTTTATGAGTTAGTCGCTAGTCGGCATAAGACCAAAAAATAAGACCAAATTGTGAATAAAATGCAATATATCGGTCGAGGTAGAAGCCAAAAAAGATGAAACTAGAATAGATGACATGGGTCATATGGTGTCAGGGCTGATGCACTACTGAAAGGTCACTGACCAACATGTATACTGGTAGATTCACAAAAAAAGTGGGAGAACACGTGTATAGATACACAAATAGCCCCCTGGCTCGATTGTTTAATGCGAAGCATTAAAGAACCAAGGCAAATAAAAATGAATAAAGCCACAAATAAGAGCACTGATTAAAAAGCCCAACTTTACTCATAAAAAAAACTATGACCTTCTGCTTGGGAAACAGAAATAAGCGGTCGTGGGATAAAATACGAAGGACATTAGCCCAAAACCTCAAAAATAAATCGAGAAAGTACAATGATACCGAGCTTTGTTATTCGGCGAGTTGAAGAGGAGCCTCCAAGCGTGTCGATGTGGTTGGTGAGTGGTCGAAGATTGAAATCGAGCTATCATGTCGCCAGATCATCGAAGCTGGGAGTGGTTGATCGAGACACCGAATCGTTAAAGGTGTGGCCGAGTGGTCGAGTGGCCGAAGCACCATGTCATTGCAGGCGTCGTCGAGTAGCCGAGTGGATGAAAACCCAAAGCGTCAAGTAATTGGCGGTGTTGCTGAGTAGCCGAGTAGCCGTCGAGTCATAGTGTTGCAGCGATGTCGCCAAGTGACCGAGTATGGGCGATGTCATCGAATGACCGAGTCGAGGCGATGTCGCCGAGTGACCGAGTCGAAGTGATATCGTCGAGTGACTGAGTCGAGGCGATATCACCGAGTGACTGAGTCGAGGCGATATTGCCGAGTGACCGAGTCAAGGCGATATCGCTGAGTGACCGAGTCGCGGTGATTGACGATGCGCTGAGTCGTAGGCGTCTTCGAGCGGCCGAGTAGCCGAGTGGCCAGGTGAAGGCGGAGTAGCCCTGGGCATGTACATGTGGCCGTGAGCAGTCAAACCGTCGAGTCCTGGCGATGTCGCCGAGTCATCGAAATCCGTCGAAGTAACAAGTTGTCGGAAGTATTGTTGTAATGGATGATGTCGCTGAATAGCGGTCGTCCTCGTTGAAGGTGTCATCTTGATGAAGATGTGATGATTTGTGCGACGACACGATGTTTCAACATCGGTTTGCTCGTGATTAGATCTTGAAGAAGAAATCTTTCAAAAATGCGGTGACTCATGGGCTTCAACGCCGGTCTGCTCGTGATGAAATCTTGAAGTAGTAGATTGAAACCACCGATCTTGATGAGCCGATCGCCGCACTGGCCCCCTACCTAGCATGCCAACTATCGAGACTTAATCTCGGCAATAGACACAGGGTAGTTCATCTATGACGATTTATATGTAGGACAGGGGTATGTACGAGATCGAGAGATGATGGTAACACAAGACGCCGATATAGACAGGTTCGGGCCTCCCGGAGGATAATAACCCTATGTCCTGTGTTCTATGGTATTTGTATTCATATGTCTAGATCTAAAGATCTAGACAAGGAGGGTAGACCTAGACGATGATGTCTAGTTGTGTCTAATCTATGTCCCGTGCGGGATCTCTAGTTGAGCTTGTCTATTGCTTGTCCCTTGAGGAGGACCCCTGCCCCTCCTTATATATCCTGGGGGACAAGGTTACATGGTGGTGTCCTAGTCGGTCTACTGTTCTTATCCTAGTAGGAGTCTACTTTGCTTTCCTTATCTATGAGGTACCCCTGGTATGTATCATCGACATCTTCAATCTGCAATTCACGATATGCATCTTCTTGCACAATGGCAGCATTGACTAGATCATTAAAAGTTCCCGCCATCTGCCAAGTCAATTTTTCATTCATGGTAGGATTCATGCCATGACGAAATGCAGCACGCTTCTTAGCTTCAGAATCCACATAAAAAGGAGCATACTGTACTAGATGATTAAATTTCTGAGAATATTCTAGCACCGTCCTCCCTCCTTGTTTCAAGTTTAGGAATTCCTGGAGCTTTCTCTCCACAATTCCAGCAGGGATAAAATGAGAACGGAATGCATCTTTAAACTCCTCCCATTGTACAATATGACCTTCTACGAGTGAGGCCGTATAATTAGCCCACCAAACATTGGCTGAACCTAGAAGTTGTTGTGCAGCGAATAGCGGCTTCTAGGCATTAATGCACTGTAACAACCCAAACATGGATTCAATGATATGAATGAAATTTTCAGCATCCAGTGGCTCCCTAGCATGCTCAAACATTGGCGGGTGAGTTGACAACAAGTCTTGATAAGTGCTTTGCTGTGGCTGATCATCACGGCGCCCACTATTATGGTTCAAGATTTGAGTTATTTCCCTGAGTAGCTCAGTATCTTCCTGCCTTGACTCAAACATCATGGACATAACTTGAGCCCATGGATTCGGTAGTGGAGGTGAAGGATCATTATTTTGAGCTCCCTGTTGTGAGCTCCCTGGCTCATTTCGGCGACTATTAACCATTCTAAAATTTTAAGGCATTCATTAATTCATCTTGCATATACAAATGGAATTGGCAAGAATAAATTGACATGGACAATAATAAAATTTCAGAACTGATCCAAACATAATAAAACCACAACCATTCTTCATTCAGCTCTTAAAATAATATTACAAGGTTGTTGTTCAACAAAGTTACATTAGGTATCAGACACCTCACTACCCTTCATGATATGTTACAATGATGATTACCAACCACACTACAAGGTTACTACGAGATACATTTTTACATTGATACTAGTACCGCTCATACAACAATCTAACTCCTCATCTAAAGTGTAGGAGCGCTACCAACAACATTAGCGTCATCATCTTCATCCATGGCAGGAGGAAGAATAGTAGAGTCTACAGAAGGGTTACCCAAAATCAACTCGTCTGGAGGGATAACCTAAGGATGATGTTGTAACTGATGGCTTACACCTAGCTAGTGTAACTCCTCAAAATCACACTGAGCATCCTCCAAATCAATTTACAAGTCATGGTTAGCCTCTTGGGCAAGTCCAAGCTGTTCCTGAACCTCAGCTAGCTGCTCCTCTCTAGCAGCTAACTGCTACTCAAGCTCAGTGATACGTGCAGCCTGAGTAGCATTGAGCTGGAGCTGCTCCTCAATATGCTCCCTCTCATGCTCAATAGCAAACTGAAGTCCCTGTACCTATAACCATACTTCAGACTCATGGCGCTGCCAGCTAGCATGAAGCTCTATGGCATAATGACAAGGTATTGCCACATAGGGGTTATAAGTAGGGGCAGCAAAATCCTGAACAAGAGATGTACGGAGCCACCACAAATGATTATTGGTCAGGTCAGTCACAGGTAAAAGAGAATACACTATCCCAGCAACTCCAGTGTTGTTCTCACAGAAAGTGGAATCCCGCACCTCAAATCGAGGGGGAATGATCGATCCAGGATCGATTTTGGGCGATGTCGGGCAAAGCCGACATACACAGCACATACACAAGAACATTCATGAATTGCAAATTTAAACATCAGAGTGATCTTTATTACAAGCTGAACTCCAAGTAAAAGACAATACCTAGAGTTCAAGATTAATTTGCAAATACAGCGGAAGCGATAATATAACTCGATGATATTCACCTAAAATGTAACACATCCAGCCCATAGATGTGCACATTCTTCTCACACCAAAAGAACACCTGCACAAAAATTTAAACAACAAAGCCATGAGTATCTAATATACTCCACAAGACTTACCTGTCAAAATTGCCTTCTAAAGCCGACTCCTAATATGCAGGGGGCTGACCGGGCTTGCGGGATTTAGCATTGCGAAAACATCCCTAAAACATCTAGTACAAGTTTCATACTTTGCAAAATTAAAGGGGGTACTTGCATAAAAGTAAATTTTAGTGATCAAGCTAAACATACAAGGTTGCAATACAATTAAATAGTGATCAAATCAGCATGTATATCTTCATCGTTAGTTCTTACTATGCTACAATCTGCTCGAGACAAGTGGTACTCATATCCGCGAGGGACGCCGATATATATCGATTCACATCCTGTAGGAGAAACACAAATGCACGACATACGCATAATTTAATAACACGTATGGCCACCTTTCACAAGATTATCATAAAGTTGGACCAGGTCCCCACTCCGGGTGTATGTCCCCCTTGTGACCACTATTCATCATTGGGTCCAAGGCATACACCCTCCAACTTTCCACAAACCCGTGCAACCACCGTGACTGATACTTTGCACAAAGTGGGAAGTGAGCGACCAACATTACGATGCTCATGCTACTAAGTTTACCAACTCCCATACAAAGGTATGCACTTGGTACTGTTCAATACTTGCTTGCGGAGTCGCAACGATCCATACGCAACACGTACGGGCTTTGGCAGTCAAGGAAGAACCCTGCCGCCGCTCATCTACACATGCAATTCCCATATGGCCTTCATTTTCATAAGTATCATAATGTGATAGCAAGAATTTAAAGTTTTCCTAAAGGAACCCTATAGCTTGCGGGTAGTGTTCTGCACCACTCGACTTCTACCGATGCCTCAAGACTTAAGCATAGCATAATTATCTAACGAGTGGTTACTACCCAAATAGAATTATGACCATAGGAATAGAGGATAAATAATGCAACTAAGGTTTCAATCAATTCCTACACTTAATGCACAATTCATGACACTTATACTTATGTAGCAAAAGTAAAACGTTTAAAAACATAGGAGTGCACCAGGGCTTGCCTTAGGCTTGGACAATGTTAGCACTCTTAGAATCCTGGACATCTCCATCACTGTCTTCTCGGCATCGGCATCGGCATCCTTTGATTTCAACTCATCGTTTCCTAATTGAGTGAATGAAATGCACAACAAGAATTAATATAACGAAGATATGGAACTTTGTTGCAGCAATGCGTGCAATGACATGATGCCCATGATAATGATATGCACAAACAAAATAAATTAAGAATAATTAGGTTGTTACATTTGAAGTATTTCCTTTATTGGTTCTCAAAATGCAAGGTGAATTTACTAAATGGTGCAATGACTTAGCAACTTAATTACTATGTTTTTAAACAAATACACACATGACCAAAGGCTAATTAATTTCAGTTAATTATGTACACGAAGTGATGCAATTAAAAAGCGCATGCATAAATTAATTAGTTAAGCATATTAAGCTATTTAATTAAAGAGAAGGTATTTTACAATTAATTAGTATGGTTCTGTAAGGAATTAATTTATATGAATTTACTCGGACTTGTATAATATTGAAAAGTTAATTTAAATTAGGTATAAATAAATTACAAAAATTCATATACATAGAACACTAATTCTGCTATAAATGCAAAAAATATGCATAAATAAAATATGACACTTTGTTGGATGGTTACACATGACATGAGATGTGTTTGTGCAAAGTTTGATGATTTTTCCATGAATACAATTGGAGATATATAGTTTATTTAGCATTATCTTCTCTAAATTATCCACAACAAACTATATGCAAATCCTGATCAACTTCATGACCAGTGGATAGATATTATCACTAGTCAACCTACAAAATTGGTTTCATGATTTTATCAATTTAATTTTTAGAGTTATGAATTTTGAATCAGCTAACTACTTTCTCTTTTTTTTTCTGATTTTTGCGTGAACAGTAAAAGAACAGAACTAAGGAGTAGTAGGGAATTCGATTTCTAATGATTGCGGCAACGGGATTTCATGGGAGATAAATCAAGTGGATGCTAAGTGATGTGAGGAGGGTTCACGTTGAACTACTCGAGTGGAAGCTCACCAAGGAGGAAGAATTGGCGGCGTGACAGTTCACCGGTTGATGGAGAAGAACTTCAATTTGCCCGCCGTAGATGGGCTTGGTGAAGTGCTAGGGTTTCCTTGCGCTGCTCCTTGCCGGCTGGTTGGTCGGAGTGGCTTGATTACAGCGGTGGAGCTCAAGCTATTGCTTGCCATGGTGTTGTCTCCACAGGAGAGAAGAAAAAGAAGAAGAAGAAGAAGAAAATGGAGGCGGCCAAAGACTTGACCAAGAGCAAAGGGGATATATATAGCAGCTGTCCAAATGCGCTGCTTGCTCTCTGGAATGGCACGGTGGTGCAAGGAATTTGGATGGGAAGAGATTGAATGGAGTGGGTCCTGCTGAGTTGAATTCTCTGCCACCTACTGTTGCAGTCAATGCCCAAGTCTTCCCTATTTGTTTTGCTCATGCCTTTTGTATAGAATGATTTCTGATATTATACTACTACAAATTAGAAACAACTTTTGTATAGAATGATTTCTGATATTATACTCCTACAAATTATGAAAAATCTTGGACTAAACACTATTTTTTTGCGATTTCCCCAATTTTTGGGGCTATCAAACCTTTACCAAAAATTCTGGTAAATTCGCTAAAATTCTATTTTTACATGCTCAACATGAATGTGTAAAAACATGGATATGCTTCTATTGAAATGTTTAAGGTTTTGCAAACACTAGAATGGAATTCAATTGGAATTAATTCTAGTTATTTAGCTCTTCCTATTTGATATTCATTTGATTGCACTTTGAAAAGCAAATTCTTGAATTATGCCATCGACCACAAGCCTGGCATGCTTTGGTAAGGAAGGAAACAAAAGGAAAGGGAGAGAGAAAGAGAGAAAGAGAGAGTGAATAGACTGTTTTCTGGCATAGTTTTAATGATTTAAAGCATTTATCCTTTGAGGAAAATTCTAAAACAATTATCTAAAATTATATTTTCATATGTACATCTCATAAAAATTATGAAGTTGGTATACTTTTATTTGAAAATTTTTGTTTTTGTGAACAATAGATTCGACCTCTATTTGAAGATTTTTTTGAAATAATAAAGTTTAAATGCTTTTGAATTTTACAAATTTATTTAATTTGAAATTTTGTGTCGTATATTTTTGTTAGTGACATCGGGGATGTCACAAGTGATAGCTTTAAGAGCAACCATCTCCTAAGTCCCAAAGAAATGGGATCCCTCTACTGTCACACACCAGCCATCATTATAGGGATAAGTGAGCTTAGGAGGAATGCACACATGCACAGTGCAAGTACCCCCAGGCACATCCATGTACTCCCTACCCAGATACACCGGTGGCTCGGTGCATCCAAAAGCTTGCAACATTCTCCATAAGAATGCCGGCAAACCTGGATGGTGGAGAGCCTCAATGTAAGTCCAACCATCATGTAAAATGTATACATGAGGATCCATCTACACAAAATAATAATTCAGAAATGTTATTAGAAGAATAATAACCACAAATGTTTTAGGACAAAATTTTATCTTGAGTATTAATTAGTAAGTTGCTACTATTAGATGATCAAAATTTTACTTTCTATTCAAAAAGTTGTTAAGATATCACAATTCTGGAAATCTTAGAGTCAACTAAAAAATTATTCATAGAATCATTTTATAGAGGACTTCATAAGCTTTTCAGAATGTACTCACACATTTCCACCACATCAACGAAAATAAAGATGTGAAATTCTCAAGTTGATGCTGGAACATAAAAATCTGGACTGAGTAAGGTGTAAACTTTGACATTCTGGAGCTGTGTTAAAAAGATTTAAATTTGCCATTGAGCTCTAAACTGAAGATAACTTTAATATCTTTCCAACCCCTATTTGCTCAACAATTAAGCCAAAGTAAAACTGAAGTTATGAATTTTGCAATCAGCCCATTATTCTGTCAGTCTGAACAAAGAGCAGAAAATCAGACTGAACTTCTTTGACTGATTTGTCCAAGTTTCGTCCAGAATCCGGAAAACTTCATAACTACAAAATTATAGTACGTTGAAAGATCTTTCCCACGGCTACTCATGGAAGGCTTTTGGATAACTATGTCGGGAGATATGCAATTTTTCATCTGGTCTGTCAGGTTTTGATCAGCAGGAAACCAATTGACATGTTCTTCACTTCTGGAGCAGCTGTTAACAGAATTTCGTTTCAACAAGAGTGGGAACATCAAGAGGACTCCCATATCTTTCCAGAAACTATTTACATGCTCCAAAATTCCAAAGGAGTAATAAACTACGAATTTTTGAAAATCAAGACAGATTAGTTTAGAGTGGACAGATTAGTTTCAAACTTGAAGTTCTAGTAATTAACCTAAGTTCAAAGTTTTAAGAACACAATTGAGAAAGTGAATCAGAGGTAAGATCAAATTTTAATTATCTTGATTAAATGCCATGCCATGAATGCAAGTAAATTTTTAATCCTAACCGTTTCTCCCTCAAGAGAAAATATATGTATAAATGCCGACACATTGCAGTATTCATAATTTTTGGTGACGACCCGTACTCACGAGCAAACATTCTAAGTTCCTGACACACACACACTCTAACGTGGTTAGTGTACCAGCAAGAGATTATTTCAGAAACATTACATTAAATTCAAAAGAAACTACAAAAATAAGCAGTTTATATACTACTTGGCAACGGTTCATGAAATGAACCGCCTTACGAAGCCACGGTCATCACAAGCGGACCCATGCTCATAAACCTACCATGATGAGCATCATCTACAGGAAAAAGTTGGCACGATTTATGGAAGAAACTATCTGACAAAACCATAGCCCTCGTGAGCGAACTCTACGCTCCAATACTTGTTCAAGGAGCCAAAAAGAAAATATGTTGGCAACGATTCATGGAAAGAATCGTCTCGCAAAGCCACAATCCGTGCAAGCGGACTATAAATATTAAATGGAAATCCAAATAGCATACCAACTCAAACATAACCCGTTAGCTTGTGACCATTCTAATATTCCTATACATATTGGGCATATACTAACATATCCTCACCGTATACGCCGTATTTTCAAAATATGTCTAAATTATTATATTATCCCGGAACATAGCTCTGGTACCAGCTGAGACAATCCCCTTGGACCAAAGTTCCCAAGGTGCCGATTAAGTAGACACAAGATAATATAACAACCAACCAAGTTCAAATTACGTAAAAAGGAGTGTTATTTATTCTACATTAGAGTTTAAGTGATAAGTGCAGCAAAAATATCACAAAGATTGATTTTAAAAGCAATGGAAGATAACGTGATTAAACATCTACAATATACAACTTGACGATAACAACAGTTGTGATAAATCCGAGCCCATATGGATTATCACCTAGCATCACACAAAAGCAGCGGCTACTCAGTCTCCCAGTGGGCAGACCATCCCTCAGGGATAGACATATCCCAAGGAAGAACACCCATTGGTAGATCATATGCATCAGTATTATTACCTAAAATAAAGAAAACAACAACATGGCAAAGCCTAAGCTACTAAGCTCAACAAGTCTTACCCGACAAGTATTAAATCTAAACAAGCATAGGCTCAGAGATGGATAAAAGTAAATTTAGTGAAGATTCTAGTAACTATAATAGTGTAAGGTAACTTACATATAAAGGTAATAAGTACAACAAGCAATCTGAAATTTCAATTGAGTACAAAAGAATTCAAGTTCAGATTCACTAAAACACAATATTCTTCATCCAAACATTCAATTCATTATTATTAGTGAGGTGCTTAAGCTACAATGTGACTCAGTGAACAAGCGGTACTCATTACTGCGAGGGACAGCGATTGCAATCGTTTTACACCAGCTAGGAAAACCCAAAGTACACGACATATGTATCATTTAAGAACACGTATGACAACCTTTCACAAAGTTATAATACATGTCGATCCAAATCTAAAAGTCCCGAGTGGGCAACCATTCCACGGTAACATCGGGAATCTATCCACTCCGACTGGATCACATGACCAAGAGTTTTAAGTTATTGTCCAAGCATGTATATGACAATGTTACATCAGTTTACTAGTTCCCATATACTAGCATGTATTTGGTACTGTTCAATACTTGCTCAACAGGGTTGATAATGGACGGGTCCGAGGTCAACACAAACAGGGCTACAGCCTTACAAGACATGTCCTTTGAAGGCACGTGATCTTTGCCATTTCACCTACGGGGCCTGTCCATGTCTCAAATTTTAGTTGGTGACATAAATGGACTGCCACCTTGAGAGACAAAAACAACCACAGGTACTTTGCCTTCACCCTTTCTAATACAACCCCGTTTAGTCCAATTTTTAACATTCTTAATTCATCATGTGACTATCCTCATTTTACTAATGTTCCAAGTACTATAACAGAGCAAGTACTACAACTTAAGCACGATAATGTTTCTATCAACTCCCTGTACCTGTATACCATGTCTAAAATTAATTAGAACATTTCCAGGAAATGCAGGTGGGTGAGAAACCATGTGGATATGTGCCATGGTTTTCTATATTTGTGATGAGTAATTGACTTGAGTGGATTTGATGTTTGAGTTGAAATGCGGGAATCCAGGGATTGCATGGGTTTGCATATCATGGTTATGACTAACCGGAGTTGGTGGAGGAATTGGTGATGTTGTAGGAGATGGGAAATGTGTTCGCTTATCTCATGATGTGTAGGTCACTGGAGTCAACTTGGCGGTCAACGGCGAGAGGATCGGGCACAAGTAGGGGACTTGGGGCCAGATGATCGGGATGCCGGGTGAAGTCAAGGGTGATCCACACCGTACACGTGGAGAGGCAAGTAGCATGGACAGTTTCACGGTTGAGCCTCAAAACTGTGGTGGTGATGAAAACGGCATGTTGACCAAGTCAAGGTGAACGGGATGTCGGTGCAAGTGACAAGGGGGCCCGATGGACAGGGACTAGGAGAGACTTACCGGTGGTCAGGATCACGGGACAAGGTGACACGCGTCAACATTGAGAAGTCATGCTTTGAGAAGCGTGCAAGGCGGTTTCTTGGTCTGGGCCTCAAAACCGGTGGCAGTGATTGGAGGTGCACGTGGCACCATCGCGGAGCTTGCGTTGAGGGCAAGAAAAGTTGTCAGGGGCTCGATGGCATTCAGGCGACGAAGAAAAAGATGAACAGTTATGCCCCCGGTGGTAGGTGGGTATGTTATGTAGGTCAAGGGTAGAGTGGTCATGTGGACAATAGACCCTAGGCCTATATAAGGAGAGGTGTGGCTAGTGGGAGAGGTGCCTCTCTTTCCATTAGTCTTGTGTTAGGATTCTATTCAAAGTGCTAGGAGAGGACTTCATCTTTGAGAGGAGAGTAGTGGGTATATGAGAGATATCTCTTGCTCTTCCAAATAGTGGGAAGAAGAGGGTGGCTTCCTAGCCTTGTACCCATGGATCTTGTAAGCACCTTTCTATGATATGAGAAGTATTTTTGTGCTCAAGATTTCCCTCTTCACTTGAATCCCAAAATTCCCTTTTTCCTATTTTCGGAGCTAATTTCGTGGTGATTTTTGATCTCATTTTTGGACGAGTTTTTGGCCCGGATTTCTTGAGAAACTTGTTGCTAGGATGAGCTAGAACAATCCTCTATGGATGCTTGACCAAATCAATAGCTCTAGCACCTTCGATTTGAAGTATTTCTCAAGTTTCCCTTTTTGGTGTTCTTGACACAAGATCTCAAATTCATGTTGATTTCTTGAGCCACATGAGTTGATCTTCTAGGATTAGGGTTGTGATGTGATGAGGATTCAGTGTCAAAAAATCACATCATTTGGAGTTCATTTGGTTAGGTTTTAGAGAAGATTTGCCAAATTCCTGAAAGCTTTTGTTGTTTTGTCGGGGACGATTGGCACTGCCGATGACCTGGACCGGCACTGCCGTTGGGTCTGAACTCAAATCGGCTTGCCGATAGGGAGAGTCCAAACCCCACACCAGGACTGCCGATTGCACCGACCGGCACTACCGATCTATTTTGTTTGTAGGTTCCAGAGAGTCCTGTTACCCGCACCGGCACTACCGATGGGCATGACCAGCACTGACATTGGTGCCAACCGGCACTGCCGATGGTTGTGGTTGGTACTGCTTATGAGAGTCTAGAATTGATCTGTTTTGAGCGCTTCTTGTTTCATTTTGTTTCCTCTGTATCTATTGGCTGTGATTGATCACTCCTAGGGCTAGTACACGATAAGTTGGTGTGTGTAGCCTTGGTGATTGGTTCGGAGGTTGGCTTGGGTTGTTTTTGGGACATATGCCAAGTTCTCTTGGAGAATTTTGATTGGCTCCCATTCACCCCCCCTCTGGTCGCCTTATCGGTCCTTCAATTGGTATCAGAGCTGGTTTGATCACTGGTTGACCTTCACCAGCTTTGTGATCTGAAGGCGACATGGAGAAGCGTGCCTTTAAGCTGTGGATGTTCGATGGAGAGGACTTCTCCAACTAGAAGTCGCGGATCAAGGCGTATCTGCCAAGTCAAGGACATGCAATTTGGGAGATTGTTAAGCAGGAGTATGCTATACCACAGGACCTGAGCACTGTATCTGTAGGTGAGTTAGTCAGGTATGAGAACAACTCCAAAGCTGTCAATATTCTGCTCTCTGTAGTTGGTTGGAGTGAATATGATAGGGTTGCACACCTTGACATTGCTCATGCTATGTGGGTTAAGCTCTGTACTTACCATGAGGGTACCAACCAAGTCAAGTCTATGCGTAAGGATTCTTACAATAGACAGTACCAAACCTTTTCATAAAAACCTGGCGAGTCACTAGGTTAAGCTCTGTACTTACCATGAGGGTACCAACCAAGTTAAGTCTATGCGTAAGGATTCTTACAATAGACAATACCAAACCTTTTTACAAAAACCTGGCGAGTCACTAGATGACACCTTTTGTAGGTTTGAGGCAATTGTGTGCAACTTGTGGGCTTGGAGTAACCTTGTGTACAATGACAATAATAGAGCTAAGCAACTGTTGTACTCACTTGATGAAAATGTTTGGGGGGGGTTAAAATTGCTGCTCTAGAGGAAACTGCTGAATTCAATACCTTGAACTATGAGCAACTGTATAGCAAGCTGAAATCTCATGAACTATCTAGGAATTCTTGTCCTAATCTTGCTATTCCTGCTTCTAGCATGGCTTTGCTTTCTAGTTCTCAGAAGGGTGATCACAGTTGTGCTTCTTATAGAACTAACCCCTCACTTGACAAGTCTTCTTTGGAGTTTGCTTTGTCTTCTCTTGTTGGAGCTTCCGATGAACAGATGGAGTGCATTTCTGATGAGGAGCTGTCCTTGCTCACAAGGAAGTTCAGGAAGTTCTACAACAACCGGAAGGAGAGAAGAGGAGGTGGTTCAAGAACCTGCTTCAAGTGCGGTGACCCGGGACACTTCATTGCTGACTGTCCCAACAAGAAGAAGAAGGCTGGGTACCATGACAACAACACTGAAGACTTCAAGCAGAAGAAGAACCGCTTCTACAAGGAGGGAAAGAACTCCAAGAAGTTCGCCAAGGCCATTGCACGCGCCTACATTGCCGTCTTGAGCGATGTCGACCTCACATCAAGTGAAGGCCTTTCAAGCTCGGAGGAGGAGGTTGAGAAGCCACGAGTCAAGAGGAAGGATGACTTCACCAGGCTTTGCTTCATGGTAAAGAACGACCATGACACCGTCTCTAGATCTGACTCCGACACAAGCGAGGTACCTCCCACTCTTGATGAGCTCTCTTCTAAACTTGATCTTTTGCACGATGTTCTGCTCTTACAAGATGATAAGCTCCACAGTGGTGTTTATGAGAGTAGAGAGCTTAAGTCTATGTTGGAGAGTGCTGATTTTGAAATTGCTTCGCTTAGGTCTAAGCTTGCTAAAGATGACATGGTTGTAGAGTGTGATTCTTGTCAAGTTGTGATAAATGATCTGAGTCGGAGGAAGAGTGTGCATGCTCAAGTTGCCAGTCAGCTTGAGAGTGCCCTCATGGAGCTTTATGAATTCAAAGCTAGACTAAAGGACCGAGAAGGCGACCAGAGGGGGGGGGCGTGAATGGGAGCCAATTAAAATTCTCCTCAAGAACTTGGCCTATGTCCCAACTACAACCCGAACCAACCTCTAACCAGGTCACCAAGGTTACACACACCAACTTGTGATGTGCTAACCCTAGGAATAACTCAAACCAAAAGGACACATAGCGGAAGCACAAGAGAAACAAAAAGGGAATCAATGAAGATCCAAAAGATCACAAAACTGAGCCTAAAGGAAGTTCCGTGGTGCCTGACGGAAGTTTCGAAGCCCCCGACGGAAGTTATGTCAATCACGGAAGTTCCGGGCGATAGGAGAACTGTCACTCACGGAAGTTCTGTGGTTTTTGATGGAACTTCTGTCATGCTCACGGAAGTTCTGTCCTGGCCACGGAAGTTCTGTCCTAGGCAAAACAGCAGCTCCGTTCGAGAAAGAAAATTACCAAAACCCTATCAAACGAACTCCAAAAATCATGAAATTTAGACCAGATGATCCTCAATACATCACGACCCTCCTCTAAAGATATCCACTCCAAAAACACAAGGAATCATCTTGAATTTCAGATCTTGTGCCAAGAACACCAAAAAGGGGAAACTTGAGAAATCCTTCAAATCGAAGGTGCTAGAGCTCTTGATTTGGTCAAGGATCCATAGAGGATTGTTCTATCTCATCCTAGCAACAAGTTTCTTAAGAAATCCGAACCAAAAACTCATCCAAAAGTGAGATCGAAAATCACCACGAAAATAGCTCCGAAAATAAGAAAAAGGGAATTTCGGGATTCAAGTGAAGAGGGAAAT